>CM038672.1:549077461-551477461 GCA_021605145.1 Aegilops bicornis | reverse complement strand
GAAAAACTTCGTCCTTTGAAGGGTTTCTTTAGATACCCACTTAATCCGTCTGATCCAAATTACCAGGCGTCTTCCAATTCGTCTGGCGGTTCATCAACCACTCAGCTGCCTCCCCTTAAAACCGTCCCTGGGTAAGTATATTACTCTTCATGTTTTTCCTTCATAGTTCGGTTTACCATGCTAATCTTTGATGTGATGTCACAGTGCAAAGCTCGCCTGAGCAAGAAGGCTAAAACCAGTACCCCCATTGGTGAAGTTGAACCGGAGAGGGCTACTGAGGACACCGGTAGAAATACTGATGTTATGGATGATTCCATCCCGCAAGGCGCGAACACTGAAGCTAATCCGCCGGAGGCTGACCTGACAACTCATATTGATCCGTCGAGCCCTCGTACTACCCCTCCACCAAGTCCAGCTATTGAACCGCAAAGCCCGGCTGCTGATCCGCCAAGCCCGGCTGCTAACCCGCCAAGTCCAGCGAGGGGTGCCAGCAATCCGCCAAGCCCACCAAGAAATGATGATGATGTTGTAGTTACTGGCACGGCTCACACCAGTCGTGGTAATCCGGTTATCTTGGCCAAACATACCGGTAAGGAGGAATTCACTGCTATGGGCAAGGGGAAGGGGAAGACGGATTTATCCCACTTTGTCAATCTTAGCGCTGAAGAACTTCATTCCGGCTATTTGAACCGTCTGTACACCAACCGTGACTTTGAAGCCGGTTTGGTAAACCTGATGAAGGAGCGTTATGAGGTATGAATACTTTGAAACTTTTTCTATCATGTATCTTTTCCATTGTAGCCCCCAAGGGCCGGTTTATCTCCTGAAGATAAGCCGGGTCTTTGATATAAAGAACACTTCAACGTAGTAGCTCCCAAGGGCCGGTTTGTCTTTTTAAAGACAAACCGGGACTGTCTTGTCCTTGTTTCATTGCCTTTCCTTATGACTGATCAAATGTGCATTAGCCCCCAAGTGCCAAGCTTAATACCTGGATTGAGCCTTGGGACTTTGAAAAATACTCACTTGAAAAAGCAAGGCACATTAGCCCCCAAGTGCCAAGTGTATAATTTATTATGCGCTTAGAACTTGAAGGGATCTGTAACTGTTGTATCATCTGACTTTGCAGGCTGACATGAAGACCAAAGAGGCCCAAACCACCGATCTTCAAGAAATCCTCAAGCTACATCAAGAAGAAACCTCTAAAGCCAAAGAAGAGCTAAAGGGTGCCTTATCAGCCATGGAGCAACTCCAAGAGGGCTTCAAAACTGAGCACACCAACTGGGAGACTGAAAGGGCTGCGTTACTGAAACGGGCAGAAGATGCTGAAGCAGCCCTTAAACCGGTGGAAGAAGAGATGATGGGTCTGAAGCATCAAATGAATTCCATGACGGCTTCCGTGTTTGGTAAGTACCTTAGAACACCTGCTCTGTATTACTATCAACTCCACTGGTTTAACTTGAATTTCTTAAACATTCGCAGGCCATCGCATTGCTCATCTAGGAACAGATATGCGGATGATATTGAAGGCGGCTTATACACTGATTGAACAACTGTATACCGGTGCACAACGGGTTATCTCTGCAGTCTCTTACAACAAACCGGCACCAACATTAATCAAGGACACATTAGCAATATTATCCATGACACCGGCTAAGATAGAGGAGGTGAATCGGTCTGCTGCCAGGGCTGGCGCTTTACTGGCACTGACACGGGCCAAAGCATGGATATCTAACTTGGATCCGGTTGACATCGCCAAGGGATTTCCAGATGAACAGGCAGACGGATCAGCATTTGACAATGAAACACTCAAAACTCTGACAAAGGAGATGCGTCCATTGTCTAGTCAACTGGCTGCAGATGCTAACTTGACTGTTCATCGGTATTTTTATGATGAAGAGAACCATCGAGTTGACACAACTGTGACAGAGAAACTAAACCTTATCCCGCCAATTCGTAAGCAGACTTACGCCCCTGATGTTGACCCGTCCAATCTGATAAGTGAAGAAGCTGTCTTTCAGGCTCTAACCCGGATTGACTGGAACACCCTTGACTTCCAGCCTATGGGTGGAGAGGAGGAGGTTGAACCGGCGCCTGAAGATCCTTCCACTTCACGTCGTCCGGGCAACGAGTCTTAATCCAGCTTTTGTGTTTCTTTGACAAACTTTATTGTGCAAGAATAATCAGCATTTTGGGCCTCGAAGCGCCTTGTAATAGGCTAGTTAAAACTCTTTGATTTGTTGTGCTGATGCACGACTTGTGTTGAACCGCCATAATACATGCAATGTTTGTTTATGCTTTGATAATGCGACTCTGAAGCATGCGTAGAGAAAGTTTGTCCTGGAGGTTTACCGCTGGACGGGTCATAATACCCAAGATAAAGCCTGATTGATAATCAAACCTTAAGAAATATGAAATAACACATACCTGTGATGTGATATCACTTTAGTTGGTTTACCAACTTTTATTGTGAGAAGGGTGAAGACCCAAATCTGGAATTTTTTATAACTCCACCATGTATTAATGGCGTATAATAAGTCATGTCGGGTTACGATGAACACCAGATGACCAAAACAGGCGACAAGTAGTCAAAACTAGGCCGGGTTAATAAACTACGGTTTGATAATAAGGTCTGCCAACTTGTAGTTGAAAACCATGCCGGTTTACGAAACACCGGGCTAATAAGATGATTGAAAAGCCATACCAGATCAAAGATACCAGTTTAACATAGAATTCGTCAAAAGAGAATAGTGACAAACGCAAATAAAACCGTGTAGTCGAGGCTTTTCGAGGGCTGCCAGGCCCAAATTCGAGGCTTTTCATGGGCTGCCAGGCCGCTGAGTTAAACCATTTGACAAAGCCTTTTAAGATGGGCCTCCAACTAACCAATCACCGTTTTTACTTTGACAAGTTCAGGGTCTCAACGAGAGTAACTTTCAAACGTTTGGAGGGTCATGCCAGGATTACCTGGATAGGAGTGGCTTACTTGATGAAGGCAGGTTAACCCGGGGTTTTAGGTAAATATACCAGGCTTCCAAGCCGTGGGTCGATACCCAGCTACAAGGGTCCTTTCAAAATCTTTGTTACTTTACACAAAGAGCCCCCAAGTAACTTGATGATATGTGCTCATTGGGTGCCTATGTTTGAGCTGTGCATAGCATCCAGACTCTCTTTGGCCCCTTGGGTGTGAAGCTCCCAAGCTGTATTGCGGCATGATAGCCGGTTTAACAGCAAGACTCGCTTTGTCACCGAAGCCCCATGTAACTCAAAGGATATTTGAGAAAAAACAGCAGATACCCTGCTTATAGCAAGGATGCTAGTATATTTTATTGATCATAATATATACATTGTTGAAATATGTACATAAGAAAAGCCTATGGCTCAAGTGTAGTAAGGCCGTATGAGAGCTATGTTCCACGGCCGCCGAGTCTCCTCCTCAGAGCTGCGTGAGTTGTCCCGAACGTCAACGAGGTAGTATGATCCATTGTGCAGATTTTTGCTGACCACAAAGGGCCCTTCCTAAGGAGGGGATAACTTGTGCATGTCGGTCTGATCCTGGATGAGCCGGAGCACCAAGTCACCTTCTTGAAAGGTTCTTGTCCTAACCCGGCGGCTGTGATAACGCCGCAGGTCTTGCTGATAATACCGCCGAACGGGCTAAAGCCATATCTCGTTTCTCATCTAACAGGTGCAACGCCTCCTGGCGTGCTTGCTCATTTTCTACTTCAACATAATTAGCAACCCGGGGCGAATCATGACGAATATCACTTGGGAGGACTGCCTCTGCCCTGTACACCATGAAAAAAGGTGTGTAACCGTCGATCTGTTGGGGGTTTTGTTGATGCTCCATAACACAGAAGGCAATTCTTCCACCCAATAACCAGGCATCCGCTTTAAAGGAACCATAAGCCGGGGTTTAATGCCCTTCAAGATTTCTTGATTAGCTCTCTCCGCTTGACCATTGGTCTGGGGGTGCGCCACGGATGCTAAGTTAAGACGGATGTGCTCTCTCTGATAGAAATTTTCCATCTCACCTTTAGAATGGTTTGTGCCATTATCCTTGATGATGCTGTGTGGAAAGCCAAAGTGGAAGATAATCTTTTTGAGAAATTGAACCGCCGTAGCCGCATCACACTTGCTGACAGGCTCCGCTTCAACCCACTTGGTGAACTTGTCAACCGCCACCAGCAGGTGGGTCTTCTTATCCTTGGAGCGCTTAAAGGGTCCCGCCATGTCAAGCCCCCAGGTGGCAAACGGCCAAGTGATGGGAATCATCCTTAATTCTTGAGCCGGAACATCAGCTCTGCGTGAAAACTTTTGACAAGCATCGCATCGCTTTACCTGATCCTCTGCATCAGCATGAGCTGTCAACCAGTAGAAGCCATGACGAAAAGCTTTTGCAACCAGGGACTTTGAACCGGCATGATGACCACAATCCCCTTCATGAATTTCCCGTAGGATCTCTTGGCCTTCTTCTGGAGAAACACAACGCTGAAATACGCCTGAAATGCTACAACGGTTTAGCTCGCCATTGTGAATAACCATGGACTTGGATCGCCGGACTAACTGACGGGCTAGGACTTCAACATCTGGTAACTCGCCCCGGTTCATATATGCCAGATATGGAACCGTCCAGTCCGGCACAACGTGTAAAGCAGCCACCAATTGAGCCTCTGGATCAGGAACAGCCAAATCCTCCTCTATAGGCAACTTAACAGACGGGTTATGCAAGATATCTAAAAAGGTATTGGGAGGTACCGGCTTACGCTGAGATCCAAGCCGGCTTAAAGCATCTGCTGCTTCGTTTTTGTGCCGATCGATATGTTCAACCTGATACCCTTTGAAGTGACCCGCCATAATATCCACCTCACGTCAGTAAGCCGCCATGAGTGGATCCTTAGAATCCCAAGTGCCAGAAACTTGCTGAGCCACCAGATCGAGTCTCCAAAGCATCGCATTCGGCTTAAATTCATCTCCTTGGCCACCCGGAGCCCATGGAGCAGAGCCTCAGACTCAGCTGCATTGTTAGTCTGGGGAACATTAAAAGGAGGACATAATGAATTTTATCACCTCGAGGGGAAGTAAGGACAACTCCAGCCCCGAGCCCTGCAGAATTGCTCGGATCCATCAAACTGTATAGTCCAATATGTATTATCCGGTTTGTCCTCTGGTGCTTGTAACTCGGTACAGTCATTGATGAAATCACAAGTGCCTGAGATTTTATGGCTGTTCGAGGCACATACTTCAAACCATGTGGACCAAGTTCAATTGTCAATTTTGGTAACCGCCGCTTGCTTCCTCGTTACGAATTATATCACCCAAAGGAGCTGAACTGACCACTGTAATGGGATGGCCTTGAAAATATTGTTTGAGCTTCTGGCTTGCCATAAAAACCCGATATACCAGCTTCTGCCGATGCGGATATCGCTGCTTTTACTCGATAAGCACCTCACTGATATAGTAAACTGGTCTTGAACTGGATACTCCTTACCAGCCTCTTTACGCTCCACCACAATTACCACACTGACAGCACGGGCATTAGCAGCCATGTACAACAACAAGGCTCCTTGTCAATCGAAGCAGCAAGGACTGGAGGTTCAGCCAACTACCGCTTAAAGTCTTCAAATGCCGCATTAGCCGCATCACTCCAGACAAAGGTGTATGTTTTCTTCAACATCTGATATAGAGGGATCGCCTTCTCTCCCAAACGGCTGATAAACCGGCTTAGGGCTGCAATTCGACCTGCTAGACGCTGAACATCATTGATGCACGCCGGTTTAGCCAAAGATGTAATCGCTTTGATCTTTTTCGGATTAGCCTCAGTGCCTCTGTTGGACACCAGAAAGCCTAGTAGCTTGCCTGCCGGAACACCAAAAACACACTTGTCCGGATTGAGCATCATCTTGTAAACTCGCAGATTGTCAAATGTCTCGTTGAGATCATTTATCAATGTCTCGTTCTTCCTGGACTTTACCACAATTTCATCAACATAGGCATGAAAATTGCGGTCAATCTGAGTGTGAAGACAATTCTGCACACAACGCTCATAATTTGCCCGGGCACTCTTGAGCCCAAAGGGCATAGAAACATATCAGAAGGCTCCAAAGGGAGTGATGAAGGCGGTCTTCTCCTGGTCCTTAACTGCCATTTTGATCTGATGATAACCTGAATAAGCATCCAAGAAACTCAAACGCTCACAACCCGCCGTTGCATCAACGATCTGATCAATACGCGGGAGAGCAAAAGGATCGGCCGGACAAGCTTTGTTCAAATCCGTGTAATCCACACACATGCGCCAAGTGCCGTTTTTCTTAAGAACAAGCACCGGATTAGCCAACCACTAAGGATGAAACACTTCAACGATAAACCCAGTAGCCAATAGCCGGGCTACCTCTTCACCAATTGCCTTGCGTCTTTCCTCATTAAAGCGACGAAGAAATTGCTTGACCGGTTTAAACTTGGGATCAATATTGAGAGTGTGCTCAGCGAGTTCCCTCGGTACACCTGGCATGTCAGAAGGCTTCCATGCAAAAATGTCCCGGTTCTCACGGATGAACTCGATGAGCGCGCTTTCCTATTTCTGATCCAGATTTGTGCTGATGCTAAACTGCTTGGACAAATCACCAGGAACAAAGTCAACAAGTTTAGTCTCATCAGCCGGTTTGAACGTCAGGTTCGGGTCATGCTCAGTTGTGGGCTTCTTCAGAGGGGTCATATCTATCGGATCACCATTATCTTTATAGAACTTCAACTCCTCTGTAGCACAAACTGACTCAGCATAGGCCGCATGACCTTCCTCGCAATCCAAAGCGATTTTACGACTTCCGTGAACCGTAATGGTCCCTTTATGACCCGGCATCTTGAGCTGCAAGTAAATATAACAAGGCCTCGCCATGAACTTTGCATAAGCCGGTCGCCCAAACAGTGCGTGGTACGGGCTCTGAATCCTCACCACTTCAAGGTCAATGTCTCAGACCGTGAGTCATGTTCATCACCAAACACAACTTCCAGAGCGATCTTACCAACAGGATATGCCGATTTACCTGGTACCACACCATGGAAAACAGTGTTGGACGGTCTAAGACTCTTGTCTGTCAAGCCCATGCGACGGAAGGTCTCATAATACAGAATGTTAATACTGCTTCCTCCATCCATGAGTACCTTGGTGAACTTATAACCTCCCACCTGAGGTGCCACCACCAAAGCCAGGTGATTTGGATTGTCAACCCGGGGCGGATGGTCCTCCCTGCTCCACACAATAGGTTGTTCGGACCACCGCAGGTAACGTTGTACTGCCGGTTCAACAGCATTAACAGCCCTCTTGTGAAGCTTCTGGTCATGCTTACACAAACTAGTGGCGAACACATGATACTGCCCACCATTCAACTGCTTTGGGTGACTCTGGTAACCCGACTGCTGCTGATTTCCTTGATTATTCTGCTGGTTATTACCACCTTGGTTGTTCTTGTTGCGCTGATTATTCTGAAATCCAGAGTTTGAACCGCCTGCACCATGGAAACCTGGACCTGAACCGCCCGATGGACCCTGATCATACCGGAAAAGATCAGAGTTTTTGAACTCCTTAATAATGTGACAATCTTTCCAGAGATGCGTTGCAGGAACCTCCTTGGTCCCATGCTTTGGGCAGGGCTGATTCAACAAACGCTCCAGATTCATTCCGCCGCCGCGCTGGGGCGGTTTACCCTTAGCACATTAGCATTAGCTATAAAATCTGAATCTGCTTTACGCTTACCGTTATTCCCATGGCCTCCTTGGTTGTGATGTTGTCCCTTTGCACCGTCGTTCTTCTTTCCCTTCTCCGGTTTCTCCTCATCAGAATCGGGCTCCTTGGTATTATCAGAATCGACATACTTGACCAAGGCGGCCATAAGGGTGCCCATGTCATTGCAGTGGCGCTTGAGCCGTCCCAACTTCATCTTCAGTGACTTAAACCGGCAATTACGTTTCAGTGTGATGATTGCTTGGCCAGCGTTAATCCGCTCTGAAGAATGCAAAACTTCTGAAACCCGGCGCACCCAATGATTTGTTGACTCGTTCTCCCCTTGAACACAAGCATCAAGATCCACAATGGACATAGGCTGTTTACATGTGTCCTTAAAATTGGCTATAAACCAGGCCTTCAACTGGTCCCATGACTCGACAGAGTTAGCTGGTAGATTCTCCAACCATGTACGGGTTGTTCCCTCCAACATCATCGTGAAGTACTTTGCACAAGCCGCTTCGTCCACATCCAGCATCTCCATAGCCATCTCATAACTCTCCACCCACACCTCGGGTGGCTGATCAGCGGTGTAATTTGGTACCTTACGTGGGCCCTTGAAGTCCTTAGGCAGGTGCACATTACAGAGAGCCGGAATAAGACACGGCACTCCCCAAGAACTGAAAGCAAGCTCAGTGCCCCGGTGTACTCACGCTGAACCGGGGCGGTTGATAACGACTCGTATGCTGTGCTGCTAAAGCGGCCTCCCTTCGTGCTCTGCCATTATCCACCACGTCCTGAGCATTCACATCACCACGCGCCGGATTAGGCCCTTGAGGGACAATGCGGCGCCACACACTGCTGGACACTTCTGGTTCATCTATATGCCTGCTATAGCTTTTGCTTGTACGTGGAGTGGAGTGAACCCTGTCTCGGCTATCCGAGTAAGCTTGCTGCTGTGTCAGAGCTGTTTGGAGAAGATCCTTGGCCCGCCGTGTCTCGACCGCCGCTGGCGATTCACCCTCTATCGGAATAGCTGCCAACTGGGACGCAGCTGCTATGATATTATCCAAAGGGGTAGAGAAGTGACCCGGCGGGGGTGTGGTGTACCGCGGCGGGTTATCCATGCGCTGAGGTGGACCCATCACCTGAGGCTGCTCCGGTGCACTGGTTCTTGGCTCAGTATTCCGGTTTACTGCTGCCGGGTTGCTAGTTCCTGCTCCTGGCGTTTCAAAGAGATTCATCGCATTGTAATCCGCCGGCAAGCGAGATATATGTCTCCTCCTGAATACTTGATTTGAAGCGTTCTGATCCATCGAAAGTCGATAATTCTTGGCTTGAATCCTTTGCTCCTGGGCATCTAAAGCGGCCCGTTCCTCAGCCATCCTGGTTTCCTCAGCTGCTAAGTCCTCCTTGGCTTGTGTTATCTGATCCTTTAGACTTGCCACATCTGCATTGTGCTGATCCTGCATCGCCGGTAATCGCCGTGGTCAACAAGGTCGCCCAGGCATCCATCAAACCGGAGAGAACTTGAGCCGGCCGGCACGCGGAGCCTCCTGCCCCTGCTACCGGTCCAGACGCTGCCGCAGTAGAGTTTTGCAAGGTTGGCTGTGTTCTGGCCATGAAAATTCCAACGTGGTTCGGCGGTTCAAGGAATTCCGGAATACTGGTGCCATCGGAATACCCTTCAAACACGCCATCCTGAACTTGGTACAGGGATTCGGTTTCACCAGCGGATGATTTGCCATCGGAATAAGAGACCGTCTCACCCTTAGACACCAGTTCAGATCCGATCTCGTGGACACATCCCACGAACGCACGCTTCATGGCAGGCTGAATCCGGGCAAGACTTGCACGCTGAGCCGTTTCGACGAGGTTGGTGCAGATGTCCGGCTCAGGGCCCGGTTCCCCGATCTTGCCGATGAAGACATGAATTCCGCCGAAGGGGACCCGGTACTCGTACTCGATTAGCCGGCCTCGGGGCCTCAGCGTGCATCGTCGATGTAGCGCTTGCCGCGATGACTCTTGGTCATCCGGCCCATAGCGTATCCTTTGAGTCCTTCAAAGCTGCCCTTCAAGAACTCATAATCATCATGCGATAGACCCACGGTGGGCGCCAACTGTCGTGGAAATATCACGTCAGATGTCCTCATAGAAGGACTTAGTCGTGGAGCCATCGCTACGGGTTAGCTTAAAGGGGTTAAATCGGACAAAGGACACGAGGGTTTTTATACTAGTTCAGCCCCTTCGATGAAGGTAAAGGCCTACGTCTAGTTGTGATGGGATTATTGGGGTCTCGCTAACCAGGGAGCTAAACAAGCTATGCCTGGCTATCGAGTTGTTGTTTGTTGTCTCTGAACCGCCGCCGGGTCGTCCCCTTATATACACGGGTTGACGCCCGGCCGGTTTACAGAGTCCCGAGGCCGACTCATACAAGTATTCTTCTCGGTCTCTCCTTTCCTTATCTTACAATACAAGTTACATGACTATGGCGGTTTACCACTATGGGCCCTAATCCGCCTTTGGGCTCCGGGCCTCTAAACTTCATAGTAAAGCGCCATCTTCTGAGTCTTCGTGGGCTTCAATATAGTTGAGGGTGAACCGGCCCCTCTTAGGCGGTTTACACTCAGTAGTTATATCCCCAACAGCGTTCAAAAATGTCTTTGGGCCCCTGTTTTCTAAGCCGTAAAGCATGGCGCACTGAATTATCAAGTAGTCATCAGAACATGCCTGCCAGACAGTCACAACATCCACAAACAATGCTAGAGGGGTTGGCACACTGATCGGTGTATCAAGGACATAAGCCTTCTGTGCAGCAGTGAGGACAATCCTCAGACTATGGAGCTAGTCCACATAATTTCTTACAATATCTTCCAACTTAGTCTTTCTCTAGGAACATATTAAATAAGGGAGCTACAATGCGAGCTATTGTTCTATAGCATAATTTGCAAAGAAAATTTATACTATGTTCATGATAATTAGTTCAGTTAATCAAATTACTAATGAACTCCCACTTAAATCAACATCCCTCAAGTTGTGCAAGTGATACATGATTCAAATCAACTAACCCATGTCCGATCATCACGTGAGATGGGGTAGTCATCAATGGTGAACATCTCCATGTTGATCATATCTACTATATGACTCATGTTCGACCTATCTGTCTCCTGTGTTCCGAGCCCATGTCTCTACATACTAGGCTCGTCAAGTTTAACCCAAGTATTCCGCATGTGTAAAAACTGGCTTACACCCGTTGTATGTGAACGTAAAGTTTATCAGACCCGATCTTCACGAGGTGCTTCAAACGACAAACTTTTGCAATGGTGTATACTTAGGGAGAACACATTTATCTTGAAATTAAGTGAAGGGTTCATCTTATAATGCTACCGTCGTCCTAAGAAAAATAAGATGCATAAAAGATAAACATCACATGCAATAAAAATATGTGACATGATATGGCCATCATCACCTTGTGCTTTTGATCTCCATCTCCAAAGCACCGACATGATCTCCATTGTCACCGGCATGATCTCCAAAGCACCGGCATGATCTCCATCACCGTGTCATCACGTAGTTGTCTCGCTAACTATTGCTTCTACAACTATTGTTAACGCATAGAGATAAAGTAAAGCAATTACAAAACATGGTCATCTCAAACATCAACATAGATCACATCACGTTTTGGCCATACCACATCACAACATGCCCTACAAAAACAAGTTAGACGTCCTCTAATTTGTTGTTGCAATTTTTTACGTGGCTGCTAGGGCAAACTATAAGAACCATTCTTGTCTACAAAAAACCACAATGGGGATATACAAGTTGCCTTTTAACATTCTATAAGTACCTCCCTTAACAAATCAGATTCAACTAAAATTGGAGAGACAGACACCCGCAATGCCACTTTTATGGAATACAAGTTGCATCACTGGTGCACGTCGGTCCTAAACAAACGGTTTTTAACCCATTTCCGCGATGGCATTTGGAACCGGCGCCAAGTGAGTGTGGGCGATAGGGGGGTCCTTCCCACACGACCCAGAAACCGTCGGGGATAGGGCTCCTATAGTACTCCTACTCGTTTC
Organism: Aegilops bicornis; assembly: GCA_021605145.1. NCBI lineage: Eukaryota > Viridiplantae > Streptophyta > Magnoliopsida > Poales > Poaceae > Aegilops > Aegilops bicornis. The sequence goes on along the minus strand of CM038672.1, from coordinate 551,465,662 downwards.
TGCTTGCATTGCCATCGCAGTCGGTATTCTGTGGTGCTATGTTTATGATGCGCGGCCCATCAAAAATGGTTCACTATTATAGAACGTGTATGATGCATGGCCCATCACAAACGGTTCACTGTTAAGAAGATTAGCTAACTGTCGTACGAGTGTCAGACAGGATTATGATACGTCTCCAACGTATCTATAATTTTTGACTGTTCCATCCTATTATTTATCTGTTTTGGATGTTTAATGGGCTATGCTATGCAGTTTTGTATTATTTTTGGGACTAACCTATTAACCGAAGGCCCACTGCAAATTGTTGTTTTTTGCCTATTTCAGTATTTCACAGAAAAGGAATATCAAACAGAGTCCAAACGGAATGAAACCTTCGAGAGAGTTATTTTCGGAACAAACACAATGAGGAGACATGGAGTGCACGTCAAGGAAGCAGCGAGGAAGCCACGAGGCAGGGAGGCGCACACCAGGGGGTGGGTGCACTCCCCACCCTCGTGGGCCCCTCACAGCTCCAACAACCTACTTCTTTCGCCTATATATACTCATATACCCCGAAAACATCTGAGAGCACCACGAAACCCAATTTCCACCGCCGCAACCTTCTGTACCCGTGAGATCTCATCTTGGGGCCTCTTCTAGCACTCCGCCGGAGGGGGAATTGATCACAGAGGGCATCTACATCAACCCCATAGCCTCTCCGATGATGTGTGAGTAGTTTACCACAGACCTTCGGGTCCATACTTATTAGCTAGATGGCTTCTTCTCTCTCTTTGTATCTCAATACAAAGTTCTCCTTGATTCTCTTGGAGATCTATTCGATGTAATTATTTTTGTGGTGTGTTTGTCGAGATCCGATGAATGGGTTTATGATGAAGATTATCTATGAACAATATGTGGTTCTTTTCTGAATTCTTATATGTATGATTTGATATCTTTGCAAGTCTCTTTGAATTATTAGTTTGGTTTGGCCTACTACATTATCTTTCTTGCAATGGGAGAAGTGCTTAGCTTTGGGTTCAATCTTGCGGTGTCCTTTCCAAGTGACAGTAGGGGAAGCAAGGCACGTATTGTATTGTTGCCATCGAGGATAAAAATATGGGGTTTATATCATATTTCTTGAGTTTATCCCTCTACATCATGTCATCTTGCCTAATGCGTTACTCTGCTCTTATGAACTTAATACTCTAGATGCATGGTGGATAGCGGTCAATGTGTGGAGTAATAGTAGTAGATCACTACTAGGGAAAAGCCTATACACAGAATCTTACCAGTAGCACGCTCTAAAATAAGGCGCTGCTGCTAATTAGCAGCAGCGCTTGATATAAAAACGCGCTGCTGAAAGGAAAGTAGCACTAGCGCTCCCATCGAAACCGGCGCTCTTGCTCTAATTGCCATGACCTCGCAACCCAGCTAGTTATAGCAGTAGCGCCCTATAGTGAACCGCTCATCTGCTATAGAAGTTAGCAGCAACGCCGCTTTCTAAGAAAATCGCCATCGCTACGATCAGCCCACAAGTTTAGTCCGACTCGCCCGCCGAATGTGGTGTTTACCACCTTAAATATGTTACTTCTGAAAGAATCACAACCAGTTGGTCTTCATTGAACTCTATGTGTAGAATTTGTGGCGCAATATGAGTCCTCTCCAGTTCCTACCGGAGTGGACTCATATTGACAATTCAGATTGTACACAAAAAGATCATTGATGGCCAATGTATTCTTTATGCGTGCTTAGACTTAGCGATGGCGTTTTTACGTAAAATGCGCTATAGCTACATTAGCTATAGCGGGGTTCCTAAAGTGCGCTACTGCTAGTTCGACTTAACCCCGCTCAAAATTTCACAGTCCTCCTCCCCCTGTTACCCTACTCCTCTATCGCCGCCACCCGAGCCCGAGCCTGCCCTCACCACGCCGAGGCCGCCCTCAACCTCACCGCTGCCGCCCGCCGCTCTCGACCTCACCGTCGCTGCCGCCTCCCCACCCCTCCGCTCTCGACCTCACCACCGCTCTCGACCTCACCATCGTCTCGATGCCACCGAGGTACTCCTCCTTCCGTGCCTCCTCCTCCCACCGCGCCTCCTCCCTCCTCCTCTCAACATGCCCTCCTCCCTCCGCTGCCGCCCTCCTCCTCCTCCTCCCGCCCGCCTCCCTCCTCTCTCTCCTCCCTCCCTCCCTTGTGTACATTCTTGCAAATCGTAGGTGTTTTGAATAAAATAGAAGTAAGAAAATTTAGGGCAGTATGACTAATAGTAGTTGTAGTTGAACTATTTTAGTTGTAGTTGAACTAGTTTAGTAAGTAAATTAATAAACCAGTTGAACTAGTTGAACTAGTTTAATTAATAGAACTAATGTATTTTTAGTAAGATAATTAATATAACTAGTTGAACTACTTTATTTTTAGAAAGAACTAGTTTTTTAGTAAGATAATTAATATAACTAGTTGAACCACATATTCTATTTATAGTAAGTTTATATTTAGTAAGAACTAGTTGAATTAATAAACTAGTTGAACATGTCATATTTGTTGTTATTTTTTAGTTTAAGCTATTATTCGGGATGTATTAGTTGAACATGTCATAAATAATTATTAAGCAATTATTCGGCTCAAAATTTCACTAAGTCCTCCTCCCCCTCCATCATCCCCGCCGTCGTCCCCCTCACCGACCCCCTCCGACATCGAGGTGAGACCAGCCAAATATCCATGTATATATTTTGTTACTCAAATAGGATAGTGGTTGCCAAGTGGCCGTTCATGTTCAGTTTACACCTTCGAGTGGCCTATGTATTGCCGGAGTGTTGATTAATTTCCATTCCGGCAAATTTCAGGCGCTTGATATGTCCTTTTTTAGCAAAGGTCATGCCGGATTTTTCAGGCCTATGTTTTTTAGTACATATATTTAATTGTACAAGTTTAATCTTTGAATTATGAACGTAGGAAATGTCGTACTTGGAGAGGTATCTGCAGCTGGTGCCACGACGATCGAGGTATGTGCGACAGGTTCGTTGAGCTGGACGAAGATCGGCGCTTCAGCATTAAGCTCGAGGAGACCTTCGATGTTGAAACGGTACGCAACAGCGACAAGAGTTTTTGTCGTAATTAAGCATGACTTGAACTATTTCAACGTCTAATTTTCATCTTTTACAATTCGACTAGCTTATCCCATGCCATGCAAGACGCTATGTCTTGGAGAGGATGGCTTTTGAAGACCATGAAAATTTTGAAACAAAGGAAATACACCTAAGGACCCATCATGATATGGATTTTGAAGTAAATATGTACAATGCTCAGAGCGTAACCCATTTTGGTTGCCAAAATTGGGAAGCACTTTGCAAAATGTATGGTTTTTATGAGGGTATGATTGTCACCATGGATCTTGGTGATCCTGACATCGAGCAAGACAATATGTACATTTGGGTCCTTGTTGATACGCTTCCAATTCTACCGCAATGTGAGTTTCTCAAACATAGTTATTAACTAATTTATATTGTTTATTTCAAAATAGTTGACAGCTTATTTCCATTGACACCTTATTTTGAATCTTCAATGAATGTGCAGAAGATGGTAGATAAAACCCACTACAGTGGTGGCTCCGAATTAACTTATAAGGAGAAAAATCATCTGATCGCATTTTGTACTTTCTTTGAGAATTACAATACCTATTATCGAACTCCTCCAAATTATGGTGAATATGTGCCACTAGTGCACGTGTTGAACCACGATAACTTCTATGGAGATACCCTGTAAGATTTTTTACTATTACGACATCCGTGCATCTTTTGCATACTTCCAAAACTAGTACATCATTGCTAACTACGAAGTTATTACTATGTTTTTCAACAGAAAATCCCGATGGATTGTGTGCCTCATCGATGTATTACAATGAGTCGCCTTGAAGTTACGAACATACAGCCAGGTCATCCTACGGATCTCACTGTGCATATCGGATTTCTAAAACCGGTGAACACATGCTAATCAAAGAATGGAAAAAATGTTTGGACATTCGCAAGGAGGTTCTTCGAAGTAACATTAAGCGAAAGGCAAGAATTGGAGACAGGATAATCTCCATTCTCCATAATGGTGTAACATCCCAAATTTTCAATTTGGAATGTTATACTTTAAGTCATCATGCATATCATATTTTCTTGCATTTTGCCGATCCTAGAAATTTCACGCAACTCAAGGACCCTCGGAGGGAGTTGGAGGTTTCGAAATTTTCATATTTGAGTTTTCTCAAATTTTGAAAATAGGATCATTTGGATTTATTTATTTTATCGTCAAATATTTTCCTAAAAAAATAAGAGAGGGATAATATGACTTTCCCAAAATTTAGGAAAAATGAAGATTCAATAAATAAATCAAATTTTGGATTTTTCGGAGTTTATTTGCTTTAGGGAAAAATTTCGTATTTTAAAAAATTGCATTTTGGCCCCGTGTTAAAGTTCATTTTGTTCGACTCAATTTTAGGAGTCGGGGAAAATTTACTTTGTTAATTTTGGAGTTCCTTTAGATTTTTTTTATTTTATTTTATTTAATTTTCTGCACGCGAAACCGTTTAAAAAATATATACGCTGGCGCCCTTTGGGCAAGGGCCGAGCCCAGCCTCCTCAAGGCAGCATACAGCCACCGCCGCCCAGCCGGCGAGTCCGAGGAGGACTCCTCCTCCTCCCCTTGCTTGCCCCTCCCCAACCAACCCCCTCCTATATACTCCCTCACCCCCTCTCCTCCCCAACCAGCGCCCGCCGCCCGCAACCCATAGCAGCCGCTTATAGCCGCCGCCGCCCGCTGGCCGCCCTAGCCCGTCGCCGCTGGTGCCGCCCGCCCTTGATGCCGCCGCCGCCGACGCCGCCTCTCCCCGGAGCCCGCCTCGGCGAGGTAGCCGCCGCGTCACCCTCCCCTCGTTCCGATTTTCTCCTATAAAACCGTTTCGGTTTTCTTTGCCGTTGTTCGGTTTTTTTAAAAAAAACCCTAGATCGGTTTTAATTATTTTTTTCCGGTTTTGTTGATTAGTGAACGTTCACCAATCCGTTCGTTTAACGAACGTGTTCACCGGTTATGCCCGGTTAATGAACGTCCGTTCCTTTAACCGTTCGTCGTTTTTCTTTTAGTCAGATTTAATCCGTTATTTTCAGATCTCGATTTCAGATCCAATCTTCGTTCTAGTTTATCTTCTCGCTCGTTTATCGGAATCAGGTGATTCAAGCGCCTGGAGTTTCGTTTCGAAACCGCCGTTCCGACTAATCAACTTAAACAAAGTTTTGCTACTGTAAAATTTTGACCTAGTTTCAACTTGCTAGAACCGAGTTGTTTTCTTTCGACGTTTGACTTTCGTTGCTTGGTTTGATTCGATTCTTTTTGCAACCAGGGTTCTTAAGTTGAACTTTCCGGTTAGATCTTTTATTCGAGATTTACCTGCATTAGATGAGTACTTATTGTATGCTTGTTGTTTGTCCGCGATAGATCACCCGAGTGCGCCGCTTGTTATTTCGAGTCTCTAGGTTTCATGGATCATCGCAAGGCAAGTAACACTTTGATCATACTTTCTCATACCCAGTTTTATGCATTAGATCTATTCCTCAAACACTTGCATGATTAGGATCTAATTAAATTGTGGGATGGGAAGTAGATTGAGGTAGTACCTATTACTGTTTTACTTATGAAACCTTGGGAGTTACTTCTACGTTTGCTTATTATGCCATGCTATGCTAGTAGACGTGGATTGGGTGAGTGAATATCCATGACAGATGTGAGATTGTAATTAAAGGTTTATTTAAGGTGGCAACTTGAACACACATCTGGGTGGATTGAGGCACCTGGTTTCTATCAGGACTTGCCTGTTTTTCTTCGGACCACCAGCCATATATGCATGTAGTATAGGCTCATTCTTTCATTAATCTCTATGTGTTACATTGCCAGCATATTCCATGTGCTGACCCGTTTTCGGGCTACAACTTTTCATGTTGCGGACTTTTCAGACGACGAGTAAGGTGTTTTAGGTCGTGGTTCTGTACTCAGTGATGCCGCTGGAGTTGATGGACTCACTTATCTTCCAAGTCTTCCGCTGTTATCGTTATTAGATGGCCTTAAGCCATATTTATTGTAATAAGTCCTCTTTTGGACAACGATGTAATAAGTGTGTGATTGCTACTCCGTTATAAATCCTTCGAAGTACTGTGTGGTGTCAGCATTACTCATCCAGGGATGACGCCTGAGCACAGAGACTTGATCCATTCGGGTCGGGTCGCTACAGAGATGGTATCAGAGCACACCGGTATGAGACCACGACCACTAAGTTAAAGCCATAGATCACTACTCTCTTCTCATTTTCTAACTCCTCATCTTTTCTACTCATTTAGGATGAAGGACGCGAAGATCAAGTACACCCAACCAGATGAAGGCACACCTTTTGGATTTCACCTGAAGGAAGTCACCAAGTACCTGAACATTGGACCACCAAGCTTCACCGGGATTTTCAACGCCACTCTGCCTGAAGAGGAGCGCTGGAAGATTCAAGCTCATGTATCGGGAAGGACGTTCGCCCCAATCACCAAGCCTATAGATAGTGTTTTCAGTGCACCAACACGAGTGCAGGAAAGAGCATTGCAGCTCATATCACCATGGGACGCATTGGAGAAGTTTACCAAGAAGACCTCAATGGACACCATCTATCAGATTTGTGGACACCGAGATGAACAATGGGAGATAGTCAGCACCAAGAAGGATAGATCCATTGCAGCTTCCATCCAGGAGTTAAACCAGCACATTCGACGCCAGGAGAACCAGATGTGCAATGATATGCTCGAATTAAAGGAGGCGAAGGGAAGGATCATCGAACTTGAAGGAGAACTAAAGTCTACACGCAAGGACTACATGGACGAGATCGTAGCTCTAGTAAGACACAATAACGATCTTAAGTACGAGATTGAAGAACTCAAGAAGAAATTGGCACTCAAGAATGAAGACAAATACGTCGGCTGCCCGAGCGACTACATCAACATCGACGACACCGATTCGGATCCAAGTGAACCCGACTTTGAAGACGAAGCTGGAGCAGACATCATGGAGTCTTCCCCCGGTTCAAATTAGTAGATGACCCCCACATATTAGTAGTATTCCCTCCATGTAACATTTTTAGTTCACGCACTTTTGCGATAGTTAGGTCGTTATAAGCCCTTGTTTGAATTGAATGAAGTGATTTTGTGTGCATTTGCTCATATACATTTGGGTAGTGTTTCTCCTTAGACCCCACTCTATTCTTAATTTCTCGTCTTTTCTAAACCCATCAGATGCCTCCGAGACGCGACCCCGGGTTTGTTTTTCCGCCGGAAATCACCCAGTTGATTCAGCAGCAGAACACTTTGATCCAAACACTAGTACAGAATCAAGGCAACAACAACAACAACAACCCACCGCCACCACCACCAGTTGACCATCTGCCTGCTTTCTTAAGGCTGAACCCGCCAAAGATTTTCCAAAGAGCACCGAGCCGATAGTAGCAGATGATTGGCTCCGTAAGGTAGGGAGGGAGTTGATCACTGCAGGATGTACAGATGGAGAAAAGGTGAAGTTTGCTGCACACCAACTTGAAGGACCCGCAGCAGCATGGTGGGAGAATTTTACAGCCACTTACCTTGTAGACACTGTCACATGGGATCAGTTGGCCAAGAAGCTTTCCAAGACCGCCCATGTCTCAGCAGGAGCTATGGCCATGAAGAAGCGTGAGTTTCGCAATTTACGCCAAGGAGGAAGGACTGTTGGCGGTATGTGGATGATTTTAGTAATTTAGCATGTTATGCCCCGGATGACGTTACTACAGATGCAGACTAAGGGGAGAAGTTTCGGAAGGACTGAATGATGAGTTAAGCATGCAGTTGATGGTAGCAAGTTTCAATAACTACCAGGAGTTGGTAGACCGTGCCCTCATGATTGAAGGAAAGCAACGCAAATTGAGAATCGCAAGAGGAAGTATGGGCAGGGAAGTATAACTGGAGCCCAATGAAGCCCGTTATACCCCTAAACAGGGAGTTCAGTTTCAGCATACTCATGGAGGAGGTAGCTCGCACAACCATAATGGCACCAAGAATGGGAACAAGAATGGAGGAAGCAATGGACAGAACCGCACCAACCCATCAACACCAACCAAGGTAGACCTGAGCCACATCACTTGCTTTAAGTGCCGCAAGACTGGGCATTACGCAAACGAATGTCCAGAAGGCCAGAATGGAAATGGCAATGGAAGCTCAGGAAAGAAGCCAAACCCTTTCAACAGGGGACAGGTGAACCACATTGATGTGGAGGAGGTTGAAGATCAGCCCGATGCAGTAATCGGTAAGTTTTTGGTTAAGTCATTTACTGCAGTTGTTCTTTTCGATACTGGTGCATCGCATTCATACTTATCAAGGGGATTTGTGGATAAGTACAAATTACCGACCCAAGCCCTTAGATCACCCATGCTAGTAACCTCACCCGGAGCAGAATATATGGCTAGTATATGGTGTGATCGACTGCCATTAAGGATTGGACACTATGTTTTTCCCTCGGACCTAATAGTTCTGGAATCCCAAGGATTGGATGTGATATTAGGCATGGATTGGTTATCGAAGTATGGAGGAACATAGATTGCGCCACTAAGTCAATTTTGCTTACCACCCCAGAAGGGAGGAGAATCAAGTATGTATCACGACATAAGCCGGGAGAGCACAAGTAAATTCCTTATCGAGTTGTACAGGGAAGAAGTACGGTGGTGAAGGATTTCCGATGTATTTCGGAAGAGTTGCCGTGAATGCCACCGGATAGAGACATTGAGTTTTGATTGAGCTTTTGCGGTGCATGTGCCCAATATCGAGCGACCATATAGGATGCCCGCACAGGATTTGGCGTAAATCAAGAAGCAGATAAAGGAGCTATTGGATAAAGGTTATATATGCCCAAGTTCTTCGCCTTGGGGATCACCCGTACTTTTAGTGGAGAAGAAGGATGGATCTTTAAGGATGGTTGTTGATTATCGTGGATTGAATGAGGTAACAATCAAGAACAAGTACCCACTACCAATGATAAATGATCTGATTGATCGATTGCAAGGAGCTAAAGTGTTTTCCAAGATCGATTTGTGATCAGGGTACCATCAGTTCAAGATTCGGGAGCAGGACATACCTAAGACAGCATTTACCATGAGATATGGATTGTATGAATATACCGTTATGTCATTTGGACTGACTAACGCGCCTGCCTATTTCATGAACCTGATGAACAAAGTGTTTATGGAGTTTTTGGATAAGTTCGTTGTGGTGTTCATAGATGATATTTTGATTTTCTCGAAGAATGAAGAGGAACATAAGGAACATTTGCGATTGGTTTTGGAGAAACTAAGGGAACATCAGTTATATGCCAAGTTCAGCAAATGTGAGTTTTGGCTAAAGGAAGTTGGATTTCTTGGACATGTTATATCCGGAGAAGGGATAGCAGTTGACCCCACAAAGGTTGAGACCGTAACCCAATGGGAAGCACCAACGACAGTTGGAGAGATCCGGAGTTTCCTTGGACTCGCAGGTTACTACAGAAGATTCATTGAGAATTTCTCAAGGATTGCCAAGCCTATGACAGAATTGCTGAAAAAGGATACCAAGTTCAATTGGACTGAGGATTGTGAAGCAAGTTTTCAGGAGTTGAAGCAAAGATTGGTTACCTCACCAGTGTTAATTTTGCTAGATCAGACCAAGGATTATGAGGTGTATTGCGATGCTTCACGTCGAGGACTTGGAGCAGTGCTTATGCAGGAAGGAAGAGTTGTTTCGTATACTTCACGTCAGCTTAAGCCTCATGAGTTGAATTATGCCACACATGACTTGGAGTTAGTAGCAGTTGTTGCATTGAAGACCTGGAGACATTTTCTCATGGAAATCATTGTGAGGTGTACACGGATCACAAGAGTTTGAAGTACATCTTCACACAGAAGGAATTAAATCTCAGACAGAGGAGATGGTTGGAGCTTATTAAGGATTATGATATGAGATTGCATTATCACCTCGGGAAGGCTAACGTTGTAGCAGACGCATTGAGCCGTAAGAGCCACGTCAATACCCTAATGATGGGAGGAATACCCAAGGAGTTAGCCGAGGACCTTCGAGAGCTATGTTTGGAAATAGTTAGAGGCTATGTAGCAACATTTGAGATTCAGTCTACGTTGATGGACAAAATCGAGAGAAGCTTAAAAGGCAGATAAGGAAGTTGCCTCTATAAAGGAGAAAATGAGCGAAGGAAAAGCTAAGGGATTTCGTGGAGGATGAGCACGATACCCTATGGTTTGAGGACCGTGCTTATGTGCCAAATGACCAGGAGATCGGGAAGTTGATTCTGCAAGAGGCGCATGATTCACCCTATTCGATTCACCGGGTAATACCAAGATGTATTTGGATTTGAAGGAAGCGCTACGGTGGACCGAAATGAAGAAGGATATCGCGGAGTATATAGCAGTTTGCGATGTATGTCAGAGAGTGAAGGCAGAGCATCAGAAGCCAGCAGGATTGTTGCAACCATTGCCAATACCCGAATGGAAGTGGGATAAACTAGGCATGGATTTCATCACAGGTTTGCCAAAGACTCGTTCTGGCTATGACTCGATTTGGGTTATAGTCGACCGATTGACGAAGGTAGCGCATTTCATTCCAGTGAAGACTACCTATAGCAATGCTAAGTTGGCAAAGATATACATGACCAAAATTGTGTGTTTACACGGAGTTCCGAGGAGTATCGTATCAGATAGAGGAACCCAATTTACCTCTAAGTTTTGGAATCAGTTGCACGAAACATTGGGAACCAGGCTGGAATTCAGTACAACTTTCCACCCAAAGACCGATGGACAGACTGAGAGAGTCAATCAGATTTTGGAGGATATGCTGAGAGCTTGTGCTCTAGATTATGGATCTAGTTGGGATGATAACTTGCCGTATGCAGAGTTTTCTTATAACAAGAGTTACCAAACCAGCTTGAAGATGGCACCTTTCGAGGCTTTGTACGGAAGGAGGTGCAGAACACCGTTATCATGGGACGAAGCTGGAGACCGTCAGTTGTTTGGACCAGATTTGAGTAAGGAATCTGAACAGAAGGTTAAGTTGATTCGCGATAGGCTCAAGGTAGCCCAGTCTGCATGGAAGAGCTATGCGGATTCAAACGCATAAGGCGATAGAATATGAAGTTGGAGACAGAGTTTATCTTAGAGTATCCCGCTTGAGGAGTTAAGCGTTTTGGAGTTAAAGGAAAGTTAGCACCGCGTTCGTTGGACCGTATAAGATTTTGCAACGCATGGGAGAAGTTGCTTATAAGCTGGAATTGCGGAGGGACTGTCAGGAGTTCATGATGTATTTCATGTTTCTCAGCTGAAGAAATGTCACGCGGAGATGGCGAAAGTACCGTTAAGAGATACAGTGCCGCTTGAAGCAATTCAGTTGAAGGATGATTTGACATATGAGGATAAACCAGTCAAGATTCTCGATTACGCCAGTAGAGTTACTCGCAGCATGGTTATCAAGTTTTGCAAAGTCCATTGGAGCCACCACACCGAGGATGAAGCCACCTAGGAAAGAGAAGAGGATTTACTCAAGGACCACCTCACCTATTTTCTAGCCAACCCAAATCTCGAGGGCAAGATTCATCTTAAGGTGGGTAGGTTTGTTTTTCAATTTGGAATGTTATACTTTAAGTCATCATGCATATCATATTTTCATGCATTTTGCCGATCCTAGAAATTTCACGCAACTCAAGGACCCTCGGAGAGAGTTGGAGGTTTCGAAATTTTCATATTTGAGTTTTCTCAAATTTTGAAAATAGGATCATTTGGATTTATTTATTTGTTCGTCAAATATTTTCCAATGAAAATTAAGAGAGGGAATAATATGACTGTCCCAAAATTTAGGAAAAATGAAGATTTAATAAATAAATCAAATTTTGGATTTTTCGGAGTTTATTTGCTTTAGGGAAAAATTTCGTATTTTCAAAAATTGCATTTTGGCCCAGTGTTAAAGTTCATTTTGTTCGACTCAATTTTAGGAGTCGGGGAAAATTTACTTTGTTAATTTTGGAGTTCGTTTAGATTTTTATTTTTTATTTTACTTAATTTTCTGCGCGCGAAACCGTTTAAAGAAATATATATGCCGCGCCCCGCATGGGCCAAGGGCCCACTGCCCAACCGCCCTCCTCGGCACACCTTGTCATGCCGCTGGCCATTGGCGAGTCCAAGGAGGACTCCTCCTCCTTCCCCTTGCTTGCCCCTCCCCAAGCAACCCCCTCCTATATATACTCCCTCACCCCCCTCTCCTCCCCAACCAGCGCCGCCGCCGCCCCAACCCGCCGCCGCCGCCCATCGCCGCCGCCACCCGTAGTCGCCGCCGCCCTAGCCGCTGCCGTCGCCGCCGGTGCCGCCGCCGCCGACCGCGACGTCGTCGCTCCGCTGCCCCTAGCCACCGCCCCGCCGGAGCCCCACCTCGGCGAGGTAGCCGCCGCGTCACCCTCCCCTCAGTCTGGTTTTCTCCTATAAAACCGTTCCGGTTTTCTTTGTCGTTGTTCGGTTTTAAAAAAAACCCTAGATCGGTTTTAATTATTTTTTTTCAGTTTTGTTGATTAGTGAACATTCACCGATCCGTTCGTTTTAACGAACGTGTTCACCGGTTATTCCCGGTTAACGAACGTCCGCTCGCTTAACCGCTCGTCGTTTTTCTTTTAGTCAGATTTAATCCGTTATTTTCCGATCTCGATTTCAGATCCAATCTTCGTTCTAGTTTATCTTCTCGCTCGTTTATCGGAATCAGGTGATTCAAGCGCCTGGAGTTTGGTTTCGAAACTGCCGTTCCGACTAATCAACTTAAACAAAGTTTTGCTACTGTAAAATTTTGACCTAGTTTCAACTTGCTAGAACCGAGTTGTTTTCTTTCGACGTTTGACTTTCGTTGCTTGGTTTGATTCGATTCTTTTTGCAACCAGGGTTCTTAAGTTGAACTTTCCGGTTAGATCTTTTATTCGAGATTTACCTGTGCATTAGATGAGTACTTATTGTATGCTTGTTGTTTGTCTGCGATAGATCACCCGGAGTGCGCCGCTTGTTATTTCGAGTCTCTAGGTTTCGCGGATCATCAAGAAGGCAAGTAACACTTTGATCATACTTTCTCATACCCAGTTTTATGCATTAGATCTATTCCTCAAACACTTGCATGATTAGGATCTAATTAAATTGTGGGATGGGAAGTAGATTGAGGTAGTACCTATTACCTGTTTTACTTATGAAACCTTGGGAGTTACTTCTACGCTTGCTTATTATGCCATGCTATGCTAGTAGACGTGGATTGGGTGAGTGAATATCCATGACAGATGTGAGATTGTAATTAAAGGTTTATTTAAGGTGGCAACTTGAACACACATCTGGGTGGATTGAGGCACCTGGTTTCTATCAGGACTTGCCTGTTTTTCTTCGGACCACCAGCCATATATGCATGTAGTATAGGCTCATTCTTTCATTAATCTCTATGTGTTACATTGCCAAAGATATTCCATGTGCTGACCCGTTTCGGCTACAACTTTTCATGTTGCGGACTTTTCTGACGCATTTAGTAAGGTGTTTTAGGTCGTGGTTACGTACTCGATGATCTCACCGGAGTTGATGGACTCACTTATCTTCCAAGTCTTCCATTGTTATCGTTATTAGATGGCCTTAAGCCATATTTATTGTAATAAGTCCTCTTTTGGACAACGATGTAATAAGTGTGTGATTGCTACTCTGTTATAAATCCTTCGAAGTACTGTGTGGTGTCAGCATTACTCATCCAGGGATGACGCCTTTGAAACGAGACTTGATCCATTCGGTCGGGTCGCCATGAGAGATGGTATCAGAGCACACGCTGACTGTAGGACACGACCACTAAGTTAAAGCCATAGATCACTACTCTCTTCTCATTTTCTAACTCCTCATCTTTTCTACTCATTTTGGATGAAGGACGCGAAGATCAAGTACACCCAACCAGATGAAGGCACACCTTTTGGATTTCACCTGAAGGAAGTCACCAAGTACCTGAACATTGGACCACCAAGCTTCACCGGGATTTTCAAAGCCACTCTGCCTGAAGAGGAGCGCTGGAAGATTCAAGCTCATGTATCGGGAAGGACGTTCGCCCCAATCACCAAGCCTATAGATAGTGTTTTCAGTGCACCAACCTGGAGTCTGGGAAAGAGCATTGCAGCTCATATCACCATGGGACGCATTGGAGAAGTTTACCAAGAAGACCTCAATGGACACCATCTATCAGATTTGTGGACACCGAGATGAACAATGGGAGATAGTCAGCACCAAGAAGGATAGATCCATTGCAGCTTCCATCCAGAGTTAAACCGGCACATTCGGACGCCAGGAGAACCAGATGTGCAATGATATGCTCGAATTAAAGGAGGCGAAGGGAAGGATCATCGAACTTGAAGGAGAACTAAAGTCTACACGCAAGGACTACATGGACGAGATCGTAGCTCTAGTAAGACACAATAACGATCTTAAGTACGAGATTGAAGAACTCAAGAAGAAATTGGCACTCAAGAATGAAGACAAATACGTCGGCTGCCCGAGCGACTACATCAACATCGACGACACCGATTCGGATCCAAGTGAACCCGACTTTGAAGACGAAGCTGGAGCAGACATCATGGAGTCTTCCCCCGGTTCAAATTAGTAGATGACCCCCACATATTAGTAGTATTCCCTCCATGTAACATTTTTAGTTCACGCACTTTTGCGATAGTTAGGTCGTTGTAAGCCCTTGTTTGAATTGAATGAAGTGATTTTGTGTGCATTTGCTCATATACATTTGGGTAGTGTTTCTCCTTAGACCCCACTCTATTCTTAATTTCTCGTCTTTTCTAAACCCATCAGATGCCTCCGAGACGCGACCCGGGTTTGTTTTTCCACGGAGATCACCCAGCTTGATTCAGCAGCAGTAACACTTTGATCCAAACACTAGTACGTAATCAAGGCAACAACAACAACAACAACCCACCGCCACCACCACTGGTTGACCATCGGCTCGTTTCTTAAGGCTGAACCACAAGACATTTTCCAAAGAGCACCGAGCCGATAGTAGCGAGATGATTGGCTCCGTAAGGTAGGGAGGAGTTGATCACTGCAGGATGTACAGATGGAGAAAAGGTGAAGTTTGCTGCACACCAACTTGAAGGACCCGCAAAGAAGCATGGTGGGAGAATTTTACAGCCACTTACCTTGTAGACAACATCACATGGGATCAGTTTGACAAGCTTTCCAAGACCGCCCATGTCTCAGCAGGAGCTATGGCCATGAAGAAGCGTGAGTTTCGCAATTTACGCCAAGGAGGAAGGACTGTTGGCCAGTATGTGGATGATTTTAGTAATTTAGCATGTTATGCCCCAGATGACGTTGCTACAGATGCAGCTAAGCAGGAGAAGTTTCGGAAGGACTGAATGATGAGTTAAGCATGCAGTTGATGGTAGCAAGTTTCAATAACTACCAGGAGTTGGTAGACCGTGCCCTCATGATTGAAGGAAAGCAACAGCAAATTGAGAATCGCAAGAGGAAGTATGGGCGGGGAAGTATAACTCGGAGCCCAAATGAAGCCCGTTATACCCCTAAACAGGGAGTTCGGTTTCAAAGATACTCATGGAGGAGGTAGCTCGCACAACCATAATGGCACCAAGAATGGGAACAAGAATGGAGGAAGCAATGGACAGAACCGCACCAACCCATCAACACCAACCAAGGTAGACTGAGCCACATCACTTGCTTTAAGTGCCGCATAAGACCGGGCATTACGCAAACGAATGTCCGTAAGGCCGAATGGAAATGGCAATGGAAGCTCGGAAAGAAGCCAAACCCTTTCAACAGGGGATGGTGAACCACATTGATGTGGAGGAGGTTGAAGATCAGCCCGATGCAAGAATCGGTAAGTTTTTGGTTAAGTCATTTACTGCAGCTTGTTCTTTTCGACATCGGTGCATCGCATTCATACTTATCAAGGGATTTGTGGATAAGTACAAATTACCGACCCAAGCCCTTAGATCACCCATGCTAGTAACCTCACCCGAGCAGAATATATGGCTAGTATATGGTGTGATCGACTACCATTAAGGATTGGACACTATGTTTTTCCCTCGGACCTAATAGTTCTGGAATCCCAAGGATTGGATGTGATATTAGGCATGGATTGGTTATCGAAGTATGGAGGGAACATAGATTGCGCCACTAAGTCAATTTTGCTTACCACCCCAGAAGGGAGGAGAATCAAGTATGTATCACGACATAAGCCGGGGAGAGCACAAGTAAATTCCTTATCAGGAGTTGTACAGGAAGAAGTACCAGTGGTGAAGGATTTCCCTGATGTATTTCCGGAAGAGTTGCCAGGAATGCCACCGGATAGAGACATTGAGTTTTTGATTGAGCTTTTGCCAGGTACAGGCCCAATATCGAAGCGACCATATAGGATGCCCGCACAGGATTTGGCGTAAATCAAGAAGCAGATAAAGGAGCTATTGGATAAAGGTTATATATGCCCAAGTTCTTCGCCTTGGGGATCACCCGTACTTTTAGTGGAGAAGAAGGATGGATCTTTAAGGATGGTTGTTGATTATCGTGGATTGAATGAGGTAACAATCAAGAACAAGTACCCACTACCAATGATAAATGATCTGTTTGATCGTTTGCAAGGAGCTAAAGTGTTTTCCAAGATCGATTTGTGATCAGGGTACCATCAGTTCAAGATTCGGGAGCAGGACATACCTAAGACAGCATTTACCATGAGATATGGATTGTATGAATATACCGTTATGTCATTTGACTGACTAACGCTACTGCCTATTTCATGAACACGATGAACAAAGTGTTTATGGAGTTTTTGGATAAGTTCGTTGTGGTGTTCATAGATGATATTTTGATTTTCTCGAAGAATGAAGAGGAACATAAGGAACATTTGCGATTGGTTTTGGAGAAACTAAGGGAACATCAGTTATATGCCAAGTTCAGCAAATGTGAGTTTTGGCTAAAGGAAGTTGGATTTCTTGGACATGTTATATCCGGAGAAGGGATAGCAGTTGACCCCACAAAGGTTGAGACCGTAACCCAATGGGAAGCACCAACGACAGTTGGAGAGATCCGGAGTTTCCTTGGACTCGCAGGTTACTACAGAAGATTCATTGAGAATTTCTCAAGGATTGCCAAGCCTATGACGGAATTGCTGAAAAAGGATACCAAGTTCAATTGGACTGAGGATTGTGAAGCAAGTTTTCAGGAGTTGAAGCAAAGATTGGTTACCTCACCAGTGTTAATTTTGCCAGATCAGACCAAGGATTATGAGGTGTATTGCGATGCTTCACGTCGAGGACTTGGAGCAGTGCTTATGCAGGAAGGAAGAGTTGTTTCAGATACTTCACGTCAGCTTAAGCCTCATGAGTTGAATTATGCCACACATGACTTGGAGTTAGTAGCAGTTGTTGCATTGAAGACCTGGAGACATTTTCTCATGGAAATCATTGTGAGGTGTACACGGATCACAAGAGTTTGAAGTACATCTTCACACGTATGAATTAAATCTTTACGGAGGAGATGGTTGGAGCTTATTAAGGATTATGATATGAGATTGCATTATCACCTCGGGAAGGCTAACGTTGTAGCAGACGCATTGAGCCGTAAGAGCCACGTCAATACCCTAATGATGGGAGGAATACCCAAGGAGTTAGCCGAGGACCTTCGAGAGCTATGTTTGGAAATAGTTCCGAGAGGCTATGTAGCAACATTTGAGATTCAGTCTACGTTGATGGACAAAATCAGAGAAGCTTAAAAGGCAGATAAGGAAGTTGCCTCTATAAAGGAGAAAATGAGCGAAGGAAAAGCTAAGGGATTTCGTGAGGATGAGCACGATACCCTATGGTTTGAGGACCGTGCTTATGTGCCAAATGACCAGGAGATCAGGAAGTTGATTCTGCAAGAGGCGCATGATTCACCCTATTCGATTCACCCGGGTAATACCAAGATGTATTTGGATTTGAAGGAAACGTTCTGGTGGACCGAAATGAAGAAGGATATCGCGGAGTATATAGCAGTTTGCGATGTATGTCAGAGAGTGAAGGCAGAGCATCAGAAGCCAGCAGGATTGTTGCAACCATTGCCAATACCCGAATGGAAGTGGGATAAACTAGGCAGGGATTTCATCACAGGTTTGCCAAAGACTCGTTCTGGCTATGACTCGATTTGGGTTATAGTCGACCGCTTGACGAAGGTAGCGCATTTCATTCCAGTCAAGACTACCTATAGCAATGCTAAGTTGGCAAAGATATACATGACCAAAATTGTGTGTTTACACGGAGTTCCGAGGAGTATCGTATCAGATAGAGGAACCCAATTTACCTCTAAGTTTTGGAATCGGTTACTTGCGAAACATTGGGAACCAGGCTGGAATTCAAGATAACTTTCCACCCAAAGACCGATGGATGTAATCGAGAGAGTCAATCAGATTTTGGAGGATATCTTTGAGCTTGTGCTCTAGATTATGGATCTAGTTGGGATGATAACTTGCCGTATGCAGAGTTTTCTTATAACAAGAGTTACCAAACCAGCTTGAAGATGGCACCTTCGAGGCTTTGTACGGAAGGAGGTGCGTAACACCGTTATCATGGGACGAAGCCGAGACCGCTGGTTGTTTGGACCAGATTTGAGTAAGGAATCTGAATGAAGGTTAAGTTGATTCGCGATAGGCTCAAGGTAGCCCAGTCCTGCATGTAAGAGCTATGCGGATTCAAAACGCAAGGCGATAGAATATGAAGTTGGAGACAGAGTTTATCTTAGAGTATCCCCGCTTCGAGGAGTTAAGCGTTTTGGAGTTAAAGGAAAGTTAGCACCGCGTTTCGTTGGACCGTATAAGATTTTGCAACGCATGGGAGAAGTTGCTTATAAGCTGGAATTGCCAGAGGGACTGTCAGGAGTTCATGATGTATTTCATGTTTCTCAGCTGAAGAAATGTCACGCGGAGATGGCGAAAGTACCGTTAAGAGATACAGTGCCGCTTGAAGCAATTCAGTTGAAGGATGATTTGACATATGAGGATAAACCAGTCAAGATTCTCGATTACGCCAGTAGAGTTACTCGCAGCATGGTTATCAAGTTTTGCAAAGTCCAGTGGAGCCACCACACTGAGGATGAAGCCACCTAGGAAAGAGAAGAGGATTTACTCAAGGACCACCCTCACCTATTTTCTAGCCAACCCAAATCTCGAGGGCAAGATTCATCTTAAGGTGGGTAGGTTTGTTTTTCAATTTGGAATGTTATACTTTAAGTCATCATGCATATCATATTTTCATGCATTTTGCCGATCCTAGAAATTTCACGCAACTCAAGGACCCTCGGAGAGAGTTGGAGGTTTCGAAATTTTCATATTTGAGTTTTCTCAAATTTTGAAAATAGGATCATTTGGATTTATTTATTTTAGCGTCAAATATTTTCCAATAAAAAAATAAGAGAGGGAATAATATGACTTTCCCAAAATTTAGGAAAAATGAAGATTTAATAAATAAATCAAATTTTGGATTTTTCGGAGTTTATTTGCTTTAGGGAAAAATTTCGTATTTTCAAAAATTGCATTTTGGCCCAGTGTTAAAGTTCATTTTGTTCGACTCAATTTTAGGAGTCGGGGAAAATTTACTTTGTTAATTTTGGAGTTCGTTTAGATTTTTTTTTATTTTATTTAATCTTCTGCGCGCGAAACCGTTTTAAAAAAAATATACGCCGCGCCCCGCCTGGGCCAAGGGCCCAGCCGGCCCAGCCGCCCCTCCCCTCGCGCGCGCGCCCGCGCGCAGCCGCCCGCCGCCGCCGGCGAGTCCGAGGAGGACTCCTCCTCCTTCCCCCTTGCTTGCCCCTCCCCCAAGCAACCCCCCTCCTATATATACTCCCTCACACCCCTCTCCTCCCCAACCAGCGCCGCCGCCCCCAACCCGCCCTTGCGCCGCCCATCGCCGCCTTGTAGCCGCCGCCCGCCCTAGCCGCCCGTCGCCCGGTGCCGCCCGCCGATCATGACGTCGTCGCTCCGCCGCCTAGCCACCGCCCGCCGAGCCCCACCTCGGCGAGGTAGCCGCGCGTCACCCTCCCTCAGTCTGGTTTTCTCCTATAAAACCGTTCCGGTTTTGTTTGTCGTTGTTCGGTTTTAAAAAAAACCCTAGATCGGTTTTAATTATTTTTTTTCAGTTTTGTTGATTAGTGAACATTCACCGATCCGTTCGTTTTAACGAACGTGTTCACCGGTTATTCCCGGTTAACGAACGTCCGTTAGTTTAACCGGTCGTCGCTTTTTCTTTTAGTCGATTTAATCCGTTATTTTCCGATCTCGATTTCAGATCCAATCTTCGTTCTAGTTTATCTTCTCGCCGTTTATCGGAATCAGGTGATTCAAGCGCTGGAGTTTCGTTTCAAACCGCCGTTCCGACTAAACAACTTAAACAAAGTTTTGGTACTGTAAAATTTTGACCTAGTTTCAACTTGCTAGAACCGAGTTGTTTTCTTTCGACGTTTGACTTTCGTTGCTTGGTTTGATTCGATTCTTTTTGCAACCAGGGTTCTTAAGTTGAACTTTCGGTTAGATCTTTTATTCGAGATTTACCTGTGCATTAGATGAGTACTTATTGTATGCTTGTTGTTTGTCTGCGATAGATCACCCGGAGTGCGCCGCTTGTTATTTCGAGTCTCTAGGTTTCGCGGATCATCAGCAAGGCAAGTAACACTTTGATCATACTTTCTCATACCCAGTTTTATGCATTAGATCTATTCCTCAAACACTTGCATGATTAGGATCTAATTAAATTGTGGGATGGGAAGTAGATTGAGGTAGTACCTATTACCTGTTTTACTTATGAAACCTTGGGAGTTACTTCTACGTTTTCTTATTATGCCATGCTATGCTAGTAGACGTGGATTGGGTGAGTGAATATCCATGACAGATGTGAGATTGTAATTAAAGGTTTATTTAAGGTGGCAACTTGAACACACATCTGGGTGGATTGAGGCACCTGGTTTCTATCAGGACTTGCCTGTTTTTCTTCGGACCGCCACCCAGGCTCAAAGGGATCATAATTCATAAGACTATTCAAACTAGAAACTTCCGTGTGCAGCCACAAGCCATTATGGGCTCTGGCATAGCTGAGTAAGTTGTGCGAACTCCTACGAGTAGACTAGCAGATGTAGGGGTTGTAGGTTGGTACGGTCTACCCACCAGTAAGGTGCTAGCGCTCGAAAGACTATGTCTCGGTCATCCGCTCTCAAACACCATGTAGTGCGAGAACCAAACGGAGGCGATCGAGTCTTGTGGGGAAAAGTCCGCAAACCTCTGCAGAGTGTATAAACTAATCATGATTAGCCGTGTCCCCGGTTATGGACATCTTGAGTATCTAGTACTTGAATATCATGTGAATCTGAACACGTTACTCTAATTAATATTATTCGGTTTTTAATGAGTACTTTTAATTGGGATTGAGGATGCTGTCAACCATTCTCAATGTTTAACAACCACCATGATAGTTAAACAAATTTATTCCTTTGAAGTAGGGAAAAACTAGCTTTATGCAAAACTGTAACCGTAGAGCTTTTCCACCAGCCATATATGCATGTAGTATAGGCTCATTCTTTCATTACTCTCTATGTGTTACATTGCCAGCATATTCCATGTGCTGACCCGTTTTCGGGCTGCAACTTTTCATGTTGCAGACTTTTCGCATTTACAGTAAGGTGTTTTAGGTCGTGGTTCTATACTCGGTGATGCATTGGAGTTGATGGACTCACTTATCTTCCAAGTCTTCCGCTGTTATCGTTATTAGATGGCCTTAAGCCATATTTATTGTAATAAGTCCTCTTTTGGACAACGATGTAATAAGTGTGTGATTGCTACTCTGTTATAAATCCTTCGAAGTACTGTGTGGTGTCAGCACTACTGATCCATGGATGACGCCTGAGCACAGGGACTTGATCCATTCGGGTCGGGTCGCTACAAATGGAGAGTCAGGGGCTATCTTATTTTTTGCTATTTTACCTTAGAGAATATAGTAGGTCCTAAGAGAATGTAGTAGGTCCTATGAGGTACAATATGTTTATTATGTGATACAATGTGTTAGAGTTGATGATGAGGAGTACTTGTGATTACGACTAGTGACCAATTTGCTATGTGATGTCTCATTGATGAAAACGATGATCTTGAGGAGGTGTTATATGACAATGATGTATTATGATGATAAGTTGTTAATGATATGATAATGATGATACAATGTGTTTGGGTGAAAGAATCATAGATTAGTTTCAAGTGGATGTCCATCCACTTGAAACTAGTCCACGGTTGTTTCACCTACTCATTATGATGTAAAAACAGTCTCTAAATTCCTGTTGTATGAAAACTTGTGTAAAGGTGTATGAAATACAGCATGAAATAAAAAAGAAATAAAATACAAAATAATAGTAGTATCGCGGGCAAGGAGGAGCGCTACTACTAATTACCAGCAGCGCCCGCCAGAGAAGCGCTACTACTAGATCATTCTAGCAAGAGTGCGGGTCCAGCGCCATCGCTAAGCTTTAGTCAGAAGCGCCTTATCGCAGCGCCTCTGGACGCGCATCTTGATAGGCCTAAAACCCGCGCTGCTGCTAGGCTTTTCCCTAGTAGTGGATGCAGAATCATTTCGGTCTACTTGTCACGGACGTGATGCCTATATACATGATCATGCCTAGATATTCTCATGACTATGCGGTTTTCTATCAATTGCTCGACAATAATTTGTTCACCCACCTTAGAATTTGCTATCTTGAGAGAAGACACAAGTGAAACCTATGGCCCCCGGGTCTCTTTCTTAACATATTGCATCTCGTTTACTATTTTGCAATCTTTACTTTCCAATCTATATCATAAAAATACCAAAAATATTTATCTTATTATCTCTATTAGATCCCACTTTTGCAAGTGGTCGTGAACGGATTGACAACCCCTTTATCGCGTTGGTTGCAAGGTTCTTATTTGTTTGTGTAGGTACTAGGCGACTTCCATGTAACCTCCTACTGGATTGATACCTTGGTTCTCAAAAATGAGGGAAATACTTACGCTACTTTGCTGCATCACGCTTTCCTCTTCAGGAAAACCAACGCATGCTCAAGAGGTAGCAAGAAGGATTTCTGGCTCCGTTGCTGGGGAGGCTTACACCAAGTCAAGTCAAGATTTGATCTCCCGACAACTCGCCGATTTCTGGCGCCGTTGCCGGGGAGATCAACGCACAAGTCAAGACATACCAAGTACCCATCACAAACTCTTATCCCTCGCATTACATTATTTGCCATTTGCCTCTCGTTTTCCTCTCCCCCACTTCACCTTTTCCATTTTATTCGCCCTCTTTTTCGTTTGCCCTTTTTCTTGCTTTTTGTGTTCTTGTTTGTTGGATTGTTTGTCACGATGGCTCAAGACAATACTAGATTGTTTGATTTTTCCAATACCAACAACACTGATTTTCTTAGCACTCCGATTGCTCCTATTACCCATGCTGAATCTTGTGAAATTAATGCTGCTTTGCTAAATCTTGTCATGAAAGATCAATTCTCTAGCCTTCCTAGTGAAGATGCCGCTACATATCTAAACAACTTTGTTGATTTATGCAATATGCAAAAGAAGAAAGATGTGGATAATGATATTGTTAAATCGAAGCTATTTCCGTTTTCGCTTAGAGATCATGCTAAAACTTGGTTCTCTTCTTTGCCTAAAAATAGTATTGATTCATGGAATAAGTGCAATGATGCTTTTGTCTATAATTATTTTCCTCCCGCTAAGATCATCTCTCTTAGAAACGATATTATGAATTTTAAGCAACTTGATCATGAGCATGTTGCACAATCTTGGGAGAGGATGAAATTAATGATACGTAATTGCCCTACTCATGGTTTGAATTTGTGGATGATTATACAAAAAATTTATGCTGGATTGAATTTTGCTTCTAGAAATCTTTTAGATTCGGACGTGGGAGGCAGTTTTATGAAAATCACTTTAGGAGAAGCTACTAAAATCCTAGATAATATTATGGTTAATTATTCTCAATGGCACAACGAACGATCTACTAGTAAAAAGGTTCATGTGATTGAAGAGATTACTGTTTTGAGTGGAAAGATGGATGAACTTATGAAATTGTTTGCTAATAAGAGTGTTCCTTCTGATCTTAATGATATGCCTTTGTCTACTTTGATTGAGAATAATAATGAATCTACGGATGTGAATTTTGTTGGTAGGAATAATTTTGGTAACAACCCGTATAGAAGAAACTTTAATCCTAGGCCGTTTCGTAGTAATTCCTCTAATAATTATGGTAATTCCTACAAAAACTCTTATGGCAATTTTAACAAGATGCCCTCTGATTTTGAAACTATTGTAAAAGAATTTATGATTTCTCAATAGAATTTCAATGCCTTGCTTGTCGAAAAATTGACTAAGATTGATGAGTTGGCTAGGAACGGGGATAGAATTTCTCTTGATGTTGATTCTTTGAAACTTAGATCTATTCCACCTAAGCATGATATCAACGAGTCTCTCAAAGCCATGAGAATTTCCATTGACGAGTGCAAACAAAGAACCTCTACGATGCGTGCTAAAAAAGATTGCTTCATAAAAGCGTGTTCTTCTAGTTTTCATGATAATAAGGATGAAGATCTAAAAGTGATTGATGTGTCTCCTATTAAATCTTTGTTTTTCAATATGAATCTTGATAAAGATGGGACTGGATATGAGTCAACTTTAGTTAAAAGGCATCCCAATGATTCGGAGTTTTTAGATCTTGATGCAAAAATTAGTAAAAGTGGGGTTGAAGAGGTCAAAAATTTACATAGTAATGAACCCACTATTTTGGATTTCAAAGAATTTAATTATGATAATTGCTCTTTGAAAGATTGTATTTCCTTGTTGCAATCTATGCTAAATTCTACTCATGCTTATGATCAAAATAAAGCTTTTACTAAACACATCGTTGATGCTTTAATGCAATCTTATGAAGAAAAACTTGATTTGAAGTTTCTATCCCTAGAAAACTTTATGATGAGTGGGAACCTACTACTAAAATTAAGATTAAAGATCATGAATGCTATGCTTTATGTGATTTGGGTGCTAGTGTTTCCACGAATCCAAAAACCTTGTGTGATGTGTTAGGATTCCGTGAATTTGATGATTGTTCTTTGAATTCGCATCTTGCGGATTCCACCATTAAGAAACCTATGGGAAGGATTAATGATGTTCTTATTGTTGCAAATATGAATTATGTGCCCGTAGATTTCATTGTTTTGGATATAGATTGCAATCCTACATGTCCTATTATTCTTGTTAGACCTTTCGTTAGAACGATTGGTGCAATTATTGATATGAAAGAAGGAAATATTAGATTCCAATTTCCATTAAGGAAAGGCATGGAACACATTCCTAGGAATAAAATTAAATTACCTTATGAATCTATTATGAGAGCCACTTATGGATTGCATACCAAACATGACAATACCTAGATCTATTCTTGTTTTTATGCCTAGCTAGGGGTGTTAAACAATAGCGCTTGTTGGGAGACAACTCAATTTTATTATTGTTTCTTGCTTTTTGTTTCTGTTTAGTAATAAATAATTCATCATCCTACTGCTATGATTGTGTTTTCTGTTTTAATTAGTGTTTGTGCCAAGTAAATCCTTTAGGATCTTCTTGGATGATAGTTGTTTGATCTTGCTATAAAAAAACAGAAACTATGCGCTGACAAAAATAATTTTCATAAATCACAGAAAAGGGTTTTTACCCTGATTCTTTTGTAGTAGATTAATATACAAATTACCCAGGTCACCCTAATTTGGTTGAATTTTTGGAGTTCCAGAAGTTTACGTTTGATACAGATTACTACAGACTGGTCTATTTTTGACAGATTCTGCTTTTAGCGTGTTGTTTGCTTATTTTGATGAATCTATTGCTAGTATCGGGGGGAATGAACCATAGAGAAGTTGGAATAAATTAGGTTTAACACCAATATAAATAAAGAATGAGTTCATTACAGTACCTTAATGTGGTGGTTTGTTTTATTTCGCTAACGGAGCTCATGAGATTTTCTGTCGAGTTTTGTGTTGTGAAGTTTTCAAGTTTTTGGGTAAAGATTTTATGGATTACGGAACAAGGAGAGGCAAGAGACTAAGCTTGGGGATGCCCAAGGCACGCCAAGGTAAAATTCTAGGACAACCGAAAGCCTAAGCTTGGGGATGCCTCGGAAGGCATCCCCTCTTGTGTCTACGTCTATCGGTACCTTTACTTGATGCTATATTTTTAGTCACCACATGATATGTGTTTTGCTTGGAGCGTCTTGTATGATTTGAGTCTTTTATTTTTAGTTCAGCACAATCATCCTTGCTGTACACACCTTTTGGGAGAGACACACATGAACCGGAGTTTATTAGAATACTCTATGTGCTTCACTTATATCTTTTGAGCTAGATAATTTAGCTCTAGTCCTTCACTTTTATCTTTTAGAGCACGGTGGTGGTTTTATTTTATAGAAATTATTGATCTCTCACGATTCACTTATATTATTTTGAGAGTCTCTTAGAACAGCATGGTAGTTTGGTTTGGCTATAAAATTACTCCTAATATGAGGCATCCAAGATGGGTATAATAAAAATGTCACGCCCTCGATGCGGCTATATCTCCCACGTGTCGAGGCACGACTTAGAGGCATAACCGCATTGAAAGCAATGTCGCAAGTGAGGTAATCTTCACACAACCCATGTAATAAATAAGGGAAAGAGATACATAGTTGGCTTACAGGCGCCACTTCACACAATACATAAATAAACATCCATCATTCAGAGTACACTCAAGGTCCGACTACGGAACCAAAATAAAAGAAGATACCCCAAATGCTACACAGATCCCCGATCGTCCCAACTGGGCACCACTACTGATCATCTGGAAAAGACACATAGTAACGACCACGTTCCTCGTCGAACTCCCACTTGAGCTCGGTTGCGCCACCTGACCGGCATCGCCGGAACTCGCAACGGTTTTGGAAGTATCATGAGTCACGGGGACTCGGCAATCTCACACCAGCGAGATCAAGACTATTTAAGCTTATAGGAAGGACAGAGTAGTATAGTGGAGCTGCAGCAAGCGACTAGCATATATGGTGGCTACTTCGCAAGAGAGGCGAGAAGAGGAGCAAAGCACGGTCGTGAAGCTAATAGCGATCAAGAAGTGATCTGAACTACTTACGCCGGACATAACTCCAACATCGTGTTCACTTCCCGGACTCACGAGAAGAGACCATCACGGTTACACACGCGTTGATGTGTATTTTATTTGAGGTCAACTTCGGGTTTTCTACAACCGGACATTAACAAATTCCCATCTCGCCTCATGACCGCGGGCACGGCTTTGAAAGATATTACCTGCAGGGTGTCCCAACTTAGCCCATTATAAGCTCTCACGGTCAACGAAGGATATTCCTTCTCTGGAAGACCCGATCAATCTCGGAATCCCGGACTACAAGACATTTCGACAGCAATAAAACAAGACCAGCAAAGCCGGCCGATTGTGCCGACAAATCCCGATAGGAGCTGCACATATCTCGTTCTCAGGGCACATCCGGATAAGTCAAGCTACGAGTAAAACCAAGCCTCGAGTTTCCCCGTGGTGGCCCCAAGTTGCTCGGTTCGGGCCAGACTCGAAGGAGCACCGGTCCGGGGGTTAAAATAAAGATGACCCTCGGGCTCGCGAAACCCGGGGAAAAAAGGCTTAGGTGGCAAATGGTAAAACCAATGTTGGGCCTTCTTTGGACGAGTCTTATTCAAAGCGAACTGTCAAGGGGGTCCCATAAATCACCCAACCGTGTAAGGAACGCGAAATCAAGGAACATAACACCGGTATGACGGAAACTAGGGTGGCAAGAGTGGAACAAAACACTGTGCATAAGGCCGAGCCTTCCACCCTTTACCAAGTATATAGATGTATTAATTTTAGCAGATATTTATATTGTGATATCCCCAACAAGTAAACATGTTCCAACAAGGAACAACATTTCCATGTTCCAACAAGGAACAAACTTCATCTTCACCTGCAACTAACAACGCTATGAGAGGGGCTGACCAAAGCGGTAACATAGCCAATCAACGGTTTGCTAGGAAAGGATGGTTAGGGGCTGACATGGCAATATGGGTGGCATGATATAGCAAGTGGTAGGCATGGCAGCATAGGCATAGCAAAAGAGCGAGCATCTAGCATAGCAAAGATAGAAGTGATTTCGAGGGTATGCTCATCTTGCCTGCAATGTTCTCAGAGTTGTCGAAAGCTTGATCCTCGTAAGCGTTCTGAACAGGATCCTCGTTCACGTACTCGTCTCCCGGCTCTACCCAAAGCAACAACACAAACAAAGGAACCACAATAAATCACGGTGCAATGCACAATCAACATGATGCAAAACATGGCATGATATGCGGGATGTGATATGCAATGCGTATCTTGGCGCTCCGGAAGGAAATGATGAACCAGGCATCAACTTGGCAAACCAAGTATGCCACTGGAAAGATGAGATGATTTTGGTAGAAATCGATATAAAGATCACCGGAATCGGATGCACGGTTTACAAATGACAAGCAAAACAAGAATGGCACAAATCTGCCATTAACAGCATGATGCCACTTAGCAAGCAACAAATAATTAAGCTACTGCACCCAAACGTATCAACAAAGTACATGGCAGTGATCTACACAAGATGCTTGACAAAAGATGAGCACTGAGCTTCGGCTAAATCACATCATAACAGGTTCAAACAAGCATGGCAAAAGTGCACAAAATATCAGGCTGGACATGGCAAAAACAGCATCAGGTTGCAATGTTCAGAGCAGCAAAACCACATGCTACAGGAACTTAAAATAGCAAAAAATGGCATGGAATAAATCTACTCAAATCATAGATCAAAAGTCCCTTACTGACCATAAGCCAAAAAGGATTAGAAAATATAGTAACACCCATGTCAATATTGAAAGTTCCGTTAACAGATTCAGCAACATGGCATGTTAAAAACTGATAACAAGTAGGCATGTTTACAAGCTCAATGCACTCACTAAAGAGCCTTAAATGATAAACTAAGCATACATACATCTGTCATAGAAGACATACATGGCAAGAACGATAACATAGCATAAATGGATCAACCACAACAACCTTGGCAAAATTGAATAACATGTAAACAATCTGCCCGGAAACATTTTATAGCAAAAGTAGAGCTCGATTGACTCAAGATATGGTACTCCATAATTACAAACAAAGGCATGGACGGATAGAGAAAGACATGTTTAAGAAAACATCCTTACTGAAGTATCTCAAAATATGCATGGATCTCTCGGTAGCATCAAGTCAACATGGCATCAAAATATCAGCTAAACAGGGCTGAAAACAGCAACATCAGGACACCTAATTTGCATGCTTGTGCTAGTCACCACATAGATCACAAAAATACATGGCATACACCCCTGGAAAGATGGCATGGCATATTACAAAACACATGTAGGACTCTAATTCATAGGGTACACACATTAATCATGGCAAAAATAACAAAAGTGCAATTTCTGTTACGAAACAGAAACTAACATCACATAGCCCTCTTCCAACAGCATTTCTGGCATCAATATGAGCTCAAAAGAAAATGATGCAATGAGATGAAATGATCTACTCTTCGAGGCGAACATTTTGATATACTATACGCGCAAACTGGATCTATAGATGCAAAGATATACCACTTCGAAAATGCAACAAAATAACAAATATATCAAGACTTAGGAAAAAAAGGGAGGGGAGAGAGGTCAACGGGCGCGCGCGTCCCGAGGCCGGATCGGATCGGGCGAGGCGGCGCTCGAGGCCGCCGGAGGAGGAGGCAGTCGGGGCGGGGCGCCGGCCGGAGGGCGGTGGAGGAGCTCGCCGGCGGGGGGGCGCCGGCGTGAGCGGGCGATTCAAGGGCGGCCGGAGGAGGCGGCGGGCGGAGTGAGGGCCGGGCGCCGAAGCGCTTGCTGGCCGCGGGCGTAGGCGGCGAGGGCACCCGCGGCGGCGCGGCCGAGGCGTCATGGGCGTCCGGCGGGCGCGCGACGGAGCCGGAGGAGGAGCGGCCGGGAGGGCGGGCCAGGCTCATGGGCGGGCAAGGGCGGCGGCGGCCACGCGTGGCGGCCCCCGATTGGCACGGGCGGCGGCGCGAGGTGTCCGCGGGCGGCGGACGCCGGTGTGCAAGGGACGGTTTTCTAGGGTTTCGGGAGGAAGATCCGGATTGGAATGGGGAGGTGTTTAAATAGGCATAGAGGGAGCTAGGAGAGTCCAAATGAGGTGTAGTTTTCGCCCACGATCGTGATCGAACGACGAGAGCATGGAAGTGACTTAGATGGGTAATTGGGCTGTTTTGGAGGGGTGTTGGGCTGCAACTTGAAAGAGGCCTTTGAGAGTGCGGTTAACCGTTGGAGTACCAAACGAGCTCCAAATGACCCGAAACTTGACCGGTGGTCTACGGGTGGTATACCAAGGCCACTAGACAAACCTCGGTCCATTTCGAGAAGGTTTAATACCCGCACACGGAAAAACGTAAAAGGGACCGCCGGGGGAGATAGGAGTGCCGGATTGCAAAACGGACAACGGGAAAAATGCTCGGAATCATGAGGCGAACACGTATGCAAATGCGATGCACATGATGACATGATATAAAATGCATGACATGGACAAAATGCAAAAGGAGAAAAACCCAACCACGGAGGGAATATCATATCACAATGCCGAAAAAGGCAAGAGTTGGAGTTACAAATATGGAAAGTTACATCCGGTGTTACAACACTCCACCACTACAAGAGGATCTCGTCCGAGATCTAGGACTGAAAGAACTCCGGATATTCGAACGGAGGTGATCCTCGCGCCCCTGTGTAGCTTCTCGGGAATGGTGTGACCACTTCACTTTCAGGAATTTGATTGACTTGTTGCGAGTCTTGCGCCGGTTTCTTCAAGAATAGCAACGGGTGCTCATGATAAGAGAGATCTTCTTGAAGGTCAATCTCTTGAAGTTGATAGTGCGTTCAGGAGTCTTGAAGCACTTGCGAAGGCTGTGACACGTGAAACACATCGCACGCGTTTGCAAAGTTGGATGGAATCTCAAGTTGATAGGCGAGATCGTCTCTTTGCCAATTATCTTGAAAGGACCCACGTATCTAGGGGCAAGCTTCCCTTTGATACCGGGCGACGAAAGTGCCTTTCATTGGAGAGACGCGGAGGTAGACATGGTCTCCGATTTCTAAAGCCACATCACGGTGCTTATCATCATAATAGCTCTTCCGGCGCGATTGCGGCTTTGAGATTCTCACGAATGACTTGGCACATTTCTTCCGCTTCGTGATCAAGTCATTGCCAAGAAGTTGGCGTTCACCTGTCTCGCACCAATTGAGAGGAGTACGGCACTTTACGCCATAGAGAATTTCGAATGGGGCCTTGCCGAACTCGCTTGGAAGCTGTTGTTGTAGGAGAACTCGGCATATGGAAGACAATCTTCCCACTTCATACCGAAGGAAATGACACAAGCCCTGAGCATATCTTCAAGGATTTGATTAACTCACTCGACTTGGCCACTTGTTTGAGGGTGGAAAGCTGTGCGGAAACGAATGTTGGTGCCCATGGCCTTCTGAAAAGAATCCCAGAACTTGGAGGTAAAGATGCTGCCACGGTCTGAAGAGATCAATTGTGGAATGCCGTGCAAGGAGACAATCCTGGAGGTGTATAACTCTGCCAACTGAGCTGCTGTGATAGATTCTTTGATAGGAAGAAAATGAGCCACTTTAGTAAGCTTGTCAATGACAATGAAGATAGCATCATTTCCACGCTTGGACTTAGGAAAACCAGTCACGAAGTCCATTTCAATATGATCAAACTTCCATTCTGGAATAGCAAGAGGTTGAAGGAGACCAGCTGGTCTTTGGTGTTCTGCTTTCACTCTTCTGCGCAGACATCACACTCATTCACGAATTGAGCAATTTCTCGCTTCATTCGAGTCCACCAATATGACTGCTTGAGATCATGGTACATCTTCGTACTTCCAGGATGAATGGATAGAAGCGAATTGTGAGCCTCGTTCATAATGACTTTTCGTAGATCACCCTTTGGAACCACAATCCGGTCCTCAAAGAAAAGAGTATCTTTGTCATCAACGTGGAAGCACTTGTACTTGGAAATGCCCTTGTCGATACCACGTTTCACCTTTTTCACCATGGTATCCAGAAGCTGAGCCTCACGAATCTGATCTTCCAAAGTAGGAGAGACTATGAGGTTGGCAAGAAAACCTTGAGGAACAACTTGAAGATTCAGCTTATGGAACGCTTCACAAAGATCCGGCCGAAAGGGCTTGAGGATTAGATCACAGTAAAGAAGCCTTCCTGCTCAAAGCATCTGCAATGACATTTGCCTTGCCCGAGTATATTCAATACTTGGGTTGTACTCTTGAATCATTTCGACCCATCGAAGTCTGCACTTGAGGTTGAGGTTGGGTTGAGTGAAAATGTACTTGAGACTCTTGTGATCGGTGAAAATGTCCACTTTCCTTCCCAACAAGAGATGTCTCCATGTAATCAAAGCATGGACAACTGCCGCCAACTCGAGATCGTGAGTGGGGTAGTTCTTCTCATTGGGCTTCAACTGGCGAGAGGTATAAGCCACAACCCTCTTCTCTTGCATTAACACAAAGACGAGACCTTGAAGAGAAGCATCACAGAAAACTTGAATGGCTTGGATTCATCAGAGGAGTCAAGACAGGAGCTGTGACGAGTTTCTCTTTGAGGGTATTGAAAGCAACATCACACTCAGGAGACCAGACATACTTCACATGCTTCTGGAGGAGGTTGGAAAGAGGCTTGGCAATCTTGGAGAAGTTCTCAACGAATCTTGACAATAGCTTGCAAGACCAAGAAAACTGCGGAGCTGCTTGACGATTCGAGGAGGTTCCCAATTCACAATTGCGGACACCTTCTCGGGATTAACAATGATGCCCTTGGCGGAGATGATATGACCAAGATAAAGCACTTCATCAAGCCAAAATTCACATTTGGAGAACTTAGCATAGAATTGATACTCTCGAGCTTGTCTAGTACCAATCGCAAATGTTTGGCATGATCCTTCTTATTCTTGGAGAAGACCAAAATATCATCAAGATAGACCAAGACGAATTCATTGGTGTAGGGGTTGAAAATGAAGTTCATCATCCGAGAGAAAGTTGGAGGAGCATTGACAAGGCCGAAAGACATGACAGTATATTCATAAGAACCAAAGCTTGTTCTGAATGCTGTCTTGGGGATATCTTGTTCACGAATGCGAATCTGATGATAACCCATACGAAGGTCAAGCTTGGAGAACACTGTAGCACCTTTGAGTTGCTCGAAAAGCTCATTGATGTTGGCAAGTGGATATTTGTTCTTGATTGTCTTCTTATTCAATGGACGGTAATCGACGCAAAGTCGGTCCGTGCCATCCTTCTTCTGGACAAAAAGAACACCAAAACCCCAAGGAGATGAACTCGGTCTGATCAAACCCAGACGCTCTTGTTCATCGAGTTGCTTCTTCAATTCCTTCAGCTCATTAGGTCCAAGATTGTATGGACGCTTGCAAATGGGTTCGATGCGGGCTCAAGATCAATAACGAACTCAATCGGCCGATGAGGAGGCATACCGGAAGCTCTTACGGAAAGACATCTTGGTACTCACACACGACTAGAATCTGAGAGATAGCATTCAGTTCGCCCTTCTCATTGAGAGAAAACAACCGAATGTTTTCATCACGAAGGGCATAGATGATCACATCATTAGAAGAGTGAGTAAATTGAATTTACCTGGCAGAACAATCAAGCTGAGCTTTGTTCTGAGAAAGCCAGTCCATCCAGAGAATAAGATCAATATCCGAGTCACCAAGAACAATTGGTTTAGCCGTAAATCTATAGTCACCCATCTTGATTGTGGTATCCGGAACCACCAAACTGGAGCTCAACCGTTTACGGAGAAACGACATCCATGGGTTTACCCAAATGAGAGGAAGTGAATTCATGCTTGGCAAAAACGGTCTTGACATGAAACAATGCGATGCACCAAAGATCAAATAAGACTTTTGCAGGAATATAATTAATCGGAAGATTACCCATTATCACATCAAGAGATTCCTCCGCTTGCGCTGCATTCATCATATTCACCTTGGCATGCTTTGGATTATGCTTGACCCTTTGCATTGCTGGAAGATTTCACAGGAGGAGGAGGCGGAAGGCGCCTCTGGTTGAAGCATTTGTTCGCATAGTGACCTTTCTGCTGACATTTGTTGCAAGTCACCTCAGACAGCGGACGGTGGTAAGGAGCACTTGACCTTGGAGCTTGAGAATTAGACTTGTTCTGATAGCTTGGGTTGGGTGGGTGGGAAGATCCACGGCCACCTGAGTTCTTCTGCTGGTAAGGCTGACGGAACGGAGGAGGAGGAAGGTAAAACTTCTGGTGCTTAGCTGCCACTTGAGAGGAAGAAGAAGACTGAACTGCATCCTTGATTCTCTTCTTAGAAGCCTCACATTTGAGCTGGGCAGCTTCTTGCTTCAGTGCCATGTTGTAGAAATCATCATACTTATCTGGCTCAAACAAAGACAAGAGCTAATTGCAGATCTTCTCTCGGACCACCTCTGAATTGATAGATCATACTCTTCTCATCGTGCACGCGTCTTGCTTAGCAAAACGAAGCGAGCTTCGAACTGGATATTGTATTGATAGACAGACATGTTGCCCTGCTTGAGATTGCGGAACTCCTCACGCTTACTCTCAACAACACTTTTCGAATGTGGTGAGCTCAAATCACGGGCGGAACTCATCCTGTAATGACACGACCTCCTCTGGAATCTTTGTATTGCTGGTACCACTCAGCAGCTTGATCCTTGAGTTGAAACGATGCAAACTTGACAAAGTCCTCAGGTCTGACATTGCTACAATCAAAATGCTTGCAGATGTCCACTAACCAATCGTCAACGTCTGTGGCCTCGACACAGAAACTGAAAGACTTCGGCTGATTAGCGAGGAACTGACTGAGAGTAGCAAAGTGTGGCTGATTGTTGCCTTGACCTTGATTGCCTTGCCCCTGAGTACGCTCTTGCAAGAGCTGCAAAATCATCTGAGCATTGGCATTGGTGGCTGCCATGATAGCTTGCCAGGCCTCCGGAGGCGGAGGTGGAGGTGGAGGTGGAGGTTCGGTGATCCCCATCATTGCGATCCGGATTCGCCAGCGTTGGCGGAGCCATCCTGAAGAGGGTGACATCCGTTAGTCCTTTGATAGACAAAAGATAAGTAGAATCAACGGATAGAAATTGCAACATATAGTCTTCACAATAAACATTCGAACAAGAATGAACGAATGAATTCCAAAGTTAATCATCACACGTCCATTAAGGTGAGAAGCCACTTAGATAAAGATATGGAAACAACATACATCTTAGAAACAAATCGAATATCACAACCGAAAACAAAAGGTTGGCTTCTAGAATGAGCCGGAACAAACACATGATAGAGATTTACGCCCAAAGTGTTCGTGGTGGGGCCCACACGGTCACGACGATAGCGGCAAATCACGAATGACTAACAAGACGTCCCGAATCAGCATAGCCAAGGATTCTTTAAGACGTCTCGCGACCAATCAGAATCGACCGTGAATGGGCGGACCACTAGACGTTGGACCCCAATCTCAAATCATACATCTGTCGGAAAGAAATCATGTAAGCTACTAGAATTCCCACCTATAAACTCCCGAAACTTTCTGGTTATGCAATCTGGTGTTGGGGATACAGGGGACACAAAATATATCACCCAAACTAACAATACCTAGATCCAGCTGTATCCATCCGTCAACACATAACCAAGAAATCCTCGGAAATCGTGTACCTCGACCTTCGAAAAACATCCGTTATACAAGTCATGGAAATACTCCCGCACTCGCCTCAGTACTGGGCTATCAGGGTTATCTCACCAACAACTGCACAAAAGAGATTTCGATGTCGGCAAAACTCAGGTATTCCAGAACTGCAACGATAAAATTGTGACGACAACACCTCGGAGCTCAACTACCCGGGACACTGCCACAACCCCTAAATGTCAGGAGGCACCAAGAACAATGTTCTCGTCACAAAACCATCGGAACGATTCCAAGATACCCACGTGATCCTAAAAATTTTTTTAGTGAAATTTGAGGAGAGAAGAGTCAAAACACTACGTCAGGATACCTCACAGAGCGACGAAGGGACTGGGAAGTAAAAAGAATCCTACTCTCCGATATATATAATCCTAAGACTCAAAACATTTTTCCATTCTAGACTCAACAACGCCAAAGAAACAATCAAGTAGGGGCTCCTAAGTCGAAGGCTCGATTACCTACTTGTCACGCCCTCGATGCGGCTATATCTCCCACGTGTCGAGGCACGACTTAGAGGCATAACCGCATTGAAAGCAATGTCGCAAGTGAGGTAATCTTCACACAACCCATGTAATAAATAAGGGAAAGAGATACGTAGTTGGCTTACAAATGCCACTTCACACAATACATAAATAAACATCCATCATTCAGAGTACACTCAAGGTCCGACTACGGAACCAAAATAAAAGAAGATACCCCAAATGCTACACAGATCCCCGATCGTCCCAACCGGGCACCACTACTGATCATCTGGAAAAGACACATAGTAACGACCACGTTCCTCGTCGAACTCCCACTTGAGCTCGGTTGAGTCACCTGCACTGGCATCGCCGGAACACCGCAACGGTTTTGAAGTATCTGTGAGTCACGGGGACTCAGCAATCTCACACCCGCGAGATCAAGACTATTTAAGCTTATAGGAAGGACAGAGTAGTATAGTGGAGCTGCAGCAAGCGACTAGCATATATGGTGGCTACTTCGCAAGAGAGGGCGAGAAGAGGAGCAAAGCACGGTCGTGAAGCTAATAGCGATCAAGAAGTGATCCTGAACTACTTACGTCAGACATAACTCCAACACCGTGTTCACTTCCCGGACTCCGCCGAGAAGAGACCATCACGGTTACACACGCCGTTGATGTGTATTTTATTTGAGGTCAACTTCGGGTTTTCTACAACCGGACATTAACAAATTCCCATCCGCCTCATGACCGAGCACGGCTTTCGAAAGATATTACCTGCAGGGTGTCCCAACTTAGCCCATTATAAGCTCTCACGGTCAACGGCGAAGGATATTCCTTCTACCGGAAGACCCGATCAATCTCGGAATCCCGAACTACAAGACATTTCGACAAAGCAATAAAACAAGACCAGCAAAGCCGCCCGATTGTGCCGACAAATCCCGATAGGAGCTGCACATATCTCGTTCTCGTGGCACATCCGGATAAGTCAAGCTACGAGTAAAACCAAGCCTCGAGTTTCCCGTGGTGGCCCCTTGATTGCTCCGGTTCGGGCCAGCACTTTTCGAAGGAGCACTGGTCCGGGGGGTTAAAATAAAGATGACCCTCGGGCTCGCGAAAACCCGGGGAAAAAGGCTTAGGTGGCAAATGGTAAAACCAATGTTGGGCCTTCTTTGGGACGAGTCTTATTCAAAGCGAACTGTCAAGGGGTCCCATAAATCACCCAACCGTGTAAGGAACGCGAAATCAAGGAACATAACACCGGTATGACGGAAACTAGGGTGGCAAGAGTGGAACAAAACACCAGGCATAAGGCCGAGCCTTCCACCCTTTACCAAGTATATAGATGTATTAATTTTAGCAGATATTTATATTGTGATATCCCCAACAAGTAAACATGTTCCAACAAGGAACAACATTTCCATGTTCCAACAAGGAACAAACTTCATCTTCACCTGCAACTAACAACGCTATGAGAGGGGCTGAGCAAAGCGGTAACATAGCCAATCAACGGTTTGCTAGGAAAGGATGGTTAGGGGCTGACATGGCAATATGGGTGGCATGATATAGCAAGTGGTAGGCATGGCAGCATAGGCATAGCAAAAGAGCGAGCATCTAGCATAGCAAAGATAGAAGTGATTTCGAGGGTATGCTCATCTTGCTCGCAATGTTCTCGAGTTGTCGAAAGCTTGATCCTCGTGGCGTTCTGAACAGGATCCTCGTTCACGTACTCGCCTCCGGCTCTACCCAAAGCAACAACACAAACAAAGGAACCACAATAAATCACGGTGCAATGCACAATCAACATGATGCAAAACATGGCATGATATGCGGGATGTGATATGCAATGCGTATGCGCGCTCCGGAAGGGAAATGATGAACCAGGCATCAACTTGGCAAACCAAGTATGCCACTGGAAAGATGAGATGATTTTGGTAGAAATCGATATAAAGATCACCGGAATCGGATGCACGGTTTACAAATGACAAGCAAAACAAGAATGGCACAAATCTGCCATTAACAGCATGATGCCACTTAGCAAGCAACAAATAATTAAGCTACTGCACCCAAACGTATCAACAAAGTACATGGCAGTGATCTACACAAGATGCTTGACAAAAGATGAGCACTGAGCTTCGGCTAAATCACATCATAACAGGTTCAAACAAGCATGGCAAAAGTGCACAAAATATCAGGCTGGACATGGCAAAAACAGCATCAGGTTGCAATGTTCAGAGAAGCAAAACCACATGCTAAAGAACTTAAAATAGCAAAACATGGCATGGCATGAATCTACTCAAAGCATAGATCAGAAGTCCCTTACTGACCATAAGCCAAAAAGGATTAGAAAATATAGTAACACCCATGTCAATATTGAAAGTTCCGTTAACAGATTCAGCAACATGGCATGTTAAAAACTGATAACAAGTAGGCCTGTTTACAAGCTCAATGCACTCACTACAGAGCCTTAAATGATAAACTAAGCATACATACATCAAGAAGACATGTCATAGAAGACATACATGGCAAGAACGATAACATAGAATAAATGGATCAACCACAACAACCTTGGCAAAATTGAATAACATGTAAACAATCTGCCAGGAAACATTTTATAGCAAAAGTAGAGCTCGATTGACTCAAGATATGGTACTCCATAATTACAAACAAAGGCATGGATGGATAGAGCAAGACATGTTTAACAAAACATCCTTACTGAAGTATCTCAAAATATGCATGGATCTCTCGGTAGCATCAAGTAAACATGGCATCAAAATATCAGCTAAACAGGGCTGAAAACAGCAACATCAGGACACCTACTTTGCATGCTTGTGCTAGTCACCACATAGATCAAAAAAATACATGGCATACACCCCTGGAAATATGGCATGGCATATTACAAAACACATGTAGGACTCTAATTCATAGGGTGCACACATTAATCATGGCAAAAATAACAAAAGTGCAAGTTCTGTTACGAAACAGAAACTAACATCACATAGCCCTCTTCCAACAGCATTTCGTGCATCAAGATGAGCTCCAAAGAAAATGACGCAATGAGATGAAATGATCTACTCTTCGAGGCGAACACTTTGATATACTATACGCGCAAAATGGATCTATAGATGCAAAGATATACCACTTCGAAAATGCAACAAAATAACAAATATATCAAGACTTAGGAAAAAAAAGGGAGGGGAGAGAGGTCAGGCGCTGCCCCGAGGCCGGATCGGATCGGGCGAGGCGGCGCCGAGGCCGCCGGAGGAGGAGGCAATGGGCGGGCGCCGCCGGAGGGCGGTGGAGGAGTCGGGGGCCGGCGCGCGTGAGCGGGCGGCGACGGCTGTAGATGGAGGCTTGAGCGCTGGCCGGAGGAGGCGCTGGATGGCGGCGCCGAAAGGGCTGGGCGAGCTCGCCACCGGGCGGCGAGGCGGCGAGGGCATCGCGGCGCGCGGCCGGAGGCGACGCTGGGCGTCCGGCGACGGAGCCGGAGGCGAGGAGCGGGAGGAGGGTCGGGTGGCTCGTGGGCTTGGGCGGCGTGGCGGCGGCGGCCACGTGGCGGCCCCCGATTGGCGCGGGGCGGCGGCGCGAGGTGTCCGGCGGGCGGCGGACGTGTCCGGCGCGCGCGGGGACGGTTTTCTAGGGTTTCGGGGAGGAAGATCCGGGATTGGAATGGGGAGGTGTTTAAATAGGCATAGAGGGAGCTAGGAGAGTCCAAATGAGGTGTAGTTTTCGCCCACACGATCGTGATCGAACGATGGAGAGCATGGAAGTGACTTAGATGGGTAATTGGGCTGTTTTGGAGGGGTGTTGGGCTGCAACTTGAAAGAGGCCTTTGCGAGAGTGCGGTTAACCGTTGGAGTACCAAACGAGCTCCAAATGACCGAAACTTGACCGGTGGTCTACGGGTGGTATACCAAGGCCACTAGACAAACCTCGGTCCATTTCGAGAAGGTTTAATACCCGCACACGGAAAAACGTAAAAGGACCGCCGGAGAGATAGGAGTGCCGGATTGCAAAAGCAGACAACGGAAAAATGCTCGTAATCATGAGACGAACACGTATGCAAATGCGATGCACATGATGACATGATATAAAATGCATGACATGGACAAAATGCAAAAAGGAGAAAAAACCCAACCACAGAGGGAATATCATATCACAATGCCGAAAAAGGCAAGAGTTGGAGTTACAAATATGGAAAGTTACATCCGGGTGTTACAAAAAACTTTCATAAAAGGTGCATTGAATACTATGAGAAGTTTGATGCTTGATGATCGTTTTGAGATATGAGGTTGGTGATATTAGAGTCATGCTAGTAGAGTAGTTATGGATTTGAGTTACAAATATGCTAGTAGAGTCATGCACGTATGGTAACCGTTGTGTGAAAAAAATTGAAGCATGAGGTATTTCTTTGATTGTCTTCCTTTATGTGGAGGTCGGGATCGTGCGATGGTTAGCTCCTACCAACCCTTCCCCTAGGAGCATGCATGTAGTACTTTGTTTTGATGACTTGTAGATTTTTGCAATAAGCATGTGAGTTCATCTATAATACCTAAATAGTTCATCCCCACTATCCTATTTCTCTTAACATGCAGCCTATCCACCTCAGCAGCCTTGCCACATCAGCATTTTTTGACCAATGGTGTGATTTAACTCTGGTAATGTTTTCTCTGAGATATTTAACTCTGGTAATTAATCAAACAAGGCCTCCTCCGTCTTCCACTGAAGCCCATCAGTGTAAAACCTGGTAAAGAGAAGCCAATTAGTCATCTCTCTGTATCCTGGCAGAGCAGGCGACGCTTTCAACACCCACCCACGCTGCAACGCACCACGGCACCACCAGAACGGTGCCCTGCAAGCCTGCCCTCCAGCGCTCAAATAGGAAACCACTCCCTCATGCAGTTCACCTCCGCCGCCGCAACCAGATCCGGTGCAGGGACGCCGCCACCTCTGACCCATAAGAATTGAGATTCTCTGTCGCTGGTTGCCGTCCGGCGCGGCGGCGCGCAACATGTCGCCCTCCACGGATCCAGGTGCGCTTGTCAGATCCAACACCGGGAGCTGCAGCACACAGGACCGCACCGCTACACTGCAGCACCGACGCGTCCAACCTCGGCCACCTCAACGGCCTCCTCCAGAGCGTCCTCCACGACCGCCCAGTTACCCAGAAGAAACGACGCCGGCTGCTCTCGGATGACTTCCCCTGCTCCAGATAAAGTACCTCTTTAAATTGTGGAGCGGCATCGCTCTAATCGTCTCCAACATCAGGTTGGCCGTTGGTGTCTACACCTTTCATCCAGAATCATGATGTACATGTTTGTTTTTCTAAGTGATAGAGTACGAGAGAATTTTCTTTGCGGTCAATCTTATTCATTGTACTCCCCGTAATAGAAGAAACTACCTTCAGGCGGCTGTCTTTATTTTACTCTTAAGGCAGCAGTGTGTAGTTCATCTAAATCTGCATTAGTCTAGATTGACTTCAGTTACGCCCGGTCCTGCTTGGTTATGCTACATCTGTAGTCCCTTCTCCCATGTCTTTGTTAATCAAGCCTTTGTTTGTTTGCAGTGGTACACATGCATGTCATCTCCACAAGTTGTGGCCTTGGTAAGCACTATGAAGACGGCTGATTAAATTATGGATGGAAATAGTTTATGAATCATGCCTTTTCTCAGGATACCCCTAATGAAATTTGTTTACTAGACACATGATTTACATTTCAGATGTCTATGACAGCATGATAGTGAAGCAATGCAGGCCAATTTTATATTATGATTACTATTATTATTATTATTATTATTATTATTATTATTATTATTATTATTTTCAATTTCATTTGCGCTCTGGTGGTTAAAATTTCTTCTATTCAATAACAGTTTCCCGGTAATCACATCGACTTCAGATGTATTTGGTTAGTACATCCGTTTCATCACATTTCATAGATTGCCAAAAGAAATATGACAGTTTGTCTTTTCACTTTTCAGGACCACTACCATTCCTCATTTATGTCTAAATAAAGTGTTTGCCACAATGGATACCTTCAAGATGGGATGCGTACTTTTATGAGGCTACATGTAAGTTACACAACTACTTGCTAAAAAACTGTGCATGCACTTATTTGATTGCTCACATCTATAAATGGAGTTGAACTAGTCGATTAAGATATCAACATGTTTTCTTTTTCTCTAATACTATTTTGTATCATTTCATCTGAATGCATTTGAAACATATGCTTGATCTTATTTTTTGACTAGGTAAGATATTAATTATATGTTCATGTCCCATGTTTTATTGCTTCTTCGACTTGCAATGCAGGCTACATAGAAGGCATTGGCAAAGCCATTAATTGGTTATCGACAGTAATAATCTTTACCCTTTCGAGATCAAGCATAAGAGATCTTCCGATGTGAATGGTTTTCTTTCTTTATATTTCTAGAGGATTGTAAGCACATTTTTAGCAATGTAGCTAATTAAAGCTATGAATTATACCACTGTGTCTGCTTCATGAAGGTAGTCATGAAAAAAAGATCCACAAGACTTTGCCACCATTATTTCTATAACTGGCATTTTTTTGGGAAGCAATTGTTTTTAGAGTTCAAAGTGAATTTCTATTATGCAAATGTGCAAAGTATGACATAAATATGACGCATGGAACTTTTCGTATGTTCTAATTTATTCTCGACAATGAATTACTATAAATCCCACAGCAATATGACGCAGAGAACTTTTCATATGTTCCAATTTATTCACAATAATGTATTACAATAAATCCCGCAGCAACGCACGGGGTATTATCTAGTTATGACTAATGTTGAGTCCATGGATCATACGCACTCTCACCCTTCCATCATTGCTAGCCTCTTCGGTATCGTGTGTTGCCCTTTCTCACCTTGAGAGTTGGTGCAAACTTCGCTGGTGCATCCAAACCCCGTGATATGATACGCTCTATCACACATAAACCTCCTTATATCTTCCTCAAAACAGCCACCATACCTACCTATTATGGCATTTCCATAGCCATTCCGAGATATATTGCCATGGAACTTTCCATCGTTTCATTTATTATGACACGCTTCATCATTGTCATATTGCCTCGCATGATCATGTAGTTGACATCGTATTTGTGGCAAAGCCACCATGAATAATTTTTCATACATGTCACTCTTGATTCATTGCCCATTCCGGTACACCGCCAGAGGCACTCATATAAAGTCATATTTTGTTCTAGTATCGAGTTGTAATCATTGAGTTGTAAAAAAATAGAAGTGTGATGATCATAATTGATAGAGCATTGTCCCAAGTAAAAAAATAAAAAATATAAAATGCCAAAGAAAAAAGGGGCCAAAAAAAAGAAAAAACAAGAAAAAAGGGACAAT
Source organism: Aegilops bicornis (assembly GCA_021605145.1). Lineage (NCBI taxonomy): Eukaryota > Viridiplantae > Streptophyta > Magnoliopsida > Poales > Poaceae > Aegilops > Aegilops bicornis. The sequence goes on along the minus strand of CM038672.1, from coordinate 551,421,832 downwards.
GCTACTATCCTTTTTTCCACACTTGTGCTTCAAAGTAGCACCATGATCTTTATGATAGAGAGTCTCTTGCTTTGTCACTTTCATATACTAGTGGGAATTTTTCATTATTGAACTTGGCTTGTATATTCCAACAATGGGCTTCCTCAAATGCCACAGGTCTTCGTGAGCAAGCAAGTTGGATGCACACCCACTTAGTTTCTTTTGTTGAGCTTTCATACATTTATAGCTCTAGTGCATCCGTTGCATGGCAATCCCTACTCCTTGGATTGACATCAATTGATGGGCATCTCCCTAGCTCATTGATTAGCCGCGTCAATGTGAGACTTTCTCCTTTTTGTCTTCTCCACACAACCCCCATTATTATATTCTATTCCACCCATAGTGCTATGTCCATGGCTCACGCTCATGTGTTGCGTGAAAGTTGAAAAAGTTTGAAAAAAATTAAAGTATGAAACAATTGCTTGGCTGAAACCGAGGTTGTGCATGATTTGAGTTGTTTGGGTGACGAAGATGGAGCATAGCCAAACTATATGATTTTGTAGGAATAAGCTTTCTTTGGCCATGTTATTTTGAGAAGACATGATTACTTTGTTAGTATGCTTGAAATATTATTACTCTTATGTCAATATTAAACTTTTGTCTTGAATCTTTCGGATCTGAACATTCATGCCACAATAAAGAAAATTACATAAAAAATTATGTTAGGTAGCATTCCACATCAAAAATTCTGTTTTTATCATGTACCTACTCGAGGACGAGCAGGAATTATGTTTGGGGATGCTCTATACGTCTCCAACCTATCTATAACTTTTTATTGTTCCATGCTAGTATATTATCTGTTTTGGATGTTTAATGGGCTTTGTTATGCACTTTTATATTATTTTTGGGACTAACCTATTAACCGAAGGCCCAGTGCAAATTGCTGTTTTTTTGCCTATTTCAGTGTTTCGTAGAAAAGGAATATCAAACGGAGTCCAAACGGAATGAAACCTTTGGGAGAGTTATTTTTGGAACAAACGTAATCCAAGAGAATTGGAGTGGATGGTAAGGAAGCAGCGAGGAAGCCACGAGGCAGGAAGGCGTGCCCCCACCCTCGTGGGTCCCTCGCAGCTCCACCGACCTACTTCTTTCGCCTACATATACTGATATACCCCGAAAACATCCGACAGCACCACGAAACCCTATTTCCATCGCCGCAACCTTCTGTACACGTGAGATCCCATCTTGGGGCCTTTTCCGTCGCTTCGCCGGAGGGGGAATCGTTCATGGAGGGCTTCTACATCAACACCATAGCCTCTCTGGTGTTGTGTGAGTAGTTTACCACAGACCTTTAGGTCCATAGATATTAGCTAGATGGCTTCTTCTCTCTCTTTGGATCTCAATACAAAGTTCTCCTTGATTCTCTTGGAGATCTATTCGATGTAATTCTTTTTGTGGTGTGCTTGTCGAGATCCGATGAATTGTGGGTTCATGATCAAGATTATCTATGAACAATATTTGGTTCTTCTCTGAATTCATATATGTATGATTTGATATCTTTGCAAGTCTCTTCGAATTATCAGTTTGGTTTGCCCTACTAGATTGATATTTCTTGCAATGGGAGAGGTGCTTAGCTTTGGGTGCAATCTTGTGGTGTCCTTTCCCAGTGACAGCAGGGGCAGCAAGGCACGTATTGTATTGTTGCCACGAGTATAAAAACATGGGGTTTATATCATATTGCTTGAGTTTATCCCTCTACATCATGTCATCTTGCCTATTGCGTTACTCAGTTCTTATGAACTTAATACTCTAGATGCATGCTGGATAGCGGTCGATGTGTGGAGTAATAGTAGTAGATGCAGGATCGTTTCGGTCTACTTGTCATGGATGTGATGCCTATATACATGATCATGCCTAGATATTCTCATAACTATGCACTTTTCTATCAATTGCTCGATTGTAATTTGTTCACCCACCGTAGAATTTGCTATCTTGAGAGAAGCCACTAGTGAAACCTATACCCCCGGGTCTCTTTCTTATCATATTACATATGTTTACTATTTTGCATTCTTTACTTTCCAATCTATATCATAAAAATACCAAACATATTTAACTTATTATCACTATCAGATCTCACTTTTGCAATTGGCCGTGAAGGGATTGACAACCCCTTTTATCGCGTTGGTTGCAAGGTTCTTATTTTTTTGTGCAGGTACTAGGCGACTTGCGTGTAACCTCCTACTGGATTGATACCTTGGTTCTCAAAACTGAGGGAAATACTTACGCTACTTTGCTGCATCACCCTTTCGTCTTCAAGGGAAAACTGTTGCATGCTCAAGAGGTAGAAGATTACGAAACGTCTGACAGTCGTAACATCATCGTACACGACAACTATCATACACGCTATTCTATCGTGCAACGTTTATGTGGCACCCCTATCCGCATGGAGCAGTGGGCCTTCGCACGTCAGCCCATTGAATGTACTTGCAAGACAACCAAAGCCATAGCATCCAAACAAACAGATGACAAAGCAAGAGCCAAGCATATGCAACAATCTAATTCAATACAACTTCTAAGCAGGGCATGATATTAACTAGAATCATAACTCAAACTAAGCATGAATAACAGCACAACATCTACTAGCATGGCACGTAAAATTTACTTCTAACATAACAACAACAAAGCATAGCATATCAAAACATGGCATGGCATCATGAAACTATGCTTAAAATAAACTACCAGTTACCTTCCATGAAGACATGTTGTATTAACCTTATGCAAGAATCATTTACTCTTCCACGGCTCCTTGGAGCACATGCATGACTTACCAAGACCTAGTCTCCAGGTCATATCAACACATCATCGTGACTTCTCATGATTTTTCCCATAGTCCAAGTCATCACATTCTTTTATTGCATATTATTCACAAACTTAGTTATTTTAGGTTTATCCTCCATTTCGACCAAGACCCGATAGTGTGACCTATTACAAACTTGTGCCCATGACCGAGGACGTGGCTATCGATAGATTGAATACACTCTGCAGAGGTAGCACAATGTACCCACACCACGGAACCCATTGCCTCGTACTCCCATACGTGTGGACCACTGCGTTCCAACAAAAGCGAGCTACTGCCATGACACTCTCCGGCCACTCCGACCAACACCCCCTTGGGGTTCAGTCCTGGGTGGCCCCGTGTCCACCAAAGATACCAACGGCCACCGTCGTGGCAAAACGGTCCCAAACGGGGACAAGGTACCATAAAAACAAAAACGAGCACACAAGGTTATGCCCGCCTACCTGATCAGGGTAGCGCGTGCCCATAACCTTCCCTCGCGGGAGGCACCGGCGAGAGGCATGACAATAGACCCAGCTAGGACCTCACCATCAGGTAACTGTGCACTGGAGAAAGCTCGATTTGGGTGGCACTATTATATCCCAGTGATGACGGAGGAGGTTTGTTATTAAGTCATAATATTAACTTCTCCATCATCAATCATCATGCGAGCATTATTAACATGAATGCAACAACTAACATGCAACATACCGATGCAATAACAAAACACCAAGCATTTCAAAAGAACAATGATAGAATGCGAAACATGGTAATACCAAGTACTAGCAAACTTATCAATGCAACAGAATTATCATAACATTGATATTACTAACATGAACCTAAGCTAGACAGAGGCATGATATTATTAGTAACAACATCAAACTAGCATGGCAACTTATTTAATGAAACCTCAAGCATGCACGGCAGATAACAAAATTATTTAGCACGACTGAAATAACAGCAGACGGAACGGACAAGAAACTACTGCAACTAAACACACACACGAGGTGCAAGCAAAGTCAACATGCAAGTTCGAGGCTCATGATAAGAGGTTGGCTTGCCTGGGGTCAAGGATTACTCCGGGAAAAAGTGCGGAACGATCGCGAAAAGATTTGCCGGAAATAGTTCTCTCTCGGTGGGGGCTGTTTATGTGCAAGGGCCATTTTCACTCTCTGAAAACATAATGAAAATGGAACCAACGGAAAGAGTTCGACGAGGCGAAGACGTGAGCGTTGGTTTCACCTCAATCGGAGTTACGGTTGTCGTGATACGAAGGGTTGAAGCTCAGGGACCTATCGATGAATTTTTTTTCAGCAAACAGGCCCTTGGAGGAAAAACTGAACGCCCCATTGGGCCGAATACGTTTTCTGCGTAGGGAAACATATTTTGAGCCGAAGTGCAAACTGAATACGCTTTCTGGAGTGGGAAACACACTCACTGGGAATACGCCTCCAGTTCGTGGAAATGGCTTCGCGGCGGGGCGCCGCACTTATCCACGTCATCCATCCCGAGTCAACGCCTCAGCGACTCACTGGCGGGGCCCGCGGGCAGGTGGGGTGGACCTGGTCGTCGTCTTCTTCCTCCCGCTTCGCCGCAGACGCATCTGGCGAAGGAGGGCTCGCCTCGACGGCGACCACCGGCGCGTTCGGCCACCTCTCGGGGCGCGCGACCTACCCAGAAGATCAGGGCGGAGAGGATCACGTGGTGGTGTCAGCTGCCGCCGAGGATAACGAGGGAGGGAGCAGCAAGGCGGGCGGCAGAGCAGGGCTTCGGCCTCCGGCGAACAGGGGGCTCCGGTGGGGAAACAACGGCATTGAGGCCACGGGGAGGTTCGCCGGAGCTTGGGGAAGGCAGTGGTGGAGGTGGAACGGTGAGAGGGGTGCGGCATTGCCGGGATCGAGCGGAGCCCCAGGTGGCACCCATGGCGATGGGGAGGGATCAGAGAGGAGCACTGGGCTCGGGGAGAGGCTCTGGGAGGTGTTGAGGACTGCGAGGGGGTCGATGGCTCTACTTATAGCCACGTGTCCGTGCGCCGGCGACTAGCACGCGCGACCAAGGGTCACGGGGAGCAGCGGGAAGGTGACGAGGGGGGCGCGGACGAGTGCCATGTGGGGTCACGGAGACGAGGGACGCTCGCGGACAAGAGGGGGAAATGGACAGGAGCGAGGAAACGACGGTGCACACTGGAGCAAATTGTGTTTAGCGATGGTGACAACTCAACGAGGAAGCAAACAAAGGGGGAACAAGCCACAGGGGGAAGACGACATTGAGGGGGAGCTGTGTGACATGCTTGGACAAGCCAAAACCGGACGGAGCGGCGCTGCTGTTGCCAAAAGTGGCGAGACCACCGTTTTGGCATGCATTGCCCCGTGGTCACCACCGACAGCACGCACTCTGGTCGTCTACTTAGTGCCAAACTATGTCAATAGTGGAGTCCTTCCAAGGCTCATTAAAGAAGAGGTGATGGCACAAGCAGAAGTGTAGGGAGCAGAGGGACACGAGCTCGACAAGTTTGCTGCTGCAACTTGGCCATGTTCTAGAGACTAAACCAGAGAGGTTAAGTGGCAAACTTGATGTCTAGGAGGTTTAAGGTAGCAAGGACTACGGTCCTGGGAATTAGGAGGGCATTTGGACAAGTATTTAGCATAGTTGCAGTGCAACTGCCAAATCTGGTCCAGAAAACAAATGATGAATAAGCATTCACTAGGAGTGTTGGATTGAGCTAAAACTTGCCAAAGCTTCCTAATTTGGTCATATGTAGATGCTGCAAAAAGATCATACCAAATGGACTTGCCAAATTGGTACTTGTTTCACAAGCATCACATTTGACCAGAAACTTTGGAAAAATCCAGGAAAATATTGGCTACATGAAATGAGCCAAATTTTGTGGGAGATAGGTTATATGGATAGGAGAAGGCATAGGAATATTTTCAGCCATAATGGAGCAAGATAAAATAGACTTGCTTCACAAACTGAAAATTTTGATAGAAACCAAGAATTGCTCCTGTGCTCACATAGTTCAATGAAATGAACTGAATTTAGGTGGAGGATAATGATTTAGGATACTTGAGAATATGGAAAATTTTCATCCCATTTGGAAACTCTATGAAGGTACTTCCTTCACCAAGTTGCAATCTAGTCAGATACTTTAAAAAATTGCACAGGGAGCTAAGATGAAGGGATTGAGCTAATTTTTGATATCCATGGGTTATTTATCAATGATAAACACCCTGCAAAATTTCAGCTCAATAGGAATTAGGAATAAGGCACTTCCTTTGCAAAAAATCAGAGAAGGCAGAAACTTGCATTAGATCATGTGCCCAATTTTTGATCTGTGGAACATGAGATAAGAATGGAACTAGTGATTATATAGCAAGGACAAGCTCCACAATTTATTTGGGAATTTTCTCTTCTATAAAAATAGTAGCTCCTTTGGAAAATGGCAGAAATGCAATATTGGCTTAAAATAGGAAAAGGCAATTTTCTTATTTAATTATGTACAATATTTTTTCCAGAGCTAGGATTAGACATAAATATCATCTCCACAAATTTCCATGAATTTAGGAGAAGACTAGTTATGCCTTTGGATTTTATTCCTCGGAAAGGCAAGAAAAGGAATAAATCATAATTCAAAAATATTGCATGGCACTTGGCAATATTTTTGCATATTCAAGGATTAGGAGGATAGGAGGGTCTCTTGGAACAGATGGGATGATCAACAGATCAAGGAAAATGATGGCTCCTTTGTATTCACAAAGGGCACATTCAAATTCCAGGAATTGGAATTAGGGTTTGAGAGGATTTGAGATGATGGAAATGAGGTATTGCCCACGGACAAAGACATGAGCAAGGTTTTGAAAGGTTGGAAATGAAAAAAATTCTCAGATTCATCCAGCAAACTCAGGAGAAAATTTGAAAAATTATTGCCAGGAAGAAATAAGAGCACAAAAATTGATAACACAATTTTGGGGCTGTTACAAACCTTCCCCCTTAAAAAGAATCTCGACTTGAGATTCCTAGGGTTACATCACAAATGAAATGATAACCAATCCGGGGAAAACCTCGGGGTTAATTTTAACCCTTTCGTCGGATTCGAATGAGTTGGGGCACCGATAATTGGCACACCTAGGGAGCGATATAGGCAAACACGGTTATATCCACGGCTATGGGCACTCGAGATCAGACTCCCGAAAAATGCTGGATGCACCCGAATAAACAGTGGTTTCAACTGCTAACACGTGGGTCTAGGCCCACTGGCAGTCTCCTTCTTCTACATCCGGCTGGCTGCTTCTCCGATGTTGTTGCTCCGCGTGCGGCTTGGCGCAGCGTGGATCTAGCTCCTAGGACAATGGGGACCCTGGTACCATAGTCCGCGGCGTGCACGACGCCGGTGCAACGAGCACTCACGTCGCGGGCCAGCACCTTGTCGGCACTGCTCGCGGATTCGCCTCCTGGATGCCGGTGATCGAGCGACGAACGGTTTTCCTGGTCCTCGCTCCCGTACACCGGGGTTGGGCTATAAAAGATGGCAGCGTGGCTCTCCTCCAACACACCAACACAATGCCGCTCTACTACCTCTTTGGTTTGGGCGAGATCGGGCCGAGCTCCTTGGGGGAGGAGGTGTTCTTAGCGGCGCTACGGTTGTTCCTCGCGGCGCTCTTGGGCACGCTAATCGGCTCGTCGATCCTCCTGCTGATTCTCACCGGGAATGATCGAGCTCGGAACAACGCACGGCTTGGTGCGGTGGCTCGGGATGCGAGAGAAGATGGTGCACTGCATGGTCCTCCGCCACGCTAGATCCTCCCTTGCCTTGCGCCGGCGGAGTAATCGCGTGCTGCGGTGGAGCGGGTGGCGACTTGCCTGGAGTCATGCAAGGCAGAGATGATGGATGTGAGGTGTATATGCAGGTGAGGTGGCTGCGCCAGCTCAGGAATCACGCTGGCGTACGGGAAAATTTCACGGATTGCTCCCCGAAAAAGTAGATGTCGACGTAGAATCGGAGTTGAAATTTGTATTGGGGTAGACGTACTAGATCGAATGAAATAAAGTTGGCAGTGTTCCTACGGAAATGAAATCGGGAAAAAGAATTAGAGACGAGGAACTGCCAGACAGAAATGCCTTTGTGAGGTTCTGGGTTTACAAATCCGACACACTGGGTATGCACAGATAGAGAGGGATATGTGACTTTGCATTCCCCCGAGTACTGCCCTAAATGTACTCGTGGTGGAAACGGGTATGTGTGCAGTATGCAGTACAAACAAACTAACAAATAGACCGATGCAACAAACATGCAATGAAAAACACACCAGACAAATCATTCTAAGGTGTTTTAATGCTAGTGGGTATATGTAATCCTGGCATACATATACCTACACCAGCGTGCATTTTATTAAAGACTCCGGATGAGCCAATGTTTTTTAGTGTATGTGCTCTACTGATTAAAATCTTGTTAGCACACATTGCCAACCCTATCAAACATCTTTGTTTGACAGAGAGACAAACAAAACAAGAAAAAAAACAAAAGCACAAAAACATACATAGAACACATCATGTGGATTAAAACAGTACCAGCATACAACAAAGCACGAACGCTCTACGCGCTAAACGAAACTACTCACTCCAGGATACATGGTTCTATCCTCACATCGAGGATGAACAGACTGACTGACCTACTCGCATAATCATCTCACTGCGTGACAGAGGTCATGCAGAGGACTGGCCTTGCTGGGGCTCTCCTGGAGGACGAAGACTGAGCCAATATCCATCTTCATCATCCGACACTTCTATGGGTTGGGGCTCTTCTGCTGGAGGTGTGGCTAAGATTGATCCAAGCAGATGTTGCTGGTGGATTCGGCGAAAGGCCTCGTCGAGGGTGATGATGTTTGGCTTAGGCCACAGCACAGGCTGACAGGGTAGCCCTGGTTCGGATGGCATGGGGTGAACGGCTTGAGGTGCGAATTTGTGAGCCTCACGATAAGATTCTTTGACAACTCGTACAACATTGTTGTCCAGGGTTCTAAAGTCGGCAAGCATCTTAGAAATCATCATCACCTGGGCAGTGATATATTGCACCAGGCGAGCGATTGTGGGGTCATCTCCTTGGATAGCGGGAGAAGGGTGAATTCTGGCTTCTGCCACAATGGGGGAAAAGCAGAACTACCGCCGTTGTACCACTTGCGGAAACTTGGTTCGGAGGTATAGGATGGCCTCTACAGCATCGGCCTGAATGGCTAAATCAATGGTAGGCATGGCTCTACCTTGAAAAACCAGAGGCTGGCCATCTACTGCGGGACCTGGGCCGATGTGCACTCTTGCATCATAGCGATGAAGGTGAGGGACGGGTGCCGATTGGAACACCAGGTAATCGGGGCTAGCATTATAGCCAAAGGCTTTGGTGAGCATCTCGGCAAGAAAGGGTGGAAAGCCAGTATGGTTGACAAAGACAAAGGGTGTAAAACTTGGGAGCTTTGAAGGTGCTATTCATGGCTGGAGTGTTACTAGCTTAGCTTGTCTGTAGGGACATGGCTGACTGAGGGGTGAGCGATATGGCTAGCGGAAAGGGGATTTTATAGGCAGCTATGCGGGACATGCCCGCATGGTGTGGCCCCTTTCCCTTAATGGTGAAGGGAAAGCGGTGCGGACGGCCTGAAAAGATAGGGTCGCTGTCCAATCCACTGATAACTAGGCGGGGACAACGGGGTGAGGACGCGTCGGTCCCGACTGCGCCACCTGTTGATTAACAGTGGCCATGTCGGATGCTAGGGATGGGTCAAATTCCTTACGGTCATTAAGGTTTAATGGTAGCGATGCTAGGATAACCTATGCCAGCCTGGCTGCTCTGATACCATCTCCTATGGCACCCCGATCCGCATGGAGCAAGGGGCCTCCGCACGTCAGCCCAGGATAACACCTGACGCATGACGGGTCCATGATACAACATTCTAGGTAGAATAATATTCATCAAATATATGTGTATGAGATTACATCATTGATGAATACAATCTTCTAGCATAGCCCTAAGGCTATTTATATGGTATCAGAAGTCTATATAAAGGGCGGCGGAAGTCTCGGTTTGGCAGCATCTCACTTAGGCTGGGCTCCACAACTCACAGGACTGGCAAGACTACGACCTAGCACGACGGAACAAAGCGAACAATTCAAGGACGACCTACAAAACTGGCATGACACGCCAGGTCAGTACATTGAATATACTTGCAAGACAACTAAATCCATAGCATCCAAACAAACAAATGACAAAGCAAGAACAAAGCATATGCAACAATCTACTTCAACACAACTTCTAAGCATGGCATGATATTAACTAGAATCATAACTCAAACTAAGCATGAATAACAGAACAACATCTACTAGCATGACATATCAAATTTACTTCTAACATAACAACATCAAAGCATAGCATATCAAAACATGGCATGGCATCATGAAACTATGCTTAATATAAACTACCAGTTACCTTCCGTGAAGACATGTTGTATTAACCTTATGCAACAATCACTTACTCTTCCACGGCTCCTTGGAGCACACGGATGACTTACCAAGACCTCGTCTTGGGGTCATATCAACATATCATCGTGACTTCTCACGATATTTCGCATAGTCCAAGTCATCACATTATTTTATTGCACATTATTCACAAACTTAGTTATTTTAGGTTTATCCTCCGTTTAGACCAAGACCCGATAGTGTGACCTACTATGAACTTGTGCCCATGAACGAGGATGTGGCTATCGATAGATTGAATACACTCTGTGGAGGTAGCGCACTGTACCCACACCACGGAACCCATTGCCTCACACTCCCATACGTGTGGACCACGGTGTTCCGACAAAACCGAGCTACTGCCGGCCACTCTGACCAACACCCCCTTGGGGTTCCGTCTTGGGTAGCCCCGTGTCTACCAAAGACACCAACGGTCATCATCGTGGCAAAACGGTCCCAAACGGGGACAAAGTACCATAAAAACAAAAACGAACACACGAGGTTATGCCCGCCTACCTGATCAGGGTAGCGCGTGCCCATAACCTTCCCTCGCGGGAGGCACAGGTGAGAGGCATGACAATAGACCCAGGTAGGACCTCCCCATAAGGTAAATGTGGTTGCATTGGAGAAAGATCAATTTGGGTGGCACTATGATATCCCAGTGATGATTGAGGAGGTTTGTTATTAAGTCATATTATTAACTTCTCCTTCATCAATCATCATGCGAGCATTATTAACATGAATGCAACAACTAACATGCAACATACTGATGCAGTAACAAAACATCAAGCATTTAAAAAGAACAATGATAGCATGCGAAACATGGTAATACCAAGTACTAGCAAACTTATCAATGCAACAAAATTATCATAACATCGATATTAATAACATGAAACTAAGCTAGACAGAGGCATGATATTATTAGTAACAACATCAAACTAGCATGGATAATTATTTAATGAAAACTCAAGCATGCACGGCAGATAACAAAATTATTTAGCACCACTAAAATGACAGCAGACGGAACGGACTAGAAACTACTGCAACTAAACACACACACGAGGTGCAAGCAAAGTCAACAAGCAAGATAAAATAGAGCAAGATAAAATATTTTCAGCCATAATGGAGCAAGATAAAATAGACTTGCTTCACAAACTGAAAATTTTGATAGAAACCAACAATTGCTCCTGTGCTCACATAGTTCAATGACATGAACGTAATTTAGGTGGAGGCTAATGATTTAGGATACTTGAGAATATGGAAAAGTTTCATCCCATTTGGAAGCTCTATGAAGGTACTTCCTTCACCAAGTTGCAATCTGGTAAGAAACTTTGAGAAATTGCACAGGGAGCTAAGATGAAGGGATTGAGCTGATGTTTGGTATCCATGGGTTATTTATCAATGATAAACACCCTGCAAAATTTCAGCTCAATAAGAATTAGGAATAAGGCACTTCCTTTGCAAAATTTCAGAGAAGGCAGAAACTTGCATTGGATCATGTGCCCAATTTAACATGAGATAAGAATGGAACTAGTGATTATATAGCAAGGACAAGCTCCACAATTTATTTGGGAATTTTCTCTGCTATAAAAATAGTAGTTCCTTTGGAAAATGGCAGAAATGCAATATTGGCTTAAAATAGGAAAAGGCTATTTTCTTATTTAATTATGTCCAATATTTTTGCCAGAGCTAGGATTAGATATAAATATCATCTCCACAAATTTTCATGAATTTAGGAGAAGACTAGATATGCCTTTGGATTTTATTCCTCAAAAAGGCAAGAAAAGGAATAAATCATAATTCAAAACTATTGCATGGGACTTGGCAATATTTTTGCATATTCAAGGATTAGGAGGATAGGGGTCTCTGGGACAGATGGGATGATCAACAGATCAACGAAAATGATGGCTCTTTTGTATTCACAAAGGGCACGTTCAAATTCCAAGAATTGGAATTAGGGTTTGAGAGGATTTGAGATGAAGAAAATGAGGTCTTGCCCACTTACAAACACATGAGCAAGGTTTTGAAAGGTTGTAAATGACAAAATTTCTCAGAGTCATCCAGCAAACTTAGGAGAAAATTTGAAAAATGATTGCTAGGAAGAAATAACAGCACAAAAATTGATAACCATATTTTGGGGTGTTACAGTTTACGATGCATACTTCATCAGAAATTGTTCATGGTTGTGAATCATGTACGATAAGGCAACTAACACAAACATTTAGTTTGCCCACACTGTTTGTGATACTATGTGACATCGCACATGCTTTGCAAACGGCAACTGTGTGCATGCTTGCACATGTTTCATCTCCGTGAATCGTCTCGGACTATGGTGTATATCGCAAACATTTGTGTTTTACCAACCATGTGTTCCGTAACAACCTGGAGAGCGTAATTTCACCGTAATTTAATTGATGCTATTTCAAATTGTATCGGATTTGAATTTGAATTTGAATGTATGCTACAGCTTTATTCATATCCATCAGGTTCAAACAACCAATGCATTATTCGATTCATAGGTACATATGTTCAAGAATTACATAAGAACCAAATAAAGAATGATGAACCACAGTTGTATACTTGTACGATTAAATATGGTAAAGAAAGAGGCGAAATATATTCTAGTTGCTGAACAAGGTGAAGCGGAATGCCCATATTATGCCCTCCTTCATGCAGAAGGCACGCACGACTCTAGTCCAGCCCCTTGTGATGGCCGACCGTCCATCCTTCATGGTCTTCATGAAAACATCTAGATAATCATCGTGTTCTGGTAGAAATAGTTTAACCTTTGCATGCCCACCAATCATGTTGTTTGAGGTTTAATCTTGAGTAAACTTCTCTGGCAACCACTGCGAAGGAAAAAGATTCAGACATTGTCATCTAACACAACTCATTATGGGCAGTAAAAAGAAGGCTGCAGAGTTCTTACTTACCATCCTGCAGTTCGCTGTTGTCTTGGATAAAGTGTGAACTAATAGTTTAATTGCCATCTTTGGACCCATTCTACTAACAATATTTATCAGCTTCCTCACTTTATGCTGGTTCATCGATATCTCATTGACCCATATGCAAAAAGGGTCGAAGCGCGGATCTTTACCAATGACATATGTACCAAAAAGCACCAAGTTAATATTAGAGGCTAAACAACAATTGCACAATGATGTAGTACAACACTCTTTTATAATATGTCTATATACATCCGTATGTGGTAGTCCATTTGAAATATCCAAAAAGACAAATATTTAGGAACGGAGGGAGTATCTTATAACATCCAATATACTCACATATTAGATGAATTACCATCTTATATTATGGGCCGGAACGAGTTTAGTGCATTCTTACAAATTGTCGGCTGATTAATTGTTGTTGTATCCATGGGTTACAGTTAGTTTGAGCTAGTTCGGGCTCAAATAGCCCTAAAGTATATCTAAACATGAGGGCTAGTTTGAGCTAGTTGCATCTATAACCCACCCAAAAAAACTATCCAACCCAAGAGGTGCTAATTGGAGCTAGTCCTCCTAGTGCATTTATTGTCAATCTAACCCTGCCATCCAAACAACTCTCTGGATGGAGTTAGTTCAGGGTTAGTAATGAGCTAGAAACTAACTCTAACCTCTAGCTAAGTTGATTATCGAAACAGGGATGTGTTGATGTTGTTGCTGCTACTGCGGCTCTTCTACGTATATCTAGACATCATTAGAACATTAATGTAATAGTCTTCCTTGTTGCTATGTAGCCTAGGATTGCATATTTAGACATTAAGTACAGTGCATGTTGCTATGTAGCCTAAGATATATTACATATGGCTCTAGTTAACCTAACAATAAATGGGTTGCAGATATATTCAGTTAAAAGTCCGATTCACCGATTAGTCCCTTATCAGCCGCCGACCTATTTGGTACCAGTTACCGATATCCTAAACAGTGAGCAGATATAAGCCATGGGATGAAACTAACCTTGAAGGAAAACAGCAGTCGTTCCCAAAATTTTCCTGTGTAGGTACATCGAGAAGCATGTTAAGCACAACAGGGTAAGCATCAACCAAAATTATACATGGCAGACAAGATAATCTCCAAAAGATAGATTTAGTGTGCAGTTTTGAGCACGCTAGTAAAGAAAAACAAGGGGAAAGGTGTGCTAACTGCAACAGGCCTAACATTTAACAACAAGCAAACATAGTTATTCAAACCGGTATTGTGCCGATCTAAGTACACTGGTTATTGTTAAATAAAAATGGAAAGGCGTGTTAACTACAAGATGCAGCAACCAAATGTAGTCATTCATAGTGGTATTGTTGAAACAGGTACTGATGAAATTGAACTGCAGAGTTCATACTTGCACATATAGAACATCACATTGTGAATAACTGGAATAAACAAGGCATACTACGAACAACCAAAGATAGCATTTGAAACTAGACATATGCTAACTACAAACAACCGAACAATCAAAAAACTTTAAAAGAGGCATATGCTAGCTATAACAGGCTTAATAGCCAGCAAATATATGCATTCCTATCGGTATGTTTAAAACTGGATTGATGAAACGTACTGCACATTAAATAATTGCACATATAGAGCATCACATTGTGAAAAACTGAAATAAACAAGGCATACTGCAAACAACCGGATATAGCAATTAAAACTGGACATATTCTCACTACACTACAAAAGGGACTCGACAAAACTAATCATGGGTTTCCCCTGTGAAGAGGCAC
This sequence comes from Aegilops bicornis, assembly GCA_021605145.1. Taxonomy (NCBI): domain Eukaryota; kingdom Viridiplantae; phylum Streptophyta; class Magnoliopsida; order Poales; family Poaceae; genus Aegilops; species Aegilops bicornis. The sequence goes on along the minus strand of CM038672.1, from coordinate 551,406,800 downwards.
GGCATAACAAATCATGGGCTTCCTCACTTGTCACAGATGGGCTTGTTCCCGTGGGAAGAGCACGGGCCCTGGATCCACTCCATGTTGTCGTAGATGGGCTCCTTCCCGTTGGAAGAGCACAGCTGTAGGGTGCCCTCCCTTATGTCGCAGACGGGCGCTTTCCCCATGGAAGAGCAGATGGGCTCTTTCTCCTTGGAAGAGCTGGGGAGGGTGCCGTCCTCGTGGTTGCCGTCGATGAGGTCTGACTTGGAAGCTGTGGATCCCAAGCCAGCGTTGCGGAACGTGTCCTTCAAAAATGACAAAAGGGGCTCGATGGCGATGTAGAATGGCAAATTGTTGACAGCGAGCCAGTGGAGATCAGTGGCGGGGCCATGGATGAGACCGACGGCGGTTGCACCCGAGGGGTTGGGGTGGGCCACTTAACCCGTGACATAGCCCGCCTCAGGCCGTCAATGTTGATGACCTCGATGTCGTAGCCGGCGGCAGAGATATGCCCGCCTACTCTGCCCACTGCTCGAGTGCCTACCGCCAGTAATGGTCGTCAGCTTCCTCGGCGACGTCGGGCAAAGAGACCGCTATGCACCTCTTTTGGGCCAATCGCTCCTCGAGGTCCACGGGTAGCGTAGCCGGGCTTAGGCTGCGACGATTTGGAGTGGGGGATGGCGACGGGGATGGGGATCTGTCGGAAAGGGGCATTTGGCAGGCGTCATCTAAGAAACTCAGGGCGGCCTGGGTATGTAGATCCGTGGGTAAGCAGCACGGGCAAACCGAAAAATGTTGACAATGGAGGCCTTGCGGCGGCGACGGCAGCAACAGCGGTGGGGACCTTGCTAGGGTTTCAAGCTAGGGAGGGGGTTTGTGTCTGTGGCATGCCCGAGGAGGTTTTAGTGTGCGTGTGTGTGTTGTGTGTGTGTGTGTGTGGATGGGAGGCGTGGGGTGTTTGAGGAAATGACGCGGGTACTGAAAATTTTACTACGCTGGAGTCAAATGCGGGAGTGAAATGCCGGGCTATTGAAAATTTTGATTATAGTGCATCGCACAAGGTCCGGAGATAACAACCGTGTGTTATGAAACAAAAAAACCTCGAGGCGGGCAGATATTTTCTAGGGATGCAGGCGGGATTGGGAACAAGAAACATCGCACACGGTCCGAAGATAAAAACCGTGTGTTATGAAACAGAAAAACCCTCGAGGCGGGTAGATATTTTCTAGGGATGCAGGTGGGATTGGGAACAAGAAACATCGCACACTGTCCGGAGATAACAACCGTGTGTTATGAAACAGAAAAACCCTCGAGGCGGGCATATATTTTTGAGAGGGGGAGCCTTGTGGAGCCCAATGTACTGTGCGGATGTGTGGGTGACAGGTGCACTGGCGTGGCACACGATTAGTTTGAGTGAACCGTGTCTTTTGCGTCATCCGACTTGTCTAATGTACATAAATTTGGCGAAAAATGACGCGGGAGAGGGTCAGAACGCGAACACACTTGCATGTGGACCAAATTTATGTATCAAAATGGTGGTTTGATTTTCAAATACCAAATGCAACTTCGATGTGGCACCTCTCTCGCAAAGTGCACGGTATTGCTGGCCCCCACCCCCCTTGTGTCGGCACGAAGGGAATCCTAAGCTACGAATGCATGCCCCTTCCCCCCCAACCGAGGTTCACCTAGCAAATTGCGAAGTAGCTAGCAGCCCCCCTCCTCCCTCGTGTCGGCACGAAGGGAATCCTAAGCTATGAATGCATGCCCCCAACCGAGGTTTATTCACCTGGCAAAGTGTGAAGTATCTAGCAGCCCCCCCTCCCTCGTGTCGGCACGAAGGGAGTCCTAAGCTATGAATGCATGCCCCCCCAACCGAGGTTCACCCTAGCAAAGTGCAAAGTAGCTAGCAGGCCCCTCCCTCTTGTCGTGTGCCAAGGGAATCCTAAGCTTTGAATGCATGCCCCCAACCGAGGTTAACCTTGCAAAGTGCAAAGTAGCTAGCAGCCCCCTCCCTCGTGTCGGCACGAAGGGAATCCTATGCTATGAATGCATGCCCCCCCAACCGAGGTTCACCCTAGCAAAGTGCGAAGTAGCTAGCAGCCACCCCTCCCACGTGTTGGCATGAAGGGAATCATAAGCTATGAATGCATGCCCCCCAACCGAGGTTCACCTAGAACGTGCGAAGTAGCTAGCAGCCCCCCCTCGTGTCGGCATGAAGGGAATCCTAAGCTATGTATGCATGCCCCCTCCCCCAAACCGAGGTTCGCCTAGCAAAGTGTGAAGTAGCTAGCAGCCCCCCTCGTGTTGCAACGAAGGGAATCGTAAGCTATGAATGCATGACCCCCCAACCAAGGTTCACCTAGCAAAGTGCGAAGTAGCAACCCCCCACCACAGACACACGCACACACTTTCAGTCGGCGGGCCAGAGAGGCATATATCTGACCAAGATGGATCGTAAAAAGGACCAAGAATAATCCACCTTGGTCGTAGAACCTCTCTCTCGTTGTTGGTTAAAGTGATGGCCGTCCATGCGACCCCCGAGATGGGCTAGCTCGCCAATAATCACGCAAGTAGCTAGTCCCCGAAGACAACCACTGCATGCGTGTGGCCCAAACATATGTATGGAGAGGTGTGTTTGTGAGTAACAATGGAACACCTTTGATGTGGCACCATGATTTCGAACTAGAAATCCCCACACTGAGTGAGGGTTAGGTTGACGATGCATATGTATGTCACACCACACTTCAAGCCAACGACAGGGATTCATGCATGTATGCGTGCATAGTATATGTGCTCAAACTTAATTAGGTCTGAATCTCACCATGAGCTATACTACGATAACACGAACCAAATGGAGAATCCGCCATGGTAACCTACCTTGTTGTTGGTCAAGGTGATCATGGATGTCCACATGGGCCCATGAATATATAGGCTTGTCGCCGATAACCACGCGAGTGAGTGTACCGTTCGAAGGCAACCACTACATGCATATGTACCGGAGGTGATGCGTGCATGCATGTTTGAATACACAACATTGATGTGGTGCATGAGTCAAAAACCGTACGCTAGCTCCCCACATAGAGCGAGATCAGTTCATGATGTGTCGTTGTACTAGCCACTTCGACTCGATGGGAGGGATTCATGCGTACATATCGGGGTTTGGGTGCGACATATGCCAAAGGATGGCTTATCATGGTGGGGGCGAGTAGAACGTCGCCGGTGCCTGGAAACGGGATGAGGCGAAGACATGCACGCCGGCGAATCTTACCCAGCTTCAGGGCTCTCCGGGGAGATAACACCCCTACTGCTGCTCTGCGGGGTCTCCGCATGATCACTATGGCAAAGTGAGTACAAGGTTGCTCCTTGAGCTGTTCGGGGTGAGGAAGGAGAAGGGCACGGCTAGCTCTTCTATTCCCTCTATGTGTGTCTAAAACTATTAGGGTCCAACTCTTGCATGGGTGCCCCGGGGGGTTTATATAGGCCTACCCCCCGGGGGTTCAATGGTCCGGCTGGGCGCAGGTCCCAGCCATCAGTCTCTTAAGTTGCCGTCTTCTCCGTCGACTTTTGGGGCCTGCCGACTAGTGGGCCCTGCCGACGGTCCAGCATGGGGCCGACAACCCTTGTCCGCCGCGGGCGGGTCTTGCCGGCTGCGGATTACTGTAGCCGTGCTTCTTTCAATTTGGGCCCATATTTGCATGTTACCGTATTTTCCTTAACAATCCTACCATTTTCTGCAGAACATCCCTTGCTATGCAACATATTATGTAGTGCACAATTTTTCCCTTTACATAGATCAAGGCTCCACGGATGTCATACTGCACACAATCCATGGATTTACAATCGTTGCTACTGTAAGACTTGATGAACATGGTGACTCCTATTTTGGCACTGGCTTTTGGAAAGAAATTTCAAAGTTTAATGTACTGAAACCTGGCACTAAAATTGCACTTCACATAAAAGGGCCTGATCATGTGATATATGCTAACTTCCCCGACAAAATCATCAGTCCAGACTTTGTTTGAAGTTAGCTTTCTTTTCAACTATCTGCATGTTGACTTACCCAGCAATGTCAAATGAATTGTGTAGTGTTTAAGCAACCAATTGTTATTCCCTTTTCTTACAATATTCCTACCTAATAACTTCTAGTTACCAATGCACTTCTCTATTGCCCTGTTTTAACTAAATATTCCCTGTACTCCCATTTCTATCAGAAAGCGCCGCTGACAAGGAGACTCCGGAGGTGGAGAACGGGGCTGCCAATAAGTGGAGGTGGGGAGAGCCAGAACCGCAAGCGACTCCAGCAGGCCTAGACTTCGTGATCATCCTCCCCGATGATATGTTGAGAGCCATCATCTCTCTCCTCCCAATCAAATATGGGGCGCGGACAACCGTCCTTTCCCGGCGGTGTTGCCCCCTATGGAACTCCAGCCCTCTCGACCTCATCGACACCCACGAGCTCTGCCATGGATATTGCAAAAGCTTGGATGCGTTCTCCAAGATCCTCGGCAGTCACATTGGTCCAACCAAAGGCCTTAGAATGGGCAAGTTCCGTTCCAACGGTAAGGAACGAGCCAAGCTTGACGATTGGTTCCAATCCCCCGCCCTGGATTAGCTCGAGGAGCTCACTTTTCATGATGGGCATATGCGGTCGCTGCCAACTTCAGCACTCCGCCTCGCGCCCACGCTACGCGTCGCCAAGTTCAGGAACTGCCATCCCCCCTTAATGACGTGCCCGCTCTTATTCTACCACGACTGAAGCACCTCGAGCCCGTCGCTGTCTGCCTCTCAAACTATGCCATGGAGCGTCTGCTCCGTGGCTGTACGGCAGTCGAGTACCTTCATCTTCAGGCGATCAATGGGCTGAGTACCTTCCACATCACCTCCATGACTCTCCGTACTATGTATGTGTGTTGTTGGTGCGGTAGGAAGACATCACAAGATGTGTACCACAGTATGGTCATTGGGGGCACACCTGCACTTGAGAGATTACTTATAGTTGATCAAGAAGGTCCAACAAGAATCAATGTCACTTCTGCACCGAAATTGACAGTGGTGGGCTACTCGTCTCACAAATACTCTGCACTTGTTATTGGATCCACACCCGTTCAGGTACAACAGCCGCCTTCTACCTCTCCTTTTACAAACTAACATTATTTCTAATTTTGATGATGTTTGTTTGTCTGTCATTCAGAAAATGATTCTGACAAGCTTGACCCCGAAATTGCGCACGGTGAAGGTCTTGGCACTAGAATCTATTGGCCCCCACCTGGAGCAAGTTGTCAGTTCCTGAGATTCTTTCCATGCATGGAGAAGCTATATATCGAGGTGTTGTTCCTTTCCTGTTAAATGTTAACCATCAGGGAGTTCAATTTGTGACACCTTTTTCCAAGTTTACAATGAGAATTTTCTACGATTTCTGAAGGTTCTTTTGGAAGATTTCATACATACATGCCCCCCATATTGGTTGCTTGATCCATATGGTTACAATCAATAAGCATTTCTCCGTTGGATTCATCTGTACTAGTTTTCTTAGGGAACTTTTCATCCACCCCAACCTCTTGTGAAGAAGGATACATTTTTCTAGAATGCAATCAAATGCCCGTGTTAAGTATGTCAGATCGAAGATGGCATGTTAGTGCCTTTTACAAATCCTGCAAACCAAATAGGCATGTAGCAATGTTCAAAATTGCATGTAGGCACTAACACATTTTCTTCTTTTGCAGATAAAATTATGCCTAGTGGTGGATAATGTGATACAATATAACAATCACGTCGAATGCCTAGATCTGCATCTCTCAGAAATTACTTTGAACTCCTATCGAGGGACCTTACCGGAGATTATATTCGCCAGGTTCTTTGTTCTCAGAGCAAGGGTGCTGAAGGAAATGAGGTTGTCCCTACATTTATTCGCAAAAATGAATGGTTTGTTGATCAGCGTCGGCGCCTGCGGCAGAATGGAGTAGGCTCAAAAAATGCTGAATTTCATTTTGGAACTTCAGATGACAGAGTAATCGGAAGTCATCGCGTCAACCCCATACATGACTTCTCAGTGGCTAACCCATTTGCAAAAATTGTGAGGTTTCGAAACCAGACTTAGAAGCGGTGATATTAGTTTGAACCTCTCTGATATCCATGTTCAGCGGATTAGCGCGAGCTTTTGCAGCTGATGAGCTGAATTTCATTTCTAATATCAGTTTGAACCTTGTAATCTTCGAGTTTGAGCCATATAACTCTGGAATTTGAACCTTGTAAAATTTCGAGCTTTTGTGGAACAATCGTTGAAATGGCATCGTGTCATAGCCCTAGAATTGCTTGTAACTAGTTGCATTAAAGCATCCATGCATCATGTTTAAATTCAAAGGAAATTTGAAATGGGGATTGGTAAACACTAGCACCAAATGAAATTCAAATAGGTTCAAAATAAAATTATTTTCAATGACCTAAAATGCCCTTTGGAAATGTTCAAGGTTTCTGATAAAGGTGAAAACCTCTGCCAAAAATGATGAACATATTTCTAGGTCATTCCTGGATTTGAATTAAATCATAGTGTATTTGAATTTGGTCATTTAAATGCTATAAATATTTTGAATGCTCAAATAATTCTGAAACTTTTGCTGGAACTCTGGAATTATTCTGTTAGTGTCCAAAAATATTTTCAGAATATAATAGAATGGTTTAGTACTTTTAGTAAATCAAAACAGACAAAATAAATTAGAAAACAGAAACTAATTTGGAAACAGAGAGAGAGAAAGAGAGAGAAGAAGCTTACCTGGGCCACTTACCAGCCAGCCCACTACTGTAGTGGCCCAGTCCAAGCGCTGCCTCCTTCAACCTCGTGCTAGTAGGCACGAGGGCGTGTGCCCGCGGTGCGCCAGCACGCACATGGCCACCGATGGTCACCTCCTGCTTGCCGCTTCGCCCTGACCCTCCCTAGTGCAGCAACGCCACCCCCTCGACCCTCTCTCGCTCTCCCAGTACCTCTCCCCTCCTCTGGTCTCTCCCTCGCACCACCCAAGTACCACCGTTGCCGCCGCTCGCTGTTGCTGTGGCCAGAGCCACCTCCTCGCCCTCCGTCCATGCCCAGAAGCGCTGCCTTGTCTGCCTCATCCTCTCCTTCGACGCACGCGACACCGATCGCCCCCAAGCGACGACCCCGAGCTCTTCTTCAACCTCGGGTCGCCGAGATCGCTCTCGCCGCCCCGCTCGCTCCGACGCCTCCCCCGAGCTGCTGATCTGCTCCTCGACCTTGCTGTGAGCTTATGCTCTGAACCCCTCTTCTCCCTCTCTCGTTTGCGCTCGCTAGCCATTAATCCCCGCCGTGCCCGAAGCCTGCCGTCGCCGGCCAAGTCGCTGCCGTGGCCACAGGTGCCGCACCTCGCAGCCGAGCATGCCACTGTGTTAGGGCACTCCCAGGAAGGCTCCTAGCCCCTCATCTGGCTCCCTAGCACCCCGTAGCCTCCCGCTCGTGCACCACCGTAGCACCGCCACCGCGTAACTCGCTGCTGCCGTCACCACAGCGCACTGTAGCTCCACCCTGCTTGCTCCATCAGATGCACGCGAGCGTCAGCTCACCATAGAACCCAATCGCGGTCCAAACCATGCCCTAGAGTGCGAACCCGACGCGTCTCTGCCACTCGGTTTGGTCAACTTCGGCGAAGTTGATGTGGCACGTGATTAGCCACTGATGACCCCGCTAATTAACCCCCTCTCTCACTAACATATGGGCCCAATGCCCTAACTAACCCTGGGATTTATTGCCTGTTTAGTTTAGATTAATCCAGCAGGCCCCACATGTCAGTTTTACCCTGCCATGTCAACGTTGACCAGGCCCCACTGGTCAGCCTCTGTTCCTGCCCTGTTACTCTGACGTGCGGGACCCACTGGTCAGGTTTGACCTGGATCGCGACTGTTGACTTGGTGATGTCACACCCACGTCATGCTGACATAGTAAATCTTTTCTGGAATTTAAGTAAATCAGGAAATGATTTATGAAATTCAGAAAATGTCCTCAGCTTCTAAAAATCATAGAAAATCAACCGTAACTCCAAATGAAATAATCTATATATGACAAATTAACAAAAAATCCAATCTATCCATATGTACCGTTTTCATGCATGTTTTAACAACTTATGCCTGTTGATCAGGTCAAATCAATTAAATGGCATTTAAACAATTACATATGGAGTTTAATTTTGAACCTAGGGTTCAAACCAGCTTCATTTAAATCATTGCTAGTTGCATTAGCTCAAATCACAGCATATTGCCATGTCACATTCATGCATCATACTGTTGCATTGCATTGATTGTGTTTCCTCTTTTTTGCCGGTATTTGTTCCCCCTCACTGGATGTTGTTCCGACAATGAGTTCGATGACACAGATGAAGAGCTATACTATATTCAGAAGTGCCAGGCACGCAAAACCCCCTTGTTCTTTTTGATACAAACCCACTCTCGTTTCTGCTCTCTTTTACTAATTAGGACAACAACGAGTCAACTGTTACATGCTGTGGTAGTTGAACCCCTTTCCTCTGGATAACCTGTCATTTCCACAGTAAATAGATGAAACCCACTACAATGAGTAGCAGTTGTTTGATCCCTGATGTGCCTACTCATTCATGCTTGTTGTCATGCCTGCTACTGCTTAGAGTAGAGTCAGGTCTGATTCATCAGCGATGAATTGGAATGCGGTGAACATGTCTTACTGTTCTGAGCTAAGTGTGTGAACACGATTTGGTAAAGGAAGCGATGGAAGGCCATGTAGGAGTACATGGTGGCTTGTCTCATTGAAACCGTCCTCAGGAACCGAGTTCTGTGTTTGTGATCCATGAACAACTACTACCACACGTTGGGCCCTGAAATATGACCTCGCTCGACATATTAACCCCCCTGTCCTCTTTCCAGGAGTTGCAAGTAGTTTCTGGTGTTTGTAGTATGCTGGAGGCCGTGCACAACACTGACCCGTGGGGTGGGTTGTGATGCGGTAGGCACGGGGAACGGTGTACCGACTCGCCCATTTGGTGACCGGGAACCCTGCACATATCGTTCGGGGTCGTAGTGGAAACCTCGGCCGGACTCCCTGCGGATGGAACCTGAATAGGCGATAAACCTGGACTAGGGACTTGTGTGGTTAGTCAGGTCGTGGTCTACACCCACGTCGGCTTTCGCTTGAAGTCTGCCGAGCACATGTCGTGTGCAGACGCTAAGTGGTGGAAACATGTGTGAAGAAGTACACCCCTGCAGGGTTATAAATGATCTATTCGAATAGTCGCGTCCGCGCTAAAGGACCTCTAGGTTGCCTATACAGTTCATAGACAAGTGAAAGTGTACACTCTAAAATGCGCAAGACAAGCATGAGTCCTATGGATGGCGTTCTCGTAGGGAGACGGGAGCGGATCCAAAGTGGTGTATTGATTTGGTGAATATGTGGACTCGTTTGCGCCACCCCAAAAGAGTTAATTGCAGACGTAGTTCATGATAGCCACTAAGTCAAAGCTGGCTTGCTGCAGTTGAACTCCACCCCCTCCCTTGTTGATACTGATGCATATGTAGCTAGTTCTGATGTAAGTCTTGCTGGGTACATTTGTACTCACGTTTGCTTAACTTATGTTTTTGGAGAGAGGCTTCAGTGTCACTAGTAGTTCCGCGTGGACTTCGACGTTTAGCTTTTTACCTCAGCTACGATCTTGTGCCCTCGACAGGGTCTTGTAGATAGTCACGCTTCTCAGCCTTTTCCATTAATAGTTTTTTGTACTCAGACAAGTTAAGCTTCCACATGTGCTCATTGCTTGTATGACTTGAATGCTAGGTCATCAGACCCATGTTTGTAATATCTGGCTCCTCGGAGCCTAATGAATAAATACTTTGAGTCATAGAGTTCTGTTGTGATGCCATGTTGTATTTGCACATATAGAGCATATTGTGTTTATGTTAATGAAATGCTTGGTATTTGTGGGATCCGACAACCTAGTTGTTTATTCTTGGTAACCTCTCTTACAGGGAAATATCTCCTAGTGCTTCCACTGAGCCATGGTAGCTTGCTACTGCTCCGGAACACTTAGGCTAGCCGGCATGTGTCCTTCTTCGTTCTTGTGTCTGTTGATGTCTACTACACAACCTTCTTCTTGTTGACGTTGTTGGGCCTCCAAGTGCAGAGGTTTGTAGGACAGTAGCAAATTTCCCTCAAGTGGATGACCTAAGGTTTATCAATCCGTGGGAGGCGTAGGATGAAGATGGTCTCTCCCAAACAACCCTTCAACCAAATAACAAAGAGTCTCTTGTGTCCCCAACACACCCAATACAATAGTAAATTGTATAGGTGCACTAGTTCGGCAAAGAGATGGTGATACAAGTGCAATATGGATGGTAGATATAGGCTTTTGTAATATCAAAATAAAAAAATAGCAAGGTAACTAATGATAAAAGTGAGAACAAACGGTATTGCAATGCTAGGAAACAAAGCCTAGGGTTCATACTTTCACTAGTGCAAGTTCTCTCAACAATAATAACATAATTGGATTATATAACTATCCGTCAAAATGCAACAAAGAGTCACCCCAAAGTCACTAATAGCGGAGAACAAACGAAGAGATTATGGTAGGGCACGAAACCACCTCAAAGTTATCATTTCTGATCGATCTATTCAAGAGTCCGTATTAAAATAACACGAAGCTATTCTTTCCGTTCAATCTATCATAGAGTTCGTACAAGAATAACACCTTAACACACAAATCAACCAAAACCCTAATGTCACCTAGATACTCCAATGTCACCTCAAGTATCCGTGGGTATGATTATACGATATGCATCACACAATCTCAGATTCATCTATTCAACCAACACAAAGTACTTCAAAGAGTGCCCCAAAGTTTCTAATGGAGAGTCAAGACGAAAACGTGTGCCAACCCCTACGCATAGGTTCATGGCCGGAACCCGCAAGTTGATCACCAAAACATACATCAAGTGAATCACATGATATCCCATTGTCACCGCAGATACGCACATGCAAGACATACATCAAGTGTTCTCAAATCCTTAAAGACTCAATCTGATAAGACAACTTCAAAGGGAAAACTCAATCCATTACAAGAGAGTAGAGGGGGAGAAACATCATAAGATCCAACTATACTAGCAAAGCTCGCGATACATAAAGATCATATCACCTCAAGAACATGAGAGAGAGAGAGAGATCAAACACATAGCTACTGGTACATACCCTCAGCCCCGAGGGTGAACTACTCCCTCCTCGTCATGGAGAGCACCGGGATGATGAAGATGGACACCGGAGAGGGATGCCCCCTCCGGTAGGGTGCCGGAACAGGGTCCCGATTGGTTTTTGGTGGCTACAGAGGCTTGCAGCGGCGGAACTCCCGATTTATTCTGTTCCCCGAAGGTTTTAGGGTATATGGATATATATAGGTGAAAGAAGTCAGTAAGGGGAGCCACGAGGGGCCCATGAGGGTGGAAGGCACGCCTCCCTGCCTCGTGCTCTCCTTGTTGATCCCCTGACGTGCACTCCAAGTCTCCTGGATTGCTTTCTTTCCAAAAATAACTTCTCCCGAAGGTTTCATTCCGTTTGGACTCCGTTCGATATTCCTTTTCTTCGAAACACTGAAACAAGGGGAAAAACAGGAACCTTTGGGATGCAGGTTAGTAGGTTAGTCCCAAAAATAATATAAAAGTGTTTATTAAAGCCCATAAACATCCAAAACAGATAATATAATAGCATGAATACTTCATAAATTATAGATACGTTGGAGACGTATCAGCATCCCCAAGCTTAATTCCTGCTCGTCCTCGAGTATGTAAATGATAAAAGAAAGAATTTATGAAGTATGAATGCTAGCAGGTGCACAAGTTTGATCAATGATAATTTCAATCACCTTTTCTTGCATCATTATATGTCATAACAGTAGCTCATATCATAAAACTTTCCATGATCAAGTAATAAGCTCTTCACATGTTAAAGTATAGATCATAAACTTTCTTGAAAACTAACAATCCGTGTTATTAGTCATCAAACAATTACAATTCATCATATTTTCAGGAAGAGTCTATGTCAGAGCTTTGATTTAGCAAACTCCACATACTCAACTATCATTTAGTCTTTCACAATTGTTAACACTCACGCAATATTTATGGGTTCAAAGTTTTAATCAGAGAAAGAGAAAGATAGGGGCTTATAGATTCACCTCCCAACCTTTTACCTCAAGGGTAATGTCAACAATAATAGTTCATGATGCCTTACATCCAATTGGATATATATATCAGAATCTTTCCAACACGAGGTTCTTGCCAAACCATAAAATGAAAAAAAGGAAAGGTGAACATCACCATGACTATTGCATAAAAGTAAAAGATAGGCCCTTCGCATAGGGAAGCAGAGGTTGCCATGCGCTTTTATAGTTGGATACACAAAATCTTAATGCGAGGGAACGTCACTTTATATTGCCACTTGTGATAGGGACCTTTATTATGCAGTCCGTCACTTTTATTTCTTCCATATCACAAGATCGTATAAAGCTTATTTTCTCCACACTAAAAGATCATACATATTTAGAGAGCAATTTTTATTGCATGCACCGATGAAAACTTACTTGAAGGATCTTACTCAATACATAGGTAGGTATGGTGGACTCTCATGGAACTGGTTTAAGGGATGTTTGGAAGCACAAGTAGTATCTCTACTTGGTGCAAGGAATTTGGCTAGCATGAGGGGGAAAGGCAAGCTCAACGCGTTGGGCGATCCATGACAATGTACTTTATTTAGGATATAAGAAAACATAACCCATTACGTTTTTGTCAAAACCCTAGTTCAGTAATGCACTTGGGTTAGATCTGCATGTTGCATCATGTCTAAATTTCTTTTGAACTTTAAATGGGGATTGTTCAAACCCTAGCACCAGATCAAATCAAATAAGTTCAACCTAAATAATTTTCAATGAACCCAAAATGCCCTTTGAGAATGTTCGGGCTTTCTGATAAAGGTGAAAACCCCTGCCAAAAATGATTAGCATATTTCTTAGCCATTTATGGATTTTTGAATTAACAAAAAGTATTTGAATTGGAGCCATTTAAATGCTATATATATTTTAAATGTTCCAAATATTCTGAAGTTATTTGTGGAGCTCTGAAATAATTCAGTTAACCTCCAAGATAATTTTCAGAATTTATTTAAATGGTTTAGTGCCTAAACTAAATAAGAACAGAGTAAATAAAATAGAAAACAGAAACATAAAGAATTAGAAAGAGAGAGAGAATACCTGGCCCGTCCCTGTAGAAGCCCGGCTGGGCAAAGCCAGCCCGCCCACCAGGGGCAGCACTGTCTTCTTCCTCTTGCCAGGAGGAGAAGCAGCTGCGTGCCCGGCGCGCAGGCGAGCCGCGCCAGCTCCTCCCTACCTGCCTGGCTGCCCCCTCGTCGCCCTGGACGCCATCCGCGACGCCACGCAACACCCCGACCCCTCTCACTCTCCCTGCGCTCCTCCCCGTCCTTTGTTTCTCCCTCCCGCGGATGCCCGAGCGCGCTCGTCGCCACCGTTCGCCGCCGCCATGTCCACCGCACCCCCTCTCCCTGCCGCTGATCCCAGAAGCACAGCCGCGTTCCCCTCGTCCTCTCCACCGAGCAGTACGATGTCAGAGGCCCTAGAACGTCGCCATCGCCGTCGTCATCAACCCCCTCTCCCTGTCTTTGGCAAGTATCGTTGTGTTGTGGTTATGGAAGCAGACCATTCCAAAGTCTTCGAAGGCTTTAGGAGAGGAGACTTATATATTGTTGATTTCTCTACAGGACCACGACCAGCTGTGTGCCTACTTGCAAAAGCTTCAGAAGGCTGGCTATGGCAGCGACTTGGTCACGCAGGCATGAGGAATTTACACACGCTCGCGAAGAAGAAGCATGTCATTGGCATCGAGAATGTCAAATTCCTCAAGGATCACTTGTGTGGAGCCTGTGAAGCTGGAAAAATGACCAAAGCCAAGAATCCAGCGAAAACTATCATGACCACTACTCGACCATTTGAATTGCTTCACATGGACCTCTTTGGTCCTAATCATTACTCAGCAGTCACTAATGATGCATCCCTATATGGCTTTCTTATTGTTGATGATTATTCTCGTTACACATGGGTACACATTGTTACTTACAAACATGAAGTGCAGGAAGTCTTCAAACGATTTTTCCTCGAGGGCTTCAACCACCTTTGGTGTGAAGATCAAGCACATCAGGAGTGACAATGGAACTGAGTTCAAGAATTCCGGTCTTGATGACTATCTTGATGAACTTGGTATTACTCATGAGTAATCTGCTCCTTATACTCCTCAAAGAAATGGCGTCGTGGAGCGCAAGAACAGAACTCTTGTTGAGATGGCTTGCACTATGCTTGATGAATACAAAACGCCTTGTCGTTTTTGGATTGATGCAATTGATACTGCATGCCACATCATCAACAGAGTATATCTTCATATATTCTTCAAGAAGACAGCCTATGAACTCCTCACTGACAAGAAACCCAATGTGAGTTATTTCAAAGTCTTCGGTGCTAAATGTTGGATTCGAGATCCTCATCACAATTCTAAATTTGCACCAAAAGCACATGAGGGTTTTATGCTTGGTTATGGAAAGGACTACACTGAGTCTTCAACAATGTTCTTTACAAGATTGTTGAAACTGTAGATGTGCTTGATTCGATGAAACTAATGGCTCAGAAGAGAGCACCTACCTACGTGATAGATGAACCAACACCTGAGGATTCTATCAAGTTCAAGGCGACTGAGGATGTCATTCCTATTGAAGAATCTGCTGTAGAATTCATTCCAGAACGTGAAGAACATTGAGCTAATGCACCTGAAGACAATGCTGAAGAAAATGGTGCTGAAGAAAATGCTGATCAAATTCCTCGACGACAACCAGCTCATCCTCGCGTTGCAAAAGAAGTGCAAGTTGAAAAGATCATCGATGAAATTGAAGCACCAGGTCCTCTCACACGCTCAAAAGCTTCACATTTATCTAACTTTTGTGGAAACTATGCTTTTGTCTCTATAACAGAGCCCACAAAGGTAGATGAAGAATTTCTGGAGCCTGAGTGGATTCAGGCCATGCAAGAAGAATTACATCAGTTCGAGCTCAACAATGTCTGGGAACTGGTCAACCGTCCAGATCCTCGCAAGCATAATATCATTGGCACAAAGTGGATCTACCGCAACAAACAAGATGAAAATGGCCTTGTGGTGAGGAATAAGGCATGACTTGTAGCTCAAGGCTACACACAGGTTGAAGGAATTGATTTTGATGAAACTTTTGCACCTGTTGCTAGACTTGAGGCTATTCGCATATTAATTGCTTATGCTTACCATCATGATATCAATTTATATCAAATGGATGTGTAAAGTGCATTCCTCAATGGTAAGCTTGAGGAAGAAGTATATGTTGCTCAACCCCCAGGTTTTGAAGATCCAAAGAATCCTGACAAAGTCTTCAGACTCAACAAGGCCCTCTACGGCCTCAAGCAGGCCCCTCGGGCGTGGTATGATACTTTAAAGGAATTCCTCATGAAGACTGGCTTCACACCCGGTTCACTCGACCCTACTCTCTTTACTAAATCTTATGATGATGAACTGTTTGTGTGCCAAATATATGTTGATGATATTATCTTTGGCTGTACTGACCAACGTTATAGTGATGAATTTGCCTATATTATAAGTGAAGAATATCAAATGTCTATGATGGGAGAGTTGAAATTCTTCTTAGGTCCTCAAATTCGTCAACAAGAATGGCATATTCATATCTCAGAGAAATACCTCAAGGATGTTATGAGGAAATTCGGCATGCAAGATTGCAAAGGCGTCAAAATTTCTATGCCCACAAATGGCCATCTATGCACTGAAGAAAATGGTATTGACTTCGATCACAAGGTATACCGCTCCATGATTGGTTCTTTATTGTACTTATGTGCATCTAGGCCAGATATAAAGCTTAGTGTTTGCATGTGTGCCCAATTTCAAGCTACACTGAAGGAATCACACCATAAGGCTATGAAGCATATTCTTCGATATTTAGCTCACACACCAACACTAGGATTATGGTACCCCAAGGGCTCTGCTTTTGATCTCATTGGATATTCTAACTCTGACTATGGTGGTGATCGTGTGGACCGCAAGTCAACATCTGGTACTTGTCATTTCCTCGGACGATCTTTGGTCTGTTGGTCCTCGAAGAAACAGAACTGTGTATCACTGTCTATTACGGAAGCTGAGTACATTGTTGCTGCTTCTTCCTGTGCTCAATTGATGTGGAAGAAGCAAACTCTCAAGGACTATGTCATCAACGTGAAGAATGTGCCTCTCTACTATGACAATCAGAGTGCCATCAAGATTGCTCACAACCCAGTTCAGCACTCGAAGACAAAGCACATTCAGATTCGTCATCATTTTCTTCGTGATCATGTGTTGAAGGGCGACATCTCCATCGAGCATGTGAAGATCAAGAATGCTTAGTCGATATCTTCACAAAGCCCTTGGATGAGAAGAGATTCAGCAAGTTGCGGTGTGAGCTAAATATCTTAGAGTCTTCGAATGTTCTTTGAAAAGCACACTCATCCTAACACTTATGCAAAATTGATGACCTAGATGTGCAACACATGAAGAAACGTTTTTCTTCACTCAATGAAGAACAACACTCTAAGTGTGAAGAAATTAATAAAGAATTTGATTATCAGAACCCTATGACAATTGTAAGCGGTGTCTGAAATCATCATTCTTATACGGTGGGTCACGCCACCACCAAAGTTGAAAATCTTCAATTTGAGTTTTTCCTCAGTTTTGAAATTCTTCAATTTTTCAAATTCTTCAACTTCACAAAATCTTCACTTTGTTTCCTTCGTTTTTCTTCATTGGCTATATATATATATATATATATATATATATATATATATATATATATATATATATATATATATATATATATATGGGTTTATGTCCTCTTTGACATTCACTTATGGCTATTTCTTCAAGTTGCATTTTCTGCTAAGTGAATGTGATCGGACCCTTCCCCCTCTATGATATACTCAACCCAATCTATTCACAAATTCTTCATGTGCGTTCTATTTGAAACTCGTTCAAAATCATCACTGTGTCCTTGTCAGCTGAAGAAATTGCGAACGAAACTTTAAATCTTATCTTATCCAAATTCTCGGCTTTGCCGCTCAAACCGTTCCGCTTCCTACGATAGACTTATCTATTCACCCACGATCTAACACGATCTCCACTTTTCAGTACATGGGTGACACATGTCAAGCGAATGAGAAGGGTCAGGGGCACGTTCGTCCTAAATCTTCGGTCGAACAGTTTTTCACTGCGACTATAAATACCCCCTCTCCCCTTCCTCACTTCCTTTACTTCGCTCGGCCACTCTCTCTCCTGCTCGAGTTTCTCAAACGCTAGCGCCGCCGCTACTCCATCGTTGCCGGTGAGTAAGAGCTTCACTGCCTCGACCTCATCGCCGTCGTACTCACGCAGGTCGCGGAAATCTTCACTCCGCCGCCGCCGTCTCTGTCTTCCTCCACCGAGTTAGGGCGTGGAAGATCTGAACTGACGAACTTCAAATCTACTCTTCTCAGTTCGTCGTGTTCTTCACTTCGGGTAATTAAAAGTCACTTTTATTGCTCGCTTTGATTCTCAAGCCTTCCTGAAAATCTTCAAAGGTGTTTATTCTTCAAATCTTCACACATATGAACACCTCACATGTCATATGCTCTTGATTCGTTTCTCTAAGCAATGATTTTTCTTCAAGATTCCTCAATTGTGTGGATCCTCGATCTATACAACTCTAGAACCTAAGACAAAGAACGCTTAGTGAAATTCTTCAAGGCTCCTCTGGTCAAATTCCTCAAACTTGTTTTTTTAACCTTCTGAGAATGCATATGACCACTCCAAATTCCTCGCAACTATACTCTGTTCACAGGTACTCATGTCCGCTGCTGAATCACTAGGTTCTCATCAACTTTACTCATTTGCAGCGTTCCTCGAAGAAAAGTTGCATACTTCTTCAGAGAATTCGATTGTTCAAATTCCTCAACTTAAGAATATGGCAGACGGTAAGAAGCCACATAAAGAAGGAAAGAGGCCTGAGGTCATGACTGCTTTTGAAATACCTAAGGACATCTGTGTTGACTACTGCACTACTGATGAGGCCAAATTTGGCAAGGAGGACAAAAATTCGCGCAAGGTGCGCATACGGAGGATTGAAAGGAGATGGGCAAGAGAATTTAGGGAGTACAGATATGTTACTCCAAAGTATATGAAGAAATTCGCACCTAAACCTCCATGCCCAAGAGCTCCGTTGGCACCTGGCCAAGAAGCTGACCCCACCAGCATCAAGCGTGGTGAGGAATTTCCTGTAGAATGGGCCAAGCGCCAAGCCAAGTTGGCAAGACAAGCCAAAGAAGCAGTGAGGAAATTCAATGAAGACTCTGCTGCTGCTGCTGCCACTAAGGCCTCTATCAAGCCTAGGAAATCAATGGCAAAGAAGCCCGCTCACAAGCCAAGTGCTTCACCAACTATGCCCTCATAACCAAGTTCCTCAGCAATGCCCTCACGGCCAGAATCTTCAAAGCCCTTGTCGGTGTCAAAACTCGCGGATCTCGGGTAGGGGGTCCCGAACTAGGCGTCTAGGCGGATGGTAACAGGAGACAAGGGACAGGATGTTTTTACCCAGGTTCGGGCCCTCTCGATGGAGGTAAAACCCTACTCCTGCTTGATTAATATTGATGATATGGGTAGTACAAGAGTAGAGCTACCACGAGATCAGAGAGGCTAAACCCTAGAAGCTAGCCTATGGTATGATTGTTGTTCGTCCTACGGACTAAAACCCTCTGGTTTATATAGACACCGGAGAGGGCTAGGGTTACACAGAGTCGGTTACAAAGGTAGGAGATCTACATATCCGTATGGCCAAGCTTGCCTTCCACGCCAAGGAAAGTCCCATCCGGACACGGGACGAAGTCTTCAATCTTGTATCTTCATAGTCCAGGAGTCCGGCCAAAGGTAATAGTCCGGCCCGCCGGACACCCCCTAATCCAGGACTCCCTCAGTAGCCCCCGAACCAGGCTTCAATGACGATGAGTCCGGCGTGCAGATTGTCTTCGGCATTGCAAGGCGGGTTCTTCTCCAAATTTTGTATACCTGTTGAACAGTGTCCGGCTTCTCGTGAATATTGCGCTCCTTGGCTTCCACGCCCAATAATGGCCGTCTTCCACGTGTCAAACGAATGCGAAAACCAGGGTGTATTTACATTTACCCCCCTAGCTGCGCAAATGAGCTGCCTATAAAAAAGACGAGGATTTAGATCTGAATCACACCATCTTCCCTTCGCGAGCATTCATCGGAGCGCTTCCGATAGAGATCCATTCCATCATGGACAGTCGAAGTAGCTCCTCCTCTCGCCCTCCCACCCTCAGCCTGAAGGTTGGGAGAGATGTTCCGTCCCGCACAGCGAGCTAGTGATGCTCCAAACCAAGGTATTCCTTCCCCCAGCCTTCATGGTCCCGGTTCGAGCCGGACTTGCCACCTATAATGGCGGAGAGCAAGCGGAGAGCGTCCCCAGTCCCTCCAAAGGAGAGCGGGTATGCCTTGTCCCTTATCTGAAAAGAGGGCTCGGATTTCCAGTTCATCCGTTTCTCTGGGGGCTCCTGGAGTTCTACGGCCTCTAGTTGCACAACCTTACGTCTGCCTCCATATTGCATATTGCGGGCTTCATAGCCCTTTGCGAGCTGTTTTTGGGCATCGAGGCTCATTTCGCGTTGTGGAAGAAGCTGTTCTACCTTGTGCCCCGTTCTCAGGAGGGGTCAATATATCAAGTGGGCGGAGCCGAACTATGGCGCATTGCCGGGACCGGATATCTATCCGGAACCCCAAGGAAGGCGTCCGAAGACTGGCCTTCAGAATGATTTTATATAGAAGACGTCCCCCTGCCGGACCATGTTCTGATCGGCCTCCCCGAGTTCAATAATGCTCCTTTGAAGAAGCGCCCAAGCTGGCGTCCACGGAGCCCTCAGAGGGAAAATGACAAGGTTGTTAGCTCATTCCGGACTGACCATGATCGGGGTCATGGCCACATGCATTCAGCGAAGTGCGGCCGCTTCAAAGATAGAGGCCACCCCATGTGGGATTTCAACGGGGAGGATGATGCCACCCGCTGCAGCCGTAAGGGGCCGGGATCGGTTGCCGCTCTGACAAAGATCTTGTCCGCATTGTACAAGGGAGAAGAGGAGGAATTCCTCCGCGTCAATCCACAGGGCGGATTTTCTAGGTACAATCCTCCAAGCTGGGTAAGTGGACACTTCTTTTTGCCCATCTGTTCCATATTCCCATAGTTAAGTACCTTATCTTGTGATTTCGACGCAGGAATTGCGCCGAGCCGTAAAAGGTATATACAACCCTCCTCCACAACCCGAGGATCCGGAACGGTCCCTCGATCCGGCCTCCCAAGAGGATCCGGACATATCCGTGGAGCTGATCGATGGGGTATTTCACCAACTGAGCATCAACAATGCCTTGGTGGCTATTACAGCCAATTATCCTAGACTGCTCCCCACCTCACAAGTAATCGAGACCGAAGTCCCAATACTTCGAAGATGATCCATTCGTGCTTATTTTTTATCACCGTATACGAATGATGTTTCGCAGGGGAGGACCCCGAGGCGGAATGCTGAACCTGCGGCGACCAGCCAACAGGGGACCGCGAGGGCGGGTAGGCTAAAGAGACACACAGTCCGGGTCAAGGCATCGACACAGCAGTAAGGCGCGCTGCCTTATTCCAAGGTATTATTCTTACGATGCATACTAACGCCCGTGCTCTCCTTTTTTTTAGGAAAAAGAGGGCTCGCCGGACTATATCCGGAGAGATTGCCAATCGAGCCTCCACCAGCCAGGTTCCAAAGCCAGGTCCATAAGCAGAGGCGAACACGAGGCGTGCGTCGGACGCTCCTCTGACAGAGGATGCAGACGGACTGTCCGCCACCAATTCTGAGGTGGAGAGTGCCATGAATCACATGCTTCGCCGGACAGTTCTTCGTGACGCTTGTTTCTCCCAAGAGGCATTGGATGCCTTCAATTCGGGAGATGCGTACCTCTGTGCCGCTCAAAATGGTCTAGCCAGAGCCACGGAGCAGTATGTGAAAGACATACGGGTGAGAAAATTTGATGGTTATATATGTCAGTAGCCCCCGAGACTTGAAACAGTTAGAATAACTGATTTAAGGATAATTTGTTATGCATGATCTTACAAAAAAGAATACCCAATTGTCCCAGGAGCTGGAAGAGTGCAAAACCCAACTTGAGGCCGCACTAGCCGCGGCGGGGGAGGCCAAGGAGACCCCCTCTGGTAATGTACGCTTTGAAAGATAAGTATGTTGTGAAGTGCGGCGTGTGTGCAAATCTGACAATATCATTGCAGATGGCGCCGGAGTAGATCCGGACAAGCAACAACTCTTGCGCCGGTTAAGGGCTGGCGAGAGCGTGCTTACGAGGGTGAGGCAGGAGAAAAATAATCTCCAAGATGCCAACACCTAGCTGGGCGAGGAACTAAAGGATGTGCGTGCCCAGCTATCGGACTCCGTGAAGGAGAATCGACGGCTTCGACGCGGCATTTTTAGTAAGTGCTTGAACGAACTTTGAAAAATAGTTCGGCGAGGAAGTCGACTAACAAAGTTATGTCTGTAGGTATGCTCACAAGTCGTCCTCTAGAGGAAATGCCCGGTTCTACGGGTGACCTTCTTCCCGAGCTTTTACAACTGCACGAACGAGTTCGGCAGGTGATGAAAGGCGTCGCCCAGGCCTTGTGGCCATCTTTCTCCATGCCCGAAGGCCTTGGAGAGCTTTGCAGAGAGGCTTAAGGGAGCGCGGCGGCGCTTCCGATTATGGAAGATATCGGCCTGCCGTCAAGGTGCCAGGGAGGCCTAGGCCATGATGAAGACGGTACACACGGTTGTTGACCCAAACCACATGGCCGAGGTCTGACCTGTGGGGGCCGATGGGAAGGAGATCCCTGTGAGCTTAGTGTACGGCCAAGTAGAGTTGGCCGCCAGATATTCCCAACAGGACTGTAAACTAGACAACATGTTGGATGGTATTGAAGAGGAATATGCTCAGTCAAATTGACTATGTAATTTAAGATGACATGTAAAAAGCCTTCTAGCCGGATTGTAGATCGTTTGTCATGGCAGACCTTTTCGCTTCAACCTCGGGACCCGATAGTCCGGAGTGTGTCCGAATACCCTCTCGGTTATGTAAGAACCGGGGCATGCATGGAGACCAGGCGTAGGGGTCATTAGTGCTTGAACAGACAAGTGGCCAACTAGTTATTTTATATTACATGGTTAGTAAGAAACATCTTCCAGAGAGAATTGTTCCGTTAGGGGTTCCGTTCCCTGGGAGGCATGCCCTAAAGTGCATGTCTGGACTGCGAAAAAAGCAGAAAAGCATCTGAGGGCAGATAAATAAACAAGTGAGAAATCATCTTTAGTTCACCGACCGAATATTTCCTTAAGAACGCTTAGCTTTCGCTTCACCCGGTCCCGAGGTACACATCCGGCTGACCCGGCAGTAACAATCGCAGAGGTGCTCCCTTTACCGCCTAGCCGAACAATCCGGAACGTAGGGGTAAGCACAGGAGCCAGGCAACCTAGCTTGGCCAAAACTTAAGTCATATCGATGCATATAATGGTGAATAAAAGGTACATGCGGAAGTGTGACACATGTGTTGGGCGTGAAGCCCGCATAAGTAGGCTTCATAAGGAAGCCCTGTGTATAACGAGCGCGGATAGCGCGTCAATTGTGTGCGAACAAGGCGCGAACGAGCCCTTAAAGGCTGTAATAGAAAGGGAGGGAGAAGGAGAGAAATATAAGACAACTAATGTGTAAAAAATAGATAGAGGAAGGAGACGAACACAGAGTCCGGCGCTAGGCGTAGAATCTTCGGAGACGGGCTGCGTTCCATGGGTTCGGCTCGAGTCGGTTATCCGATGCATCTCGCAGACGCAGTACGCTCCACCACCAGGACTTGGTCAATAATGAAGGGACCTTCCCATTTGGGCTTGAGTTTGTCCTTTTTCTTGTCCGTCAGCGTAGAACTAACTCGCCAACATTGTAAGTTTTGGCCCGTACTTCTCTGCTTTGATATCTTCGAGCCTGCTGTTGATAGAATGCGGAACGGGCTTTTGCCACATCACGCTCCTCCTCCAAGGCGTCCAAACTGTCCTGCCGATCGAGTTCGGCTTCTCTTTCTTCGTACATGCGCACGCGAGGTGAGTCATGAATTATGTCACAGGGCAGAACTGCCTCTGCACCGTATACCATAAAGAATGGTGTGAATCCGGTGGTGCGATTCGGCGTGGTCCGCAGCCCCCAGAGTACGGAGTCGAGATCCTCTACCCAGTCCGTGTTAGATTCCTTGAGGGACCGCACTAATCTGGGTTTAATGCCGCTCATAATTAGACCATTTGCTCGCTCGACTTGACCGTTAGTTTGTGGGTGATAGACTGAAGCATAGTCGAGCTTGGTGCCCATGTTTCTGCACCATAGTTTGACCTCGTCGGCCGTAAAGTTCGTGCCGTTATGTAACGCCCCGGATTCGATGCGCCAGGTGTCTGCCAGTTATTCGCCGTCGTTGCCATGTCATTTTGTTGCGTGTTGCTCTTTGCCATGTCATCATGTGCATTTCATATCATGTCATCATGTGCATTTCATTTTGCATACGTGTTTGTCTCATGCATCCGAGCATTTTCCCCGTTGTCCGTTTTGCAATCTGACACTCCTATGTCCCCCGGCGCCCCCTTTTGCCTCTTTTCCTGTGCTGGTGTTAAACGGTCTCGGAATAGACCGAGGTTTGCCAAGTGGCCTTGGTATAACACCGGTAGACCGCCTGTCAAGTTTCGTGTCATTTGGAGGTCGTTTGATACTCCAACGGTTATCCGGGTAACCGTAAAAGCCTCCTTCTCTTTGCAGCCCAACACCTCTCCAAACTGGCCCATAATCCATCCTAACCCCCTCCATGCTCTCGGTCGTTCGATCACGATCGCGTGGCCAAAAACCGCACCTCATTTGGACTCTCCTAGCTCCCTCCATCTATATATATGCCCTCCCCGTCCAAATTCGCGGATGAATCCCGCAGTCCAAACCCTAAAAATCCCCTCTCTCTACGTCGAACATGTCCACCCGCCACCGGACGAATCCCGCCGCCGTCCGTGCCCAGTCATGGCCTGCCACGTGTCCTCCCGCGCCCACTTCACCGCCGGGCCCGTGAAGACCAGATCGGACCCGCCCCGGGCCGCGCCGGGCCCGAGGGAGCCCGCTACCTCGCCGCCCGCACCCGCCTTGCCGTATCTTCGCCGCTGCCTTCGCTCCGTCACCGGCGACCAACTCCGGCGACCGGAGCACGCCGCCGCCCATCCTCCGCCTCGCCGCTTTCGCCGTCCATCGCGCCCGCCACCAAGACGCTGTCTGCGCTTGCCAGGCGCCCGGCCCGCGCCTCCCGCGCCCTCCGCTCACCGGCGCCGCCCGCCGCCCGGTGCCGTCGCCGCCGCCTCATCAAGGCTGCCACCGCTCCCCGCGCGAGCCCGTCCGGGCCCTTCTTCCCCAACCCCGAGCGCCGCTGCCGGGTCGCCGCCACCTCGTCCCCGCCGTCTCCGACGAGAGCTCCGGCCGGATCTGGATCGGGACCAGATCCACCGGGGTCTCGAACCAAACGGCGCCAGCGCCGCCCCGAACCACTACGTCCCGCTGGACCGTCCCGTCCTGTTTCCCGCGAGGGTAAATTTTCAAGCCATGTTCATCGTGCCATAACTCCATGCATACTGCTCCGTTTCGTGCGTGTAATATATCAAAATGTTCGTTGTGAGATGCTCTATATTTCATTCCATTATGCCATGATTGTTTGAAGTCATCTTGATGCCCTAATCATTGTTGCAAGAGTGCTATATGATGTTAATCTGCTGAAACTGTTATAACTTGATGATTTGTCATTTTTGTTGCATTTGATGTGTGCATCCTATGAGCATGAGCATCCTATGCCGTGTGTATGGCGGTGCTTGCCATATATTTTTGTGATCAATTTGGTGACTAGCACAAGCATGCAAACTAGGCTTCGTAATGTTGCTGATTTATCCCTGTTCTGCTGTTATTTTGATGCCATGTAAACTTGTAGCTACAGTGAGATCCATGCCTCTTCTGAGCATGTTCAGTGAGGATGTTTGGAACATATGGTTATACTCTATCCATCCCTGCACCTGTTTGCAATTATGGACTAGTCTAGCATGTCATTTTCGTGCTCTACTTTTGCTTCAAAATGTTTCCTGGCAAATTGTTTACATGTTATTCAATTTTGCCAAGGTTGTTGTAGTTGATCCTTGCATGCTATGAACTTGTTCTTGCCTTGGTTTGTTTCAGAAACATGTCTTCTTGCTGATGCTATGCTTATCTTGTAATGCAATGACTTGTGGTGAGTGAATAAAGCTTGTTAAGTAGTGTACTCGCTGTTTCTGTTTTGCTAGGCTGAATCTGTTATTTCGTGATGCTATGTAAACCTGCCGCTACAAGTCATTCTATGCATAATCTTGAGATGTTCACTAAGGGTGTTTTGTTCTACATGTTATCCTATATCAATCCATGCCTCTGGTTGCAATTATAGCCTGCTGTAGCTTATTATAATATTTGTCCAAAGTTGCTATATAATGTTGCTGTCAGCCTGTTAACATTAAGTTCAGTTGTTGCCATGATTGTTGTTAGTGATCCATACACCTTATGGACTTACTCTTGCCATTCTTAGTTTCAAAAACATGCCTTCTTACTGTTGGGTGCCTTGCCATGCCATGTATTGCTCTGTGGCGAGTGGTACAAGCTCATCAACATGCCTACTTATCGTTGTTCCTGCCATGTTCAAATCTGTATTATAACTGACTATGTTTACATGGGTGCCATCATATTTTCTGATCCTTTTTGGCTCATCGCCGATAAAGGACTTTTGTTCTATGGGTTTAGTACATTCATGATATGTCTTTGTTTGCCATGATAAGTTCCTGTAACATGTTGTTTGATAGCTCTAAACATTGCAACCTGATGTTATTTTTCTGCAAGTTCTGAACTGTTATTATTTGCAATCTTTCCATGTGTGTTTGAGCATGTTCTTGTGATTTCTGGAGTTAGCTCAGTGTTCATGTTTTGTTATGATTTACCTTTACATCATGTCCATGCCTTTTGTTTTCTTGTTGAGGTCATGTAGCATGTTGTTTTGATGCTTTCAATATGCCTAGTTGCTGTTTTGGACAGATAGTTGCTTAACTTGTATAGTGTGCATGTGTTGAACTGTGGCTCCGTTTTGAGTGTGCTCTATATGAAATTTTTCTTGATTTTGCATGTAGTTTCATATATCATGTTGCATCCTTGTTTTGAGGTGTTTGCTTGATGTTTGTAAGCATTTTACATCAATGCCATGTTTAACTTGTTTTGCTCATATCTTCTAGGCCGTAGCTCCAAATCTAATGGACTTTATATGTAACTTGACTAGGATCTCGTGTAGCTCATCTTGGTGCATCTTAACTTGCTGTTTAACAATTTGAACATAACGTTTATTCAGATCTGGACCAATTTTGAAATATGCATATGAGGACTTACCGGAATTGTTATACGTTATTCCCGGCCTCATTTAAACTTGCCTTGGTGTGTTGCTCTTGTTTGCATCATCTCTTTCCATGAGTAGCATCATCTAGATTTTTCATGCATCATGCTTGTTTTGCATCATGTCTTGTATATGTGTGGTGTGTTTACTATGTTGTGTGCTTTTTTTCGATAGTTCCTGTTTCGTTGCGATCGTGAGGATTCGCTCGCTCACGCTTGGTTCGGGCTTCATTCGCTCGTCTTCTTCATGGACTCGTTCTTCTTCCTTATGGATTTCAGGCAAGATGACCGTCACCTTGGATCTCATTACTATCATTGCTATGCTAGTTGCTTCGTTCTATCCCTATGCTGCGTTACCTACCACTTGCTGCTCAAGCCTCCCAAATTGCATGATAGCCCCTAACCTTTGTCACCCTTCCTAGAAAACCGTTGTTTGGCTATGTTACCGCTTTGCTCAGCCCCTCTTATAGCGTTGCTAGTTGCAGGTGAAGATGAAGATTGCTCCATGTTGGATTATGTTTATTGTTGGGATATCACAATATCTCTTATATTATTAATGCATCTTTATACTTGGTAAAAGGTGGAAGGCTCGGCCTTATGCCTGGTGTTTTGTTCCACTCTTGCCGCCCTAGTTTCCGTCATATCGGCATTATGTTCCCGGATTTTGCGTCCCTAACGCGGTTGGGTGGTTTATGGAACCCCCTTGACAGTTCGCTTTGAATAAGAGTCCTCCACCAAGGTCGAACCTTGGTTTTACCATTTGCCTCACCACCACCTATACCCTTCCCTTGGGTCGGCCAACCCAAGGGTCATCTTTATTTTAGCCCCCCCGGGCCAGTGCTTCTCTAAGTGCTGGTTCGAACCGAGCTGCCTGTGGGGCCACCTTGGGGAAACTTGAGCCTTGGTTTTACTCGTAGCTAGTCTCATCCGGTGTTGCCCTGAGAACGAGATATGTGCAGCTCCTATCGGGATTTGTCGGCGCATCAGGCGGCTTTGCTGGTCTTGTTTTACCATTGTCGAAATGTCTTGTAAACCGGGATTCCGAGACTGATCGGGTCTTCCTGGGAGAAGGTATATCCTACGTTGATCGCGAGAGCTTATCATGGGCTAAGTTGGGACACCCCTGTAGGGTATAATCTTTCGAAAGCCGTGCCTGCGGTTCTAGGCAGATGGGAATTAGTTAATGTCCGGTTGTAGATAACGTGACACCAGATCCGAATTTAAAACGCATCAACCGCGTGTTTAGCCGTGATGGTCTCTTTTCGGCGGAGTCCGGGAAGTGAACACCGTTTCTGGGTTATGTTTGACGTAAGTAGGAGTTCAGGATCACTTCTTGATCATTGCTAGCTTCACGACCGTTCCGCTTGCTCTCTTCTCGCTCTTATTTGCATATGTTAGCCACCATATATGCTTAGTCGCTGCTGCAACCTCACCACCTTACCCCTTCGTTTCCCTTTAAGCTTTGCTAGTCTTGATACCCATGGTAATGGGACTGATGAGTGCTCGTGGCTCACAGATTACTACAACAACAGTTGCAGGTACAACTTATGCGATGATCATGACGCGAGAGCGATGCTTGCTTGCGTTGAGTTCTTCTTCTGCTTCTTCGATCAGGGGATAGGTTCCAGATCGGCAACCTGGGCTAGCAGGGTGGATGTCGTTTGAGTTTCTGTTTGTGTTTCATCCGTAGTCGGATGTTGCTATTATGTATTGTGATGTTGTATTCGTGTGTCATTGCATGCCTTTTGTATGTATCCCCACCTATTATGTAATGTTGATGTAATGATATCCACCTTGCAAAAGCATTTCAATATGCGGGTCTATCCTTGGTGGGACCTTCGAGTTCCTTTTGGATAGGGTCGCATATTGGGCGTGACACGTTATTAGTGATGATGCTATGGGGACGCCGTAACGGTGTACGACCCTTGATATGAAGTATATCACCGGTCCGGATTCGGCCGTCTTAACAGGCTTGGCCTCTATCCATTTGGTGAATTTATCCACCATGACCTGTAGGTATTTTTGCTTGTGGGTTCCTCTTTTAAGGGGTCCAACCATGTCAAGCCCGCAGACCGCAAAGGGCCAGGTGATGGGTATAGTTTGGAGGGCGGTGGGTGGCATGTGGCTTTGGTTAGCAAAGAGTTGGCATCCGACGCATCGTTGGACTAAGTCCTGAGCGTCTGCCCGGGCCGTCGGCCAATAAAATCTTGTACGGAAGGCCTTGCTTACAAGGGCCCGGGCTGCGGCGTGGTGCCCGCCGAGTCCGGCATGAATTTCAGCCAGGAGATTCCGCCCTTCCTCTTCGGAGATACACCTTTGAAGGACTCCGGTGGTGCTTTTCTTATAAAGCTCTCCCTCATGGACTTTATAGGCTTTAGGTCGCCGCACGATGCAACGTGCCTCGTTTTGGTCCTCGGAAAGTTCCTGCCTGATTAGGTAGGCTAGGAATGGTTCTGCCCACGGGGCAATGACTGCCATTATTACATGGGCTGAAGATGTTACTTCGTTGGCAGAGCCTCCAGTTGTGCCAGAATGTTCGGTGTCGGCCAGTGCGGTTGGGTCCGGGCTGTTATTTCTGGACCCCCCTTCCCATAATACGGATGGCTTGAACAGCCTCTCTAAGAAGATATTCGGGGGGACGGCATCGCGCTTTGCGCCAATGCGTGCCAAGACGTCTGCTGCCTGATTGTTTTCCCGAGCTATATGGTGAAATTCGAGCACTTTGAACCGAGCTAAGATTTTTAGGACGACGTTGTGATAAGCTGCCATTTTCGGATCCTTGGCATCAAAGTCTCCATTTATTTGGGATATCGCGAGGTTCGAATCCCCACGCACCTCTAGGCATTGAATGCCCATGGAGACTGCCATCCGGAGACCATGTAGAAGGGCCTCATATTCGGCTGTGTTGTTGGAGACCGTATACATTATTTGGAGTACGAATTGAACTGTATCTCCTGTTGGGGACATCAGAACGACGCCAGCCCCCATACCAGCCAACATTTTAGAGCCCACGAAGTGCATGATCCAGTTGGAATATGTGTCGTACACTTTAGGGAGTTCGGCTTCAGTCCATTCGGCGACGAAGTCGGCCAAAACTTGTGACTTAATAGCTCGCCCTGGCTTATAGGTTATGTCGAACGGGAGGAGTTCAATGGCCCATTTGGCAATCCGGCCCGTCGCGTCGCGGTTGTTTATAATGTCGTTAAGAGGTACTTCGGAGGCTACTGTTATCGAACACTCTTGAAAGTAGTGTCGTAGCTTCTGGGATGCCATAAACACCGTGTACGCTATCTTTTGATAATGCGGATACTGTGACTTGCATGGAGTGAGGACAGTGGACACGTAGTAAACTGGTTTTTGAAGGGGGAACTTGTGTCCGTCCGTTTCTCGTTCGACAACGAGCACCGCGCTTACAAGTTGATGAGTTGTCGCGATGTATAAGAGCATCGGTTCGCCTATGTTAGGCGCGGCCAGGACCGGGTTTGTTGCCAATATGGCTTTTATGTCTTCGAGTCCGGCCAGGCGTATCAAATCCACTCGAAGTGTTCGGTGCACCGGAGGAGGCGATAAAGGGGTAATGCCTTTTCTCCCAAGAGGGAGATAAAGCGGCTTCAGGCCGCCATGCATCCATTTAATTTTTGTATTTGTTTGAGGTCCTTTGGGATATCCAATTGTGACAGAGCTCGGATCTTGGCTGGGTTTGCTTCAATTCCTCTACCGTATACAATGAAGCCCAAGAGCTTTCCGGCTGGTACACCGAAAATGCATTTTTCCGGGTTAAGCTTGATGTCATATGTTCGGAGGTTATCGAATGTGAGCCTCAAGTCGTCTACTAGAGTTTCGACATGCTTGGTTTTGACGACCACATCATCTATGTATGCCTCCATTGTTTTGCCGATCTGGTTTGCCAGACAAGTCTGAATCATCTTGTTGATATATGTTCTTGCGCGGCGTTTTTGAGCCCGAAGGGCATTGTGTTGAAGCAGAATGGGCCGTATGGGGTGATGAATGCCGTTGCAGCTTGGTCAGCTCTGCCATCTTAATTTGATGGTAGCGGCGCGTATCGTCAAGGAAACACAATGAATCGTGTCCTGCGGTAGCGTCGATAATTTGATCGATGCGGGGGAGGGGGAAGGGATCCTTTGGGCAAGCCTTGTTGAGGTCCTTGAAATCAATGCATAGGCGCCAGGATCTGTCCTTCTTTGATACCATCAACAGGTTTGCTAGCCAGTCCGGATGTTTTATATCTCTGATGAATCCAGCCTCCAATAGTTTGGCTAGCTCCTCCCCCATGGCTTGTCTCTTAGGTTCGGAGAAACACCGAAGAGCTTGCTTGACTGGCTTGAATCCTTTTAGGATGTGTAGGCTGTGCTCGGCCAGCCGGCGTGGCATTCCTGGCATGTCTAAAGGGTTCCAGGCAAAAATGTCCCAATTTTCGCGTAGGAATTCTCGTAATGCGGCTTCTACATCAGGGTTTAATTGCGCCCCGATGGAGGCCGTTTTTGTAGGGTCCGCTGGATGGACTTGGAATTTGACTATTTCGTCTGCCGGTTTAAAGGAGGTGGACTTGGATCTTTTATCGAGTATCATGTCGTCCCTGTTCACCATGGAGCGCAGCTCAGTTAGTTCCTCGGCGGCTAGGGCTTCGGATAGTGCCTCAAGGGCCAGTGCGGCTTTCTTATTTTCGGCGCGGAGTGCTATGTCCGGGTCACTAGCAAGAGTGATGATTCTGTTGGGCCCGGGCATTTTGAGCTTCATGTACCCGTAATGGGGTATAGCTTGAAAAAATTGTGAATGCCTCTCGCCCTAATAGAGCGAGGTATCCGCTGCTGAACGTGGCCACAAGGAACATGACCTCCTCGGACCAGTAATTATCCGGCGTCTTGAACACCACATCCAGTGTGATTTTTCCTGACAAAGACGCTTCCCGACTGGGGATTATTCCTCTAAAGGTTGTGCTGCTTCGCTCAATGCGGCTCCGGTCTATTTCCATTTTTCGAAGGGTTTCCTCGTAAATGAGGTTCAATCCGCTGCCACCGTCCATGAGTACCTTGGTAAGGCGAAAGTCGTCCACTATTGGACTGAGGACCAATGCGGCTGGTGCTCGGGCTGTTCGGAATTTAGGTTCATCACTGGCATTAAAGGTAATAGCCGTGTCACTCCATGGGTTTATTGTTGCTACTTGGTAGACTTCGGCAAGGCTGCGGAGTGTTCGTTTCCGCATATTATTTGATGCGAAAGTCTCGAAGACTGTTAATACCGTACTGGTATCCCTGGGCTGGTGCTCTGTGGATTCTGGGGATGGAAACTCTTCGCCACTTTTGGCCACCTGCCGGAGTATCCAACATGCTCTATGGCTATGAGTTGGTGTGGCGCCCTCTGTACTATGAATTTTATAGGTTCCATTGAGCCATCCCTCCAGTACAGTTCCATGCCCTGTAGGTTTTTTTTTGTTTTTTGGTGTTTAACCTGGGTGACTGTCGATAATGCACCCTTTTATTTCGGACTGGGTTTGTATTCTGGGCCGGATTGTCCCAAAATCTTACTTCGGTTTTCCAGGCGCTTTCCATCGCACAGTACTTTCGTACTATGGACGCCAAGTCAGCAAAGCGTGTAATTTCACGGCGACCTATGGCGTTGAGGATTCCCTTGTCCGTGCAATTATTGCAGAAGAATGAAATTGCGTCTTCCTCGCGGCAGTCCTTTATCCTGTTCATAACCAGGAGGAATCTGGCCCGGTAATGATGTCTTTGTTTCCTCGGGCTCTTGCCTAATTTTGGATAGATCGCATATGTTCGGGTGGGTGGGTGGAATTAAATCCAAAACCTCACCCAATCTGAGACTCAAGGGCCAAGGAGTTTCCGAACTTGGAAGTTTGGATTCTTGGATGTTGTCCAACGAATCAAGCCCGTTGCCTCACTCTAAGTTCAGGTCTTGAGTGACGTCCTCCCCTCCGCGGGTATCCGACTTGGAGGGATCGGGAATCCGGACATAGCTAGTCCTTAAGATAGATGAAGGGTCGCCGCATTGTTCCTCCACCACATCAACGTGATGGGTGACACAGGAGAGTTAATCTCGCTCAGATCGGGTTTAGGCCCAATCTGATCGTAGTCTGTAGCGACTCCCAGGGCGGCGATGCGATCCAGGAGCTCGTTTAATGAAGAGAGCTCCGTCGGATCTAACTGCTCAGGGAGTTCCGAGTTGACGTGAAGATTGCTTTCGATGACCTGAGAAGTCATCGCCGGCGCGACGGCCGAACATGCGGTCATAAGAAAACCGCCTAGCCGGAGAGTTTGGCCGATAGCCAAAGCTCCTTTAGCAACAGTACCGTCTTTAAAGACGGGATAAGGCATCCTTCCTGATTGCGACGGCACAGAGGAACTCTCAATGAAAGCACCAATGTCGGTGTCAAAACCGGCGGATTTCGGGTAGGGGGTCCCGAACTGTGCATCTAGGCGGATGGTAACAGGAGACAAGGGACACGATGTTTTTACCTGTGTTCGGGCCCTCTCGATGGAGGTAAAACCCTACTCCTGCTTGATTAATATTGATGATATGGGTAGTACAAGAGTAGATCTACCACGAGATCAGAGAGGCTAAACCCTAGAAGCTAGCCTATGGTATGATTGTTGTTCGTCCTACGCACTAAAACCCTCCAGTTTATATATACACTGGAGAGGGCTAGGGTTACACAGAGGCGGTTACAAAGGGAGGAGATCTACATATCCGTATCGCCAAGCTTGCCTTCCACGCCAAGGAAAGTCCCATCCGGACACGGGACGAAGTCTTTAATCTTGTATCTTCATTGTCCAGGAGTCCGGCCAAAGGTTATCGTCCGGCCAGCCGGACACCCCCTAATCCAAGACTCCCTCAGCCCTCATGGCCAGTTCCTCATGCTGCTCCTGCTCTTTGAAAATCCTCAGCTCCTCCTCCAATGTCCTCAGCTGGTCCGGCAAAGTCCTCAGCACCTGTGCATCTGGCCATGTCCCAAAGGACTGCAGGCATCTCTATTGCCTCTGGTGTCTCAGCGAGTTCCTCAGCTGCACCAAATTCTTCATCTGGCCCCACTCTGCTGAAGACAAAGGCAACAGCTGGACGAGGTCCTCGGCCAAGTCCGAAGAAGAAGCAGGTTGCTTTCCAAGTGCCATCTGACGATGAGGTTGATGATGATGAACTTGCAGAAATTATCAGAGACAGACAAGAAAGGGCCGCTAGAGCCAAAGGCACACTTGTGCCACTACTTTTAGATCCTAAGATGATCCTCGGTTACATTGATCTCTGGCACAAGGATCCAGACACCCCTATGCCTGTTTTTCATTTGACTCCTGGACAAAGTCACATGCTGACCCATTTCATCTCTGAAGAGAAATGGAAATTCGAGAAGGCCAGACAGATCACGAAGGCTCAGTTCAGGAAAGATAAGTTCCTGAAGAAAAACATTGTCAAAATAACAACTGATGAACTCATCAAAATTCAGTCTGAAATCAAAGCCCTCAGCGACAATTTCAATGCCTACTATGCTGATTGGCAATGAGGCAAAGTCAGGTTTGTTAAACTGACTGAGAAGTTCACCAATGTTGCAGCTCCAACGCAACAAGAAGTTCCTCAGGCCGAAGCTTCTGCGCAGCCTACTGAAGAACATGCCAGCACCGCTAATGACTTTCAGACTGCTGAAGAAAATGCTAGTTCCAGGGGTCATGACTGCATTCCAGCCGCTGAAGAAACTGCCAGGGCATCCACTAGTGGTGCGCTTGAAGAAAATGAAGAAGTCAGGGCAACTGCTTCAGTTGCGCCTGAAGAAAATCATTCAAATGCCTCCGCTCCTCCTGAGCCTACACCAACTCCTATCCTTCCTTCTGCATCAGATGTGAAGAAAACCAAGGCTGCAGAGCGAGCTGTAGTGAAGAAAAGGAAAGCATCAGCTGCTTCAGATTCTTCAGCTCCGAAGAGAATGAAGCCTGTGACCAGCTTGTTTGAGAATCCCATTGATGCTATTCCGATCTCAACCATGCCATCAAAGGACCTTGTTCCTTTTGGTGATGAATATGTGATCCCTAGCGGATCTGATGAAGAAAATTATTCTGCTGCTCCGTCAGAGCAGATTGATGAAGCAATTTAAGTGGATCTGATCCCTTCTACTCCTGTTGTATCCTCACCAATGCCTCAGTTCAGAGCTGAAGATGCTGGTGTTGAAGAAATTGAAGATGAAGACGTGGATATTAGAAGTACAACGCCAGTGATGAACGATGACTTTTGGGACAGTCAGCACCCCAATTCTCCACTCTTCACCCCACTACAACAAATTCCTCAGTCCCCTGCACCAACCGTTCAAATGGGCTCTGAAGAGACTCATCCCACCTCGTCTGTGCATGAAGAAATTCCAGCCACTAGTGCTGAAGAACCTGCTGCTGCTGATCATACGACAACGCAGACTGCAACTGAAGAGGAACCAGAAATTCCTCAGCCTGAAGAACCTGAGATTGCGATTCCTGAGGTCGTGATGCAACTCAATAACTCAAGCAAGCAAAATTTCAAGGCTGAAGAATTCTTCGGCTAGCATGTATTCTTTACTGACGACAACCCATATGACTCAACTCGCATAAGGAAGAGGCGTTTCTCGACTGCTAGTCAAGCAAATTTCTATTCCTCTGTGCTTTTCAACAAAGACAAAGTCTTCGATCATGCACACATTCCTCACGTGGACATGGAATCTCTGCTAAGCTTCGAGCCAGTCCTCATTGTTCTTCATGATGCTAGATTGCTAAATTTCTGCACTGACATATGTGATTGGAATGAAGAACTCATTCTTCAATTCTATGCGATGCTGCACATCACAGGAAATTCTGAAGATGTGAACTCTTGGGTGCTGGACTGGATGTCAGAAAATACTCACTACAAGGCACCAGCAACTGAATTGCTTCATGCCCTCCCACTCAGTCCTCCCCTTGAAGGTGCTCGTTGCGTCTACAATGAACCTGAGCTTACAAATCATTAGATGCAAGTGCTGATGAAGCCTTTGAAGCCAGGGCAGTTCCCTCGAACCAAATTCCTCATCAAGGAATTACTGTATGTGCCTTGGACAGTCTATCACATTCTGACGAAGACAATGAGTCCTATCAAAGGCCACGACTCGAATGGTGAAGAAGTCGTTGGCATCATGAAGAATATTCTTTTCAATATCATTCATGGCGTTCCAGTCAACTTCCATGATTTCTTCATGAGGACTCTGGCGAATATTGCTATGTCACCATTTGAGTTGAAGCCTTATGCACCATGGATTATGAGGTTCATCAGGACAAGGTCTTCACTCAATTACAAGGCTGATACTCTGAAACACTTCAGCTACTTGCCTCCGATTGAAGTCCTCAAACGGACATTTTCCTCAGCTGATGACAAATGCAAGGCAACTGCTGTGATAGATGAAGGCATTCGTCCAATGGATGGGCAATTTCGCAAGGCTGCATCCTACTCCACCAATGATGAATCTGCCGCCAACAACTCTGCCAAGCAAAATCCTCAAGCCACAGCACCCAGGGTGATGACTGATCGTGAGTTACTCCTCAGTCTTCATCAGAAAGTTGATCGCAATCATAAATGGGTCAAGCGTCAGTTTGGTTCAATTCTTCACAACATGACCTCAACACATAATGAAGTGAAGAAAAACTAATACTACCTCCATGAAACCATCAACCGTACCTGGGCTATTCTGTCTCATGTCTACAACGCAGAAGATATGAAGAAAATGGGTCTGAAGGAAGAATTTGACTGGTCTGCACCTCCACCGAAGAAATACAATAAGGTCAAGGTTCCTTCCTTGGCGGCCAGCTCTTATTCTTCATCGCGCGACACAGATAAAAATGAAGACTTGGACGACACTGCAGCAGGCCCTACTACGACAACCGACCCCGACAAAGCTGGCGCTCCTCCATTAACTTGATATTCTTCAGGGGCGTTAGTCCTCAGTTTCGATCTATTTGGTCATTCGATGACAAAGGGGGAGAAATTTGAGTTAGTCTTCAAGCGGGTCTATTATATGGGCGTTTTTTTTGCTAAGTTACAACTCTCGTTCTTCTGAAACTTTATTGGATTGAGTCGTAATCTTAAACCCGATGGTGGTCTGATACTTCTGATGCATTTTTCTGCATGCTTATTCCTCGTTAATATTATTGCACGCATGTTGAATTACATCAGTCACCATATTTCATCATGCATTTCAAATTCTTCATATTATATATCAAATGCGTGTATGAATTACAAGATATAGGGGGAGATCTCCATGATTCAACTCTTCAAGTGTGCATTGCTTCAAAAGCAAATTCCTCACTATGCACATCTTCAGGGGGAGCTCTTCTATATCTTGCAATCAAATTCCTCAATATTAGTATTTACACTTCATATGTTTATCCCCGTTGAAAACTTAACCTATATTGTCATCAATCACCAAAAAGGGGAAGATTGTAAGTGCATCTAGTGCCCCTTAGTGATTTTGGTGTATTGAAGACTTATAGGTTAAGGGACTAATGTGTTTATGAGTGTACACAGGTCTATAAGTCTATGAGGAGTTTGATATTTATAGTGGAAGTCGACCCCTAAAAATGAAGTTCTTCATCTAAAGACTTTGGTATTATGAAGACTTTGAAAGTGAAGAAATTGGTGTGACCTTGAAGACTTGGTATTCATTTGAGGAACATGAAGCGTGAAGGCTTTTGTTTTCGTAATTTCATTTTCTCTTTCTTGAGTCATAGGAAACACCGTACTGTTAAAGGGGCTCGAGGAAATACTAAGGAAAAATTTCCATGTGATGCTCAACTCAAAATCCTACACCTACCAATCCCTTCGAGTGAAGCCATTGGAAATCTCATACAGTTAAGTCAATTTCTTCAGTGACAGAGACGAAGTTCTTCTGGTCGCTGAGGAATTTGTTCTGACTGAGGAGTTAGGAGTTCTCCAGTGCGGATTGCCTACATAGTGAGGAACATGATAGCCCTGAGCAATTTGAGAGTCAAATTTCTGACCGTTGTTGTGCTGCGCGCCAGCTGTTCCAAAATATCTTATCCAACTAACGATCATATCATTGAAGGGTATTTATGTCTTATCATGTCGGGCTGCTCCCTAGGCTATAAATAGCCGCCCCCTACAACCACTAGCTGGTTGGCTGCTCCGAGAGAACTTGACACTTGTCATTTGAGAGCAGCCCATCCTCCGAGGACTTTGAGCGAAAATCATCGAGTGAGGAAAAACCCAAACCCAAACCCAAATACCTACAAACCCAAAGTGATTGAGCATCACTAAAGGATTGATCCTGCGTGGATCCGACGCTTGTTACCTTTGAAGACTGTGCTTCTTCCAGATGGTTAGGCGTCATGGTCTAGAGCATCCAAGAGGAATTGTGGATCGCCGAGTGACCGAGTCTGTGAAGGTTTGGAAGTCGCCTGAAGACTTACCACGAGTGATTGGACGAGGTCTATGTGACCTTTGTTCAAGGAGAATACGGTGAGGACTTGGTGTCCTGAGCTGTGTGCTCAGCGACTGGGTGTCCGGGACTGTGTGTCCTCGAGTTTAAATACTCAGCCGCTCCAACCAGACGTACAAATGAGACAGCAGTTGGAACTGGTCTACCAAGTCATTGTCTTCACCAACCTTACTCGTTATATTTCCTCAACTATTTCATTTCCTCATTACTGTGTTGAGTGATTGTTCATATCTGTGTTTGAAGACTTTGGATCAAGACTTTCTCAATTTCCTCAGTTCAATTTCTTCAGTCTGTTTGTCTTCATCTTGTGTTTTCCTGTGATTACGCTTTCTGTACTCTGTGCTTGTCTTCATTTCATCATGATGACCATGCCTGTATTCTGATTGCATACTTCTCAGTACTTATTCCGCTGCAAGTAGTTCTTCGCTAAGGAATTTCCTCACTAGCAAATTCCTTAGTGAAGAATTCATGAAAATCGCCTATTCACCCCCCCTCTAGTCGATATAACGCACTTTCACACCTGTGGGAATACCGTGTGTGAGACCACAAAGTGATATGAGGTGTTACGGGCTAGATCGTGTGACTTAGAATCGGTGTCCTAACAGCTTTGGTATCAGAGCCTAACTGCCTGTAGGATTACCAAGCCAAACTGGTCAAAGTCGAGTCTAGAAATGCTTTAGTTATATAAGGGAATTGTTTGTGGAAGGGAACGTAAGGCCCTTTTTACTTCTTATACCTTATGTCCTTCTGATCTGAGTCACCCTCTTCTTTTCTACGGGGATTAAAAACTAGGCTTTCCCATCTTCTATCAGGATCACGTGTTTATAATCCGTAGACTTATAGGATTGATGGATTCAATCCCCAGTTCAGTTCCTACTACTTCCGTGTGTTCATAGTTGATCTCGGAACCTTGTTATTGTGATGTTAAGTGGTTATGCCACCATTTTGGAGGATGTCTCAAATCATTTTGAGCATCTAAAGTCGTTATGTTGTCCGAGTCATCCCAGGTTTCTAAATAGTCTGATGTATTTGCAAATCCTTTCCTCCGTTCCCGATGTCCTTTTGAGCCAAATTAAGCACACTAATCGGTGTGTTGAGGTACTCCATTTCCTCGACGTATATGTTGAAACTATTTTTATGACCCTAGGTGTTTTAGGGAGTCACCCAGTAATCTAGCAATGCTCTATATTCCTAGTGTGATGACTCCGGCCACCAATCTCGAAAGCATCCCGTGATGCCATTTAGTTAGTAGGCATTCTACTCCTGGATTCTTGAACCCTAGATTCACCCTACTTATTTCATGTTGTTGGTATTTGCTAGTTCTCTAAAGATAGTCCTCGAGGTTCGTGGTATTTCCTTCTTCCAATACTATGAACCGTTTATGGAAGAAGTTCTTGAACCAAAAGATCACAGCCATAGTGCTCTTGATGAGTTCTCCATTCTACATTGTGAATCTGCCAGTCCTTCCTTTTCAGCATGGGTTACCCGGAAGAAATATGTTGAACTCGTTCGACATGCTAATCTATGCATCCACTACTCAGAAAATCATATGTTCTTTTGAGTTGTCCTTCTTTAGTTGTTTTCTGGCCCTCATCTACCAATTGATAGTCAAGGGTACGTGCGCGATCATGTTCATCGTTGTCTATTATTCTTGTGGTCCGTCAGGCCATTCTATTATGGAATGACTAGGAGAAACAAACTCCAGTACCTTGTCCACTTCGAGGATTGGGTCAAAGCAGTTGTAATCCGCAGATCAAATGCAATCAAGCTTGTGGTCTTTTCTACCCTGAAGTATTACCCACTTTATGTCAGGAATTTCATGAGAATTGCACCTTCTCTTATGAATTCTTGACGTAGTGATACTACTCGCCATCATTATTCATTCCTCATTTCCCATGTTATTGTAACCGGAATGCCGACAAGTGAGTCGTGATGTGTGAAATCAATACTCCTAGCAACTCCGTTGATTGGTAGTTAATGGACAATATTCTCATTCTTAGCGTGTTGGTTATTAAATCATCATCCTAAGATTGATCGTGCTACCTAGTCCTTATTTCTGGTGCACTCTTGGATCAATGAGTTAAGATTGTGTCAATCCCTCGCTCCCTTGATTATATCATCTTGCCCTGAAAAGCAAGGTTGTTCTCGATCTTAGTAACATATCGGTGGTTCGTGATTTTTCGAATATCTTCTCAGAAGTATTACCAGGTTGTCCCCTGACTGTTATGTTGAGCTCGTGATCAAGTTGGTTTTCCTCTAAACTAGCCATTCCCCAAGATTCTGTGTTGGATATCCCTGAGCTAGTTGGTTAAGGTAAACAACAACTTGGAGAGTTGGAAGATAAAAGCTTGTGTGACTTAGCTCATGTTAATGTTGGAGATATGCCCTAGAGGCAATCATGTATGATGATATTTCCTATGTGTTTATGAATAAAGATAGTCCTTGGACATTACCAATGATGTTTATCAGCAAGTATGTGACTTGCTTGTGGGACTATGCATTGTATGATGACTGTCCTAAAAGGTCCCTAGTCGAAAGGGCTGTGTGG
Source organism: Aegilops bicornis (assembly GCA_021605145.1). Taxonomy (NCBI): domain Eukaryota; kingdom Viridiplantae; phylum Streptophyta; class Magnoliopsida; order Poales; family Poaceae; genus Aegilops; species Aegilops bicornis. The sequence continues at coordinate 551,366,136 of CM038672.1, read as the reverse complement.
ACGCCAAGAGTCGACTAGACTGGCATATGACACGGTCGATGGCTTGGTCTCACTAGCCATGGAGCATTGGATGCTAACCGGATAATATGGACTTGGAAAGGTCTGGTCGGATTCGACGTAGTCGGATCTGAGTCGAGATTAGGTCCAAGTCGGACAGACCCAACTATGAGACGCAGCGATATGTCATCTGTGAGTCTCCAAAGACAACATACGTTCTATGTCCTAAGACCTGAGCCGACGCATGTACTCGGGATGGTGACAGACTTGCTTTGGGCCCACCAAACGCTACTCCGTGGATCGGGTAGTTACAAAGGTAGGTTTCGGGTTTGTCCAAATTCCCATGCTGCGAGACATGGTCAAGCAAGATGGGATCTGCCCCTCCGATCAGGAGAGATATACTCTGGGCCCCTCGTGTGATCCGACCAGGATAAGCATGGCCATGCGACAAGGATTATGAGATAATCCGGATAGTGGTCGGTATGACTGGAACGAGAAAGAGGTCGGGCTAGCACAAGCATGACAGTCTCGCCTTGAGCCCGACAACATATATCGTGTGGCAAAGGGAACAGAAGTATGACACGTTGTAGAGGTTCGCCTAACCAGCTTCATAGTTTGCTTGGTGGTCAGCACGCCTTTCTAGAGGCGGCTACCAGCCGTGCAGGTCGGAGGTGATCGGAACTGTGACCAAGTCGACTTGAACCTAAGGGGTCGCGCGCTTAAGGGAAGGAACCTATGAGGTCTATTCGTAGGACACTGCTCGGATGTGATCCGAACTGTAATAGGAACGTGACCGAGTAGACTTTGAGCTTTAGGGTCCTTGCGAGGCCCAAGTGATGCCGTTAGAGGCGGTGCACTTGCGCCGCTCCGGCGAACTTGTCCGTGGGATTGGAGGACCGGTTGTTCGAGGGAGATCGGACGTCTAGTGGTAACGAACTGTGATCCATCTCCCGTAGCATGTTCCTGGATGCTCTGCGCGTAGGAAAATTTTAATTTGCAGTCGACGCACCCTACCGTAGAACCCAACAGTGGTATCAGAGCCTCTGCTATAGGATTTGGTTTCAGGTCGTATGCATATTAGATATGTGGAGGCGGCAGATGAGATCTGTTGTCGTTGATAAGATCGGTTATGTGCACGGTTGATGTGATCAATTGCACATGGGGATCGTTGAGGCTATGTTTTCTGTCAATCGGGATCGATGATGTCGTGACACGATCTACCTTTACCGGTCGGTCATCCGCCATCGGGGTTAACAGTGAAACGTAAATCTGAATCGGATTTGCAATTGTCGGATTTCGGGTTCCGGCAGACCCTTGAGGTTCAAACACTGGGGTGCGCACGGAGATCTTTCCCCTACCAGCTCACGTGTGAATGGTTTGTGATGGATCTAAACTAGGAACGATGAACAGCGCAAGAGACATAGGGTTTATACTGGTTCGGGCCACCGTGGTGGTGTAATACCCTACTCCAGTGTGTGGTGTGGTGGATTGCCTCTGGGGCTGATGAAGAACAGTACAAGGGAAGAACAGCCTCGCGAGGGGCTGTTCTTGAGCTGGTGCGATGAACTTCTTGGATGAGTTCAGTCGCTTCTCTCTCTCTCTAGGGCTCTTTCAGATGGTCTCGATCCCTCCCCTACTCGGTGGTGGCTAGTCCTATTTATAGAGCGATGCCCTAGGCCTCTTCCCAAATAATGAGCGGGAAGGGCGCCAACAATTGGCCATTTTGAAGGGAACATCTGGTACACTTATCCTAACTAAAGTTGGTCCTCGACTGCCAAATGCTCTGGTGGTGACGTCGTCCTGGGCTTCACGATGACCTCCATCCTGCCGTTCTGCTGGTCTTGGTCTTGCTGCACCGAAACGGTAACCTTTGCCTGATGCCTTGGCCTGGGCTTGCCCCCTTTGCACCGAAAGGGAAACAAGGACACTGCGCAGGCCGAAGCCCGCCTGGCGCCCGCCTGCTCCTCGATCGTCATGGCTTGCGTCACGGCCCCCTCGGGAGGTGCCCTGCCTTGATCTCTCCACCTCCTCGTGAGCCTGCCTGAGGGGGCTGCTCCTGAGGAAGGTTCCTGTCGTCCGCCCCGCGAGGCTTGGCCCCTCACGAGGGTCTTGAGGTTGAGCTGATGAAGTTGGGCCACCACTTGAGCCACGCCGCAGGATGCAGGCAGGCAAGTCTGGGGACCCCTGTTCCCAGGACGCCAACAGTAGCCCCCGGGCCCAAGGCAGGCCCGGACTTGGCTCAGCAGAGAAGCGAAGGGGCAAGTGCGAAGCGCCGTGGACCTCAACAGCCTGCGGCCTTGGGCGCCGCGTGGAGATTGATTGGTCGTGGGCATCTCCGCTTCCCCACGATGCCTCGACAACCGCATGACTTGACAAGAAGGGGTGCCCGGGCCAGGCTAACCTGCTTTGTTCTCGCTTGCCTTTATTCAGATCCCCTTTCTCGCCCCTCTCCTTCCTGCTTCCGAAATCCTCCAGATCTGCCTCAATCCTTCCCGTCCGGCGAGCTATGGCGCCCCGCAAGACTCCGACTGAGGCCTGGTACTCCCCGGCTCTGGATCCCCCAAATGTGTCAGAGAGGAATCTCGCCCTCGTGCGCCAGAAGACGGTGGCGCAGGGAGGCGCGGGAGCGACTGCGTTCAAGGCCGGCTCCAGCCAACCTGAGGGCAAGAGGAGCACCTTTTACCGCCTCTTCATGAGCGCCATCGTCACTGGTCTGGTGCCTCCTTTTTCCGAGTTCTTCCTTGTTGTTCTTCGCCTGTACAACTTGCAAGCTCTGCACCTCCATCCCAACTCTGTTCTTCTCCTGGCGATCTTCGCCTATTATTGCGAGGCTCACGTTGGGATCAAGCCCTCGGTGGCCTTGCTATGCCATTAATTTTACCTCCGGGTTTCTCGCGGCCCCATCTCCGCATGCGTGAGTTTTGTCGCATACTCTGGATCCAACGCCATCTCGAAGCCTGGGAAGAGGATTGAAGCCTTCCGGAGCAGGTGGGTCATGGTGGACGCCGGGCGCATCCACCCCCGACTTGTGCTGCCCATGAGGCAGCCCAAGGCCGTCGATGTGTGGTCTCACACGGAGCTCGTCGATCCCCGCGCGCAGGCGGTGCTGGAGAGGATGGACGCGGACCTGAGGCCGGGCAACCTGGGGGCAGCGAAGCTGACCGGGGCCACACTCTTGAGGGAGTTTTTGGAGCACCGGGTGGCTCCACTCCGGGAGCACTCGCTCCCATTGTGGAGGATCGGGGAAGCAGATGCAGCCATTCGCTTGAGTTCCGCAGCCCTGGACGATGAAGATCTGGTCGCAGCCCTCCACTCCTTGGTCGGGGGAGACGTGGCGAGGCCGGACTGTGCTCCTGTGTAACGCCCCGGATTCGATGCACCAGGTGTCTGCCAGTTATTCTCCGTCATTGCCATGTCATGTGCTTGCGTGTGTCTCTTTGCCATGTCATCATTTGCATTTCATATCATGTCATCATGTGCATCTCATTGTGCATACGTGTTCGTTTCATGCATCCGGGCATTTTCCCAGTTGTCCGTTTTGCGATCCGGCACTCCTATGTCATCCGTCGTCCCCTTCTAGCCTCTCTTCGTGAGTGGGTGTTGAACTTTCTCGGAATGGCCCGAGTTTTGCCAAGCGGCCTTGGTATAGCACCGGTAGACCGCCTGTCAAGTTTTGGGTCATTTGGAGGTCGTTTGATACTCCAACGGTTAACCGGTTAACCGTAAAGCCTCCTTCTCTTTGCATCCCAACACCCCCTTCAAAGTGGCCCAAAACCAAGCAAACTCCCCTCCATGCTCTCGGTCGTTCAATCACGATCGCGTGGCCGAAAACCGCACCTCATTTGGACACTCCTACCTCCTCCTACCTATAAATATGTGATCCCCTCCGAATTTTCACGCAGTCCAACCCTAGCCACGCCTCGGGCCCGCCGCCGCAAGCCGCCGACAGCCGCGCCGCTCTCCCACGCCGGCGATCGAGCGCCGCCTGCGCTCTCCTCCGTCGCCCCCGCGCCGGGTTCCGCCGCCTAGCTCGCCGGATCCGGCCACCGGAGCCGCCGCGACCTCCTCCCTCGCCGGATTTGGGCGGATGGATGAGATCCACCCGTCCCCTGATCCAAACAGCGCCCCCGTGTCCCGGTTCCCTTCGTCCCGGATCTCTCTGTCCACTGTTGACTTTCCCGGGAGGTCCAAATTCTTCGAAGTCCCCGAATATTTTGCATAATCATGCCATGTTCATCGCATTATAACTCTGTGCATACTGCTCCATTTCGTGCGCATAGTATGTCAAATTATTCGCCTCGGCGAGTACATCATTTCATTCCATTGCATATTGTTAATTTGAGCTCATCTTGATGCCTGAATCATCGTTTCAAGAGTGTTATATGATGTCAACCTGCTGAAACTGTTATAACTTGATGATTTGTCATTTTTGCCATGGTTGATGTGTGCATCCTATGAGGTTGATGTATGCATGTGTTTTGAAGTATGCCATGACATCTTTACAGGGGTGTATGCCATGTATTTTTGTGATCTATGTGGTGACTAGAACAAGCATGTTAACTAGGCTTCGTGATGTTGCTGATTTCAGCCCTTGTTCTGCTGTTATTGTGATGCCATGTATTGATGTTGCTACAGTGAGATCCATGGCTCTTTTGAGTATGTTCAGTAAGGATTTTTTGAACATATGGTTATGCTCTATCCATCCATGCCCCTATTTGAAATTATGGAGTAGTCTATCATGTCATTTTTGAGCTCTACTTTTGCTATAAAATGTTTCCTGGCAGATTGTTTACATGTTATTCAATTTTTGCCAAGGTTGTTGTACTTGATCCTTGCATGCTATAAACTTGTTCTTCCCATGCTTAGCTTAATAAACATGTGTTCTTGCTGCTGGTTGCCTTGTCATGCCATGTATTGCTCTGTGGTGAGTGGTTCAAGCTCACCAACATGCCTACTTATTGTTGTTCCTGCCATGTATGGATCTGTAATATAACTTGCTATGTTTATATGGATGCCATCATATTTTCTGTGCCCTTTTGTCTCATGGTCAGTAAGGGATTTTTGTTATATGCAATCATTATATTCATTCCGTGCTCTAGTTTGACTAGATATCTTGTTGTAACATGCTGTTTGATAGCTCTAAACATTGCAACCTGATGTTACTTTTGCTAATGACTGAAATTGTTATTATTTGCAATCTTGCGATGTATTTTTTAGAAGGTTATAGTTGTTTCTGGAGATAGCTCAGTGTTCATATTTTGTCATGCTTTACCTGTACATCATGTCCATGCTTTTTGTTTTCACGTTGAGATGTTGTAGCATAGTGTTTTGATGCTTGCAATATGTCTAGTTGCTGTTTTGGACAGATTGTTGCTATAACTTGTATAGTGTATGTGTTGAACCGTTGCTCCGTTTTGATTGTGCTCTATATAAAACTTGCTTGATTTTGCATGTAGTTTCATATTACCATGTTGCATCCTTGTTTTGAGGTGTTTGTTTGATGTTTGAATGCATTTTGCATCAATGCCATGTTTAACTTGTTTTGCTCATATCTTCTAGGCCGTAGCTCCGAATCTAATGAACTTTATATGTAACTTGACTAGAATTTCGTGTAGATCATCATGGTGCATCTTAACTTGCTGTTTAAGAACTTGAACATAAAGTTATTCAGATCTGGACCAATTTCGAAATTTGCATATGAGGACTTACCAGAATTGTTATGTCGTCTCCGGCCTCATTTAAACTTGCTTTGACGTGTTGTTCTTGTTTGCATCATCTTTTGCCATGAGTAGCTTCATGTAACCTTGTCATGCATCATACTTGGTTGAGCATCATGTCTTGTTCATGTGTGGTGTGTTTACCATGTTGTGTGTTTCTTCTCGATAGTTCCTGCTTTCGCTATGCGATCGTGAGGATTCGCTCGCTTCACGCTAGGTTCGTCTACGTGGCTTCATCTTCTTCATGGACTCGTTCTTCTTCCTTTCGGGATTTCAGGCAAGATGACCGTTACCTTGGATCTCATTACTATCATTGCTATGCTAGTTGCTTCGTTCTATCGCTATGCTGCGTTATCTACCACTTGCTTCTCAAGCCTCCCAAATTGCATGATGGCCCCTAACCTTTGTCACCCTTCCTCGCGAACCGTTGTTTGGCTATGTTACCGCTTTTGCTCAACCCCTCTTATAGCGTTGCTAGTTGTAGGTGAAGATGAAGATTGCTTCATGTTGGATTATGTTTATGTTGGGATATCACAATATCTCTTATATTATTAATGCATCTCTATACTTGGTAAAGGGTGGAAGGGTCGGCCTTTTGCCTGGTGTTTTGTTCCACTCTTGCCGCCCTAGTTCCCGTCATATCGGTATTATGTTCCCGGATTTTGCGTCCCTAACGCGGTTGGGTGATTTATGGGACCCCCTTGACAGTTCTCTTTCAATAAGACTCCTCCAGCAAGGCCCAACCTTGGTTTTACCATTTGCCTCACCACCACCTATTTTTCCCTTGGGTCGGCCAGCCCAAGGATCATCTTTATTCAGCCCCCCGGGCCAATGCTTGTCCAAGTGTTGGTCCAAACTAGAGCACCGTGCGGGACCATCGCTTGGCAACTTGGGTTACGTCGGTACCTGTACGCTTCGCTTATCCGGTGTTGCCCTGAGAACGAGATATGTGCAGCTCCTATCGGGATTGTTGGCGCATCGGGCGGTCTTGCTGGTCTTGTTTTATTTCTGTCGAAATGTCTTGTGGCCGGGATTCCGAGACTGATCGGGTCTTCCCGGGGAGAAGGAATATGCTTCGTTGATCGCGAGAGCTTATCATGGGCTAAGTTGGGACACCCCTGTAGGGTTTGAGCTTTCGAAAGCCGTGCCTGCGGTTATGTGGCAGATGGGAATTTGTTAATGTCCGGTTGTAGTAAACCTGAAGTAAACTCTTCTAAAATACACCAACCGTGTGTGTAACCGTGAGTGTCTTTTTTCGGGGTTGATCGAGAGGAGAACACGGTTTCTGGGTTATGTCTGACGTAAGTAGGAGGTCAGGATCACTTCTTGATCATTACTAGTTGACGACCGTTCCTTTGTTTCTCTTCTCGCTCTCATTTGCGTATGTTAGCCACCATATCTTGCTTAGTCGCTGCTGCAACCTCACCACTTTACCCCTTCCTTTCCCATTAAGCTTTGCTAGTCTTGATACCCATGGTAATGGGATTGCTGAGTCCTCGTGGCTCATGATTACTACACCAACGATTCTGGTACAAGTTGTCACGATGATCATGACGCGAGCGATGTTTGCTTGTTTTGGAGTTCTTCTTCTTCTTCGTCGATCAGGGGATAGGTTCCAGGTCGGCAGCCTGGGCTAGCACGGTGGATATTGTTTGAGTTTCTGTTTATGTTTCATCCGTAGACGAATGTTGATCTTGTATATGATGAGATGTTGTATTCGTGTGGCACTGTATGCCTTATGTATGTATCCCCATCTATTATGTAATGTTGATGTAATGATATCCACCTTGCAGAAGTGTTTCAATATGCGGGTCTATCCTTGGTGGGACCTTCGAGTTCCTTTTGGATAGGGTCGCACATTGGGCGTGACAAGTTGGTATCAGAGCCTCGACCGACCTTAGGAGCCCCCTTGTTTGATCGTGTAGTTTGGCCGTTGTCGAGTCTAGATGAAAACTGTTTTCGGAGTCTAGTTATATCGGAGAGTAGGAATTATTTTTACTCCTCAGCCCCTTCGTCGCTCTGGTGAGGAATCTTGACGTAGGTGTTTTGAATTACTCCTCTTCCCCTTCAAATTTTTTCTTTAGGTTCACGCAGTTGGTTTTCCGATCGTTGGGCCTCAGCTCTTTTCATCCGGTGCATTTCTCGTCAAGTTGACTCAAGCCTCTTCATCTTTGAGTTCAATCCTCAGTTGCTTTCTTTTCCCACCCGCCCACCCTTTTTCTCCTCGGAACCGGAGTCCGTAATCGAGTATCCATCCTAATCGTGCAAAGTCTTTGCTTTCTTTCCTCAATGATTTCAACCGGTGTTTTCTCTTCAAGATATTCGTCGGTTCCCCTTCCAAGTTGTCTTTGTTTTCCCGCCCTCCCACCCTTTTTTCTTCCCGGAGTTTGAGTCTGTCTCGACCATCAATTTCATTCATACGGAGTCTCTTCAGTCTTCCCTCAATCATTTCAACCGGTGAATTCTCGTCTCGTTCATCATTCTTCATCCCTTTCTTCTCCGGTGGATTCAATTATAATTTTCGGTAGTGATTATATTCTTTCCGTGGATCAAGTGTTCTCCTTACTCATTTGCCTCTCGCCATTCAATCATTCCGGAGTTCTGAAGACATCTCAGGAGATTAAATACGTGTTCCAATTAATTCGAGGTTGTCACCTCAGTCAAATATTTCAGTTCTTCCGGTGCATCATCTATCTGTTCAACATCCCTTTCCAACGGTGTTTTCTTTTAGTGGGCCCTAACCCACAGGTTTTTCCCAGGATCTTACCTGACTCTTTTAGTTTCCTGGAGCTATTCCCTATTCTTTTCAAGTGTGATGTAAGAATGGATCACGTCAGTCACATGCCTTTTCCAAGATGGATTTCAAATCATTTTCATTGTTGGCTCAACATCTTCGTTTTTTTTTCATTCCACCGGAGTACCTCAAAAATTTTGCTGTTGTTTCTCGTCGTCATTCTTAACTTTTGAAGACCGAAGAAGAGTTTTTTCTCTCAATATTGCCCGTTCTCCCGAAGATTCGTGGTTCAAGCTTCATATTATCCTCTCGAATTATTCCATTCGTTAGTTATTCTTTTCACCCATCCAGTATGTCGAAGTTGTTTTCCGCTTTCTTTCACGGAGGCCATCATTCCTGTTATCGTTCTCTATTTATCCCGATGCTTCGTTCAAGTGTTATTTAATCAGCTCATGATCTATTTGTTCTTTTGCATCTAAATCCCCTCTAGCATATTTGTTCTTCTAATTCTTCCAGGTGATTCATTCTCTTTCATCAGTCATTTCCAAATTATTACGGTGGTTCGTTCCAGATTATTTTTCCTTGATTATCATTTTAATTCATTCGTTCTTTCCAATCCTACCGGTGGTTCATGAAGACATTCTCAAGTTTGCGATATGTCACTTCTTAATCGCTTTTCTAGAAGAATAAGTAGTATGCAAAAATCCATTGCTTGTCATCAATTTAATTTGATGAAGGATAAGCATACAATAAATCTTATTCTTATTTCTACCAAGTGAGTAATTCCTTCCTTCGGAGTTTGTTCGTGATGAATAAATTCTAGGTCCAAGTGTTCTCATCTTTTCTTTTCCGGAGTTCAAATTTACTCGGCCATTTCGTCGGAACATCCATCTAAATCATCGCAAGGCTCATCTTATTCTTTCATCCTTCATTCAATCTCATAATCTTTTTGTTACCGGAGTTCTTCATGGTGGCTCTTCATGATTTAATTCATTCTTGAAGAGTTCATCTAGGTTCTTTTGGAGGAGCTCAAGAAGCTTTCTTTCTTGCGTCTCAAAGTGCATTTAATTCTCCGTATTCGTCTGAAATGGAGTTTTGCATTTCTTCGTTCTTCTCATATTTTCCATCTTTTCCGCTCATGGTCGGTTATCACCTCAAAATTTTTGGGAGGTTATCTATAAGTCCACAACAAGCAATTCTTTTGTGGTTGAATTTCCATCAACTCCGTCTAAACCTCCCTTCTAAAGATGCTTTCAATTTCATTTGTGGCACAAGTTGTCATTTTCTTCTCCGTTCTTTTCATTCAACTCCTTCAATTCTTTCCGGAGGTTTTGTGTCATGCATGTATCATTCCATCCTCTCAAGCTCGTGTTCTATTCCTTCCAATTTTAGCCGGAGTGCTGCCTAAATCCTTTCAGTCTTATTCATTTCTTATCTCGTTCTAACCGGAGTGGTTTCAGAGTCTATCTGATTCCGTGATCTTTCAATTCTCGTCATTCTCGTCGTTTCTCTCTTCTTCTCATGTGCTCTCGATTCTTTGCTTCTTCTCTTGAGTTCTTGTTTCACCTCATCCCGTTTTCCCTTCCGTCTCGGTCCTAAGATCTCGGGACGAGATCTCTTGTTAGTGGAGGAGTGTTGTAACGCCCCGGATTCGATGCGCCAGGTGTCTGCCAGTTATTCTCCGTCCTTGCCATGTCATGTGCTTGCGTGTCTCTCTTTGCCATGTCATCATTTGCATTTCATATCATGTCATCATGTGCATCTCATTGTGCATACGTGTTCGTTTCATGCATCCGGGCATTTTCCCCGTTGTCCGTTTTGCGATCCGGCACTCCTATGTCATCCGTCGTCCCCTTCTAGCCTCTCTTCATGAGTGGGTGTTGAACTTTCTCGGAATGGCCCGAGGTTTGCCAAGCGGCCTTGGTATAGCACCGGTAGACCGCCTGTCAAGTTTTGGGTCATTTGGAGGTCGTTTAATACTCCAACGGTTAACCGGGTAACCGTAAAGCCTCCTTCTCTTTGCATCCCAACACCCCCTTCAAAGTGGCCCAAAACCCAGCAAACTCCACTCCATGCTCTCGGTCGTTCGATCACGACCGCGTGGCCGAAAACCGCACCTCATTTGGACACTCCTACCTCCTCCTACCTATAAATATGTGATCGCCTCCGAATTTTCGCGCAGTCCAACCCTAGCCACGCCTCGGGCCGCCGCCGCAAAGCCGCCCGACAGCCGCGCCGCTCTCACGCCGGCGAGAAGCGCGCCTGCGCTCCTCCGTTTCCCCAGCCGAAGTTCCGCCGCCTAGCTCACCGAATCCGGCCACCTGAGCCGCCGCGACCTCCTCCCTCGCCGGATCTGGGCGAGTGGATGAGATCCACCCGTCCCGCGATCCAAACAGCGCCCCCGCGTCCCGGTTCCCTTCGTCCCGGATCTCTCTGTCCCCGAATATTTTGCATAACCATGCCATGTTCATCGCATTATAACTTTGTGCATACTGCTCCGTTTCATGCGCATAATATTTCAAAGTGTTCGCCTCTGCGAGTACTTCATTTCATTCCATTGCATCATGTTCATTTGAGCTCATTTTGATGCCCGAATCATCGTTGCAAGACTGTTATATGATGTTAACCTGCTGAAACTGTTATAACTTGATGATTTGTCATTTTTGCCATGGTTGATGTGTGCATCGTTGCAAGACTGTTACATGATGTTAACCTGCTGAACAAGTGCTTTGAAGTACGCCATGCCATCTTTACAGGGGTGTATGCCATGTATTTTTCTTATCTATGTGGAGACTAGAACAAGCATGTTAACTAGGCTTCGTGATGTTGCTGATTTCAGCACTTGTTCTGCTGTTATTGTGATGCCATGTATTCATGTTGCTACACTGAGATCCATTCCTCTTTCGAGTATGTTCAGTAAGGATATTTTGAACATATGGTTATGCTCTATCTGACCATGCCCCTGTTTGCAATTATGGAGTAGTCTATCATGTCATTTTCGAGCTCTACTTTTGCTATAAAATGTTACCTGGCAGATTGTTTACATGTTATTCAATTTTTCCAAGGTTGTTGTAGTTGATCCTTGCATGCTATAAACCTGTTCTTGCCATTCTTAGCTTCATAAACATGTGTTAATGCTTCTGGTTGCCTTGTCATGCCATTTATTGCTCTGTGGTGAGTGTTTCAAGCTCACCAACATGCCTACTTATTGTTGTTCCTGCCATGTATGAATCTGTAATATAACTTGCTATGTTTACATGGATGCCATCATATTTTCTGTGCCCTTTTGGCTCATGGTCAGTAAGGGACTTTTGTTATATGCAATTAGTAGATTCATGCCATGCTCTAGTTTGACTAGATAGCTTGCTGTAACATGTTGTTTGATATCTCTAAACATTGAAACCTGATGTTATTTCTGCTAATGACTGAAATTGTTATTATTTGCAATCTTTCCTTGCATTTTTTAGCATGTTCTGGTTGTTTATGGACATAGCACAGTGTTCATGTTTTGTCATGCTTTACCTGTACATCATGTCCATGCTTTTTGTTTTCACGTTGAGATGCCGTAGCATTGTGTTTTGATGCTTGCAATATGCCTAGTTGATGTTTTGGACAGATTGTTGCTATAATTTGTATAGTGTATGTGTTGAACCGTTGCTCCGTTTTAATTGTGCTCTATATGGAACTTTATTGATTTTGCATGTAGTTTCATATTATCATGTTGCATCCTAGTTTTGAGGTGTTTGTTTGATGTTTGAATGAATTTTGCATCAATGCCATGTTTAACTTGTTTTGCTCATATCTTCTAGTTCGTAGCTCCGAATCTAATGAACTTTATATGTAACTTGACTAGAATTTCGTGTAGATCATCGTGGTGCATATTAACGTGCTGTTTAACAACTTGAACATAAAGTTATTCAGATCTGGACCAATTTTGAAATTTGCATATGAGGACTTACCGGAATTGTTATGTTGTTTCCGGCCTCATTTAAACTTGCTTTGATGTGTTGTTCTTGTTTGCATCATCTTTTGCCATGAGTACATTCATGTAACCTTGTCATGCATCATACTTGGTTGAGCATCATGTCTTGTTCATGTGTGGTGTGTTTACCATGTTGTGTGCTTCTTCTCGATAGTTCCTGCTTGCTATGATCGTGAGGATTCGCTCGCTCACGCTTGGTCTGCTCACGCTGGATTTCAAGCAAGATGACCGTCACCTTGGATCTCATTACTATTGTTGCTATGCTAGTTGCTTTGTTCTATCGCTATGCTGCGTTACCTACCACTTGCTGCTCAAGCCTCCCAAATTGCATGATAGCCCCTAACCTTTGTCACCCTTCCTAGCGAACCGTTGTTTGGCTATGTTACAGCTTTTGCTCGGCCCCTATTATAGCGTTGGTAGTTGTAGGCGAAGATGAAGATTGCTCCAAGTTGGATTATGTTTATTGTTGGGATATCACAATATCTCTTATATTATTAATGCATCTATATACTTGGTAAAGGGTGGAAGGCTCGGCCTTATGCCTGGTGTTTTGTTCCACTCTTGCCGCCCTAGTTTCCGTCATATATCGGTATTATGTTCCCGGATTTTGCGTCCCTAACGCGGTTGGGTGATTTATGGGACCCCTTGACAGTTCGCTTTCAATAAGACTCCTCCAGCAAGGCCCAACCTTGGTTTTACCATTTGCCTCACCACCACCTATTTTTCCCTTGGGTCGGCCAGCCCAAGGGTCATCTTTATTTAGCCCCCCAGGCGAATGCTTTTCTAAGTGTTGGTCCAAACTAGAGCACCGTGCGGGACCATCCCTTGGCAACTTGGGTTACGTCGGTACCTGTACGCTTCGCTTATCCGGTGTTGCCCTGAGAACGAGATATGTGCAGCTCCTATCGGGATTGTCGGCGCATCGGGCGGTCTTGCTGGTCTTGTTTTACTACTGTCGAAATGTCTTGTGGCCGGGATTCTGAGACTGGTCGGGTCTTCCCGGGGAGAAGGAATATCCTTCGTTGATCGTGAAAGCTTATCATGGGCTAAGTTGGGACACCCCTGCAGGATTTGAACTTTCGAAAGCCGTGCCTGCGGTTATGTGGCAGATGGGAGTTTGTTAATGCCCGGTTGTAGTAAACCTGAAGTAAACTCTTCTAAAATACAACAACCGTGTGTGTAACCGTGAGTGTCTCTTTTCGGGGTTGATCGAGAGGAGAACACGGTTTCTGGGTTATGTCTGACGTAAGCCACCATATCTTGCTTAGTCGTTATTGCAACCTCACCACTTTACCCCTTCCTTTCCCATTAAGCTTTGCTAGTCTTGATACCCATGGTAATGGGATTTCTGAGTCCTCGTGGCTCAGAGATTACTACACCAACAGTTACAGGTACAGGTTATGCGACGATCATGACGCGAGAGCGATGTTTGCTTGTTTTGGAGTTCTTCTTCTTCTTCGTCGATCAGGGGATAGGTTCGGTCGGCTCTGGGCTAAAGGTGGTGGATATTGTTTGAGTTTCTGTTTATGTTTCATCGGTAGACGGATGTTGATGTTGTATATGATGAGATGTTGTATTCGTGTGGCATTGTATGCCTTATGTATGTATCCCCATCTATTATTTAATGTTGATGTAATGATATCCACCTTGCAAAAGCGTTTCAATATGCGGGTCCATCCTTGGTGGGACCTTCGAGTTCCTTTTGGATAGGGTGGCATATTGGGCATGACATCCTGTCCCCCTATTTATTCGTGACGACTGGGAGCAGGTAGTGGACGCCATGCCCACCTTCAACGGTGAGGGGCTAGTGCCCACAGTGGCTCCCAGGGATCTGACGGCGCTGCCGACGGTGAATGTGTCCTCCAGTGACTCCGGCCGGAGTGAGGAGGGAGAAGAGGAGGAAGAGGAGGAGGAGGAGGAGGAGCTCGACTCCGAGGCGACTGGCGAGGAGTCGGAGGAGTTCTTCCCCCGGCGCAGGTCTCGCATCCTTCGCTCCATGTCGGACGACGACGAGGCCAGCAGTGGGCGAGGAGGAGTGGATTCTCCCCTGGTCCCGAGGATCCGCCCTGTCTCCGGGGCGGTCTGAGGCCAGCTCCGGCCTTTCCGACGCGTCCTCTGCGTCCATGCCTCCCAAGGATGACCCCAGCCGCAGGCTTTCGGGCTTCAAGTTTGGCCGGAGGCTGCTTGAACCCGCGAGCGATGACCTGTAAGTACTCAATCCGTGCTATGCTTTGTCTCTGTCGCCGAGACTTGACGCCTGCACTCCTTGACCAGGCCGGCACCTGAGGCGAACAGGTTGTGGGGGGCTTCTGCGGCCCCGCTTGAGGCGAGCTCGCCTGCCAGGGCAGCACCTTCTTCTGCAGGGAAAGGAGGCACTGAGGCCCACGCTTCCACTGCCCGGTCGTCCTCGCGAGCCCAGCAGGGACACTCTGGCGAGGAGTCAGCCCCCGTGGCCCCGCTGAACTTGGAGGGGCCTAGGCTTGGTGCTGCTGCTGAGATGCCCATGGCCCGGGAGACTCCTTCCTCCCAAGCCGTGATCATGCTGCCATCCTCTCCGCCTGCTCCACCAGCTCCCGTCTCTTCTGACATATTAACCGTTTTGGGACCAGGTCGCCATTTAATCGAGCCGGCTTCGGGAGGATCTCCAGAGCGTGGACCCTTGCCTGGTGGTCGGGTGCCTGGAGTTGGCCTCCGGCTGGGCCAGCTCCGCTGCCTCTGTCCGAGCGGCGCTGAGGCAGGCTGCATACGCCTCCGACGAGGAGAAGCAAGCCGCCCGCTAGGCTAAGGCTGCTCGCGATGCTGCTCAACGCGAAGCTGCGGATGCCTGGGGCTGCTGCAAGGCGTTGGAGGCCAAGCTGCAAGGCCTGCGCGAGGAGCTCGCGAAGGAGGTCCTCATCTGCCAGGAGAAGGAGCAGGGGATGAAGGCTCGGGAGGCAGCCATCAAAGACCGGGATGACGAGTTTGTTGACCGTCGTGGCCGGCTGGAGACGCTGGAGCAGGCGCTGAAGGTGGAGATGGCCGAGCTAGACCGCAAGGAGAAGGTCTTGGCCGAGGACCAGGTGGCCTTCGTCGAGCTGGAGGAGAAGGTTCGCGCCACGCTGAAGACGCTCTATGAGAGCGGCTTAGAGGACCCGTTGGTTGGCGAAGAGGACGGCCCTGCTGAGCTGCTTCCCTTCCTGGTCCGTGCGCTTGAAGATGTCGCGGACGGCCTTGGTCCCACGGCCGAGGCCGAGGCGCGTGCCCTGTCGTCTGGAGCGCTGACGCGCGTCCTCAGCCACATCTACCTTTGCGAGCCCAACATTGACCTTGACAGCCTGATGGAACCCGTGAGCGGCAACCTTGCTGCCGCTGCTGCTGAGGCCGTGAAGGGTCGAGCCGAGGTTTTGCTGGGGAAGTTCCGTGCCTTCAGCGTCTTTCCTAGATGCGACGCCACCAGTTCCGCGGCTTCAGGAGGCGGAGCCGCCCAGCCTGGCTCCACCGCAGGCGGCAGCTCCACTCGGAAGTGATGCCCTTGCGTCCCTTGTCATGTTTTAATTCCTGCAACATGCACCATGCCTCATGGAGGCGTTTAAACTTGTGTTTGCCGTTGTGAGACACTCTATGGCTTGTAATATTTGCTTTTGAATTCCTTAGGATTTGCATTTTCCCCCCTATTTTCCTGTGTTCTATGTCGGCAGGGCCCGGCCCCGCGCATACCTCAGCCGCCGTTAGCCCCGACCGGAGACCAGGACGGGACTAAGGAGTGAGGGGCTACGTGGCAAGTTAGGCTCCTGAGTCACGATTCTCAGGAGTCCCCTTGACGCGCGAACAGCAAGTAGGGAAGGGAGGTGTAGGAGTGGATTGGTCGTTCTACGTCGGCAGGGCCCGGCCCCGCGCATACCTCAGCCGCCATTTGCCCCGGCCGGAGACCTAGGATGGGACCAAGGAGTGAGGGACTACGTGACCAGTTAGGCTCCTGAGTCGCGATGCTTAGGAGTCCCCCTTGACGTTCAAACGAATTTTCATACCTTGGCTCCGCTCGGGGAGGCGCACGACGACCAGGTCCGAGGGACCTGGCTGGGTGGCGTACGTTCGGGCGTGGCCTGGGTGCAGCCCCCGTGTCTAGCCCCCTCGCGCGGCACTCCCGAGGGGAGGCGTTGAGATGGTGCCAGACACTGAGCCAGGCTCCACGAGGT
Source organism: Aegilops bicornis (assembly GCA_021605145.1). Classification (NCBI taxonomy): domain Eukaryota; kingdom Viridiplantae; phylum Streptophyta; class Magnoliopsida; order Poales; family Poaceae; genus Aegilops; species Aegilops bicornis. Next base: position 551,349,531 of record CM038672.1, on the reverse strand, counting down.
TGTCTGACCGTGGGCCGCCCTCAGTTGTTTATCACCAGCGCGGAGCATAGCGCTTCCGTATGTGTACAGGCATAGCCGCTCCTAGGCAGTGTCGTCAGCCAGCGCGGAGCATGGTGCTTCCGCTGGTACATGGGAGGGGGCTCCCCTCCGGGAGGAGCCCCCGAGGCGTGTACAGCCCCGCCCTGACACGTGGCCGGCACGGTAGGGCTAGGAGAGGTGTATCTGGGCACCTGTGAGCCAGCGCGAGACTCACGAGGCCCTACCTCAAGGCGGGTTGCGCCTGGCTCTGGGCCTTTATCAGTGGTGTGTTCCTGCAGGGTTAGAATGCAAATGCTTCACGCCCTCGTGTCCTGCCTCGACCTAGCTCAGCCGCCGCTTGTATGACAGGTCGCGATACCGTGGGTCAAGGCCAAGCGGGGAGGGCTGGAGAGCCAGTAGGAGCCCATGAGTCGCGATGCTCATGTACCCCTCTTTTAACGTGCAAGCGCTTTGCATTAGGGCGGAGAGGCCTGCGACAGGTAGTAGGCAATAATTAAGTGAATCAGGTTAAACGCAGAGGAGCTAAGCCATCTAGATAGGTGCGGAGAAAGCATGCACCACTGGGCCTCGCCCGAGCAGCTTGGGGATAATGCAGCCCGAGGGGCGCGACAACAAGGTAAGTAAAGAACATAAGCAAAACGGATACATGCCGTAGGGATGGACCCACGCGGCCTGCGAATGATGCAGCCCGAGGGGCGCTCCCAGCTGAAAGCGGAACTTGGAAAGGTATCACCTGGTGTTGTCGGAGGTGGCGGGATGTTGAGGTAGCGGATGACGCGTGATGAGGAAGCCGGCCCTCACGAGCCCTCCGGACCTGGAGCCTCGGGAGGCTCCGGGGGCACGGGGGGTTCCTCGAGAGCCACCTCCATCTCTGCCCGGGCCGCGCGTTGCTTGACCTCTTGAGCCTCCAGAGCGCACCTCAGCAGGCGCTGATGAGCGACGACCGCGTTCGGCAGGCCGAAAGGCATGTGAGCGTAGCTGTGAGGTGGGCCCTCGCAACGTCCCACGCGTGAGGGCAAGAAGCGCTCCTGAGACGCGGCCCGGTTGAGCACTAGTGCGTCGATGCAGATCCGCAGCCCAGCATCCTCGCCAGGATGTGGGGCCACGGCAGGCAGGCGATGACAGTCGTGCATGACTCTTGACTCCTGTAGCTCTTAGGTGTTCCTCGTGATGAACTCCTGAGGGTTTGGGCCTCCTTGTCTCATACCTTCCTGAGGGAAACGTGCCTTGAAGCACGCCTCCAAGTGGTGCCCGAGCGCCTCCCTCGCGACCTTGGCTAGGTCGGTGCCTCGCCATGAAAGAGCCCCCGAGCCTCGCCCGAGGAGGGCGTCGGGCGTGCCTTCCTATGCGACAGAGGGTGGCGCCCCTTGAACGAGCGCGGGTCATGATGCCACGCCTCCGGAGGTGCCTCCCTCGCGAGGGCCTGGACCAGGCGAAGCCTTTTTCTTCTTAGGGATCGCCTCGGGAAGTCTCCGCTCCCATGATCTGGGTCTTCGATTGTTGCGGCTTGGAAGGCGCGCTCAAGAGAGCACACTGCGTCCCTTTCCTCACAAGGTACTGTGATGACTCCTCCTCTTCCCGGCATCTTGAGGACATTGTAGCCATGGTGAGTCACTGCCATGAATTTGGCCAAAGCTGGGTACCCGAGGATGGCATTGTATGGCAGGCAAATGTGGGCGACGTCGAAGTCGATGAGCTCGATGCGATAGTTGTCGCACCGTCCGAAGGTGACGAGAAGACGAACTTGCCCTATCAGGATGGTGGAGCCATCGGTGACTCCTGAGAAAGGCTTGGTTGGCTGAAGCTGATCGTATGCCACTTGGAGATTGTTGAATGTTTCGACGGACAGGACGTTGAGCCCTGCTCCGCCATCGATGAGGGTCCTGGTGACTTGCACGTTGTTGATGACTGGTGAGCAAAGCATGGGGAGGACTCTGGCCGTTGCCGCGCACCTGAGATGATCCGTTGAACTGGACGTGATAATGCACAAGACCACCTGAGAGGGCGTGTGGCCTCAGTCCTGGGGAGGACTGCATTCACCTCGCAAGCAAACTGCTTGAAGATGCGCTGAGAGGCTGGGGCCTGAGCACCACCCAGGATGCAAGCGATCGCGCGCGGCTCCTGGAAGCCCCCAGCCCCCTCGTCCTGATGATTGTCTTCGTACCTCCTTGGCAGATGTGGCAAAGGTGGGAGCCCCGCCTTGCCTTGAGGGCGATCCTCACGAGGCTGGTCCCTCCAACCTCCCTCGCGAGGCTGGTCCTACCAGCGGTCCTCGCGAGGTCTGTCACGCCACCCTTGGCGAGGGCCACAGTCTTCCCAGCATCCTGCGCCTCTTCCTCCCCCTCGGCCGTAGCCCCGATCATTGCGCGCGGGGCATCGACCAATGCGCCCTTCTCGCACGGCCCTGAGCTCCTGGCATTCATTGTTGTTGTGGGTGTGGAGGTCGTGGTACACGCAGTATCGGCTGCCCTTGGATGACTCGGGCTGATCCCTGCCTCGCTTGGTGTCTGGTTCTGCCGCCACAAGACGACAGCCCCCTTGCGCTTCACGTCCTTGGCCTTGGGCTTCTTCTCTTCTGGATCGGCAGCCGGAAGCTCGAGGAGGGAGAGGCGCCCTTCCTCAGCGCTGGCACATTTGGTCGCCAAGTTGAACAGCTCCAGGGATGTGCACAGGACTTCATGCATTGCTAGCTCGTCCTTCATCTTAACGTCACGCACGCCGTTGGAGAAGGCTGAGATGATGGCTTCCTCAGTCACCTGGGGTATCTTGAGGCGGGCGTTGTTGAAGCGCTGGATGTAATTCTTGTTGGAAATATGCCCTAGAGGCAATAATAAATTAGTTATTATTATATTTCCTTGTTCATGATAATCGTTTATTAACCATGCTATAATTGTATTGATAGGAAACTCAGATACACGTGTGGGTACATAGACAACACCATGTCCCTAGTAAGCCTCTAGTTGACTAGCTCGTTAATCAATAGATGGTTACGGTTTCATGACCATGGACATTGGATGTCATTGATAACGGGATCACATCATTAGGAGTATGATGTGATGGACAAGACCCAATCCTAAGCCTAGCACAGATCGTGTAGTTCATATGCTAAAGCTTTTCTAAATGTCAAGTATCATTTCCTTAGACCATGAGATTGTGCAACTCCCGGATACCGTAGGAATGCTTTGGGTGTACCAAACGTCACAACGTAACTTGGTGGCTATTCCATTACAGGTATCTCCGAAAGTGTCTGTTGGGTTGGCACGAATCGAGACTGGGATTTGTCACTCCGTGTAAACGGAGAGGTATCTCTGGGCCCACTCGGTAGGACATCATCATAATGTGCACAATGTGATCAAGGAGTTGATCACAGGATGATGTGTTACGGAACGAGTAAAGAGACTTGCCGGTAACGAGATTGAACAAGGTATCGGATACCGACGATCGAATCTCGGGCAAGTACAATACCGCTAGACAAAGGAAATTGTATACGGGATCGATTGAGTCCTTGACATCGTGGTTCATCCGATGAGATCATCGTGGATCATGTGGGAGCCAACATGGGTATCCAGATCTCGCTGTTGGTTATTGCCCGAGAGCCGTCTCGGTCATGTCTGCGTGTCTCCCGAACCCGTAGGGTCCACACACTTAAGGTACGGTGATGCTAGGGTTGTATGAATATGAGAATCCAGCAAACCGAATGTTGTTCGGAGTCCCGGATGAGATCCCGGACGTCACGAGGTGTTCCGGAATGGTCCGGAGGTAAAGATTTATATAGAGGAAGTCTTGTTTTGGTCGCCAGAAAAGTTTCGCACTTTATCGGTATTGTACCGGGAGTGCCGAAAGGGGTCCGGGGGTCCACCGGGACCACATGGGCTGGTGGGGGTGCGCCTTGGCCTATATGGGCCAAGGGCACCAGCCCCAAGAGGCCCATGCACCAAGGAGACTTGGGGAGGGGAGAGTCCTAAGAGGGGAAGGCACCTCCGAGGTGCCTTGGCGAGGATGGACTCCTCCCCCCTCTTGGCCGCACCCCTTCCTTGGAGGAAGGGGCAAGGCTGTGCCCTCCCCCCCTCTCTTGCACCTATATAAAGGGAGGGGAGGGAGGGTTGGCCGCACCCTGAAGCCCTTGGCGCCTCCCCTTCCTGCTACACCTCATCCTCCTTCCCGTAGTCGCTTAGCGAAGCCCTGCCGGAGTTCTGCTGCATCCACCACCACGCCGTCGTGCTGCTGGATCATCATAAACCTCTCCTTCCCCCTTGCTGGATCAAGAAGGAGGGGACGTCATCCGCTCCGTACGTGTGTTGAACGCGGAGGTGCTGTCCGTTCGGCACTAGGATCATCGGTGATTTGAATCACGACGAGTACGACTCCATCAACCCCGTTCACTTGAACGCTTCCGCACGCGATCTACAAGTGGTATGTAGATGCAATCACTCTCCCATGACTCGTTGCTAGACGAACTCATAGATGGATCTTGGTGAAACCGTAGAAATTTTTTTAATTTTCTGCAACGTTCCCCAACAGTGGCATCATGAGCTAGGTCTATGCGTAGTTCTCTATTGCACGAGTAGAACACAATTTTTTGTGGGCGTAGATGTTGTCAACTTTCTTGCCGCTACTAATATTATCTTGCTTCAGCGGTATTGTGGGATGAAGCGGCCCGGACCGACCTTACACGTACGCTTACGTGAGACTGGTTCCACCGACCGACATGCACTAGTTGCATGGTGGCTAGCGGGTGTCTGTCTCTCCCACTTTAGTTGGAGCGGATTCGATGAAAAGGGTCCTTATGAAGGGTAAATAGAAGTTGACAAATCACGTTGTGGCTTTCACGTAGGTAAGAAAACGTTCTTGCTAGAACCCTATTGCAGCCACGTAAAACTTGCAACAACAATTAGAGGACGTCTAACTTGTTTTTGCAGCAAGTGTGTTGTGATATGATATGGCCAAAGTTGTGATGAATGATGAATGATATATGTGATGTATGAGATCATGTTCTCGTAATAGGAATCACGACTTGCATGTCGATGAGTATGACAACCGGAAGGAGCCATAGGAGTTGTCTTTATTTTTGTATGACCTGCGTGTCATTGAAGAACGCCATGTAAATTACTTTACTTTATTGCTAAACGCGTTAGCCATAGAAGTATAAGTAGTCGTTGGCGTGACAACTTCATGAAGACACGATGATGGAGATCATGATGATGGAGATCATGGTGTCATGCCGGTGACAAGATGATCATGGAGCCCCGAAGATGAAGATCAAAGGAGCTATATGATATTGGCCATATCACGTCACTACTACATAATTGCATGTGATGTTTATTATGTTTATGCATCTTGTTTACTTATAACGACGGTAGTAAATAAGATGATCCCTCATAACAATTTCAAGAAAGTGTTCTCCCTAATTGTGCACCGTTGCTAAAGTTCGTCGTTTCGAAGCACCACGTGATGATCGGGTGTGATAGATTCTTACGTTCACATACAATGGGTGTAAGCCAGATTTACACACGTAGAACACTTAGGTTAACTTGACGAGCCTAGCATGTACAGACATGGCCTTAGAACACAAGAGACCGAAAGGTCGAGCATGAGTCGTGTAGTAGATACGATCAACATGAAGATGTTCACCGATGATGACTAGTCCGTCTCACGTGATGGTCGGACACGGCCTAGTTGACTCGGATCATGTAATCACTTAGATGACTAGAGGGATGTCTATCTAAGTGGGAGTTCATGAGATGAACTTAATTATCACGAACATAGTCAAAAGATCTTTGCAAATTATGTCGAAGCTCGCGCTTTAGTTCTACTGTTTAGATATGTACCTAGAGAAAATATAGTTGAAAGTTGATGAGAGCGATTATGCGGACGAGAAAGCTTATGTCCTTAATGCACCGCGGATTGTGCTGAACCCCAAACGTCGTTTGTGGATGTTACGAACATCGGACATACACATTTTGATAACTACGTGATAGTTCAGTTAAACGGTTTAGAGTTGAGGCACCAAAGACGTTTTTTGAAACGTCGCGGAACATATGAGATGTTTCAAGGGCTGAAATTGCGATTTCAGGCTCGTGCCCACGTCAAGAGGTATAAGACCTCCGATGATTTTCTTAGCCTGCAAACTAAGGGAGAAAAGCTCAATCGTTGAGCTTGTGCTCAGATTGTCTCGAGTGCAACAATCACTTGAATCGAGTGGGAGTTGATCTTCCGGATGAGATAGTGATGTTTCTCCAAAGTCATTGCCACCAAGCTACTAGAGCTTCGTGATGAACTATAACATATCAGGGATAGATATGATGATCCTTGAAGTGTTCACGATGTTTGTCACCGCGAAAGTAGAAGTCAAGTAGGAGCATCAATTGTTGATGGTTGGTAAAACCACTAGTTTCAAGAAGGGCAAGGGCAACAAGGGATACTTCATGAAATGGCAAAACAGTTGCTGCTCTAGTGAAGAAACCCAAGGTTGAACCCAAACCCGAGACTAAGTGCTTACGTAATGAGAGGAACGGACAATCAAGCGGAACCACCCTAGATACTTGGTAGATGAGAAGGTCGGCAAGGTCGATAGAAGTACATTGGATATACATTATGTTAATGTGTACTTTACTAGTACTCCTAGTAGCACCAGGGTATTAGATACCGTTCGGTTGCTAAGTGTTAGTAACTCGAAACAAAAGCTACGGAATAAACGGAGACTAGCTAAAGGTGAGTCGACGATACGTGTTGGAAGTGTTTCCAAGGTTGATGTGATCAAGCATCGCACGCTCCCTCTACCATCGAGATTGGACTTAAACCTAAAATTGTTATTTGGTGTTTGCGTTGAGCATAGACATGATTGGATTATGTCTGTCGAAATACGGTTATTCATTTAAGGAGAATAATGGTTACTCTATTAATTTGAATAATGCCTTCAATGGTCTAGCACCTAAAAGGAATGGTTTATTGAATCTCGATCGTAGTGATACACATTTTCGTGCCAAAAGATATAAGATAGTAATGATGGTACCACGTACTTGTGGCACTGCGATGTAAGTCATATTGGTATAAAACGCATGAAGAAGCTCCATGTTGATGGATCTTTGGACTCACTCGTTTTTGAAAAGTTTGAGACATGCAAACCATGTCTATTGGTGTATACGCATGAAGAAACTCCATGCAGATGAATCGTTTGGACTCACTTGATTTTGAATCACTTGAGATATGCAAATCATACCACATGGGCAAGATGGTGATAAGCCTCGGTTTCAAAGAAGATGGAACAAGGTAGCAACCTGTTGGAAGTAACACATTTTGATGTGTGCAGTCCAATGAGTGCTGAGGCATGCGGTGAATACCGTTATGTTCTAACTTCACAGATGATTCGAGTAGATGTTGAGTATATTTACTTGATGAAACACAAAGTCTAAATTATTGAATGGTTCAAGTAATTTCAGAGTGAAGTTAAAGATCATTGTGACAAGAGGATAAAATGTCTACGATATGATCATAGAGATGAGTATCTAAGTTACGAGCTTTGGCACGCAATTAAGACACTGTGGAAATTGTTTCACAATTAATACTGCCTGGAACACCATAGTGTGATGGTGTGTCCGAACATCATAGTTGCACCCTATTGGATATGGTGCGTACCACGATGTCTCTGTTGGGTTCTACGGTAGGGTGCGTCGACTGCAAATTAAAAATTCCTACGCGCAGAACATCCAGGAACATGCTACGGGAGATGGATCACAGTTCGTTACCACTAGACGCGCAGTGTCGTGCAGCGGAAGAAGAGTTGGGGCAGCGCGTCTGCGTGGATCGTCTCCTCCTCGTTCGATCTCCCTCGAGCGGCCGGTCGTCCGATCCCACGTACGAGTTCGCCGGAGCGGCGCAAGTGCACCGCCTAACGGTATCCGCACGCGCGGGAGGAACGTCAGGCGGCGGATCGCTAGGTCCGATCACACGGGCGGCGAGTGGAGGTGGCTATTCGCAACACATGCAAACCCTAGTCGCAGCACCAAGCGATCAACCGCCTGAGTGTGCCGCACCTCCACTTTATATAGGCGTCCGTCGCGGGCTCAACACTTGGGCCTTGCACGGACCCTAAAGCTCAAAGTCTATTCGGTCACGTTCCTAGTCCGATTCGGATCACATCCCACCAAAGGTCCTCGAACTGACCTCATAGGTTCCTTCCCTTAAGCGCACGACCCCTTAGGTTCAAGTCGGCTTGGTCACAGTTCGGATCACCTCCGACCTGTACGGTTGGTAGCGGCCTCTAGCAAGGCGTGCCGACCACCAAGCAGACGATGAAGCATGATAGGCGAACATGTACAACGTGTCACACTTCTGTTCCCTTTGTCAAGACGATATATGTTGTCGGGCTCAAGGCGAGACTGTCATCCTTGTGCTAACCCGACCTCTTTCTCGTTCTGATACCGACCACAATCCGGATTATCTCATAATCCTTGTCGCATGGCCATGCTATTCCTGGTCGATCACACGAGGGGCCCAGAGTATATCTCTCCGATCGGAGGGGCAATCCCATCTTGCTCGACCGTGTCTCACAAAGCATGGGACTGGACAAACCCGAAACCTACCTTTGTAACTACCCAACACGGAGTAGCGCCTGGTCGGCCCAAAGCAAGTCCGCCATCCGCAGAGTACATGTGTCAGCCTTAGGTCTTAGGACATAGAACGTATGTTGTACTAGAGACACACAGATGACATATCGCTGCGTCTCTCATAGTTGGGTCTGTCCGACTCAGACCTTATCTCGACTCGGATCCGACTATGTCGAATCCGACCAGACCTTTCCAAGTCCATATTATCCGGTTAGCATCCAATGCTCCATCGCTAGTGAGACCAAGCCATCGACCGTGTCATATGCCAGTCTAGTCGGCTGCGCGTCCACACAACCCTTTTGACTAGGGACCTTTTAGGACAGTCATCATACAATGCATAGTCCCACAAACAAGTGACATACTTGCTGATACACATCATTGATAATGTCCAAGGACTATCTTTATTCATAAACACATAGGAAATATCATCATACATGATTGCCTCTAGGGCATATCTCCAACAGTCTCTTATCGAATCACCACTATCGTTCATGGGTTAGGCATTATAGACAACCGCACTCACTTTAATAGGGCACCACGTAATTCCATTGAGACGGCACTGTTTGAACTATGGTTTGGAGAAACCTATGTTGTCGTTTCTTAAAGGTTTGGGGCTGCGACGCTTGTGTGAAAAAGTTTCAGGTTGATAAGCTCGAACCCAAAGCGGATAAAATGCATCTTCATAGGACACCCAAAACGGTTGGGTATACCTCCTAATTCAGAACCGAAAGCAATAGGGATTGTTTCTAGAAACGGGTCCTTTCTCGAGGAAAAGTTTCTCTCGAAAGAATTGAGTGGGAGGATGGAGGAGACTTGATGAGGATATAGAAACATCACTTCAACCAGTGTAGCAGGGCACGGGGAAGTTCTGTGGCACCTACATCAATTGAAGTAGAAGCTTATGATAGTGATCATGAAGCTACAGATCAAGTCACAACCGAACCTCGGAGGACGACAAGTACGCGTAATGATTCGGAGTGGTACGGTGATCCTGTCTTGAATGTCATGTTGCTAGACAACAATGAACCTGCGAGCTATGGAGAAGCAAAGGTGGGCCCATATTCCAACAAATGGTTAGAAGCCATGAAATCCGAGATAGGATCCATGTATCAGAACAAAGCATGGACTTTGGTGGACTTGCCCGTTGATCGGCAAGCCATTGAGATAAATGGATCTTTAAGAAGAAGACGGGCGTGGACGATAATGTCACCCTCTATGAAGCTCAACTGTGGCGAAGAGTTTTTCACAAGTTCAAGGAGTTGACTACGATGAGATTTTCTCATCCGTAGCGATGCTTAAGTCCGTCGGAATCATGTTAGCATATCTGCAATTATGAAATCTGGCAGATGGATGTCAAAACGAGTTTCCTTACCAGTCTCCGTAAGGAAAGGTTGTATGTGATACAATCAGAAAGTTTTTGTCGATCCTAAGGATGCTAAAAGTTATGCTGGCTCCAGCGATTCTTCTAAGGACTAGAGTAAGCATCTCGGAGTTGGAATATACGCTTTGATAAAATGATCAAAGATTTTGGGTTTATACAAAGTTTGTGAGAAACTTGTATTTCCAAAGAAGTGAGTGGGAGCACTATAGAATTTCTGATGAGTATATGTTGTTGACATATTGTTGATCGAAATGATGTAGAATTTCCGAAAGCATATAGGGTTGTTTGAAAAGTGTTTTTCAATAGAAAACCTGGATTAGGCTACTTGAACATTGAGCATCAAGATCTATGAGGATAGATCAAAAAACGCTTAATGGTACTTTCAAACGAGCATATACCCTGACATGATCTTGAAGGTGTTCAAGATGGATCAGTCAAAGAAGGAGTTCTTGCCTGAGATGTAAGGTATGAAGTTAAGACTCAAAGCTCGACCACGGCAGAAAAGAGAGAAAGGACGAAGGTCGTCCCCTATGCTTTAGACATAGGCTCTATAGTATGCTATCGTGTACCGCACCGGAAGTGTGCCTTGCCATGAGTCACTAAGGGTACAAGAATGATCCAGGAATGGGGATCATTGGACAGCGTCAAAATTGTCCTTGGAGTAAATAAGGACATGTTTCTCGATTATGGAGGTGATAAAGAGTTCGGCGTAAAGGGTAACGTTGATGCAAGCTTTAACACCTATCCGAGTGACTCTGAGTAGCAAACCGGATACGTATAGTGGAGCAACCATTTGGAATAGCTTCAAGTGGAACATGGAAGCAACATTTACAATATGACATAGAGAATTGCAAAGTACATACGGATCTGAATACTGCAGACGCGTTGACTAAAACTTCTCTCACAAGCAAAACATGATCAAACCCCAGAAATCATTGAGTCTTAATCACATGATGATGTGAACTAGTTTAATGACACTAGTAAACTATTTGGATGTTGGTCACATGGCGATGTGACCTGTGAGTGTTAATCACATGGCGATGTGAACTAGATTATTGACTCTAGTGCAAGTGGGAGACTGTTGGAAATATGCCCTAGAGGCAATAATAAATTAGTTATTATTATATTTCCTTGTTCATGATAATCGTTTATTATCCATGCTATAATTGTATTGATAGGAAACTCAGATACATGTGTGGGTACATAGACAACACCATGTCCCTAGTAAGCCTCTAGTTGACTAGCTCGTTAATCAATAGATGGTTACGGTTTCATGACCATGGACATTGGATGTCATTGATAACGGGATCACATCATTAGGAGAATGATGTGATGGACAAGACCCAATCCTAAGCTGTCATGCCCAATATGCGACCCTATCCAAAAGGAACTCGACGGTCCCACCAAGGATAGACCCGCATATTGAAACGCTTTTGCAAGGTGGATATCATTACATCAACATTACATAATAGATGGGGATACATACATAAGGCACAAATGCCACAATAATACAACAACATCAAATACAAGATCAACATCCGACTACGGATGAAACATAAACAGAAACTCAATGACATCCACCCTGCTAGCCCAGGCTGCCAACCTGGAACCTATCCCCTGATCAAAGAAGAAGCAGAATAAGAACTCCAAACAAGCAAACATCGCTCTCGCGTCATGATCATCGCAAACCTGTACCTGCAACTGGTGGTGTAGTAATCTGTGAGCCACGAGGACTCAGCAATCCCATTACCATGGGTATCAAGATTAGCAAAGCTTAATGGGAAAGGAAGGGGTAAAGTGGTGAGGTTGCAGCAGCGACTAAGAAAATATGGTGGCTAACTTACGCAAATGAGAGCGAGAAGAGAAACAAAGGAACAGTCGTCAACTAGTAATGATCAAGAAGTGATCCTGAACTCCTACTTGCGGCCAAACATAACCCAAGAAACCGTGTTCTCCTCTCGATCAACCCGAAAAGAGACCATCACGGTTACGCATTACACGGTTGGTGTATTTTAGAAGAGTTTGCTTCAAGTTTACTACAACCGGATATTAACAAATTCCCATCCGCCACATAACAGCGGGCACGGCTCTCGAAAGTTTATACCCTGCAGGGTGTCCCAACTTAGCCCATGATAAGCTCTCGCGATCAACGAAGGATATTCCTTCTCCCCGGAAGACCCGATCAGTCTCGAATCCGGCTACAAGACATTTCGACAAAGAATAAAACTAGACCAACAAAGCCGCCCGATGCGCCGACAATCCCGATAGGAGCTGCACATATCTCGTTCTCGTGGCAACACCGGATGAGACTAGCTACGAGTAAAACCAGACCTCGAGTTGTTCGAGGGGCCCCGCAGTAGCTCGGTTCAAAGCCAAGACTTAGAGAAGCACCGCCTGTGGGGGTTAAAATAAAGATGACCCTTGGGCTCCGGTAACCCAAGGGAAAAAAGGGCTGGGTGAGGCAAATGGTAAAACCAATGTTGGGCCTTGCTGAAGGAGTCTTATTCAAAGCAAACTGTCAAGGGGGTCCCATAAATCACCCGACCGCGTTAGGGACGCAAAATCCGGGAACATAATACCGATATGACGGAAACTAGGGCGGCAAGAGTGGAACAAAACACTGTGCATAAGGCCGAGCCTTCCACCCTTTACCAAGTATATAGATGCATTAATAATATAAGATATATTGTGATATCCCAACAAGTAAACATGTTCCAACAAGGAACAACATCTCCATGTTCCAACAAGGAACAAACTTCATCTTCACTGCAACTAGCAACGCTATAAGAGGGGCTGAGCAAAGCGGTAACATAGCCAAACAACGGTTTGCTAGGAAGGGTGCAAAAGGTTAGAGGTCGACATGGCAATTTGGGAGGCTTGAGGAACAAGTGATAGGTAGCGCAGCATAGCGATAGAACGAAACAACTAGCATAGCAATGATAGTAGTGAGATCCAGGTAGCGTCATCTTGCCTGAAATCCCGCTAGGAAGAAGAACGAGTCCATGAAGAAGATGAACGGGAGTAGTCGAGCGAATCCTCACAACTCCGGAATGAAACCGAAGCTAACGAGAGAAGCAACCCGGAAAGAAACAAACAACATGGTAAATGCACAAGCATAAACATGGCACGATGCACAATCAAGTATGATGCATGTCCGGTTTAATGAGGCATGGCATGGCAAAGTGCAACAAACAATGCTACAAGTTAGTGGAGCTCAATATGCAACGAGTTGCATATTGACAAAACACCACATTGACATATTTAGTTTAATCTCGTTGAGGAACACAACAATATTAAATGTTGTTAAACATGGCAAGAGGTGAAGCAACAAGAAACTACACATCTAGGCAAGTTTAAATGAGGCCGGAAACAACGAACAACAATTCGGTAAAACCCCATATGCATATTTTAGATTTGGAACTGATCTGCCCTGAACACAATTTTAGAGTTGTTAAACATGCAAATTAATGCCACCATGTTAAACTACGATTTTCTACCCCATTTACATATAAAGTTTAATAAATTTGGAGCTACGGTTATTTAGTTATGAAAAAATCATTTTAGCATGGCATTTAAGCAAATTTAAACAAACAACATTTTAAAAAATTTAATTGTTGTTATCATGATGCGGATGACATATGCAAGTTTTAAGCAATTTTATGAAAATGTTGACAAGAGCATTATGAAGCATTTGTCGTCGTGGCGGAAACAAAAAAAGATGCCACGGCAACGACAACGGAAATGGTGCCATGGCAACATTCCGGTTCCGATAACTCGATTGAGATGTTGGTGCAAAAGAAAGTGTGGAGAGCGTGCCATGCAAGATGGTGGGGTGATCCCGTTACTGTGTTCCCAATGCGTCGACGGCAAGGCAATGAGGAACGCGCAAGGAACAACTCGGACATGGTGCAAACACGGGCATCTCATACAACCCACATTCGTTCTCGGAAGGTCGTTCCGGCGGTTATACCTTCGAAGCGTGTATTTTCAAAGCGGACCGAGTTCGTCGAGGGAAGTAGTGGTACACGGATCATAGTGGGAAGTAGTCGTTCTAGCGACGGTAGCGGAAGTAGTGGTTCACGGACGAAGTAGTGGTTCACGTTTTGAAGAGGAACTTGACGAATCCGATGTCTCTGGGGTCGACGGTTGTGGTACATGGTCGTCGTGGTACTTGGCGAATCTGCGTAGTCGAACTTGGCGCATCCGAAAGGGTACTTGACGAAATCCACCTCGGATATAGTCGTACCCGTGTAGTCGGACTTGACAAAAAAAGGCACACCGCTGCAGTCCACGGTACTTGGTGAAAATCTGAAGATGGCCTTGGCGGATGCAAGCAGCAAAGACAGGCTGGCAGAGGCAACGCAGGACAAGGGCGGCGACTCGCGGGTTGCGGGAGGCGGTTGTGGCGGCGCTGCTTTGGGGCTTCACGAACTCCGCCAAACGGAGGGAACGAGCGGCGCGGGGCTCCTTGGGCGCAGAGGACGACGGACGGCGCGCAGATGCTCGAGGAGCTCCTCTCCTCGAAGCGCCGGGCGACGGGACTGATGGCGCCGGTGGAGATGCAGGCAGCAGCAAGAGGCCAGACAGTGGCTCCGGCGACGCGGAGGCTGGGCACGGAACTTGGCGAGGCGGAGGGCAGAGAAGGCCCGGCGATGCAGGCGGCGACTGCCTGGCTCGAGTGGCACACGGCCATGGCAAGGAGGCGAGGCAGAGGAGGGGCTCCAGAGGCGGCGAGGAGGAGGTCGGGCGTGGTAGCGGGGCGATGGGGATGGACGAAGGAGATGGGCTTGCCGGCCTGAATGACGGCACGGCGGCAGAGGAATGGGTGGCCGGAGGCCTTGCCGCCGTGGCAAAGGCGTCAAGGGGAGGAAAAGATAGGCCATGGATCGGGCGTAAGGAGCTGCGGAGGAGGCGCTCGGGCGGCGATGGAGGGAACGAGCGAGGGAGAGGGAGAGATCGAGAGGAGGGAGGCGAGGGGATCGAGCGCTGGGCTCTCCCAGTCGATGCGGTGTGTGGCGGCGGGCAGGGACCGAGAGGGAGAGAGATGGATCGAGGGGATCGGGCAGAGCTGCGGCTAGGGTTAGAGGGGCACCGACTGGGCTGCGGATGGGCCTAAGAGGCCGGCTAGGTTCTTGGCTGCTGGGCTCTCTTCTCCCTCTCTCTTATATTTCTAATGAAAGCATTCGAGAGAAGGAAAATGCAGAGGGGGGGTTAGGGAAAGAAAATGCGCAGGGGGATAATTTTCCCGGACTCGCAAAAATATGCTTGTTCCGAGAAAATAGAAAAGAGCCATGATTGAAAGATTTAAATTCAAACTCATTTGATTTAAATTCAAATGATTTGAGTAGGAAGTGAGGGTTGGGAAGGTCCAAAAATGTTGAGGATTTCGATGGGGCTCCGAAAAATGACGAAATAATTTATTGGACAAAGTTTGAGGTCAAGAAGTGAGATAACAAAGGCATGGGGAATTATTTTGCAAGTGTGTCAAAGGTAATTCCACATCAATGGAATATTTTATAATAGCTCCATAAATATTAGGAGGATATGTTATAAAGAGAAAACACCATGTGAATTCCTCGATTTAAATAGATCAAAAGATCTATGCAGTTTATTTAGTTGAGGTTTTTAAAAAATTAAATGACATGCGGGCATGATGACATGATGCAATGCAAAAATAAATAGAGCAAGCACAAATAAAACACACAGAGGTCACAAAATATGGAAGTCTTACGGCGTCGGTCTCGGGGCGTTACAACACTCCACCACTACAAGAGGATCTCGTCCCGAGATCTAGGATGGCACCGGATAGAAAAACGGAAGAAGAAAGAGGAGGTAAAACTAAGTTGCTTCTTTGACGAACGAGTGAAACCCCGAACCTTGAGAGGTTTAGCAATTTAAAAGAAAGAGTATGACAGAGATGAACGAGATTGCAAACACTCCGTTAACAAAGAGGAACAAGGAACATTACAAGAACCTTGTAGGTTAAAAGACATAAGAAAAAGGGTTGCAAAGGACAAGAAGTACATGCAATCACTCCGGTAGAAACGAGGTGTACAAGGAACGATAAGGATCAATTACGACAACACTCCGGTTGGAAATGGAAGATAAAGAATATGAGCTTGGCAAAATGAAAGCACTTGGATGAGACTCCGGTTAGAAGAGGAATGATAGACAGAACTCTCGGTTAAAACAAGATAGAGAAGGAATAAGAATGATATAATTTTGGCAGCACTCAATCGTAAATGGAAGGAATTGAACATGAACTAGAGAGGATGGAACGATACTTGATGAAGACATGACACAAAACCTCCGGAAAGAATTGAAAAAGTTGAATGAAAAGAATTTTGAAAGATTGAATGGAGTTGTTGAGAAAATCAACAACGAAAAAATAAGATTGTTGTGTACTTATCAAAACATCTCCAAACTTGAGGTGAAATTATACCACGACCAAAAGTTTGAATAGCTGAGAAGAATGAAGAAATGCAAAACTCCACTTCAAAAGAATACGGAGAATTAATTGCACTTCGAGACGCGAGAAGAAAAGATACTTGAACTCCGCCAACAAAATCTTGATGAACTCTTGAAGAATGAATTAAATCATGACGAGCCACCATGAAGAACTCCGGTAACAAAAGGATGATGAGATAGAATGAAGGAAGAAAGAATAAGATGAGCTTGCATGAATTAGATGGAGGATTCCGACGAAATGACCGAGGAAATTGAACTCCGGAAAAAAAAGATGAAAAGACTTGGAACTAGAATTTATTCATCAAGAACAAACTCCGACGGAAGGGATTACTCACTTGGATGCAATAAGAATAAGATTTATTGTATGCTTATCCTTCATCAAATTAAATTGATGACAAGCAATGGATTTTGCATAATACTTATTCTCGTTGAAAAAGGATTAAGGGGAAACATCGCACAAAACTTGAGAAAGTCTTCATGAACCACCGGTAGGATTTGAGAGAAATGAATGGATTGATATGCTAATGAAGGAAAAGAATCTTGAACGAACCATCGTAAGAATTCGAAAATTACTTATGAAAGAGAATGAATCACCGGGAAGAATTAGGAAAGCACGAAGGTACTTGAGGGAATTAAAATGCAAGAGAACGAAGAGATCGCGAACTGATTGAAGAATACTTGAACGAAGCACCGGAATAATATTGAGATGAACGAAGGGCACGGATATAGAATAATTGGGGAATGAATCTGAAAACTTGGAACGAATAAATCTTCCGAAAAGATGGCCTCCGGATGATTGAGACGGAAAGCAACTCCTGAAATACTCCGGATGGATGAAAAGAATTTACATGACTGGCAACAATTAGATAGGATAACATCGAGCTAGCACCATGAATCTCCGGGAGAACGGACAAGATTTAAGAGAAACTCTACTTCGGTCTTCGAATGACGACGAGAAAACACCACCAAAATTACTGAGATACTCCGGGAGAATGGAAAGCAAAGAGGTTGAGCCAACAATGAAATGATTTGAAATCGATCTTGGAAAAGGCATGTGACTGACGAAATTCATTCTTACGTCAAACTTGAAAAGAATTGGGAATAACTCCGGGGGAATTAGAAGAGTCAGGTAAGATCCTGGGAAAAGACCTGTGGGTTAGGGCCCACTAAAAGAAAACACCGTTGGAAAGGGATGTTGAACAGATAGATGATGCACCGGAACAATTGAAATATTTGGATGAGGTGACAACCTCGAATTAATTAGAACACAGACGAATCTCCTGAAATGTCTTGAGCACTCTGGAAGGATAAACTGGCAAGAGGAGAACGAGCAGGAAAAACACTTCGAGGAAAAGAATATGATCAACCTCAAAACTTGAATTGAATCCACCGGAAAAAGAAAGGGATGAAGAATGACGAACAAGACGAGAATTCACCGGTTGAAATAATTGAGGGAAGACTGAAGAGGCTCCATACGAATGGAATTGATGGTCGGAAGAAACTCGAACTCCGGAATAATAGGGTGGAGGGCGGAAAACAAAGACAACTTGGAAGGGAAATCGGCGAATATCTTGAAGAGAAAAACACGGTTGAAATCATTGAGGAAAGAAAGCAAAGACTTCGCATACGAGTAGGATGGATACTCAATTACGGACTCGCTCGAGATGAAAAAGGGATGGGAGGGTGGGAAAATAAGACAACTGAGGATTGAACTCAAAGATGAAGAGGCTCGAGTCAACTTGACGAGAGATGCACCGGATGAAAAGAGCTGAGGAACAACGATCGAAAAACTAACTGCGTGATCCTAAAGAAAATTTGAAGGGGAAGTGAAGTAATTCAAAACACCTACGTCAAGATTCCTTACCAGAGCGACGAAGGGGCTGAGGAGTAAAAAGAATTCCTACTCTCCGATATAACTAGACTCCGAAAACAGTTTTCTTCTAGACTCGACAACGGCCGAACTACACGATCAATCAAGGGGGCTCCTAAGGTCAGTCGAGGCTCTGATACCATCTTGTCACGCCCAATATTCGACCCTATCCAAAAGGAACTCGACGGTCCCACCAAGGATAGACCCGCATATTGAAACGCTTTTGGAAGGTGGATATCATTACATCAACATTACATAATAGATGGGGATACATACATAAGGCACAAATGCCACAAGAATACAACAACATCATATACAAGATCAACATCCGACTACGGATGAAACATAAACAAACTCAACGACATCCACTCCTGCTAGCCGGGCTGCCGACCTGGAACCTATCCCCGATCAAAGAAGAAGCGTAAGAAGAACTCCAAACAAGCAAACATCGCTCTCGGCCATGATCATCGCAAACCTGTACACGCAATCGGTGGTGTAGTAATCTGTGAGCCACGAGGACTCAAAGCAATCCCATTACCATGGGTATCAAGACTAGCAAAGCTTAATGGGAAAGGAAGGGGTAAAGTGGTGAGGTTGCAGCAGCGACTAAGCAAATATGGTGGCTAACTTACGCAAATGAGAGCGAGAAGAGAAACAAAGGAACGGTCGTCAACTAGTAATGATCAAGAAGTGATCCTGAACTCCTACTTGCGTCAAACATAACCCAAGAAACCGTGTTCTCCTCTCGATCAACCCCGAAAAGAGACCATCACGGTTACGCATTAACGGTTGGTGTATTTTAGAAGAGTTTGCTTCAAGTTTACTACAGCCGGATATTAACAAATTCCCATCCGCCACATAACAGCGGGCACGGCTCTCGAAAGTTTATACCTGCAGGGTGTCCCAACTTAGCCCATGATAAGCTCTCGCGATCAACGAAGGATATTCCTTCTCCCGGAAGACCCGATCAGTCTCGGAATCCCGGCTACAAGACATTTTGACAGCAATAAAACTAGACCAGCAAAGCCGCCCGATACCGACAATCCCGATAGGAGCTGCACATATCTCGCTCTCGTGGCAACACCGGATGAGACTAGCTACGAGTAAAACCAGACCTCGAGTTGCTCCGAGGGGCCCCGCAGTAGCTTGGTTCAGCCAAGACTTAGAGAAGCACCGCCGGGGGGCTAAAATAAAGATGACCCTTGGGCTCGTAACCCAAGGGAAAAAAGTCTGGTGAGGCAAATGGTAAAACCAATGTTGGGCCTTCTTTGGAGGAGTCTTATTCAAAGCGAACTGTCAAGGGGTCCCATAAATCACCCGACCGCGTTAGGGACGCAAAAATCCGGGGAACATAACACCGATATGACGGAAACTAGGGCGGCAAGAGTGGAACAAAACACTGTGCATAAGGCCGAGCCTTCCACCCTTTACCAAGTATATAGATGCATTAATAATATAAGATATATTGTGATATCCCAACAAGTAAACATGTTCCAACAAGGAACAACATCTCCATGTTCCAACAAGGAACAAACTTCATCTTCACCTGCAACTAGCAACGCTATAAGAGGGGCTGAGCAAAGCGGTAACATAGCCAAACAACGGTTTGCTAGGAAGGGTGCAAAAGGTTAGAGGCTGACATGGCAATTTGGGAGGCTTGAGGAACAAGTGATAGGTAGCGCAGCATAGCGATAGAACGAAACAACTAGCATAGCAATGATAGTAGTGAGATCCAGGGTAGCGGTCATCTTGCCTGAAATCCCGCTAGGAAGAAGAACGAGTCCATGAAGAAGATGAACGGGAGTAGTCTAACGAATCCTCACAACTCCGGAATGAAACCGAAGCTAACGAGAGAAGCAACCCGGAAAGAAACAAACAACATGGTAAATGCACAAGCATAAACATGGCACGATGCACAATCAAGTATGATGCATGTCCGGTTTAATGAGGCATGGCATGGCAAAGTGCAACAAACAATGCTACAAGTTAAGTGGAGCTCAATATGCAACGAGTTGCATATTGACAAAACACCACATTGACATATTTAGTTTAATCTCGTTTAGGAACACAACAATATTAAATGTTGTTAAACATGGCAAGAGGTGAAGCAACAGTAAACTACACATCTAGGCAAGTTTAAATGAGGCCGGAAACAACGAACAACAATTCCGGTAAAACCCCATATGCATATTTTAGATTTGGAACTGATCTGCCCTGAACACAATTTTACAGTTGTTAAACATGCAAATTAATGACACCATGTTAAACTAGGCATTTTCTACCCCATTTACATATAAAGTTTAATAAATTTGGAGCTACGGTTATTTAGTTATGAAAAAAATCATTTTAGCATGGCATTTAAGCAAATTTAAACAAACAACATTTTAAAAATTTTAATTGTTGTTATCATGATGCCGATGACATATGCAAGTTTTAAGCAATTTTATGAAAATGTTGACAAGAGCATTATGAAGCATTTGTCGTCGTGGCGGAAACAAAAAAAGATGCCACAAAGAACGACAACGGAAATGGTGCCACGGCAACATTCCGGTTCCGATAACTCGATTGAGATGTCGGTGCAAAAGAAAGTGTGGAGAGCGTGCCATGCAAGATGGTGGGGTGATCCTGGTTACCGGGTTCCCACGTGTCGACGGCAAGGCAATGAGGAACGCGCAAGGAACAACTCGGACATGGTGCAAACACGGGCATCTCATACAACCCACATTCGTTCTCGGAAGGTCGTTCCGGCGGTTATACCTTCGAAGCGTGTATTTTCAAAGCGGACCGAGTTCGTCGAGGGAAGTAGTGGTACACGGATCGTAGTGGGAAGTAGTCGTTCTAGCGACGGTAGCGGAAGTAGTGGTTCACGGACGAAGTAGTGGTTCACGTTTTGAGGAGGAACTTGACGAATCCGATGTCTCCGGGGTCGACGGTTGTGGTACATGGTCGTCGTGGTACTTGGCGAATCTGCGTAGTCGAACTTGGCGCATCCGAAAGGGTACTTGACGAAATCCACCTCGGATATAGTCGTACCCGTGTAGTCGGACTTGACAAAAAAAAAGGCACACCGGCTGCAGTCACGGTACTTGGTGAAAATCTGAAGATGGCCTTGGCGGATGCAAGCAGCAGCACAGGGCTGGCAGAGGCAACGCGGGACAAGGGCGAGGCGACGCCTTGGGTTGCGGAGGCCAAGCCACGTGGCGGCGCGCTGCCGGGTTCGGCGAACTCCGCCAAACGGAGGGAACGAAGCGGCGCTGGGCTGCTGGGCGCAGAGGACGACGGACGAAAGCGCAGATGCTCGAGGAGCTCTTCCTCGAGCGCCGGGCGACGGGGACTGATGGCGCCGGTGGAGATGCAAAAGAAATAAGAAGCCAAGACAGGCTCCGGCGACGCCGGAGGCTGGGCACGGAACTTGGCGCAGGCGGAGGGCAGCAGAGAAGGCCCGGCGATGCAGGGCGGCGACCTGCTGGCTCGAGTGGCACGCGGCCATGGCAAGGAGGCGAGGCAGAGGAGGGGCTCCAGAGGCGGCGAGGAGGAGGTCGGGCGTGGTAGCGGGGCGATGGGGATGGACGGAGGAGATGGGCTCGCCGGCCAGAACGACGGCACGGCGGCAGAGGAATGGGTGGCCGGAGGCGCGGCCGGTCGCCGTGCAGTGGCGCGCGGGAGGAAAAGATAGGCCATGGATCGGGCGTGAGGAGCTGCGGAGGAGGCGCTCGGGCGGCGATGGAGGGCACGAGCGAGGGAGAGGGAGAGATCGAGAGGAGGGAGGCGAGGGGATCGAGCGCTGGGCTCTCCCTGTCGATGCGGTGTGTGGCGGCGGGCAGGGACCGAGAGGGAGAGAGATGGATCGAGGGGATCGGGCAGAGCTGCGGCTAGGGTTAGAGGGGCACCGGCTGGGCTGCGGATGGGCCTAAGAGGCCGGCTAGGTTGCAGTCTGCTGGGCTCTCTTCTCCTCTCTCTTATATTTCTAACAGAAAGCATTAGAGAGAAGGAAAATGAAGAGGGGGTTAGGGAAAGAAAATGCGTTAGGGATAATTTTCATGGACTCGCAAAAAATATGCTTGTTCCGAGAAAATAGAAAAGAGCCATGATTGAAAGATTTAAATTCAAACTCATTTGATTTAAATTCAAATGATTTGAATAGGAAGTGAGGGTTGGGAAGGTCCAAAAATGTTGAGGATTTCGGTGGGGCTCCGGAAAATGACGAAATAATTTATTGGACAAAGTTTGAGGTCAAGAAGTGAGATAACAAAGGCATGGGGAATTATTTTGCAAGTGTGTCAAAGGTAATTCCACATCAATGGAATATTTTATAATAGCTCCATAAATATTAGGAGGATATGTTATAAAGAGAAAACACCATGTGAATTCCTCGATTTAAATAGATCAAAAGATCTATGCAGTTTATTTAGTTGAGGTTTTTAAAAATTAAATGACATGCTGGCATGATGACATGATGCAATGCAAAAATAAATAGAGCAAGCACAAATAAAAACACACAGAGGTCACAAAATATGGAAGTCTTCTGAGCGTCGGTCTCGGGGCGTTACATAAGCCTAGCACAGATCGTGTAGTTCGTATGCTAAAGCTTTTCTAAATGTCAAGTATCATTTCCTTAGACCATGAGATTGTGCAACTCCCGGATACCGTAGGAATGCTTTGGGTGTACCAAACGTCACAACGAATCGGGTGGCTATAAAGGTGCATTAGAGGTATCTCCGAAAGTGTACATTGGGTTGGCACGAATTGAGACTGGGATTTGTCACTCCGTGTAAACGGAGAGGTATCTCTGGGCCCACTCGGTAGGACATCATCATAATGTGCACAATGTGATCAAGGAGTTGATCACAGGATGATGTGTTATGGAACGAGTAAAGATACTTGCCGGTAACGAGATTGAACAAGGTATCGGATACCGACGATCGAATCTCGGGCAAGTACAATACCTCTAGACAAAGGGAATTGTATACGGGATCGATTGAGTCCTTGACATCGTGGTTCATCCGATGAGATCATCGTGGAACATGTGGGAGCCAACATGGGTATCCAGATCCCGCTGTTGGTTATTGCTCGAGAGCCGTCTCGGTCATGTCTGCGTGTCTCCCGAACCCGTAGGGTCTACACACTTAAGGTAATGGTGACGCTTAGGGTTGTATGAATATGAGAATGCAGCAAACCGAATGTTGTTCGAGTCCCAGATGAGAACCCGGACGTCCACGAGGAGTTCGGAATGGTCCCGAGGTAAAGATTTATATATAGGAAGTCTTGTTTTGGTCGCCGGAAAAGTTTCGCACTTTATCGGTATTGTCTTTGGGAGTGCCGAAGGGGTCCGGGGTCCACCGGGGTCCACCTGCCCCGTGGGGCCACAGGGGCTGGTGGGGGTGCGCCTTGGCCTATATGGGCCAAGGGCACCAGCCCCAAGAGGCCCATGCGCCAAGGAGACTTGGGGAGGAGAGTCCTAAGAGGGAAGGCACCTCCGAGGTGCCTTGGGGAGGATGGACTCCTTCCCCTCTTGGCCGCACCCTTCCTTGGAGGAAGGGGCAAGGCTGCCCTCCCCTCTCTTGCACCTATATAAAGGGAGGGAGGGAGGGGTGGCCGCACCACAAGCCCTTGGCGCCTCCCCTTCCTGCTACACCTCATCCTCCTCCCGTAGTCGCTTAGCGAAGCCCTACCGGAGTTCTGCTGCATCCACCACCACGCCGTCGTGCTGCTGGATCATCATCAACCTCTCCTCCCCCCTTGCTGGATCAAGAAGGAGGAGACGTCATCCGCTCCATACGTGTGTTGAACGCGGAGGTGCTGTCCGTTCGGCACTAGGATCATCGGTGATTTGAATCACGGCAGTGCGACTCCATCAACCCCGGTCACTTGACCGGTTCCGCACGCGATCTACAAGTGGTATGTAGATGCAATCACTCTCCCATGACTCGTTGCTAGATGAACTCATAGATGGATCTTGGTGAAACCGTAGAAAAAATTTTAATTTTCTGCAACGTTCCCCAACACTTCTGCAGGGTCTTTCCCGGCTGTTGCTTGATGCGGCGCATGTCGCTCATGGGCGGAGGCCTGTCGCGAGTGCCTTGGAAGTTGGCGATGAAGCGGGTGCGCATCTCGTCCCACGAGGAGATCATGCCGGGAACCAGGTTCAGGAGCCAGGTTCGGGCTCCGTCCTTGAGTGCCATGGGGAACCAATTTGCCATGACCTTTTCGTCCCCGTTGGCGGCTTCGATGCCCAGCTCGTAGAGCTGAAGGAACTCTGCGGGGTCGGCAGTGCCGTCGTAGCGAGGAGGCAGGTCTGGCTTGAACTTGTCGGGCCATGCGATGCTGCGTAGCTCGGCGGTGAAGGCGCGGCAGCCTGCGGTGGCCACCGGGGCTCTCTGCTGATGCGGAGCTTGCTCTTGTGGATTCCCGCGCACCGCTGCCTGGAGCAGCGCGGGGTCTTGATGCGGTGGCGCTGGAGCGTGGTCGCGGCGCTCTGGCGCTGGGAGCACGCGAGCACCTTCTTGGGGACGAGGGATCTCCTGGCAGCTCCTTTCTTGCTGCGCGGGCACCAGACGCGGAGGGTCTCGGCCCGGGGCCACGCGTCTTGCAGCCAGGGCGCCTTCTTGGGAAGGAGGTGGTGGGGGCACCTCCGGCTCCCTGCCTCTCGCGTGGGGTGAAGGGTGAGGCAGCGAGAGGGATGACGCAGGGGAGCCTCCTGCGGCGCGGACGAGCTCGGCGACGCGGTCGAGCCACTCCTCATAGACGTCGTCGACAGGGCGGTAGCGCAGTAGCTCGTTTGCCGTGATGAGCACGGCTCGAGCCTCCATGGGGGCGCGGTGTGCGTGGGACGAAGAACCAGCAGGGGTGAGCGAGGGTGTAGCGGTGCGGCCTTCTCACCTCACCGACGGGTGCAGGGATGAGGCCTGCTGCTCGTTCCCCGCCGGGCCGGTGGCGGCGTTGGCGGCAGGCGACGGGGAACGACGGGTGCGTCCACCGATGGGAGCCGTCTGGGTGAGTCAAGTGGCGCGAGCAGCCCGGCGCTCGGCGCGGGCTCGGCAAGCGTCAGCCATGGACACGACGGAAGATCACACGCGACCAGGAGAAGATGGATTCCGGCGTGCCCCTACCTGGCGTGCCAAATGTCGGATTTCGGGTTCTGGCAGACCCTTGAGGTTCGAACACTGGGGTGTGCGCGGAGATCTCTCCCCTACCAGCTCACGTGTGAATGGTTTGCGAGGGATCTAAACTAGGAACAATGAACAGCGCAAGAGACACAGGGTTTATACTGGTTCGGGCCGCGTGGTGGAGTAATACCCTACTCCAGTGTGTGGTGTGGTGGATTGCCTCTGGGGCTGATGAAGAACAGTACAAGGGAAGAACATCCTCGCGAGGGGCTGTTCTTGAGCTGGTGCTATGAACTGCTTGGGTGAGTTCAGTCGCTTCTCTCTCTCTAGGGCTCTATCAGATAGTCTCGATCCCTCCCCTACTCGGTGGTGGCTAGTCCTATTTATAGAGCGAGGCCCTGGGCCTCTTCCCAAATAATGAGCGGGAAGGGCTCCAACAATTGGCCATTTTGAAGGGGAACATCTGGTACACTTATCCTGACTAAAGTTGGTCTTCGACTGCCAAAGGCTCTGGTGGTGATGTCGTCCTGGGCTCCACGATGACCTCCATCCTGCCGTTCTGCTGGTCTTGGTCTTGTTGCACCGAAATGGTAACCTTTTCCTAATGCCTTGGCCTGGGCTTGCCCCCTTTGCACCGAAAGCGAAACAAGGACACTGTGTAGGTCGGCGCCCGCCTGGCGCCCGCCTGGTCCTCAATCGTCATGGCTTGCATCACGGGCCCCTCGGGAGGTGCCATGCCTTGATCTCTCCGCCTCCTCGTGAGCTTGCCTGAGGGGGCTGCTCCTGAGGAAGGTTCCTGTCGTCCGCCCCTCGAGGCTTGGCCCCTCACGAGGCTCTTGAGCTTGAGCTGATGAAGCTGGGCCACCCTAGGCCCCCACTTGAGCCACGCCGCAGGCCGCACGCAGGCAAGTCTGGGGACCCCCGTTCCCAGAACACCGATAGCGATGATCGATGAGATCGGTCAGATCAGAAAATTGGCGTGAACAGAGTTCAGATGTGATTTGTGATTTCCGAAAACAGACCGCCATGTGCGTAGCGCCGTGTATTTCGTACCCGAAACACAAACTGGTAGAATGCGATTCTATGCTTAACTTTGTTTTGCAGGTTTGATGTGAATAGTATGGCTCATGTGTATGTGATGCATGTGTGTAATTTATACGTGGCCTGCGTGTCATGTTTGTCAGCCGGCAGGATCCAAAGTGCTTTCATTATATTGTATAACGACCTGCGTGTCGACTTGTGACTCTATGTAAATTCATTACTAGTTTTAGTAGTTGGATAATAGAGATCAGGTTGGCGGCTTGGCGGCCCGGCGTGACAAACAAGATGGAGTTCATAGATGGTCATCGGAGTCGGAGCCGACCTGGAAGAACGTCCATGAAGGAGCCATACTATTTCGCAATATGTGTTATATTTGTGATTGTTATGCTTCTTTGTTTCTATGCATGTTAGAATGATCCATCATGAATATCAAGCGAATTCGCATCCCCGATGTTGCACCTTCGCACGTCAAGTACGTCTAGTAGTGGGCTCATAAAATTGGGTTGCTGCTTGGTGTCCTTGAATTGAAGGGTTAGTGTCGGACACGGACATGCACTGCATCAGGTTAACTTGACAAGGCTATCAAAACGGTTTTGGGCCTTGTGGCAAAGAAGGTTGGGAGCCGGGGTATGAGATACCTTCTCTAATCGGCTGTGAGTCGTATAGAGATACGATTAGCAAGGAGTTGCTTACGGATAGGTATGTTAGCTAGCGATGATGCTAAAGCTCACTAGTCGCATGCGCTAGTCGGATCCTGAATCACTGAGAGTTTGCAGAGGGATGCTGACTTTAGTTGGAGTATTTCTGTTTAGGCTAGAATTACTCTACATAAACACATTGCTTAGTGATTGCATATTTTCTGTTGTAGATCAATGGCACCACCTGCTCAACCCAACTTTGCATTGAAATAAATTCTGGAAAAGGATAAACTGAATGGAACAAACTTTACACCTGGTATAGAAATCTGAGAATTGTTCACAAGCACGATAAAAAGGAACATGTTCTAGAGGATCCACTTTCCAGAGGAACCTGTGGATAATGCAAGTGCCACAGCTAAGAATTCCTACCAGAAACTCGTTGATGAATCAACGGAGATCACCGTCGATCTTTGGCTTGTATGGAGCCCGATTTGCAACAGCATTTCGAAAATGTTGAGGCTTACGATATGATCGAGAGTGTCAAGAGCATGTTTCAGACACGGGCTAGGACCGAAAGGTTCAACGTCTGGCGATCCTTGATGGATTGCAAGCTGAAGGAAGGTGATCCACTGAGCCCACATGTGATCAAGATGATCGGATATGTGCAAGCTTTGGATCGGTTGGGCTTCCCGCTCTTGGATGAGCTGGCTACTGATGTTGTTATGGGTTCTCTTCCGCCCAGCTATGGGACGTTCATCTCGAACTATCATATGCATGGCATGGATAAGAAGCTCACTGAATTGCATGGGATGCTCAAGGTGGCAGAGCAGGATATTAAGAAAGGCAAGCATCATGTGTTGATGGTGCAGAAATCGGCTAAGTTCAAGAAGAGCTGGTCCAAGAAAAAGGCTAAGGCAAAGGGCACGGAGACGGTAACCTCTGCCGCTGCGCCGAATTCTGGACCGGAATCGAAGACCGTTTGCTATCGCTGCAAGGAAACCGGTCACTGGAAGAGGAACTATAGCAAGTGGCTTGCAAAGCATGGCAAGAAGGCCGGGAATGCTGCTTCAAGCAAAGGTACACTTGGTGCATATGTTATAGACATTTACCTTGCTGACATACCTAGTAGCTCTTGGGTATTTGATACCGGATCGATTGTTCATATTTGCAACTCGATGCAAGGGCTGGTAAGAACTAGGCGTGTGGCACAAGGGGAGATTGACATCAGGGTCGGCAACAAAGCAAGAGTTGCTGCATTGGAGGTCGGCACGATGCAGCTCCAGCTTCCTCCCGGATTCTTTATGGAATTGAATAATTGTTATTACATTCCTGCACTTAGTCGGAACATTATTTCTGCCTCATGTTTGATGAGTCAAGGTTATGAATTCAATTTAAAGGACAATGGTTGTTCGATATTTTTTAATGGTATGTTCCACGGCTATGCACCCATTGTTGATGGGCTAATTATATTGAATCTAGAACAGGAACCGGTCTATAACATGAATGTCAAGAGGCATAAGCCTAATGAGATAAATCCAACATACTTCTGGCATTGCCGGCTTGGACACATTAGTCTGAAAAGCATGAAGAAGCTCCATGATGATGGGCTCCTAACTTCGTCCAACTTCGGGTCGTTCGAGACATGTGAATCATGCTTGCTTGGCATGATGACTAAGTCTCCTTTCACAAAGAGTTGCGAGAGGGCGTCCGAGCTATTGGAACTTATACATAGTGATGTGTGTGGTCCAATGAGCACAACCGCCAGAGGTGGCTATCAGTACTTTGTGACTTTTACCGACGACTTGAGTAGATATGGATATATCTATTTGATGCGGCACAAGTCGGAGACTTTTGAAAAGTTCAAAGAGTTTTAGAACGAGGTTGAGAATCAGCTCGGCAAGACTATAAAGCTTCTGCGATCTGATCGTGGAGGTGAGTACATGAGCTAGGAGTTTGATGATCATCTGAAAGTCGAGGTATAGTACCTCAGCTCACACCTCCGGGTACGCCATAGAGAAACGGCGTGTCGAAACGGAGGAATAGGACCTTGTTGGACATGGTCCGGTCTATGATGAGCAAATCGTATTTACCATTGTCATTTTGGGGATACGCTCTAGAAACTGCAGCTTTCACACTTAATAGGGTACCATCAAAATCCGTAGACAAGACACCACATGAGATGTGGACTGGGAAGAGTCCCGGTTTGTCTTTTCTAAAGATTTGGGGTTGTGAAGCATTTGTCAAGCGACTTATGTCAGACAAGCTTACACCCAAGTTGGATAAATGCATATTTGTGGGATATCCGAGGGAAACCTTGGGATATAGTTTCTACAACCGGGAATAGAACAAAGTGTTTGTTGCTCGGAACGGGGTTTTCCTTGAGAAAGAGTTTCTCAGTCGGGAGGCCAGTGGGAGGACGGTCCGACTCGAAGAAATTCGAGGACCACTCGGGGATGGCTCGGCTGATGATGAGATCATACATGAGTCAGTCAGGGAACCCATAGTGGAAGCGGCACCGGAACCACGGAGGTCGGAAAGATTGTGCAGAGTGCGCGATGTATTGTTCCTAGAAAGCGACGAGCTGGCCACGTATGTGGAAGCGATGGTGAGCCCAGATTCCGAGGCATGGCTGGAGGACATGAGATCCGAGTTAAAGTCCATGGATGAGAATCAAGTCATGGACTTGGTTGATCCGCCACCTGGCGTAACTGCCATTGGTTGCAAATGGGTCTTTAAGAAGAAAACCGATGTGAATGGAAATGTTCAGATCCACAAAGCTCGGCTTGTCGCTAAAGGTTATGGACAAGTTCAAGGAATTGACTACGACGAGACTTACTCGTCGGCAGCGATGCTGAAATTGGTGAGGATCATACTAGCTATAGCTGCATATTTTGATTATGAGATATGGCAGATGGATGTCAAAACGGCTTTCCTTCACGGAAATTTAACCGAGGACGTGTATATTGTCGGATTTCGGGTTCCGGCAGACCCTCTAGGTTTGAACTCAGGGGTACACGCGGAGATCTCACCTCCAACCTACCTACCCCTCGTCGCCTCGCAAGGATCTAAACTACACAAAGAGCAACACAAGGGACACAAGGTTTATACTGGTTCGGGCCACCATTGTGGTGTAATACCCTACTCAAGTGTGTGGTGTGGTGGATTTCCTGAGGGGCTGATGCTGAACAGTACAAGGAAGAATAGCCTCGCGAGGGTATGTTCTTGGCCGGTGCGACGAACTGCTAGGGGGAGTTCGGTCGCTCTCTCTCTCTCTCTAGATTGCTTGATCTCTAGCTCCGTTCTGGATTCCAGATCCCTCTACCCTGTGGGTGGCTAGTACTATTTATAGGCAAAGGCCCTGGGCCACTTCCCAAATATTGAGTGGGAAGGGCGCCAACAATTGGCCATTTTGAAGGGGAACATCTAGTACACTTATTCTGACTAAAGTTGGTCCTCACCTATCAAAGGCTCTGACGATTAAGCCGGCTTGGGCTCCACGATGACCTCCTTCCTTCCATTGTGTTGGTCTTGGTCTTGTTGCACCGAAATGGTTGCCTTTGCTTGATACTCTCGCCTGCGCTTGCCTCCTTTGCACAAAAGAGGAAATGAGGACACTGCGCGGGCTGGCGCCCGCCTGGCGCCCTTGGTCGTCATGGCTTGCGTCATGGGCACCTCGTGAGGTACCCCGCCTTGATCACTCCGCCTCCTCGCGAGCCAACCTGACGAGGCCGTTCTTGAGGAAGCTTCCTATTGTCCGCCCCGCGAGGCTTGGACCCTCGCGAGGGTCTTGAGCTTGTGCTGATGAAGATGGGCCGTACTGGGCCACCCCTTGAGCCACGCCAGCGGGCATGAGCGAGCAAGTCTGGTACCCCGTTCCCAGAACCCCGACATATATAATACAGCCCGAGGGTTTTGTCGATCCGAGTAGCACTAGTAAGGTATGCAAGCTCAAAAGATCCATTTATGGGTTGAAGCAAGCATCTCGGAGTTGGAACATTTGTTTTGATGAGGTCGTCACTGGTCTCGGTTTCATCAAAAGCGAAGAGGTTTCAAAAGCGAAGAGGTCTCGGTCTCGGTTTTGATGGGTTGAAGTTAAGTGGGAGCTTGATAGTGTTTTTGATCTTGTATGTGATAGATGTACTATTGATCGGGAATGATGTTTCGATGTTAACCTCGGTCAAGGGATCATTAAATGGAAAGTTTCCGATGAAGGATCTTGGTGAGGTAGTCTATATTTTAGGCATTAAGATCTATAGAGATAGATCGAGGAGGCTGCTCGGCTTAAGCCAGAGCACGTACATAGATAAAATGTTGAAGTGGTTCAACATGAGTGAGGCGAAGAAAGGGTTCTTGCCACTCTCACATGGTACAAGGCTAAGCGAGACTCAGAGTCCTTCGACATCTGATGAGCGAAGCAGGATGAGTAGGATTCCGTATGCCTCGGCAATCGGATCCATCATGTATGCCATGATATGTACAAGGCCTGATGTTGCTTTTGCAATAAGCCTAACAAGTAGATACCAAGCCAACCCAGGTGAGAGTCACTGGGCAGCGGTAAAGACTATTTTGAAGTACCTGAAAAGGACTTAAGAGATGCTCCTAGTTTATGGAGGTGAGGAAGAGCTCATCGTAAGGGGTTACGTCGATGCTAGTTTCCAAACCGACAGAGATGATTGTCGATCACAGTCTGGATTCGTGTACGTCCTGAATGGAGGAGCAGTGCACTGGATGAGTTCCAAGCAGGATACGGTGGCCGATTCTACCACAGAAGCCGAATACATTGCGGCTTGTGAAGCTGCAAAGGAAGGTGTTTGGATCCGGCATTTTCTGGATGATCTTGGTATTTTCCCAGCCTCGGTGAAACCGTTGGACCTTTATTGTGATAATTCTGGTGCCATCGTGCAATCCAAGGAGCTGAGGAATCGCCACAAGGTCAGACACATAGACCGAAAATATCACCTGATACGAAAGATCGTAAAGAATGGTGATGTAGAGTTATGCAAGATTCACACGGATGCAAATGTTGCAGATCCGTTGACTAAGCCGCTGCCACAACCCAAGCATGAGGGGCACGTTAGAGCTATGGGCATTCGATGTCTATTTGATTGACTCTGGTGCAAGTGGGAGACTGTTGGAGATATGCCCTAGAGGCAACCATGCATGATGATATTTCCTATGTGTTTATGAATAAAGATAGTCCTTGGACATTATCAATGATGCGTATCAGCAAGTATGTGACTTGTTTGTGGGACTATGCATTGTATGATGACTGTCCTAAAAGGTCCCTAGTCGAAAGGGTTGTGTGGACGCGCAGCCGACTAGACTGGCATATGACACGGTTGATTGCTTGGTCTCACTAGCCATGGAGCATTGGATGCTAACCGGATAATATGGACTTGGAAAGGTCTGTTCGGATTCGACGTAGTTGGATCCGAGTCGAGATAAGGTCCAAGTCGGACAGACCCAACTATGAGATGCAACGATATGTCATCTGTGAGTCTCTAGTACAACATACGTTCTATGTCCTAAGACCTGAGCTAACGCATGTACTCGGGATGGTGACAGACTTGCTTTGTGCCCACCAAACACTACTCCGTGACTGGGTAGTTACAAAGGTAGGTTTCAGGTTTGTCCAGTCCCATGCTGCGAGACATGGTCGAGCAAGATGGGATTTGCCCCTCCGATCAGGAGAGATATACTCTGGGCCCCTCGTGTGATCCGACTAGGATAAGCATGGCCATGCGACAAGGATTATGAGATAATCCGGATACTGGTCGGTATCACTGGAACGAGAAAGAGGTCGGGCTAGCACAAGGATGACAGTCTCGCCTTGAGCCCGACAACATATATCGTGTGGCAAAGGGAACATAAGTATGACACATTGTACAGGATCGCCTAACCAGCTTCATAGTCTGCTTGGTGGTCGGTACGCCTCGCTAGAAGCCGCTACCAGCCCTGCAGGTCGGAGATGATCCGAACTATGACCAAGCCGACTTGAACCTAAGGGGTCGCGCTCTTAAGGGAAGGAACCTACGAGGTCGGTTCGTAGGACACTGGTCGGATGTGATCCAAACTGGACTAGGAACGTGACCGAGTAGACTATGGGCTTTAGGGTCCGTGCGAGGCCCAAGTGTTGAGCCCGCGACGGACGCCTATATAAAATGGAGGTGCGGCACACTCATGTGGTTGATAGTTTCGGTGCTGCGACTAGGGTTTGCATGTGTTGCGAATAGCCACCTCCACTCGCCGCCGACTATGTGATCGGACCTAGCAGTCCGCCGCACGGTGTTCCTCCTGCACGCGCAGATACCGTTAGGGGCGGTGCACTTGTGCCGCTCCGGCGAACTTGTACGTGGGATCGGAGGACCGGTTGTTCGAGGGAGATCGGGCGAGGAGGAGACGATCCATGCGGACGCGCTGCCCCAACTCTTCTTCCGCTGCACGACACTGCGCGTCTAGTGGTAACGAACTGTGATCCATCTCCCGTAGCATGTTCCTGGATGTTCTGCGCATAGGAAAATTTTAATTTGCAGTTGTGACGCCCCGAGACCGATGCTCCAGATGCCTTCCTTTGTTTTGCGAGTCAGCTGTGTAATTTATTTTTTTGTTGCATCTCATCTCATAGCATCATGCACATTGCATTTGCATGTTTTGATAAAACTTGCATCCGTTCTTAGTTGCCGCTTCACCCTCGCCTCCGTTGACGTTTCTCAGACCAACCGTTCTTTTGGTGTCCGATCGTTTGAGCCTCTCTGCACAATGCACAAAACCCCATCTCGTGTGTGTCTGAAACCTGTCCCGAACCCGACCCGCTCTGTCACTACCGTTGGGTCCGGCTCATGCCCAAACATCTATAAAACATCTTCATTTTCTTCAATTAGACTTCCTAACCTATATTTTCTCAGCCGTCCAATTACGATCGTAGGAACGTGATCTCCCCTATCCTAATCTCATTGCAATATAAATAGTGGGCAACCATAGAAACTAGGGATCCTGTCCCATCCATCCATCCAATCCCTCCGCCGCCGCCGTTCCACCAAATCCTCTCGGGATCCCCTTCTCCTTGTTTTTCTCCACCCACCAACAGGAGCCCGAGCTCCTTCTCCCCGACCCCGAGCACTCGATCCACCTCGCTGGTGCCTCCTCCTCCAAATCCGATCGGGAGAGGAGCTCCCGATCTGAAGCTTCCTTGCGCCCGCGGTCCAGCGCGCCCGTGCCCAAGGCCTCGCCTCTTCCTCCTCTGCCCGACGCATACCGTCCCCGCCATGGATTTGGAGCTCGCCTCTGCTTCTGGTACACGCCGCCCCAGGAACTGATGATGCCGGAGCCCCTCCTCACCTCGCCACCTGCTTCGGGGGAGCCGCCTCGCCTCCTTGTGCTCCCTCCTCACGCGCTCGAGACCAGCAGCTCTCCTCGAGCCGGCCACAAGAAGAGCCCTGGGGTGACCCGTGCCTCACCCTCGGTCCCTCCTCCCCGTCCTTCTTTCTCTCGCTCTCTCTCTCACATCTCTCTGTCTCTCTCGCAGGAGCTCTTCCCGAGCGAGAGCGCTCGCTCCAGCCGTCGACCGTGAGACGCAGCTCGCCGGAGCAGCACCATGCAACAACCTCGCGCGCTATGGACCCCCTGCTCAACCTCGGTTTCCCGCGCCTGCGCCGTTGTGCCTCGTCGTTGCCGCCTCTCCGTTCACGCCACCGCGCCCAAGTTCCACCGTCCAAGTCCGTCCGCCGCCATGCCCTGCATCCCGCATCGCCAGAAGCCATCGCCTGCTTCACGAACGAGACGGCCAGCGCTGCCCTTTCGTTGACTTGGTCCAGCGCCAGCGTGGCCGGCCTCCAAGTCCCAGCGCGGCTCCAGCCCAGCCGCTTCTCCGCTCCTGGCCCGAAAGCCCTATGTGAGAAGCCATCCAAACCCCCCTGTGCATTGTTGGGTCAGGCTGCAGATTCGGCCCATGTCATGTTTTTTCCCAGGCGAATTTCCTAATTATCCAGAGAACACTGTTTTTACAGAAAAGTCCTTCATGTTCATGCATTTAATATCTCACAAACCATGCACCGGATTAAAACAACTTATATATGCAAAATGCTTAGTTTTTCATCTAGTTTCATAATATGCTGCTGTCATCCATGTTTAAAATGTTTAAAATGATGTTTGCAATTAATTTGTTAAATGCCATGCTAAAATGTTTTATTTCATAACTAAATAACGGTAGCTCCGAATTTAATAAAATTTATATGTAAATGGGGTAGAAGAATGCCTAGTTTAAACTGGTGAACTTCATTTTGCTGTATTACGACATTAAAATTGTGTTTAGGGCAGAACAGTTCAAAATCTAAAATATGGACATGAGGATTTTCCAAAATTGTTGTGTGTAGTTCCGGCCTCATTTAAACTTGCCTAGATGTGTAGTTTTATTATGATTCACCCCTTGCCATGTTGAATAACATTTAATATTGTTAGGTACATAAACAAGAGTGAACTAAATAAATGTTGTCAAGTTTCGTCAATATGCAACTCGTTGCATATTGAGCTCCACTTAATTTGTAGTATTGTTTGTGCACTTTGCCATGCCATGCCTCCTTAAATCGGACATGCATCATACTTGGTTGTGCATCATGCCATGTGTATGTGGTGGTTGTTTACTATGTTGTTTGTTTCTTTCCGGGTTGCTTCTCTCGTTAGCTTCAGTTTCGTTCCGGAGTTGTGAGGATTCGTTCGACTACTTCGATTTGTCTTCTTCATTGACTCGTTCTTCTTCCTTGCGGGATCTCAGGCAAGATGACCATACCCTCGAAATCACTTCTATCTTTGCTTGCTAGTTGCTCGCTCTTTTGCTATGCCGCGATACACACCACTTGCTATATCATGCCTCCCATATTGCCATGTCAAGCCTCTAACCATCATTTCGTAGCAAACCGTTGTTTGGCTATGTTACCGCTTCACTCAGCCCCTCTTACACGTTGCTAGTTGCAGGTGAAGTTGAAGATTGCTCCATGCTGGAACATGTTTAAGTTTGAATATCACAATATCTCTTATTTAATTAATGCATCTATATACTTGGTAAAGGGTGGAAGGCTCGACCTTATGCCTGGTGTTTTGTTCCACTCTTGCCGCCCTAGTTTCCGTCATATCGGTATTATGTTCCCGGATTTTGCGTTCCTTACACGGTTGGGTGATTTATGGGACCCCCTTGACAGTTCGCTTTGAATAAAACTCCTCCAGCAAGGCCCAACCTTGGTTTTAACATTTGCCACCTAAGCCTTTTTTCCTTCGGTTCTACAGACTCAAGGTTCATCTTTATTTTGACCCCAGGGCCAGTGCTCCTTCGAGTGTTGGTCCAACCTGTCAGCCGCCGGTGGCCACCAGGGGTAACTCTGGGCTCGCCTACCGGAAGTTTGGACAATCCGGTGTGCCCTGAGAACGATATATGCACAGCTCCTATCGGGATTTGTCGGCACATCGGGCGGCTTTGCTGGTCTTGTTTTACCATTGTCGAAATGTCTTGTAACCAGGATTCCGAGCCTGATCAGGTCTTCCGGGGAGAAGGAATATCCTTAGTTGACCGTGAGAGCTTGTGATGGGCTAAGTTGGGACACCCCTGCAGGGTATTATATTTCAAAAGTCGTGCCCGCGGTTATGTGGCAGATGGGAATTTGTTAATGTCCGGTTGTAGAGAACTTGACACTTGAGTTAATTAAAATACATCAACCGCGTGTGTAGCCGTGATGGTCTCTTTTCGGCGGAGTCCGGGAAGTGAACGCGGTTCTTGTGTTATGGTTGTGCGTGAGTAGTTTCAGGATCACTTCTTGATCACTTCTAGCTTCACGACCGTTGCGTTGCTTCTCTTCTCGCTCTTATTTGCGTATGTTAGCCACGATATATGCTTAGTGCTTGCGGCAACTCCACCTCACTACCTTCTCCTACCCATAAGCTTAAATAGTCTTGATCTGGCGGGTGTGAGATTGCTGAGTCCTCGTGACTCATAGATTCTACCAAAACAGTTGCAGGTGACGATGATACCAGTGCAGGCGATGCTACCGAACTCAACTGGGAGTTCGACGAGGACCTTGGTCATTACCATGTTTCGTTTCATGTTGATCAGTAGTGGAGCCCAATTGGGACGATCGGGGATCTAGCATTTGGGGTTGTCTTGTTTTATTTTGGTTCCGTAGTCGGACCTTGATTGTACTCTCAATGATGTATGTTTAATTTATGTATTGTGTGAAGTGGCGATTGTAAGCCAACTCTCTTTATCCCATTCTTGTTCATTACATGGGTTTGTGTGAAGATGACCCTTCTTGCGACAAAACCACCATGCGGTTATGCCTCCAAGTCGTGCCTCGACACGTGGGAGATATAGCCGCATCATGGGCGTTACAAATTGGTAATAAGAGCCATCCCCGACTTAGGAGCCCCCTGCTTGATTGAATCGCTGGCGTTGTTGAGTCTAGAAAAAAAATGTTTTGAGTCGTAGGATTATATATATCGGAGAGTAGGATTCTTTTTACTCCTCAGTCTCTTCGTCGCTCTGGTGAGGTCTCTTGACATAGATGTTTTGACTTTCCTCTCCTCAAATTTCACTAAAAAAATTTAGGATCACGCGGGTATCTTGGAATCGTTCCGATGGTTTTGTGACGAGAACATTGTTCTTGGTGCCTCCTGACATTTAGGGGTTGTGGCAGTGTCCCGGGGAACTAAGCTCCGAGGTGTTGTCGTCACAATTTTATCGTTGCAGTTCTGGAATACCTGAGTTTCGCTGACATCGAAAATCTCTTTTATGCAGTTGTCTATGAGATAACCTCGATAAACCAGTACTGGGGCGAGTTCGGGAGTATCACCATAACTCGTATAACGGATGCTTTTCGAAGGTTGAGGTAAACGATTTCCGAAGGTTTCTTGGTTATGTGTTGAAGGATGGATATGGCTGGATGTAGGATTTGTTAGTTTGGGTGAGATATATTGCTTCCCCTGTATCCCCAACACCTGATTGCATAACCAGAAAGTTTCGGGAGTTTATAATTGGGAATTCAAGTATCACGTAGGAATTCTTTCCAACAGACACATGATACGATATGGGATCTATCATATGTTTGTTTCCGGTTTATTCTGCAAGCCAAATCCTTTGTTTTGTTTTGTTTTGTGGTAGTCGAGTTGCTTCAAAGTCAAGTGTTGATTCCATACATTTCCTAAACGGTCTTATCATACTTCTATGTGAATGTCAGGACCCCGATTCCAAGTCACATCGATCTAGCCGGTAACACCTCATATCACTTTGCGGCCTCACGCACGGTATTCCCACGGGTGTCGCCTTACCATGGCCCGGGACCGTTTGCGCCTTTTGGCTCACCTATATGATAGTGTCGCTAGCATCCATATGACAGAGAACCCGGGCTGACATGGCTAGTCGTGAACCCAAAGCGGCACTAACCTATGGGGACAGGCATACATGAATCACATCGAGCATGTCGGTCATCAACGAATGAATCCGGGCTGTAGCACTGGGCTAACAGGACTCCGGTAACCCGGGCTGTAGCAGGCTAGGCAGGACTCCGGATGTCACCGCGTGACATTTCCCCGAAGGGACAGACATAGGAACGAAGTGAAACACATGCCGGCCAATCAAGTGTCCAGAGCAGTAGTCTTTGGGCTAGCAGGACTCCGGTGAACCAGTCATGGCGGACTACTATCGCTCAGGAAGCACTAGACTACATTTCCCCATATGAGAGGCTGCCAAGGATAAACAACTAGATTGTCGGATCCCACACATACCAAGCATTTCAAACATACACACAATATGCTCAATATGTGCAAATACAACATGGCATCACGACATAACTCTACGACTCAAATATTTATTCATTAGGCTCCGAGGAGCGAGATATTACAAACATGGGTCTCATGACCCAACATTCAGAGCATACAAGTAAAAGCACAAGCGGAAGCTTAACATGTCTGAGTACTGCATAACTACAAATGAAAAAGAGGCTGAGAAGCCTGACTATCTACCAGATCCTGCCGAGGGCACAAGATCGTAGCTGAGGTAACAAGCTAAACGTCGAAGCCCAAGCGGAACTACTAGCGAGACTGACGTCTCTCTGCAAAAATAAAATAAGCAAACATGAGTACAAATGTACTCAGCAAGACTTACATCAGAACTAACTACATATGCATCAGTATCAAAAAAGGGGGTGGTGGAGTTTGACTGCAGCAAGCCAGCTTTGACTCGGTGGCTATCCTGAACTACGACTGCAAGTAACTCTTTTGAGGTGGCGCACACGAGTCCACACATTCACCATATCAATACACCACTATGGATCCGCTCCCGTCTCCCTACGAGAACGGCATCCATAGCACTCACGCTTATCTTGCGCATTTTTAGAGTATCCACTTTCACTTGTCTATGAACTGTTATAGGCAACCCAGAAGTCCTTAACCGCGGACACGGCTATTCGAATAGATCATATTAACCCTGCAGGGGTGTACTTCTTCACACACGCTCTCACCACTTATCGCCGTTTACACTACATGTACTTGGCAACCTTCAAGCGGAAGCCCAGCGAGGGTGTCGGCCACGGCCTACCTAAACACTCAAGTCCCTAGTCCAGGTTTATCGCCTATTCGGGTTCCATCCGCAGGGAGTCCGGCCGAGGTTTCCACTAACGGCCCCGAACGATGTGTGCAGGGTTCCCGAGACACCAGACGGGCGAATCGGTACATCGGGCCACAGTGTATCTACCACATCATAGCCCACCCCTAGGGTCAGCGCTACGCACGGCCTCCAACACATATCCTACAAACACCAGAAACTAGTTGCAACTCCTGGATAGAGGACAAGGGTGGTTAAGAAGCCGAGAGAGTCAATTAAGGATCCCAATGTGTGGTAGTAACTGTTTCATGGATCACAAACACAAAACTCAGTTCCTGAGGACGGCTGCAATGAGACAACCCACCATGTACTCCTACATGGCCTCTCACCGCTACCTTTACCAAATCGTGTTCACACTTAGCTTACACGATGGGACATGTTCACACACCTCCGATTCATCCCCGATGAATCAGACCTGACTCAACTCTAAGCAGTAGCAGGCATGACAAACAAGCATGAATGAGTAGGCACAACATGGCTCAAGAAACTCCTACTCATGCTAGTGGGTTTCATCTAATTACTCTGGAATGACAGGTCATGCAGAGGATAAAGGGGTTCAGCTACCGCAGCAAGTAACACATGAGTCGTTGTTGTCCTAATGTAGTAAAATAGAGCAGGAGCGAGAGAGTGGGATTATATCAGAATGAACAAGGGGTTTTGCTTGCTGGCACTTCGAAGATAATATAGTTCTTCATCGGTGTCATCGAATTCATCGTCGATGCGTCGTCTCACCGAGAGGGACAATTACCGCAAACAAGAAAGAACACAATCAATGTGATGCAACAATATGATGCATGATAATGACATGGCAATATGCTAGTGTTTTGAGCTAATGCAGCAGTAAGCCAAGTTAATTGAAGTGGAATTCAAACAAGGTTAAACTCCAACTCCAAATGCTAGTTCATATGTTGCCCTAATCACGATTCATCATATTCAGTGAGGTTAACTTGTTCAATCATGCATGAAAGTGGTACAGATGGATAGATTGGATTTTTCTGATAATATTTCATATATAAATTATTTCATTTGGAGTTATGGTTCATTTTATATGAATTTTAGAAGTGTTGGGCATTTTCTGGAATTTCCTGATTAGTTTTAAATGAGAAAATGATTAATGACATCAGCATTGTGTCACTACTGCGTCAGCAGGTAAGCTGAGTAGACCAGGGTCAACTCCGACTGGTGGGACCCGCGTGTCATTGACCCAGGGACTAAACCACGGTCAAAACTAGCACCGACTGGTTTGACCACGTGGTGGGGCCCATTGTCGATGTCTGTTAGTGTGCTAATTGAGGATTAGCCGCTAATGGCAACGCCACGTCGCTGCCGGATTAGGCGCCGGGCGACCATATCTCATGGGCGGAGGCTCGCGGAGTTGCTTGGGCTCGCGCTACGGAGGACCATTTCGTGCACGGCTTGCGGCTCTGAGAGAGCTGGCGGTGGGCGCATCCGGTGGTGGTGGTGGCAGATGGAGCTGGGCGGCCTCTGAGGCACCGGCGACGAGTCAGGCGGCGGCCGGAGCTCGGGCATGCTCGGACACGGTGTTTTGGGGCACGGAGGAGGAGCCGCTGACGCATAGCGGGCTCGTGGAGACGTTACGAGAACGATGGTGTACTCGGGTGGGAGCTCCAGTGGCTATAGCCACGGCGACAACATGGCGCGGCAGCGGCGAGCTTCGGCCATGGCGGAATCGGTGTTAGAGGACGCGCTGGAGGAAGGGAACAGGGGGGATTGGAGAGATCTCACAGCGGACTCGGAGAAAAATCCAGCGTGCTCGGGGAAGCGGCGGAGACGGCAAATCGGACGGCAGCATCCGGCGGCCATGGACGGGGAGGAAAGGTCGCGGCGTCGTCCTCGGGTCGTCCGGCCTTGCATTGGTTGGCGGAGAGGTGCTTGGGGTTGGGGCGGAGCACGGGGGCACGGGAACGGTGCAAGGGTACGGCGGTGGGCGCAGCGGCAGTGAGCGGCGGCGACGGCCTCCGTTCGGTGGTGCGCGCGAGAGGGGAGCAGAGGAGGGGATGGGGTCCAGGGGGAGAGAGGAGAGGTGCAGGGGGGCGAGGGGGAGTGCGTGGCACCCTCGGGTGCCTCCAGCGGCGAGTAGGTGACCAGGAGGTGGCCGGGGCTCTCGGGCGCGCGCCACGCCTCGCCTCTGCCTACTGGCATAGGAAGACGACGAGCAGCAAAGTAGGAGGGCTGGGCTGGTCAAACTGGGCCGGCTACAGGTAAGTGGGCCAGGTCGGCTCCTCTCTCTCTCTTTTTCTAATTATGTTACTGTTTTCTAAATATCTGCAGCTGTTTGGCTTTATTAAAAATACTAGGTCAAACCCAAAAATCATGAAACTAATCAATGCCACTGTTTGGAATATAACAAACAGCAAACATTTTGGTTTATGATTATTTGAACGTTTAAACTATTTATTAGCATTAAATTCCCAAATGCAAATACTTAATGAATTAATCCAGTGACCAAATATGTCATGAAAAATGTGCATCACCTCTGGTTATGGTTTATAACATTTTTCCAGAAATGATGAACATTTTCTTAAAGCCATTTGGATTCACTGAAAAATATTTTTAGTTGAACCTATTTGATTTGCTTCAGTGCTAGGGCTTGGTCATCCCTACTTCAAAATTTCCTTTGAAAACAAACATGATGCATGGATGCAGATGCCACTAATTACAACCAATTCTGGGGCTGTGACAGTGAATACCAATCCTTCTTCATCATCGAGATTGTCATGCCAATTCTTTTCCAACCGACATGCTCTTTTTCAAGTGCATACGATCATTCCAACATCC
This sequence comes from Aegilops bicornis, assembly GCA_021605145.1. NCBI lineage: Eukaryota > Viridiplantae > Streptophyta > Magnoliopsida > Poales > Poaceae > Aegilops > Aegilops bicornis. Next base: position 551,306,940 of record CM038672.1, on the reverse strand, counting down.
GCAATATCAATTCTAAGTCTTCTCAACGGTGTTTGTTTCATTCGTCCCAAGTTGCCTTTGTTTTTCCCGCCCTCCCACCCTTTTTCTCGAAGGATTCAGATTTCTTAACCAAGTATCCTTTTATTGATGGGAAGTCTCTCCATTCTTTCCGTCAATGTTCTTATCTGGGGATTCTCAGGAAGATACTAACAGAGCTTCAAGTTTATTATTCTTCATTCTCTTTTCTTCTCCGGTGGATCCAATTCAAGCTTTGTCGATCATATCTTTTCCTCGTTTCAAAAGTTTTTCTCGTACCGGTGCACCTCTTAATCATCCACTTCTCGCTATTCATTTGTTCCGGAGTGTTGAAGCTAGCTTAGAAGATTCGCATTTACATTCTTAATCCGTTCAAGCTATCTCGAGGTTGTTATCTCTTTTGAGCCATTTAATTCAACCGGTGCAATATATTTCAAGCAATCTTTTCGAAAGGTGTTTTGAATGGGCCATAACCCACAGGTCTTTTCCCAGGATCTTACCTGACTCTTCTAATTTTCCTGGAGCTTCTAAAATTCTTTTCCAAGTTTGACGTAAGAATGAATTATCATCAGTCATATGCCTTCTCCAAGATCATTTTCAGTTTTTTTTTCATTGTTGGTTCAATATTTCTAATTTTCATCCCGGAGTATCTCAACAATTTATGGTGGTGTTTCTCCTCGTCATTCTTGGATCTTGAAGACCGAGGAAGAATTTCTCCTAAATCTTGGTCCTTTCTCTTGAAGATTCATAGTTCTAGCTTCATGCCATCCTCATAATTGTTTTTGACTGTGAGAATTCTTTTCAACCATCCGATGCATTTCAGGAGTTGCTTCCTTTCTCGATCATCCGAAGGCCATCATTTTTGAATATTACTCATTCTCAGCCTTCAGCTCTTGTTTTCCAAATCTTACCGGTGGATCGTTCAAATATCCTCTAATCAGTTCATGATCTCTTGTTCTCATGTGTCTAAATTTCTGTCAAGTATCTTTATTCGTTTTCTAATTCTTCCCGGTGACTTGTGCCTGTGCTACTTTCATTCTCAATTCTTACGGTGTTTCATTCAAGAATTCTCTTCCGTTGTTATCATATCAATTCATTCGTTCTTTCCAATTTCTCTTCCGTTGTCATCGGTGGTTCGTTGAACTCCTTCTCAAGTTTGCGCTATATCTCTCTCAATCCTTTCTACGCGAATAAGTAGTATGCCAAATCCGTTGATTGTCGTCAATCTAAATTGGTGAAGGATACGCATAACACAATTCTTATTATTGTTTCATCCAAGTGATCTAATTTCTTCTTTCCAGAGTTGTTCATCATGTCACATTCTCGGTTCGAGATCCTTCATCTTTTCTTTTCTGGAGCTCCAAGTTTTCTGCATTATCCTGTTGCGAAGCTCCATCTAAATCATCGCAAGGCTTCACCTTGTGTTCTCAACTTCCCTTCATTTTATCATCTTTTATTACCGGAGTTCTTCATCGAGGCTCTACATGGTGGTTCGTCAAGGATTCCTTTCATTCTTCAAATTGTTCTTCAAGATTTCTCTCGAAGTTATGATCCGCCAAGCTATACTCCAAATGAAACATGGTGTTCAACACATGCCTTGTTTTGAGGAGTTCAAGCATTCTTCATCTTGCATTCTGAAGTGCAATTCTTTCTACCCTTATCTTTTGAGATGGCGTCATATCATTCTTGACAATTTCCTTCATGTTTCATGATTCTCATGTTGTCAAGAATGAGATATTTTAGATCCATCAATCTTTTCGTTGGAGTTATCTTCTGTCATATTTCACCTAAAGCCTTCCCTAAGGAATGTTGCTATTATGGTGCTTATCAATGATCCAAGTTTTCTCCTATCCTCTTGGTGAAAGAAGGTTTTCATCTCGTTGGTGTTATCAATTATATTAGTTGTTTCCGTAGTGGCAGAATTTCGCCTCTATCTTGAAAAGTTTTCCATAAGCCCACTACAAGCTTATTCGTTTCGTTGTTGGTTTTTCCAACAACTCTATTCTAACCTTCCTGGAAGGGTGCTTTCCAAGATCATTTGTGGAAGAAGTTGGCATTTTCTTCTCCATTCCTTTATTTCAATGATCTATCTTCTATTTTTTTCTTCCGGAGGCATGGTGATGTTGCTCTCTTTGCTCATCATCTCGTATTGTGAGGATCGTGTTCTTTTCTTACTTATCCATTTAACCGGAGTGTTGTGTCTATCATTCCTCTTTTAATCGGAGTCTCATGCAAGTGCTTTCATTTTGCCAAGTTCATATTCTATTCCTTCCATTTCCAACCGGAGTGTTGTTGTAATTGTTCTTTATCGTTCCTTGTACATCTTGTTTCAACCAGAGTGGTTTCAACGTCTATCTTGTCACTTAACCTCTTCTTTCTCGTCGTATTCCTTGTTCCTTGTCCAACGGAGTATTTTCATTTCGTTCATCTCCATTGTCGTGGAATTGTCACGGCAGATGTCCTTAGTATCAGGACTTAGTCGTGAGGCCAACGCATCTATGTGGTAGCTTGAGAGGGGTTTGAGCGGAATCGAGAGACGCAACACAAGACAGGGATTTAGACAGCTTCGGGCCCCGGGAAACATCATCCGGTAAAAACCCTACATGTTGTTTGAGGCTAAGTCTCATTATCATCATGAGGGAGTCGCCAGAACCGGCTCTCCTCTTTGTGTCTAGCCCTAAGATTGTTTCTTCTTGCTTGTAACTTGTCCCTCTTTGGGGAGCCCTACCTCTCCTTATACATGCTGAAGAGGCGGGTTACATGTAGAGTCCAACTTGGACTTTAACTTAAACTATTCTAACTTATCGCCATGGGCTTCTTAACATCTTGGGCTTCATAACGTCTTGGGCTTCATAACCTCGACACCCCAGTTATCATCGTCACGGTTTAACATTGTTCGCCGGTTTAACATTGTCTGCCGGTTTAACATTGTTCCGCCGGTTTAACATTGTTCCGCCTGCTTTACCACCAGTCGGTTTACCGTCTGTCGTTCGAGCGATCTGTTTGACTGCCCGCCGGTTTAACATCCGCCGGTTTATCAAGTCCCGGCCGGTTTACGACTTCGCCGGGTCATTCATGGGTATATCCTCGACATTAGCCCCAGCTTTAATTTGGATTTATCCATGTTAAACTGATCCCGATCATCCTTAAGTCCTTGTCACTTCCTTCTTCTAGAAAATCCGGTTTAATAGGCCAGCTTCATAATCAATTTCTTGACATTGGTTTGTCACAGAGAAATATTGTGAAGAATAACTTTCTTGACTTAGCTCCCAATGCTTAACAAAAATATTGGTCTTTGAAATACTCATCGATCTTCAGCCGGTTTAAGAATGTAGAACTTTATCGGTTTACAAATATTGATGGCACCGGATCATAACTGTTTGTTAACATCAGCTTTTGAAAATATACCTCTTATATGCCTATCACTTGTAGCCCTCAACTCTTAAGAAGGTAACGTAGTAACAGCTTAAGATTTGCTTCAATATGAATGTCACAAGCTTGAAGAAATCCAGGTTGTTCATCTCAATCACTAGTCGAATTGAGTATTCCACATATGTAGCCCCCAAGTGCCGGGTTGTCATGCCTGCAGCAACCTGGGACTTGTAATTTCCTGATGCTCATAAAAACTTCAACCAGCGTAGCCCCCAAGTGCCGGGTTGTCATGCTTGCAGCAACCTGGGACTTGTAATTTCCTGATGCTCATAAAAACTTCAACCAGCGTAGCCCCCAAGGGCCGGGTCATTATGCACATAATGAACAGGGACTTTATATATACTTCATTGAGAATAACATTATATTATGTAACTCCCATCATGGGGCTTGAACCCATGTTCACAAGGTTGAGAGTTTTGTGCTTTACCAACTGAGCAGTGGACCCTTCAATATAATGGATAAAAAGCTTTGTACCTTGAATAGTTGACAGGAGCAATTGGTAGCCCCCAAGGGCCGGCTCATTATAATATGATGAGTCGGGTCTTCAATAAGGTGAGCAAACAATGACTTTGCATTAGCCCCCAAGTGTTATGGTGCATGCTTGCAGCGACATGAGACTTGCATATTTCATGTAATCTCAACTTGAATAATGTAGCCCCCAAGTGCCGGGTCGTAAGCCTGCAGCAACTCGGAACTATTCCTTCAATTATAAAATAAATCATATCCATTGATAATATATTAGCCATTGCGCTAAAGCGACTTTGAAAACCTTAATCATAGTAATCTTGATTCTTGATAACCATAATAAAATCCAGCCATGTTGGCTATTTGAAGATTTGAATAATATAGTCCAATGATTTATGAGTGCATGATTCCAATGGCGCAATCCAAATATATACTGGCAACTTATAGTCGAAACCAAACCGGGCTGATAGTCTCCGGATTATGATTTAATCGTGTTCCGTCAATCAGAATGGCCAGCAGTTGGACCGGATTTAATAATGTTGGGTGAAAACACAACATAAAAAATATTTTATCAAAAGAAAAACAGAAGCAAAGGCAAAGATAAAACCATTTGCAAAAAGAGGCTTTACTAAGCCGATCAGATGATGTTACCATGGTCGGACACGACCAAGCTCCTAATAAGGTGTAGCTATGGTTCAAGTCAGCCAGGTCCCCAACTGAAACCGTGGCATTATGCCGATCAAGTGGCGTGGCAATGGTTCGGGTTCGACCAAGCCCCCAAGTGACTTTATGGCCTTAGGCCGATCAAGAGGCGTGACTGGTTCAGACTTGACCATGTCCCCAAGTGATCTGGTGGCTTTCGCCTATCAAAAGGTGTTGCATTGGTTCGGACACGACCAAAGCCCCCAAGTGATACTGTGGCATTGCGCCGATCAAGAGGTGTGACTATGGTTCAAACATGACCAAGCCCCCAAGTGATCAATAATATGATAAGCCAATAAGGCATGATACCCATGTCTGAACCGCGCATCATGGCAGCAGGTCCTCTTTGGCACCATTTTTTGCAAGAGATAAATCCTTCTTGAACCGTACATTAAACCGGATATTGAGAGCTTCAAAGCTTTGTGGGAGACATCTTTCCCTTGAACCGGATATTAAACCGGAATCCCTCTTTTTAAGCCGAAAATTTTCTGACGGCCTTTAAATTTGCACCAATATGGCGGTTTATGGTCCTGCATTAGACAACTTTGCATGCCAAAGTAATTGCTCTTTTAAAGAAGGCAATATACAATATAAAATATATTGGATGGATTTCACCTGATATATCATGCCAGTGGTTATTCACCGTGGAGTTGATGATCACCATGGTAAAGCTGAAATTAATGACGGCCGAGTCGGCCGCGGCGTTGTAAACCGGTGCGGACGAGCGGATCAATCGCAGGCGAGGTAAGCCGCGCAGACGGGCGAGTCAACCGCAGGCGCGGTCCCGGCGAGTCGATGTAGACTGGACCGCGGGTGCGGCGGCTCATTTACACATGTCCATCGAATAGCAAGGCATATACGAACGCTGGTGCAGAATGTTGCTAGTGCGTGCTCTATACCCGCAGTATGAGGATAATTTTACCTGTATATAAAAATATACAAATAAAAGTAATTTATCCTTTGATAAAAATAATATGTGTTTAATAAAATAAATTGTAGATGGATATCACCTGATGTTTGCGGATGGCAAACGGTTTGGATGACGAATAATCGGCTCACCGCAACAGAGGCGGTGGCTTAAAACACTGCACCGGTCGGCTCAGACGGACCCTCCGGGTCATGTTGACCCTCTTTTTATATATATAACCCGAGATGGCTGTGCGTGCACCCGTCGGCCAGTTCTCAAATCGCTGGCATTTTGAAGTAGTAGCGTAGACAAATCTCTGAAGTTTGGGACCTGGGAGTTTTTGCCTGTGGTATTCTTCTCCTTTGGTCTTCGCAGTGTGTCTCTCTGCAGTCAACGGCAGCCAGTGACTTGGCGCGAGGGCACGAGGCAAGCAGCAGATTCAGCGGCTCCACTCGGTAAAGGTGGACACAGCATGGGCGAATTGTGCGGACAGAACACGCCGTGGTGCAAATCGACAGAGGTACAGCTGCAACCGGCAGAGGCACGGCGGTTCAGAGGTGGAGGTCGGTGACAGCAGAAGCGGCGGTGGCGGAGGCGAACCACCAGCGGGATGCAAGGTCGACATCGGGCGGGTCAACAGAGGCGTTCGGGTCCGAGGTATAACCCGGCCGGAACAGCAACCTGTTCGGTGGTGACAGTCGAAGGTTGATAGGTGACCATAGCAGAAACGGGGTGGCTCAAAGCGCCCTTGGTAAAGCGGCTCAGCGCGGCATAGCTTGGCAGAACAAAGGCGGGCGGCGGTTTTACGTCGGGCGGTTTAAAAGGCCAAGTGCGGCCACAACGGCAACAGAACCAGCAGAGTAGAACCGGCAACTTGGTGAAGACCGATGACTGTCCGCCGAGTTGCGCAGGGACAGGCCGCATCAGCGGTGAATATCAAGGCGAAAGTACTCCAGACAGTGTCTCGGAGACAACATTTGAAGACAGAGCTTGTGGTTACCAATTAATCTCTGATCTCTTCTTCGTAAACAATCTCCGACTCGTGACCTGATGGCCCGATTGAAACTTGTCTTGTATTACAGTCGCTAGCGGATGTCCCATGCGTGGCTGTTTATTATGTCTCTCCCTTTTCCTCTCTTTCAATGATGGACAAAGCTGTAACCACATCAGTGTGAGGCCGCGGGTTGGTGAGAAGCTGCAGTGGCTGCAGCCCGGGTCAACGCGCGACGGCGGGTTGAAGCAGAGGCCGTGGCAACGGGGACGCTGGCTGTCAGCTTAGGTAACAGGCGCGCATGCGCAAGACCCGCGGCAGCAGCCGGCAGTGGCTCCCTCCATCAATGTTGCCGCCGGATCAACAGCGTGCCTCAAACCGTCGCCGCATTCGAAGGAAAACACGGACGATCGGGCGCGACAGCGGTTTTGGAGGAGGTAAGGCCGCAGTTTGAAGGCTCTGGATGTCCCGCAGCGAAGGGCTGTGGCGGCACCCCTGGCGTGTGACGGGCGGCGGCCGGCCGAGGTTTCCACTAACGGCCCCGAACGATGTGTGCAAGGTTCCCGAGACACCAAACGGGCGAATCGGTACACCGGGCCACGTGCCTACCGCAACAAAACCCACCCCTATGGTCAGCGTTGCGTGCGGCCCCCAGCATGCTACAAACACCAGAAACTACTTGCAACTCCCGGACTGAGAACAAGAGTGGTTAAGAAGCCGAGAGGGTCCATTGGTTTCAGGCCCAATGTGTGGTAGTAACTGTTTCATGGATCACAAACACAGAACTCATTTCCTGAGGACGGCTGCAATGAGACAACCCACCATGTACTCCTACATGGCCTCTCACCGCTACCTTTACCAAATCGTGTTCACACACTTAGCTCACACACACAGTAGGACATGTTCACACACCTCCGATTCATCCCCGATGAATCAGACCTGACTCAACTCTAAGCAGTAGCAGGAATGACAAACAAGCATGAATGAGTAGGCACAACATGGCTCAAGCAACTCCTACTCATGCTAGTGGGTTTCATCTAATTACTGTGGAATGACAGGTCATGCAGACGATAAAGGGGTTCAGCTGCTGCAGCAAGTAATAGATGAATCGTTGTTGTCCTAATGCAGTAAAAGAGAGCAGGAGCGAGAGAGTGGGATTGTATCGGAATGAACAAGGGGGTTTTGCTTGCCTGGCACTTCTGAAGATAATATAGTTCTTCATCCGTGTCATCGAACTCATCGTCGGGATATGCCTACCGAGAGGGAACAAGCACCAACAAACAAGGAAGAAACACAATCAATGCAATGCAGCAATATGATACATGATCATGACATGGCAATATGCTGGTGTTTTGAGCTAATGCAGCAGTAAGCCAAGTTAATTGAAGTGGAATTCAAACAAGGTTAAACTCCAACTCCAAATACTAGTTCATAAATTACCCTAATCATGATTCATCCTATTCAGTGAGGTTAACTTGTTCAATCATGCATGGTCATGGCATAAACAGATTCTTCATATTTTTCTGACCATTTTTCATATATAAATCTTTGCATTTGGAGTGGCGATCGGCCGCAACCTGCGGCGATTCTCGCAGCGAAGGACGACGGCGGACGGCGCAGGGAGGAGGCGCCGGTGGGTCGACAGCTCTGCAGCAGAAAACAGGCGGGCGCTCAGCGATGACTCTCGGCAGAGCGAGGCCGCGGCCATGGCGGCTGAATCATGGGCGCAGACGGCCCAGGGCGGGTCAATGCGCGAGCTTGACAGAGTCCCGGGCGGCTTTGGTATTGCTGCGGCGGCTACGGCCGGGTCAAGGGGCGAGTCAACGCTCTTGTTGAAGCGGAGGCGGGCCAGCGGCTCATGGTGCGCAGCAGTTCAGGCTGTGGTGAGCAATGCCGGCTCACAGGTGCGGCGGGTCACGGCCTCGGCGTAACGACGGCGGTTCAGACATAGCACCGGAAAGATGACGACTTGAGGGAGAAGCGCCGGCGAGGGCATGGATGGTGAAGGCGACCCAGCGACGCGGCGGTTTACAAACCGGGGCGGTTCTGATGGTGGGTTTGACTCGGTCATAGGCGATAGTCACAACAACGGCAAAAACGAAACTGGCGAGGCGGGCCGCGGGTTACAACAGTTGTCGGTGGTTTAAAGGAGCCACGGAGGGGCGAGGCGGCTTGACCGGCTTGTACCAGCGGGGCGAGCAGGAGGTGAGTAAGGCCACGCAGTGCCGCGGGAGCCAGGCCCGGCGCTACGCACGCGCGGACGCACAGGAACCATGTTGGAATCGAACCTGGGTCTTCACATTGAAGATGGGGGCACAACCAGTGCGCTGCTGCTGTGTTGGTCTTTGACTCTTGACCCGGCAAGGCGGTTTGGGGTTGACTGGACACAGAGCGGCAACCCGGGGGCGCCGGATTAAAACAGTGAAACTGGGTCGCGGAGGTCAGCGCGGGAGGCGGCTTGAACGTCCGTCGAGGGGATGCACCTTGGGAGGAACGGCGGCTCGGATTGAGGACGCGTTTGAAGCGGTCCAGCGAGGACTAGAAGCAAGACGGCGTGCCGAGACCCGATGCAGAGGCCATCCCGCCGGCCGCGGTAGAGGTAAGTCGAGGCCGGCCGGCGGAAAACGGAAGGGCAACTCCACGCGGCAACGCTCATCGGTGTCTGTAGGAAGGCGGCCCTGCACTAGTGCATCACCACGGCCAGGTGGACGAGAGCGTCCAACGCAATATCCGGGTTCGTGGCCATCTCTGCTTTCCGAGTCGCGGACTGTTTTCTTCCGCTCCCCCTTTTTTTATATCACTTTCCCTGATCCAGGTTGAATTGATGGCTTCTTCGATCTGTTCTGGTCCTCATGCTAGAAAAATAAATAGTGACGACCGATTATTCCTTCCCTTGGGTGACGCTTTATGATAAAAATTGCAGCAGTTGATGCCCTCCGGACAACAGCAACACAAACGACGGCAGATTGGACAGATGCTTGACGTATAGCAGTTTGACCCGGTCGAGCATCCTGCAATGGGAAAACGCTGATAGCTCCGGTTAACCACCGTAGTAGTTTGGGCTCCAGACTCATGTTTAATCTCGGCGAGTTATGGCAGCTGCACTATATCTCCTCTAAATCTCAAATCTTGAACACAACGCCTGATTTCATCGGGGCTTGATCCTGAAAACCCCGTAGCAGAAACTTTTGCGCAACTCGTCGGATCAGATTGCAGAAATTTTTGTCGGTCTTCGCGATTTGTACCGTGTGCTTCTCGATCCCTGAAGAAATCCCTCCAAGAACTCAACACCACCGTGCGCAAGCCCCGCGGTGGGCGCCAACTGTCGTGGAATTGTCGCGGCAGATGTCCTTAGTATCAGGACTTAGTCGTGAGGCCAACGCATCTATGTGGTAGCTTGAGAGGGGTTTGAGCGGAATCGAGAGACGCAACACAAGACAGGGATTTAGACAGCTTCGGGCCCCGGGAAACAACATCCGGTAACAACCCTACATGCTGTTTGAGGCTAGGTCTCATTATCATCACGAGGGAGTCGCCGTAAACTGGCTCTCCTCTTTGTGTCTAGCCCTAAGATTGTTTCTTCTTGCTTGTAGATTGTCCCTCTTTGGGGAGCCCTACCTCTCCTTATATATGCTGAAGAGGCGGGTTACATGTAGAGTCCAACTCGGACTTTAACTTAAACTATTCTAACTTATCGCCATGGGCTTCTTAACATCTTGGGCTTCATAACGTCTTGGGCCTCATAACCCCTGACAACCCAGTTATCACTGTTTGCCGGTTTAACATTGTACGCGGTTTAACATTGTCCGCTTGATTTAACCTTATACGCGGTTTAACATTGTCTGCCGGTTTAACATTGTCTGCCGGTTTAACATTGTCTACCGGTTTACCACCAGCCGGTTTACCGTCTGTCTGAGCCATCTGTCTTGAATGCCGGCCGGTTTAACATCCGCCGGTTTATCAAGTCCCGCCCGGTTTACGACTCCGGCCGGGTCATTCCGCGGGGTACATCCCGGACATCCATGGTATTCTTTCTTTCAATTTGTTCAACCTCTCAAGGTTTGTGGTTTCACTCATTTGTCGTAGAAGCAACTTTGTTTTACCTCTTCCTCTTCCACTTTTCTCCGGTGCCATCCTAGATCTCGGAACGAGATCTCTTGTAAGTGGAGGAGTGTTGTGACGCCCCGAGACCGATGCTCCAGATGCCTTCCTTTGTTTTGCGAGTTAGCTGTGTAATTTATTTATTTGTTGCATCTAATCTCATAGCAGCATGCACATTGCATTTGCATGTTTTGATAAAACTTGCATCCATTCGTAGTTGCCGCTTCATCCTCGCCTCCGTTGACGTTTCTCAGACCAACCATTCTTTTGGTGTCCGATCGTTTGAGCCTCTCTGCACAATGCACAAGACCCCATCTCGTGTGTGTCCGAAACCTGTCCCGAACCCGACCCGCTCTGTCACCACCGTTGGGTCCGGATCATGCCCAAACATCTATAAAACATCTCCATTTTCTTCAATTAGACTTCCTAACCTATATTTTTCTCAGCCGTCCGATTACAATCGTAGGGACGTGATCGCCCCTATCCTAATCTCATTGCAATATAAATAGTGGGCAACCCTAGAAACTAGGGATCCTGTCCCATCCATCCATCCAATTCCTCCGCCGCCGCCGTTCCACCAAATCCCCTTGGGATCCCCTTCTCCTCATTTTCCTCCACCCACCAACAGGAGCCTGAAGCTCCTTCTCCCCGACCCCGAGCACTCGATCCACCTCGCCGGTGCCTCCTCCTCCAAATCCGATCGGGAGAGGAGTTCCCGATCTAAAGGTTCCTTGCGCCCGTGGTCCAGCACGCCCGTGCCCAAGGCCTCGCATCTTCCTCCTCTGCCCGACGACTACCGTCCCCGCCATGGATTTGGAGCTCGCCTCTGCTTCTGGTCCACGCCGCCCCAGGAACCGATGATGCCGGAGCCCCTCCTCACCTCGCCACCTGCTTCGCGGGAGCCGCCTCGCCTCCCTGTGCTCCCTCCTCACACGCTCGAGACCAGCAGCTCTCCTCGAGCCGGCCACAGCAGCAGCCCCAGGCCGACCCCGTGCCCTCTCCCTCGGTCCCTCCTCCCCGTCCTTCTTTCTCCCGCTCTCTCTCTCACATCTCTCTCTCGCAGGAGCTCTTCCCGAGCGAGAGCGCTCGCTCCAGCCGTCGACCGCGAGCCGCAGCTCGCCGGAGCAGCACCAGGCAGCAACCCCGCGCGCTATGGACCCCCTGCTCGACCTCGGATTCCCGCGCCTGCGCCGTCGTGCCTCGTCGTTGCCGCCTCTCCGTTCACGCCGCCGCACCCAAGTTCCACCGTCCAAGTCCGTCCACCGCCATGCCCTGCATCCCGCATCGCCATGACGGCCGTCCCACACTTCACGAGCAGGGCGGCCGGTAGCTGCCTCTTCGTTGACTTGGTCCAGTGCCAGCGTGGCCGGCCTCCAAGTCCCAGCGCGCCTCCAGCCCAGCCGCTTCTCCGCTCCTGGCCCGAAAGCCCGATGTGAGCAGCCATCCAAACCCCCCTTGTGCATTGTTGGGTCAAGCTGCAGATTCGGCCCATGTCATGTTTTTTTTCCAAGGGCGAATTTCCTAATTATCCAGAGAACGCTGTTTTTACAGAAAAGTCCTTCATGTTCATGCATTTAATATCTCACAAACCATGCATCGGATTAAAACAACTTATATATGCAAAATGCTTAGTTTTTCATCTAAATTCATAATATTCTGTTATCATCCATGTTTAAAATGATGTTTGGAATTAATTTGTTAAATGCCATGCTAAAATGTTTTATTTCATAACTAAATAGTCGTAGCTTCGAATTAAAAATGTATATGTAAATGGGGTAGAAGAATGTCTAGTTTAACATGGTGCACTTCATTTTGTTGTTTTACGACATTAAAATTGTGTTTAGGGCAGAACATTTCCAAATCTAAAATATGGGCATGAGGATTTTCCGGAATTGTTGTTTGTAGTTCCGGCCTCATTTAAACTTGCCTAGATGTGTAGTTTTATTATGATTCACCCCTTGCAATGTTAAATAGCATTTAATATTGTTTGGTACATAAACAAGAGTGAACTAAATAAAAGTTGTGAAGTTTCGTCAATATGCAACTCATTGCATATTGAGCTCCACTTAATTTGTAGTATTGTTTGTGCACTTTGCCATGCCATGCCTCATTAAATTGGACATGCATCATACTTGGTTGTGCATCATGCCATGTGTATGTGGTGGTTGTTTACTATGTTGTTTGTTTCTTTCTGGGTTGCTTCTCTCGTTTGCTTTGGTTTCATTCCGGAGTTGTGAGGATTCGTTCGACTACTTCCGTTTGTCTCTTCATGGACTCGTTCTTCTTCCTTGCGGGATCTCAGGCAAGATGACCATACCCTCGAATCACTTCTATCGTTGCTTGCTAGTTGCTCGCTCTTTTGCTATGCCGCGATACCTACCACTTGATATATCATTCCTCCCATATTGCCATGTCAAGCCTGTAACCATCATTTCGTAGCAAACCATTGTTTGGCTACATAACCGCTTCACTCAACCCCTCTTATAGCGTTTCTAGTTGTAGGTGAAGTTGAAGATTGCTCCATGCTGGAACATGTTTAAGTTGGAATATCACAATATCTCTTATTTAATTAATGCATCTATATACTTGGTAAAGGTTGCAAGGCTCGGCCTTATGCCTGGTGTTTTGTTCCACTCTTGCCGCCCTAGTTTCCGTCATATCGGTATTATGTTCCCTGACTTTGCGTTCCTTGCACGGTTGGGTGATTTATGGGACCCCCTTGACAGTTCGCTTTGAATAAAACTCCTCCAGCAAGGCCCAACCTTGGTTTTAACCTCCAACAGGGTCATCTTTATTTTAACACCCGGGCCAGTGCTCCTTCGAGTGTTGGTCCAACCTATCAGCCGCCGGTGGCCACCAGGGGCAACTCTGGGCTCGCCTACCGGAAGTTTGGACAATCTGGTGTGCCCTGGGAACGAGATATGCGCAGCTCCTATCGGGATTTGTCGGCACATCGGGCGGCTTTGATGGTCTTGTTTTACCATTGTCGAAATGTCTTGTAACCGGGATTCCGAGCCTGATCGGGTCTTCTCGGGAGAAGGAATATCCTTCGTTGACCGTGAGAGCTTGTGATGGGCTAAGTTGGGACACCCCTGCAGGGTATTATCTTTCGAAAGCCGTTCCCGCGGTTATGTGGCAGATGGGAATTTTTTAATGTATGGTTGTAGAGAACTTGACACTTGACTTAATTAAAATACATCAACCGCATGAGTAGCCGTGGTGATCTCTTTTCGGCGGAGTCCGGGAAGTGAACACGGTTCTTGTATTATAATTGTGCGTAAGTAGTTTCAGGATCACTTCTTGATAAGTTCCAGCTTCACGACCGTTGCGTTGCTTCTCTTCTCGCTCTTATTTGCGTATGTTAGCCACCATATATGCTTAGTGCTTGCGGCAGCTCCACCTCACTACCTTCTCCTACCCATAAGTTTAAAGAGTCTTGATCTCGCGGGTGTGAGATTGCTGAGTCCTCGTGACTCACATATTCTACCAAAACAATTGCAGGTGACGATGATAACAGTGCAGGCGATGCTACCGAACTCAAGTGGGAGTTCGACGAGGACCTTGGTAATTACCATGTTTCGTTTCATGTCGTACCTTGATTGTACTCTGAATGATGTATGTTTAATTTATGGTATTGTGTGAAGTGGCGATTGTAAGCCAACTCTCTTTATCCCATTTTTGTTTATTACATGGGATTGTGTGAAGATGACCCTTCTTGCGACAAAACAACCATGCGGTTATGCCTCGAAGTCGTGCCTCGACACGTGGGAGATATAGCCGCATCGTGGGCGTTACAGCAGTGGACGCACCCTACCGTATAACCCAACAGTTAAGGGATATCTTTTTGCGTGTGTGTTGAAGAAAGATGATATCTTCATCGATTGGTCCTCGTGATCAGTTGTTGGATCTATTGCCTTGTCAAAACTTTGACTTGAGTATGGGCTATCGTCAAGTCAAATCAGAACCAACGATGTTCGTAATGTTGTCTTACTCGCGGTTGATCCCTCGGGCATACACCATTACATCTTTGGTCTGACCAATGCTATCACCGTGTTCACATGATGGTGGAAGTACAATGATATGGAAATTCCGATGAGTTGCTGTTGAGCCCATCAGCGGCATTTTGTCTCATCCATGATTCATGTTGAGCATCAACCTAGTGTTGGAAACTTTGTAAGCAACGCCTTCGTGTTCCGTTCATGAAGCTTATGCTTGGATGGAAGAAGTGACTTCCTCGAATTCGTGTGCATTTGGTGCAAGTTGCCGCCGTGAGTTCAAGAAAGATTGGTTTTGTTTCCTCTGGTACCATCCCAAGTGAGTTATGCATGTGCGAATGTATTATGTGGTTTGGTAGATTAATTACCTCCACCCCATATGGATTCCCTAGCACACCAAGCCACTGATTGATTTGTTCAAGCAAAAGAAGTTCCTTCTTAAGAGCTAATCATGACTTATGCAAAGGACTTCGTTATCCACAATGATGGTTCCCCACCTGAACTCGGTAGTGTTTTATTATAAGACTACTATGTGGTCATGCTTGTCTAGGACAGCATGTTCACATGTGTTTAGCAGAACTAGCTCATGTTTTGAAGCTTGCTATCATAGTTCATTTCCCGAGAATCTCGCAACGCTATCTCGTCGATTTGTGTTGCAAAACTTCATTTTTTTCTATACTTGATGAGTCTGGAATGTCCTGACCCCAACTGGATCTGAATCTCAGGCAGATATGATGGTTGGAACGTTTTCCAAAGAACTATACTAATGGTATCTCTATAACCCGGTAGGTGGATGTCGTGGCAAGCACACCCAGCCGGAAGACCTATTATTGTAGTATCTTGATTGAGAAAGTTGGCCAGCTCCCCATAAGGTTTTCGTAGGATTTACTTCCATAGTTTTCCTTATGGATTCTTGTGCTCCCGAAGTCCGACCTTCACTTGATGGCCATGTTGAGCTTTTAAGCATGACAATGGTAGCTAGAACATCAAGGAGAACATTAGAAGTGGAGTGCTAAATGTTTCTCGGTCGATCATGCAGATTTTGTTCCCTTGGCCTCTCTAAGGTGAAATCTGAGAAGGTGTTATCTTCCTTTGCATCTGCATCGTCCATCACTATTCATCATGGTAGTATGATGTGTCGCCAGGATCCTTGACTCGGATAACGGCAAAACCTTGATGAATATGGAAATGCTCAAGCTCTTGAGAGCATGCTTAGTCACTTGGTTATATCCTCGGCATCATCTGGAATGTGCTTTCCATTTGCTGAGTTGTTTTATAACTCTGGTTTTCTTTCCAAACTGAGTATGCCTTTCCTTCGAACTCTTTCAAA
Source organism: Aegilops bicornis (assembly GCA_021605145.1). Lineage (NCBI taxonomy): Eukaryota > Viridiplantae > Streptophyta > Magnoliopsida > Poales > Poaceae > Aegilops > Aegilops bicornis. Next base: position 551,291,002 of record CM038672.1, on the reverse strand, counting down.
CAATCGTTTGTGATTGCCTCAGGCTGGTATAAAGAGTTTCAATGATCTAGGTATCAAAAGTAATTATTTTTGCCACTTAAGGGAATAATTCTACGAGTCTCCTTCTCTAAGGTGCCCCATTATGGAATCATGGCAACTTATCTCCTCGCCACTTTGATCCATACTCACCATCTGTATTAGGGTGGAAGTGCTGCCTACCAATTTGAACCTTCAGCATCTGTCTCTTTCCATCCCACTTATTGTATGTTTTGTGTCCCAACTCGAGAGATGTTATTACGTCTCACTCCATGAGTTGGTCATGAGTCGCTCGATCTTCGTGGAGATCGATTCCTGTAGAGTTTCTTCTGTCGTCATCGTGTTGGATAAAGATCTCAAAAGCAAAGACGTCAAGATCAATTAGAAGCATTGAATCAACATCTTCGAGAAGAGCAATTGGATCATGAAGATTGTGTTAGTTTGTGTCCCCTTTGTCCTCTTACCTCACGTCTTGAATCTCGGGACGAGATTGTTGTTTAGTGGGGGTGAGTTGTCACAATCCTAGTTCAGTAATGCACTTGGGTTAGACCTGCATGGTGCATCATGTCTAAATTTCTTTTAAACTTGAAATGGGGATTGTTCAAACCCTACCACCTGATCAAATCATATATGTTCAACCTAAAATAATCTTCAATGAACCCAAAATGCCCTTTGAAAATGTTCATGATTTATGATAAAGGTGAAAACCTCTGCCAAAATTGATGAGCATATTTCTTGGCTATTTATGGATTTTTGAATTAATAAAAAGTATTTCAATTGGAGCCATTTAAATGCTATATATATTTTAAATGTTCCAAATATTCTGAAGTTATTTGTGGAGCTCTGAAATATTTCAATTAACCTCCAAGATAATTTTCTGAATTTATTTAAATGATTTAGTGCCTAAACTAAATCAGAACAGAGTAAATAAAATAGAAAACAGAAACATAAAGAATTAGAAAGAGAGAGAGAGAATACCTGCCCAACCTTGTAGCCGCCACTGGCAAAGCCAGCCCGCCCACCAAGCGATCTTGTCTTCTTCCTCTTGCGGGAGGAGAAGCAGGTGCGTGCTGCCAAGGCAGCGAGCCGCACCAGCTCCTCCCTGCATGCCTGGCTGCCCCCTCCTCGCCCTGGACGCCATCCGCGACGCCACACAACCCCCCGACCCCTCCACCGCACCCCCTCGCCCTGCCACTGATCCCAAAAGCACCGCCGCGTTCCCCTCGTCCTCTCCACCGAGCCGTATGACGTCGGAGGCCCTAGAACGTCGCCATCGCCGTCGTTATCAACCTCTGCCCCGACGATCACCGCCGTCAAATTCATCGCCGTCTGGCCTGCCCCGAGCCCGCCGAGCATCTCTTCGTGACTGTGGTGAGCCTCCGGTCATTTCTCCCCTAACCCCACTTCCGTTTGGTCGTCGTAGCCGTTGTCCCCTTGCTTACTCGTAGCCGCCGCCGCACGGGCTCATCGCCGGTGAAGCCCCAGTGACCTTTTGGTCCCACGCGTGCGTCCATTGCACTCGCAACGTCCCGTAGAGCAAAACTAGCGCGACAGCCGGCTCGTTTGCAAGTCGCAGTGCTTACCCCGCACCCACTCGAACGCTGGCCGCCGCCTCACTCGCTGTCGTTGCTATTTCTGACCGCCCCGGCACCGCTCACGGCTACCACCCGATGAGCCGCATTGCGCCGCAGCCATAGAGCCCAACCCCGCCTCCTCCTGTCGTCGGAGTCACCGGAATGAGCGACGCCGCCGCGTCTGTGTGTCACCGGCGGTTAACCGCCGACGTGGCCGGTTTAATTAGTGCCTAATCACACAGCTAATTACCCACCACAGCCACTGACAGTGGGTCCCATAACCGGTCAAAACCCAGTCAACGCGGTACTAACTTTTTGTTACCGTAAGCCTATGACAGGTGGGTCCCAGCTCTGACTAATTATAGTTAGGATTAATCCTAGGGATATCTAACACTGTTAACTAACCGTGTCACTGGCGTGTGGACCCCACACGTCAGGCTTGACCTGGACCGTGCCCCGTTGACCTGCTGACCTCATCCTGACGTCATGCTGACGTAGTAAATGCTTTCTGGGATTTTAAATAAATCAGAAATGATTTATTTATTTTAGAAAATATCCAAAACTTCTAAAATTCATAGAAAATCAACCGTAGCTCCAAATCAAATAATTTATATATGAAAAATGATCAGAAAAATGCAAAGAATCTGAATATTGTATTTCCATGCATGTTTATACAAGTTAACCTCACTAAATAGGACAATTCATTATTATGGAATAAATGGTAATTAGTTTTGGAGTTGTAATTTGCTGTAGGTTTGAATTCCACTTCAATGAATATGACTAACTGTTGCACTAGGTCAATTCAGTACCTTAATATGACATATCATTCAGATGAATGTGCATTGAATTGATTGTGGTTCCTTTTGTGTTTGCCGGTGGTTGTTCCCTCTTAGTAGACGATGTTTCTGGCGACGTGATCGATAACACCGATGAAGAACTATACTATCTTTAGAAGTGCCAGGCAAGCAAAAACCCCTTGTTCATTCCGATACAATCTCACTCTCTCGCTCCAGATCTCTTTTACTGCATTAGGACAACAATGATTCATTTGTTACATGCTGCGGTAGTTGAACCCTTTTTCCTCTGCATGACCTGTCATTGCCACAGTAAATAGATGAAACCCACTGGCATGAGTAGGAGTTGTTTGAGCCCTGATGTGCCTACTCATTCATGCTTGTTTGTCATGCCTGCTACTGCTTAGAGTTGAGTCAGGTCTGATTCATCGGGGATGAATTAAAATGTGGTGAACATGTCCTACTGTTGAGAGCTAAGTGTGTGAACACGATTTGGTAAAGGTAGCGGTGAGAGGCCATGTAGGAGTACATGGTGGGTTGTCTCATTGAAGCCGTCCTTAGGAACTGAGTTCTGTGTTTGTGATCCATGAGCAGTTACTACCACACATTGGGCTCCAGGCGCTCCAAGCTCTCTCGACTTATTAATCAACCTGATCTCTGTCCAGGAGTTGCAACTAGTTTCTGGTGTTTGTAGGTAGTGTTAGTAGTCTACCAAGTGGCACCCAGTACAGGTGGGCTTGGGATAGACTAGGAACAGTGGCACGGTGTACCAAGTGGCACCCGGATGGTGGGCTTGGGAACCCTGCTCACATCGTTTGGGGCCGTGAGCGACACCCCGGCCGGATCTCCTTGCGGATGGAACCCGAATAGGAGATAAACCTGGACGATAGACTTGTGTGGTTAGTCAAGTCGTGGCTGACTCCCTCGCCAGGCTTCCGCTTGAAGGTTGCCGAGATACACGACGTGTACATGGTGGTAAGTGGCGAGAGCGTGTGTGAAGAAGTACACCCCTGCAGGGTTAACATCATCTATTCGAATAGCCGTGTCCGCGGAAAAGGACTTCTGGGTTTCCTATAACAGTTCATAGACAAATGAAAGTGGATACTCTAAAATGCGCAAGATAAGCGTGAGTGCTATGGATGGCGTTCTCGTAGGAAGACGGGAGCGCATCCATAGTGGTGTATTGATATGGTGAATATGTGGACTCGTGTGCGCCACCTCAAAAGAGTTACTTGTAGTCGTAGTTTAGGATAGCCACCGAGTCAAAGCTGGCTTGCTGTAGTCAAACTCCACCACCCCTTTATTGATACTGATGCATATGTAGATAGTTCTGATGTAAGTCTTGCTGGGTACATTTGTACTCATGTTTGCTTAATTTATGTTTTGTAGAGAGACGTCAGTCTCGCTAGTAGTTCTGTGTGGACTTCAATGTTTAGCTTGATACCTCAGCTACGATCTTGAGCCGTCGGCAGGATCTGGTAGATAGTCAGGCTTCTTAGCCTTTTTCATTTGTAGATGTCTGTACTCAGACATGTTAAGCTTCCGCATGTGCTTTGACTTGTATGCTCTGAATGTTGGGTCATGAGACCCATGTTTGTAATATCTCGCTCCTCGGAGCCTATTGAATAAAATACATGAGTCATAGAGTTATGTTGTGATGCCATGTTGTATTTACTCATATCGAGCATATTGTGTGTATGATTTAAATGCTTTGTATGTGTGGGATCCGACAACCTAGTTGTTTATCCTTGGTATCCTCTCTTGTGGGGAAATGTAGTCTTGTGCTTCCATGAGTCATAGTAGTCCGCTACAGCCCGGTTCACCGGAGTCCTGCTAGCCTTCTTTGCTCTGGAACACTGGCCGGACATGTGATTCACTTCGTTCATGTATACATCCCTTGAGAAATGTCACTTGGTGACATCCGAGTCCTGCCTAGCCTGCTACAGCCGGGTTCCCGAGTCCTGTTAGCCAGTGCTACAGCCGGATTCACGCTCTTGACCGACATGCTCGATGTTGATTCATGTATGCCTGTCCCCGTAAGTTAGTGCCACTTTGGGTTCACGACTAGTCATGTGTGCCCGGGTTCTCTGTCATATGGATGCTAGCGACACAATCATATACGAGAGCCAAAGGGTGCAAACGGTCCCGGGCCATGGTAAGGCGACACCCGTGGGAATACCGTGCGTGAGGCCACAAAGTGATATGAGGTGTTACAGGCTAGATCGGTGTGACTTAGAATCGGGGTCCTGATAGTTGTCTTCCTTGTCCAACATCAACCTTTTAGCATGTCATATCTTAATGAGTGCTCACAATTGCAAAAGACTTCCAAGATAGTATATTTATATGTGAAATCTCACTTCCTTAAATATTCTTTCATGAATTGTTCAAGTGACCAATACAATGTTTGCTAACCTTCAAACAATTTACCACCTCTACTTCTTATATGTAAAGTCATTACTCCCCATGGGATAAGCATATGAAACATATATAATTTCAGATTTATGACATTCAAATCAATAACCGTTTACACATAGGATATAAGTGAAGCACACGGGTAAATGACAAACTACTCCAAAAAGATATAAGTGAAGATCAATGAGTAGTTAAATAATTATTTAGCTATGGGAAGACTCTCTCTCATTTATGAATTTCAGATCTTGGTATTTTATTCATACAGCAAGCAAAACAAAGTAAAATGACATGACACTCCAAGCAAAACACATATCATGTGGTGAATAAAAATATAGCTCCCACTAAAGTTACCGATGAACGAAGACGAAAGAGGGGATGCCTTCCGGGGCATCCCCAAGCTTAGGCTCTTGGTTATCCTTGAATATTACCTTGGGGTGCCTTGGGCATCCCCAAGCTTAGGCTCGTGCCACTCCTTATTCCATAGTCCATCGAAATCTTTACCCAAAACTTGAAAACTTCACAACACAAAACTCAACAGAAAACTCGTAAGCTCCATTAGAGAAAGAAAACAAAACACCACTTCAAAGTATTGTATTGAACTCATTCTTTATTTATATTGGTGTTAAACCTACTATTTTCCAACTTCTCTATGGTTTATAAACTATTTTACTAACCATAGACTCATCAAAGTAAGCAAACAACACACGAAAAACAGAATATGTAGAAAACAGAACAATCTGTAGTAATCTGTAACTAACGCAAACTTATGGAACTCCAAAAATTCTAAAATAAATTGGTGGACTTGAGGAATTTTTCTAGTAATAATATGCAAAAAGAATCTACTAAATAGCACTCCTAGTAAAAAGTTTTAGCTAATCTCGTGAGCGCTAAAGTTTCTGTTTTTTACAGCATGATCATAAAGACTTCACCCAAGTCTTCCCAAAGGTTCTACTTGGCACAAACACTAATTGAAACACAAAACCACATCCAAACAGAAGCTAGATGGATTAGTTATTCCTAAATAGAACCAAAAATAAAGAAACTAAAATAAAATTGGGTTGCCTCCCAACAAGCGCTAACGTTTAACGCCCCTAGCTAAGCATGATGATTTCAATGATGATCACATAAAAGATAAGAATTGAAACATAAAGAGAGCATCATGAAGAATATGACTAGCACATTTAAGTCTAACCCACTTCCTATGCATTGGGATTTTGTGAGAAAACAACTTATGGGAACAAGAATGAACTTGCATAGGAAGGTAAAACATGCATAACTTCAAGATTTTAAGCACATAGAGAGGAAACTTGATATTATTGCAATTCCTACAAGCATACATTCCTCCCTAATAATAACTTTCAGTAGCATCATGACTGAATTCAACAATATAACCATCACCTAAAGCATTATTTTCATGATCTACAAGCATAGAATTTTTATTACTCTCCACATAAGCAAATCTATTCTCATCAATAGTAGTAGGAGCAAACTCAACAAAATAACTATCATGTGAAGCATAATCATATTGAAAATTAAAATCATGATGAAAAGTTTCATGGTTATCTTTATTCTTTACAGCATACATGTCCTCACAATAATCATCATAAATAGGAGGCATGTTTTCATCATATTAAATTTGCTCATCAAAACTTGGGAGAATAAACATATCATCTTCATCAAACATAGCATCCCCAAGCTTGTGGCATTGCATATCATTAGCATCATGGGTATTCAAAGAATTCATTCTAACAATATTGCAATCATGCTCATCATTCACATAGTTTATGCCAAGCATTCTATGTAATTCTTCTTCTAGTACTTGAGCGCAATTTTCCTTCCCATCATTCTCACGAAAGATATTAAAAAGATGAAGCGTATGAGACAAACTCAATTCCATTTTTTGTAATTTTCTTTTATGAACTAAACTAGTGATAAAACAAGAAACTAAAAGATTTGATTGCAAGATCTAAATATTTACCTTCAAGCACTAACCTCCCCGGCAACGGCGCCAGAAAAGAGCTTAGTTGACGGGGTGTGAGTGCCGCTTACCTAGCCTCCTTGGCAACGGTGCCAGAAAAGAGCTTAGATGACGGGGTGTGAGTGCCGCTTACCTACCTTCCCCGGCAACGGCGCCGGAAAAGAGCTTGATGTCTACTACACAACCTTCTTCTTGTAGATGTTGTTGGGCCTCCAAGTGCAGAGGTTTGTAGGACAGTAGCAAATTTCCCTCAAGTGGATGACCTAAGGTTTATCAATCTGTGGGAGGCGCAGGATGAAGAAGGTCTCTCTCAAACAACCCTGCAACCAAATAACAAAGAGCCTCTTGTGTCCCCAACACACCCAATACAATGGTAAATTGTATAGGTGCACTAGTTCGGCGAAGAGATGGTGATACAAGTGCAATATGGATGGTAGATATAGGTTTTTGTAATCTGAAAATATAAAAAAAGCAAGGTAACTAATGATAAAAGTGAGCACAAACGGTATTGCAATGCTAGGAAACAAGTCCTAGGGTTCATACTTTCACTACTGCAAGTTCTCTCAACAATAATAACATAATTGGATCATATAACTATCCCTCAATATGCAACAAAGAGTCACTCCAAAGTCACTAATAGTGGAGAACAAACGAAGAGATTATGGTAGGGTACGAAACCACCTCAAAGTTATCCTTTCTGACCGATCTATTCAAGAGTCCGTAGTAAAATAACACGAAGATATTCTTTCCGTTCAATCTATCATAGAGTTCGTACTAGAATGACACCTTAAGACACAAATCAACCAAAACCCCAATGTCACCTAAATACTCCAAGGTCACCTCAAGTGTCCGTGGGTATGATTATACAATATGCAACACACAATCTCAGATTCATCTATTCAACCAACACAAAGTACTTCAAAGAGTGCCCCAAAGTTTCTACCGGAGAGTCAAGACGAAAACGTGTGCCAACCCCTACGCATAGGTTCATGGACGGAACCCGCAAGTTGATCACCAAAACATACATCAAGTGAATCACATGATATCCCATTGTCACCGCAGATATGCACATGCAAGACATACATAATATGTTCTCATATCCTTAAAGACTCAATCCGATAAGACAACTTCAAAGGGAAAACTCAATCCATTACAAGAGAGTAGAGGGGGAGAAACATCATAAGATCCAACTACAATAGCAAAGCTCGCGATACATCAAGATCGTATCACCTCAAGAACACGAGAGAGAGAGGGAGAGAGAGAGAGAGAGAGATCAAACACATAGCTACTGGTACATACCCCCAGCCCCGAGGGTGAACTACTCCCTCCTTGTCATGGAGAGCGCCGGGATGATGAAGATGGCCATCGGAGAGGGATTCCCCCTCTGGCAGGGTGCCGAAACAGGGTCCTGTCGGGGATATACCCCGCGGCGTAAACCGGTCAGAAGTATTACCCGGCCCGACTTGGCGGTTTACGTGAGAACCAGATGAGACTTGACGATTGACTAGCGAGTTGCTTGGACTTGGCGGTTTACGACTCATTGGTAACACGGCGGGCAGGATGTACGGATGGCAAGGCCCAAGGCCCAGAAAGCCGGTTCATACTATGGTGGGCCGGTTTAAGAGGAAAGGCGTGAGGAATATTTGTCTTACAAGGAGTTAAGACGTGGACTTGTATCCGGTTTGTATTAGAGATAGACTAGTCCTAATCCTAATAGGACTCCACATGTAACCCGCCCCTTCAACATATATAAGGAGGGGCAGGGCTCCCCAAAGAGGAACAAGCTAAGAGTCAGACAACAACTTGAGACTCAGGCAAAGCGTATTCGCTCCCTGGTCATCGAAACCCCATCAATTCCAACACAACTAGAGATAGGCTTTTACCTTTATCGTAAGGGGCCGAACTAGTATAAAACTCTCTTGCGTCCCTTCTCTGCTTTAACCCCTTTAAGCTAACCCGTAGCGATGGCTCCACGACTAAGTCCTTTAATGAGGACATCTGCCGTGACAAAACCACGAGAGTTGGCGACCACCGTGGGGCCTGCACACGGTGGTGATGAGTTCTTGGGCGGCGCTATTCCAGAGATTGAAAAGTTTCGCCCAGCTGACTGAAAAGTTCCGACTGGCTCGTCGGAGAGTTCCTGCTGGCTCGCCGAAAAGTTCCATCAGGCTCATCAAAAGGTTTCGCCGGCTCGACGGAAAGTTCAGGCCGGATCATTGAAAAGTTCCGACCGTCTAGATGAAAGGTTATGTCTGAATCACCAAAGAGTTCTGATCGCCTCGACAAAAAGTTCGGTCCGAATCGCCGAAGGGTTCTAGCCAAATCACGGAAAGGTTCCGTCCGAGTCGTCAAACAGTTCTGACTTAGGCTACAGAAAAGTTGCAGCCAGATTATCAAGAGGTTCTGGTTCAAAAGTTTCAGATTATCAAAGGTTCCGGCCGGATTATCAAGAAGTTCCGGTTCCAGAAATTCCGGCTCAAAAAGTTCCGGCCGGGTTATTTGGAGACCTCAGGCACTAGAAGACACAGAACCAATCAATTCTTTTAAAACAAAAGCAGCACTATACATTATCCAGCGCCAACACCCGGCAAAAAATACCAGGTGCTACCTTTCTATGTATTTTATTAGTACATGTTAATTCATCCGACAACAATTACTCTGGCCTGTAATATTTTTACGCAGGGCAACTATTAAAAGAAAAAGGGGTGGTGTTATACCACGGATGCACGTTCGGCTGTATCGCGCGGCTTCACGAACAAGGTGTCGCGGTCCGGTTTACGTCAACGTACCAGCTGACTCGCCCGTCCGCACCACCTTACAACGTCACGGACGACTCATCCGTCCGCCATCGCGGCCGGTTCACGCGCCGGCTTACAACATGGAGGACAACTAGCTCGGCCGCACCGGCTTACAACGTCGGGCCAACTCATCTGTCTGCTCCCACGGTTAAGTCGGCCGTGATTAATTTTAGCATCACTGTGGTGATCATCAATTCCGTGGTGGATATTTTCTGGCTAACGTATCAGGTGAAATCCATCAATTATATTTTCATATTATATATTGCTTTCTTTAAAAAAAAGCAATTACTCTGGCTTGCAAGTTTTCCAATGCAGGACAAATTATCTATTGTAAAAATGGATTATTATATCGCTGAGCTATTGGATAACCCATGCCAGTTTATATCGCGATCCAATCCGCATCAACTCGTCAGGACCGTGCCAATTACCCAATAAAGCGTGCACAGGCCGCCGTCCCCTGCAGTCCGGTCTACATTAACATACGGTCGATTTACGTATCTGTACTGGCTTACAATGTCGTGGCCGATTCATTTATCTGTGCCGCCTCTGATGTTGTGGTCGTCCTTGTCATCCGTCTCTCGTGGCCTGGTCTACATCACCATACCGGGCCACACCTGTCCACATGAGCTGTTTATTGGATATGAGCAAGTCACAGCTTGGGTAGCCCGGTTTTCTTTCAAATTGGAGGCAAATTATCATCAACCGCCATTTTCACTGGATGGCTCAAAGGGCAGGCGCACAAGTCGCCGCCACTACAGTTTTTGGTTAACTTCAAATCGCCAGTTGGAAGGAACCATTGGCCGAGTTGCTGACACGGTTCGTACGGGGTCATTTATAACCCGCCACAGTCACCTCAACTTTCTGTGGATTCACATCGCGTTATCAACATCCATAATATACGCCTTCTGCTATGGTCAAACACGGAGAATCTCAAGCCAACTCCTCGAGTCACCTTGAGACTCAGGGGCTACAATGATATGATTCAGCTATATGCCGGTTTTCAGTGAAGTCAGGAACCCCAGGACGTTGGAGGGAAAGATAACCCGGTCCCGGAAGCTACTACCATATTGATGACAATTTGAAGACCGTCAGAAAATTTCCAGTTCAAAATAAAGAATGCCGATTTAAAATCTGGTTCAAGGAAAATTTGTTCTCCTACAAACATTGAAGCTCTCAATATCCAGTTCAAAATCCCGGTTCAAGAAGAATTTATCTTTTGCAAAAAGTTAAAGGTAGCCGAAGAGGACCTGTTGCCATGATGCGCGGTTAAAACACGGGTATCCCGCCTTATTGGCTTGTCATATTATTGATCACATGGGGCTTCTGCTTATATAGCGGCGTCCGGTTTACACCTTGATTCAACTCATCAAAGCTTTCTACAATATCACTTGGGGGCTTGGTCGTATCCGAACCGTAGCTACACCTCTTAAACGGTGCAATGCCACAGCATCACTTGGGGGCTTGGTCGTATCCGAACCATAGCTACACCTCTTGATCGGTGCAATGCCACAGCCTCACTTGGGGGCTTGGTCGTATCCGAACCATAGATACACCTCTTGATCGGCGTAATGACACAACGTCACTTGGGGGTTTGGTCGTATCCGAACCATAGTCACACCTCTTGATCGGCTCAATTCCTCGACTACAACGGTTTTTATTTGCCTTTTGCTAAGTTTTTCTTTCTTTTGATAAGATTTATGATGTTTTTAAACCGGCGTTCATTAACCCGGCTTGGATTTCAACTACAAGTTGTCAGTACATGACCAGTTATAATCCGGCGATTATTAACCCGGTCTGGTTCGACTACAAGTCACCAGTATTATATATGGATAATCTGGTGTATATCACAACCCGGTACGATTTTATCATAAACCGACACAATATGGAAGGAGTTATCAGTACTCAAGATTGGGAATATCACCCTTACTACAAAAAGTTGGTAAATCAATGATGTGATTCAATTTCACATGTATGATATATTTCATATTTGATTATTCTTAAGTGCAGCCTTGGTTATAAACCCATGTCATATGTTGGGCATTATGACCCGTCCGGCAGTAAACCGCCAGGACACTTTAAACTTGTTGTATGCAGAAACAGGTTGAATAAAGCATGATTATAAATCACAGGTGTTTATTAACCCGGCCTAGCTTTTGACTATAAGTCGCCGGTATGATGGTAAATTATCCGGTGTTTATTAAACCGGCCTGGCTTTAAGAAAATAAGTCGCCAGTATATGATGAAGAAATTATCCGGTGTTTGTTAAACCGGCCTGGCTTTTGACTATAAGTCGCTAGTATATATTTGGATTGCGCCTTTGGAATCATGCGCTTATAAATCATTGGGTTATATTATTCAAATAGCCAAACTTGGCTGAATTTTCATTATGATATTGGATGAATAAGGTTTTCATACCGAATTATATTATCTTGAATAGCCAACATGGCTGGATTTTTATTATGGTTATTAATAACCAGTATTATTGAGGTTTTCAAAGTTGCTTTAGCGCATTGGATATTATTTTATCAAAGGATATGATTTATTCTACAATTGAAGGAACAACCCCGAGTCGCTACAGGCTTACGACCCGGCACTTGGGGGCTACATTATTTAAATTGAGATTATATCAAATATGCAAGTCTCATGTCGCTGCGAGCATGCACCTTGACGCTTGGGGGCTAATGCAAAGTCAATTTTTGCTCATCTTATTGAAGACCCGACTCATCATATCATAGTGAGCCGGCCCTTAGAGGCTACCAATTGCTCCCGGTCAAACATTCAAGTATATATCAAGTCCCGGTTCAGTATTTTCTTACTAAGCCGGCCCTTGGGGGCTACACATCACTGCTCAAATCTACATGATTTTATTTACAAAGTCCTTGCTCATTATTGCATAATGACCCGGCCCTTGGGGGCTACATATATGGAGTATTCAGTTTTTACTAGAGATAAACAACATGGATTTCTTCAAAGTGGCAGTAATTATATGGAAACAAGTCTCAAATCATCACTTTGTTCTGTTCAAAACTTGGGGGCTACATGTAATATGGATATAAGGGCGAAAAATCTTCTGATTTTCAGTTTTGAGGAAACCAGATTGACCCGGCATCACCAATCATTATGACCCAGTGTCTGCAAAGAATCATAAGCCGACGTCATCAATAATCATGAACCGGCGTTGGCACCAATCATGAACCGGCGTTGGAAACAATCATGACCCGGGATTATCAGTTTTTATAACCCGGCAATTTTGGTAATATTAAACCGGCAAGTTTTACATCTTCAAACCGGCTGAATAGCAGATGAGTATTTCAAGACCAATATTTCTAAAGCCTGCGCTTTGGAAGCCGACTCAAGTGGATTATTCTTCACAATATTTCTTTGTGAGGAACCAATGTCAGCAAATTGAGTATGAAGCTGGCTTGTTGACCCGGATTTTCTAGGAGGAAATGAAAAGGACTTAAGGATGATCAGATGCCGGTTTACAAAGAGTTCTTAACCCGGAGAATAATCTGTCAAGTTTGTTCTTGTGTTTAATTTACGGGATCAGTTTAACATGGATAATTCCAAATTAAACTGGGAGCTAATGTCGGGGATATACCCTGCGGCGTAAACCGGCCGGAAGTATAACCCGGCCGGACTTGGCGGTTTACTTGAGACCCGGATGAGACTTGAAGATTCACTGGCGACCCGCTTGGACTTGGTGGTTTACGACTCATTGGTAACACGACGGGCAGGATGTACGGATGGCAAGGCCCAAGGCCCAGAAGGCCAATTCATACTATGGTGGGCCGGTTTAAGAGGAAAGGCGTGAGGAATATTTGTCTTACAAGGAATTAAGACCTGGACTTGTATCCGGTTTGTATTAGAGATAGACTAGTCCTAATACTAATAGGACTCCACATGTAACCCGCCCCTTCAACATATATAAGGAGGGGCAGGGCTCCCCAAAGAGGAACAAGCTAAGAGACAGACAACAACTCGAGACTCAGGCAAAACGTATTCGCTTCCTGGTCATCGAAACCCCATCAATTCCAACACAACTAGACGTAGGCTTTTACCTTCATCGTAAGGGGCCGAACTAGTATAAAACTCTCTCGCGTCCCTTGTCCGCTTTAACCCCTTTAAGCTAACCCCTAGCGATGGCTCCACGACTAAGTCCTTTCATGAGGACATCTGCCATGACAAAACCACGACAGGTCCCGATTGGTTTTTTGTGGGTACAGAGGCTTGCGGCGGCGGAACTCCCGATCTATTCTGTTCCCCGAAGGTTTTAGGATATATGGATATATATTCGTGAAAGAAGTCGGTAAGGGGAGCCACGAGGGGCCCACGAGGGTGGAGGGCGCGCCCAGGGGGGTGGGCACGCCCCCTTCCTCGTGCTCTCCTCGTTGATCCCCTGACGTGCATTCCAAAAATAACTTCTCCCGAAGGTTTCATTCCGGTTGGACTCCTTTTGATATTCCTTTTCATCGAAACACTGAAACAAGGGAAAAAACAGGAACTGGCACTGGGCTTTGGGTTAATAGGTTAGTCCCAAAAAATAATATAAAACAGATAATATAATAGCATGAATACTTCATAAACATCCCGGGCAAGGTAAGGTGGCACCCGTGGGAATACCGTGCATGAGGCCGCAAAGTGATATGATGTGCCCATAAACATCCAAAACAGATAATATAATAGCATGAATACTTCATAAATTATAGATACGTTGGAGACGTTTCATCTGTCTCTTCGGGAAAAGGTCACACGTTGTTCCCTTAAGTCCTTATAGCTTGCTACGACTTGGGTTAATACGTTGTTGATCGACACGTTTGTTGCTGGGTCATGTATGCCTGTCCCTGTAAGTTAGCGCCACCTTGGGTTTACAACTAGTCATGTCAGCCCGGGTTCTTTGTCATATGGATGCTAGCGGCATTATCATATACGTGAGTCAAAAGGCGCAAACGATCCCGGGGAAGGTAAGGTGGCACCTGTGGGAATACCGTGCGTGAGGCCGCAAAGTGATATGATGTGTTACATGCTAGATCGGTGTGACTTAGGATCTGGGTCCCGACAGCTTTGGTATCAGAGCCTGGTCGAAGTCGAGTCTAGAAATGCTTTAGTTATATAAGGGAATTGATTGTGGAAGGGAACGTAAGGCCCTTTTTTACTCCTTTCCCTTATGCCTTCTGATCCAAGTCATCTTATCTTTTGTACGAGGTTAAGGAACTAGGCTTTCTATTCTTCTTATCAGGATCACGTGTTACTAATCCATAGACTTATAGAATTGATGGATTCAAGTCTTAGTTCAGTTTCTACTACTTCCGTATGTTCATAGCTGGCCTCAGAACCTTGATATTGTGATGTTGAGTGGTCATGCCACTATTTTGCAGGATGTCTCAAATCTTTTTCAGCATTTACAGCCGTTATGCTGTCCGAGTCATCCTAGGTTTCGAAATATTCTGATGCATTTGCAACTCCCTTCTTTATGTTCCCCATATTTCTTTGGGCCGGTTTAACCAAACTAATCGGTGAGTTGAGGTACTCTGTTTCCTCGACATATATGTTGGAGCTATTATTGTGACCCTAGGTGTCTTAGAGGATCACCTAGTAATCTAGCCATGTTTTGTGTTCCGAGTATGATGATTCTGGCCATCATTCTCGAAAGCATCCCGCGATGCCACTTAGTTAGTAGGCATTCTATTCCTGGGTTCTTGAACCTGAGATTCACCCTACTTACTTCATGTTCATAGTGTTTGCTAGTTCCTTTAGGATATTAATAACCTTTGCGATAGTCCTCGAGGTCCGTGGTATTTTCCTCTTCCAAATACCATGAACTACTTATGCCAGAAGTTCCTCGTTGAACCGAAAGATCACAACCAGAGTGCTCTTGATGAGTTCTCGATTCTATGTTGTGACTCTCCCAGTTCTACAGTTCTGCATGGGTTATCCGGAAGAAATATGTTGAATTTATTCGACATACTAATGTATGCATCCACCACTCAGAAAGTTATATGTTCCTTGGAGTTGTCAATTTTCAGTTGTATTCCGACCATCATATATCAGTTGATAGTCAAGAGTATGGGTGCAATCGTGTTTGTTAGTGCCTATTATTCTTGTGGTCAGAATGACTACGAGAGACAAACTCCAGTACCCCATCCATTTCTAGTATTGGGTCCAAGTAGTTGTACTCCGCAGATCAAATGCTAATCCATCTTTTGTTCTGCTCTACCTTGGAGTGTTGCCCTCTTTATGTCAGGAATGTCATGAGAATTGCACCAACCCTTATGAATTCTTGTTGCAGTGATACTTCTCGCCATCATTATTCATTCCTCGGTCCCGCGTTGTCGCAACCGGAATGCCGACAAGTGAATTGTCATGTGTGAAATCAATACTCCTAGCAACCTCGTTGCTTGGTAGTTAAAGGACAACAATTTCATTCTTAACGTGTTGGTTACTGAATCACCATCCTGAGATTATTCGCGCTACCTAGTCCATTTTCCTGGTGCACTCTTTGATCAATGAGTTAGGATTGTATAAATCCCTCGCTCTTTTGATCATATCGTCTTACCCTGAGAAGCAAGATTGTTCCCGAGCATAATAACATATCGGTGGTTCGTGATTTTCTAAATATCCTCTCGGAAGTATCACCAGGTTGTCCCCTGACCATTATGTTAAGGTCGCAATCAAGTTGGTTTTCTTATAAACGACCCCTTCTCCAAGAATCTGTGTTGGATACCCCTGAGCTAGTGGGATAAGCTAAAAAACAACTTGGAGAGTTGGAAGATAAAGCTTTATCTGACTTAGTTAATCTCTAAGGGATATATATTGTGTGTGGTTTGAAGAAAGATGATTTCTTCATGGATTGATCCTCGTGATCAGTTATAGGATCTATTATCTTGTCCAAACTTTGATTTGAGTGTGGGCTATCCTCAAATCAAATCAGAACCTACGATGTTCGTAATGTTGTCTTACTCGTGGTTGATCCCTCGAGCATACACCATTACATCCTTTGGTATGACCAATGCTATCACCATGTTCACTTAATTGTGGAATTCCATCTATATTGAAGCCTGGATGGTTTGTTGTTGAGCCCATTGACAACACTTTCATCTTGTCCATGATTCGTGTTGAACATCTAAGTCAGTGTTGGAAACTTTTGTTAGCATTTCTTCATCCTAGCTCATGAAGTATATGTTTGGATGAAGAAGTGACTTCTTATAATTCATGCGCATATGATGCAAGTTGTCACCTTGAATTTGAGAAAGTTTGTTTTGTTTCCTCTGGAACCATCCCAAGTCAGACATGCGTATGTGCGAAGTATTCTGTGGTCTGGAGACTTGCAACCTTCATTCTATATGTATCCCTAGCACACCAAGCCACTGATTGATTTGTTCAAGGAAAAGAAGTCCCTTCTTAAGAATCATGACTTATATTAGGATTTCGTCATCCTCGATGATGGTTCCCCACCTGAACCCGGTAGTGCTTTATCGTAAGACTTCTATGTGGTCATGCTTGTGTTGGACAGCGTGTTCACATGTGTGTAGCAGAACCAACTCATGTTTTGGAGCTTACTACCGTAGTTCATTTCTCGAGAATCTCGCAACTTCATGTCGTCGGGTTGTGTTGCAAACTTTCTTTTCCAGGCATGCTGTCTGATATATCCTGTTACCAACCAGATCTGAGTCTCAGGCAGATATGATGATTGGAACTTTTCCAGGATCTAAGATGTAGGTCCCGACAAGGTTGATGTTCTGGCCGACACACCTAGCCGAAAGATCTGTCATTGTAGTATCTTTTGACCATCTTTCCATCAGGATTTCGTGTGACTTATTATAGAAGTTGCTCCTTGGTGATTCTTGTGCTGCCAGTTTCTTCGGTTATCCTATAATCATTCAGACAGTGGATTCACTCTCTACTGTTGAGCTTTTCCTCAGTTACCAGAATCACTCCCAGCATTTGTATTTTGTTCCCAGCTTGCGCCGCTATTGTGCCAATTTCCCATGGGCTGCCCCTCTCAGTAATTGTTGTTCAGGATCATCTTCAAAAGTGGTCCTACCATGGGTCCCATCCATTCCCGATGATAAGCAAAACTCATCCATTGCGTTGTATTCAACAAGGTAGTCCACATCATCCATTGCATCCCGAGTGTGCCATTCTTTTGAACTCCTTCAAATGATCGATTGTGATCTGCCTTAGGCTGGTATAGAGAGTTTCAATGACATCTATATCAAAAGTAATTCCTTTTGCCACTTAAGGGAATAATTCTACGAGTCACCTTCCCTAGGGTGCCTGGTTAAGGAATCATGGCAATCTATCTCCTCGCTACTCTAACACATACTCGCCATCTACTTAAGCGTGGAATTTTTGCCTACCAAATAGAACCCTTGCCATCTGTTTCTTTCCATTGCTCCTGATGTGTGTTTTATGTCTCAACTCAAGAGGTGGTTCAATGTCTCATTCCGTGAGTCGATGGTGAGTTGCTAAATCTTCAAGAAGATCGACTCCTTTAGTGTTTCCCTTCCTTCTCGTTGTCATGTTGGACGAAGTTCTCGAAAGCAAAGACGTCAAGATCAAGACGATGCCAGGAATCAACATCTTCGAGAAGGGCAATTGGATCGAGAAGTTTGTGTTAGCTTTGTGTCCTCTCTATCTTCTTACGTGACGTCTTGAATCTCGGGACGAGATTCTTCTTTTGTGGGGATGAGTTGTCACAGCCCTAGAATTGCTTGTAACTAGTTGCATTAAAGCATCCATGCGTCATGTTTAAATTCAAAGGAAATTTGAAATGGGGATTGGTAAACCCTAGCACCAAATGAAATTCAAATAGGTTCAAATAAAATTATTTTCAATGACCCAAAATGCCCTTTGGAAATGTTCAAGGTTTCTGCTAATGGTGAAAACCTCTGCCAAAAATGATGAACATATTTCTAGGTCATTCTTGGATTTGAATTAAATAATAGTGTATTTGAATTTGGGCATTTAAATGCTATCAATATTTTAAATGCTCAAATAATTCTGAAACTTTTGCTGGAGCTCTTGAATTATTCAGTTAGCATCCAAAAATATTTTCAGAATATTCTAGAGTGATTTAGTACTTTTACTAAATCAAAACAGACAAAATAAATAAGAAAAAAGAAAATAATTTGGAAATAGAGAGAGAGAGAGAGAGAAGCTTACATGGGCCACTTACCAGCCAGCCTACTGCTGTAGTGGCCCAGCCCCAGCGCCGCCTCCTTCAACCTTGTGCTAGAATGAACGAGGGCGTGTGGCCGCGGTGCACCAGCACGCGCACAGCCACCGACGGCCACCTCCTGCTTGCCGCTTCGCCCTGGCCCTCCCTGGTGCACCCTCGCCACCCCTTCGACCCTCTCTCGCTCTCCCAGTACCTCTCCCCTCCTCTGGCTCTCTCCCTCGCACCACCCGAGCACCATTGTTGCCGCCGCTCGCTGTTGCCACGGCTAGAGCCACCTCGTCGCCCTCCGTCCGTGCCCAGAAGCGCCGCATCGTCTGCTTCATCCTCTCCTTCGACGCACGTGACGCCGAACGCCCCCAAGCGACGACCCTGAGCTCTTCTTCAACCTCGGGTCACCGAGATCGCTCTCGCCGCCCCGCTCGCTCCAACGCCTCCTCCGAGCTGCTGATCTTCTCCTCGACCTCTCTGCGAGCTTCTGCTCCGAACCCCTCTTCTCCCTCTCTTGTTTGCGCCCGCTAGCCATTAATCCCCGCCGTGCCCGAAGCTTGCCGTCGCCGGCCAAGTCGCCGCCGTGGCCAGAGGCGCTGCACCTCGCAGCCGAGCATGCCATTGTGCTCAGGGCACTCCCAGGAAGCCTCCTAGCCCCTCATCTGGCTCCCTAGCGCCCCGCAGCCTCCCGCTCGTGCACCACCGTAGCTCCGTCGCCACCTAACTCGCTGTTGTCGTCACCACAGCACCGTACCTCCCCCTGCTTGCTCCATCAGATGCACGCGAGCATCAGCTCACCGTAGAACCCAAGCGAGTGAAGTGCAACAGTGGTATGTAAGGCTTGCCATGTTCCTAAAAGGAGTGACCATCTTTTCTTCCCTTCTACTGACACTGAGCCGGTCCCAACCGTGACTTATAGCGTGAACCCGCTCGGTTTGGTCATCACCGGCCAAACTCCGGTATAGTTGACGTGA
The DNA here is from genome assembly GCA_021605145.1 of Aegilops bicornis. Classification (NCBI taxonomy): domain Eukaryota; kingdom Viridiplantae; phylum Streptophyta; class Magnoliopsida; order Poales; family Poaceae; genus Aegilops; species Aegilops bicornis. The sequence continues at coordinate 551,271,288 of CM038672.1, read as the reverse complement.
CACGTGATTAGCCACTAATGACCCCGCTAATTAACCCCCTCTCTCACTGACATATGGGCCCAATGCCCTAACTAACCCTGGGATTTATTCCCTATTTAGTTTAGATTAATCCAGCAGGCCCCACATGTCAGTTTGGCCCTGCCACATCAACGTTTACCTGGCCCCACTGGTCAGCCTCTGTTCCTGCCCTGTTACTCTGGCATGCAGGACACACTGGTCAGGTTTGACCTGGATCGCGTCTGTTGACTTGCTGATGTCACACCCACGTCATGTTAACGAAGTAAATATTTTCTGGAATTTAAGTAAATCAAGAAATGATTTATGAATTTCAAAAAATGTCCTAAACTTCTAAAAATCTTCAAAAATCAAACGTAACTCCAAATGAAATAATTTATATATGACAAATTATCAGAAAAATCCAATCTATCAATCTGTATCATTTTCATGCATGTTTTAACAACTTATGCCTGTTGATCAGGTCAAATCAATTAAATGGCATTTAAATAATTACATATGGAGTTTAATTTTGAACCTAGGGTTCAAACCAACTTCATTTAAATCATTGCTAGTTGCATTAGCTCGAATCACAGCATATTGCCATGTCACATTCATGCATCATACTGTTGCATTGCATTGATTGTGTTTCCTCTTTGTTGTCGGTATTTGTTCCCCATCAGTAGATGTTGTTCCGATGATGAGTTCGATGACACCGATGAAGAGCTATACTATCTTCAGAAGTGCCAGGCAAGCAAAACCCCTTGTTCATTCCGATACAATCCCACTCTCTCGCTTCTTCTCTCCTTTACTGCATTAGGACAAGAACGATTCAACTGTTACATGCTGCCGTAGTTGAACCCCTTTCCTCTGCATGACCTTTCATTGCCACAGTAAATAGATGAAACCCACTAGCATGAGTAGGAGTTGTTTGAGCCCTGATTTGCCTACTCATTCATGCTTGTTGTCATGCCTGCTACTGCTAAGATTTGAGTCAGGTCAGATTCATTGGGGATGAATTGGAATGTGGTCAACATGTCTTACTGTTGAGAGCTAAGTGTGTGAACACGATTTGGTAAAGGTAGCGGTGAGAGGCCATGTAGATAGTTGAGCCTCCATTATTGGTCACTGAAAAAAATGACCTTTCAGTGACCAATAGCGTGGAGAGCTGACGTGGATAAGATTCAGCCCGGTCCGATTAGGTGTCTATATGGGCCGAGCCCATTAATTCAGCTTTTTTAATATATAATTTTCTGTTAATTTTCGTTAGCTACATGGGCCTGGCCCAACAATTTGGCCTTTTTAATTTCTTTGCACATCCCTTTTGATGACAGATTTTTTTCCTGTATTTTTCTGGCCATTTCTTTGCTGGGCCTCTCAAGTTTTCTCCTAAAAAATAATTGTTCAATATAACTTGGTCTTGGCCGATATAATTGATGCAGTCCAACATTTTTCATTATGCCATTGACATTACAACACATCACACTACAAGCTGTCTTGGGCCTAGCCCAGTTCCGATACATTTTCAAAGCAACATGAAATGTTATAGGAGCCCAAAATATCTTTACATGCATTCGTTCTAGCAGTACATATCTTTACATCCAAGGTACCAGTAAGTGCCAAACAAAACTATTCTACAGAAAAGAAAAGAAAATAGATGACAAGACATCACAGAAGTTCCTATTGTCCTACTCCTTCAACATTTGAAAACCTTCACCTGGCAGTAGATCAATCATGAGTGAGAAGCAATACAGCAGCAAAACAATACAGAAACAATAATGTTGATTATTCAGAGAAGTTAACTAAGTGCAGGTCACCCAAAACTGAATTTCTTGCAATCCAAACAACACAAACAACAGGGAGATGGTTGCATACATACAAATCCATGTGGTAGCAGCAAAATCGGCCAATCTGGACCGCATATTCTCTGTTTGGTACTAACTAAATAAAAAATGGACTTGTTCATACAAATCCCTCTTGAATTCCTTGACACAAGTAGGATTTGCATCAAATATTCGTTAATTTAGCGACATTAGTAAGCAGATAAAGAGGGGAAGGGACATGGGGATGCTACCTACCTTGTCCTGAAGTTCCAACCACCAGACCAGAGAGAAGTTGCTCCTCGTTTTCTTTCCTCGGCCCCAAATTCGCCTGCAATAACCACAATTCCGGTCAGGGTAAATTCTCAGGTCAAGGTAACCTATCTCCCCAGAAAGACACTTCTAGGGGTGCATCCGAGCGGGCGTAGATCATGGCAATCACTTGTCATAGCTGAAGGAATAGCAGTTCGCAAGGAAATCACTAAAGCAATAAAACACTAAACACTAGGCTTATAATTGTCAAGCTACTTTAGGCTCCTCATCTGTCTGACAAGTGCAAGCAATTTCTTTTTTCACAGATAATGGCATCCCTCAATGTATATAACTACATAATTAACAAAAACTACGGAGTTGGGTTATTGCATCAACCAGCGATCTGATCTCACAAGTCCCACCCAGGTGGTGGACTGGTGGTAGTACAGCAGCTAGAGGTCGCATCACTCACCGGTTGAAAAGTTCAACCCGGCACTCCATCTCCTTCTCTGCCATCCTGAACACTTGCATGGCGCAACCACCACCATCAATTAACCTCAATCACAAGCTCGAAATCGAAGAGGAAGGCATATATACACAAAAAAAGAACATGGAAATTCCAGAAAGAGGTGACTTGTAGCTGCGAGGCAGCAACTTGAGAATGAATGATTGATATCCTGGAAGTTGTAAACTGGAAGCCAGAGAAGCTACTAGTCAGGTTAGTTTCATGTTCTAGAATTGAGTGCATGGGGTCGAGTTTCAGTATTTTGTGTAAATTAGTCATATGATGTACCTGTAGTTAAGCAATGATTTTGCTCACGTTAGATAGCATCTACTTCTATACGAGAGAAAGAAGGATTGCTATCAAATCTGCTACATTTTATTGTGCAATGTCTGTCAGTTTGTGTAGCTAAACTGCTAACAATGAACCGACCAAGTGCATATATACAGCTCGTGAGCATGACCAATTTTTTAATCAGACTAAATTAAGACTGCAAGATAATGCTCTCGCACTGGAAGGTTATATGTGTACTTCTTCAGAATAATCCAATCATTTTATGACAAAACCAAATATGTTGCAGAATAAAAAATCTACAAGGTGAATAGTAGAAGCTGAGTTTTCATAGAATGTATCACTTTCAGCTATACAAGATTGCCCATCCTCAAGAAAACAATTATAATTTGGAGTCATGGCCTGAACAGCCCCAGTAACTTATCCTCAAGAAAACAATTATAAAAGACTAATCTTAACCCACTTGTAGCAGTCGAACACTAGCAACTAGTGAGCACTAAAGAAACAACACAATGAAATAGCTCACCCTGATGGTGTCGGCGTAGTTCCATACGACCTCCTTGGAGAGCTGGCCGAGGAGGCAGTACCTGTGCCCAGGCTGCAGCCTCAGAAGCCTGCAAAACCATAAGTGAAGTCAATATCAAACACACATACAAGACGCACGCAGTACAAGCGATGTCAGTAGTAGTAATGCATTCATCAATAAAAAATGGCAGCAAAAGCAAGGGCTAAGAGCCAAACTTCACATTGAGTTTCCAATCCAAAACCTTACACTACAGACTGGACTATTACATTGACCATCCTAACATTCAGAGCCAGAAGAAAGCAACACACTTGAGACCTTGTCCTTACATCAGTATATGAACCAGAGGTTGGCCCCCTGCTTGTCCATCTTGTAGAGCTCGTACCAGTGCTCGTCCACATTCGATACAAGCGCTCCGAACCAGGTCGCCAGCACGACACCTGCAGGCAAGGCGTAAGCTACGGATCACAAAAATATGCATCTGATGGCAACAATAACATCAAGAAGTACAAATAGCAACATCTCAATCACTGTATAACAATCAGTAAGCACAAATAGCAGCAGCAAGCATTCTCTCAATCACAGACTACACTAATCAGCGCCCCTCTCTCTCTCTCTCAATCTATCCAGCAGATGAAATAGCAATCTCTCACTCATCCCAGCCCAAGCCTCTCCCACCTCTCTCTCTCAATCTCATATCACCTGAACTCGTGAACATCTCTCACCTGAACTCACAAAGCATCTCTCACCTAAACTCAATTTAGGAGAGCCACGACTATGTCAAATTTCAATCTTACTAATTGAAGTTTAGGAAAATGAATTGTAGGATTCTGTTTGCAAACTTTTGTCTTTGGATAACCATAGGTATGCAATTCACTTCTTGACCATAGGCTAGAACAATGGTGATGAGAAGAACCAGGATCACCACTGCGGCATCCTGACACCCTCTCGCGCTGCATTGCAACACCACCAGTCAACAGAACCTAAACGGAGCATAAGTCACCACCAGTCCAGGCTCATGGTCTGGAGACAAAAGGCCCGCGTGATGTCGGCGACCTTAGTAAAGGAATTACAATGCAACAGCCCCCGGATTTATTACTGGCAACGCTGAGATATACACTGATCTATGAAACATTGCTTCAATAGCAGTGAACAAGTAACCACACCGGCATGCATGAACGCAGGAGCAGTAGATTTTACTGTATTTCAGAGTCGATTACTTGATATATAGTATATAAGTCAGAACATTCAAATAGGATAAGTCAGGACACGAATAGGTTTTTCTTGGTTGTGCAATTTAAAGATCCTAAGATGAGGCAAATCGGTATTTATACACAGTTGATTGGCACGCCTTATTTACAGGAGTCATTTAGAGGGACTGTCGTGGCAGCCAGCGCCATCTAGAGCAATCCGAAGGTGTTCTCTCTGCTGTAGGTCATGTAGACGAATCCGTCCTCGTCCTTGTTCTCCTCGTAAATGGCAGACATCAATTCAGCTGCAAACAAAGGATGAACAGGAGCTTTGGTTATTAGAACATTGGACCATGCAATGAACTACACAAAGCAGGGAGAGTCTGTTGCTGCTCCCTACCTGTCGGGTCTAAACTAGATTGACCAACAAGTTTGATTTCCCCGCGAGGATCTACTACCCAAAATTTGATTGTCCCGCACAAACCATCACCAAACAGTTCTGATGGATCGAACTCCGAGCGAAACAATAAACAGACGACGCGCGAGCGCAAGAGGGGATCGGCCGTTGGCGCATACCCTGGAGGACGTAGGCGACCTTGGCGGAGTCGGAGTAGCTGGGGAGCGACATGCCGAGGTCGAGGTTGAAGGAAGACGGAGGAAGAAGGGTTCCTCTCATCTCCGTCGAGGTCGGCTCTTGCCGTCGATGCGAGTCTGGCTCGATCTGGACCTCACTTTGAGGTGGGACGAGGGCGACGCATAAAAGTCCCTCGTGCAGACGAAGTTCCTGATCGACGCCTTGGTGCGATCCGTGCGAGATCCCTCTTCCCTTTTGATGGGAGGAGGAGAGGGAGGGGGCGGCAGGTGTGTAGGGGGGGGAGAGCAGGAGCGGCGGCCGGTGACGAGGTCAGACGGGGCGGTGGGTGGCGGCAGCGAGGTCAGACGGGACGGTGGGTGGCGGCGGCGAGGAGGAGCGGCTTGAGGTGGGAGGGGAGGGGAGGTCGCGGCGGGATCGTCGGGACGGTGGGTGGCGGCGGTGGTCCAATGGAGGGAGAGGGGAGAGGGGTTAGGGTTTGAGCTGCGGGTCGTGGGGGGAGGAGTGGTGTGCGGGGGAGAGGGGGGAGGAGTGGTGTGCGGTGGGTGAGTGGTGGCATTCGGCCACTGACAGGTGGGCCCGCGAGGAAATAGGCCCAGATGTCAGTGTCCTCAACGACATGTGGTGTAGGTGAGGGGAGCTGCTTTCGGGTGGGTGTGGCCGTGTGGTGGGGAGAGGGTGAGGTGTGTGGGCCGTTGTATATCACAGTATCCGACGGTCTCGAATGCTTGATCCGCGTGACATGCCCATAGACCAATCAGAATGAAGTGCAGGCTTTGATGACGTTATGACCATCTAAAATGGTCGTGATCAATTTTCCATTTTTCGCGTGTCCAAAATGAGTTTTTTTGTGAAGGACTTACCGTATATTAGTTGCAAAATTGGACCAAATCAATTTTCTAAAATATTAGGCCATATTTAATGCACAATTGAAAAAATGGTTGGGTGTCAAAAGTTTTGATCCACCTCTGGTGAAAAAGGCAAATTCCCGCAGATTCAGCAAGAAGCGGGTCAAATTTCAACTGCAGCTGCCTCATAGTTTGCTATGTATTTTTTCCAAAAATCATTTCTAGGTATATAAGTATCTATTTAATCAGAGAAACACAAAAAAATCAAGATTCAACAACTAGCTAGGAACGGCCATTCCCGCCGTTTTGACCGCATTTTGAAACGGTCATAAAAATTAAAAAAAATCAAAAAATTGGGAAACGTTCGCATTGTGTCATTACATATGACCAAGTTACCAGGAAAAATAATAAACTAGTAATAAGACAATTCTTTTGAAAAAGTGTTCTCAGAAATGAGCTATCACGTGTTAAGATTCATGGCTTTCAAGACAAATGATCAATCTTATGGCCACATTCATGGCATAGATTGTTCAAATGGCCTCATATCATACACAAGGGTGCATCTTGCAATGGCAAACAATGTTGCCTAAGGGAGTTTTCATTTTCTTTGGACGAAAAATCAATTTTCCATTTTCCGAGTGCCCAAAATGACTTTTTTTTGTGAAGGACCTACCATATATTTGTTGCAAAATTGGACCAAATCAATTTTATAAAATAATAGGCCATATTTAATGCACAATTGTCAAAATGGTTGGGTGTCAAAAGTTTTGATGCACCTCTGGTGAAAAAGGCAAATTCACGCTGATTCAATAGGAACCGGGTCAAATTTGAACTGCAGCTGCCTCAAAGTTTGCTCTGTATTTTTTCCAAAAATCATTTCTAGGTACATAAGTATATATTTAATCAGAGAAACACCAAAAAAATTCCAGGATTCAACCACTAGCTAGGAACGGTCATTCCCGTCCTTTTGACCGCATTTTGAAACGGGCATAAAAAATTCAAAAAAATCAAGAAATTGGAAAATCTTCGCATTGTGTCATTACATGTGACCAAGTTACCAGGAAAAATAATAAACTTGTAATACGACAATTCTTTTGAAAAAAGTGTTCTCGGAAATGAGCTATCATGTGTCAAGATTCATGGCTTTCAAGCCAAATGATCAATCTTATGGCCACATTCATGGCATAGTTTGTTCAAATGACCTCATATCATGCACAAGGGTGAATCTTGGAATGGCAAACAATGTTGCCTAAGGGAGTTTTCATTTTCTTTGGACGAAAAATTAATTTTCCATTTTTTGAGTGCCCAAAATGAGTTTTTTTGTGAAGGACCTACCATATATTTGTTGCAAAATTGGACCAAATCAATTTTATAAAATAATAGGCCATATTTAATGCACAATTGACAAAATGGTTGGGTGTCAAAAGTTTTGATCCACCTCTGGTGAAAAAGAAAAATTCCCGCCGATTCAGTAGGAAGCATGTCAAATTTGAACTGTAGCTGCCTCATAGTTTGCTCTTTATTTTTTCCAAAAATCATTTCTAGTTACATAACTATATATTTAATCAGAGAAACATCAAAAGGTTTCCATGATTCAACAACTAGCTAAAAACAGCCAAGCCCACCGTTTTGACCACATTTTGAAACGGGCATAAAAAATAATTTTTTTTGGAAAACCTTCGCATTGTGTCATCATATGTGACCAAGTTTCCAGGAAAAATAATAAACTTGTAATATGGCAATTATTTTTAAAAACTGTTCTGAGAAATGAGCTATCATGCATGAAGATTCATGGCTTTCAAGGCAAATGATCAATCTTATGGCTACATTCATGGCATAGTTTGTTCAAATGATCTCATATTGTGCACAAGGGTGCATATTGGAATTCCAAACAATGTTGCCTAAGGGAGTTTTCATTTTATTTGCACGAAAAATTCATTTTCCATTTTTTAAGTGCCTGAAATGAGGTTTTTTTGCGAAGGAACTACCAAATAATTGTTGTAAAAATGGACCAATTAAATTTTATAAAATACTAGGCCATGTTTAATTTACAATTGACACAATGGTTGGGTGTCAAAAGCCTTGGTCCACCTCTGGTGAAAAAGACGAATTTCCGCTGATTTAGTAGGAACCGGGTCAAATTTGAACTGTAGCTGCCTCATAGTTTGCTCTTTATTTTTACCAAAAATCATTTCTAGGTACATAACTATCTATTTAATCAGAGAAACATCAAAAGGTTTCCAAGATTCAACAACTAGCTAGGAACGGTCAAGCCCGCCGTTTTGACCGCATTTTGAAACGTGCATAAAAAATTCATAAAAAATCTAAAAAATGAAAACCTTCGCACCGTGTCATCTTATGTGACCAAGTTTCCAGGAAAAATAATAGACTTGTAATATGGCAATTATTTTTAAGAAGTGTTCTCAGAAATGAGCTATCATGCGTGAAGATTCATGGCTTTCAAGCCAAATGATCAATCTTATCACCACATTCATGGCATAGTTTGTTCAAATGATCTCATACTGTGCACAAGGGTGCATCTTGGAATTCCAAACAATGTTGCCTAAGGGAGGTTTCATTTTCTTTGCACGGAAAATTCATTTTCCATTTTTCGAGTGCCCAAAATGAGGTTTTTTTTGTGACGGAACTACCAAATAATTGTTGCAAAAATGGACCAAATCAATTTTATAAAATACTATGCCATGTTTAATGCACAATTAACAAAATGAATGGGTGTAAAAAGTTTTTATCCACCTCTGGTGAAAAAGACAAATTTCCGCCGATTCAGTAGGAAGCGGGTGAAACTTGAACTGCAGCTGCCTTATAGTTTGCTCTTTATTTTTTTCAAAAATCATTTCTAGGTACACAAGTATCTATTTAACCATAAATACATGGTTTGGTGGTGATACGTTGAGGTTTGGACGGTGGCCCAGGGCCCCAACTCCAAACCGCGTAGACTCAAGATGTCACAAGCGTGGTCACCGCGTGACCGTGGCGTTGCCATGCATTCTGGGAAGCCTAGGCATGTCTAGTAGGTTTGGCAGTCCCTAGGTAGATGCTCGGAACAAAATAACAACAGAAGAATCTCACGAGGAGACCAAACAATGCTCAAACATGAATTAGCACCCAAGTGTTTGATTAGTGGTATGGGAAATGCACATGGCCAATGGGCCTGAGTTTTGGCCGAGGATGATCATCCACTGAGGACACTATCTTGGAAAATTTGCAGATCAAATGGAGGAGCCTAGGTGTCACTTGCTTTGCAACGTACTTCACTGGACAAAAATATGAATGTTGAAGCCACACTGAGATGAATTGTTAGATGGGGCTCAAATTTTGTGGAGAGCTATGATTTGGGAATATAGAAGATGTGGCAAAAATTCAGCCCATTAGGATATGCCTAGCTAGTACTTCCTTCAGAACAGTTTGAGTTGAACAAAAACTTTTGGAAATTTGCCGAGGAAGATTTTACCAGGCAAATAGAGTTGAATATTGTCATGAGGCAATGATTTGGATAGTAAAGAATGCCCAATTTTTGGGGGAATTTTGGGAATGACAAAAATATATGTTGCTTCACAACCCAAGGAAAAAATTGACACATGGACATGACACATCGGCAAAACTGATGAGGTGGTGCCTAGTCATAGCAATAAGTACCAATGCATCCACGTTCACAACCTCATGACCATTTATATTGGTCATAATCCGATAGAAATAAGGTCATTGGCCACTCTTGTCTGCTTTGTGACCATTTGGTGTAAGCAATTTCAGGGTTTGAGCCCTTCCAAGCGAAATGGCCGTGGATTTACGACCAATTCAGCTGGGGTCACTAAGAGAAGGTCACAAGTTGACATATTTCTCGTAGTGGTTGTCTAATTGAAACCGTCCTCAGCAATTGAGTTCTGTGTTTGTGATCCATGAACAGCTACTACCACACGTTGGGCCCTGAAATATGACCCCGCTCGACTTATTAAACACCCTGTCCTCTGTCCAGGAGTTGCAACTAGTTTCTTGTGTTTGTAGTATGCTGGAGGCCGTGGGCAGCACTGACATAAGGGGTGGGCTGTGATGCAGTAGGCACATGGCATGGTGTACCGAGTTGCCAGTTTGGTGACCCGGGAACCCTGCACACATCATTCGGGGCCGTAGTGGAAACCTTGGGCGGACTACCTGCGGATGGAACCTGAATAGGCGATAAACCTGGACTAGGGACTTGTGTGGTTACTCAAGTCGTGGTCTACACCCATGTCGGCTTTCGCTTGAAGTCTGCCGAGCACATGTCCTGTGCAGATGCTAACTGGTGGAAACATGTGTGAAGAAGTACACCCCTGCAGGGTTATAAATGATTTGTTCGAATAGCCGCGCCCGGGGTAAAGAACCTCTCGGTTGCCTATACAGTTCATAGAAAAGTGAAAGTGGATACTCTAAAATGCGCAAGATAAGCGTGAGTTCTATGGATGGTATTCTCGTAGGGAGACGGGACCGGATCCATAGTGGTGTATTGATTTGGTGAATATGTGGACTCGTATGCGCCACCCCTAAAGAGTTACTTGCAGACGTAGTTAAGGATAGCCACTGAGTCAAAGCTGGCTTGCTGCAGTTAAACTCCACCTCCCCCTAGTTGATACTTATGCATATGTAGCTAGTTCTGATGTAAGTCTTGCTGGGTACATTTGTACTCACGTTTGCTTAATTTATGTTTTTGTAGAGAGACTTCATTCTCACTAGTAGTTCCGCGTGGACTTCGAAGTTTAGCTTGTTACCTCAGCTACAATCTTGTGCCCTCAGCAGGGTCTTGTAGATAGTCAGGCTTCTCAGCCTTTTCCATTTGTAGTTGTCTGTACTCAGACAAATTAAGCTTCCGCATGTGCTTATTGCTTGTATGACTTGAATGCTGGGTCATCAGACCCATGTTTGCAATATCTGGGTCCTTAGAGCCTAATGAATAAATACTTTGAGTGATAGAGTTTTGTTGTGATGCCATGTTGTATTTGCACATATTGAGCTATTTGTGTGTATGTTAATGAAATGCTTGGTATGTGTGGGATGCGACAACCTAGTTGTTTATTCTTGGTAACCTCTCTTACCGGGAAATGTCTCCTAGTGCTTCCACTGAGCCATGGTAGCTTGCTACTGCTCCGGAACACTTAGGCTGGCTGGCATGTGTCCTTCTTCATTCCTGTGTCTTTCCCTTCGGGGAAATGTCACACCTTGTTCCTTTAAGTCCTTGTAGCTTGCTATGATGTCTACTACACAACCTTCTTTTTGTAGACGTTGTTGGGCCTCCAAGTGCAGAGGTTTGTAGGACAGTAGCAAATTTCCCTCAAGTGGATGACCTAAGGTTTATCAATCCGTGGGAGGCGTAGGATGAAGATGGTCTCTCTCAAACAACCCTGCAACCAAATAACAATGAGTCTCTTGTGTCCCCAACACAACCAATACAATGGTAAATTGTATAGGTGCACTAGTAATATGGATGGTAGATATAGGTTTTTGTAATCTGAAAATATAAAAACAGCAAGGTAAATAATAGCAAAAGTGAGCGTAAATGGTACTGCAATGCTTTGAAACAAGGCCTAGGGTTCATACTTTCACTAGTGGAAGTTCTCTCAACAGTAATAACATAATTGGATCATATAACAGTCCCTCAGCATGCAACAAATAGTCACTCCAAAGTCACTAATAGCGGAGAACAAACGAAGAGATTATTGTAGGGTACGAAACCACCTCAAAGTTATCCTTTCTGATCAATCTATTCAAGAGTCTGTACTAAAATAACACGAAGCTATTCTTTCCGTTCAATCTATCATAGATTTCGTACTAGAATAACACCTTCAGACACAAAACAACCAAGACCATAATGTCACCTAGATACTCCAATGTCACCTCAACTATCCATGGGTATGATTATACGATATGCATCGCACAATCTCAGATTCATCTATTCAACCAACACAAAGAACTTCAAAGAGTGTCCCAAAGTTTCTACCGGAGATTCAAGGCGAAAACGTGTGCCAACCCCTATGCATAGATTCCCAGGGTCACGACACCCGCAAGTTCATCACCAACACATACATCAAGTGAATCAATAGAATTCCCCATTGTCACCACGGGTATCCCACGCAAGACATACATCAAGTGTTCTCAAATCCTAAAAGACTCAATACGATAAGATAACTTCAAAGGAAAAACCCAATCCGTTACAAGAGAGTAGAGGGGGAGAAACATCATAAGATCCAAGATCGTGCCAAATCAGGAACACGAGAGAGAGAGAGAGAGAGAGATCAAACACATAGCTACTGGTACATACCCTCAGCCCCGAGGGTGAACTACTCCCTCCTCATCACGGAGAGCGCCGGGATGATGAAGATGGCCACCGGTGAGGGATCCCCCCTCCGGCAGGGTGCCGGAACAGGGCCCCGATTGGTTTTTGGTGGCTACAGAGGCTTGCTGTGGCGGAACTCCCGATCTCGGTTATGTTCTAGAAGTTTGGGTATATATAAGAGGTGTTGGCGTTGGGAACAAGTCAGGGCGATCTCCGAGGCGGCCACGAGATAGGGGGGCGCGCCTAGGGGGTAGGGCACGCCCCCCACCCTCGTAGTGGCCTCGAGACTCTTCTGGTCGATCTCCGATGCTCCGTGCGCTTTTTCTGGTCCAAAAACAACCTCCGTGAAATTTCAGGTCAATTGGACTCCGTTTGGATTTCCTTTTCTGAAATACTCAAAAACAAGGAAAAAACAGAAACTAGCACTGGGCTCTAGGTTAATAGGTTAGTCCCAAAAATCATATAAAACATTATATAAATGCATATAAAACATCCTCGATGGATAATATAATAGCATGGAACAATCAAGAATTATAGATTCGTTGGAGACGTATCTTGCTACGACTTGGGTTCATACGTTGTTGATCGACACGTTCGTTGCTGGGTCATGTATGCCTGTCCCTATAAGTTAGCGCCACCTTGGGTTTACGACTAGTCATGTCGGCCCTGGTTCTTTGTCATATATATGCTAGCGGCACTATCATATACGTGAGCCAAAAGGCGCAAACGGTCCCGGGCTAGGTAAGGTGGCACCCGTGGGAATACCGTGCGTGAGGCTGCAAAGTGATATGATGTGTTACATGCTAGATTGGTGTGACATAGGTTCGGCGTCCCGACACATCGTATGAGACTCGTATATTGCTAGCACTATTTTGACCTTAATATGCAATGGTCTTAGATTTTATTAACCATTCTCTAATCAGTTTACTTTGTCGATCTCAAATCACACGATCTGTATAGCTAACACTGTGATCTTCGACATTATTGCACACAATTAGTTTCTTCGACCGTGTGCACTGTAGAGCGCAGAGTTAATTATCGCACTCGAGTGTCCATCATCACCCTTCTGTGTAACTTTGACCTCATCACCCACGGGTAAACTTATGACCGAAGTCATTCCACACACTTCATTTTTACAAAGCTTTTTGCCAATAAACGCCCACGATTTGTCCCTCTTCTATAGCCGACGCATGGCCAAACTAGCCGGGCGGGAAGCTTGCGCGGTAAACAGTGCGGTAGCGTGGGAGTAGGCTCACCGATGATACATTTGGCACCTCTTCGAGCCCACGCGTGCGGTGCAGTGTTGTCAAGCGTGCACTGGAATGCTCCGCTATGAACACCGTGATAAGACGTGGCGATTACAGGACGGCCGGCCCCCATTTATTACAGCGGCCATTTTACCTTTGTGTCTCTTCAACCTTTTGATCGCGCCCCACCATTGCAAGAAGCACACCCACCGCAAGAAATTATTAGAGGGTATCCTGCGCGGCTCCAATGGCGCTCCGAGCGGCTGCCGACGACGAGCAGCAATTCACCATGCGTGCCATGGTGGATGCCCACGAAAGGTTCATGGAGCTCTCGGTGGTGTACACCAACGACCCGGTCTGGGTGGAGCACTCCATCCACATCATGGAGCTGTTGCTTGCTGCGGAGAAGTACAAGGTGGTCGGGTTCGACCTTGAGTACACCCGAGATCGTGCCGGGTCTCGTCCCAAGGTCGCCGTCGCCCAGATGTGTGTGCGCCACCACATCCTCGTCTACCACTACTGCCTGGGCACAATGCCTTGTGAGTGTTTCGCGAGGTTTGTCAACAGCCCCCACTACATGTTCGCTACGGTGGACATCACCAACAATGTAAAGGCGCTCGAGAATTCGGGCATCGCCTACCAGAATCTTGTCGACATCTAGGGCCAATAGAAGATCTGGGGCAGCAAGGAGCATTGGAAGGACTCACTGGTTCACCTTGCCGAGGCCATCATCGACCCCTACTATAGAGACATGAAGGATTCATGCAACAAGGACAAGCGTGCCTGGCACTCGGCCTGGATGGAAAAACTCGACAAAGCTCACATCGCGTATGCGGCAAATGAGGCGTACACGAGCTACGACATGTACACACGGATCATTGACATGAGGAAGTGCCTCCTTCCCCAAAACGGCCAGGGATCCAGCCGGAAGCAGAGCAATTGCAAGCGTCGTCGCAACAATAGGTAGATGATTAGATCCTCGTTTGTCCTACTTTAGTATGCATGTAATTGCTTACTTTGATGTGTGGAAATGTTATGTGTGTAGTCACTTGTGTAATTGTATGCTTAATTTGGTTATGCAATGTTGTCTTTTTAAGTATATATGTTGATGCTCTGTAGAAAGAGCGTATATGTTGTGCGGGCAAAGAAAATCACATCGCACATGGACTAAACAATGGAACCCGTAGGTGATGTTTTCATCAATCACTCACAATTCTATACCAGCAATCGTTTGCTCACAACACACACAGCTTGTTTGCAGTAATCGTCTGTGTTGTTATCAGTCTTCGCACACGTTTCCGATTGCAGACCTGTTTTCCTCGTATCACACACATGTTGTTCATTTGAAACGTTTATGTTCTCTTGTCTCAATGCAAACAGTTCATCCGAGTGAACCGCATGCCGTATATCGCACACACCTTTGATCTGGCTGACCGTTTCTTTTGTGTTGCCTAATCACAAACAGTTCATCCGAGTGAACCGTATGTTGTACATCACACACACCTTCATCTGGATGCCCGTTTCTTTTGTTCCTCCTCATCGCAAACAGTAAATTGAGTTGAACCGTATGCCCTCCATCGCACATGCAACTAAAATCTCAACCATGTTTGATGGATCCTCCATCGCAAACGTTTTGCACCTTTTTTGACAGTTTTTCTACACCACCGTTTGTGATTATGGCATCACACATAGTTTCATCGAAAGGTCTCTGATCGTAGTGTTGCGTTAGCAGCATCCTGCATTAGTGCATGTCAAATAGTGGAACCGGTCTCATGTGCGTGGACATGTAAGGTTGGTCCGAGCCGTTTCATCCCACTATACCGCCGAATCCAAATAAGTCAAGGGAAGTAAGCAATTTGAACATGAACGCCCACAACAAGTTTGTGTTCTACTCGTGCATATACATCTACGCTTAGACCTAGCTCATGATGCCACTGATGGGGAACGAAGCATGAAAAATAAAAAATTTCCTATGGAACACCCAAGATCTAATCTAGGAGATGCATAGAAACGAGAGGGGAGTGTGTCTACATACCCTTGTAGACCGAAAACGGACGCGTATATAACGTGGTTGGTGTAGTCGTACTCTTCGTGATCCAGTCACTATCCAACATGATCTAGCGCGGAACGGACGACACCTGCGCGTTTAGCACAAGTGGGGCTCGATGATGGCTCCTCCTTCTTGATCCAACAAGGAAGAGAGGATAAGAATATGGGATCTCAACTAGCACAACAACATAGTGGAGATGGTGATGGTGCAATCCCGGCAGGGCTTCCAAAAACGCATCTATAACCAATCTAAGGAGAAAACGGAGTGTTGAGAGGTAGGGCTGCCCCCAGGGCGTGGGATTTGGTTTGTCCAGCCCCTACCTCTCCCCTGCTATTTATACGAGGCAAGGGGGAGGATTGGTTTGCAGCCTTGGCCCCTCCTCCAAGGGAGGTGGTGCGGCTAGGCCTAGGGAGGTTTCCTCCCTTTCCCAAGGTACCTCGGGGGCTGCCTTCCACCCTTAGGAATCTTCCCCTTTTCCTTTTTCTAGGCGCATGGGCCTCTTGGGGCAGGTGCCCCTGGCCCATGTAGGCCAGAGCGCCCCCCTACAGCCCATGTGGGCCCCCGAGGCATGTGGACCCCTTTCATCACTCCTGGTACAATACTAATAATGCCCGAAACATTTCCGGCGACCAAAACAAGACTTCCTATCTATGAATCTTAACCACCGGACCATTTCGAAGCTCATCGTGATGTCTAGGATCTCATCAGGGACTCCGAAAAACATTCTGTTACCAATGCACATATCGCAATACAAGTCTACTGTCATCGACCCTTAAGCGTGCGGACCCTATGAGTTCGAGAATCATGTAGACATGATCGAGACATCTATCCGGTCAATAAGCACTAGTGGGACATGGATGCCCATATTGGTTCCTACATATTCCACGAAGATCTTTATCGGTTGAACCACGATGTCAAGGATTCAGTCAATCTCATGTGCAATTCCCTTTCACTACAACAAAAAATACACTTCCGTGATGATACGTGTTTGTCACAGTAGGTCGCGTTTTTTGTCATGCATGTACATCCATGACGATTTTATGACAGAATCAAGATAGTCATACCTGTGTTGTCGTAGAAGTGTTCCATGACATTACCAAAATTATCATCACAGAAGTGTCCACTTCCATGACGATAAATCGCGCGTCACAAAAGTGCTTTCGTCAAGGGTGACCGACACATGGCATCCACCGTAACGGAACGCCGTTAAGCTATCGAGTCGGGTTTTGGATCCGATAAACCGTTAACAGCCCCGACCAATGGGGATTTTCCACGTGTAAAATCATCATTGGCTTGAGGAAACACGTGTCGGCTCATCGTTGGGACAGATGTCATCCACTCATTGGACAGAAGCCGCCTATGATAGGTCGACACGTGGCACGGCCCAACAGTGGCCCATTCTGATGAAAAAGTCCGCCCCAGTAAAAATTAGCAGGCCGACCCATATAAGGCCTACTTGTGTCAGGTCTATTTAAGCCCACGACCCATACGAGATGTGCCAATTGGGCCTGATAACGTCCCGTTAAAGATTTGACCCCATTGTAGCCCATCGTCAGTTCGAGCCCGTTAACAGGCCGCTATATAATTGGATTCAATATCGGCCCGATGAGATTTCGGCCTGTTAACGGCCCATTTAATGGATGGGCCAATTTTCAGAATGTAAATCTTTCGGCCTTTTAGCGACCCATTTAAATGTTGGGCTAATTTTCGGCTCGGTGTGTCTTTCAGCCTGTTGACGGCCCATAAATCTAATGGGCCATTTGTAGCCGGACCTGAGTTTCGGCCTTTTAGTGGCCCATTTAAGTGTTGGTCCAATTTCTGGCCCGGTGCCACTTTCAGCCTGTTGACGGCCCATAAATCAGTTGGGCCATTTGTAGTCGGACCTGAGTGTTGGCCTTTTAGCGACCCACTTAAGTGTTGGGCCAATTCCCGGCCCTGTGTGCCTTTCGGTCTGTTAATGGACCATAAATGAGTTGGGCAATTTGTTGTCGGACCTTAGTTCTGGCCTTTTAATGGCCCATGCCCTTCATGGTCCAATACCAGCCGTGTTTCTCTTTCGGCCTGCTAAAGGCCCACAACACAGTTGGTCCATTTACAATAGGACCTGACTTTCGGCCTCTTAGCGGCCAATGCTCTTCATGGTCCAGTAGAAGCCCATTGTCTCTTTCGGCCTGCTAAAGGCCTACAGTATGGTTGAGCCATATGTAGCCCAAACTTAGTAACAGCTTGTTAACAGCCGGTGAAATAAATTGGGGCCACCTGTTGCCCGCTTCGATGTCGTCCTATTTACGACCCGGAAGGTACGAGGGCCGACCAGTAACTTTCGGCCTAGTAACGGCTCATTCACTTAATGGGCCCACTAAAGTTCGTACATGTCTTTAGGCCAAATTAGATTATTTGAGCCCATTACGATGAGCAATTATGCACAGGACCAAAACCGATCAAGCAAAGGTAAGGCATACAGAGAATAACATTGCACATCCAGCATATATTACAGGAAATTACATCCACTGGGCAATCAAAGATTGATGAAAGTGCGCAGAACCTAACCATCTACAACGTCACAATCTGCAACCTCAGCACAGATGATGCCCATAAGCATGTGGGCAAGTTCATGCTATTTTGCTACACTATCTCTGAAAATATTGATCAGTTGTTGTGTCGCACGACTCTGCACCTCTGATTCATCCACCATTTCCATCATTGCTTCAGCCATTAATTGGTTCACAAACATACATTTATTCTGTTGCATTCGAGGCAGAGGATACTGAACAGATTCAGATGGCGATTTTGGCAGGGTTGTATTATTGATAGTGGAGAGTGTCTCGACAACTGCATCATAACATAAATTAGGACGGGAAACAAACAGATTAATCATGAGTTATTGCCATATTACCTGGCCTAGATTTACTGGAAAGAAACAATGGGGTTGCCTTGCTGTTTTCAGAGTGTGTCTTCTTATCTGCAGCTGCCTGCACAAAATTAACACACTAGCATTGCTATCATTGGCCAAGTCAGATAATAGGAAAGCAACATTGACATAACGAATGTTTGGGCAACTAGCATACACCAAATTAACACAATATGGCACATCTATCATCAGCCAGGTAAGGTAGTACAAAAGCAACATTGACACAATGAATGAATGGGCAACCAGAGAAGCACTACAATTTAGTAATGTGCGTGATATGAGATAGTACATTCATGCAACTCAGTATGCAAAACTACCAGGCAGTTTTCCTTACAAAAATAAATATTGGCGCCTTTAACATTTTGTTACAACTAATTTTAGATCAGATAAAGGTTAGATTCACGCCGATTAACAAAATACATGTTGATGTAAAAATATAGTGATATACAACAGGTACTTGCATCAGCATTGGAGCACAGAGAACTCCCGCAAGATATTTTCCTCGAATACGATCCCAATGGAGGAAGTCCTCTATCGTTTAACCTTATTTTCTAAGAGATGGGTAAGAAACATGTAGAAAATATGATCAGAATGCTATAAAATTTCATGATGCGAGGATACGCACACGCTTCTTAGAATGGAGTTGAAATTCTTTTGCTGGACTAGAGCAGACTAGTTCTTTGGCCACTGGAATCTTCTTATTATCAGTGGGAGTTGGGTTTCTCTGAGCTGGAGCAGTATCAATGAAAAATGGAGTTGGTTTATTATCTCCTGGCGTTTGGATCTTTTGCGAAGACCTAGTTTGTAACCCTTCAGATTCTAACATAGCCGTCTTCCCCTTGCATGTCTTATATAGAAGAATGGTGATTCAGTTATAAAACATGCTACAACAGAGATGGAATAGGTACTGAAGAATAGAGAGGCATGACATATTGACATGTATTCCCTCCATCCAAAAATAAATGGATGGGTCTAGGCGTATTTCAGTTCTAGATACATCCAGTTTTATCCATTTCTGCGACATTTAATCCGGACGGAGGGAGTATGATGTAAGAGCTAGGGATACGACAGGAAAACATAGTAAAAAAACACTGAAAAACCCACTACAGAACCAAAGTATTCAAACCCACTGATATGAGATAGTACACTCATGCAGCTCGGGATGCAAAACTACTGTGCAGTTTTCCTTACAAAAATCAACATTGTGGCCTTTAATCATACATTTTGCTACAACTAATTTTAGATCAGATAAAGGTTGGATTCACGCCGATTAACAAAATACATGCTGATGTCAAAATATAGTGATATACAACATGTACTTACATCTACATTGGAGCACAGAGAATTCCTGCAAGAATCTTTCCTCATAAACGATACCATTGCAGAAATTCTTCTATCTGTTAAGCTTATTTTCTAAAAGAGAGATGGGTAAGAAACATGTAGAAAATATGATCAGCATGCTATAAAATTTCATGATGCAAGGATAAGCACACACTTCTTAGAATTGAGTTGGCATATTTTTGCTGGACTGGAGCGGACTAGTTCTTTGGCCACTGGAATCTTCTTATTATCAGTACGAGTTGGGTTTCTCTATGCTGGAGCAGTATCTATAAAAACTGGACTTGGTTTATTATCTCCTGGCGTTTGGATCTTTTGCAAAGGCCTTGTTTGTAACCCTTCAGATTCTAACATAGTCGTCTTCCCCTTGCATGCCTTGTATAGAGGAATGGTGCTTCAATTATAAAACATGCATGACAGAGAGATGGAATAGGTAATCTTGAAGAATAGAAAGGTATGACATATTGACATGTATTCCCTCCGTCCGGAAAAAATGGATGGGTCTAGGCGTATTTCAGTTCTAGATACATCCTTTTTTATCCATTTCGGCAACATGTAATCCGGACGGAGGGAGTACGGTGTAAGAGCTAGGGATACGACAAGACAACACAGCAAAAAAAACACTAGTTGAATGTAAAACTATATGCTAGCGGAATACGTACAGAAATAACTAAGGCAACATACACGTTTATGATTGGAAAAATAAGATGGCATTGCAACAGAGCACTAGAACAACACTTCAATGTAAAAAAACATGGTATTGCAGGCAGATGAAGTACATACTGATGAATAACAATGCATAAGATATTCAGAAGCATGATTTCCAAATTAAGCAGATCGCATTGCGATAGAGTAGAATGATAGTACTTGAATTTGAAAACATGTTATCATGAATGGAATAGGTACTGAAAAACAGGAAGGCATGACATATTTACATGCATGATAAGCATGCTAAGCACATGGCATTGCAACAGAGTAGATACACTCCAGGACATTATATGCATGTTGTACCCATATCACAGGCCAAGTTAGAGCAATGACCTTGTGGCATGAAGAGGATTCATCATATTTCTGCAAGTCTTCTGAAGAACTGCCTTTACATGTTCCATCATATTGGGTATCATTGACATCAAGTTTATTGGCCTTTACATTGCTCCGTGAGGTTCTTGTGGATATATCAGTGTGTGCAATTATATCTAACATGCATGGAAGACAACTAGTAGTTAGATTTATGTAATGAGTGCCTGTAGGAGACTACATAAATAGTAGGACTGGGGTTAACTAGCAGCAACAGGTCTCATAAACTAAAGGGAGAAAACAGATGAAAGCTACAGAATATGTACCGTTTGTACTCGAGATTAACTAGATGGCACACGAAAGTATTAAGAAAAACATAGGTAATACTAGAAGTGGTATAATACTATAATCACCAGCCTGTGGGATAGCATTGGCTGATGGATGATAACTGTGGAACAACATTACCTAAAGAACAAGTATCTTAGCTGAACTATGGAACAACGTGAACTCCTGAACAAGACCCGTAAGAGATCAACATGAATATACAGTGAAATGTGATGATCTATTTTCCATGCTTAGATGAATAACAAAGCCATAAATATTGCACACAAGTAAGATGAGGGTACAACCTATCTGGCTGCCAACCAAAGGAGTCAGCATCATGTGCTGACTTGTCGATGGCCCTGCAGTTGTTGTGGCTGTCCATGTCGGGCACGCGCATTCGATGCAGGGAACTGTTGAGTGGGGACTATAGCTTCCTTCTGGTGTATGCTTCCCTTGTTGGAGCAGCTGCGGTGAGTCGGAAGACGGTGTGTCTGAAGATGCAGATAACGCATAATGTTAAGAACGACATATCTCTTTGATCTGAAGAAATACACTAAGAGATCAACAGCAAGGTACAAGAGTGGTCACACGTCTGTTGATTGAAGACAAAATTGGGGTCACACGATTTTATTTTATTATGGTACTATCCGATCTACGCCGGATGGCTTGCTGGCCATCTTGTGACTCCCGGCTGACACTGTTCGGAATCTTCCCCGAAGAGCCAGCGACCAACGGTAGAGCAGCCTACCTCCGCCGTCCGTGGTCCCGGCCAAAACCCCGCTCCCTGCCTCACCGCACTGCCGTGGTTTCGCCACCCCCGGGCCAATCCACAAAGACTCCCCGTCATCCAGATCCGGCGGCGGCAGTACCGTCAACTCACGCAACTCTAAAAGATAGCCATCTAAGCGCTGCTTCCCCGGCGAACTTGCGGCCCCGCACCCTTACGTTAGACACCAGGCAACCGGTAGCCTAGGAGCTTCGCTGCCTCGAGGCGTGCTGCTTCCCATTGGGAATCGATTGTCCCAGAATAAAAACTCAGAGAGCTGACGCATAAATAAAGTGATTTGAGATGAGGGTGCGACCAATCTGGCGGCATGGTGAAGTAGGCAGGTCCAACTGCCGAGTCGGTGAGGCCGGCGTGGTTGTGGTGGCGACGGAAGGCAGGGAAAGAGCGATGTCGCGACGGTCGACTGCTACGCGGAAGCAGCGCCAGGACTCTGGACGGACCCGAAGTTGGAGCCGCTCCGGTGCCGTGAACAACGGGGGTGAATCGGCTCCGGTACGGTTCACGCGGCCGTCGTCGAGGCAGCACCAGCAGCACGGAGTAAGAGGCACACGACCCAGTGCACGACGGCCAATGGACAACGTCTCCGGCATTAGGGAGGAGGGCGGCTGTGAAATTGGCGCGGTGGGGGCGCCATGGTGGTGGGGCTGAGGTTTCGCGGCTCTGGAGAAGGGAGCTTCCCGGTGAGAATGTCTTACGGACGCATTTGTCTGAAATGTGAGGGGGAGTTACAGTTCTACCCTTGCCTATAGGCTTCTCGGCTTGGGTCTGTGTACTAAGGGTCGGGGATAGTAGAGTAACTTTGCTTCTCCCCAAATAGTGGGCGGGAGCAATTTCGGGCGAGGAGGGCGTGTTTTGAACTATAGTGGGCGGGAACGATTTCGGGCGAGGAGAGCGTGTTTTCAAATAGTGGGCGCGAACGATTTCGGGCGACGAGAGCGTGTTTTCAAATAGTGGGCGCGAACTATTTCGGGCGAGGAGAGCGTGTTTTGCCGACCATGGTTTATGAATTATTTGGCACATGTCATTTCAGCCGAGGAGAAGGCGCGCTTGGATGAAGTTACGAACCTACCCTCGATGTACAACGGGCCAATTGATGCGTGTCCCACATAGTACGGTAATTTAGCGTCTCCCATTTATTTGCTCGAACGAATTCCACCGAGCAGAGAGAATGTTTAACGGTTCGTTCAAATTTTGGGAGAACGAGCATCCACGTCTACCTTACGAAGTTGATTCGAATCAAATTTTGAAATATTAGCTTGCCACTTCTTTTTTAGATGGAGAGATGATGCTCGGGAGTAATGTGTTTTTACATGCTCGTTGCTAGCGATTTACTATATGACAAATAGTTGACCCACTAAAAAACGCGAATCAAACCCAAAATGAAATATCTCGATTCAATGAAATAGCTCGTTCAGTAGGTCAAAATAGTGAACTAAATCCAAAATTGAACACCTCAATCGAGTAGCACGTTGTACAGTATTATAGTACTCCAAGAACATGTTGAAAGTCAAATTAATGAACTTGTTTGATATACGCATGTCGGATTTCGGGTTTCGGCAGACCCTCTAGGTTCGAACTCTGGGGTGCGCGCGGAGATCACACCTCCAACCTACCTATGTCTCGTCGCCCCGCAAGGATCTAAACTATGCAAAGAACAACACAAGGGACACGAGGGTTTATCTTTGGTTCGAGCCACCATTGTGGTGTAAAACCCTACTCCAGTTTGTGGTGTGGTGGATTGCCTCAGGAGCTGATGACGAACAATACAAGGAAGAACTGCCTCGCGAGGGGAGGAGTTCTTGAGCTGGTGAGATGAACTGCTTGGGTGAGTTCAGTCGCTTCTCTCTCTCTCTCTCTCTCTCTCTCTCTCTCTCTCCGGTCCATCCATCTTGTGGTGGCTAGTCCTATTTATAGAGCAAGGCCCTGGTCCTCTTCCCAAATATTGAGCGGGAAGGGCGCCAACAATTGGCCATTTTGAAGGGGACCATCTGGTACACTTATCCTGACTAAAGTCGCTCCTCGCCTCCCAAAGACTCTGATGGTGACACCGGCTTGGGCTCCGTGATGACCTCCTTCCCGCCGTTCTGCTGGTCTTTGTCTTGTTGCACCAAAATGGTTGCCTTTGCTTGATACTCTTGCCTGCGCTTGCTCCCTTTGCACCAAAGAGGAAACAAGGACTCTGCGCAGGCCGGCGCCCGCCCGGCCTCGGTCGTCATGGCTTGCGTCATGGACACCTCGTGAGGTACCCTGCCTTGATCTCTCCGCCTCCTCGCGAGCCAGCCTGATGAGGACGTGCCTGAGGAGGCTTTCTGTCGTCCGCCCCGTGAGGCTTGGCCCCTCGCGAGGGTCTTGAGCTTGTGTTGATGAAGATGGGCCGTACTGGGCCACTCCTTGAGCCACGCTGCAGGCTGCAGGCAGCCAAGTCTGGGCACCCCCGTTCCTAGAATGCCGACAGTAGCCCCCGGGCCCAAGGCGCGCCTGGACTTCGCTTAGTGTCGTGGACTTGTCACGGCAGATGTCCTCATGAAAGGACTTAGTCGTAGGGCCATCGTACGGGTTTACCTAGAGAGGTTAAAGCGGACACAAGACACGGGAATTATGCTGGTTCGGCCCCTTCAATGAAGGTAAAATCCTACGTCCAGTTGTGATGTGATTGATATGGTTTCGGCGACTAGGGAGCAATAGCTTTGCCTTAGCCTCGAAATCTCTGTCCCTAACTCGCCGTCGGGTCGTCCCCTTATATACACGGATTGACGCCCGGTCGGTTTACAGAGTCCCAATCCGGCTCATACAAGAGTCCGGCTTGATCTCTCCTTTCCTGTCTTACAACACAAGCTATAACGCTAAGGCGGTTTACATACATGGACCTTAATTCGCCTCTGGGCTCCGGCGTCCACATGGGCCTGGATCATGAGCGAGTGTGAACCCGGTCCTCCCGGGGCGGTTCACACTCACTAGTTATATCCCCAACATTAGGCCCCAGATTGACTTGAACCGGTTCATGTTAATCTTCACACCCTCAAGAAACTCTTGATCTCTTTCCTCCTTTCGTAAACCGCCAGCTGCTTGAACCGCCGTGATGTCATCTTCCGATTCGCGTGTCAGAGCGTCCTGACGTCATCCTTAATAAAGA
Source organism: Aegilops bicornis (assembly GCA_021605145.1). Classification (NCBI taxonomy): domain Eukaryota; kingdom Viridiplantae; phylum Streptophyta; class Magnoliopsida; order Poales; family Poaceae; genus Aegilops; species Aegilops bicornis. Next base: position 551,246,144 of record CM038672.1, on the reverse strand, counting down.
AATCCAAACAGTAAGATTCCCTGCATTTAATGCCATTCCGGAAATCGAGGCGGCCGCTGCACCTTCCGCCGCTTTTGACTCCTCGATTCTCGCGCCCGTTGATTGCTCCGGTCCCTTATAAATAGACCGGTCGGGCCATTCTCTTCTTCTTCTTCTTCCTCTCTTCTTCTTCCTCGCGACCCGCCGAACCTGAAGCTCTTGCCGTCGCACTCAACCTTCGACCGACGCTTCCCGCCGAACGCTGCATCAACCTGATCTTACCAGAGTTTTAGCGCTCCTCCGTGGTTCCCGCTCGTCAGGTAAGGTTTTCTTTAAACCCTAGATCTCATCTAGAAACTCGGTTCGTCTCATAGCTCGTGAGCGTTCATGCCGATTCTTCATACCAGTTCCACCATGGCCGTACGGCTCAGCCGTACCGCTCCTCATATGCGAACGGCTGCTTTCGCCGTTTACCCGACTCTAGGCATCTTCCCCCTTTGTTCAGATCCTTCGCTTTAACATGCCTGAACCTTCTGCGCTGTAGGAGGTGCGCATAGGTCGCAGAAATTTTCCTTCTTGAACCCGGTAGATCTAGATTATTTCCTTTTGCATGGGAAACCTGTTTTGTCTATACTTAGCAACTTTTTCAGCTACGCCTCTTACGGCGGTTTAACTACGATATCTAATCCGTCACTCCATTAGTCCTTAGTTAAGCCGGAATTTCCGGTTTACTAGATCGCCGGTTTAACATTATCTGTAACTCCTGACCTGTTCAATGGTGAACCGTTTTCCTTTCTTTCGCAGCCTTAATCTTCCGGAATGGCTCCTCAATTTGCTGCTTGCAATCGGGTCCGGTCCAAAATCACCGAGACGCAGCTCAACGCCACGCTACCACCGGGCGGTTTGGCTCCAAAAGACGTCCTCCATTGGCGTGTTCCGGAGGGCGAAGTTTCCTCCCGAGTCAGCGGCGGGGAAGTAATTGTGTTTATGCAGCACCTAGACCGGGTTCTGCCGCCCGGTTCAAAGTTTTTCCGGGACGTCCTTGCCGCTTTGCAACTCCATCCGCAGGATATCGGCCCAATTCCGTTTGAACATATGCAACTTTCAAGTCTTACGTGAAGTCTATCTTCAAGAAGAACCGTGCGTGGAGTTGTTCCGGATTTTTCCATTTGAACCGCCAGACCGAATTTTCTCGATGGTCCCAACACGGAGCTGGGCGGCGTTTCAATTCAGAAGAGGAAGGAAGCCGATTTCCCTCACGCCAAGCACCACAGCCATCCAAAGGATTGGAACCAAACTTGGTTCTCTTGCCGTAACACCGCTACCGCCAACGAAAACCCCTTGCCGGGTTACCGTCCTCACCGCTCAGCAACCATCATCCACCGCCTTCACGCTTAACCGCCATGAACGGAAAAACTTGGCGCCACAAATAATCAAGCTCCGGGCTCTAATGGCCAATGGCTTAACCGGCGTGGATCTTGTGCGTTCTTGGGTCTCTTGGGGCGTGTTGCCACCGAGCCGCCGCCCGGATTGATGCGAGTACACCGGCAGCCTCAAAGATCCTCAAAGGCGTCACGAGCTACCCATAACCGAACAGGAGACCACCGAGATCGTCAAGAAGATGCTTGATGAGCCAATCTCCGTCTGCAGCCTCACCGGGTTGGCTCCATTTTGTGCCGCCAACCAACCGCCGGCGGTAAGCTCTTCTTACTGTCTTTCAGGCTCGTAATACTGTTGACATATGCTAATGCTTGCTGCTCCCCAGGCTGAAAGCTCCTTCTGGAAACGCACCAGACCGGTCCGGGCGCCACGTGCAAAGTCCAAGGCCACTAAGAAAGCTAGCAAGAAAAAGACCACCGAGTCCTCTGAACCGCCGGAGGACGAAGAATCAGAAGCCGAGGTAAAAGTTTGACATTTACGAGGGAGCCACCATAAACCGGCTTTCCGCTTTGTATTTCTTCTTGCATATGCTTGGCCTCTTTACCTTCTTTTTACCGACACTTTTTCTTCCCAGGATGATGCTGAAGCCAGTCATGCCAATCCTGTTGAGGTAATCCTTCTTTCTTCCGAATCTGAGCTTGCGCTGTTAAGAGAATTCGTCATACCGTCAGGAAAGTGAAAAAATACCATTCTGTGCTTATTTGAATCCAAATCTTTTCTTGAAGACACAGCAGATGAAGAGCGCCAGTACAACCCGACAAGTTGGTCAACAGGTTACCTCACCGGTTTACCAGACACCCCAATCCGGAAGCGTCGCCCGTGAGGTGACTTGCTCTCCGAAAAGCGTTATCCCTTAAAAGGTTTCTTCCGATGGTCTCTCAATCCGTCTGACTCGAATTATCAGGCCTCTTCCAACTCGTCTGGCGGTTCATCCACCACACAACTGCCTCCGCTGAACATCGCCGCAGGGTATGCAATTATTGTCTGTCAATTCGATTCCCTATTAATTTGGTCAATTTGTTTTGATCCAACGCTGAATCTTGCAGCACCAAGGCTCGTTTGAGCAAGAAAGCGAAAACCCTTGATCCTACTCCGGATGGTGATCCGGAAAAAACCCCGAACAGCCACATGAAAATCCTGAAGCCGCCAAGGAAAGCTACGGCGAGTTGTACAAGGATGATACCGCTGACCCGCAGAAGTTGAACCGAGGTCCAAGTGGAAACCTCACAGCCTGCTCCACCAAACCCGTCCACCGAGCGGATCGTGACCGTTGAACCGCCGAGCCAAAGCAAGACGACATCAAGCCCAAACAAGACCGCTGAAAATGACGATGTTCTTGTGACAGGTACTGGCTACACCGCTCCTAGCCAACCGGTCGCTTTAGCCAAGCATAGCATCAAAGAAAGTTCCACTACTATCAGCAAAGACAAGGGAAAGACTGACATATGCGCTTACGACAATTTCTCCGCCCAAGAACTTCATTCCAGCTTTCTGAACCGGCTTTACACAAGCCGTGACCTTGAAGCCGGTCTAGTAAATCGCATGAAGGACCGCTATGAGGTAATAATTTGACCTTTCTCATCTTTTCACTTCATAGTAGCCCCCAAGGGTCGGTTTAATTTTGCAAAGTTAAACCGGGACTTAAGTTGCGTCTCCTTAGCAAATTGAGATCAACTAGCCATTAGCCCCCAAGTGCCAAGTTGAATACTTGTATTAAGCTTGGGACTTGTATAATGAAACCACTAACATGCTTTATTTGTCATCAGAATGAAATACACCAGCAAGCTGTGCAACTCAAGGACCTCCGAACCAATCTGGAAATCCAAATAGCAGAAGCCACCAAAACCAAGGATGAGCTAAAGACCGCCCTGACCACCATGGAGCAGCTGAAGGAGTGGTACAAATCCGAGCGGGTCAACTGGGACACCGAGAAAGCCGGTTTAATAAAGCAGGCGGAGGAAGCGAGGCGGCCCTTAAACCGGTGTTGAAGAGCTTATCGGACTCAAACGCCAAGTGCATGCCATGACCTCTGCCGTCTTTGGTAAGTAAATTTATACTGAATATGCCTGTGTTAACGCTTGCCGGTTTAACTTGGGCTGTCTAAACCTGGTGCGAGCAAGCGTATTGCTCATCCAGGCTCGGCGTGCGAAAAAACTCAAGGCTTCGTACACCCTGATTGAACAGCTATATACCGGCGCCAGCCGGCCATATGTGCCACTTCATACGACAACACGGGCGCCGTCCTCGATCGAGAGAGATGCGGACCGGCTGTCCATGATTCCGGACAGCTTGAAGAGATGAAGCGATCCGCAGCCCGGCCGGGCGCTCGCTTGGCTCGACTCGTGCCAAGGCATGGATAGCGGATCTTGATCCGGTGACATAGCTAAAGGTTTTCCCAGCGCTCAAGAGAACGGCGAAGCCTTCGATAATGATGCCACAAACGGATTACAAAGGAAATGCGTCATTGGCGAGTCAACTGGCGCTGAAGCCAATCTGGAAGTTCACCGATCTTTTATGACGCAAACAACAAACGGGTGGATTTTGTCATCCCGGAAGTGCAGAGCCTGATTCCTCCAATCCGTAAGCACACTTACGCCCGACGCGTTGATCGGCTGAGCTGATAAGTGAAGAAGCTGTCTTCGTGCCTTAACCGGATTGGTGGTCTACCAATGACTTCCGGGCTTTGGGTGAAGAAGAAGAGGAAGCTGAACCGACGCCAGGCGCCGTGCCCTCCACCTCGCGCCAACCCGATGAAGCAGCGTAATCCGCCAAGCCGGGCGACATATTCAAATTCTCAAGGCATAACTTCGCGTGAAACGCCGGGCCTCAAAAGGCTTTGTAATAGGATAGCAAGTGTCTTTCTGTGAGCAATGCCGGTACAATCTCAGTCTGTAAACTTTTGCATGGCAGTACGGGACCCGTTGGCTTTCGTAGTAAATCCTGCAACATATTTTGCCTGCAATCACAAGTTCTTAAACCGCCTGCCAGTATTAGGCACACAGTTGGCTTTAGCCAAACCCGAAGTGAAGGCCTTATAAACCATCATCATCACGGAGAACAGTCATACATGTATAAAACCGATTTACCGTGTAAATCGTGCCGAACATGATAAGCCCCTGTTACTCCATAATGGGATGTTAACAGCAAAATCAAACCGGAACAAAAAATCACCAGCTTTAAAAAGGTATTGAATGCGGAACATAAATCCGGTTTAAAGAATTTTGTCGGTTTTAGAAGGCCAACAAAAACCAAATGACAGGCATAAAGACCCCATGGAAGCAAAATCAATGAGGAAAATCACTTTGCAAGGAAAAGATGCACTGAGCCGGATCAGATGGCGCTACCATGGTCGGACATGACCAAGCCCCCTATACGGTGTAGCGGTGGTTCAAGTCAGCCAGGTCCCCAATCGAACTTCGTGGCATGACGCCGATCAAATGGCATTGCGATGGTTCGGGTTCGACCAAAGCCCCAAGTGATTCTATGGCCTTAGGCCGACCAAGAGGTGTGTTGGTTCAGACGTGACCATGCCCCCAAATGATCTGGTGGCTTTCGCTGCCAAGAGGTGTTGCATTGGTTCGGACACGACCAAGCCCCAAATGACAAAAATTCTAAAAAAGGCCAAGGGTTAAACCGGAGGCCGCTTTCGACATCATCTCCATGTACCCAAACGGTCCTTTGTATAGAACAGATACCCCGCTTTAGCCGAGGTTCCGGTTTATTGCTTTTATTCATAATATATACATCGCCTTGATATGTACATAAGTGGAGCCAATGGCTCAAGTATAATAAGGTCAAGATGAGCTATGTTCCATGGCCTGTTGGTCTCCTCCTCGGCGTGCGTGAGTCTTTTTCGCTCTCGAACATCAATCGATAGTAGGACCCGTTGTATAGAGCCTCATCGACCACAAAAGGCCCTTCCCAAGGTGGGGATAGCTTGTGCATATCTTTCGATCTTGAATGAGCCGCAGCACCAAGTCTCCTTCACGAAAGGTTTTGGTTTTAACCCGCCGGCTGTGATACCGACGAAGGTCCTGGCTGGTAGACCGCCCGGCGAGCTGCTGCCGCCATATCGCGCTCTTCGTCGGTCGATCCAAATCATCTTGCCGTGCTGCCTCGCTATCTGCCTCAACATAAGCTGCTACTCGGGAAGAGTCGTGACGGATATCATCGGGAAGGACCGCCTCGCTCCATAGACCATAAAGAACGGCGTGTATCCGGTGGATCGGTTGGGGTAGTATTTATACTCCATATCAGCGATGGTAGCTCTTCCACCCAACACCCGGCGTCCTTTCTAAAGGGACCATAAGCCGGGTTTGATACCTTTCAAAATTTCCTGATTAGCTCGTTCCGCTTGACCATTGGATTGCGGGTGGGCTACGGAAGAAACATCAAGCGGATGTGCTCCCGTTCACAAAATTCCTTCATAGCTCCTTTGGACAAATTGGTGCCATTATGCGTGATGATACTGCGTGCGGAAACCCAAACCGGAAAATCACCCGCTTGATGAACTGAACCGCCGTGGCGCATCACACTTGCTAACAGGTTACGCCTCGACCCACTTGGTAAATTTATCCACCGCTACCAACAGGTGGGTCTTTTTGTCCTTGGATCGCTTTGAAAGGTCCAACCATATCCAGCCCCAAGTCGCAAACGGCCAAGTAATTGGAATCATCCTCAATTCTTGGGCTGGCACATGAGCACGCTCGAGAACTTTTGGCAACCATCACACCGTCGACCAGATCCTCCGTGATCAAGATGGGCAACAACCAATAGAAGCCATGGCGGAACGCTTTGGCCACTGTGGATTTTGACCCGGCGTGGTGACCACAATCCCCTTCATGAATCTCTCGCAATATCTCACGGCCCTCTACAGGGGACACACAACGCTGAAACGCCCCTGACACGCTGCGACGGTGCAACTCGCCATTAACAATGGTCATAGACTTAGACCACCGAACTATCTCGCTGGCCAACGTCTCATCCTCCCAGAACTTCGCCCCGATTCATGTACGCCAAATAAGGGAGCGTCCAATCCGGAATGATGTGCAAGGCCGCCACCAATTGAGCCTCCGGATCAGGGATAGCCAAATCAATTTCATCAGGCAGCTGAACTGACGGCTTATGCAGTACGTCAAGGAAAACGTTGGGCGGGACTGGTTTACGCTGGGACCCGGCCCGGCTCAAAGCATCACCGCCTCGTTCTTCCGACGATCCACATGGTCCACCTGGTACCCCTTAAAATGTCCCGCAACAACGCCCACTTCCCGACGATATGCAGCCATGAGTGGATCTTTGGAGTCCCAAGTGCCGGATACTGCTTTGGGCCACTAAGTCCGAATCACCAAAGCATTTAACCGGTGAGGTTCATTTCTCCGGCCATCCGGAGGCCATGGAGCAAAGCCTCATACTCAGCTGCATTGTTAGTACAAGGGAACATTAGGCGGAGAACATAACAGAACTTATCACCTCGTGGGGAAGTTAATACGACTCCTGTGCCCCGAGCCCTCCAATTGCCTCGGATCCATCAAAATGGATGGTCCAATAGGTGTGATCCGGCTTCTCTTCGGGTGCTTGCAACTCCGTCCAATCATTAATGAAATCCACCAGTGCCTGAGACTTTATGGCCGTCCGGGGCACATACTTTAAACCGTGCGGTCCAAGCTCCATAGCCCACTTAGCAATCCGCCGGTTGCTTCCGGTTCAAGATGATATCGCCTAAAGGAGCCGAATCGACCAATCGTGATGGGGTGCCCTTGGAAATATTGCTTCAGCTTCCGGCTTGCCATAAAACCCCATATACCAGCTCGCCAATGTGGATATCTTTGCTTAGATTCAATGAGAACCTCACTGATGTAGTAAAACTGGTCGCTGAACCGGATACTCCTTCCCTGCCTCCTTGCGCTCCACCACAATGGCCACACTCACTGCCCTAGGATTAGCAGCAACATATAATAGGAGCGGCTCCCTGTCAATAGGGGCAGCAAGAACAGGCGGGTCGGCCAGCTGCCGCTTTAAGTCCTCCAATGTTCATCAAGAATTTGAACCTGCATTTAATTGATCCGTCTTCTTCAAAGATCCGGTACAAAGGGATGGCCTTCTCTCCTAGGCGACTGATAAACCGGCTTAGCGCAGCAATCCGGCCTGCCAAGCGTTGGACATCGTTGATGCATTTTGGCTTGGCTAAGGAGGTGATAGCTGTAATTTTCTCCGGATTAGCCTCAATCCCCCGGTTAGACACGAGAAAACCCAACAATTTGCCTATTGGAACACCAAAGACGCACTTGGCAGGGTTGAGCATCATCTTGTACACCCGCAAGTTGTCGAAGGTTTCCTTAAATCCTCAATCAATGTTTCCTTCTGCCTTGATTTCACCACGATATCATCCACGTAAGCGTTCACATTACGGCCGATCTGTTTATGCAAACAATGCAGACGTTAACGCCGATAAGTTGCTCGGGCGCTCTTGAGCCCAAAAGGCATGGACACATAATGTAAGGCTCCAAAAGGGGTGATAAACGCCGTTTTCTCCTGGTCCTTAACCGCCATCTTAATCTGATGATAACCGGAATACGCATCCAGAAAGCTCAAACGCTCACAACCCACCGTCGCATCAATAATCTGATCAATGCGGGGGAGGGCGAAAGGATCTGCTGGACAAGCTTTGTTAAGATCTGTGTAATCTACGCTTTACGCGCCAAGTGCCATTCTTTTTAAGGACCAGAACCGGGTTGGCGAGCCACTCGGATGAAAGACTTCGATGATAAACCCCGCTGCCAACAGCCTAGCAACTTCTTCTCCGATGGCCTTGCGCCTTTCCTCATTAAACCGGCGAAGAAACTGTTTTACCGGTCTGTATTTCGGTCAACATTAAGAGTGTGCTCAGCGAGCTCCTCGATACACCCGGCATGTCGGATGGCTTCCATGCAAAATGTCCCGATTCTCACGGATGAACTTCGATGAGCGCGCTTTCCTATTTCGGATCCAGGTTGGCAGCGATGGTGAATGTTTGGATGAATCGCGGGCACAAAATCAACAAGCTTCGTCTCACCACCGATTTGAACTTCAAGTCCGGATCATGCTCTGTAGTTGGCTTCTTCAAAGGGGTCATATCTGCCGGATCAACATTATCTTTATAATACTTTAACTCTTCCGTGGCACAAACCGACTCACAGAAGCCGCATCACCTTCCTCGCACTCTAGAGCGATCCGGCGGCTCCCATGAACCGTTATCGTTCCTTTGTGACCCGGCATTTTCAACTGTAAGTAAACATAACAGGGCCATGCCATAAATTTAGCATAAGCCGGCCGCCCAAAGAGGGCGTGGTAAGGGCTTTGAATTTTTACCACCTCAAACGTCAACGTTTCTGTTCTGGAGTCATGTTCGTCCCCAAAGGTCACCTCCAGAACTATCTTACCGACCAGGTACGCTGACTTACCAGGCACCACTCCGTGGAACACCGTGCTGGACGGCCTAAGATGCCTATCTGTTAACCCCATACGCCGGAAAGTCTCGTAGTACAGGATGTTGATGCTGCTTCCTCCATCCATAAGAACCTTGGTAAACTTGTACCCTCCTACCGGGTGCCACCACCAAGTTAATCGACCCGGATTGTAAACCCGGGAGGATGATCCTCTGCTCCACACAATCGGCTGCTCGGACCAGCGTAGGTAATGCGGGCGCGGCAGTTCAACAACACCGACCGCCCGCCTGAAGTTTTCGGTCCCGTCGGTCCAAACTGGTGGTAAAGACGTGGTATCGCCCCCATTCAACCGCTTTGGGTTGCTCGATAACCCGATCGCTGCTGCTGTTGATTGTAGCCCCTTGGTTCTCGATTGTTACGATTACCTTGATTATTCTGATTGCCTTGCCCGCCCGGATTACCACCGAATCCCGGCCGGAATTTCCTCCATCGTTACGGAGCAGATCCGGAACCGCCGCCGGTCCCTTGATCATACCGGAAAGAGTTGGAGTTTTAAACTCTGCATAATATAACAATCCTTCCAAAGGTGGTTCGCGGTACCTCCTTCGTCCCGTGCTTCGGACAAGGTTGATTTAATATGAAGTTCAAACGATCCGGATTGTGACCGCCCGGTTTGATTGCTGCCCTGCGCCGTGACCCTTGTCCTGCGCATTGGTGTTGGCTACGAAACCCGTGTTGCCGTTAAACTGCGCTTTGTTCCTCCATTGCACGCCAAATGGTGCTGCTGGACTCGAGCTGCCGTTCTGTTTTCCCTTCCCCACTTCATCATTATCGATTCGGGATCCTTGGTACTATCGAGAATCAGCGTATTTTACCAACACGCCCATTAGAGTGCCCATGTCATGGCAAAACGCGCTTCATGCGACCCAGCTTCAATTTCAATGGCTCGAACCGCAATTGGCTTCCAAGGTCAAGATCGCGGAATCGGGGTTGATCCGTCTCAAGAATGTAAAACTTCAAACGCGGCGCACCCAATGGGTTGTAGACTCTCCTCCGCTCGGACACAAGCTGCCAGATCCACCACCGACATGGGCTGCTTACAGGTGTCTTTGAAATTTTGGATGAACCGGGTCCGCAACTGGGTCCACGAGCTGATGGAGTTGGGCGGCAAGTTTTTTAACCAAGTCCGGGCCGTACCTTCCAGCATCATTGTGAAGTACTTCGCACATGCGGCTTCATCCACGTCCAGCATCTCCATGGCCATCTCGTAGCTTTCTATCCACGCCTCTGGAGCCAAGTCGGCAGTATAATTCGGCACCTTGCATGGCCCCTTGAAGTCCTTGGGCAATCGTGACGTTGCGCAAAGCGGGACAAGGCAAGGCACCCCAAAGAGCGGACGTGACCCTGGTTCAAGGTGGTCGGTCGAACCGGCGCGCGGATGATCCTCCACTTGTGCTACTAACTCGGCCTCCCTACGTGCCCTGGCGCGGTCCACTACCACTTGAGCATCTTCAAAGCCGCCTGCCGGATTGTTACCGCGAGGCGGACCACGCTGCGCATTGCTCGATACGGCCGGTTCATCGACGCGTCGGCTGTAGCTCCGGCTCGGGCGGGGGGTGGAGTGGATCCGATCTCGGTATGCGAAATGCACGCTTCTTGCTGAGCCAAGGCCGTCCTGAGGAGCTCCTTAACCCGGCGTGTCTCCACCGCCTGCGGTGAATCGCCTTCAATGGGGATCGCCTCCAACCGTGCCGCAGCCGCCACGAGGTTATCCATCGGGTTGGAGTAGTGACCCGGAGGTGTCTGACGCGGTCCGGGCGCACCGGTATGATGGCGAGATAGATCTATCATACGGGCTGGACGGTGCGGCCGTCCAGTGCTTCCGGCGGCTTACCAATGGCGGCGGATTACTGGTCCTCGCCTCAGGGTATTGAAAAGCTCCCTTCCCTCGAAAACGGAAGGTAAACGGGACCTGTACTTCCTTTTCATGACTTCCTGTGACGCGCTCTGGTCCAGCCTGAGCCTATAAGCCTGCGCATCCAAAGCGGCCCGTTCCGCTGCCATCCTTTCGTCATGGCCGACAGTCCGTTTTAGCATTAGTGATCTGTTCCCTCACCTTTGCAATCTCCGCGTTGTGCAGGTCCTGATCCGGCGGATTAGCTTCCGCCAAGAGCACAGCTAACGCGTCGAAGAGCTCTGACAAAACTTGAGCCGGCGGGCGCACAGGGCCTCCTCCCCCGGCTGCCATCACCGCTGTTGAACCGGCGACCGGGGGCGCCGCGGTCGAAGAGTGAAGCGCCGCCTGCGTACCGGCCATGAAGATCCCAACCCGGTGGGGTAGATCGAAGGGGTCCGGAATACTCTCTCCGTCGGAACCACCCCCGATCTGGCCATCTTGTAGCTGGTATAGAGACTCAGTTTCTCCGGCCGACGATTCGTCGCCAGAGTAGACAACAGTTTCGTCACCAGATGCTGATCCGTCCTCGTAGTCTCCGTGGACGACTCCCACGAAAACATGCTTGACCGCCGGTTTAGCCAGGGCAGGACTCTTCTTCGCCCGCTGAGCCGTCTCGACGAGGGCGGTGCAGATGTCCGGCCCAGGCCCTGCCTCGCCGATCTTGCCGATGAACACGTGTATGCCGCCAAAGGGGACCCGGTACCAGATTTCAACCGAGCCGGCCTCGGGCCCCATCCGCATCGTCGATGTAGAGCTTGCCGCGACGACTCTTAGTCATCCGCCCATCTGCATAGCCTTCGAGTCCTTGAACTTGCCCTCTAAGATCATCAAACCATCGATGCGATAGCCCCACGGTGGGCGCCAACTGTCGTGGACTTGTCACGGCAGATGTCCTCATGAAAGGACTTAGTCAGAGGGCCATCGCACGGGTTTACCTAGAGAGGTTAAAGCGGACACAAGACACGGGAATTATGCTGGTTCGGCCCCTTCAATGAAGGTAAAAACCTACGCCCGGTTGTGATGTGATTGATATGGTTTCGGCGACTAGGGAGCAATAGCTTTGCCTTAGCCTCGAAATCTCATCCCTAACTTCGCCGCCTGGTCGCCCCTTATATACACGGATTGGCGCTTGGTCGGTTTACAGAGTCCCAATCCGGCTCATACAAGAGTCCGCTTGATCTCTCCTTTCCTGTCTTACAACACAAGCTATAACGCTAAGGCGGTTTACATACATGGACCTTAATTCGCCTCTGGGCTCCAGGCGTCCACATGGGCCTGGATCATGAACGAGTGTGAACCGGTCCTCCCGGGGCGGTTCACACTTAGTAGTTATATGCCCAACACTTAGCAGAGAAGCGAAGGGGCAGGTACGAAGCGCCGCGGGCCCCAACAGCCTGCGGTCTTGGGCGCCGCGTGGCGGTTGATTGGACGCAGGCGTCCTTGCTTCCCCACGACGCCTCGGCAACTGCACGAATTGACAAGTCCCTGCATGCGAAACGGGTCATGATTACCTGAGATGGTGGAGGCCGATGGTTGGCCTCCTTCGGCTATATGTACGGAACGGCGAGAGTCCTTCCAGTACATCCCTTCTTGCTTCTACTTCTTCTCCATCCTTGTCCTTGCTCCACATTGCGTCAATGGCTCCGATCCGCCGGTTCTCCGCAGAAGAGAAAGGAAAGGCCCCCCGAGAGGGTCCCAATCCGCTTCCGCCGAAGAAACGGCTAGCCCTCTGCCACCAAGATGAGGGCGCCCGACAGGAGGTGTCGAGGCCCTGGTACGAGCGGCCACCGCCAGGGTTCCCGCTGCCCTTGAAGATGTCGCGATCGGCCTGGGCCCCACGGCCGAAGCCGAGGCGCGTGTCCTTTCTTATGCAGCACTGACGCGCTTCTTCACCCACGTCTACCTTCGCGACCCCAACGTGGATCTGGACAGCCTGCTAGAGCCCGTGAGTGGAGAGCTTGCCGCTGCCGCCGCTGAAGCTGTGAAGGGTCAAGCGGAGGCTTTGCTGGTGAGGTTCCATGCCTTCAGCACCAAGCCAAGGCGAGGTGCTGCCAACCCTGAGGCTCCACGAGGAGAACCTGCCCACGCAGCTCCACCGCCAGCGATGGCGCTGCCGGAAAGTGACCCCTTCGTGGCTCATGTCCTGCTTTCAACTCCTGCAACATGCATCATGCCTCGTGGAGGCGTTTAAACTTGCGTTTGGCGTTGTGAAAACAATTATGGACTGTAATATTTGCTTTTGAATTCCTCGAGATTTGCGCTTTTCCTTCCTACTTGCTTGTGTTCTACGTCGGCAGAGCCCGGCCCCGCGCATACCTCAGCCGCCGTTAGCCCCGACCGGAAACCAGGACGGGACCAAGGAGTGAGGGGCTACGTGACCAGTTAGGCTCCTGAGTCACGATGCTCAGGAGTCCCCCTTGACGCGCGAATAGCAAGTAGGGAGGGGAGGTGCATGGACAGATTTACCGTTCTACGTCGGCAGAGCTCGGCCCCGCGCATACCACAACCGTCGTTAGCCTTTCGGAACTAAGGGGTGAGGGGCTACGTGACCAGTTAGACTCCTAAGTCGCGATGCTCAGGAGTCCCCCTTGACGTTCAAACGGCCTTCGTACCTTGGCTCCGCTCGGGGAGAGACGTGAGGCCCGAGGGGCCTGGCTGGGTGGCGTGCGTCTGGGCGTGACCCAGGCGTAGCCCCCGTGTCCAGCCCCCTCGCGCGGCACTCCCGAGGGGAGGCGTTACGATGAGGCCGGACACTGAGCTCTAGGCTCCCTGAGGTTGATGAAGCCAGGGGCCACCCTCAGTTGTTTATCACAAGTGCGGAGCATAGCGCTTCCGTATGTGTACGGGCGTAGCCGCTCCTCGGCAGTGTCGTCAGCCAGCACGGAGCATGGTGCTTCCAGCAGTGCGTGGGAGGGGCTCCCTTAGGGAGGAGCCCTGGGCGTCTGCCCCACCGACACGTGGCTGGCACGGTAGGGCTTGGCGAGGTGTACCTGGGCACCCGTGAGCCAGCGCGGGACTCACGGGGCCCTACCTCAAGGCGGGTTTTGCCTGGCTCTGGGCCTTTTCTTGTAATGTGCTCCTGCAAGTTTGGTTAGATGCCGATGCTCTACGTCCTCGGGTCCCGGCCCTCGAGCTAGCTCAGCCGTCGCTTGTATGCCAGGTCGCGATGCCGTGGACAAGGCCAGAGGGTGAGGGCTGGGGAGCCAGTAAGAGCCCGTGAGTTGCGATGCTCAGGTACCCCCCCCCCCTTAACGTGCAAGCGGCCGACATGAAGGAAGAAGGGTGCCGTGGACAGGCATCAAATAATGATCATAAAAAGTCAAACACGCGACTTGAGTAAATGTGAGGAGGATACATGCCACTGGGTCAGGCCCGAGTGGCCTGGGGATAATGCAGCCCGAGGGGCGCCCCCAACAAAGCAAGCTAAAATAGGAACAAAAGGGATACATGCCGCAGGAACGGACCCACGCGGCCTGGGAATGATGCAGCCCTGAGGGTGCTCCCAGCTGAAAAGTAAAGCTCGAAGGATGTCACCTGATGATGTTGAAGATGAAGGGATGCTGAAGTAGTGTACGACGTGCGCAGCGGAGGCCGATCTTCACGAGCCCCCAGGCCCAGGAGCCTCGGGGGGCTCCGGAGGCGCTGGTGGCTCCTCGCGGACCATCTCCATCTCCGCCAGGACTGCGGAACGCCTGGCCGCCTGAGCCTCCAGGATGCTCCTCATTGTAAGTGCATATAGTGCCCCTTAGTGATTTTGGTGTATTGAAGACTTATAGGTTAAGGGACTAATGTGTGTATGAGTGTACACAGGTCTATAAGTCTATGAGGAGTTTGATATTTACAGAGAAAGTGGACCCCTAAAAATGAAGTTCTTCGACTGAAGACTTTGATATTCTGAAGACTTTCTGAAGACTTTGAAAGCGAAGAAATTGGTTTAACCTTGAAGACTTGGTATTCATTTGAGGAACATGAAGCGTGAAGACTTTTGTTTTCGTAGTTTCGTTTTCTCTTTCTTGAGTCATAGGAAACACCGTATTGTTAAAGGGGTCGAGGAAATACTAAGGAAAAATTTCCATGTGATGCTCAACTCAAAATCCTACACCTACCAATCCCTTCGAGTGAAGCCTTTGGAAATCTCATATAGCTCAGTCAAATTCTTTAGTGACAGAGACGAAGTTCTTCTAGTCGCTGAGGAATTTGTTCTGACTAAGGAGTTAGGAATTCGCCAGTGCGGATTGCCTACACAGTGAGGAACATGATAGCCCTAAGGAATTTGAGAGTCAAATTTCCGACCGTTGCTGTGCTACGCGCGAGCTGTCCCAAAATATCTTATGCACCTAACGGTCATATCATTGAAGGGCATTTATGTCTTATTATGCCGGGTTGCTCCCTAGGCGATAAATAGCCTCCCCCTACAACCACTAGCTGGTTGGCTGCTCCGAGAGAACTTGACACTTGTCATTTGAGAGCAACCCATCCTCCGAGGACTTTGAGCAAAAATCATCAAGTGAGGAAAAACCCAAAAACCAAACCCCTACGAATCCAAAGTGATTGAGCGTCACTGAAGAGATTGATCCTGCGTGGATCCGACGCTTGTTACCTTTGAAGACTGAGCTTCTTCTAGACGGTTAGGCGTCATGGTCTAGAGCATCCAAGAGGAATTGTGGATCGCCGAGTGACCAAGTCTGTGAAGGTTTGGAAGTCGCCTGAAGACTTACCATGAGTGATTGGATGAGGTCTGTGTGACCTTATTTCAAGGAGAATACGGTGAGGACTTGGTGTCCTGAGCTACGTGCTCAGCGACTGGGTGTCCGGGACTGTGTGTCCTCGAGTTTAAATACTCAGCCGCTCCAACCATATGTACAACTGAGACAGCAGTTGGAACTGGTCTACCAAATCATTGTCTTCACCAACCTAACTGGTTCTATTTCCTCAACTCTTTCATTTCCTCATTACTATGTTGAGTGTTCGTTCATATCTGTGTTTGAAGACTTTGACTAAAGACTTTCTCAACTTCCTCAGTTCAATTTCTTCAGTCTGTTTCTCTTCATCTTGTGTTATCCTGTGTTTACGCTTTTTGTACCCTTTGATTGTCTTCATTTCATCATGATGACCATGCCCGCATTCTCTTATGCTTACTTCTGAGTACTTATTCCGCTGCATGTAGTTCTTCACTTAGGAATTTCCTCACCGGAAAATCCTCATTGAAGAATTCATAAAAATCGCCTATTCACCCCCCCCCTTTAGTCGATATAACGCACTTTCAATTGGTATCAGAGCAAGGTACTCCATTGTTCTGTGTGATTTTGGTTTAACCACCTGGAGTTTTAGTTATGTCGACCGCAGGTATGATCAAGGTCTCACCTGTGTGTCCTACCTTTGATGGGACGAACTACTCCTACTGGAAGAACAAGATGTGAATGCATCTTGAGGCAATTGACAACGATCTCTGGTATGTTGTGGAAAATAGTGTTCCCTCTGTCTCACCCTCACTAAACGCTGCCGATGTGAAGAGATTCAAGCAACTCGATTCTCAAGCGAAGAATATCATATGTGGCCATCTGAGCAAAGGACAATATGGAAGAGTCAGTGCTTTGGAAACTGCTAAGCTCATCTGGGACATGCTGTCCAAAGTAAATGAAGGAGTCTCAACTCAGCGTGACTCTCGAGTTGATGTTCTTCAAAATCTCTTCAACCGCTTTAAAAGACTCGACAATGAAAATGTTCAACAAACCTTCGGTCGCCTTTCTCGACATCTCAAATGAGCTTCAAGCTCTTGGTGCTAATCGACATCACCGACCATGAGGTGGTGAAGAAATTGTTGAGATCGCTTGATTCCTCATTTGATACTCTGGCACTAATGATACAAGAGCGTGCTGACTACAAGTCACTTGATCCAGCTGATATCCTCGAGAGGCTAAATACTCATGAGTTCCAGCTTGCTGAAAAGAGAGATCTCTATGGTTCTAGCTATGGAAAATCACGTGCCCTGAAGGCCAAGGCTGTATGCGAATCTGATTGTGAAGACTCGGTAGTAGCCTTGGAGATCCTGAAGAATTGAGCCAGGAGCTAGCAATCGCCGTGAAAAAATTCCAGAAGTTCTCAAGACGTGGTCGCTTTGGAAAATCCTCAAGGAGCAGTGATTCCTCATCCAGTGACTATAAGAGAAGACTATGCCACAAATGCAAGAAACTTGGTCACTACATTCAAGATTGTCCTCAATGGGGAAAGGAATTAAAGAAGAAGAAATACAAGGATTACAGTTCTGATGACACTAAGAAGAAGAAGAAATCGTCGAAATCTTCATCATCAAAATCCTCAAAGTCTTCTTCTCACAAGAAGAGCAGCTCCAAGAAGGCTCGGGCATTCATTGGCAAGGAAATGGACTCTGAAGCTGAATCTGAGGAAGATGAGGAAGAGGAGGCATCAGAAGAATCCGAGTCTGGTGTGGCGAGTCTGGCTCTCGCTACTGCTTTCGTCAACAAGTCCATCTTCTACTCTGAAGAAAATGACCTCACCAACAATGCTGATGAAGATAGTGATGACTACGCTCCCACCTATTGCTTCATGGCAAAGGATGCCAAGGTATTCAAATATACCTCCTCTGAATCTAGTGAAAATGAATCTGATGAAGATCTCAAGCCCAACTACTCAAAACTTGCTAAGATTGCTGTAAAACAACAAAGGGCTTTTGAAAAGGTTCAAAACATGCTAGAAAAAAGTGATGATATGCTGGGTGAATAAATGGATCACACTAAAGCCCTGACTGAAAATCTTCAGAGACTTCAGTCTAGGCTTGACAGCCTTCAAGGTCATCATAACACTCTCTTATCTGATCATGAGAAACTTTCTTATGAATTTCTTCAAAGAAAGCAAGATCTTGAGAACCTAAGAGTGAGTTATGAAGATCTTCAGAAGGAGCGCGATTCATTACTTGCTCAACAAATCAGCGCTTCTCAGGAAGAATTTGTTCCTCCATGCTTAAAGTGCATTGAACGTGAATCTACTAATTCTTCACCTGAATGTTCAAATGCTTCAACTGTTACAAATTCTTCACCTGCCTCTGCTATCACTAATCCCTCATCTGAGGACACTGCTAGTATCACTGACGATGTAGGGCTGAAGGAATTGTACATGACAGGCATGTACAAAAGCCTCAGAGGGCATCCGACTCTTTGTGATGTGCTTAAAAAGCAGATCCTCAACAGAACCCCTAGGAAAGAGGGTATTGCCTTTGAGAGGAAACTCAATGCTGATGGAACATATTGGAAGCCTGAGTAGTACCCCAAAACCTCATGGGTTGCTGCAAAGGGATCTCCAGTTGATCCATCTAACTTATCTGGCTTTACATGTGAATCTCCTCATTCTTCTGATGAGTCATTTGACTACAACTATAAACTGTTCAAAAATCAGAATGGTGAAGTATTTGCTAGATATGTTGGCACTAACTGCAGGAACGGTTCCCCTATGAAGAAAATCTAGTTTCCCAAGAAGTGCCTTGAAAGTCTTCAGGTGAATGTCCTCATGACACCACGTGAAGAATAGGAACCCCAGATCAAACTCTTCATATGGACCAAATTCTTCATATGGATCCAAGTCCTCATACGGACCAAATTCCTCACGTGGATCAAATTCCTCAAAAGGATCAAAGTCCTCATATGATTATCATCGTGCTAACAACTCTGTTTCGCAGGGTAGAGCTAAGGGCTATGAATATGTGCATTATTCTTCAAACCATTATGTTCATAAGTCCTCAGAGAAGTTCTCTGCCTATTCATATGCTTACCCTAACCCCTCTTATGTGAAACGAAATGGTTTGGCCTCTATGCCACCATTCTCTTATGGTGCTCGCAGAGTGATGAAGTCTTTGCCACCCCTCCAGATGTGGGCGGTGAAGAAAAAGAACTAATCTCTTCTGCAGGGTCAGGTCTCGGCACGTGCTTTAACGTCCCGAAGAATTTGTTGGGGACACGACAAAATTGCACGAAAGGATGCAAGGCTAATCATGAAGAAATGAACTTTCATTTCACACGTCCTCATACCGCTTATCTGTTATATTGTCTGATGAAATTCATCTGATGAAATTGATATCATATTCTTCACTAATGAAGTATATGAGATCGTAAGTTGCACTAATTCATCTGCAGGATGATCAACCCAAAGCCAATGAGTGGGTCCTCGATAGTGGATGTACAAATCACATGACTGGTGACAAGAATCTATTGATGGAAGCTCCCTTATCACCGTTACATCTGAAGCATATCATCTTTGCTGACAAAGGCAAAAGTCAGGTATTGGGTCTTGGTAAGGTTGCGATCTCTAAGGACATACACATGGACAAAATCATGCTTGTTGAGTCCTTAGGATACAACCTCATGTCAGCCTAAATGCTTTGTGATCTGGATATGGTTGTTGTCTTTGGCAAGTATCGTTGTGTTGTGATCATGGAAGCTGACATTTCCAAAGCCTTCAAAGGCTTTAGGAGAGGAGACATGTATATTGTTGATTTCTCTATAGGACCACAACCAGCCGTGTGTCTACTTGCAAAAGCTTCAGAAGGCTGGATATGGCATCGACGACTTGGTCATGCAGGCATGAGGAATTTGCACACGCTTGCGAAGAAGAAGCATGTCATTGGCATTGAGAATGTCAAATTCCTCAAGGATCGCTTGTGTGGAGCCTGGGAAGCTGGAAAAATGACCAAGGCCAAGCATCCAGCGAAGACTATCATGACCACTACTCGTCCATTCGAATTGCTTCACATGGACCTCTTTGGTCCTAATCATTACTCAGCAGTCACTAATGATGCATCTCTTTATGGCTTTGTTATTGTTGATGATTACTCTCGTTGCACATGGGTACACATTGTTACTTACAAACATGAAGTGCAGGAAGTCTTCAAACGATTTTCCTCGAGGGCTTCAACCAACTTTGGTGTGAAGATCAGGCACATCAGGAGTGACAATGGAACTGAGTTTAAGAATTCCGGTCTTGATGACTATCTTGATGAACCTCGTATTACTCATGAGTTATCTGCTCCCTATACTCCTCAGCAAAATGGCGTCGTGGAGCGCAAGAACAGAACTCTTGTTGAGATGGCTCGCACTATGCTTGATGAATACAAAACGCCTCGTCGTTTTTGGATTGATGCAATTGATACCGCGTGCCACATCATCAACAGAGTATATCTTCACAAATTCTTCAAAAAGACTGACTATGAACTCCTCACTGACAAGAAACCCAATGTGAGTTATTTCAAAGTCTTCGGTGCTAAATGCTGGATTGGAGATCCTCATCACAATTCTAAATTTGCACCGAAATCACATGAAGGTTTTATGCTTGGTTACGGAAAGGACTCGCACACCTGCAGAGTCTTCAACATCGCTCTTCACAAGATTGTTGAAACTGTAGATGTCCGGTTTGATGAAACTAATGGCTCGCAAAGAGAGCACCTACCTTCTATAATAGATGAACCAGCACCTGAGGAATCTATCAAGTTCAAGGCGACTGAGGATGTCATTCCCTCTTGAAGAATCTCTTGAAGAATTCATTCTGTCTGTGAAGAACGCCGGCTGATGCACTGAAGATAATCTTTGAAGAAAATGGTGTCAAGAAAATGCTGATCAAATTCCTCGACGACAACCAGCTCATCCTCGCGTTGCAAAAGAAGTGCAAGTTGACAAGATCATCGATGACATTGAAGCACCAGGTCCTCTCACATGCTCAAAAGCTTCACATTTATCTAACTTTTGTGGGCACTATGATTTTGTCTCTATCACAGAGCCCACTAAGGTAGATGAAGCATTTCTGGAGCCTGAGTGGATTCAGGCAATGCAAGAAGAACTACATCAGTTCGAGCTCAACAATGTCTGGGAACTGGTCAAACTTCCAGATCCTCGCAAGCATAATATCATTGGCACGAAGTGGATCTACCGCAACAAGCAAGATGAAAATGGCCTTGTGGTGAGGAATAAGGCACGACTTGTAGCTCAAGGCTACACATAGGTTGAAGGAATTGATTTCGATGAAACTTTTGCACCTGTTGCTAGACTTGAGGCTATTCACATATTACTTGCTTATGCTAACCATCATAATATTACTTTATATAAAATGGATGTGAAAAGTGCATTCCTCAATGGTAAGCTTGAGGAAGAAGTATATGTTGCTCAACCCCCAGGTTTTGAAGATCCAAAGAATCCCGACAAAGTCTTCAGACTCAACAAGGCCCTCTATGGTCTCAAACAGGCCCTACTAAGTGGTATGATACATTGAAGGAATTCTTCGTGAAGAATGGCTTCACACCAGTTCACTCGACCCTACTCTCTTTACTAAATCATATGATGGTGAACTGTTTGTGTGCCAAATATATGTTGATGATATTATCTTTGGTTGTACTGACCAACGTTATAGTGATGAATTTGCCTATATGATGAGTGAAGAATATCAAATGTCTATGATGGGAGAATTGAAATTCTTCTTAGGTCTTCAAATTCGTCAACAACACAATGGCATATTCATATCTCAGGAGAAATACCTCAAAGATGTTCTGAAGAAATTTCGCATGCAAGATTGCAAAGGCGTCAAAATTCCTATGCCCACAAATGGCCATCTATTCACTTATGAAAATGGTATTGACTTCGATCACAAGGTATACCGCTCCATGATTGGTTCTCTATTGTACTTATGTGCATCTAGGCCAGATATAATGCTTAGTGTTTTCATGTGTGCCCGATTTCAAGCTACACCAAAGGAATCACACCATAAGGCTGTGAAGCATATTCTTCGATATCTAGCTCACACACCAACATTAGGATTATGGTACCCCAAGGGCTCTACGTTTGATCTCATTGGATATTCTAACTCTGACTATGCTGGTGATCGTGTGGACCGCAAGTGAACATCTGGTACTTGTCATTTCCTCGGACGATCTTTGGTCTGTTGGTCCTCAAAGAAACAGAACTGCGTATCACCGCTTCATCGCGAAGCTGAGTACATTGCTGCTGGCTCTTGTTGTGCTCAATTGCTGTGGATGAAGAAAACTCTCAAGGACTACGGCATCAACGTGAAGAATGTGCCTGTCTACTATGACAATGAGAGTGCCATCAAGATTGCTCACAACCCAGTTCAGCACTCGAAGACAAAGCACATTCAGATTCGTCATCATTTTCTTCGTGATCATGTGTTGAAGTGCGACATCTCCATCGAGCATGTGAAGACTGAAGAACAGCTAGCCGATATCTTCACAAAGCCCTTGGATGAGAAGAGATTTAGCAAGTTGCAGTGTGAGCTAAATATCTTAGAATCTTCTAATGTTCTTTGAAAAGGACACACATCCTGACACTATGCAAAATTGATGACTTAGATGTGCAACACATGAAGAAACGTTTTTCTTCAATCATTGAAGAATAACACTCTAAGTGTGAAGAAATAAATGAAGAATTTGATTCTCAGAACCCTACGACAATTGTACGCGGTGTCTGAAATCATCATTCTTATACGGTGGGACACGCCACCACCAAAATTGAAAATCTTCAATTTGAGTTTTCCTCGATTTTGAAATTCTTGATTTTTCAAATTCTTCAACTTTGCAAAATCTTCACTGTTTCCGTTGTCTTTCTTCATTGACTATATAAATATATATATAAATATAAATATATATATATATATATATATATATATATATATATATGGGTTTATGTCCTCTACTGACATTCACTTATGGCTATTTCTTCAAGTTGCTTTTTCTCGCTAAGTGAATGTGATCGGACCCTTCCCCTCTGTGCTATACTCAACCCAAGATATTCACAAATTCTTCATGTGCGTTCTATTTGAAACTTCGTTCAAAATCTTCACTTTGTGTCCTTGTCACCGAGGAAATTGCGAACGGAACTTTTAACTTATCTTATCCAAATTTTCGGCTTTGCCGCTCAAACCATTCCGCATCCCATGATAAACTTATCTATTCACCCACGATCTAACACAATCTCCACTTTTCAGTACGTGGGTGACACATGTCAAGCGAATGAGAAGTGTCAGGGGCTCGTTCGTCCAAAATCTTCGGGCGAACGGTTTTTCACCATGGCTATATATACCCCCTCTCCCCTTCCTGTCACAGCCCTAGAGCTTGCTTGTAACTAGTGGCATTGCATCCATGCATCATGTTTAATTTTCATGAAATTTGAAATGGGAATTGCCTAAACCCTAGCATTAAAGCAATTCAAATAGGTTCAACTAAGAAATATTCTTCAATGAGCCCAAATGGCCTTCAAAATGTTCACCATTTTTGGAAAAATCTTGAAATAAAGAATCGGAGATGTTGCACATTTCTCCATGACATTTGGATCTTTGAATTAAATCATAAGTATTTGAATTTGGACATTTAAATTCTATAAAATATTTTAAATGTCCAAATACTCCTAAACAGAAATGTTCCATGTTAGATATATTCTATACATTGGGCATGCACAATTTGGTGATTTTTGAAAGTGCCTGGATATTTTTAATAAAGCCGAACAGTTTACAGAAAATTAGAAAAACTAAAACAAAAAAAGAGAGAGAGAGGAAGCTTACACGGACAACCCACGGTGGGCCGCCCACAGGGCCGAGCCAGTCATCACCTACCTCTGCCAGTAGGCAGAGGAGGGAGACAACCACGCGCGCACGGCCACCGCACGCCACCTCCTGCTTCGCCGTGTCACGCTCTCCGTTAACCCAATCCCGCACCTGGAGACGCCTCGAAGCCCCTCTCGCCCTCCTCTGCCTCTCCTGCGCGTAGCCACCGAACGGAGCCGCCGCCACCGTCGCCGTTCGCCGCCACCACCGACCTCCCCACGGCCAGCCATCCCATCCACGAGCTCCGCCTCACTACCGCGCACCTCTACGCCGAACCACACGACCGCGGGACGCCTGAGGCGGCGCCACCGTCTTCGTTTCCATCGCCGGCCGCCGGAGATCCCCCTCGATGCTCCGCTCGCTCCGGTGCCTCCCCGAGCTCGCCGATGCCATCGCTTCACCCGCCGTGAGCTCCTCTGTCGTTTCCCCCTCTCCCTGACTCGCTTTCTTCCTCTAGCCACCGCCCCCACGAGCTCCCGAGGCCGCCGTCCGCCATGGCCGCGTAGCTCTCCTGACCCGAGCCCCTCTGCTCGAACCAGTGGCACCAGCGTGTTTCTGGTGGCCCGCGGATGCCACCTAGCCCATCAGCTTCTCCCCTAGTGCACAGCAACCTCGTTCCCGAGCGCAACCGAACTCCGGCCGCCGCCTGGCTCGCCACGGCCATGGTTCCCGCCACCCCGACCAGCTAACTCCACCAAGAGCTTGGCTCATCCCAGCTCCTCCTAGATGCCCTCATGAGCCCATTTGGTCGCCGGAGTGGCCAAGCTCCCTCTCGCCAGCGTCGCGGCTCACCGGCTGACTAGACGGCAGCCGACTTTGACTTTGACCAGGGGTGGGCCCTGGTTGACTCTGCTGAGTCAATGACAGGTGGGGCCCAGCCCTTTTAACTATTTAGGATTAGTTCTAATTAAATTTAGTTAAGCTAATTATACTGACACGCGGGACCCACTGTCAGGTTTGACCCGGAGGCGCCCAGTTGACCTGCTGACATCACTAATACGTCATGCTGACGCAGTATTTGTTTCTGGGATTTTAATAAATCAGAAATGATTTATTATTTTCAGAAAATACCCCAAACTTTTAAAAATCATACAAATTCAACCGTAGCTCAGAATGAAATAATTTATATATGAAAAATGATCAGAAAAATATGAAGAATCTGTTTATGCCATGATCATGCATGTTTGAACAAGTTAACTTCACTGAATAGGACAGATGATGATTAGGGCAATTTGTGAAATAACATTTGGAGTTGGAATTTGATCTTGTTTGAGTTCCACTTCAATTAACTTGGCTAGATATTGCATTAGGTGAATTCAGTACCTCAACATGACATGTCATTCATGTGAATGTGCATTGCATTGATTGTGTTCTTTCTCAGTTGCCGGTGCTTGTCCCCTCTCGATGAGACTGACGTTCGACGATTGTTCGATGACACCGATGAAGAACTATATTATCTTGAAGTGCTGTGCAAGCAAAACCCCTTGTTCATTCCGATATAATCCCACTCTTTCGCTCCTGCTCTATTTTACTGCACTAGGACAACAACGACTCATGTGTTACTTGCTGCGGTAGCTGAACCCCTTTATCCTCTGCATGACCTATCATTCCACAGTAATTAGATGAAACCCACTAGCATGAGTAGGACTTGTTTGAGCCATGTTATGCCTACTCATTCATGCTTGTTGTCGTGCCTGCTACTGCTTAGAGTTGAGTCAGGTCTGATTCGTCGGGGATGAATCGGAGGTGTGTGAACATGTCCTACTGTGTGTGAGCTAAGTGTTTGAACACGATTTGGTAAAGGTAGCGATGAGAGGCCATGTAGGAGTACATGGTGGGTTGTCTCATTGCAGCCGTCCTCGAACTGAGTTACGTGTTTGTGATCCATGAAGCAGTTACTACCACACATTGGGATCCTTAATTGACTCTCTCGGCTTCTTAACCACTCTTGTCCTCGGTCCGGAGTTGCAAGTAGTTTCGGTGTTTGTAGCATCTTTGGGGAGCCGCTTGGCTGACCTTAGGGGTGGGTTGTGTTGCGGTAGGCACCGTGGCCCGGTGTATCGATTCGCCCGTTTGGTGTCTCGGGAACCCTGCACACATCGTTCGGGGCTGTATGGGAAACCTCGGCCGGACTTCCTGCGGATGGAACTCGAATAGGCGATAAACCTGGACTAGGGATTTGAGTGTTTAGGTAGGTCATGGCCGACACCCACGTTGGGCTTCCGCTTGAAGGTTGCCGAGTACATGTCGTGTAAACGGCGGTAAGTGGTGAGAGCGTGTGTGAAGAAGTACACCCCTGCAGGGTTAATATGATCTATTCGAATAGCCGTGTCCACGGTAAAGGACTTCTGGGTTGCCTATATCAGTTCATAGCCAAGTGAAAGTGGATATTCTAAAATACGCAAGATAAGCGTGAGTGCTATGGATGGCGTTCTCGTCGGGAGACGGGAGCGGGTCCATAGTGGTGTATTTGATATGGTGAATATGTGGACTCGTGTGCGCCACCTCAAAAGAGTTACTTGCGATGCGTAGTTCGGGATAGCCACCGAGTCAAAGCTGGCTTGCTGCGGTTAAACTCCACCACCCCTTTTGCTAATGATGCATATGTAGTTAGTTACGATGTAAGTCTTCTTTGAAATGCGTTTGTACTCACGTTTGCTTATTTTATGTTTTGCAGAGAGACTTCAGTCTCGCTAGTAGTTCCGCTTGGACTTCAACGTTTAGCTTGTTACCTCAGCTACGATCTTGTGCCCTCGGCAGGATCTGGTAGATAGTCAGGCTTCTCAGCCTTTTTCATTTCTGATTGTATGCGTACTCGGACATGTTTAGCTTCCTCTTGTGCTTTGACTTGTATGCTCACGAGTGTTGGGTCATGAGACCCATGTTTGTAATATCTCGCTCCTCGGGCCTAATGAATAAATATTTGAGTCAGAGAGTTATGTTGTGATGCCATGTTGTATCTACACATATTGAGCATATTGTGTGTATGTTTGAAATGCTTGGTATGTGTGGGATCCGACAAACTAGTTGTTTATCCTTGGCAGCCTCTCATATGGGGAAATGTAGTCTCGTGCTTACGGCGATAGTAGTCCTCTGAGACGGTTCACGGAGTCCTGCTAGCCCAAAGACTACTGCTTGGACACTTGACTGGCCGGCATGTGTTTCACTTTGTTCCTATATACATCCCTTCGGGAAATGTCGCGGTGTTATTCGAGTCCTGCCTAGCCTCGCTACAGCCCGGGATACGGAGTCCTCATAGCCAGTGCTACAGCCCGAATTTATACGTTGATGACCGACATGCTCGATGTGATTCATGTATGCCCGTCCCCATAGGTTAGCGCCGCTTTGGGTTCACGACTAGCCATGTCGGCCGGGTTCTTTGTCATGTGGATGCTAGCGACCTTTGTCATATCGTGAGCCAAAAGACGCAGACGGTCCCGGGCCATGGTAAGGCGACACCCGTGGGAATACCGTGCGTGAGGCCGCAAAGTGATATGAGGTGTTACCGGCTAGGTCGATGTGATTTGGAATCGGGGTCCTGACAGCGTTGGTATCAGAACCTGACTGCCGGTAGGATTACCAAGCCAAACTGGTCGAAGTTGTGTCTAGAAATGCTTTAGTTATGTAAGGGAATAGATTGTGGAAGGGAACGTAAGGCTCTTTTTACTCCTTATACCTCATGGCCTTCTGATCTGAGTCATCCTCTTCTCTTCTACGTGGGTATAGCACTAGGCTCTCTTCTCTCTGTCAGGTTCACGTGTTACTAATCCATAGACCTTGAGATTGTTGGTTTTAAGCCTCAGTTCAGTTCCTACTATTTCTGTAAGATAATTGTTGATCTCGGAACCTTGATATTGTGATGTTGAGTGGTTATGCCACCCTTTTTGCAGGATGTCTCAAATCATTTTGAGCATTTACAGCCGTTATGCTGTCCGAGTCATCCCAGGTCTCTAAATAGTCTGATGCATTTGCAAATCCCTTCCTCCTGTTCCTGATGTCCTTTTGGGCCAGATTAAGCACACTAATCGGTAAGTTGAGGTACTTTGTTGCCTCGGCGTAGTTGTTGGAGCTATTATTATGACCCTAGGTGTTTAGGAAGTCACCTAGTAAACTAGCCATGTTTTGTGTTCCCCGGTGCGATGATTCTGGCCCTTATTCTTGAAAGCATCCCGTGATGCCATTTAGTAATAGGTATTCTATTCCTGGGTTCTTGAACCCGAGATTCACCCTACTTACCTAATGTTGATAGTGTTGTTCGTACCTTTAGGATATTAGCAACCTATGTGATAATCCTCGAGGTCCGTGGTATTTCCTTCTTCCAAATGCCATGAACTAGTTAAGGCAGAAGTTCTTTGAATTAAAAGATCACAACCAGGGTGCTCTTGAGGAGTACTCCATTCTATATTGCGACTCTGCCAGTTCTACCTTCCCCGCATGGGTTATCTGGAAGAAATGTTGAGCTTTGCTCGACATACTAATCTATGCATCCACAACTCAGAAAATTATATGTTCCTTTGAGTTGCTCTCTTTAGTTGCATCCCGACCATCCTCTATCAGTTGATAACCAAGAGTATGTGTGCATTCGTTTATCGATGTCTTTTATCCTTGTGGTCCGTCAAGCCATTCTATTCTGGAATGACTAGGAGAAACGAACTCCAGCACCTCATCCATTTCTAGGATTGGGTCAAAGTAGTTGTATCCCGCAGATCAAAATGCCAATCCAACTTTTGATTCTGTTCTATCCTGAAGTATTACCCACTTTATGTCAGGAGCGTCATGAGAATTGCACTTTCTCTTATGAATTCTTGACGCAGTGATACTTCTCGCTATCATTATTCATTCCTCGGTCCCGTGTTGATGCAAGCGGAATGCCGACAAGTGAATTGTGATGTGTGAAATCAATACTTCGAGCAACTCGTTGCTTGAGAGTAAATGGACAATATCCTCATTCTTAGCATGTTGGTTATTAAATCATCATTCTAAGATAGGTTGTGCTACCTAGTCCTTATTTCTGGTGCACATCTCGATTGATGAGTTAGGATCTTGTCAAGTCCTCACTCATTTGATCATATCGTCTTGCCCTCAGAAGCAAGATTGATCTCGAGCTTAGTAACATACCGGTGGTTCGTGACTTTCCAAATATCTTCTTGGAAGTGTTACCGGGTTGTTTTCCTGATTGTTATGTTGAGCTCGTGATCAAGTTGGTTTCTTGTGAACCACCCTTTCTCCAAGAATCTGTGTTGGATATCCCTGAGCTAATTGGTTAAGCTAGACAGCAACTTGGAGAGTTGGAAGATAAAAGTTTGCCTAACTTAGTTCATTACAAAGGGATATTCTTGCGTAGTGTGTGTTGAAGAAGGATGATATCTTCATCGATTGGTCCCTGTGATCAGTTGCTGGACCTATTGTCTTATCAATCCTTTGATTTGAGTATGGGCTATCGTCAAATCAAATCAGAACCAACGATGTTCGTAATGTTGTCTTACTCGTGGTTGATCCCTCGAGCATACACCATTACATCCTTTGATCTGACCAATGCTATCACCGTGTTCACATGATGGTGGAAGTCGATGATATGGAAATTCCGATGAGTTCTTTGTTGAGCCCATCAGTAGCATTTTGTCTCCCCCATGAGTCATGTTGAACATCAACGTAGTGTTGGAAACTTTGTAAGCAATGCTTTCGTGTGCCGTTCATGAAGCTTATGCTTGGATGGAAGAAGTGACTTCCTCTAATTCACGTGCATTAGGTGCAAGTTGCCGCCATGAATTTGAGAAAGGTTTGTTTTGTTTCCTTGGAATCATCCCAAGTCAGTCATGCATATGTGCGAAGTGTTACGTAGTGCGGAGACTTGCAACCTTCGTTCTATATGTATTCCTAGCATACTAAGCCACTGATTGACTTGTTCAAAGAAAAGAAGCCTATGCTTGGGATCTAATCCATGGACTTGCGTAAAGACTTCGATATCCTCGATGATGGTTCCCCACCTGAACTCGGTAGTGTTTTGTTGTAAGACTACCATGTGGTCATTCTTGTCTTGGACAGCGTGGTCATGGGTTGTAGCAGAACCCGCTCATGTTTTGGAGCTTGCTATCGTGGTTCATTCCCCGAGAATCTCGCAACGTCATCTCGTCGATTGTGTTGCAACTTTTCTTTTCAGACATGTGGGTCTCAAGCATCCTGCTTCTAACCAGATCTGAATCTCAGGCAGATATGATGGTTGGAACCTTCCCAACATTTGCATTTTGTTCCCAGCTTGCATTCCATCGTGCCAATTTTCCATGGGCTGCCCTCCTCAGTAGTTGATGTCTAGGATCATCCTCAAAAGTGGACTTACCATGGGTCCCATCCAATTCCGATGATAAGAAAATCATCCATTGCGTTGTCTTCAACAAGGTAGTCCACATCATCCATTCTAGCCTAGGTATGCCACTCCTTTGCACTCCACCAAATGATCGTTTGTGATTTCCTTAGGCTGGTATAAAGAGTTCCAATGATCTATGGATCAAAAGTAATTCTTTTTGCCACCTAAGGGAATAGTTCTTTGCGTCACCTTTCCTAAGGTGTCCCGTTATGGAATCATGGCAATCATCTCCTTGTTACTTTGAAACATGCACCATTTTACTTAAGCGTGGAATGGTTGCCTACCAATTTGGACCTTCGTCATCCATTGCTTCTCCATCATTCCTAATGTGTGTTTGGTGTCTCAACTCAAGAGTTGTTCTTACGTCTCTCCATGAACTGATCTTGAGTTGCTCGATCTTCAAGAAGATTAAATCATGTAGGGATTCCCCCTTCTTTCTGTTGTCGTGTCGAGTGAAGATCTCGAAAGCAAAGACGTCCAGACCAAGATGGTGGAGTGAATCAACATCTTCGAGAAGGGCAAATGGATCATGAAGATTGTGATAGTTTTGTGACTTCCCTTTTCCTCTTACCTCACGTCTTGAATCTCGGGGCGAGATTCTTGTTTAGTGGGGGTGAGTTGTCACTGACCCTAGAGCTTGCTTGTAACTAGTGGCATTGCATCCATGCATCATGTTTAATTTTCATGAAATTTGAAATGGGGATTGCCTAAACCCTAGCATTAAAGCAATTCAAATAGGTTCAACTAAGAAATATTCTTCAATGAGCCCAAATGGCCTTCAAAAATGTTCACCATTTTTGGAAAAATCTTGAAGCTTGATAACCGGAGATGTTGCACATTTTTCCATGACATTTGGATCTTTGAATTAAATCATAAGTATTTGAATTTGGACATTTAAATTCTATAAAATATTTTAAATGTCCAAATACTCCTAAACTGAAATGTTCCATGTTAGATATATTCTATACATTGGGCATGCACAGTTTGGTGATTTTTGAAAGTGCCTGGATATTTTTAATAAAGCCCAAGAGTTTACAAAAAATTAGAAAAACTAAAACAAAAAGAGAGAGAGAGAGGAAGCTTACCCGGACCACCCACCAGACTAGGCCGGCCCACCTGGCCCGAGCCAGTCATCACCTACCTCTGCCAGTAGGCAGAGGAGGGAGACAGCCACGCGCGCATGGCCACCGCACGCCACCTCCTGCTTCACCGTGTCACGCTCTCCGTCAACCCTATCCCGCGCCTGGAGACGCCTCGAAGCCCCTCTCGCCTCTCCCTCACTCGGTGCACTCTCTCCCCCTCCTCTGCCTCTCTGCTTGTAGCCACCGAACGGAGGCCGCCGCCACCGTCGCCGTTCGCCGCCACCACCGACCTCCCACGGCCAGCCATCCCGTCCACGAGCTCCGCCACCGCCGTGCACCTCTCGCCGAACCACACGACCGCGGGGCGCTGAGGCGCCACCGTCTTCGTTTCCGCCGCCCGGCCGCGGAGATCCCCCTCGATGCTCCGCTCGCTCCGGTGCGTCCCCGAGCTTGCCGATGCCATCGCTGCACCCGCCGTGAGCTCCTCTGTCGTTTCCCCCTCTCCCCTGACTCGCTTTCTTCCTCTAGCCACCGCCCCCACGAGCTCCCAAGGCCGCCGTCTGCCATGGCCGCGTAGCTCTCCTGACCCGAGCCCCTCTGCTCGAACCAGTGGCACCAGCGTGTTTCAGCGCCACACAGCTCGGCCAGCGGTTGCCACCCGACCCGGCTAACTCCACCAAGAGCTTGGCTCATCCCAAGCTCCTCCTAGATGCCCTCGCGGGCCATTTGGTCGCCGGAGTGGCAGGCTCACCTCTCGCCAGCGTCGCTTTCGCCGGCGGCTAGGCCGGCAACCGACTTTGACTTTGACCGGTGGGCCTGGTTGACTCTCTTGAGTCAATGGCGGTGGGGCCCAGCCCTGTTAACTATTTAGGATTAGTCTTAATTAAATTTAGTTAAGCTAATTATACTGACACGCGGGACCCACTGTCAGGTTTGACCCGGAGGCGCCCAGTTGACCTGCTGACGTCACTAATACGTCATGCTGACGCAGTATTTGTTTCTGGGATTTTAATAAATCAGAAATGATTTATTATTTTCAGAAAATACCCCAAACTTCTAAAAATCATATAAATTCAACCATAGCTCAGAATGAAATAATTTATATATGAAAAATGATCAGAAAAATATGAAGAATTTTTTTATGCCATGATCATGCATGTTTGAACAAGTTAACCTCACTGAATAGGACAAATGATAATTAGGGCAATTTGTGAAATAACATCTGGAGTTGGAATTTGATCTTGTTTGAGTTCCACTTCAATTAACTTGGCTAGATATTGAATTAGGTGAATTCAGTACCTCAACATGACATGTCATTCATGTGAATGTGCATTGCATTGATTGTGTTCTTTCTCAGTTGCAGGTGCTTGTCCCCTCTCAGTAGACGACGTTCGAACGATTGTTCGATGACACCGATGAAGAACTATATTATCTTCAGAAGTGCCAGGCAAGCAAAACCCCCTTGTTCATTCCGATATAATCCCACTCTCTCGCTCCTACTCTATTTTACTGCATTAGGACAACAACGACTCATGTGTTACTTGCTGCGGTAGCTGAACCCCTTTATCCTCTGCATGACCTGTCATACCACAGTAATTAGATGAAACCCACTAGCATGAGTAGGAGTTGTTTGAGCCATGTTGTGCCTACTCATTCATGCTTGTTGTCGTGCCTGCTACTACTTAGAGTTGAGTCAGGTCTGATTCATCGGGGATGAATCGGAGGTGTGTGAACATGTCCCTCTTGTGTGTGAGCTAAGTGTGTGAACACGATTTGGTAAAGGTAGCGATGAGAGGCCATGTAGGAGTACATGGTGGGTTGTCTCATTGCAGCCGTCCTCGAGAACTGAGTTCTGTGTTTGTGATCCATGAAAGCGATTACTACCACACATTGGGATCCTTAATTGACTCTCTCGGCTTCTTAACCACTCTTGTCCTCGGTCGGGAGTTGCAAGTAGTTTACGGTGTTTGTAGCATCTTTGGGGCCGCCTTGGCGCTGACCATAGGGGTGGGTTGTGTTGCGGTAGGCACCGTGGCAGTGTACCGATTCGCCCGTTTGGTGTCTCGGGAACCCTGCACACATCGTTCGGGGCTGTATGGGAAACCTCGGCGGACTCCCTGCGGATGGAACCCGAATAGGCGATAAACTGGACTAGGGATTTGAGTGTTTAGGTAGGTCGTGGCCGACACCCACGTTGGGCTTCCGCTTGAAGGTTGCCGAGTACATGTCGTGTAAACGGCGGTAAGTGGTGAGCGTGTGTGAAGAAGTACACCCTGCAGGGGTTAATATGATCTATTCGAATAGCCGTGTCCACGGTAAAGGACTTCTGGGTTGCCTATATCAGTTCATAGCCAAGTGAAAGTGGATACTCTAAAATGCGCAAGATAAGCGTGAGTGCTATGGATGGCGTTCTCGAAGGGAGACGGGAGCGGGTCCATAGTGGTGTATTTCATATGGTGAATATGTGGACTCGTGTGCGCCACCTCAAAAGAGTTACTTGCAGTCATAGTTCAGGATAGCCACCGAGTCAAAGCTGGCTTACTGCAGTTAAACTCCACCACCCCCTTTTGCTAATGATGCATATGTAGTTAGTTCTGATGTAAGTCTTGCTGAGTACGTTTGTACTCACGTTTGCTTATTTTATGTTTTGCAGAGAGACTTCAGTCTCGCTAGTAGTTCCGCTTGGACTTGATTGTTTAGCTTGTTACCTCGGCTACGATCTTGTGCCCTCGGCAGATCTGGTAGATAGTCAGGCTTCTCGGCCTTTTTCATTTACTGATTATGCGTACTTTCGAGACATGTTTAGCTTCCGCTTGTGCTTTGACTTGTATGTTTCGAGTGTTGGGTCATGAGACCCATGTTTGTAATATCTCGCTCCTCGGAGCCTAATGAATAAATATTTGAGTCAGAGAGTTATGTTGTGATGCCATGTTGTATCTACACATATTGAGCATATTGTGTGTATGTTTGAAATGCTTGGTATGTGTGGGATCCGACAAACTAGTTGTTTATCCTTGGCAGCCTCTCATATGGGGAAATGTAGTCTCGTGCTTACGGCGATAGTAGTCCGCTTCTGACCCGGTTCACGAGTCCTGCTTAGCCCAAAGACTACTGCTTGGACACTTGATCGGCGGCATGTGTTTCACTTCGTTCCTATATGTCCCTTCGGGGAAATGTCGACGGTGTTATTTAGAGTCCTGCCTAGCTGCTACAGCCCGGGATACCGGAGTTCTCATAGCCCAGTGCTACAGCGAATTTATCGTTGATGACCGACATGCTCGATGTGATTCATGTATGCCCGTCCCCATAGCTTAGCGCCGCTTTGGGTTCACGACTAGCCATGTCGGCCCGGGTTCTTTGTCATGTGGATGCTAGCGACAACATCATATACATGAGCCAAAAAGGCAAAAGCGGTCGGGCCATGGTAAGGCGACACCCGTGGGAATACCGTGCGTGAGGCCGCAAAGTGATATGAGGTGTTACCGGCTAGGTCGATGTGATTTGGAATCGGGGTCCTGACACTTCCTCACTTCCTTTACTCCGCTCGACCGCTCTCTCTCTCTCGCTCAAGCTTCTCAAACCCTAGCGCCGCCACTACTCCATCGTCGCCGGTGAGGAAGAGCTTCACTTCCTCGACCTCGTCGCCGTCGTACTCGCGTCGACCGCGGAAATCTTCACTCCGCCGCCGTCATAGCTGTCTTCCTCCGCCGAGTTAGGGCGTGGGATATCTGAACTGACGAACTTCTAATCTACACTTCTCAGTTCGTCCTGTTCTTCAGTTCGGGTAATTAAAAGTTACTTTTATTACTCGCTTTGATTCTCAAACCTTCCTGAAAATCTTCAAAGGTGTTTATTCTTCAAATCTTCACACATATGAACACCTCAAACGAAATATGCTCTTGATTCATTTCTCTAAGCAAGGATTTTTCTTCAAGATTCCTCAATTGTGTGGATCCTCGATCTATACAACTCTGGAACCTAAGACAAAGATCGCTTAGTGGAATTCTTCAAGGCTCATCTGGTCAAATTCCTCAAACTAGTTCTTTTTGAAAAACCTTTTGAGAACGCATATGACCTTTCCAAATTCCTCGCAACTATACTGCTCATTCACGGTACTCATGTCCGTTGCTGAATCACTAGGTTCTCATCAACTTAACTCATTTGCAGCGTTCCTTGAAGAAAAGTTGCATACTTCTTCAGAGAATTCGATTGTTCAAATTCCTCAGCTGAAGAATATGGCAGAAGGAAAGAAGCCACAGAATGAGGAAAGAGGCATGAGGTTGTGACTGCTTTCGAGATACCTGAGGACATATACATTGACTATTGCACACCTGATGAAGCCAAGTTTGGCAAGGAAAACAAAAATCAGCGCAAGGTGCACATTCAGAGGATTGAAAGGAGATGGGCAAGGGAATGGAGGAGTACAGATATGTTACTCCAAAGTACATGAAGAAATTCGACCGAATCCTCCATGCCCAAGAGCTCCATTGGCACTGGCAAAGAAGTGACCCCACCACATCAAGCGTGGTGAGGACTTTCTGAAGAATGGGCCAAGCGCTAAGCCAAGTTGGCGAGACAAGCCAAAGAAGCGATAAGGAAATTCAATGAAGACTCACATCTGCTTTGCTGCCACTAAGGCCCCTGTTCAGCCCAGAAGATCAATGGCAAAGAAGCCAGTGCACAAGCCAAGTTCTTCACCAACAGTGCCCTCACGGCCAAAATCCTCAGCAATGCCCTCACGGCCAGAATCTTTAATGCCCTCACGGCCAGTTCCTCATGCTGCTCCTGCTCCTCCCAAATCCTCAGCTCCTACAAAGTCCTGAGCAGCTCCGACAAAGTCCTCAGCACCTATGCATATGGCCTCGTGCCAAACGACTGTAGGCATCTCTATTGCCTCTGGTGTCTCAGCAAGTTCCTCAGTTGCGCCAAATTCTTCATCTGGCCCAACTCTGCTGAAGACTAAGGCAACTGCTGGACAAGGTCCTTGGCCAAGTCCCATGAAGAAACAGGTCGCCTTTCAAGAGACACCTGAAGATGATGAGGCTGATGATGATGAACTTGCGGAAATCATCAGAGATAGGCAAGTAAGGGCCGCTAGAGCCAAAGGCACACCTGTGCCGCTACATTGGATCCAAGAGCGATCCTAGACTACATTGATCTACGGCACAAGGACCCAAACACACCTATGCTCGACTTCAATTTGACACTGGCCAAAGTCACATCTTGGCTCATTTCATCCAAGAGGAGAAATGGAAATATGACAAGGCCAGAGAGATCAAGAAATCGCATGATCTGAGAAAAGACAAACTGCTGAAGAAAAATGTTGTCAAGATGACAACTGAAGAACTTGTCAAGATGCAGGCTGGCATCAAAGCCCTCAGCGACAAATTTGACTCATACTATGCCGACTGGAAAGGAGCCAAAGTCAGGTTTGTGAAACTGACGGAGAAGTTCACCAATGTTGCAGCCCCATCGCAATAAGAAATTCCTTAGGCTGGAGCCTCTGCTCGACCTATTTGAAGAACACGCTTGACACCCGATGAAGTTCAGGCTTTGAAGACAATGCTAGTTCGGGGCTGATGACTCCATTCCAAATTGAAGAAATTGCCGTGGCATCCACTAGTGGTGCGCTGAAGAAAGCGAAGAAGTCGAGCAAGCTGCATCGATTGCTTTGAGGAAATTCAACCAGATTCCTCAGCTCCTCCCGCGCCTACACCAACTCCAATCCTTCCATCTGCATCTGATGTGAAGAAGACCAAGGCTGCAGAGCGAGCTGCAGTGAAGAAAAGTAAAGCATCAGCTGCTTCAAATTCTTCAGCCCTGGAGAAAATGAAGCCTATGACAAGCTCTTTTGAAAATCCAATCGATGTTGTTCCAATTTCCTCCATTCCATCAAAGGACCTTGTTCCTTTTGGCGAAGAGTATGAGATCCCAAGCGGATCTGATGAAGAAAATCATTCTGCTGCTTAATCAGAGCAGATTGATGAAGAAATTGAAGTGGATGCAATCTCTTCAACACCAATCATTTCCTCGCCTATGCCTCAGTTCACAGCTGAAGAAGCTGGGATTTAGGAAATACAAGACGAAGATGTGGATATTGGAAGCACAACACCTGTGATGAACAATTACTTTTGGGAAAGTCAGCATCCCAATTCTCCACTCTTCACCCCACTACAGCAAATTCCTTAGTCCCCTGCACCAACGGTTCAAATGGGCTCTGAAGAAACTCATCCCAACTCATCCGTGCGTTAAGAAATTCCAGCCACTAGTGCTGAAGAACCTGGTGCTGCTGATCCTATGAACACGCATACTGCACATGAAGAAGAACCAGAAAATCCTCAGCCTGAAGAACCTGAGATAGCGATTCCAGAGGTAGTGATGCAAATCACTAACACTCCACTGCCAAAGCCAAAGAATCCATTCTCAACGAAGCAAAAGTTCAAGGCTGAAGACTTCTTTGGCGAGCACATTTTCTTCACAGATTACAACCCTTATGACTCTGCTCGCATAAGGAAGAGGCGTTTCTGGACTGCTAGTCAAGCCAACTTTTATTCCTCTGTGCTATTCAACAAAGACAAAGTCTTCGATGATGCACATATTCCTCATGTGGACATGGAATCTCTGCCAGGCTTCGAGCCAGTCCTCGGTGTCCTTCATGATGCAGGATTGCTGAATTTCTGCACTGACATATGTGATTGGAATGAAGAACTCATTCTTCAATTCTATGCGATGCTGCACATCACCGGAGATCCTGAAGATGTGAACTCATGGGTATTAGACTGGATGACAGAAAATACTCACTACAAGGCACCAGCAACTGAATTACTTCGT
Organism: Aegilops bicornis; assembly: GCA_021605145.1. Classification (NCBI taxonomy): domain Eukaryota; kingdom Viridiplantae; phylum Streptophyta; class Magnoliopsida; order Poales; family Poaceae; genus Aegilops; species Aegilops bicornis. The sequence goes on along the minus strand of CM038672.1, from coordinate 551,208,455 downwards.
GCCCTCCCACTCAGTCCTCCCCTTGATGGTGCTCGTTGCATCTACAACGAACCTGAGCTTTCAAATCATTACATGCAAGTGCTGATGAAGCCTTTGAAGCCAGTACAGGCACCTCGAACCAAATTCTTCGTCAAGGAATTACTGTATGTGCCTCAGACTGTCTATCGCATTCCGACGAAGACAATGAGTCCTATCAAAGGCCACGACTCAAATGATGAAGAAGTCGTTGGCATCATGAAGAATATGCTTTTCAATATCATTCATGGCGTTCCCGTTAACTTCCATGATTTCTTCATGAGGACTCTGGCAAACATTGCTATGTCACCTTTTGAGCTGAAGCCTTATGCACCATGGATTATGAGGTTCATCAGGACAAGGTCTTCACTCAATTACAAGGCTGATACTCTGAACCACTGCAGCTACTTGCCTCCAATTGAAGTCCTCAAATGGACATTTTCCTCAGCTGATGACAAGGGCAAGGCAACTGCTGTGATAGATGAAGGCATTCGTCCATTGGATGGTCAATACACGCATGTTGAACTACATCAGTCACCATATTTCATCATCCATTTCAAATTCTTCATATTATATGTCAAATGTGTGTATGAATTACAAGATATAGGGGGATATCTCCATGATTCAACTCTTCAAATGTGCAATGCCTCAAAAGCAAAATTCCTCACTATGCACATCTTCAGGGGGAGTTCTTCTATATCTTGCAATCAAATTCCTCAATATCAATATTTACACTTCATATGTTTATCCCCGTTGAAAACTTTACCTATATTGTCATCCATCACCAAAAAGGGGGAGATTGTAAGTGCATCTAGTGCCCCTTATTGATTTTGGTGTATTGAAGACTTATAGGTTAAGGGAGTAATGTGTTTATGAGTGTACACAGGTCTATAAGTCTATGAGGAGTTTGATATTTCTGAGAGAAATTCGACCCCTAAAAATGAAGTTCTTCGACTGAAGACTTTGATATTCTGAAGACTTTCTGAAGACTTTGAAAGTGAAGAAATTGGTGTAACCTTCAAGACTTGGTATTCATTTGAGGAACATGAAGTGTGAAGACTTTTGTTTTCGTAGTTTCGTTTTCTCTTTCTTGAGTCATAGGAAACACCGTATTGTTAAAGGGGGTCGAGGAAATACTAAGGAAAAAATTCCATGTGATGCTCAACTCAAAATCCTACACCTACCAATCCCTTCGAGTGAAGCCTTTGGAAATCTCATACAGCTCAGTCAATTTCTTGATGTGAGACGAAGTTCTTAGTCATTGAGGAATTTTTCTCGACCGAGGAGTTAGGAATTCGCCAGTCTGGATTGCCCACGATGAGGAACATGATAGCCCCGAGGAATTTGAGAGTCAAATTTCCGACCGTTCTTTGTCTTTCTGGCATTTGTCCCAAAATATCTTATCCACCTAATGGTCATATCATTGAAGGGCATTTATGTCTTATCATGTCGGGCTGCTCCCTAGGCTATAAATAGGCGCCCCTACAACCACTAGCTGGTTGGCTGCTCCGAGAGAACTTGACACTTGTCATTTGAGAGCAACCCATCCTCCGAGGACTTTGAGCGAAAATCATCAACTGAGGAAGAACCCAAAAACCAAACCCCTACAAACCCAAAGTGATTGAGTATCACTGAAGAGATTGATCCTGTGTGGATCCGATGCTTGTTACCTTTGAAGACTGTGCTTCTTCCAGACGGTTAGGCGTCATGGTCTAGATCATCCAAGAGGAATTGTGGATCGCCGAGTGACCAAGTCTGTGAAGGTTTGGAAGTCGCCTGAAGACTTACCACGAGTGATTGGACGAGGTCTGTGACCTTAGTTCAAGGAGAATCTGTTGAGGACTTGGTGTCCCGAGCTGCGTGCTTTCGGCGACTGGGTGTCCGGACTGTGTGTCCTCGAGTTTAAATACTCGGCCGCTCCAACCATAATTACAACCGAGACAAAGTTGGAACTGGTCTACCAAATCATTGTCTTCACCAACCTAACTGGTTCTATTTCCTCAACTCTTTCATTTCCTCATTCTTTGTGTTGAGTGTTCGTTCATATCTGTGTTTGAAGACTTTGACTGAAGACTTTCTCAACTTCCTTAGTTCAATTTCTTCAGTCTGTTTGTCTTCATCTTGTGCTATCCTGTGTTTACGCTTTCTGTGCTCTTTGATTGTCTTCATTTCATCATGATGACAATGCCCGCATTCTCTTATGCTTACTTCTGAGTACTTATTCCTCTGCAAGTAGTTCTTCACTTAGGAATTTCCTCACCGGAAAATCCTCATTGAAGAATTCATAAAAATCTCCTATTCACCCCCCCTTTAGTCGATATAACGCCCTTTCACTCATGAGGCGCTGGCGCACAGCAGCCGCGTTCGGCGGGCCGTAAGGCATGCGAACATAGTTGTGGGGCGGCCCCTCGCAGCGTCCCACACGCGAGGGCCAGAATCGCTCGTGAGAGGCAACTCGGTTGAGCCCTGGTATGTCGATGCAGACGCGGAGCCCACCATCCTCGCCTGGATGGGGAGCCACGGGGGGTAAGCGGCGGCTGCCACTCATGACTCTTGACTCCTGTAGCTCATGAATGACCTCGCTGACGAACTCCTGAGGGTTTGGTCCTTCTTGCCTTGCTCCTGCCTGCGGTAAATGTGCCTTGAAAGACGCCTCCAAGTGGTGCCCGAGCGCCTCCCTTGTGAGCTTAGCAAACTCGATGGCCCTCCAGGAGAGAGCCCCCGAGCCTTGCTCGAGGAGGGCTCCGCACGCGCCTTCCTATGCGACAGAAGGAGGCGCCCCTGGAACGGGCACGGACTCTGAGGGGCTTGCCTCCCGAGGGTTATGACTAGGGGATGTCTTCTTCTTCTTAGGGACCACCTCGGGATGCCCTCCACTCCTGCAATCTGGGTTTCAATTGACGCGGCTTGAAAAGCACGCTCCAAGGAAGACATTGCGTCTCTCTCTTCACAAGGCACCGTGATGACTCCGCCGCTTCCTGGCATCTTGAGGACATTGTAGCCATGAAGAGTCACGGCCATGAATTTAGCCAGAGCTGGGTACCCGAGGATGGCATTGTACAACAGGCGAATGTGCGCGACGTCGAAGTCAATGAGCTCGGTGCGGTAGTTGTCGCGCGTCGCGAAGGTGACAGGAAGGCGGACCTGCCCTATTGGAACTGTGGAACCATCAGTTACTCCGGAGAAAGGCTTGGTTGGCTGAAGCTGATTGTATGGCACTTGGAGATTGTTGAATGTCTCGACGGACAGGACATTGAGCCCCGCTCCGTCATCGATGAGGGTCCTGGTGACTTGCACATTAATGATGATTGGGGAACAAAGCATCGGGAGGACTCCGGCTGTGGCCGCGCACTTGAGCTGATCCGCCGAGCTGAACGTGATGGCGCATGCTGACCACCTGAGGGGGCACGTGGCTTTGACCCTGGGGAGGACTGCGTTCACTTCGCGAGCGAACTGCTTGAAGATGCGCTGAGATGCTGGGGCTTGAGCTCCGCCCAGGACGAAAGCGATCGAGCGCGGCTCCTGGAAGCCCCCAGCCCCCTCGTCCTGATGATGGTCTTCATTTCTCCTTGGCTGCGGTGGCAGAGGGGGAAGGCCTGTGTTGCCTTGTGGGCGATCCTCGCGAAGCTGATCTCTCCAGCCTCCCTTGTGAGGCGGGTCCCTCCAACCTCCCTCGCGAGGCTGATCCTGCGAGGGGTCCTCGCGAGGTCGGTCACGCCACCCTTGGCGAGGGCCACGGTCTTCCCATCATCCTCCACCTCTTCCTCCTCCTCGGCTATAGCCCCGGTCGCTGTGCTCGGGGCGTCGGTCGGCGCGCACATCCCGCACGGCCCTGAGCTCTTGGCATTCGTTGGTGTTTTGGGTGTGGAGGTCGTGGTACACGCAGTACCGGCTGCCCTTGGATGACTCAGGCTGATCCCTTACTCTGTTGATGCCCGGCTCTGCTGCAAGCACGGCAGCCCCCTTGCACTTCACGTCCTTGACCTTGGGCTTCTTCTCTTCTGGGTCGGCAGCCGGCAGCTCGAGGAGGGAAAGGCGTCCTTCCTCAGCCCTGGCGCACTTGGTCGCTGGGTTGAACAGCTCCAGGGATGTGCACAGGTCTTCATGTGCCGCGAGCGCTTCTTTCATCTTGACATCTCGCACAACGTCGGAGAAGGCTGAGATGATGGCCTCCTCAGAGACCCTGGGGATCTTAAGGCATGCGTTGTTGAAACGTTGGATGAACTTCTGCAGGGTCTCCCCTAGCTGCTGCTTGATGCGGCGCAAGTCACTCATGGCCGGGGGACGATCGCGGGTGCCTTGGAAGTTGGCGATGAATCTGGTGCGCATCTCATTCAAGGAGGAAATCGTGCCAGGAGCCAGTTTCAGGAGCCAGGTGCGGGCACCGTCCTTGAGCGCCATGGGAAACCAATTCGCCATAACCTTCTCGTCCCCGTTGGCGGTTTCGATGCCAGCTCATAGAGCTGGAGGAACTCCGCATGGTCGGCCGTGCCATCGTAGCGTGGGGGCAGGTCTGGCTTGAACTTGCCCGGCCAGGCCACGCTGCGTAGGTCGGCGGTGAAGGCACGGCAGCCTGCTGTGGCCACGCAAGGCCTTTGGTGACGGAGGGCTTGATCTTGGAGGTCCCCATGCGCTCCCGCCAGGAGCGGCGCGGGGTCTTGGCATGCTGGAGCAGGAGCGCGGTCGTGACGGGCCGGTGCGGGGAGCACTCGGGCAGCTTCTTGATGACGAGGGACCTCTTGGCAGCTCTTCTCTTGCTGTGCTGGTGCTAGACGGAGTGGGTTCCGCCCAGGGGTCGCGCGCCTTGGGGCCAAGGCGCCTTCTTGAGGGGGAGGCGGCTGAGACGCCCCCGGAGCTTCATCGCCCGAGCAAGGCGGGCCGCGGTGCAGCGAGAGGGATGGCGCAGGGGATCCCCCAGCGGCGCTGACGAGCTCGGTAATGCGGGTGAGCCACTCGTCATAGAGGTCGTCAACAGGACGGTAGTGTAGGATTTCCCGCGCCAGGAGCAGCGCGGCGTGCGTGTCCGCAGGAGCGCGACGGGCATGGGACGAAGAACCGGCTGGAGTCAGCGACGGGGTGGCAGTGTGGCCTTCCCGCCGCACCAAAGGATGCAGAGACGACGCCTGCTGCTCGTTCCCCGCCGGGCCGATGGCGGCGTTGACAGCAGGCGACGAGGAACGACGGGGGCACCCGCCAACGGGGGCCATCTGGGTGACGCGAGCAGCGAGAGCGGCCCGGCGCTCGGCGCGGGCTCGACGAGCGTCTGACATGAATGCGAGGTGCGGCGAAAAGCAGGGTGGCAGAAGGCGGATTCCGGTGCACCCCTACCTGGCGCACCAAATGTCGGATTTCGGGTTCCGGCAAATCCTCTAGGTTCGAACTCTGGGTTGCGCGCGGAGATCACACCTCCAACCTACATATGTCTCGTCGCCCCGCAAGGCTCTAAACAAGGGACACGAGGGTTTATACTGGTTCAGGCCACCATTGTGGTGTAAAACCCTACTCCTGTTTGTGGTGTGGTGGATTGCCTCAGGGGCTGATGACGAACAATACAAGGAAGAACTGCCTCGCGAGGGCAGGAGTTCTTGAGCTGGTGCGATGAACTGCTTGGGTGAGTTCGGTCGCTTCTCTCTCTCTCTCTCTCTCTCTCTCTCTCTCTCTCTCTCTCTCCGGTCCATCCATCTTGTGGTGGCTAGTCCTATTTATAGAGCAAGGCCCTGGTCCTCTTCCCAAATATTGAGCGGGAAGGGCGCCAACAATTGGCCATTTTGAAGGGGAACATCTAGTACATTTATCCTGACTAAAGTTGGTCCTCGCCTGCCAAAGACTCTGACGGTGATGCCGGCTAGGGCTCACGATGACCTCCTTCCTACCGTTCTGCTGGTCTTGGTCTTGTTGCACCAAAATGGTTGCCTTTGCTTGATACTCTTGCCTGCGCTTGCTCCCTTTGCACCAAAGAGGAAACAAGGACTCTCCGCAGGCCGGCGCCCGCCCGGCCTCGGTCGTCATGGCTTGCGTCATGGACACCTCGTGAGGTACCCTGCCTTGATCTCTCCGCCTCCTCGGAGCCAGCCTGATGATGCCTTGCCTGAGGAGGCTTTCTGTCGTCTGCCCCGCGAGGCTTGGCCCCTCGCGAGGGTCTTGAGCTTGTGTTGATGAAGATGGGCCGTACTGGGCCACTCCTTGAACCACGCCGCAGGCAGGCAAGTCTAGGTACCCCCGTTCCCAGAACACCGACAGCGCATATATCCGTTCATGTGTGGGTTGTAGACAACATGTTCTCCAATTTAAATATTTCAATGCAAGTTTATATCGAAACATTGTTTATATCAGTCTTTGATGCATAAAACGTGACCTCCCCCTCTCCCGCACTCCTGTTCTCTCTCTCTCTCGCCGACAATCTTCAATTCTGTCTCACGCATCCGACACAAAAACCTTGTTGGTCCCTCTCCCTTTCTCTCCATCTCTCTCTCTCTCCCTCTCTCTGTGTGTGTGTGTGTGTGTGTGTGTGTGTTGGGGGGTCTTTCTAGTTGGCATGCATATATACACCATCTATAGGTCTCTCTCGCACACTATGTATGATACTCTAGCTAGTCCAAGCTAGATATCTTGGGTGCACTCATCGTACGCATACAAATTCCTTGGCTCTTTGCCCGTAACTCTATCACGCACCACTATTTCGTCTCGGAGCTCTTCCCCCCTCTCTCAAACTCTCCATCCACCTGGGTCACACATACACATGCATATCTCACTCGCACTTGATAGGTGTCGGTGTCAAAACCGGCGGATCTCGGGTAGGGGGTCCCGAACTGTGCGTCTAGGCGGATGGTAACAGGAGACAAGGGACACAATGTTTTACCCAGGTTCGGGCCCTCTTGATGGAGGTAAAACCCTACGTCCTACTAGATTAATATTGATGATGTGTGTTACAAGAGTAGATCTACCACGAGATCAAAGAGGCTAAACCCTAGAAGCTAGCCTATGGTATGATTGTTGTTCGTCCTATGGACTAGAACCCTCCGGTTTATATAGACACCGGATAGGGTTAGGGTTACATAGAGTCGGTTACAATGGTAGGAGATCTACATATCCGTATCGCCAAGCTTTCCTTCCACGCCAAGGAAAGTCCCATCCGGACACGGGACGAAGTCTTCAATCTTGTATCTTCATAGTCTTGGAGTCCGGTCGATGATGATAGTTCGGCTATCCGGACACCCCCTAGTCCGGAACTCCCTCAGTAGCCCCTGAACCAGGCTTCAATGATGATGGGTCCGGCGCGCATATTGTCTTCGGCATTGCAAGGCGGGTTCTTCCTCCGAATAATTTATAGAAGATTGTGAACACCAGGATAGTGTCCGGCTCTGCAAAAATAAATTCCACATACCACCGTAGAGAGAATAATATTACACAAGATCAATCCGCTGACATATGTTGTGGCGTGACGTCGCACCACTACCAAGCCTTTATTCAAATTGTTTTTACTGTTCCACCTCAGCGCGTTTAGCGAAGCGGTTTCCTTGGCACGTCTTGTCGAGGCAGAGATAGTGTTCCCCTTATTCCGGGATTCTCATCAATACGGACGTGGGTAACCCAACCGCACCATTGATTGTGGCGCTTGGGAGATAAGCGAGTTTCACCAGGACGGTGGGGACACATGTTTTTGTCCGCCCATATAAGGGATAAGGATCCACCCTTTCACCTCGCCTTCTTCCTCCTTTGCTCATCCATTCCGTGCACTTTCGAGATCTAGCGCCCGAGTCCGCACTTTCCTCCTCAACCTTCTCCAACCATGTCGGTGCGGGAGGCGGATGGATGGCCTCCTCCGTCATCACGGATGGGCACATCACAAGGCTGCGGGAGGCGGATACTTGTCCCGGCGATATCGCGCTGAGCTGCCCGACGGGGCAGCTCATTCCAACCCCAGTCCCCATGAGAGGGTGGTATTTCTCCCCACTTCCTCCATGGACTAGGTTTTCCACTTCACCCATTTGTCCGGGGGCTCATGTTCTACTACGGCCTGGACTTCCACGACCTAGCCCCGAATTTCGTCCTCAACGTCTCGGCGTTTATCGTCGTGTGCGAGGCCTTCCTCTGCATCCAGCTCCACTTCGGCTTGTGGCTCAAGACCTTCAGTGTCAAGCCGAAGGTTGTGAAGGGTAGCCAAGCAGAGTGGAGGCGCCATGGTCGGCAAGATGGCCAAAGTCCTATGGCTCGAGGGCTCCTTTGTGGAGACAATAAAGGGGTGGCAATCGGGGTGGTTCTACATCACCGAGCCACGTGACCCTGGATGGGTGGCGGCCCCCGAATTCAGATCTGGATTCCCCACACGGCTCTCCGTCATGGAAAGATACGGGCCTGAAGTGGGGGGATTCGGACGAGCTATCCGGACTCCAAACACGCGTCCGGAACCTGGTGGACAAGAATCGCAGGCTTGTCGACGTAATCCAGGTGATGCTCATCCGCCGGATTCTCCCATGCCAACAACGGGACTGGGAGTTCGATCCGGCACAGCACCGAACCTTGAGCCGGCTCTTCGATACCACGTACGAAGATGCACGGAAGAGTCTTGTTCAAAGGCGCCGAAGCCCCGCATCCGCTAACAAAGATCGCGGATACAGCCCACGGCGTCAAGCCGGCGAGGTAAGTTATTTTACCCTTTACGGGACTCTTTTTTCATATATTGACTCTACGTGGGATCTAAAAACTCCCTATTCTTTGACAGGTCCGGTTGAAGTCGTCCGGACAGATTAACTGTCCGGCTCCTTTGCCAGAAGATCCAGCGGACGCCCGATTGATGGGGCTGCTGGCTCCGGCACCCCATGTGGTGCCGGAGAAGAAGGCCAAGAAGGTGGCCACGGGAACTCGAAGGAGCTCCCGACGCCAGGTGCTATCGGATTCTGAAGCAGAATCTTCTCGTGAAGACGAGGAGGAAGAAGAAGAAGCTTCTCCCCCAGCGGGGGAGGAGAGGAAAAGGAAGGCCGCCCCAACTGGGGAGGCCGGAGGGTCCAAGAAGGGAAGAACCCTTCCTCCGGACTTCTCCACCAACATCGACGACGATGAGGGGGATTGGCCTACAAGGGCCAAGCCCCTGGCGAGATCTTAAGTGTCCGGATACCCATGGCGTTTTATTATTGCAGAGTGTTCTCTAATGTCGTACAATCGTGCAGCCCGCCCAAAGGCGAGTTCGCGATTCATCGGCGGGTCCCTGGGCTCGTCGGAAATGGAGAGTACTTCGCTTCCGACCGCCTCCTCGCCTCATGCTGCGGACAACGCCGCGGCGGGGCCCCAAAGGGGGCTTGGTCCCGAGGAGGTGGCGCAGGAGGTGCCACAAGGCAACCCCCCGGACTCCAGGCGCGTGGGGGGCAAGACCCCCAGGGGCTCTAAGGCCGACCCTTGTCTGGACTCAATACCGGAACCTTCAGTGCTTCCGGAGTCCGGCAAACGATCCCTTCGCAAGAAGGGTAAGACACCGGTGTCCTTCGTCCAACCGGAGGCACCGGATAGCTTATTGGAGGCGCTCAACGGCGCCTCCATCGAGCAGGAGCACCGCACTGTTATGAGTTTGGTGATCCGGACAGTTCAGTCCGCCAAGAGCGGGCTGACCGAAGCCTGTACCAGTCTTCTAACAGGCTTTGAGGTAAGAAGTTTCAATATATGTAAAATGGTACCGCATAGACAGTAGCCCACGATGCTCGGTTCGGTGTTGGAAAGAAAAGCGGACTGAGGATCTTTAGAAAGATAAACGCAGGAGTCATAAAAAATATGTCAATATGGGATTGCAGGTTGTCGCTTGACCTCCGCCCGCCTTGGCTGCGGAGGTCAATAATTTCAAGAAAAACCTCGAGCGGTCCGAGAACGAGCTCAGTCATGCCAAGAAGCAGCTCGAGGAAAAAGAAGGTGAGTAATACCTTATGAAAATAGTACCTTACAGAAAAGAATTTGGTTGCAAGAAAATTGACAAGGATATCGTGGGTATTGTAGGGGCCACTAACGAGGTGGCGACCACGAAGGAGGCGGTGGCCGCGGCGAACGTAATCTTGACATGGAATGCATCAGCGAGAGAAGCGGGAGGCGCGGGTGGCGGAGGTACAGCAAGAGCTCCAGGATCTCGTGAAAAAACATGAGAACTTGGGCGTGACTCAAAGACTTCGAGAGTCACGAGCTTGCAACGGCTCTTGAGAGTGCCAAAGCCGCCAAGGCCGAAGCCTACAAGGCCCTCCGGAGATTGAGGCGGTGAAGAAAATAGCAGCGGGTAAGGCATTTTCATGCGAGTAAGCATGTGAGTGTTAATTACCTGTTGCTTACCCGAATTGAGCTCTCGAGGCGTTCGCAGATCTTCCTCATGGCGTGTCCGATCTTGCCGCATTCTACCGGGCCGAGAGCGGAGCTCGGCGGAGAAGGTCTTCTGGTCTCGGTATCTTTGACGCCGGACATCCGGTGCCCCTTAGCGACCAGCTGAAGCAGCTGGTCGAAGCTCCTAAGGCGGCCGAACAGGCCATGAAGGGCCTCATAGTTGGTGTGGCCTAAGGAGGCCATGCACAGGAGCTACTTGACTGGTCTGCGGCTGGTGGATGCGTGTCCGTGGGTTGAAGTTATCAAGCATTCCGCTTGTATCGAGGGTGCCTGTCGGGCCCTTGCTGCGCAAAGCTGCCTTTGGGGCAAGATGGATGCCCGAAGCTCGTGTGGACCCGCCACGGAGGGCAAGGAGCATCGCCGCGAGATGTATTATAAGGCTGTCTTTGAAGGGCGCCCGCACTATTGCGGTGAGTGCTCCAAAGATGTAATATTTGAGTAGACTCGCATTTTGTTATCTGTCTTTGAAAACTTGGTTCATATCGCTAAGCAACGCTTGTTAATTTAAAATATTACCTTATGTGCGGCTGTTTATCAAATCGAGAGATGGCAAGTCGTGGCTTCAGCCCCCCATGCCACGAGTCTTGGGGATAAACTTGAGCGCTCTTGTTCCCATTTTTTGGTCCATCTAGGGAGGCGCTCAACACAGCGAACCAGGCAACCGGACTTATAATGCTTGAACACTCTCACTTAGCCATAGAATTCTATAATTTTAAGTTTTGGCGAAGCCCCTATTTTTCGGAAGGCCGAATTTGGGGCGCTATCCACGCCTTGGCCGGACAGTATCCGGCTCCTCGCTCGAAGCGGCATAAGTCTTTAAGGACTCACAAAAAACCTCTCGAACAGCGACCGGTCTCTTGCCTCATCATGACGGTCAGTTTTAGCTTTCTCCACTGAGGCGTTAACAAAGCCGGGCTGGGCGGAATCGCGATGGTTCTCCGGTGCTACCTTAGCCAATATAACGGAACGTAAGGTACCAAAACACGGGAGCCGGGCAAACCCAACTATTGACCCAAGACATGATTCGGAGCCGATGCATATAGTGCTATAAGTTCGGGGTGCCGTACTTGTGAAAGTGTTCGGACTCATCACACCAAAACGTGGGAAACATAAGCCCCTGGTGTATATTAGCCGTACCAAAGTGTACGGATGCAGCATGTCGTGAATAAACATATGTATGAAAAAGAAATGCAATTATAAGCAAAAAGGTGTTGCATTGGTTTATTCAGTAAATGCTGCTACGAATGCAGAACGATACAAATAGTGCGATAAGCAAGGTATGAGACTGTTAAACATGTCCCCCTCTAGGGGTAGCCTGCAGATTGGTGTATGAAAATGCTCGTAATGGAGACCACCTGTATATTCGTTGTAGCCTTTATCCTTCCCTGGCTGTTGCATCATGAGTGCGGCAGGTCTGCTGCCGGACAGGGCTTCTAACAAACGGAGTCCTGTGGGTAAAAATTAAAAGGTAAAAAGAAAAGAAAAAGGAACGACACACTTGAGAGCCCCTGGTGTGATTGAGCCGCAGTCTGGGTTTATCGTTGTCGTGCCCCTCTTCCCGTGCCCATGGTATCTTCAGAGCGTAATGGTGTACGCGAAGGACCTGCTGACGTTCGCGGGGCTGGGTTGGGGCCGCCTGCTACGCTGGCGTGCTCTGAGCGTGCTGTGGTCTTGTTGTAAGTTACTACGCGCGCTTAGCTGTGTCCGGCCGCTTAACGGCCGGACTCGAGAATTGCCTTAAGAGGCTGCATTGCACTTCGCCGCGAGAGCATTGTATATTCCTCCGCGGAGAGAATGTTCCGTGTTTCCGTTGGTATGTAATGACTCCTCGAGGGCCTGGCATCTTGAGCTTGAGCTATCGTGGTCGGCACCGCATTGAACTTTGCAAACGCTGCACGCGTCCGAGCAAGGCATGATAGCCGCCATGAGCGGGACTATGTCGAAGATTAACTCCTCGCCGGAAGTTATCCGAGGATCCGAAGACCTCTTCCAGTGTAATTGAGCTCGTACAATTGGCTTCTACACCTGGTATGGCGCCTTTAAAGGTCGTTTTGGTAGGTTTAATCCTTGAGTGTTCTATGCCCATTTTGCGCCTTTGTATCACGGTAAAGCAGGTTAATTTCTGCCGTAATCCATCGGGACTACGGTTAGGTGAAATCCATCGACGATTGGGTCTAGGACGGTGCGGCGAATCCACCTGGCGGATCTTTGGTGGGGTGGTCCCTTCGGTCAAAAGTGAACGGGCGGGAGGACCATGGATTGAACCGGGCAACTGGCTCCATCACGTAGACATCCACGAGTGCACGCTTCCGCTCCCTTTTGGGTATGTGGGTTGCGTATATCATGTTCACCGTCCGCACCTGTGGGGGGAAACCCTTCTGTCCTCTATTGTTCGGCGGTTGGGTCTCGTCCTCGTCATCGCTAAGCAGCCCCTTGTCATTGTTTTCGGCAATTAACTTGCCTGCCTGCGTGAATACCCAACAATACCTGTTGGTGTGGTTAGCTGGCTTTTGAAGTGCCGTGTATCCGCTGGCGGTCGAGTATTCGGTCCAAATTGGACGGACCCGGAGTAGTTCGTTTGAATGGGTTTTTCCGCTGACCGGGTTTAGAGCCTTTCAATCCGGCATTTACTGCCGTATCCTCAATATTGTCGCCGTTAGTGCGGCATTTGTTTTTGTTATGACGCAGCCTGCCATTTTGGTCCTTGAAGTCCAGACTGCCAGAATTTTTGCTGAGGTTGTTGCTGCGTGCTAGCCAGCTGTCCTCACCCGAGCAGAAGCGGGTCATGAGTGATGTGAGGGCTGCCATGGATTTCGGCTTTTCCTGTCCTAGGTGTCGGGCAAGCCACTCGTCGCGGATGTTATGCTTGAAGGCCGCGAGGGCCTCCGCGTCCGGACAGTCGACGATTTGGTTTTTCTTGGTTAAGAACCGTGTCTCGAATTGTCCGGCGATTCTGCAGCTCTTGAATTATGTGGCTTAGGTCATCGTCTGGTGGTCGCACATAAGTGCCCTAGGAGTTATCGAGGAATGCGGCTTCCAGGTCCTCCCAGCTCCCAATTGACTCTACTGGCAAGCTGTTGAGCCAATGCCGGGCTGGTCCTTTAAGCTTGAAGGGGAGGTATTTGATGGCGTGAAGATCGTCACCACGGGCCATGTGGATGTGAAGGAGATAGTCTTCGATCCAAACCGCGGGGTCTGTTGTGCCATCATAGGATTCAATATTGACGGGTTTAAACCCTTGGGATTTGATGATCCATTACCCGATCTGTGAAGCATAGTGGGTGTGCGGCGCCTGCATCGGGCGATATCACGACGGAGCTCAAAAGAGCTTGGTCCGTTTTGTTTGGCCCCGGACTTCTTGTGTCCGTATGACGGTTGTCTTCACGCACTGCATGGCGCGCCGCGATCCATAGATCGATCTTGATTGTATTGCCTTGTCCTCCAATATATCTTCGCAGGTCGGGCGTTCCCCTTTGGCCATGTGCTTTTTGAGCGATGCCGAGTGCAGTTCTAGTGAAGGGCCTAGAGGCCTCTACATCCTGACCGCAGGGTTGTCGGTCCAGCCGTATTGTCTCCTGGTGATGCGGGTTCGTAAGCCTCCTCCTCTAATCGGGGAGCATCTTGCGTTTAGGGTAGCTTTTGGAGGGGCGTTCAAGCTCATGCTCTTGACGCGAGGACTTTGGTCCATCTATCGGCAAGCAGATCCTGATCAGCTCTAAGCTGTTGCTGCTTTTTCTTTAGGCTGTTCGCCGTGGCCATAAGCCTGCGTCTAAAACGCTCTTGTTCGATGGGATTCTCAGGCACGACGAATTCATTGTCGTCGAGGCTTGCTTCGTCTTCGAAGGGAGGCATATAATCCTCGACCTCTTCTTCTGTCGCTCTCTCTTGAGGGCTGGCGTCTTCATCCTCCTGCGATGGATCTTGCTGGAGTGGATTGTTATCTCCGGTGCCGGAATCTTCATTCTTGTTGTGGCGGGATTTAGAGCGGCGCCGCTGACGCCGGCGCTTGGGTTGCTTCTTGGATGGGTCATCCTCCGTTGTTCCATCGCCGTTCCCATCTTTTGGGGTGTCCACCATATATATGTCATATGTGAGGTGGCCTTCGATTGCCTGTAGGCGCTGGGTCTTGTTCGTCTTGACATCGTCGTCCATACCGTCGATGTCTTGAGTCGTAGTCTAGCATGTCGGTTAAATCATCGGCGGTGGCTACAAAGTGGGTGGTGGGTGGGCGTTGAATTTCTTCGTCGTCCGCATCCCAACCTTCCTGACCGTAATCCGGCCAGGGCTCTCCTGATAAAGAGAGAGACTTTAGTGAACTCAGGATGTCGCCAAAGGGCGAGTGCTGAAAGATGTCCGTGGCCGTGAACTCCATAACGGGCGCCCAATCGGATTCGATTGGTAGGGGTGCAGGGGGTTCGGAGTCCGGATTGGAGTCCGGCACCCTGGAGTTGAGGTCTTCGCAAAGGACAGGGATGGAGTTCGGCTCGATCTCCATAGAGATTAAAGCCCCCGAGGCGGTGTCCAACCACTCGTCCTAGATCATGCCCATCGAGACAGTGCGGCGCGCTTGGCTGGGGCTCGAATCCGTCGAAGATCAAGTCTCCGCGGATATCGGCCGTATAGTTTAGGCTTCCAAATCTGACCTGATGGCCAGGGGCGTAGCTTTCAATCTGCTCCAGATGGCCAAGCAAATTGGCCCGTAGTGCAAAGCCGACGAACACGAAGATCTGTCCGGGGAGAAAAGTCTCACCCTAGACCGCGTCGTTGTTGATGATCAAAGGAGCCATCGAGCCTATCGGTGACGACACAGAGGAACTCTCAATGAAAGCACCAATGTCGGTGTCAAAACCGGCGGATCTCAGGTAGGGGGTCCCGAACTGTGCGTCTAGGCGGATGGTAACAGGAGACAAGGGACACGATGTTTTACCCAGGTTCGGGCCCTCTTGATGGAGGTAAAACCCTACGTCCTGCTAGATTAATATTGATGATGTGTGTTACAAGAGTAGATCTACCACGAGATCAAAGAGGCTAAACCCTAGAAGCTAGCCTATGGTATGATTGTTGTTCCTCCTACGGACTAAAACCCTCCGGTTTATATAGATAACGGATAGGGTTAGGGTTACACAGAGTCGGTTACAATGGTAGGAGATCTACATATCCGTATCACCAAGCTTGCCTTCCACGCCAAGGAAAGTCCCATCCGGGACACGGGACAAAGTCTTCAATCTTGTATCTTCATAGTCTTGGAGTCCGGCCGATGATGATAGTTCGGCTATCCGGACACCCCCTAGTCCGGAACTCCCTCAATAGGCCCATCTAAAAATATATCTCTCTCCCTCGTTCTCTCTCCATCTCACATGCACACACACACAATCTCATGCCCAGCTAGCCAAGTATGATGATCTCTCACTCAATTATAGGCACATGCAGTCCCCCCTATATGTATATGACTAGCTAATCTTAGTCTCCATCACAAACATGTGCATGGTCTATCTCGATTTCTCTCGGGGCATCTTTCTATCGGCGCCACGCACTCCCTCGATCTCCCACCCATATAGTCCCCTCACGATCTCGAGGGGATTTCTCTATCACAAACACACCCTCTCTCCATCCCCATGCGTCCATGCCATCCATGTGTCACTCTCGACCTTTTTTCCTTGTTGGACAGACCTCTATTGGACATGTGTTACATGGGTGTCTCTCTCCGTTGCAAACAATCACACACTAGCTATCTTCGTGTATCTCCTCGCCTCGCTTTTCCATCTCGGAGATGCATGCGTGATATGTTCGCATAAGAAACGAAAAAACACACTCTCTCTAATTTATCGTTTGTTGTCACTTTATCTTTCACACACATACTCTTTTTGCAGACTTACTCATTCTCCTTCACACGCACTTGATCGGTCTCGACCGAGGCACTTTCCTCGGTCCATAGCATATAGATTTATTGAAAAATCAAACATCACAAAATTTGACCATGTACATGGAGAAAAAGAATTACATCTAGTACGGCAAACATATACCATTAGATTCACCATGAGATGTAGTTTTGTATGATGTATCTGTGGTATTGTAGATATAAATAACATTTGCGTAAACCTAATCAAAGTTTCCAAAGTTTGACTTCTAAAAAATTTACATGCACTGCATTATCGAGCGGATGGAATATCTCTTTCCCCCTCTCAGCTATCTGACGCACCACTCAGCCTTATCGGGGCTCCTCAATCTCTCTCAAACTTTGTTGGAAAGTTTGGTTCATGACCTGACCCTCATGCCTTGATGGCCTGTACTGCCTGGTGTGGACGTGAAAAGTAAAATATTTCTGCCTGGCCAGGCTTGTGTGGTGCTGAAGTGTTTCGTTCATGCCTGGGCCAGGCAAAGCATCAACGTCCCATCAATCAATCCATGCATCAATTATGTAATGCTAATATCCATCCATGTTGTTGTTAGCCTCGTGGCCGCATGACGAGGCATGACCAGGCGTTCGAAATCGATGCGCTGGGCCAGGCTACTGCGATGTCCGGAGTTCAGCCAAAGCTAATTAAAGTGCAAGGGAACCCAGGCCAGGCGGGCTTTCTTTTTCACAGGGTAGCAACCAAACAAGCGTGCATGAAATCCAGCCACAACCCCAGGCCAGGCAAAAGATGCTCAGGACGCAAGCCAAACTTGCCTTATATCTCCCTGGTTCACACATACACATGTCTCGCTCGCGCTATATATATAGACCCATCCAACACTCTCCGCCCTTGTTCTCTCTCCATGTGACACGCACCCCCCTAAGTACCATAATCCCTCACTCCATCATATGCTCTATTTGGATCCATGGGTTAGAGTTAGTTTGGGTTAGTTTGGAGTCAACTAACCCAAAAAGATCCAAACAGGAGGGTTAGTTTGGGTTAGATGCATCTAACCCATCCAAATAAACTAACCCATCCAAGAGATGCTTATTTGGGTTAGTTCTTCTCGAGACCACTAATAAACACTTTTTTCTCTCGCTCTCCCATGGCAGATCCCTCCCACTTCCTCGAAGCTTATCGTCCTCTCCCTCCCTCCCTCTCGCAACTCTCGTGAAGGTGCCTTGCCGTATCCGCGCTCCATCTAACCCTGCCATCCAAACACCTCTTTACTTAGAGTTAGTTCAGGGTTAGAATCTAACTCTAACCTCTAACCGAGTTAGAGTTTCCAAATAGGGCCATAGGCGCAAGCACTCCCCCCTCCTTAGTATGATTATCTTTTACTAGCCATCAGGAACACATGTATTGTCTCCTTCCATCCATACGTCTATCTCGATATCTCTAGGGGCATCTTCTATCACGCACACACCTTGTCACTCGATCTCCCACCCATATAATCCCATCACGATCTCCAGGGGATCTCTCTATGACAAACGTACACTCTCTCCTCCCCATGTCTGCATTTTCTCCGTACGTCTCTCTCGACCTCTCTCCCTTGTTTTTTAGACCTCTCTTGGCCACGTGCTAGGGGTCTTGCTCTCTCGGTTCCAAACAACCACACACTCTCTCCTCACCTTGCCTCCGTTGTCGAAGATGCATGTGTGATATGTTTGCATAAGACATGGACGCTTTTTCTCTACTTTTATCGTGTGTTGTCCATGTCTCTTTCACACACGCACACACACTTTTTTAACTCTCCCTCTCTCTCTCTCTCTCTCTCTCTCTCTAGTTAGGGACTCTGTCACGTCCATAAGCATATGGATGTTTTGAAAAGTCAAACTTCAGAAAACTTTGACCAGGTATATGTGGAGAAAAACATTTACATCTGGAACGATCATTAGATTCATCACAACATGTACTTACTTCATACTATCATTTATCTTTGGTATTGTAGATATAAGTAATTTCTTTATAAACTTGGTCAAAGTTTCAAAAGTTTGACTTAAAAAATGTTGGAACTACATTATCGAGCGGAGGGAGTAGCTCTTTCTCTCTCTCTGCTATCTCTCACGGGCCTCCCTCTCACTCGAACTCTCTATACTGACGGACTATACGCTCCTTTGTGTCGGTATAGCTCTGTGTATTGTTTAGTTGACCGGTCAACCAATCCACATGCTGCCTTATCAGCTCGTGTTCTGTATCTTCGTGTGCTGGCCCATGTGGCAGTGGGTGAAAATAAGTAAACTAGAGGCCCATCTGACACGCGGGGTAGCACCCCGCACGCTGGTAAATTGAGGGCGCATTGAGGACAAACTTCTTGCGCGCGAAGGACGCACTCGCGCACAATTCACCATTATGCGGCGGCATGCATAGAAGGACGCACTCGGGCACACCCAGCACACAACACACACCAGCACACGTGTACACCGGCGTCGCCGCCGATTGAGATGGACAGCGAGGCAGCCAACAAGTGGAGGCGGCTTGAGCCAAAACCACATCCGGCGAGCCTGGACTTCATCAGCAGCCTCCCCGACAACATGCTGCTCGTCATCATCGACCTACTCCCCACCAAATCTGCCGTGCGGACCGCCGCCTCTCCTGCGGTGGCGCCCCTCTGGCGCTGCGTCCCCTCAACCTCACCGTCGACAGCTGCCCTGCGCAGCGGGGATTGCAAGCATGGCCGATCTCCAAGATCCTTTCATCGCACCCTGGGCCAGCCAGGCGCCTTGACATCCGCATGTTCAGTACCAACTGCAAGGTCCAACCCAAGTTCGACGAGTGGTTCTTATCCCCCGCCCTAGATCAGCTCGAGGAGCTCAGCTTTGAAGCTGGACGATGTCGCTCTCTGCCGCCGTCCGCGCTCCGCCTCATGCCAACGCTACGCCGCGCCAGCTTCACCTCCTGCTATCTTCCCCAGATTAATGCCGCGCCCACCCTTCTTCTCCCTCAACTCAAGAACCTCGACCTCTTCAACATTGTCATCTCGAAGAAGGCTATGGAGCACCTGCTCCGCAGCTGTACTGCGCTTGAGTACCTTCGTCTTGATCAGATCCACGGGTTCATTAGCCTCCACATCGCCTCGACGAATCTCCGATGGATTTATGTATCTTGCTGGCCCCGCAACAAGACATCAATTGGGAAGAGATCACTCGAGCTGTTCCACGTTATGGTCATTGAGAATGCACCTTTCCTTGAGAGATTGCTTGTATCGGATCTAGAAGGTCCAACAAAAATCAGGGTCATTGACGCGCCGAAATTGACAATGTTGGTGTACTCGTCTTCCAAATTCTCCAAACTCTTTATTGGATCCGTAATTGTTCAGGTACAACACTCATCTTCTTCTCCGTCTTCTTGAAATTCACATTTTTAGATTTCTTCTTGATGTATTTACGACCGTCTTCCAGAAAATGATTCCCACAAGCTTGACCTAGTCCATGCGCACAGTGAAGATCTTAGCACTAAAATCTATCGGCCCCAATCTGGATCAAGTTGTTGGATTCCTTACATGCTTTCCATGCATGGAGAAGCTACTCATCGAGGTGAAACTTCTTTCCTATAAGTAAATGGTAATCACAACGTAGCTCAATTTTTTCGTAATTTTCCCAAACTACAATGACAAGTGCAGTGTTCAAAACTGCATCTACGCCTTTATCCGAAAAGAAATGTTTTTAGTATTTTTTTCTCACGTGATCACCTGCATCATTTTTATGCTGTACTACTATAGTAGCCTAGGCTAGTCACAGTGGAAAGTAACTTAGACTACTCCAATAAATCTATGGTTACCCTAAGAGCAAGTACTACCTCCGTCCTGGTTTACTCTTCCAATTTTGTAGTATCAAAATTTGACCATAGATTTAACTGACAAAATGTTAATGCATGTCACTAAGTACTATATCGTTGGATTTGTATTTGAACATAATTTCAAATGGTGTAATTTTTAGTGTCATGCATTGGCATTTTCTTAGGTAAATCTATGGTCAAAATTTTATACTAAATCTGATAGTATTCCTCCTTCCCAAAATTCTTGTCTTACATTTGTTTAGATCTGAGATGTATCTAACACTAAAATGTAACTATATACATCCGTACTTAGACAAATTTAAGACAAGAATTTTGGGACGGAGGGAGTACAAAAGTGGGCTATGTAGGCCAAAACATGTGCCAAATACACTTGTGATGCATTTGGCATCGATGCCCCTCCATTGTCCACCTGGTGCCCCAATCTGGATCACCTACTTTGCTCCGGTGCCAAATTAACTCACGCAATGAAAAAACACTGCGTGGGAGAGAGAGAGGACTGAGGCAATAAAAAAACACTTGTTTGGGAGAGTGAGAAGCTGGTGTAGTTTGTTTGATTGATTTATTTATACATGTGGGTCTCTGTGCACAGCGGTGCCAACTCTCGCACATCGCGAGAGCGGTGCCAAAATCTTTTGATTTGACATTGATGCGTGTTATGTGGCATACTTTTGTGAAATATGACATTGACCACATAGTGGAAGGCAACAAATGCCCAAGCTCTTCACGTGCTCCTAGTTAAATGAGAGGAAACAGAAAGAGAGAGAGAGAGAGAGTGTGTGAAAAAATATCACTAGCCAGCCAACCCTATCGTATGAGCGAATGATATTGGTACCTCTTGATGACACGACAATCTTATGTAGCCAGCTGCTCTAATATGTTCTCTTCTTTTGCGGATAAAAAAAGACCCGAAAGTGAAAAATGTGCTGCACTATAACAATCTCATCGAATGCCTTGATCTCCATCTTACAGAAATTGATTTGACCGACTACCGAGGCAGCACATCTGAGATTAAATTGGCCAGGTTCTTTGTAATGGAGGAAAGTGTGCTCAAGGTAATGAGGTTTGGCGTTCTCTGGCGCAACAATGAATGGCGTGCTGATCACCGCAAGCGTCTAAGCCTAAATGACAAAGTCTCGGCAGAACCTGAATTTGTTTTTGAAACATCAAGTGGCCAGAGACTCGAAAACTTATTTGCCCATTAGTGACTTGTCAGGGTGGTGGATTTTAGTTTGGACGATAATGCTGCATCCACCTAAAGGAACGAAAGTTCTTACGTAAACTTCCTAGTAATTCCTTCTTCGTAGGTGCAGCATTACTCCTAACATTTGTAATATCAGTTTGAAACTTGTAATATTGCCATGTCCTATTCCCGCGTTTTCAAAATCCTGCGAATCAAACAGGTCCTGAGTTGGTGATGATGTTGTGCCTCCCATCTTTAACCAATAGCCGTCGGATCTAGATCTGACGCATACAAACGAAGCTTCTCCATTTTTTGCAAAAAGATGGCCGCACTTGTTCCCTATTTACAAACGACTCCTTGTCTCTCACAATCAGCACTTGTTCCAAGGTCGTGGAAAAATTTGGCGCGATGGCCGCAGCCGGAGCCGTCCACCCCCAATCTGGGTGTTCTGTGGAATGCACGGGCATCTACGCACGGTAAATTATGTCGAAGAGGGCTAGTTGTAAGCAGGCTAGCTCTACAGCCATTATGATAGTGACTACAGACAGTGAGGCTGACTATGGTATGCCGAACACGGCGCCTATACTCAGGTGTCATCACCGGGGCAGGGTCTTGTCAATTCACTGTGAGGAGCAGCACATAATAATTTGACAAACGGGTAGTACAGTGCTAGTACTCCTACTACTACATTGGTAGTACTACTACTAGTACTAGTAGCACCACTGTCTGGATTTAGGAGTACTACCACGTCCATCTGGATTTTAGTATTTGACTAGCAATATCTAGTACTACTCCCTCTGTAAATAAATACATGGTGTTTTACTCCTATCGGCGAGAGAACTTAATGTTTTTTGCTAACTAGAGTACTAATAGGATTACTGTCAGGACCGCATTTTCGGGATATTAATTTCCCAGAAAATGGCCCTTGTGCTCATCAGCCCCAGGATTACTGTTAGCTGTTGAGGCACCAAGTCTATACAGAAATTCCAAGCAAAGTACATAATATGCAGTACAGGACCATTCCGGCCTATGAGTACAACAATTGGTTTTCTAGTGGTTGATGGCGGAAGCGGTTTGCGGTTCATCAGTGGCCATGGGACTCCATTTCCCATAGGAACAGTTGACCAAGTTAACTCCTATCTTCGCGAGGCTATTGTCACCATTGCGTGGGTTCCGGGGCTGTCGTCGCAACGCTCCTCACCAAGCAAGAAATTTGGCCAAGATAATAGCCAGGGACAAGCCAGTGAGTACTTTGAATGTACTCGCAAACATTATGAACATGGGTATAATATAAGAAATAATAATCATGCTCTGAAATATTCTATGATCACAACGTCAGTCATAAAAATAAAATCCCTGATGCATGCAAACAGGCTATTTATATACAACATGAATATGCAAAAACAGAGTAGTAATATAATAAAATGCACCGATCGGGTGTCTGAAGCGACGCCTCGAAAGGATAGTAAATAACGAGCATGCCTCAATCGGGCGTCTGAGCGGCACCACATAAAGGGCTTATAACGTAAACAAATAACAAGTATGCCACAGTCGGGCGTCTGAGCGACACCACATAAAGGGCTTATAAGGTAAACAAATAACAAGCATGCCACAGTCGGGCATCTAAGCGACACCACATAAAGGGCTTATAAGGTAAACAAATACCAAGCATGCCACAGTCGGGCGTCTGAGCGACACCACATAAAGGGCTTATAAGAAAATAATCACAATGAATATCCAGGAGGTAGAACCGTCCCAGGGATACTCAATAATCCAAGTAATAAAAAGGTTAGTCCAATATAATAATAATCTTAATCATCATAAGTCACAAGTCATGATCCATGTTCCGGTTTAGCAGTTTCTCCTCCGAAGACCGACACTAAGACCGACACTTGACCCATCCCAGACTGTAGTCCTTAACCATGGACACGACCATTCGAATAGATTTAACCTCTGTAGAGGGTGTACTCTTTACCCACAAGTAACGGATTCCTTTAGTCCATCTGGACTAATTTCGTCTATGGTCTTTTAATTGAAAACACACCTGACCCGCACCGGTATCTGGAATCACCCACGACACCTGTCAAGCTAAACTTTAAGTGGGGAGGCTACAACCTCACGTAGCATGGGATCAAATTTATGTCGCGCGCTCTAAGGGGTGCCCCCTCTCGATCCCAACCGGAAACACCCATGCCCCCGGACCAGGTGGCATGCCTACCGGATGCAGCCTATATCTTCCAACATGGCCTCTCTGTAGGGTGTGTGCTAGGAAGGGGTGGACAACCTACTGAACCGTACCCTACTTATGGCAGGGACACGTGGTAGTACGAAACAAGTATGGGGGTTACCGGAACAAGACTCGAACTACGGTCGACTCAGGAGGTTTGAGTATTCCCTGCATGATTAGCATAACAATTTATACTTCAACCCACAGACAGAATCACCACTCGACATACCTCATCATGCCGTACCGGACACAACCGTCTCGACGGAGGACTAGGGACAAGCCCGTGTCTACCCAAGACAAAGGCTTTCCCGAATTCCTTCCGGTATGTATGAAAGGCATATGATGGTGACTACTATCACAAACATATCAAACTCCGATAGCATGAAATTATCAATATGCACTCATGAGTAGGAACATATCATCACATAAAATAACGGATACTCCGTGTCGAGGTGGTGTTGTGACCGTGTCAAACAACACACGACAGTATTATGCCAGGGTTCAGAATTCTTGCCTTCAAGTTGTGGACAGGCAGGGTGCATTCAAAAACTTTGAAAGTTTTCTTCTTTCTCCAACAAATCCTATTTTTGAAAATATTCATATTAATACATTGTTTCAAAACAGTACAGAAAAGTTGGCTGAATATTTTTCAAATAAATCTGAAAATAAACTAGAACATATTTGAGAGAGGTAGGAAAAAGAATCAACTCATTTGGAGTTATATTTAAAAAGTTATAGCTAGTCAAAGTTTTGGTCAATTCTTTTTTTAAAATAAATCAGAAAAAGAAAAAAAACATTTTGAATAAAAGGAAACGTAGAAGACATACTCCGGGATTACACCTCCACTTACGCCTGCGTGGACCCGGCTGGAGTCGCGGCAGTGGGTCCAGGGGGCCTTTGGTCGAGTTTGACGATCGCCCGCCTCCTTCCTCCTCTGGCCAAACGGAGGCGGGGCTCCGGCGATCGTCGCCGGAGATTGGCGGCTCTTCGCGGGCTCCGGAGGCAAGGATGGATCCGCCAGTCTAGGGCGGTCCTCCCGGTGGTCAAGGGGGTGGCGGGGATGGAGGGATTCGCGGGTGACGAGCTCCGCGGCAGCCGGTGGCTTCGGGAGATTTGGGGCTTTGGGCTACGGTGGTTCCTCGACGGAGTTGAGTGGTTGGGCGGCTCCGCAAGGTCGAGACGAGTCGAACGGCGGTGCTGGAAGGGGAGGGGAGGGCCTGCTCGCGGCGAATGGAGCCGGAGTGTGACGGCGGCCGAACCTGCCGGAGACGGGGAAGACGGCTTCCCCCCGATGATTACTGGCTGTGGGGGCTCTATGGGGGTGGCCTGAGGTCGCCTGAGTGCTCGGACGAGCTCGGGGGCTCCTACTTATAGCGTGACTAGGTCGGTTCCGCGGCGGCCGGAGATAAGCTCGGCGAACCGCCTCGCTGTAGCCTGAGGGCATTGTGGCGGCGACGAGCGGTTGCGGACAAGCTTGTGGATGAGCTCGAGCGCCGCCAGAGGGCAGCTGGCGCGCTGGGGTGGCTCGGGCGGCGCCGTCCGGGGCAGGAGCCCACTGTGGCTGACCGCTAGCCGCCGTGGCCGACCTGACGGCGGCACTGTAGGGCGCCAGGGGCGGCCCTGCGGCAAGGGAGGGGTCGGGGCGTGTTGGCGGTGAGCGGTGATGGGCCAGGACGGGCGCGGAGGGGCGACAGTGGGACGCGGCGACTCGCACGCACGCACGTGCAAAACGCGTGCTCTGGGCGCGCCCAGCGCACGCACCCTACGTGCTCGACGCATTGCCAGAACGTGCTAGAGGGTTAGGATGAGGCTGGGGATTAGCAGGCCTGGGTTAGGGTTAGCTAGGAGCTTAGTGGACATGGTGGTTAGGCAAAGCAAGCAGGTCCAGTGTGCAAAATAAAAGCTATGTCAAATCTGGCCATGCACATAATGTGTTTGACAAAATGTCAAGGGCACCTAGACATTTCTTGGGGTGGCCAAATTGTCCAGACTAGTGTCTCTTTAGCTGCAAAAGAGGGTGGTAAGGTTGGTTTGGCAAAAACAGAAACTTGTTAGTGCAAGTTTTTGAGAAAGTCATTTCTGGATAGAGACTAAAAGGCATAGTTTCATGTACTAAAACTACTCCAATAGGTCCATTCTCCTGGACTTAAGGGTTTGGTAGGGTGTACTACAAGCAGGAGAAAGCTCATGGTCACTAGAGCAAAAATAATTAGGGATGCAGTAGAAAACACCCAACTGAGCCAGAGAGCAAAAGAGGGTGTTTTGCTCAACTTTTTTAAATAACATTAGTGGGTTTTTGCCAAAGGTGGATAATATAATCCTACTGACCCCCCCCCCCCCCGTAATTTTGGTGGAAGTTTTAAATGAATATTTAAATAGGTTGTAGTGCAAAAGTGCAATTTGGACCAGATTTGAAAACTTGGTGTAGAGCTCAAATTCTCCAAATGCTAAAAGATATTTTTGCATAAAAGTGATTTAGGGACCTCATATGTCATCCCTAAATTTTGGTAGGATTTTGAAAAGAATTTAACAAAGGGTTGTAGTGCAATTGGAACCTAAAACTTATGAAAAACCATTGAAAAAAATAAAGTTCAGGGAAAATAAACATATAAATAATTCCACTGATAAAAGAATTAGTTTTATTTGAGAGGGTAAATAACAAATAATAATTGGAAAGTTTTCACTTGGGGGTGAAAACTCCACAACTTAGAAGAAAAGAGAGGTTCTGAGATCAAAAATAAATCCAGAAAAATGAAAATTTAATCTCCTGGCAAAATTTTAATAAACAAACCATGGTTAAATTTTTGGGGTGTTACAATTACATGCAATGAACTAAACACTTCATGTCATGTTTGGTAGTCTCAAGTCATTGAAAGCATGCACGGCCCACATCTCTCATTGGTTGATATGTCACGAAATAAGAAATAAGGAGGGAGTTAATGCACCGTGCCTAAGTGTTTTGGGATTATTTGGTTTTCGTAAGGTGACTTACACAACATTTTTTTTTACATGCATTAACATTTTATTAGTTAGATCAAAGGTCAAAACTTGGCGCAAAATGCAAAGGGGACCAATAAACCAGTAAACATGAAACTTCCCTCGTTTGGCCCCAACTAGAGGTCCGGTGAGATGACTATACTGCACAAGCATGGAGGGGGACACAGCTTTATTGACTTACGACAACTACCTTTGGGTGGATGACACGTGGGCCCAGGGGTTGGCTGGCCCACCTATCATACAGCCAAAGGCAGGTGCAGTAGAGGGCCGAGGAGTAGTACGAAATCCTACGCACCTACGCACGCTAACCAAGGGCAAGAGTGATCACTCGAATCGCAAAATCAGTTGACTAGAAGCTAAACTATACCCATGGAGGCGATGAGCGCGAGCATCAGCCGGCTGTGCCATATGGTCCACGACGTCGGCCTACGGCCCGGCACCGAGGAACGTCTCCAGGCAGTATTGCTTGAGGCTGCCAGGGCGAGGGGCCGCTTGGACGACAGCTTCGTCTCCTTGTTCGATGAGGTCCTCGTCGGTTTCCTCGACAAGTTCACCATCGTCAAGAAGCTCGCGGACGAGTTGTCACGACCTGTTTTTCAATAAAAATATTTATTGAACAACCGACCTATGTAGTCCAATATGAGGAAAATCCCCCATACCAGTAGACAAAACTTTGATACAATAAGCCAGTAGCATTACAATATTACAGGGTCGGACTGAAGATGCCCAACCAATTATTACAAACACGCCAATAATTATACATGATGGCGGATATGACACAATGGTGTGGGGTGGAAATTCTACTGACTCGAGAAATGAGTGGTTGGTGGAATAACCCAGTGGAGTGGTTAATAAGTCTACTGCACTAGCGGCTCATCGAGCGTCGAGGTGAGGCTCGATGAATTTATTTGGGTAGCGGAAGCGGATATATCACAATGACTAATCCAGGGGTCGCACGAGACTGACTGGGATTCCTCTAGGCGTCGGACAAGCTATCGAACTCTTCATCCATGAGATCGCCTTCGTCAGCATCTGGCCAAATCAACAAGCCAGGTGAGTACTTTGAAAGTACTCGCAAGACAGTTCAGACAAAAGATATAACAAATGAATGCATGAATGCGACATGATTAATTTTAACAATGTGCAATTTAATCAGTATAGCAAAGTAAGTGAAAAGGGAATTGGCGGTAGTCCGCTCGAAAACCCAAAGAAGATAGACTCCAAACCGATCGGGTGTCTGAAGCGACGCCTCGAAGGGTGGACAAATAAGTAAAACATGCCACAGTCGAGCGTCTAAGCGACACCTCAAAAAGGGCTTATATTGAAATAAAATACATGTGTGCATGATGGACGTCGGAGCGACATCACGAAAGGGCTTATAATAAAAGTAAATAATAACAATGCCGCGATCGGACGTCTGGCGACATCGCGGAAAGGGCTTATAATAAAAGTAAATAATAACAATGCAGCGATCGGACGTCTGGCGACAACTGCGAAAGGGCTTATAACAAAAGTAAATAAAAACAATGCCGCAATCGGACGTCTGAGCGACATCGCAGAAAGGGCTTATAACAAAAGTAAATAATAACAATGCCGCAGTCGGACGTCTGAGCGACAACGCAGAAACGGCTTATAATTCATCATTCTTAACTTGACAAGATATGGTGCTCACGGAAAATATTCATCACAATACCATAAGCGGGTTAGTCCATTCACGGGAAATAAACATATAACACTCATATGGTTATCAGGAGTTTTTGTCACCGAGACTGACACTTGACAAGATAAGATGAACACGGTACTCGGACATGAATAAGTTGAATTCAAGAATTTTGACTCTGCAGAGTTTGTACCAAAATTGTCCACAACCAACGGATTTCCATAGTCACGAAGGACTAGTTCCATTTACGGTATTTCGGAGGAAACACAACTAGCTAGTACACACCCATCATACCTCACGTTGCCAGGAATCACCCTAGACAGCGTTTAAGCAAAACTTTGAGACGGGGAGATCACAATCTCGAATAGCATGGGATCAAATATATATATACGCGCGCTCTAAGGGGTGCCCCCCTCTTGGTCCCAACCGGAAACACCCATGCCCCCTGACCGGATGAAAGGCTTTAGTCCAAGGCCATGGAACCTTCATCCCGGCCTCTCGATTTGGTGTGTACCAGGAAGTGGTTTGCAACTTACTAAGCCGTATCCCTTGCGGGAAACAGGTGGTAGTACGAAAGGGGAGATAGACGGGAATCTGACTGATTTGTGTTGACACGGGGTCAACGATCTGGCATAAGCCTGGCATGCTACAACACTGCCAACTTACCAATTCTCATGCCAACTCATGGCCATGCAACAAGTTTCCAACAACTCATGGATTTACCGAGCTCATTTGCCTCAACTCTTACGAGATAAACTATCATCGAGATGCTCATGAACGTGCCATGATACAAAAAAATAATGCAAACATGCCCAAACACTCATCATATCAAAAGTTCAAACAATGCTTGCCTGGTTCGGAGTAGTCGGGGTCTAGCTCGGCGAAGTTCGCGGTTCCGTCACCTCCTTCGGTATCTACGGTACACAAAACACACGCGCTAACGTAAATTCCGTGGGGTACAGAAAGTTAGTCCAAATATTTTTCAAATAAATATGATAAAAAACTAGACAAAATTTTGAAGAGGACAGAAGAAGAATCACTCAAAAATTCCTTTCTGTTAAAACGTTATAAGGGTTTTGGTCCAGGGACCTCTCTGTAATGAAACAGAAAACTTCCACGGGCTTTGCAGAAAAGTCCAGAAAACGGTTTGTTTAGAAGAAACGACTGAGGCTCTGACAGGAGGGCTCCACCTGTCAGGTTTGAAACTTTCAAAGAGGGAAACAGGGCGCGACGGCGCCCGAGAGGTGCGGTGGTCGCCGGCGGTGATCCACGACGAGGCAGAGTGATCGGACCAGTGCGTTCGTGATCGGCCACGATCCTTCCGCGTCTGTGGGAGGTGGAAGTGGTCGCCCGGCGAAACCTTTGTGTCGACAATGACCCTTGCTCCGGCGGACGGCGGTTCGGTCAGTCGTGGACCTCGTCGAAGAGAGCTGCGAAGATCTAATTGGAGTGGGGGTTAGACTCTTAGTTGCCCGAGAGGGTTGCTGACGAGGTTAGGGCGCCGGAGACGACCTCAGCGGAGTGAATCGAGGTGGAGGCCGAGGCGGAACGGGGCGGCCGGAGTCGGGGAAGAAGAGCCCCTCGAGGCCCTTCCCGGGGCTTGGCGAGCACTAGTGAGGTGGTGGAGGTGTCTTGAGGCGAGAGCGCTTCGGGGTGCTATATAGCCGGCCGAGGCGGTTGCCGAGAACGGGTTCTCCGGCGAAGTGATTCTGACAGCGCTGCGGCTGCAGTCGGCTTAGGAGTTTGAGCATCGACTAGGCGAATCTTGTTGCTATCGGTGTCCAACTCAGCAAGGTGGGCGAGGTTACACCGTCCTCGACGGAGCGGCCGCCTGACCCGGCGGCGGAAGAACGCGCTCTGCGCGTGCCATGCCATGGCGACGGTGCTGCATGCGTGTGCTGGCAAGGGAATGGCTATGCAGAGCTACCAGGACGATTGGGCGGCGCCGAACGGGATTATGCCGCAGTTTTGCTCCCTGTCGGCCGCTATGGTGGTTCTGCCGCCGCAAGACACGCTGGTGCAGGCGGGCCAGGGTGCCACCAACGCCAGGAACGTGCCAAGCACGCGTGTGAAGCTCCAGACAAGCAGGCTAGGCTGTGAGCAACGTGCCAAGTGCACTCTGGGCATGTGACTGAAACTCTGACGGAGAACGACACTGCGATCTGAATTTAACTGAAGATGAACAGTAATAGTGCATGCAAGGTGTTCGACAGAATGATTTAGGAATGTAGGCATTTTTCCTTGAGCTGGTTTTTGGTGGAGGGGCCTCTCATTGCATCTAGAGGCTGCCTGAATTTTTTGTGGAATTTTTGGAGCAGAGAAGATATGAATTTCAGCAAATTTGACTAAGCTGGTCCAAACTTGCAGAGACTAGAATTTGAAATCTTTGAACAGAAGAGGAGTGGATCTTGATTGTTCTAGGTTGTGGGTACCAAGGACTATCCAGGGGAGTTGGTTTGAGGTCAAAACTCAAATGCATCTAGGTACTTGCTTTGCAAATTTCCTAGGCTCAAAATAATGGACAGAAATGATTTGGGAGGAGAAATAAATGAAATAAAATTCAGAAAAGGGTTGAACTTGTTGAGATAGAATGTTTGGATTGCCCAAAGTGGAAGGAGAGATTTTTGGGAAGAATTTACCATGTGGTGCATGGTAAAATCATGAGTGGTTTCAAATTTGGGAGAAGATGAAAAACTCCCAAGGTTTTCTTTTTGAAAGAAAACTAAACTCCAAAGATTTTTCTTGAAATTTTGAGAAGAGGGCAATCAGAAGAAAAATTTAAAAACCCAACACCAGAGTTGAAGGAGATGCAAAAATAAAATATTTGCTGCAGGGAAAAGGCTTTTGAGAGAGAATTTTGGAAGGGTTTAGAAGACCTTCTTCAAATCCAACAAAAATTTTGAAGAAAGCCAAAGCATATTTTTGGAGTGTCACAACACCTACCCCCTCAGGAAAAATCTCGTCCCCGAGATTCCAGATGATCCTCAAATAATTGAGGGTGCTCTGTCCGAAGGAAATCCTCTCTTTCCCAAGTGGCTTCACTTTCGGTGTGGTTGCTCCACTGAACTTTGAAGAACTTGATGGTTTTCTGTCGGGTTCTCCTTTCAGACTCTTCCAAGATTTTTATCGAATGCTCCCGATATGTAAGGTCTGGCTGCACTTCAATGTTTTTATGGGGTACTTTTTTCTCTGGGTTGCTTACGCACTTCCTCAATTGGGAGACGTGGAATACATCGTGGATGTCGGATAATTCTTCGGGTAAGTCGAGCTGGTAGGCCACCGTGCCTCTTCGTGCCACTATGCAGAATGGTCCGATGAATCTTGCTGCTAGCTTCCCTTTAATCTTGAATCGATGCAGGCCTCTCATAGGGGATACTCGTAGGTACACAAATTCACCGGGTTCAAAATTGACTCCACGATGCTTCTGATCGTAATAAATCTTTTGTCGGCTTTGGGCTGTCTTGAGTCGGTCCTTAATTACCTTGACCTTATCTTCAGCCTCTTTGAGCAGGTCTGTGCCGAAGATATGGCTGTCTCCGGTTTCCGACCAATTTAGCGGGGTACGACATCTTCGCCCGTACAGAGCTTCAAATGGTGCCATTTGCAGGCTAGACTGATAACTGTTGTTATATGCGAATTCTGCGTATGGTAAGCTCTCTTCCCAATTGTTCCCATAGGTGAGGACACATGCTCTCAGCATATCTTCTAGAATCTATTTTACTCGCTGATCGCCCATCTATGCAGGGGATGGTATGCGATCTTGAATGCCGGCTGAGTTCGAGCTTGTTGTAAGTGATCCCAAAATCGAGAGGCAATTGAGTGCCTCTGTCCGAGATTATTTTCTTTGGGACTCCATGTAAGCAAACGATACGGGAAAGGTAGAGCTTAGCAAGCTTCTGAGTGGTTTGTGTTGTCTTCACGGGGATGAAGTGTGCTACTTTAGTCAGTCTATCAGTGATGACCCATATGGCATCATGTCCGTGTCGGGACCGAGGTAGTCCAACAATAAAATCCATTCCAATCTCGTCCCATTTCCACTTGGGTATCTTATTTGGTTGCAAGAGCCCGGCCGGTTTCTGGTGCTCGGCCTTGATGCGTTGACAAGAGTCACAAAATGCAATAAACGTGGCTATGTCTCTTTTTATACCATGCCACCAAAATGTTTCCTGAAGATCTTTGTACATTTTTGTTCCTCCAGGATGGATTGAATACGGAGCGGTGTGTCCTTCAGCCAAGATTTGCTGTTTAAGGTCATGGATATTTGGTACGCAAAGTCTATTCCGTGCCAGAATATTCCTTGCTCATCGATAATCTAATTACGAGGCCTTGCCCAAATTCATCTTCCGCTTTATGCCTTCAATGCTTTGGGGTGTCCACGTTGAGCCTCTTTAACCTTCTCTATCAGGGTAGGCTGTAACTCTAAGTTCGACTTAATCGCCTTTGGTGACTACCATCAGATTGAGCTTAGCAAATTCCTGTTGGAATTCAGGTCTCAAGTTTGGCATGTTGTCGTTGTTCGGACTGGGGTTCCGACTCAGAGCATCTGCTACAACATTTGCTTTGCCTGGGTAGTAGTGGATTCCAACATCATAATCCTTTACTAATTCCAACCAGCGTCGCTGCCGTAAATTTAGTTCTGGTTGTGTGAAAATATACTTGAGGCTTTTGTGGTCCGTGTATATTTCACAACGATTTCCAAGTAAGAAGTGTCTCCATTCCTTGAGTGCATGAATTACTGCTGCTAATTCCAGTGTCATGAGTAGGATAATTTTCCTCATGCTTATGAAGTTGCCTTGAAACATATGCGACAACCTTGCCTTCTTGCGAATACGCTTTTGAGGCCCTTTCGAGATGCGTCACAAAATACCTCAAATTTTTTGTGTATATCTGGCACAATTAGTACTGGTGCTGTCGTCAGTTTCCTCTTTAGTTCTTGGAAACTTTTCTCGCAAGCTTCCGTCCATTCAAACTTCCTGTCTTTCTTGAGTAGTTGCGTCATTGGCTTTGCTATGGTGGATAATCCTTCAATAGATCTCCGGTAGTATCCTGCCGTTCCGAAGAAACTTCGTATGTCTGTCACCCTGGCTGGTGGCTTCCAGCTCAGTACGGCCTTGACTTTTTCCGGGTCTACGGCGATACCTTCTTGGGTCAGTACGTGGCCCAGAAAACCTACATGCCTTAGCCAAAATTCACACTTGCTGAATTTAGTGTACAATTGATGTTTCCTGAGTTCTCCTAGTACAATTCGGAGATGTTCAGCGTGCTCTTCTGGGTATTTGGAGTATACCAGAATATCATCGATAAATACCACAACAAACTTGTCCATAAACTTCATGAATACTTTGTTCATGAGGTGAACAAAATATCTTGAGGCGTTTGTTAGTCCGAATGGCATTACGGTGAACTCATACAATCCGTATCTGGAGGTGAAAGCTGTCTTGGGAATATCTTTGGTTCGCACTTTCAGTTGATGGTATCCCGACCTCAAGTCAATCTTTGAGAACACCTTGGCCTGAGCGAGCTGATCGAATAAATCATTTATTCATGGCATCGGATATTTGTTCTTGATTGTGACCATGTTTAGCGCTCGATAGTCTATGCACAATATCAGTGTTCCATCCTTCTTTTTGGCAAACAAAATTGGTGAACCCCAAGGTGAGGAACTGGCTCGTATATACCCTTTTTCCAATAATTCCTTTATTTGCTTCTTCAGTTCTACCAATTCGGATGGTGCCATTCTGTATGGTTTCTTGTATATGGGAGCGGTTCCGGGTGCTAGCTCAATGCTGAATTCTATCTCTCTATCTGGTGGCATGCCCGGTAGCTCTTGGGAAATACATCCGGAAATTCACACCATCTGGAACCTTGCTCAATTCAGAAATATCCACCTTGTTCAATCTCGGTTGCGGGATATTTTTCTTTCCTTGGCTGAAACCTTTATGGTCTTCCGTGGTGATGGGTGAGAATTACGGTCCTGTTGAAGCAGTCAATAAAACCTTTGTTGGTGGTTAACCAATCCATCCCTAAGATGACATCCAGTCCTTTATTTTCCAACACGATAAGATTTGCGTGAAACTTTAACCCTTTAAACTCGATAACCACACCCTGGCAATAATTCTGGGTAACTTGCTTAATTCCAGGGGACTTGACGATCATAGATTTTTCCAAGGGAAGCATCGAAAAATTATTTCGCAAAGCAAAACTTTTCGAAACGAATGAGTGAGAAGCTCCAGAATCAAACAAAACCATGGTAGGTGTTGTGTTGACAGGAAACGTACCGAGTACGATATCTAGGGCATTTTGTGCTTCCTCTTTGGTCACGTGGTTCAGGTGACCCTTCCTGTGGCTGTTACTTGGTTTGAAATTGTTGCGCTTCGGCGCCGAATTATTGCCTCCGTTGTTCGGCTTTGTGGTCGAGTTCCTTGGCTTGGGGCACTGCTTGGCATAGTGCCCTTCTTCTCCACAAGCGTAACAGGTAACGCCCGGGCGGTATGTGAATTCCTTGTCCCTTGCATGGAAATTCTTGATTGGGCGTGAGACGCTTGTCTTGGGTTTGGGTGTCCTGTTTTTACGAACATCCGTCTTCTTTGCGGTGGTTCTTGGGCGTGATTAGTCTGGTCCCTCTTCCGCTTGCGAAAATCTTCTAAGCTGCGTCTCTCATTTTCCAAGGTAATGGCCTTATCCACCAGCGTCTTAAAATCTGGAAAGGTGTGTACAACCAATTGGCATTTAAGCGTGGGTGTCAGACCGTCTAGGAATTTCTCCATCTTTTTGTTTTTCTAACATACGCTCCTCGTTGGCGTAGCGAGACAACAGAGTAAACTGACTGTTGTATTCTGACACTGTCATTGTCCTTTGCTTGAGGTCATCAAACTCTCTCTTTTTGATCTTCATAAGACTCTTAGGAATATGTGCCCCACGAAAACCTTCTTTAAATTCCTCCCAAGTTATATTATTTTTGTTGGGGTGCATGTGTACGAAATTTTCCCACCACGATGCGGCTGCTCCAGTGAGATAGTGCGGAGCATAAAGCGCTTTCTCAAGATCTGAATACTGGGCAATAATTAACTTTCTTTCCATGTCTCGAAGCCAGTCCTCGGCTTCAAGAGGTTTGTCAGTCTGAGAAAATGTTTGGGGACGTGTCTTCTGTAGTTCAGATAGCTTTGATTGCTGCTGATACTGTCCACGGTGATTTCCCATATTGATGACTTGGTTCATTATTTCCTGATGTTGCTGCTGACTTTGTTCATAAAGATGGCACATTTGGGAGAGTGTCGTTTCAACATCTGTTGACTTGTCCGTCCTGTGTGAAATTGTTGCAGGGGTGTGCCATAATTTTCCTCTGTTGGAGTCGGCATGGAAGCTGGCCCAAGGACGAGACATAGTTCACTCTAGGGATATATTTTGAAACACTCATAAGAAAATAAATTGAGCCGCAAAAATCAATAAATTCAAGAAGATGGAAAAAAGTCGCAAATGCTCCAAGATTTTTCGAGAGAATAAACGTTTGCGCACGGAGAAGGACTGTCCATTACATATCTTACACGCAAGCAGTAATTATACAATACATCACTCAGGATATGCGTACATAATCCTGACATGTTATTTAGCCTAGTGCACTCCTCGAGATCCT
Organism: Aegilops bicornis; assembly: GCA_021605145.1. NCBI lineage: Eukaryota > Viridiplantae > Streptophyta > Magnoliopsida > Poales > Poaceae > Aegilops > Aegilops bicornis. The sequence continues at coordinate 551,172,695 of CM038672.1, read as the reverse complement.
ACATGATGCGCAAACAAGCTACTTCTCACAGCCTATGTACATATAAACATATCGTTCAAATCGGTACATCGCATGGTGGCTAAGCGTACTTAGTCGGAGATGGTAAGGATTTCCCTTGGCCTGCCAAGGGTGAGGCGTAGTGAGGCTGGGGACTCAACCTCCTCTTCGGTGATAGGCTCCAGACGAGAGGTGCTGCGCTGAGTTGGTGGAGCAGGTGCCTGTCTTGGGACAACTTGAATATGAGCGGGCATGAGGGGTGGTGCGAGCGAACCGGAGTAGGCGCAATGACATGGTTGAACTCCTCCATGGTAGGCGGCGGCAGTAGTGGTGAGAGTAGTAGGAGCAAGCGATGTTGATGTGAGGCGAAAGTCGGTGGCGGTGCGGCGCGCAGGAGCTCCCTCTGTTGGCGGGCGCAGCCATGGATCGAGTCCATGTCGCCCACCAGGTTGTCGAAGGCTGCCTCCAAAGCCCGGAGATACTCGATGAGCATCTCAAAAGCTTGGCCCCGTTCTCCTCTGGGGCAAGAGAACGCGTGAGTGGCAGGTATATGGCACATGACATGGCAGGTAGCAGTAACGACGAGTCTTCATCGAAGGAAGGATATCCCTGAGACGAGCTATCGCCTCACGGGCTGCCATCTGCAGTGCATGCTTCTCTGTGGGCATGGCTCTCCCCAAGAACCGGTAACGCTCAAGTCGCCCTCCCTTGAATTGCACCGCGGCTTGGTGCATGGTTAGACGGTCATTGATCTTGTCTTTGAGAGAGTGAGAAAGGCTGGGCGCACAGCTGGCCCTATCGCGACTTGGACGATGAAGGAGAGAAGCTTGACGAACCCATTCGGCATGTTGGCGAACATCTGCGACTCGCAATGATCGTTACCATCTACAAAAGTAGGCAAAAATCTTGAGTAGTCAAATCATAAATTTATGTTGACTGTCAGAAATTGACTACATTTGTAAAAATAATAAACAGCTCTATCTTGCTAATAACCGATTAGCGACCGCACCTAGTGGCTTCCAACAGTCAGCCTGGCTCTGGTACCAAGCTTGTCACGACCGGTTTTTCAATAAAAATATTTATTGAACAACCGACCTATGAAGTCCAACATGAGGAATATCCCACATACCGGTAGACAAAACTTTGATACAATAAGCCAGTAGCATTACAATATTACAGGGTCGGACTGAAGATGCCCAACCAATTATTACAAACACGCCAATAATTATACATGATGGCGGATATGACATAATGGTGTGGGGTGGAAATTCTACTGACTCGAGAAATGGGTGGTTGGTGGAATAACCCAGTGGAGTGGTTAATAAGTCTACTGCACTAGCGGCTCATCGAGCGTGGTGAGGCTCGATGAATTTATTTGGGTAGCGGAAGCGGATATATCACAATGACTAATCCAGGGGTCGCACGAGACTGACTGGGATTCCTCTAGGCGTCGGACTCGCTATCGAACTCTTCATCCATGAGATCGCCTTCGACAAGATCTCGCCAAATCAACAAGCCAGGTGAGTACTTTGAAAGTACTCGCAAGACAGTTCGGACAAAAGATATAACAAATGAATGCATGAATGTGACATGATTAATTTTAACAATGTGCAATTTAATCAGTATAGCAAAGTAAGTGAAAAGGGAATTGGCGGTAGTCCGCTCGAAAACCCAAAGAAGATAAACTCCAAACCGATCGGGTGTCTGAAGCGATGCCTCGAAGGGTGGACAAATAAGTAAAACATGCCACAGTCGGGCGTCTAAGCGACACCTCAAAAAGGGCTTATATTGAAATAAAATACATGTGTGCCGCAGTCGGACGTCGGAGCAACATCACAGAAAGGGCTTATAATAAAACTAAATAATAACAAAGCCGTAGTCGGACGTCTGAGCGACATCGCAGAAAGGGCTTATAACAAAAGTAAATAATAACAATGCCACAGTCGGACGTCTGGGCGACATCGCAGAAAGGGCTTATAACAAAACTAAATAATAACAATGCCGCAGTCGGACGTCTGAGCGACATCGCAGAAAGGGCTTATAACAAAAGTAAATAATAACAATGCCGCAGTCGGACGTCTGAGCGACATCGCAGAAAGGGCTTATAATTCATCATTCATAACTTGACAAGATATGGTTCTCACGGAAAATATTCATCACAAGACCATAAGCGGGTTAGTCCATTCACCAGAAATAAACATATAACACTCATATGGTTATCAGGAGTTTCTGTCACCGAGACTCACACTTGACAAGATAAGATGAACACGGTACTCGGACATGAATAAGTTGAATTCAAGTATTTTGACTCTGCAGAGTTTGTACCAAAATTGTCCACAGCCAATGGATTTCTATAGTCACGAAGGACTAGTTCCGTTTACTGTATTTCGGAGGAAACACAACTAGCTAGTACACACCCATCATACCTCACGTTGCCAGGAATCACCCTAGACAACGTTTAAGAACAACTTTGAGACGGGGAGATCACAATCTCGAATAGCATGGGATCAAATTTATATACGCGCGCTCTAAGGCTTGCCCCCCCCCCTCGGTCCCAACCGGAAAAACCCATGCCCCCTGACCGGATGAAAGGCTTTAATCCAGGGCCATGGAACCTTCATCCCGGCCTCTCGATTTGGTGTGTACCAGGAAGTGGTTTGCAACTTACTAAGCCGTATCCCTTGCGGGAAACAGGTGGTAGTACGAAAGGGGAGACGGATGGGAATCTGACTGATTTGTGTTGACACGGGGTCAACGATCTGGCATAAGCCTAGCATGCTACGCCACTGTCATCTTATCCATACTCATGCCAACTCATGGCCATGCAACAAGTTTCCAACAACTCATGGATTTACCGAGCTCATTTGCCTCAACTCTTACGAGATAAACTATCATCGAGATGCTCATGAACGTGCCACGATACAAAAAAATAATGCAAACATGCCCAAACACTCATCATATCAAAAGTTCAAACATTGCTTGCCTGGTTCGGAGTAGTCGGGGTCTAGCTCGGCGAAGTTCGGATTCCGTCACCTCCTTGATATCTACGGTACACAAAACACACGCGCTAACGTAAATACCGTGGGGTACAGAAAGTTAATCCAAATATTTTTCAAATAAATATGATAAAAAACTAGACAAAATTTTGAAGAGGACAGAAAAAGAATCACTCAAAAATTCCTTTCTGTTAAAAAGTTATAAGGGTTTTGGTCCAGGGACCTCTCTGTAATGAAACAGAAAACTTCCAGGGGGCTTTGCAGAAAAGTCCAGAAAACGGTTCGTTTAAAAGAAACGACTGAGAGGCTGACAGGCGGGCTCCACCTGTCAGGTTTGAAAATTTAAAAGAGGGAAACAGGGCGCGACGGCGCCCGAGAATCTTGATGGTCGCCGGCGATCCACGGCGAGGCAGAGTGATCGGACGGTACCTTCGTGATCAGCACGTCCTTCCGCATCTGTGGGAGGTGGAAGTGGTTGCCAGCGAGCACTGTGTCGACGGTAGTCCTTGCTCCGGCGGACGGCGGTTCGGGCAGTCGTGGACCTAGTCGGAGAGAGCTGTGAAGATCAAATTGGAGTGGGGGTTAGACTCTTAGTTGCCCGAGAGGGTTGCTGACGAGGTTAGGGCGCCGGAGACGACCTCACCGGAGTGAATCGAGGTGGAGCCCCAGGCGGAACAGGGTGGCCGGAGTCGGGGAAGAAGAGCCCCTCGAGGCCCTTCCCGGGGCTTGGCGAGCACCAGTGAGGTGGTGGAGGTGTGCGGGGGCGAGAGCACGCTCGGGGGTGCTATATATAGCCGGCCCGAGGCGGTTGCCGAGAACAGGGTTCTCCAGCGAAGTGATTACGGCGGTGCTGCGGCTGCACGGTCGGCTTAGGAGTTTGAGCATCGACTAGACGGAGTACTGGTGCTATCCAAGTGTCCAACTCAGCAAGGTGGGCGAGGTTACGGCCTGTCCTCGACGGAACGGCCGCACGGCCCGTCGGCGGCAGAGAACGCTTCTGCGCATGCCGAACCACGGCGGCGGTGCCTGCGTCGCAGCGTCTTTGGCAAGGAAATGGCTACGCGGAGCTACCAGGAGGTTTGGGCGGCACCGAACGGCGTTATGCCGTAGTTTTGCTCCCTGTCGGCCGCTACGGTGGTTCTGCCGCCGCAAGACACGCCGGCGCAGGAGGGCCAGGGTGCCACCGACGCCAGGAACGTGCCAAGCACGCTTGTGAAGCTCCGGACAAGCAGGCTAGGCTGTGAGCAACGTACCAAGTGCACTGTGGGCATGTGGCTGAAACTCTGACGGAGAACGACACTGCAATCTGAAATTAACTGAAGATGAACAGTAATAGTGCATGCAAGGTGTTCGACAGAATGATTTAGGCATGTAAGGATTTTTCCTTGAGCTGGTTTTTGGTGGAGGGGCCTCTCATAGCATCTAGAGGCTGCCTGAATTTTTTCTGGAATTCTTGGAGCAGAGAAGATATGAATTTCACCAAATTTGACAAATCTGGCCCAAACTTGCAGAGACTAGAATTTGAAATCTTTGAACAAAAGAGGAGTGGATCTTGATTGTTCTAGGTTGTGGGTACCAAGGAATATCCAGGGGAGTTGGTTTGAGGTCAAAACTCAAATGCATCTAGGTAATTGCTTTGCAAATTTCCTAGGCTCAAAATAATGGACAGAAAAGATTTGGGAGGAGAAATAAATGAAATAAAATTCAGAAAAGGGTTGAACTTGTTGAGACAGAATGTTTGGATTGCCCAAAGTGGAAGGAGAGATTTTTGGGAAGATTTTACCATGTGGTGCATGGTAAAATCATGAGTGGTTTCAAATTTGGGAGAAGATGAAAAACTCCCAGGGTTTTCTTTTTGAAAGAGAAATAAACTCCAAAGATTTTTCTTGAAATTTTGAGAATAGGGCAAAGGCTTTTGAGAGAGATTTTTGTAAAATAAAATTTAAAAATATTTAAAACACAACACCACAGTTGAAGGAGATGCAAAAATAAAATATTTGCTAAAGGGAAAAGGCTTTTGAGAGAGATTTTTGTAAGGGTTTAGAAGACCTTCTTCAAATCCAACAATTTTTTTGAAGAAAGCCAAAGCATATTTTTGGAGTGTCACATGACTTTGACGTAAGCCTCCAGCCGATGCGCCCATGCATGAACGGCGCCAGAACCAAACTTCTCATTACTCTAGGCAAAATCGTTATTTTCTATCTATCGGTCGCGCCATGGAGCAGAACCAAATTTTACAAGTTACGAGTTCAAAAGGAAAAGCCTGCCGCGTTCGCCTCGCACCCCCACACGGTTGGTCCGGCACGCCGCTCAAGCGGGAATGCGTGCGGTGTTGCATTTTCACTTACAAGTGGGACCGCAGTTGAGCAAACCGACTATCGGCAAACCCCCACCCCGCCCACCGCGCGATGGCTGAGAAAACAGGAGGGAGAAGAGATGGCTGTAGCATGGACTCCAAGAAAATTGGTGTCGGATGGGACTCGTGTGGGTGGCGTGTGCCGTACTGCTAGACGTGAATGCTAGTTATGGCCCATGCCACCCCACTATATCGACCCTATATCGAGGTACGTAGAACAAATTTCCTGCAGTCCGTGCTCAGCCCTCCTCTATCTCTCTTCTCAGCCAGCCAGCGGACTCGCGGAGCCCATCGTCTGTTTGCCCAGATGCGGCCCCACATGTTAGTGAAAACGCAAGAGGACCCACTGAACCAGCACATCTTTCACCTCGACGTGCTGGTGATGAAAAACAAATCCAATAAAGATATTCGCTGGCCGCTTATGGAGTTACTCAAGAGTAGTAAGATTCTATTTACAGTTTAACCCAATATGCACATCTCGTGGCTTCAAATACCACTCTATTTTCTTTCATGACACGACTTGGATGCTGGATGTCCCACGTGTCGGCAAAAGGAGGAAGAACCCGACCAAATCTTCGATTGTGCTCTCGGATTAGACTAGTTGTGCTAACTTAAAAATTTTATTATGTACTCCCTCCGTTCCAAAATACTTGACTTCCATTTGTCCAAAAATGGATGTACCTATATACTAAAACATGTCTAGATACATATATATTTTGACAAATAGAAGGCATGTATTGTGCAACGGAGGGAGTAGAATGGATGCAAGTTTTTCTATTGGGAAGAAGAGTACATCCATATATTGATAGAGCGCAATTTAGTAGATGTTCTATCACTTTTAGCTAGCACAAAGGCTAGAGATGAGATTAGTGCACTTGTTGATACTCCTACTAGAATAGAGGCTAAACATGAGACTAGATGCGAGGAAGCAACGTCTACTTCTTTACACTCGAAGAAGAAATAAGCACACAAGATTGAGCCTCCGCAGATCAACAATGAATGCATCGAGAAGGCACTAATGTATTCTTGTGGTTCTTGTTTTCTTTGGTCTTGCTTTTCTAGTTAAAATTATCGTTGGAGTTCGTGCAAAACGGAGGTCCGTTTAGGGTCGTGCGTTGGAGTTGGCCTTACAAGTGGGACCGCAGTTAAGGAAACCGACTATCGGCAAACCCCCACCTCGCCCGCCGCACGATGGCTGAAGTTAGAGACGACGAGGTTGAAGAGATTGCTCTAGCACGGACTCCAAGAAATAATTTGGTGTCAGATGGTAGTCGTGCTGGTTGCGTGTGTCGTACTCCTGGACGTGAATGCTTGTTCTTGCCCATGCCACCCTACTACTCCTACTACTTACTCCTACTATATAGTATCGAGGATTCGAGGTGTTGGTTACGTACAGCGAACACATTAACATATGGCTACAGTAAAAACACCCGCCCGACGTGCGAAGCATGTGAAGCTAGTACAAATAGTGTACTACTATTGTTGATTGGCCTCATCCGAAAACCTGTTGCAATGCACGTACGATTATGTATTCGGAAAATATATTTTTGCCTCGTCGCACCACTCACTCAGAGAAGCGACTCGAAAGCCATTCATAAATTTAGTAAGTTTATCACAGGCATATCATTTTATTACATACAACAGGTCATCAACCCACATCGACAACGAGGATACATTATAAATACTAAAGTTTTCACCACACAACAAATAACAAGCAATGAAATGAACTTCAACTCAACCATTCCTCGGCGTTGGAAACACTTGCTTTGAACCACAAGTGATTCTCTAGGGGCCAGCCATCCATTGTCGATCCGGAGACCAACGCAGGACTGATCATCCAGGCTGAAGCGGCCTACTATATTAGTACCAGGGTAGGGACCCACCCAAATGTCCGAGGTATAGACACAGTTGCTTCTCATAAATGGTAGTAACATTGTGTCAACAGTAGTTGGATCGCCTTTCACCGTCATTGGATAGTTTTGTCCAAGGAAGAGCGAGTTTTCTCCAAGACTATCAATTCTGTACCAGGGAGATGGAGTTGGCGCTAGCGCACTAGTATCCATCCCGAATACCATGCAACGGGTGTTGGAATAGGTCCGGAGAGTGCAACCATGGGAGACTACACCTGCTTCCTTAGCAGTAACATCATCAGTGGGCTGTATACACACAAGAAGAGGTGATCCATCGGAATTAGTTGCCATGAGCCAAAGAGTATATGGGCGCTGCTCGTCCTCATGCTCGTGATCATCACCATCGTCATCTCCACCTTGGTTATAAAATTTTTCAAATATAGGTGGTGGAATGTTCAGAGGACCTTGGAAACACAAGAAGAAGGTTAATTAGTAAAGGGAAACTTGCTAACCCGCATGCATGTGGATGAAACAATTATAATTACAGTGGAAGACAAACGTGCGAAACTACGAGGATGCCATGCAAAAGCGATTGCCACAGTGGTGGCAGCAAACACAAGGCCCTCGTATTGAATTGCATCACAGTACTCATCCGTGTACAGAAACTGATTTTTGAGCAATATCCATCGAGTCAAACCACCAAGGACGGCAACAAGCTTGTCGAAGATGGCAACAACATCATAGTTGTTGTAATTCCAAGAGCGGTTGGGAACTCGACAAATTGCTATCTTACGTAGAAGACAGACACCATGATTGTATTTGAAAGTGCGTACAATACCGGTGTGCTCAATCTTTGGGCAGTCTGCTGAGATTTTTGGAAGTGGAACCCGGTCACGAGTGTACACATTCACAAGTTCCCACTCGCAGTTGGACCCAATGTAAACAACCCAATCTCCATTTGCGCGTGCCCAAGCCTTGCCCTCAAGCGATGTCATCTTAACATCATATGTATCATTATCAAGTGGCATCAACTTGCACAGGGCGAGGCCTCCGTCGTGACAGCGCCAGTCATCAGGGTCACAGCAAAGAAGATAGGGGAGATCAAACCGCTCTTTGACTGTTTGGTTCCTTGTAATGACGTTATTAGTTGAGTCGAGAATGGGCTTGAACGAACCTGCCATTGTAGCCGAGGTGATGATATCGCACCGATCAATGGGTTCCTCCACCACATCATCTTTCAGATCGGGGCAAGAATAACGGGGTCGTTTCCGGCCTGTTCCCTCCATGGAGAAGACGATCGAACAATGGAATAAGAAAGGGTGAAGGGTTGAAGGAAAATGGAGGAGGGAGAGGAAGAGCGTGCGACAGCAGTTCCAAATCGAGAGGGAAAGGCGAAGACTCGATGGACGGTTGCCAGTTTGCCACGGTTCACGAAGAGGCGCCCCGGCCTACACGTCCGTTCGGAAATACTCCTACTACTCGTCGTCGTCTCACTGATATTTTGGAACGAGACCACATGTCAACGAAACATGGTGTGTAATTTCTCGTGCAAAATGCGATCTGGCCGCGTTGGCCCGAGGTGCCGCATTAGTTATCGACCTTTATTTTTTAATGGCGTGCCGTTCAGTTTTGAAGCATGACTAACTGGTACTGTACGCAGAGAAAATATAAACTACTCTACCACTAGTCCACCTCCAGTACTAGTAGTATAAAAAAGATATATAGGCTGGAGATTCAGCGCTTTCTTGCCAAGGGCTGCCCACTTGCTTATCACACTACCACCGTCTCTCCAGACCTAAAAAAGACGGGCCCTCTCTCCCTCCTCACCGGTGGTCACAGATCCGCCGGGGAAGAAAAGGACGTGCAACATTGACGCACTCATCGTCGGCGAGCGAGGTCACACACTGACGACAAGGCCATCCTCTCAGACCTAGAACCCGCGCGGGATGGCCTCCATCCCCAAGCTCGCTGCCGTAGTGTGTGCGGAGGATGACGACCACGAGCGAAGCCCTTCCCGCCGACCCTCAGGTATGCTACCTCTTTTCGAACCATACCCTTGTTCTATTGCCCCATCTGCCACGTCGTTGCATGTGGATCTTTTTCCACTCCACCATCTTCCCAATTTGCTATCCTCTGCTCTGCTGGCCACGCAGACGAAAACCATAATTTGCAATATTAAAGGAAACCCTACTTCATGCAGAGTAATCCATGTCTAGGTTGAATAAGGAAAGGAAGGGAGACTGTACTGTCCAAGAGAGTAGGCATCGAACCCGCATCTAGGTTGAAAAGGGGAAAATCAGTAGCTAAGGAACGAGTCTCATGTCTCTTGGTTGAAGAAGGGTAGAAAGGCATGACAACGCAATAGGGAATGACCAGGTCGATCGGTTTGTTGTCCTCTCATAGGAAAAAGGTGGCTAAAGAGAACAAAAATGGGACGTAATCCACATATGCTGCCTGGATATATGTTGCTCTGGGCAACCATACCTCCCTCACCACTCTGCGTCCGTGGAGGGACATCGTACTGGTGCGCCCACTGTGCGGATGGGCCTCCCATGCTCTTATTGCCACTTTTTTTGCTGTTAGTATAACGCCAGCAGTCTAGTCAAGCAATGCTACTGCTAAAGTGATGCCACATTTAACTAATGCCACTCTCAATCTAATGCCACCGATAAATTTAAGCAATGCCATTTAATGTCACTGGATTATTTCAGGGTTAGCTGTTGATTGTGGATGTATTAAAGATTTTTCGGCTCTGAGTGAGCTCTTTTTTCACTTTTTTCAGTTGGAGACTTTGAGACCTTGTTGGAACTTATTTATTTGGTTTAATAAGATGGCCGTATGCATCGCTCTGATGCAGAGGCCGGGGAGATCCCCCTTTTAAAAAAAGGCATTCTAATGCTGTTGCACAGCCAGTATACCAACGATGAAACTTGTTACTACCTTTAGATTTTTGCACTGTTAATACTTATAGATTACATACCTCACTTTCATGAGATAAGTTAATTCTTTTATACAGTGTCACCAAAATGCAAAGGCGCTAATTTCATTTTATTTTGGTTAAACTGTACAGACAATTATGAAGACAAGAGGAAAGGTCAAGAGTGGGCACCTCCTCCTCCGGCTTTTCTCTTGATTCGTTCGATCAAGTTTTTATGTTTGATTGATTATCAAGATTCAGATAGCAATTTTTAAGGCCCCCCCGAGTTCGAAATGATATTTACCTTGGAGGTACATGGTTCACAATTTTTTTATACTATCATTAGTTAATAATGCTAGTTACCTTCAGACTTTTCTATTTGGTTTAATGCTCATGCACAGCTAGTATACCAATGCTGAAACTTGTTACCTTTACATTTTGTATTGTTAATTCTTATAGAAACCTTGCAGTGATAGAGTTTATTGAAATCTATTCAGTAAAACCATTGTACTGTACCCTGTAATAAACTAACTACTCTACTGTTGCACTAGCCATTGGATTAGTGTAGATTTTTAGTATTCGAATGGTGTTGCATTAGCGTATGGACATAAATAAAGTGTGGCAAGCTTTCCCGGATATGTGCTCAAGAAAACTACTACATTTTTTTCTAAATACTAGACGTTTGGGTACTTTAAATTGAATCGCGAAAACGTCTTATATTAAGGAAACGAGAGGGTGTAGAGTTCACTCAAATTATCCGGTAAAGCTAGTCACACCTTTGTTAAAATTAATGTTCATTATGTTTTCGGAGGAGGTCTGTATGTTTGTCTCTAATGCCTGTCGACTACATACCTGACATCATGATGTAATGTTAAGTCATTTCCTTTTGTCATGGCGGTGATGGCATTTTATTTTAGTAGAACTGCACAAAATTTTCTTAAAAGAAGAGGAAAGGTCAGGAATGGCTCAGTTTTTCAGAAAAAACTATGTATGCCTTCCTGACATCAGCCGATGTTGCTTTATTTATTCCTTCAAACAGGTGGTTAGAAATAGTCTTGCTACCTTTTCCCATTAAGAAATTGGAATGCTTATATTTGTGAGTCTATGCTTCAACTGGTGCCACTTTTATAGTAATCACACTTTCAATATCTATGCAAACAGGGATGCTCGATTTTAGTAGAACTGCACAAAAAGTCCAACTGTTTCAACATTAGGAGCATGTTTTTTCCAAACCTTTATATCCAATTGGTGGCACTATGAGCTGTTCATTACGAAGGTACATGGTTTTCTACTATCTTGCTACACTTTTTGTACTGTCATTAGATAGTAAAACTAGTGGTTTGCATGTGAATTTATTGGCAGGGTGAACCTACATTGGAGGTGCAGGACAGGATTCAATGATTGGATGCTCAATTTCGGTTGTATCAATTTCACCTCTTCCATCACTGCGAACATGGTGTGATATTTGTGCAGACAGAGATGTCTACTCGTTGCTATTTTGGTTGAACTACACAAGAGAATAGTAAACTCACTGCATGTAGTGCCATTTGAAAATAGACACAAAGATTGGATAGTCACTTCATGGACTGCAGAAAAGTAGTATTGCACTATTTACTGGCCAACACTAGGTGCTTCATTGCTTTATTCTAATTATACAATGGGCATCATTTTGCCTAAGTTAAAGTTTGTATTCCGAAAATTGTCTCGCGGTGTGATCGAGAGAAGACCAAATCATATTGCAGTGGATGTTCCTCCATCATGTGTGGTTCATTCTCATGGTTCCAATTGTTGGTGAAACCACTTACGTTTGCAAGAGGAATTGTAGACTTCACAAACAAATTTGTCTTTCAGTCTGTATTGAATGTTGGCAAAGAGAAGCATGCATGTTAGTAGGAAGAACTGTTGTTTTTTCTAGATCTTTTCTTTTGGAGCTACATATTTGTATATGATCTGTGAATCATTGAGATGCATTAACATGTTGATCTTATGTATGGGAATCGTACTAGTTAGTTTTAGTTGCTGACATAAGATCCGAAGTGGCTGATCTTTGCTTTTGGAGCTACATATTTGTATATGATGTGAATCATTGAGATGCATTAACAGTTACTTATTTTTGTTCGCTCAGTGTTTACAAGTTACTGATAGATCACTAGCTAGCCTACAAATGCGCTCCTGGCAGTTTTATTTGCGATGCAAGATGCGAAGTCACAATTTTTTGAATAAAAATGCCTACCTCTGAAGAAACTGACAAGCTACACTATCAATCCTACACGGTTAAATAGCGGATCACGCACGTACTACCTCCTTTCCAGTTTGTAGGGCTCAATTCAAGAAACGACCTACTCGATCCTACACGAATAAATAGCAGATCACGCACGTACTAGTACCTCCTTTCCGGTTTGCAGGGCTTAATTCAAACCTCTCACCAACCAAGGTACTCCCTCCGTCCGGGTTTATTAGTCCCGTGAGCTAAGCAGCAAGACCAAGGAATGGCAATAATTAACGGCATGCAGAAGTTTAAGCCTAATTAATTCCAGTGATTTAAGTGGCTGCATGCGTGCCCTTGGCTGCGATTCGTTGCATGCTGCTTCGCGTACCGCCTGCGAGCTATTCTGAGTGCCTACATGCAGCCGGCCATAATTAAGGCAGCTAACTGATGCAAAAAAAGATATGCTTTAATTGTTGCGGGCTTTTTAAATCCGTGGAATCATTATTGACAAGGAGGGAGATGATTCGAGTGCACTCGTTTGACCGCCATGCCGGCGTGCGACCCAGACGGGACGGGACAGCACAGTCATAATTTCAGTTTCCCTAGTTTTCCACGGCAAGCTGGCGCGCTAAGCCATCATGCATTGAATTCGGATGACCGTCGCGCTACCTTCCCCCTATAAGTACTGTTTCCCAGCCTTCTCCGGTGCCACCGTGACCCAACTCGCCATATCCTCATAAGCCCCCGCCGGCCCGACGTTGCTCGCCACTTCCACCATGCCCCCGGCCATCGGCGGTAGGCGACGCCGAAGAAGGTCACCGCCGGAACTAGTGTTCGGTTTTTCACCGGAAGGCAGATGGAGGGAGGAGGCATTCTATCTGTCTTTAGATCGCAATGCACAGATCGAGGAGTTGTTCGAGCGCGACCGCATGGCGGAGGAGCAGGAGTTGTTGGAGCGCGACCGCCTGGCGGAGGAGCAGCGTATCGCCGATTTGCGCTGCCAGCAGGACATGGAGCAGCAGCGCACCGACGCTCTGAGTCGCGAGCAGAGCACTCGCAACAGGGTCGACTACATGGAGGCCGGCGCCCGACAAATATCCCTGGAGGCTGTCGGGCACGCACGCGTTTGCGACACCGATTTTTACTACCAGCTCGTCAAGTGGGTTCCCCGCTTGGATGCTGAAGCTTCGGTGGACCAAGCCGGCATGGAAAGGGCCAACACGCATGAGCAACGCGCCCTATCGCACCTCTGGCTTGTCCGAGGCGAGGCGCAGGACGCAGGTGCCGGTGTTTAGCGTGTACCACAGATGGCTGCCGGCATCGTTTAGTTAGCTAAGAGTAAGTTAGTACTTGTACGCTACTAGAGTATTAGTGGGAGTAGATATTTAACTTGGCTATGATGGTTGTCAACGTGGAAGTTCAATACTCTAAATGTGGATCAGACCTGTTTCTTTGCTCTGAATGTTGAACTTTCCGTTTGAACGTATGGAATGGGCTGTTATTTTTCTAAATGGGTAGTATTTGTCCTCCACGGGTTTAGAGGCTGCCTTGTGGACCTAGCAAGTTGACGCGTACACAATCAGGAGATGATTGTACGTGGAGAGGATGACAGCAGTGACCCGCTAAGGTCATGGCAGTATGCAAGCAAGTGCCTCCTTATTTCAAGCCAATAAAAAAATGGCTCCTCCTAGTGGATTTCTGACATTTAAGTCCCATGCCATTGTAAACGTAGTCAATAAACGAGAGAATTGCACAACGAGCAGCTGACACCAGGGACCCAGCAGCTCGCCCAATTATTTTTTGTTTTGGGTTAATTTGATAAATGCCTCCGAGAAATGCCACTGCAATTCCCAAACTTTCAAAAATGCCATTTCATGCCATTTCTAGTGGCATTTTTCAAAGTTTGGAGTGGCGTTTTTCAAAGTTTGCAAACTGCAGTGGCGTTTTTCAAAGTTTGCAAAAATTGAAGTGGCATTTTTCAAAGTTTGGAAATTGCAGTGGCATTTTTGCCATAATTGGAGTGGCATTTATCTAATTTGTTTTTGAGACGCAGGGTGTCAACTTGGCTGTGCGGGACACTCTGGCCTGTCTAGACAACCTTTTCTTTTATGTTTACCACAAACCAGCCCAGTAGTTTTTTTCTTTCTGAAAATGGCTAGCCCAGTTTTTTTGTGATTTGTCAAGTAAGTCGCTTTATCATGCCTGTTGGGCTGCAAATCGTTCGAGATGAGGAGAGCTTCATTCGGCTGGCCGAGAAAATGGCCTATCAGTAATGAGAAATGGGTTGTACATTTTTAAACACATCAAACCGGCAATTAGTTTCAAATATCTTTTTTCATTTCGAGATTTTAAATTGCATTGATTTTTATGCATGGACAATTTTTATTGGATTTTATATGGATATACATTTATTTTTAAAATTAGTCTGAATGTGACTCGAAAATTCGGGATTAAAAACAGTTCAGACCGCACCGACATATGCAAAATTTCGTATAATTTTATAACCGTGGCCACAATATGGGCTGTAATGCTAACAAAAAGAATATGGGCTCCAAAAAAACCTGTAAGAATTAGCAAATGGGCTGTAAACTATTTGAAATAATGGCAGATGGGCTGTATGCTGTTTTCCACAGATTTGAGGCTTTCCACAGATGGCCTACATAGTGTTGGATGTCCATCCAACGGCCGTCGTGCTTCTTCAATCTCTGCTCTTCCTGCTCCAGCCGCTCAAACAAGCGCCGGCGGGACTGCCTGCTCCCTCCTCCCATGACGGCTCTGCTGCCAAGACAGCCTCACCGCCCCGCCGTAATCCCATCGCTGGCCTAGCCATCCCTCTACTCACCCACAGTCCCACACCTGGTGTTATTCTCCAGCGACGGCAGACGAACCAGTAAACCCTCGTACAGTCGTACTCCCCTCCGCATGGGAAACAACTGCCGAGTCTTCCCTACCTCCGTGTCGTTCCCTTCCCACGCCTCACAATTGTCCATCGCCCTGGTGCTCTCGGTGTGGCGTGGTCAACGTGGTCAACGACCGACATGCATCTGAAGTGGACTATACATGGAGAGGCTGACAGCTAGGTCCACGGCCGCTCGGAAGGAAATGCCTCCTTATTACGCGCAAAATAATGATTCCTCCACCTGACATCTGTGACCCACCGAAAGGGCCTCTGTATTTACGCCCAAATAAAAAAGAATACTCCCCCTGCTAGCTGGGACCCAGTATAGTGGGCCTACTAAGTTGACGGGGATGAAGGGCTTTGTCAACATAGTCAATATGCACGATTCTAGCTCGACTGACCGTGCGATGTCCATCCAACGGACGTAGTGCTTCTTCAACCTCTGGTCTTCTTGCTCTAGACGCCCAAAGCAGCGCCGGTCGTGCCGCCTGCTCCTGCCTCCCGTGGCCCGCTGTGCTGCCGCGGAGACCTCACCGCCCCCATACTATTGCCACCGCTGGCTAGGCCATCCCTCCACTCCACTCACCCACACCCCCTGTTATTCTGCGGCGATGGTAGCGCAGCCGAACCAGTGAACCCTCGTACTCCTATCCGCGTGGGCATCCAATGCCGCGTCTTCCCCGGCTCCGTGTCGTGCCCTTCCTAGGCCTCACCATCGTCCACCGCCGTGGTGCTCTCGGCGCGGCGTAGTCAATGTGGTTAACGACCGAATTCCATCGGTAGAATCTCAGACGTGGAGAGGTGACAATTTGGGTCCACGGTACCGTAAGGAAGTGCCTCCTTATTACGCGGAAAATAATTATTCCTCCACCTGACAGCAGGAACCCACCGGACGGGCCACCAGTATTTCGTGAAAAAAATGTTTTCCCCTGACTGCTGGGACCCACCCAACGGGCCACCGTATTTCGCAAAAAAAACGTTCCCCCTGCTGTCAGCTCGGACCCACCGTAAGTGCCTCCTTATTACGCACAAAAAAATGAATACCCCCTGCTAGCTGGGACCCACCTTGGTGGGATGCTGACTTGTGGGCCTACTAAGTTGACGGGGACGGAGAGCTTTGTCAACTTAGTCAATATAAATGATTCTAGCTCCAGTGACCGTACGATGTCCATCCAACGGCCGTAGTGCTTCTTCAACCTCTGGTCTTCTTGCTCCAGCCACCCAAAGCAGCGCCGGTCGTGCCGCATGCTCCTGCGTCCCGTGGCGGATGTCTGCCGCTGGAGGCCTCACCGCCCCTACTATTCCCATCACTGGCGGGCCTGCGGCGACGGCAGCCTCACACCGCAGCCGAACCAGTGAACCCTCGTACTCCTCTTCGCGTGGGCATCCACTGCCCCGTCTTCCCCGGCTCCGCGTCGTCCCCTTCCTAGGCCTGACCGTCGTCCACCGCCATGGTGCTCTCGGCGCGGCGTGGTCAATGTGGTTAACGACCGAATTCCATCGGAAGAATACTGTACGTGGAGAGGCTGACAGCTAGGTCCACGGCAGCCGCAAGGAAGTGCCTCCTTATTACGCGGAAAATAATTATTCCTCCACCTGATAGCAGGGACCCACCAGAGGGGCCACCAATATTTCGCAAAAAAACGTTTGTCCCTGACTGCTGGGACCCACCCGACGGGCCACCATATTTCGTGAAAAAAACGTCCCCCCTGTTGTCTGCTCGGACTCACCGGAAGTTTATCCTTATTACGCACAAAAAAATGAATACCCCCTGCTAGCTGGGACACACCTTGGTGGGAGGCTGACTTGTGGGCCTACTAAGTTGACGGGGACGGAGGGCTTTGTCAACTTAGTCAATATAAATGATTCTAGCTCAAGTGACCGTACGATGTCGATCCAACGGCCGTAGTGCTTCTTCAACCTCTGGTCTTCTTGCTCCAGCCGCCCCAAGCAGCGGCGGTCGTGCCGCATGCTCCTGCCACCCGTGGCTGGATGTGCTACCGCGGAGGCCTCACTGCCCCCTACTATTCCCACCGCTGGCCAGGCCCTGCGGCGGCGGCAACCTCACACCGCAGCCGAACCAGTGAACCCTCATACTCCTCTCCGCGCGGACAACCACTGCCGCGTCTTCCCCGGCTCCGCGTCGTCCCCTTCCTAGGCCTCGTCGCCGTCCACCGCCGTGGTGCTCTCGGCGCGGCATGGTCAATGTGGTTAACGGCCGAATTCTAACGAAGAATACTGTACGTGGAGAGGCTAACAGCTGGGTCCACGGCAGCCGCAAGGAAGTGCCTCTTATTACGCGGAAAATAATTATTCCTCCACCTGACAGTAGGGACCCACCGGACGGGCCACCAGTATTTTGTGAAAAAAATGTTTGCCCCTGACTGCTGGGACCCAACCGGTGGGCCACCGTATTTCGCGAAAAAAACGTTCCCCCTGCTGTAAGCTCGGACGAACCGGAAGTGCCTCCTTATTACGCACAAAAAAATGAATACCCCCTGCTAGCTGGGACCCACCTTGGTGGGAGGCTGACTTGTGGGCCTACTAAGTTGACGCGGATGGATGGCTTTGTCAACTTGGTCAATATAAACGATTCTAGCTCCAGTGACCGTACGATGTCCATCCAACGGTCGTAGTGCTTCTTCAACCTCTGGTCTTCTTGCTCTAGCCGCCCAAAGCAGCGCCGGTCATGCCGCCGTCTCCTGCCTCCCGTGGCCGGATGTGCTGCCACGGAGGCCTCACCGCCCCTACTATTCCCACCGCTGGCCAGGCCCTGCGGCGACGACAGCCTCACACAACAGCCGAACCAGTGAACCCTCGTACTCCTCTCCGCGCGGGCTTCCACTGCCGCGTCTTCCCCGGCTCCCTGTCGTCCCCTTCCTAGGCCTCGTCGTCGTCCATCGCCCTGGTGCTCTCGGTGCGGCCTGGTCAACGTTTTCAAGGAACGACTTCCATCGGACGTGGACTGTACGTGGAGCGGCTGACAGCTGGGTCCACGGCCGCATCAAGGAAGTGCCTCCTTATTACGCGGAAAATAATTATTCCTCCACGGCGGCGGGACCCACCGGACGGGCCACCTTGTATTTCGTGAAAAAAATGTTTCCCGATTGCTGGGACCCACCAGCTACATCTTCGCCTTAGCGAAGTGCGTCCGCAAAAAACCGATTCGCCCCTTGACCGCTGGGACCCACCAGCTACATCTTATACGCAAGGAAGTGCGTCCGGCAAAAAAATGATTCGCCCGACTACGGGACCCACCAGCTACATCTTCGCGACGCAAGGAAGTGCACGGCGGTCGGGACCCACACGGTCGAAGCGTCGTAGTGTTGTCATTACAGTCGTGACGTATGCGTGCATCTTGGGCGGTGTAGAGGCGCGCCGTGTAATAAGTAGTAAGCGCGCCGTGTCGTAGTAGAGGCGCACACATAGCATGTACACATACGTACAGCGGCCAGGGTGAAAGAAAGAAAATACGGCCACATATGTGTACGTACGGCTAGGGCTCGTGTACATGGATGGGTCGGAACGGAGAAACAGCTTCGTCGTCGTGTTCATGGGGAGGCAACGGAATGCGTCGTGTTCATCGGGAGGCAACGGAACGCGTGGGAGCCAACCGGCTGGGTCGGAGCGGAATGCGTGGTCGTGTTCATCGGGAGGGCTTGGACGGAACAGGCGATGCAAACGAGGCCTGGTGTACCGCACAACGGAGGAAACAGACCTCCTATGTTCGGAATGGGGTCCTGTTGATCGGGAGGGGTGTGGCGTACCGCAAAATGGAGGAAACAGACCTCCTACGGCCGAAACAGGGGTCCTGTTGATCGGGAGGGGTGTGGCGTACCACAAAACGAACGAAACGAACCTCCTAAGGTCGAAAGCGGGGTCATGTTGATCGGGAGGGGTGCAGCGTGCCATAAAGCAGATTTAAACGGACTTGTGTGGGGCGCTTCGGATCGAAATGGGGGTCCTGTTCATCGGGAGGGGTGTGGAGTACCGCAAAACGGTACTCCACGGGATATTGTTCATCTACACCGTCGACCTCCTCCAGCCTCCACGGGCTACCGTCGACCTCCTCCAGCCTCCACGAGATCCTGTTCATCCAGCCTCCACTGCGCACTACTCCACCGGCTACTTTTAGACCACCCCTCCACCGTCTACTGTTCATCCAGCCTTCCACACCACGGGGTCCTGTTCAACCACCCCTCCACGGGCACCCCTCCACCGTCTACTGTTCATCCAGCCCTCCACACCACGGGGTCCTGTTCAACCACCCCTCCACGGGCACCCCTCTACCATCTACTGTTCATCCAGCCCTCCACCACACCACGGGGTCCTGTTCATCCAGAGGCGAAGGCCACCACTCACTGTTCATCCAAACACACCCATAACGCCACTTTATTTCATCCCAGGCAGCATCGATCGGTTTGATTAGCAGCGGTAGGGAAGGAATCACTCGATCGGGTTGATTAACGACCATCGATCGATCGCTCGGGTTCAGTAACGTGTAGCCTGCAGTGCAATCGCTCGGGTTCAGTTAGAACCCAACGCCTCGTTCTGGTTCAGTTAGAGCCAACGCCTCGCACACACGCGCATACGTGTATGAGAGAAACGCGCATCGCTCGGCACCCGACCTCCCACCTTAAGCGGGAACTCCCCAAAAATTTCCTCCCCCTCGCTTCTACAACGGTTTTTTCCATCATGGACGGCCCAAAGAATGTCATGCAGCTGCGTCTCCGGCCCGCCCAGGATGAAAAGCCCATTTTCTGTCATGATTTTTTGTTATACAAGTAGGAGCCCACCACATCTATGATGATACCGGGTTTTTTCACAATTATCGTCATAGAAGTGTCATATGTATGACAGAAAAAAATTTCGTTCGGCCCAAAATGTCACAGATGTGTCTTTTTTTCTAGTGTTTGCCCAGTGATATGTTACTTACCCGAGATTCGATCGTTGGTATCTCCATACCTAGTTCGATCTCGTCACCAGAAAGTATCTTTACTCGTTCTGTAATACAAGATCCTTGCGGAACATTGCTTGCAAGCTCTTTACGATGTTGTATTACCGAGAGGGCCCATAGATATCTCTCTATCACACGGAGTGACAAATCCCAGTCTCGAAACATGCCAACCCGATAGACACCTTCAGAGATACCTATAGAGCACCTTTATGATCACCCAGTTACGAACTTACGTTTGGACACACACTAAGTATTCCTCCGGTATCAGGGAGTTGCACAATCTCATGGTCTAAGGAACAGATACTTGACATGAAGAAAGTTATAGCAAATAAACTAAGTGATACGATTGAGGGCGTCCCGAATTAGGAGATGTAAGGATAGCCGGACTATAGCCTTTGGCCGAACTCTTGGACTATGAAGATACAAGATTTAAAACTTCGTCCCGTGTCCGGATGGGACATTCCTTGGCGTGGAAGGCAAGCTTGGCGATACGGATATGTAGATCTCCTCCCATTGTAACCGACTCTGTGTAACCCTAGCCCTCTCCATGTCTATATAAACCGGAGGGTTTTAGTCCGTAGGACAAACAACAATCATACCATAGGCTAGCTTCTAGGGTTTAGCCTCTCTGATCTCGTGGTAGATCTACTCTTGTACTACCCATATCATCAATATTAATCAAGCAGGACTAGGGTTTTACCTCCATCGAAGGAGCCCGAACCGGGGTAAAAACATCATGTCCCTTGGCTCCTGTTACCATCCGCCTAGACGCACAGTTCGGGACCCCCTACCCGAGATCCGCCGGTTTTGACACCGACATTGGTGCTTTCATTGAGAGTTCCTCTGTGTCGTCATCTTTAGGCCCGATGGCTCCTCTGATCATCGACAATGATGCGGTCTAGGGTGAGACTTTTCTCCCCGGACAGATCTTCGTATTCGGCGGCTTTGCACTACGGGCCAATTCGCTGGGCCATCTGGAGCAGATCGAAAGCTACGCCCCTGGCCATCAGGTCAGATTTGGAAGTTTGAACTACACGGCTGACGTCCGCGGAGACTTGATCTTCGAAGGATTCGAGCCACGACCAAGCGCACCACACTGTCACGATGGGCATGTTCTAGCTCTGTCGCCGAATACTGCCCTCGAGGCCGCACGAGTGTCCGCTCCGACCCTCAGCTCGGACCCGACTGCGCCAATCGAGGACGGGTGGCTGGACACTGCCTCGGGGGCTGCAATCTCTACGGTGATTGAGCCGAACACCATCCTTGTCCTTTGCGAAGCTTGTGACTCCAAGGTGCCCGACTCCCCTCCGGACTCCGATCCTTCCGCGCCCCTGCCAATCGAATCCGATTGGGCGCCGATCATGGAGTTCACCGCCGCGGACATTTTTCAGCACTCGCCCTTCGGCAACATTCTGAATTCACTAAAGTCTCTCTCTTTATCAGGAGAGCCCTGGCCAAACTATGGTCAGCAAGGTTGGGATGCGGACGACGAAGAAATTCAAAGCCCACCCACCACCCACTTCGTAGCCACTGTCGATGATTTAACCGACATGCTCCACTTCGACTCCGATGACATCGATGGTATGGATGCCGATGCAGGAGACGACCAAGAACCAGCGCCTACAGGGCACTGGAAGGCCACCTCGTCGTATGACATATACATGGTGGACACCCCAAAATATGGGAACAGCGATGAAATAACGGAGGATGATCCCTCCAAAAAGAAGCCTAAGCGCCGACGTCAGCGGCGCCGCTCCAAATCCCGCCAAAGCAAAAACGACGATTCCGACATGGGAGATAATAACACCCGGACAGTACCGAAGACAACCCCCTCCAGCAGGATTCAGCGCAGGAGGATGGAGATACCAGCCCTCATGACAGAGCGGCAGACAGAGAGGTAGAGGACGATAATTACATGCCTCCCTCCAAAGACGAGGCAAGCCTCGGCGACAGCAATTTGTCGTGCACGAGGATCCCACCGAACAAGAGCGTTTCAAGCGCGGGCTTATAGCCACGGCGAGCAGCCTCAAGAAAAAACAGCAACAACTTAGAGCTGACCAAGACTTGCTAGCCGATAGATGGTGAAGTCCTTGCAGCAGAAGAGTAAGAACTCAAACGCCCCTCCAAGAGCTACCCAAAGCGCAGGCTGCTACCCCGATTAGAGGAGGAAGCACCCAGACCTACATCACTAGCGCATGATGCGGCCGACCGGCCACCTCGTGGCCGCGACAGAGAGGCCTCTCGGCCCTCCATTCAAGCCGCACCCCGACGTCGCTCAAAGAACTCCGGTGACAAAAAGGATGATGAGATAGAATGAAGGATGAAAGAATAAGATGAGCCTTGAGGTGATTTAGATGGGGGTTTCGACGACATGGCCGAGGAAATTTGAACTTCGGAAAAGAAAAGATGAAAATACTTGAAACTAGAATTTATTCATCAAGAACAAACTCCGAAGGAAGAGATTACTCACTTGGATGAAATAAGAATAAGATTTATTGTATGCTTATCCTTCATCAAATTAAATTGATGACAAGCTGTGGATTTTCCATACTACTTATTCTTGTTGAAAATGATTAAGGGGGGTATAGCACAAAACTTGAGAAAGTCTTCATGAACCACCGGTAGGATTGGAAAGAACGAATGAATTAATATGATAATCAAAGAAAAGAATCTGAAAGAACCACCATTAGAATTCGGAAATGACTGACGAAAGAGAATGAATCACCTAGAAGAATTAGAAGAACAATATGCTTGAGGGGGATTAGATGCAAAAGAACAAAGAGATCTTGAGCTGATTAAATAACACTTGAAAGAAGCACCAGGATAACTGGATAAAGGTAGCTGAAATGTGAGGACGAAGAATTCTTCTGGAACGATGGCCTCCGGTGAAAAGAAATGGAAAAACAACTCCTGACATACTCCGGATGGGTAAGAAAAGGAATATCTGACAAACGGAATAATTTGATAGGATAACAAGAAGCTAGAATCGCGAATCTTCGAGAGAACAGACAAGATTTAAGAGGAACTCTTCTTCGGTCTTCAAATGTTGGGAATGACGACGAGGAACACCAGTAAAATTTGTTAAGGCACTCCGGGGAAACGAAAAAAGCGAAGTGGTTGAGGCAACAATGATAATGATTTGAAATTTCTCATGGAAAGGCATCTGACTGATGAAATCCATTCTTACGTCACCCTTTGAAAAGAATTTGAGAATAACTCCGGGGGAATTAGAAGAGTCAGGTAAGATCCTGGGAAAAGACCTGTGGGTTAGGGCCCACTGAAGAGAAAAAACACCACTGAAAAGGATTGTTGAAGAGATAGATGATGCACCGGAACAATTGAAATATTTGAATGAGGTGACAATCTCGAATTAAATGGAACACTGATGAATCTCCTGAGATGTCTTGAGCACACTAGAAGGATAAACTGGCGAGAGGCGAGCGAGCAAAGAAAGCACTTGAGTCGCATTTACATGAATATGATCAACATCGAAAAAAACTTGAATTGAAACCACCGAGAAAAGAAAATGAGGCGAACAACGATTAACTTGATGAGAATTCACGGTTGAAATAATTTACGAAAAGATGAAGAGGTTACGCACGAATGAAATTGATGCTCGAAAGAGACTCGAGCTCCGGGAAGAAGAGGGTGGGAGGCGGGAAAAACAAAAGCGACTTGGAGGAAAAAAACCGATGAATAACTTGAAGAGAAAACACCGATTGAAAGAATGCAAAGGCTTCGCACGAGTAGGATGGATACTCGATTACAGACTCCGACTCCAAGAAGAAAAGGGGTGGGCGGGTGGGAAAAAAACAACTGAGGATTGAACTTGCAAAAACAGGGAGGGTCGAATCACCTTGATGAGAAATGCACCGGATGCAAAGAGCTGAGGAACAACGATCGAAAAACCAACTACATGATCCTAAAGAAAGTTTGAAAGGGAAGAGGAGTAATTCAAAACACCTACGTCAAGATTCCTCACCAGAGCGATGAAGGGGCTGAGGAGTAAAAAGAATCCTACTCTCCGATATATATAATCCTAAGACTCAAAATAGTTTTCTTCTAGACTCAACAACGGCCAACAAACAAGGGGGCTCCTATGGTCGGTCGAGGCTCTGATACCAACTTGTCACGCCCAATATGCGATACTATCCTAAAGAGACTCGAAGGTCCCACCAAGGATAGAACCGCATATTGATACGCTTTTGCAAGGTGGATATCATTACATCAACATTACATAATAGTGGGGAAACATACATTACATACAATGTCACATGAATACTACAATACAACATACAAGATCAACATCCGACTACGGATGAATCATAAACAGAAACTCAAACAATATCCACCCTGCTAGCCCAGGCTGCCAACCTGGAACCTATCCCCTGATCGAAGAAGAAGCAGAAGAAGAACTCCAAAGCAAGCAAACATCGCTCTCGCGTCATGATCATCGCATAACCTCACTAGTAGAAAAAGGGCCTATAGTCCCGGTTCATAAGGGCCTTTAGTCCCGGTTCGTGAACCGGGACTAAAGGGTCGGTACTAATACCCTCACCCTTTAGTCCCTATTCTATCCAGAACCGGGACAGATGGGCCTCCACGTTGCCTGTCCGCTGAGCCCAGGCAGGAGGGCCTTTAGTCCCGGTTGGTGGCACCAACCGGGACCAATAACATTTCTTTGGCTCTGGTTTTTGTTTTTTTTAAAGAGGGGGTGGGGGTTTGGGGGGTTTTGGGGGGTTAATTTAGGTGTTTCATATATTGTGCTATAGCTAGCTAATTAATAGAGAAAAGTGTCCTTTCTTTTGTCTGTGCTTGGTCGACGCTACGTACTATACATACATTATAGAGAGGACTAACTAGACATGCTAGCTAGCTAGTAATTAAGCAAGCAGAAGATCGTCATGAACATATATATGCATACAGAGAGAAGTGATATCGACCACCTCTCCTTCTCCGAGAGATTGGTCGAACAACAAGTTCTCGTATATCTATCCGACGCTACCGGCTACATATATACAATAATTATCTTTTAAAATACGGACGCGTGGTCCACATGGTATTCCCCGTCTTCAGCGATCACATAGTCAAGAAAGAATGCCGCCAATTCCTCTTGAATTGCTCGCATGCGATCTGGTGCTAGGAGTTCATCCCGCTGCCGAAACATCTAATTTTAAGAAAGGGGTCAATACATATATACATATATATATATATATATATATATATATATGAATGAATGAAACTCAACACAAATGATGGTAATAAAATAAAATTGTGAATATTTTTATTTTCGCACTTCAAATTGTTTGTCAGAGTAGCCCCTCTCACGGTCGTGTGGCGGATGGACTCGCAAACGTAGTATCCACAGAAATCATTCCCTTGTTCCTGCCACAACCACTTTACAAGAAACAGAGGTCAATCAAAATGATAATTATATATAGCAAGCACATGCTAAATGGTACTGATGAAACTAGCGCTTGAATCACTAGGAGATCTTGGCGTGGAATATGCTACTATATAGTACTTACTTTGGGTGTCTAAATTGGAGCTTCTTGGTAGTCCGGAGCTTTTTGGTGAATTTTCCCAAGCCCTGCCATACAAAGAAAACAATTACTTGATATCAGAAATGAACAAAGTTGCTGATATGGTGGATAATGATCGATTTAACTTACTTCTCGAGCATTTCAGTCATTTCCGCATACTCCTTGGGATCTTTTCGTCTCGAGTCTAAGACAGTTACTACTCCCTGCTCAAGCTTAATCTCTAGGAGTACATCTATGTCCCACAAGTAGGGTAGAGGGTCGTGGATCGCCGAGCGGTCGAGGGTCAAGGGGTCGAAGATCGCCGAGGGGTCGGGAGGTTGCCTAGTGTCAAAGGATTCAACAAAACCATGTCTTCATCATTAGGCGAAAGTAGCAGGTGCATGTTGATGCGAAGCTCTCCAAAGTTGTTTTTGAACGGAGTCCCAGATAGTATAATTCGCTTTTTGGTAAAAAGTTCAGCAAAAAGGCAAATTATCCTATCCGGGACTCCATTCCAAAACAACTTTGGAGGACTTCGTACCATCATGCCATGGTTACTTCCGGCTAATGATGAAGCGATGGATTTCTTCAATACTTTGACACTATAGGAACCCTTGACCCTGAAACCTTCGACCCTTGACCCCTTAATGACCCTCGACCATCTACCCTAGTTCCCGACCCTAGACCCCTCGGCGATCCTCGACACCCTCGTTATATCGACAACGACGCCCCCCCCCTCGTGTCAAAGTTTCTTCTTTCTCCTCTATTCCTTTCTTTCTTCTTCTCCTCTTCTTTTTCTTCTTATCCCTCGAGAAAGGAAAAGAAGGAAAAGGAAGAAAAGAGGAAGACGGAAGAAGGAAGAAGAAGAAGAAAAAAGAAGAAAATAGAAGAAAGGAATAGAAGAAGAGGAGAAGAAGAAAGGAATAGAAGAAGAAGAAAGGAATAGAAGAAGAAGAAAAATAGAAAATTCTATTCTATTTTTCTTCTTCTTCTATTCCTTTCTTCTTCTCCTCTTCTTTTCTTCTTTTTCCTCTTCTTATTTATTTCTCCTCTTCTTCCTCTCCTCTTCTTCTCCTTTCTTCCTCTTCTTATTTTCCTTTTTATATGAACATATTATCATATATATGAACATACATTTTCTTTGCATATGCATATGAACATACATACATACATTTTTCTTTCATATGAACATACATACATACATTTTCTTTGCATATGACCATACATACATTTTTCTTTGCATATGACCATTCATACATTTTCTTTGCATATGCTTTGCATATAAACATACATACATATGAACATACATACATACATATAAACATAACATACATACACAAAAATTCTAAAAATCTGCCTAAAATTATCCATCCATACATCCATCCATATAATGAACATATATAATGAACATATAAAAAGCATGCATACATCATCCATATTATGTTCATATAATGAACATATATACATGAACATAAATCTGCCTAAAAAAATTAAATAAAATTTTTTTTTATGAAGAGGACGAGGGACAGGGGAGGAAAGGGGGGTCGCCGAGCCGGACCGAACGGGGAGGAGGCGGCGTTGAGGCGAGGCGGTAGTGGGGCGAGGCCCGGCGACTACTGAGGTAGGCGGGCGGCGCGAGGCCTTGAGGCGGGCGGCCCGGCGTGAGGCGCTGAGGTGTGCGTGCTTCGTGGGCAGAGCGAGGCAGGCGGCTGGCGTGGCGTGAAGCGGCCTTGGCCGTGCGTGCTTTCGAGGACGAGGCGGGGCCGCAGGCGGCGGCGTGAAGCGCAGGGCGGCCGTGCGTGCTTTCGAGGGAGGCGAGCAGCCTGTGGCGGCAGCGTGGGCTTGGCGCGAGGCGGCAGGGAGGCAGGGGATGGCGGCCGGCGGCGGCGACGGCTGACGAGGAGCGCTGGTTTGGGCAACTGGCGGCGGGGGCAACTGGCTAGGAGGCGAGGAGATGTGAAAATTTCACAAGTCTTGCTTATATAGAAGAGCATTGGTCCCGGTTCGTGGCACGACCGGGACTAATCTCCTGCTAGTCCCGGTTGGTGCCACCAACGGGACCAAAGGCCAAATTTCAGCAGCCCAAAGGGCGGAAGCGTGACCTTTGGTCGGTTGGTGGCACCAACCGGGACTAAAGGCATTAGTCCCGGTCGTGCCACGAACCGGACTAAACTCCACCTTTAGTCCCGGTTGGTGCCACCAACCGGGACCAAAGGCCTGTGTTGCCCAGCGCCAAATGTTTAGTCCCACCTCGCTAGTTGAAGGGCGCCAGCCTTTGGTTTATAAGTGCTGGTGTGCGTCCCCTTCGAGCTCCTCTCAAATGCAGGCTTTGGGCCTAATCATGCTCTTGCTGTGGGCCTATTGGGCCTCTGCGGGCCTGAATCACAGCCCATGTAGGGCTTCTAGTCGTATTCACGCCGTGGGGGCCTAGTAGGTGGTAGTTTTTTTTTCTTTATATTTTATTTCTTTTTGCTTTTAGTTTTAGAAAAAATATAAACTTTCTATTAGTGCCATTAGTTTTAAAATTTGAAAACACTTTTTTTGTTTTCTTTGTTGCTTTATTTATTTTATTTTGTTTCTACTTACAACGAAATACTTATCGCAACCAAGGTAACAACTGATCCAACGGCATAATGATACCAAGCCTCGGTATGAATGGCATATTTTCTAATCTTTCTCATCTTCAAGCGCATTGCATCCATCTTGATCTTGTGATCATCGACGACATCCGCAACATGCAACTCCAATATCGTCTTCTCCTCCTCAAGTTTTTTTATTTTTTTCTTCAAGAAATTGTTTTCTTCTTCAACTAAATTTAACCTCTCGACAATAGGGTCGGTTGGAATTTCCGGTTCAACAACCTCCTAGATAATTAAAATCTATGTCACGTTGGTCGGCTTAATTTTCATAAACAATAAATGAACCAATAGTTATGAAAAGATAATATATACCACATCCGAATCATAGACAGGATGAGGGCCAACGGGGGCGGATACCACAACCATCGCACTATATAAGATGCAATAATAAAAGTAAGAAAATAATACAAGTAAGAATATTTTTCCTTTCAGAAAGAAGATAAGAACAAGAGGCTCACCACGGTGGTCTTTGGCGATGAGATCGCCTTGGTGATCGGCAGCGATGAAGACGGGGCCAGGCGTGACGGACCGCTAAACCTAGACAAATATTGAGGAAAATGGAGGTTAGAGGTCGAGCTTGGAGAGGAGAAAGCTTAAGTAGTGTGGCTCGGGCATTCCATCGAACACCTTTTGTGCATAAGAGGTGAGTTAGAGCACCACCAAGCCCCCTCCCCCTCGGCCAGAAAAAACAGAGCAATGTGCTCTGCTCTTGCGCGAGGGGCTATATATAGGCAGCACCATTAGCCCTGGTTGGTGGCATGAGCCGGGACTAAAGGGAAGCCTTTGGTCCCGGTTCATGCCACCAACCGGGACCAAGAGTGGTGTGCCAGGAGCCAGGACCAGTGGTCCCGGTTCGTCCCTGCTTGGGACCAAAAGGTCCGGACGAACCGAGACCAATGGCCCATGTGGCCCGGCCCGGCCCCAGGCTCACTGAGCAGGATAAATGCCGCATTAGTCCCGGTTACAGATGGCTTAGGGACTAATGGGCAAAACAGGCCTCAACGATAGCCCCTTTTTCTACTAGTGCCTGTACCTGCAACTGTTGTTGTAGTAATCTGTGAGCCACGAGGACTCAGCAATCCCATTACCATGGGTGTCAAGACTAGCAAAGCTTAATCGGAAAGGAAGGGGGTAAAGTGGTGAGGTCGCAGCAGCGGCTAAGCATATATGGTGGCTAACTTACGCAAATGAGAGCGAGAAGAGAAACAAAGGAACGGTCGTCAACTAGTAATGATCAAGAAGTGATCCTGAACTCCTACTTACGTCAAACATAACTTTCGAAACCGTGTTCTCCTCTCGATCAACCCGAAAAGAGACACTCACGATTCACGCACACGGTTGGTGTATTTTAGAAGAGTTTACTTCAAGTTAACTACAACCGGACATTAACAAATTCCCATCGCCACATAACCGCGGGCACGGCTCTCGAAAGTTTATACCCTGCAGGGTGTCCCAACTTAGCCCATTATAAGCTCTCGCGATCAACGAAGGATATTCCTTCTCCCGGGAAGACCCGATCAGTCTCGGCATCCCGGTTTACAAGACATTTCGACAATGGTCAAACAAGACCAGCAAAGCCGCCCGATGCGCCCGACAATCCCGATAGGAGCTGCACATATCTCGTTCTCGAGGCAACACCGGATAGGTCAGCCTACGAGTAAAACCAACCCTCAAGTTGCCCCGAGGTGGCCCCGCAGTCTGCCCGGTTCGAACCGGCACTTAGAGAAGCACTGGCCCAGGGGGGGCTAAAATAAAGATGACCCTCGAGAGAGCGACTCCCAAGGGAAAAGTAGGTGGGGGTGAGGCAAATGGTAAAACCAAGGTTGGGCCTTGCTGGAGGAGTTTTATTCAAAGCGAACTGTCAAGGGGGTCCCATAAATCACCCAACCGCGTTAGGGACGCAAAATCCGGGAACATAATACCGATATAATGGAAACTAGGGCGGCAAGATTGGAACAAAACACCAGGCATAAGGCCGAGCCTTCCACCCTTTACCAAGTATATAGATGCATTAATAATATAAGAGATATTGTGATATCCCAACATAAACATAATCCAACATGGAGCAATCTTCATCTTCACCGCAACTAGCAGCGCTATAAGGGGCTGAGCAAAGCGGTAACATAGCCAAACAACGGTTTGCAAGGAAGGGTGATAAAGGTTAGAGGTTCATGGCAATTTGGGAGGCTTGAAAAGCAAGTGGTAGGTAACGCGGCATACCGATAGAGCGAAGCAACTAGCATAGCAATGATAGTAGTGAGATCCAAGGTGACGGTCATCTTGCCTGAAATCCCGCTAGGAAGAAGAACGAGTCCATGAAGAAGACAACCGGGAGTAGTCGAGCGAATCCTCACAACTCGGAACGAAACCGAAGCTAAAGAGAGAAGCAAACCGGAAAGAAGCAAACAACATAGTAAACAACCATCACATAATCATGGCATGTTGCACAACCAAGTATGATGCATGTCCGGTTCAATGAGGCATGGCATGGCAAAGTGCAACAAACAATACTTCAAGTTAAGTGGGGCTCAATATGCAACGAGTTGCATATCAACGAAACACCACATGCAATTATTTAGTTTGATCTCGTTATAAGCTACTCAACAATATTAAATGTTGTTAAACATGACAAGAGGTGAAACAAAAGTAAACTAGCTATTTAGGCAAGTTTAAATGAGGCGGAAACAACAACCAACAATTAGGAAAATCCTCATATGCAATTTATGAATTTTATACTGTTCTGCCCTAAACACAATTTTAATGTTGTTAAACAGGAGAATAAAGTGCAACAAGTTAATATATGCATTTTTCTACCCCATTTACATATAAAGTTTATTTAAAACCGACCTACGGTTATTTAGTTATGAAATAAACCATTTTAACATGTCAACATACAAATTAAATGCAACCGTCCATTTTAAACATTTCAAACATGGATGAAAGATGCAGATTTTGAAAGTACATGAAAATCTGAGCATCTTACATATATAACATGTTTTATTTGGATGCATGGACATTTAGTTATGAGCATTTTAAAAAGATGGCATTGATGTGAATGTGCAAAAAATGAATAAATGCTAAAACACATGGAAAAGGGAAAAAAATATACACGGACCGGATTCAACGCGCGATTGCAAGCCGAAGTGGAATTGACCCAAGTGGCTGAGTGGGTGTGCATTGCAAAATAAAAATAAAAAGCAGAGGACAAAAGGGGAGAGGAGTGCTGAGTTTGAACCGGGATCTCCTGCAAGTTTGGCAACGGATCAACCAGTTGAGATAGGAAGCATGTGTGACAATGGATGGTCTCGGCCTAACATGACACATTCTCTCGAACTGATCTGGCCCGAAGAAACACGAGCAGATAGCAAAAATAAAAAGGATTAACAAAATAGGGGCGACTGGGACTCGAACCCAGCACCTGCTGGATGTGCACAAGCGTGATTAACCAGTTGATCTAGACTGGATCCATGGTATCTAGTGGGTTTGGCTGTAGAAGAATCAGCAAAAATCTCTGAAAGCCTGAGGGCGCAAAATTGCACAAAAACAAGAATGCGCAGCCTTGGGGGTTCGATCTCGGGGCTCCCCCGTAGGATTGCATGGTCTTGACCACTGAGCTGTTGCTATGTTTGGTGCCGAAAGGAGGCTCAGCTCATTATGTATGATCATAAGTCCTAGCCTTCTTCTCCGGCGAATACACGGGTGCATCGGGCGGCCGCCGAGCAAACGCAGCAGCGATTCTTCTTGTGGTGAGCCGGCGAAGTGCGGAAACAGAGGATGGGTGCTACTGCGTGTGCGTGTGCAAGGCTAGAAGTACAGGAGATCGAGGGCAGCGTAAGCTTGTCTTGGTCATGGCGAGGATATGGCAAAGCAGAACAGCGGAACTTCATGGGCGAGATGGGCGTGTTATCACGGCGTAAGTGCAAGTCTTGGAGAAGGCGTGGAGGCTGTGTGCAATAGGTGAGGCGGCGAGAGACTAGAACACGAGCTTGGGCTCGCTGCCATGGTCGTCCATGGCGGACATGGCCTCTGACGCGACGGGATCCAGTAGCCACAAGCAGAGTCGAACGGAGAGGGCTGGGAGGAACGGCTGCTCACCTAGGTCCCGTAGGACAAGATGAGGACGCCGGAGATGTGGTGCAGCGAGGGCGAGGACGTGATGATCGACGGGGGCACTCGGGTCCGTGAAGCAGAGGAAGATGACGAAGATGATGTTGAGGAACTTGGCGTTCCGCGGCGATGAATAGGAACAAGACGACGTCGTGGAAGAAGATCGCGGCGCCCTTGGGCCCTTCTGGCTCCTGGCCTAGCTTGAAGACGAAGAAGACGGCGAGGAGGCCTCGCATACGACGGCGGAGCACGCTCGGTGGTGCTCTCTCTTTCTCTGTTCCTTGAAGAAGAGGAAACAGAGGGGAAGGAAAAGGGTTGGCGGCACGAGGAGGGAAGGGAGAGGTCTAGGGTTGCACGGGGCTCGCGTGGTAGGTTTTGTAGGAGCAGGGGCTCCTGTTCCGGCCGTCAAATCGGTCGGAGTGCCGACGTGGACACGATCGATGAGCTGCCGTACAAGGGGAAGAAGAAGAACATGAGGGATCAGCGTTGGTGGGCTACTTGAATGGAGTAAGCGAGGTGGGCTGGATCGGCTGGGCTACTAGGTTGCTGAAACCTCTTGATCATTTGGGCTCTTGTTGTTGCTCTTTTTTTATTTCTTCAAACAAAAATAAAAGAGCAACATCACAGAGGAATTAGAGGGGTTTGTGAGAGATATGAACATATCATTGGAGTCCAAAATTTGTGCGGAATTTTAATAAATTGCTTCAGGCATTTTTAAGGACAGAAAAATAATTCAAGCGTGAATTTAATTCACACTTGAGCCATTTTTGAACCCTACCAAAACAACTCCAAATGGGATGAAACTTGGCAGAGAGGTAAAAGGCAGGGAGTAAGATTATCAGGATATAAATGAACATTAATGGAGGAGGCAAAAATGTCACTTGCAATAAATGTGTGAGATTTGAAAGGAAGAAGCTAGTGATAGGGTGTTGCACTTGATGATGGTCTAGATGGAAGGGCAAGATGAAATAGCAAAGAAGATGAGGAGAAGGAGTTCACAAATATAACAAGTCCACCACAAATATACCCACGAGAAATATGCACACTAAAATGATGATCATGATGCAAATGCAACATAAATGACAAAGGCAACATCACATCATGAAGCATGAACCAAAGCAAGTGAGATGACCATGGCAAACAAACAAGGATGGCACAATGCAATATAATAAAAGATGAACATGACACAAGAAGCAAAAATGACAAGGCACTCCACATGATCATGGCATAAACATATAGGAATGAAATATGCAAAAATAATTATGATAATGCAACAAACATAATAAACACACATCAACAACTAAAAAAAAGGAAGGGCAACCGAAGCGTCGGTCTCGGGGCGTTACACACCTCCCTCACCGTCCCCCCTCCGCCCGCGCCCGCCCCTCGCCGTCCCCCTCCACCCGCGGCCCCGCCTGCGTCCCCTCCCTCCCGAGCGCGATAGCTAGGGTTCCTAACCCGCCGCACGCTGTCGACCCGCCCGCATGGCGCGCCTTGACCCGGCCGAACCCTCCGCTGCCCGCCTCAGTCTGAGCCCCTCCAGCCCCAAAGTTGTGCCCCGCCCGCCTCCTCCTCTCTTCTCCCGTGACCTACCCCTAGCCCCTCTCCACCGCCCGTCCCCTCGGCTGCCCGTCGTCTCCTCGAACCCTAGCTCCGCCCGTCGGGGCGACCACCTCGTCGGCCTCACCGGGCCGCAGCCCTCAAGCCCCACGCCGTCCTTGGCCTCGCCCTCTCCACCGTGGCGCCTTCCTCCGCCCACTGGCCAGCAGCGTGATAAACAGCCAGTAAAATCGACTAATCTGTTGTGTATTACTATATTAATCTTGCTACTATTGTAGATCTGTAGTTTTATGTTGTTGTAGTTTTATGTTGCGAATCTGATGGTTTTATGTTGCGAATCTGATGGTTTCTTTGTATTACTATAGTAGGAAATGTCTTATATTTCTAGTGAATGTGCATGTCAGCTGCCATATCATTTGCTTTGGCATGTATTTAGTGTTTTTATGATTTCTTGTTTTGATGTTACAATTTTGTTAGTTCCTAGATATTGCTGGTTTGTACTTAGAAAATATTCAAAGTTGATTCTGTTGTCTCTGCAGTTCAAAACGTTTTGTATCAAGCTTCTAGGTTTTGTCACAGATAGTAATGCTTTGCTCATGTAGTTGCTGCATGGTCAACTTGTGTCCAAGAAACTTGAGCTCCTGTTCCAGTTTATATTATTAATTAGTAATTCAAACAGATCATTATAGTTCTTTAGAAGTGGGCTTTTGTGTCCACCCTTCATGAA
Organism: Aegilops bicornis; assembly: GCA_021605145.1. Taxonomy (NCBI): domain Eukaryota; kingdom Viridiplantae; phylum Streptophyta; class Magnoliopsida; order Poales; family Poaceae; genus Aegilops; species Aegilops bicornis. The sequence goes on along the minus strand of CM038672.1, from coordinate 551,137,959 downwards.
TTTGTAGAGAGGTCAGCTGAATAAATTTGTTTACTCACGATCTACTTAAGCATAATGATTAACTTTTCGTATATATAGATACTCCTACAATGTATAAAAAAGATACTCCTGATTACTTATTTTAGTCAATTACAAATATAAACTGCAATTGGATCATCATTCTTTCATGTACATGATAGACTATGCCATGTAGAGTAATGAGTTTAATTTGATTCCATGCTCACAAAAATTGAATGTAAATGGATACTCTTTGTTTCATGTACATTAAGCATATCAACTTGTTTGTCTGCATAAAGCCTTGGTTTAATTTTTCTAGGCTAATTCAACTTGTTGTGCATGATGTAGGAAAGTGAACCAATAAAAATGTTTATTATTGAACCAAATGTTCTTAGTGTTTCAGTGGATTTGTAAATCTGTGGGCTTGCCCACTAATCAAATACGATTTTAGGGGACCTTCATTTCTAACTTGTCCAACAAAAGCATGGAACTAGGAAATTAAACAACCCCGATTAGAAGATCACGAAATATATGCTCCGACTAGTTGTCAAGTTCCCTCTTATTACGTGTGTTATAGATGCAGAGAGCTTAGAAGGAAAAGCAAGCCCAAATACAAGCTAACTTAATTCGCTGGCTACAGCAGACAGTGCAGCAGCAGCAACACCTCCAAGGTGAGAAATATGTTCATGTTTATCTTTTTTTGCGCAAGTTCTTTAGTACATCATATAATATAGAGAAGTGCAGATCAAGTGGTGCAATCATATACATCTGCCACTTAAGTCATCCTTCCCTTTAAGCAGAGTGATGCCTTTCGATGTCACACAATAATGTTTGTTGCGAGAACATTCTACTCTTAGTGTTCGTTTGTTTACTGCATAAAAATATAATCCCTCCATTCCTAGATATAGGGTGTATAGTTTTTGGCACGGAAATTAAAGAACGCACGTGGAAGGAAAATTTCACAAGTTTTGAGTGAGATTACACATGACTAATTGACATGAGAAAATAGACGAGCTTACAGGATATACGGAAATGTAATCGAATCCCTAAAACAATTATCCAAACGAGTGGTGCAACATAATACACCTTATATTTCAGACTTTTTCTAAAAAATCTATACACCTTATATCAAGGAACGGAGGGAGTATAGTTTTGCTGTTGTTATGCCTGTATTCACTGCTGCTGCTGCTGTACTTGTGATGATGTTGTAGGTACCCCGAGAGGCCCTTGAGTTTGCCGGAATGTCGATTAACTTTCGTTCCGGCAAATTCGGGTACTCCAGATGTCCTATTTTCAGCAAAGGTAATGCTGAAATTTTTCGTGAATTTTAGCATTACATTGCTAAAAATAGGACATATGGGGTACTTGCGACTAATGCCTGTTATCATGCATGTTTTATGATCTGTTGTAAGGGTACTAATTGGTCTCTTACTGCTTATCGGAGATGGCGGAAGCAGCCACCGCCGATCTGCGACACATGAAGACGAGTTGGATGCTTCCGAGTTCTTCACTATCATACTTGAGGCTTCAGTATCATCCATGACGCAGGTATATAAAACGAGAGATCTCCCCTGCACCCATCTCATTATGATATGTGTTGTTTGCTACATCACTCATTGTCCCAAATTGCAGGGGCTGCCTGACAGTTCTATGAACATGCTGATGGGTGAAGATCCGCCAAATAATGTGAAGCTGCGACAGGCCGGCAGCGGGTTTATGACGATGGGATGTGCGATTGGTGATCAAGAAGGGCCACATGTACTTGACTCGTGGGTGGGAGAAGTTCTACCGTGCCTCGACCTGCGGTGGGGTACTTCCTTCTCTTGGTCTGCAGCAGCGTAACATGCTCATCGTGAAGGTGTTCAACACGACTACGTCGCATGCGCTTACGCTGCCGATGATGATGCCGATGCGTTCTGCCTCTTCTTATTCCTCTACATTTGGCTTTGTCTCACATCGATTGTTAACGGTCATTGTTGCATTTTGGACGGGTAATGGGAGCAAAGCAATACGACAATCGGCTACAGACCAAAGCATGGCGACTATGGTCAGCGAAGCAACAGCGATTCTGGTTGTGGCGAAGCAGCAGCGATTCTGGCAGCAGCATAGACAATAAGAAGGATGATCCGGACTGGAGTGCGGGAGAAGAGGAGCAGAGTGAGGATGAGGAGGCTGTGGGATGACGATGGGCATCGGTGAGGATGACCTAGCGCTGGTGGTGGCTGACCAAGGGCAAGAGATGGTGGTGGCTTACCATGGGCAAGAGATGGAGGTGGCTGAGGATGACCTCGCGATGGCCGTGCCTGAAGGTGGCCTCGCGATGGTGGTGGTGCCTGACAATGACCACGCACCGGTGGTGGCGCCGGCGATCCCACAGCTGGACGACATAACCACGCCAATTGTGGTAGAACACTACATCCCACTGCCTCCACTACCTCCACCGCCTCGCCGCTCTAGGCGCATCAGGGAGAGGAAGGAGAAGAAGGAGAAGAACAATGCATGAGAACTGAACTTTGTTAGGTATGTCAGATCTCCAATAGGTTAGTTATCCAAAATGATATATATATACTTAGTTACCTATGTTATCTCTAATATGCTTAGCTTCCTATAGGTTAGCTTCATTTTTACCTAAGTTGGCTCTAATATACTAACTTAGAGCTTATATGCTTAGTTTCCTATAGGTTAGCTCCAAAATAACTTATGTTAGCACAAAATGATCAAGTTTACATAATAAGCTTATAGTATTTTTCCTATTCTTCTTCTTTTCCAAACTTACATAGGTTAGCTTCATTTTACCCAAGTTGGCTCTAATATACTAACTTAGAGCTTATATGCTTAGTTTCCTATAGGTTAGCTCCAAAATAACTTATGTTAGAACAAAATGATCAAGTTTACATAATAATCTTATAGTCTTCTTCTTATTCTTCTTATTTTCCAAAACTCTTCTTATTCTTCTTCTAGTGTTCTTCTTCTAGTATTCTTATAGTCTTCTTCTTTTTCTTCTTCTAACTTCTTGTTTATCATTTTGCAGAGTTGATTTAATTGACGGAAGCTTGCGTGGATGGAGTGCTTCTTTTCCATTTGTGTTTTTATTTTGTATCAATATGAAACTTTTGTGATTTGATGGATAACGGTGTTGGATGAACAATGTGAAACTTTTGTAATATGTAACGATGGAACAATGTGTTGGCTATGTATGTATATATGATGGAACTTGTGTGTTGGCTATGTATGTATATATGATGGAAATTGTGTGTTGGCTATGTATGTATATATGATGGAACTTGTGTGTTGGCTACGATTGTTATATGGATGCTTGTTGTATACATATGTGTTGGATATCTCATAGGTGAAATAGTGACTTGAGATTAAGGAAAAAAAATTAAAATAATTGTTACTAATGGCGCACTAACATGTCATGCGCCATTAGTATATAAGACACTAATGGCGCACTGTGGGCAAAACTAATGGCGCCTTTGCCAGGTGCGTCATTAGTATACCATATACTAATGGCGCACCAGTGGTGCGCCATTAGTAAAAAATTCTAGTGGTGTGATACTAATGGCGCACTGGTAATGCGCCATTAGTAGGCAAAACCAGTGCGCCATTAGTTGGCCTTTTCCTAGTAGTGTACTACGTGTACATAACTAAGCCCTGGAAATACCATGGGCATAGGGGGAGGGGCACGACCACGGCATGCCCAAAATGCGGCTCAACCACACCAGGGGCTCCCGATTTTGTCATTCTTTTTTTCTTCTTACTTTCAGGACTCCACTCTACGGAAGGCCTGTCCGGCAGTACAATCACCGAACACACGATGCAACAGCCAGGGAGGCAGAAAGCTACGTCGAGTGTCCAGTTGGTCTATATAACAAGCAGTATACTTGTTTCACATATCATCCCGCAGCTCGCCCCTTGAGGGGGACATGTCAAATAGTCCCATCTCTTGCTTATCGCACTATTTGTATCGTCCTGCTTTTACCGCAGCCTTTTCGAATAAACAATACATATCTTTCGTCTATTATTGCATTCCTTTTTTATAAAAATATGTTCATTCATGACATTATGCAACCGTACACTTTGGTACGGCCAATACACCAGGGGCTTACGTACCCCAGAATATGGTGTGAGAAGTCCGAACACTCTCATGAGTGCGGCACCCCGAACTTATAGCATTATATGCATCGGCTCCGAATCATGTCTTGGGTCAATAGTTGGGTTTGCCCGGCTCCCATGTTTTGGTACCTTACGTTCCGTTATATCGGCTAAGGTAGCACTGGGAGAACCACTATGATTTTGCCCCGGTTGAGCTGGGCTAAGCACCTCGATGGAAAGCTAAAACTGGCCCGTCATGATAGGCGAGAGCTGGTCGTTGTTCGAGAGGTTTTCGAGTCCCTAAAGACTTATGCCGCTTAGAGCGAGGAGTCGGCTTTGTCCGTCCTAGGCGTGGATAGCGCCCCGAACTCGGTCTTCCGAATAATAGGGGCTTCGCCGAAATTTAAAATTATAGAATTCCATGGCTAAGTGAGAGTGTTCAAGCATTATAGTCCGATTGCCTTGTTCGTTGTGTTGAGCGCCTCCCTCGAAGGACCCAAGAATGGGAAAAAGAGCGCTCAAGTTTATCCCGAATACCCCAGCACTCGCGGCATGGGGGCAGAAGCCGACGACTCGCCATCTCTCAATTTTAATAAACGGCCGCACATAAGGTAATATTTTAAATTTAAAAGAATTTCTTAGCACAGATGAACAAGTTTTCAGCGTATAGGATCACAAATGCGAGTTTACTAAAAAATTACATCTTTGGAGCACTCATCCGCTATAAGGCGGGCACCCTTCAGGACGCCCTCATAATACATCTCAGGCTTGTGATGCTCCTTGCCCGGCGGTGGTCCGTCCGTCACAAGCTTATCAGCGTCCATCTTGCCCCAGTGCACTTTAGCACGGGCAAGGCCTCTGAGCACCTTCGATGCATACGTGGCGCTTGATGACTTCAAGCCATGGGCGAGCATCCACCGGCCGCATCACCAGCCAAGTAGCTCCGGGAATGGCTTCCCGGGCCTGACGGACTATGAGACCCTTCATGGCCTGTTCGGCCACCTTATGGAGCTCGACCAGCTGCTTGACTGGTCGCTCAAAAACTGCCGGTGTCCGGCCTCAACATCTTGGGACAGAACACCTTCTCGGTCGAGCTCCCTCTTATTTCGGTAGAATCTTGGCGGCGGACACACTCCGGGGAAGATCTGCGAAGGCTCCTGGTGAGCTCCGGAACCGGGTAAACAAGTAATTCACTTTAACGTGCTTGCTTTGCATAAAGAATGCCTTAGCCGCCACTATCTTCTTCATCGCCTCAATTTCTTGGAGGGCTTTTTGGGCTTCGGCCTTGGCAGATTTGGCGCTCTCAAGCGCCTAGGCGAGCTCGGACTCTCGAGCCTTTGAGTCAAGCTCCAAGCTCTCGTGTTTTTTCACGAGATCCTGGAGCTCTTGCTGCACCTCTGCCACCCGCGCCTCCAGCTTTTCTCGCTCGATGCGTTCCATGGCCGCATTGTCTTCGGCCTTGGACAGCGCTTTCTTCAGGGTCGCCACCTCGGTTGTGGCCCCTGTAATACTCACGTTGGTCCTGTCATTTTTTGCAACCACATCTTTTTTATATATACTTAAATAAGGTATTACTTACCTTCGTTGTCTCCGAGCTGCTTCTTGGCAAGACCGAGCTCGTTCTCGGACCGCTCGAGGCTCTCCTTCAATGCATCTACCTCCGCAGTCAGTGCGGCAGAGGTCAGCAGCGCAACCTGCATTCCCATATTGACATACTGATGTTACACTCCTGCGTATATCTTTTTGATCCTCAGTTTGACTTTTCTTTTCGAACACCAAACTGAGCATCAGGGGCTACTGTCTATGCGGTAATATTTTTACTTATCTTAAATACAAACCTCAAAGCCTGTTAGAAGGCTGGCAGGCTTCGGGCCAGCCCACTCTTGGTGGATCGAACATACGGATCACCACACTCATGATAGCGCGGTGCTCCTCGTCGATGGAGGCGCTGTTAAGCACCTCCAGCAGATTATCCGGTGCCTCCGGTTGGACGGAGGTCACCGGCGTCGTAGGCTTGCCCTCCTACTAGGGGGGCGCCCGCAGAACTCCAGAACCACTGAAGGTTCCGGGGCGGTGTCCGGCCTAGGGCCGGACTTGGAGCCCTTGGGTGTTTTATCCCCTTTGCGCCTGGAGTCCGGGAGGTCGCCTTGCGGCGCCTCCAGGAACACCCCCTCCTGGCTTGGACCGTTTTGGGACTCCACTTCGGCATCGTCCGTAGGACGAGGGGAGGTATCAGTCGGAAGTGAAAGGCTATTCACATCCGACGAATCCAGGGATCCGCTCGACGAAGCGTCGAGTTGGGCCGCGGGCGGACTACATGATTATATTCGGCGTCAGAAGATATTGTGCAACAAAGGAACGCCATGAGTTATTTAGGTATCCTGATACTTACGATTTTGCCAGGGGCTTGGCCCTGGATGGTGTCACGCCCAAGATGCGACCCTATCCTAAATGAATTCGAAGGTCCCACCAAGGATAGAAGCGCATCTTGAAGACGCTTTTGCAAGGTGGATATCATTACATCAACATTACATAATAGTGGGGATACATCCAATACATATAATGTCACATGAAAACAACAATACAACATACAAGATCAACATCCGACTACGGATGAAACATAAACGAAACTCAAATAATATCCACCACCTTTAGCTCAGGCTGCCGACCTGGAACCTATCCCCTGGTCGAAGAAGAAGCAGAAGGAGAACTCCAAAACAAGCAAACATCGCTCTTGCGTCATGATCATCGCATAACCTGTACCTGCAACTATTGTTGTAGTAATATGTGAGCCACGAGGACTCAGCAATACCATTACCATGGGTATCAAGACTAGCAAAGCTTAATGGGTAAGGAAGGGGTAAAGTGGTGAGGTTGCTGCAGTGACTAAGCATGTATGGTGGCTAACTTACCCAAATAAGAGCGAGAAGAGAAGCAAGACAAGCGGTCGTCAACTAGTAATGATCAAGAAGTGATCCTGAACTCCTACTTACGTCAGAAATAACCCAGAAACCGTGTTCTCCTCTCGATCAACCCCGAAAAGAGACACTCACGGTTACGCACACGGTTGGTGTATTTTAGAAGAGTTTCCTTCAAGTTTACTACAACCGGATATTAAAAAATTCCCATACGCCACATAACCGCTGGCACGACTCTCAAAAGTTTATACCTGCAGGGTATCCCAACAACCCATGATAAGCTCTCGCGATCAACGAAGGATATTCCTTCTCCGGGAAGACCCGATCAGTCTCGGAATCCCGGTTTACAAGACATTTCGACAATGGTTAAACAAGACCAGCAAAGCCGCCCGATGCGCCGACAATCCCGATAGGAGCTGCACATATCTCGTTCTCAGGGCAACACCGGATAGGTCAGCTGTAACGCCCTCGATGCGGCTATATCTCCCATGTGTCGAAGCACGACTTAGAGGCATAACCGCATTGAAAGCAATGTCGCAAGTGAGGTAATCTTCACACAACCCATGCAATACATAAGGGAAAGAGATACATAGTTGGCTTACAGTCGCCACTTCACACAATACGTAAATAAACATCCATCATCCAGATTACACTCAAGGTCCGACTACGAAACCAAAATAAAAGAAGATACCCCAAATGCTAAACAGATCCCCGATCGACCCAACTGGGCTCCACTACTGATCATCGAAAAGACACATAGTAACGACCACGTTCCTCGTCGAACTCCCACTTGAGCTCGGTTACGCCATCACTGCGACCGCATCGCCGGCACTGCAATTGTTTTGGTAGAATCTGTGAGTCAGGGACTCAGCAATCTCACACCAGCGAGATCAAGACTATTTAAGCTTAAAGGAAGGACAGAGTTGTGAGGTGGAGCTGCGACAGCGACTAGCATATATGGTGGCTACGTTCGCAAAAGAGAGCGAGAAGAAGAGAAGCAAGGCGCGGTCGTGAAGCTAGTAGCGATCAAGAAGTGATCTGAACTACTTACGTCAAACATAACTCCAACACCGTGTTCACTTCCGGACTCCATGAGAAGAGACCATCACGGTTACACACCTTGATTGATGTGTATTAATTAAGATCAACTTCGGGTTTTCTACAACCAGACATTAACAAATTCCCATCTGCCTTATAACCGCAGGCACGGCTTTCAAAAGATAATACCCTGCAGGGGTGTCCCAACTTAGCCCATTATAAGCTCTCACGGTCAACGAAGGATATTCCTTCTACCGGGAAGACCCAATCAGTGTCGGAATCCCGGACTATGACATTTCGACAGCAATAAAACAAGACCAGCAAAGCCGCCCGAATGTGCCTACAAATCCCGATAGGAGCTGCACATATCTCGTTCTCAGGGCACACCGGATGAGCCAGATGTCGGGTTGGCATAGACCCTGATTGCTCAAGGGGCACCGGACATCGCTCAAGTTGGACCAGCACTCGAAGGAGAACTGGCCCGGGGGTTAAAATAAAGATGACCCTCGGGCTCATGAAAACCCGGGGAAAAAAGGCTTAGGTGGCAAATGGTAAAACCAAAGTTGGGCCTTCTTTGGAGGAGTCTTATTCAGCGAACTGTCAAGGGGTCCCATAAATCACCCAACCGTGTAAGGAGCGAAATCAAGGAACATAACACCGGTATGACGGAAACTAGGGTGGCAAGAGTGGAACAAAACACCAGGCATAAGGCCGAGCCTTCCACCCTTTACCAAGTATATAGATGCATTAATTATAGCAGATATATTGGAATATCCCCAACAAGTAAACATGTTCCAACAAGGAACAACATCTCCATGTTCCAACAAGGAACAAACTTCATCTTCACCTGCAACTAGCAACGCTATAAGAGGGGCTGACAAAGCGGTAACATAGCCAATCAACGGTTTGCTAGGAAATGATGGTTAGAGGTTTGACATGGCAATATGGGTGGCATGATAAGCAAGTGATAGGCATCGTAGCATAGGCATAGCAAAAGAGCGAGCATCTAGCAAGCAAAGATAGAAGTGATTTCGAGGGTATGGTCATCTTGCGCAAAGTTACGAGAGTTGTCGAAAGCTTGATCCTCGTAAGCGTTCTCAACAGGTTCCTCGTTCACGTACTCGTCTCCCGGCTCTACCCAAGGCAAGAACACAAACAATGGAATCACAATAAATCACGGTGCAATGCACAAGCAACATGATGCAATACATGGCATGATATGCGAGATGTGATATGCAATGCATATGCGTGCTCCGGAAGGAAAATGATGAACCAGGCATCAGCTTGTCAAACCAAGTATGCCGCTGGAAAGGTGAGATGATTTCGGTTGAAATCGATATAAAGATCACCGGAATCGGATGCACGGTTTGCAAATGACAAGAAAAACAAGAATGGCACAAATCTGGCATTAACAGCATGATACCACTTAGCAAGCAACAAGAAATTAAGCTACTGCACCCAAACGTACCAGAAAATCATATGGCAGTGATCTACTCAATATGCTTGACAAAAGATGAACACTGAGCTACCGCTAAATCACATCATAACAGGTCCAAACAAGCGTGGAAAAAGTGCAAAATATATCAGCTCCACAGACTTGGCAGAATCAGCATCAGGAAGCAATGTTCAGAGCAAGCAAACAATATGCTACAGGAACTTATAATAGCAAAACAAGGCACGGAAAGAATCTACTCAAAGCATAGAACAAAAGTCCCTTACTGACCATACGCCAAAAGGGATCAGAAAATGCAATAGCACCCATGCCAACATAGCAAGTTTCGTTAACAGATTCAGCAACAGGGCATGACAAAAGCAGATAACAAGTAGGCATGTTTAAGAGCTCGATGCACTCACTAGAGAGCATTTCATGATAAACTAAGCATACATCCATCAAGAAGACATGGCATAGAAGCTACACATTGCAAGAGAAACATCATAGCATACACGGATCAACTACAACAACCTTGGCAAAATTGAATAACATGTAAACAATCTGCCTGGAAACATTTTATAGCAAAAGTAGAGCTCGATTGACTCAAGCTATGGCACTCCATAATTTCAAAAAAGGGCATGGATGGATATAGCATAACCATATGTTGAAAACATCCTTACTGAAGTATCTCAAAATATGCATGGATCTCTCGGTAGCATCAAGTTAACATGACAAAAATATCAGCAAAAGCGAAATTTGAAATCAGCAACATCATGAAGCCTAGTTTGCATGCTTGTGCTAGTCACCACAGAGATCACAAAAATACATGGCATAAACGCCTGTAAAGATGGCATGGCATATTACAAAACACATGTAGGACTCAAGTTCATAGGCTGCACACATCAATCATGGCAAAAATGACAAAAGTGCATGTTCTGTTAAGAAACAAAAACTAACATCACATAGCCCTGTTCTAACAGCATTTCGGGCATCAAGATTAGCTCAAATGAAAATGATGCAATGAGATGAAATGGTATACTCTTCGAGTCGAACAATTCGGTATGCCATACGTCCCAAACGGAGCCACATCTACAAAGTTATGGCACGATGAATATGCAACAAAATACTGACAGAAAATGACTTGAGAGGATTTCGGGGGAGGGGAAAGTCAACCGAGGTTTGGATCTAGATCGTATCCGGCGCGGAAGCCGAGGCGAGGCCGGCGGCGGCTCGCCGGAGCGGCGGGAGGAGAGGCCGGAGGGGACGAGGCCGGGCGGGCGGGGCGGGCGACGGCGGCCGGCGGGTCGGCGGGGCCGGGCCGAGGCGCGTTGGCGGGCCGGCCGGCGAGGCGACGGGCGGCGAGGTCCGGCAGGCGGGCGCGGGCGGCCGAGGCGGCGGAGGGCGACGGCGGGTCCCGCTGGGCGGCGCGGAGCGCCGGGCCGGGAGGTTTCCTCGCTGGCCTATGGCCGGGCGGCGGCGGCGATGTGGGCGCGCTTGCTGTCGGGCGGCGGGCGGTGGACGGTCCGGCCCAAATCGGACACGTCCGGCGGCGGGGAGAGGCGCGGGGCTAGGGTTAGGGGTGGAATGATCCGGGATTTCGGGGGGAGGCTATATTTATAGGTAGAAGGAGCTAGGAAGCTCCAAATGAGGTGTAGTTTTCGCCCACACGATCGTGATCGAACGACGGAGAGCATGGAAGTGACTTAGATGGGTTATTGGGCTGTTTTGAAGGGGTGTTGGGCTGCAACTTAAAAGAGGGCTTTGCGAGTGCGGTTAACCGTTGGAGTACCAAACGAGCTCCAAATGACCAAACTTGACAGGTGGTCTACGGTTGTGTACCAAGGCCACTTGACAAACCTCGGTCCATTCCGAGAAAGTTTAGTACCAGCTCACGGAAAAATGTAAAAGGGGACGGGGGACATAGGAGTCTTGGGATTGCAAAACGGACAACGGGGAAAATGCTCGGAATCATGAGACGAACACGTATGCAAATGAGATGCACATGATGACATGATATGAAATGCATGACACGGACAAAATGCAAAAACGAAAGACAAAAACCCAACCACGATGGGAATATCATATCACAATGCCGAAAATGGCAAGAGTTGGAGATACAAATATGGAAAGTTACATCCGGGGTGTTACATCAGCCTACGAGTAAAACCAACCCTCAAGTTGCCCCGAGGTGGCCCCGCAGTCTGCCCGGTACGAACCAGCACTTAGAGAAGCACTGGCCCGGGGGGGGGCTAAAATAAAGATGACCCTCGGGTTGGCCGACCCAAGGGAAAGGGTATAAGTGGTGGCGAGGCAAATGGTAAAACCAACGTTGGGCCTTGCTGGAGGAGTTTTATGCAAAGCGAACTGTCAAGGGGGTCCCATAAATCACCCAACCGCGTTAGGGACGCAAAATCCGGGATCATAATACCGATGTGACGGAAACTAGGGCGGCAAGAGTTGAAGAAAACACCAGGCATAAGGCCGAGCCTTCCACCCATTACCAAGTATATAGATGCATTAATAATATAAGAGATATTGTGATATCTCAACATAAACATAATCCAACATGGAGCAATCATCAGCTTCACCTGCAACTAGAACGCTATAAGAGGGGCTGAGCAAAAGCGGTAACATAGCCAAACAACGGTTTGCTAGGAAGGGTGACAACGGTTAGGGGCTATCATGGAATTTGGGAGGCTTGATAAGCAAGTGGTAGGTAACACGACATAGCGATAGAATGAAGCAACTAGTATAGCAATGATAGTAATGAGATCCAAGGTGACGGTCATCTTGCCTGAAATCCCGCAAGGAAGAAGAACGAGTCCATGAAGAAGATGAAGCCACGAAGACGAACCAAGCGTAGACGAACGAATCCTCACGATCGCAACGAAATAGGAACTATCGAGAAGAAGCACAACCGGAAAGAAGCAAACAACATGGTAAATGCACAAGCATAAACATGGCATGATGAACAATCAAGTATGATGCATGTCCGGTTTAATGAGGCATGGCATGGCAAAGTGCAACAAACAATACTACAAGTTAAGTGCAGCTCAATATGCCACGAGTTGCATATTCACAAAACACCACATTCACATAATTTACTTTAATCTTGGTTACGTACCCAACAATATTAAATGTTTTTAAACAAGGCAAGGGGTGAAGCATAAGTAAAATAACTATTTAGGCAAATTTAAATGAGGCCGGAACAACAAACAACAATTCCGGAAAATCTCCATGTGCATATTTAGAATTTGGTACTGTTTTGCTCTAAATCATATTTTAATGTTGTTAAACAGGAAAATAAAGTCCACCATGTTAAACTAGGCATTTTTCCACCCCATTTACATACAAAGTTTATTTAAAACGGAGCTACGGTTATTTAGTTATGAAATAAATCATTTTAACATGGCATTTATATAAATTTAAACAAAAGACAAGTTTAAACATTTTAAACATGGTTGAAAGTAGCATATTATGAAACTAGATGAAATTCTAAGTGTTTTAACTATTTGAAACATTTTAATCCGATGCACGATTTGTGAGATATCAAAAGCATGAACATGAGGGTGCAATCTGGAAATATGCAGTTACTGGATAAATGGACAAATTCGCAGAACAGGAAAAAAATATGACATGGGCCGAAACTGGCTGGCCAACAGGAGCAGGGGCGCTGGAGGCTCACCATGGGCCTAGGCCCGGTTGGTGGAGATGGCTGCTGGCAGGCTGGATCGAACGAGGTGGAGGGGCGCGGTCACAGGTCTTTGCCGGACGAAACCTTTGCTTTCGATCTGTGTGATGCAAAGCGGGAGCAGAGGCATCGCGCGAGAGACCGGCGGGAACGGTGAGGGCGGCGGCCCTCCGGATCTGGCTGGCGCGAGCATGGACGGCCACGCGACAAGATGCGGCAAACTAGAGCAGGTCAACGAGGCAAGGGACCGAGAGGGACTTGGTGAGGCGACTGCTCCTTGCTGCGGCAAGAACAGAGAGAAAGATGTGAGAGAGAGTGCTAGGGAAGGGAGAGAGACAGGGAAAAATAGGAGCGGGACGAGGCCGGTCCTGGTCGGCGGTGAGGCAAATGGCGGCGGGGACGGAGCTGCATCTGGCTCCGGCGTGGTAGGGAACTTGGCGCGGGTCTCATCCTCGAAGCAGAGGAAGCAGGTCGACGGCGGCAGACTTGGCGTGTTCTCCTGCGAGGGCGCCGCAACTTGAGGCGGGGAAGACCCAGAACAGGACGGAGCCGGCAGATCCGAGGCGAATGTCACCGGATTCGGCAAGGGACATGACCGGTGGCGACGGCACGAAGCATCCATGGCGGGGCCTTGGGTTCCCTCGGAGAGAAACATGACGAGGGAGGTGGTCAGAGAGAGCTTCAACAAAGAAGAGAAAAGGGAAGGGAGCAGGGCGGCGAGGACGGCCTTCTGATTGCGCCTGGTCTCGGGTCGCCGGCAGCGGCCGGTTCGACGAGGCGCACGGGAGGAGAGGCAGGGGAGAAGCAGCAAGGCAGTGCTGCTGCTGCGTTTATCGGCGGGCGGCTGGCTCGATCCGCTCAAGCCCGAGCTCCTGCGGGCTCACACGTGGTGGCCCCGAAGAAGGCAGGGAGGAGGCGCGTGAGGGGTTCGGCTGCTGGGGATTTGGGCAAAAGGCGGCTGGGGATCGAAGAGAGGCCGCGGGATTGGTCCGGTGAGGAAAACGAGGGAGGTGGGTGGCGCTGCGGATGGATGGATTTGATGGGAGGCGGCGGCAGATCCGAGGAGGGAGGAGGCCGTAGGTGGCGGCGGCTAGGGGTACAAATGGTCAACAGAGACAAAGAGAGAAAGGGCAACTACGAACGGCTACGAGTTTTATGAAAACATGCAGATGCAATGCGCATGATGCTATGAGATGAGATGCATATCATGAACACAATGCAAAACAACATACAAAAACCCAACCACGGAGGAAATAACATATCGCATCTCCGGAAAAGGCAAGAGTTGGAGTTACGAATATGGAAAGTTGTATCCGGGGCGTTACAACACTCCACCGCTACGAGAGGATCTCGTTCCGAGATCTAGGATGGCGCCAGAGATAAAATGGAAGAGGAAGAGAGGAGGTAAAACTAAGTTGGTTCTTGACAAAAGAGTGAAACCACGAAACTTGAGAGGTTGAAAAGTTGAAAGAAAGAACACAACGGAGTTGAACACAATTGAGAGCACTGCGGTAGAAAATAGAAACAAGGAACGCCATGTGAACCTTGGAGGTTGCAAAGCTATGAACGATGAGTACAATGGACAAAAAGGAATCGGAACCACTCTGCTTGAAACGAGATAAACAAGGAATAAGGAAGAACAAATTCGGACAACACTCCGGTTGAAAAGAGATGCAATACTTGATAAGATGAAAAGAACTTGAAGAGATGACACCACACTCCGATTAAATGGATAAGCATGAAAAGAACACGATCCTCACAATTCGAGATGATGAGTGAAGAGAGAAACAACACAATGCCTCCGGAAGAAAGAATAGAAGATAGATCATTGGAATAATAGAATGGAGAAGAAAATGCCAATTTCTGCCACAAATGAACTTGGAAAGCACCCTTGCAAAGAAGAATTGAACGGAGTTGTTGCAGAATCAACAACGAAAAAGCACAAGCTTGTTGTGGGCTTATGGCAAACATCTCAAAATGATGAGGTGACAACCGGCCACCGATGGAAACAGTTAATTGGATTAAGATCGGCAAGGAGATGAAAACTCCTTTTAGTGAGAGAATAGGAGGAAACTTGGATTATCGATAGGCACCACATTTAGCAAAAATCCTTAGGGAAGGCTTTAGTTGTAACCTAACCCAAGATAACACCAAGGAAGAGATAGATTGGTTGAAAAGATTTTTTTTGAATGAAGATAAAATGATGGATTTAAATATGTCACTCTTGAAAACTTTGTGAATCATGAAACTCGAAGGGAAATTATCCAGAATGACATAACACCACCTCAAATGATAAGGTAGGAAGAATTTCACTTCGAAATGCAAGAAGAAGAATACTTGAACGCCTCAAAACAAAACATGTGTTGAGCACCATGTTTAATTTTGAGTATAGCTTGGCGGACCATCACCTCGAGAGAAGTCTTGAAGAACAAATGAAGAATGAAAGAAAATCTTGACGAACCACCATGTAGAGCCTCCATGAAGAACTCCGGTAATAAAAGGATGATAAAAGAAAGAAAAGTTGAAAACACAGGGTGAAGCCTTGCGATGATTTAGAAGGAGCTTCGCGATGAGATAATGCCAAAAACTTGGAACTCCAGAAAAGAAAGGTGAACCAACTCGAACCGAGAATTACTTCATCATGAACAATCTCCGGAAGAAAAGAATTGAATCACCTCGAGGAAATAAGAATAAGATTTATTGTATGCTTATCCTTCATCAAATTAAATTGATGACAAGCAATGGATTTGGCATACTACTTATTCCCGTAGAAAGGATTAAGAGAGATATAGCGCAAACTTGAGAAGGTATTGATGGAACCACCGGTGGGATTGAAACAACGAAAGAATGAATGAATTCATACAATAACGAAGGAAGAGAAATCTTGAACGAACCACCGTAAGAATTGAAAATGAAAGTAGCAAAGGCACAAATCACCGAGAAGAATGGGAAAACGAATGAAGATACTTGAGGGGATTTAGATACACGAGAACGAAGAGATCATGAACTGATTAGATAATACTTGAATGATGCACTGGTATGATTTGGAGAACGAGAGCTGAAAGCTGAGAATGAGGAATTATGACATGATGGCCTACGGAGGAAAGAAATGGGAACAACTCATGAAATGCTCCGGATGGGTGAAAAGAATTATCACAATCGAAAACAATTATGAGAGGATGGCATCAAGCTAGAACCATGAATCTTGAAGAAAATGGAGCAAGATTTAAGAGAAACTCTTCTTCAGTCTTCAAATGTTGAGAATGACGATGAGAAACATCACCATGAATTGTTGAGAAACTTCGGAAGGATTAAAAGAGGAAAGGTTGAGCCAGAGATGAAAAGAATTTGAAAGCGGCCTAGGAGAAGGCATGTGACTGATGTAAATTCATTCTTACGTCAAACTTTGAAATGAATTTGCGAATGGCTCCTGGTAATTAGAAGAGTCAGGTAAGATCACAGGAAAAGACACATGGGTTAGGGCCCACTCGAAAGAAACATCGTTGAAGGATTGCTTGAAATAAAGATTGCACCGGTAGAATTAAAAGGCTTGAATGAGATAATAACCTCAAAATAACTTGAACGGATCTGGAATGAAAAGACGAGCCTTCTGAGATATCTTCAGCACTCCAGGACAAATGAATAGCAAGAAGTGAATGATTAGGAGGTGCGTCGGCAATAGAAAGCATTTGCAACAGGAAAAGAATATGATCAACACTAAAAGCTTGAGTTAAATCCATTGGAAAAGAATACGAGAATGAAGAATGATGAACTTGGAGCTGTCGAGCATCTTCATGGGAAATCACCGGATAAGAACATCGATTGAAATGAGTGAAGAGACTTCACATGAATAAATGGCTACTTGATTAAAATATATAAGTCCTTGCAGAAAAGGGTTGGAGGGCGGGAAAACAAAGACAACTTGGAACGGATGAAACAAACACCGTTGAGAAAACTTAGAATTGATCTCGCAAATGTTGAAATGATCGGATCCATTTGAAGAGAAGCACGCCAGTTGGGAAAAGAATTAACATGACAACCTCGATGATCAAGAAATATTAGTATTCACATAGCAATATGAGAACACCGTTTAGGAAAGGTATGGATTCAACATTTGACTTCGAAGCAACTCGAATACCGCAAGTAAAACAAAACATAGGATTTGGCTTGCAGAATAAGCCGGAACAAATACATATGATAGAGATTTACCCAATCCCATATCATGCATCTGTCGGAAAGATATTCTAGGAGCTACTTGAATTCCCACCTATAAACTCCCGAAACTTTACGGTTATGCAATGCGGTGTTGGGGATCTGAGGACACAAAATATATCACCCAAACTAACAATGCCTAGATCTAGTTGTATCCATCCTTCAACACATAACCAAGAAAACTCCGGAAATCATGTACCTCAACCTTCGAAAAGCATCTGTTATACAAGCTATGGCAATACTCCCAAACTCCCCATTACTGGGTGGAGTCGAGGTTATGTCACCAACAACTGCATAAATGAGTTTTTCGATGTCGGCAAAACTCAGGTATTCCAGAACTGCAACGATAAAATTGTGACGACAACACCTCGGAGCTCAACTCCCCGGGACACTGCCACAACCCCTAAATGTCAGGAGGCACCAAGAACAATTTTCTCGTCACAAGAATATCGGAACGATCCCAAGATACCCGCGTGATCCTAAAAAAAATTCGTGAAATTTGAGGAGAGGAAAGACAAAACATCTACATCAGGAGGCCTCACCAGAGCGACGAAGGGACTGAGGAGTAAAAAGAATCCTACTCTCTGATATATATAATCCTAAGACTCAAAATAGTTTTCTTCTAGACTCAACAACAGCCAACAATCAAGGGGGCTCCTATGGTCGGTCGAGGCTCTGCTACCAACTTGTCACGCCCAAGAAGCGACCCTATCCTAAAGGAACTCGAAGGTCCCACCAAGGATACAAGCGCATCTTGAAGACACTTTTGCAAGGTGGATATCATTACATCAACATTACATAATAGTAGGGATACATCCAATACATACAATGTCACATGAAAACAACAATACAACATACAAGATCAACATCCGACTATGGATGAAACATAAACAGAAATTCAAATAATATCCACCCTGCTAGCCCAAGCTGCCGACCTAGAACCTATCCCCTGATCGAAGAAGAAGCAGAAGGAGAACTCCAAAACAAGCAAACATCGCTCTTGCGTCATGATCATCGCATAACCTGTAAGCGCAAGCTGTTTTGTAGTAATCATGAGCCATGAGGACTCAAAGCAATCCCATTACCATGGGTATCAAGACTAGCAAAGCTTAATGGGTAAGGAAGGGGTAAAGTGGTGAGGTTGCGGCGACTAAGCATGTATGGTGGCTAACTTACGCAAATAAGAGCGAGAAGAGAAGCAAGGCAAGGGGTCGTCAACTAGTAATGATCAAGAAGTGATCCTGAACTCCTACTTACGTCAGACATAACCCAGAAACCGTGTTCTCCTCTCGATCAACCCCGAAAAGAGACACTCACGGTTACGCACACGGTTGGTGTATTTTAGAAGAGTTTACTTAAAGTTTACTACAACCAGATATTAACAAATTCCCATCTGCCACATAACCGCGGGCACGGCTCTCGGAAGTTTATACCCTGCAGGTGTGTCCCAACTTAGCCGATGATAAGCTCTCGCGATCAATGAAGGATATTCCTTCTCCGGGAAGACCCGATCAGTCTCGGAGTCCCGGTTTACAAGACATTTCGACAATGAAAAAACAAGACCAGCAAAGCCGCCCGATGCGCCGACAATCCCGATAGGAGCTGCACATATCTCGTTCTCAGGTCAACACCGGATAGGTCAGCCTACGAGTAAAACCAACCCTCAAGTTGCCCCGAGGTGGCCCCTTGATCTGCCGGTTCGAACCGGCACTTAGAGAAGCAACGGCGGGGGGCTAAAATAAAGATGACCCTCGGGTTGGCCGACCCAAGGGAAAGGGTTTAGGTGGTGGTGAGGCAAATGGTAAAACCAAGGTTGGGCCTTGCTGGAGGAGTTTTATTCAAAGCGAACTGTCAATGGGGTCCCATAAATCACCCCCAACCGCGTTAGGGACGCAAAATCCGGGAACATAATACCGATATGACAGAAACTAGGGCGGCAAGAGTTGAACAAAACACCAGGCATAAGGCCGAGCCTTCCACCCTTTACCAAGTATATAGATGCATTAATAATATAAGAGATATTGTGATATCCCAACATAAACATAATCCAACATGGAGCAATCTTCACCTTCACCTGCAACTAGAACGCTATAAGTGGGGCTGAGCAAAAGCAGTAACATAGCCAAACAACGGTTTGCTAGGAAGGGTGACAACGGTTAGGGGCTATCATGCAATTTGGGAGGCTTGATAACCAAGTGGTAGGTAACGCGACATAGCGATAGAACGAAGCAACTAGTATAGCAATGATAGTAATGAGATCCAAGGTGACGGTCATCTTGCCTGAAATCCCGATAGGAAGAAGAACGAGTCCATGAAGAAGATGAAGCCACGAAGACGAACCAAGCGTAGACGAACGAATCCTCACGATCGCAACGAAATAGGAACTATCGAGAAGAATCACAGCCGGAAAGAAGCAAACAACATGGTAAATGCACAAGCATAAACATGGCATGATGCACAATCAAGTATGATGCATGTCCGGTTTAATGAGGCATGGCATGGCAAAGTGCAACAAACAATACTACAAGTTAAGTGGAGCTCAATATGCCACGAGTTGCATATTGAGAAAACACCACATTGACATAATTTAGTTTAATCTCGGTTATGTACCCAACAATATTAAATGTTTTTAAACAAGGCAAGGGGTGTAGCATAAGTAAACTAACTATTTAGGCAAATTTACATGAGGCCGGAACAACAAACAACAATTCCGGAAAACCCCCATGTGCATATTTAGAATTTGGTACTGTTCTGCTCTAAATCATATATTAATGTTTTTAAACATGAAAATAAAGTCCACCATGTTAAACTAGGCATTTTTCCACCCCATTTACATACAAAGTTTATTTAAAACGGAGCTACGGTTATTTAGTTATGAAATAAATCATTTTAACGTGGCATTTATATAAATTTATACAAACAACAAGTTTAAACATTTTAAACATGGATGAAAGTAGCATATTACGAAACTAGATGAACTTCTAAACATGAGGGTGCAATCTGGAAATATGCAGTTACTGGATAAATGGACAAATTTGCAGAACGGGAAAAAAACATGACATGGGCCGAAACTGGCTGGCAAACAGGAGCAGGGGCACTGGAGGCTCACCATGGGCCTAGGCCCGGTAGGTGGAGAGGAGCTAGAGGAAAAGGAAGGGAAGAAGAGGAGTAGGGGCGGCGAGCAGTTCCTGCTGGTGCTCGGCGTCAAGGTGCGCTGGGGCGGCGCTGCTGGTCCGGCGGCTGGACTCCGCGAGGTGAGGTGGTCCTGGACGAGGAGGAGACTTGCACGATCGGGAGCACCTCTCCTGATCGAGCTCGTGGATGAGGGGATCGAGCGCTCGGGCTCTGGATCGAGAGGAGGAGCTCAGGGCCTTGGGAGCAGAGGAGGTGGCGGTTGTGGTTGGTCGGCGACGCAAATTCAAGGAGGTGGTCGGGTTCGGGGAAGTTTCGGACGAGCAAGCAAGGGGGTATGTGCACTTTACCGGGGGACTCCGGTTTAGGCAAGAGGGAAAAACGAAGAATAAGGTTGGTCTTGGAACGGTCAACAAAAGCGAGGGGTAACGCGGCAACTACGAGCTGATGCAAGTTTTAAAAACAATGACCACAACGAGTGCCGATGCAATGCGGATGATGCCATGATGAAATGCAACAAACAAAATAAAACACACGACGGCAATGAAGAACATTGAAGGCCTCTGAAGCGTCGGTCATGTCATGTTTTTTTCCCGTTCTGCGAATTTGTCCATTTACCCAGTAACTGCATATTTCCAAATTGCACCCTCATGTTCATGCTTTTAATATCTCACAAACCGTGCATCGGATTAAAATATTTTAAATAGGTAAAATGCTTAGAATTTCATCTAGTTTCATAATATGCTACTTTCATCCATGTTTAAAATGTTTAAACTTGCTGTTTGTTTAAATTTATATAAATGCCATGTTAAAATGATTTATTTCATAACTAAATAACCGTAGCTCCGTTTTAAATAAACTTTGTATGTAAATGGGGTGGAAAAATGCCTAGTTTAACATGGTGGACTTTATTTTCCTGTTTAACAACATTAATATATGATTTAGAGCAGAACAGTACCAAATTCTAAATATGCACATGGGGATTTTCCGGAATTGTTGTTTGTTGTTCCGGCCTCATTTAAATTTTCCTAAATAGTTAATTTACTTATGCTTCACCCCTTACCTTGTTTAAAAATATTTAATATTGTTGGGTACATAACCGAGATTAAACTAAATTATGTCAATGTGGTGTTTTCTCAATATGCAACTCGTGGCATATTGAGCTCCACTTAACTTGTAGTATTGTTAGTTGCACTTTGCGATGCCATGCCTCATTAAACCGAACAGGCATCATACTTGATTGTGCATCATGCCATGTTTATGCTTGTGCATTTACCATGGTGTTTGCTTCTTTCCGGTTGTGCTTCCTATTTCGTTGCGATCGTGAGGATTCGTTCGTCTACGCTTGGTTCGTCTTCGTGGCTTCATCTTCTTCATGGACTCGTTCTACTTCCTTGCAGGATTTCAGGCAAGATGACCGTCACCTTGGATCTCATTACTATCATTGCTATACTAGTTGCTTCGTTCTATCGCTATGCCGCGTTACCTACCACTTGCTTATCAAGCCTCCCAAATTGCATGATAGCCCCTAACCGTTGTCACCCTTCCTAGCAAACCGTTGTTTGGCTATATTACCGCTTTTGCTCAGCCCCTCTTATAGCGTTCTACTTGCAGGTGAAGATGAAGATTGCTCCATGTTGGATTATGTTTATGTTGGGATATCACAATATCTCTTATATTATTAATGCATCTATATACTTGGTAAAGGGTGGAAGGCTCGGCCTTGTGCATGGTGTTTTGTTCCACTCTTGCCGCCCTAGTTTCTGTCATATCGGTATTATGTTCCTGGATTTTGCGTCCCTAACGCGGTTGGGTGATTTATGGGACCCCCTTGATAGTTTGCTTTGAATAAAACTCCTCCAGCAAGGCCCAACCTTGGTTTTACCATTTGCCTCACCACCACCTATACCCTTTTCCTTGGGTCGGCCAACCCGAGGGTCATCTTTATTTTAGCCCCCCCTTGGGCCAGTGCTTCTCTAAGTGCCGGTTCGAACCGGGCAGACTGCGGGGCCACCTCGGGGCAACTTGAGGGTTGGTTTTACTCGTAGGCTGACCTATCCGGTGTTGCCCTGAGAACGAGATATGTGCAGCTCCTATCGGGATTGTCGGTGCATCGGGCGGCTTTGCTGGTCTTGTTTTACCATTGTCGAAATGTCTTGTAAACCGGGATTCCGAGAATGATCGGGTCTTCCCGGGAGAAGGAATATCCTTCGTTGATCGCGAGAGCTTATCATGGGCTAAGTTGGGACACCCCTGCAGGGTATAAACTTTCGAGAGTCGTGCCCGCGGTTATGTGGAAGATGGGAATTTGTTAATATCTGGTTGTAGTAAACTTGAAGTAAACTCTTCTAAAATACACCAACCATGTGCGTAACCGTGAGTGTCTCTTTTCGGGGTTGATCGAGAGGAGAACACGGTTTCTGGGTTATGTCTGACGTAAGTAGGATTTCAGGATCACTTCTTGATCATTACTAGTTGACGACCGCTTGCCTTGCTTCTCTTCTCGCTCTTATTTGTGTAAGTTAGCTACCATACATGCTTAGTCGCTGCTGCAACCTCAGCACTTTACCCCTTCCTTACCCATTAAGCTTTGCTAGTCTTGGTACCCATGGTAATGGGATTGCTGAGTCCTCGTGGCTCACAGATTACTACAACAACAGTTGCAGGTACAGGTTATGCGATGATCATGACGCAAGAGCGATGTTTGCTTGTTTTGGAGTTCTCCTTCTGCTTTTCTTCGATCAGGGGATAGGTTCCAGGTCGGCAGCCTGGGCTAGCAGGGTGGATGTCGTTTGAGTTTCTGTTTATGTTTCATCCGTAGTCGGATGTTGATCTTGTATATGATTTATTGTTGTATTCATGTGACATTGTATGTCTTGGATGTATCCCCACTATTATGTAATGTTGATGTAATGATATCCACATTGCAAAAGCGTCTTCAAGATGCGCTTCTATCCTTGGTGGGACCTTCGAGTTCCTTTAGGATAGGGTCACATCTTGGCCGTGAAAGATAGCCACTCCTCTTCGCCGTTATCAGTGTTGGTGGAGTAGTCCGGAGGAAGGGTCCTCCCCTTCTTGGACCCTCCGACCCCCCCTCCCCCCCCCCCCGGTTGGGGCGGCCTTCCTTTTCATTCCTCCCCTCACTAGAGGGGGAGAGGCCTCTTCTTCCTCCTCCTCGTCTTCGGAGGAGGAGTGAGCCTCGGAGTCATCGGACGATGAATCCTACACCACCGGGCGCCGGGAACTCTTTCGAGTTACCGTGGCCGTCTTGTTGGCCTTCTTGTTAGGCACCACGTTATGTGCCGGAACTAGCAGCCCCGTCAAGCGGGCGTCCATTTGAGTCTTGGGCGAGCCGGACAGTCAATCTGTCCGGACGTCTTCTACCAATTCTGTCAAAGGTAAGGGAGTTTAGATCCCGCATAGAATCAAACTATGGAAAACAAGTAACCCGTAAAGTGTAAAATATCTTACCGCGTTGGCTTGATGTTGCGCGCTGAATCCGCGATCCTCGGTAGCAGATGTGGCGGCCTCGGCGCCCTTGAATAGCACCTTCCTGGCGTCTTCGTACGTAGTGTCGAAGAGCCTACTCAGGGTTCGGTGCTGTGCCGGATCAAACTCCCACAAACTGAAAGCCCGTAGTTGGCACGGGAGGATCCGGCGGATGAGCATGACCTGGACTACGTTGACGAGTTTGAGCTTCTTGCTCACCACGTTTTGGACGCAGGTTTGGAGTCCGGTCAGCTCCTCCGAATTACCCCATGACAAGCCCGTCTCTTTCCAGGAGGTGAGCCGTGTAGGGAATCCAGATCGCAATTCGGGGGCCACTGCCCATTCAGGGTCACGCGGCTCGGTGATGTAGAACCACCCCGATTGCCACCCCTTTATGATCTCCACGAAGGATCCCTCGAGCCATGTAACGTTGGTCATCTTGCCCACCATGGCGCCTCCGCACTCCGCTTGGCGGCCGCCCACTACCTTCGGTTTGACATTGAAGGTCTTCAGCCAAAAGACGAAGTGGGGCTGGATGCAAAGGAAGGCCTCGCACACGACGATGAACGTCGAGATATTGAGGATGAAGTTCGGGGCCAGATCGTGGAAATCCGGGCCGTAGTAGAACATGAGTCCCCAGAAAAATGGGTGAAGTGGGAAACCTAGTCCACGGAGGAAATGGGTGAGGAACACCACCCTCTCATGGGGCCTGGGGGTGAGGATGAGCTGCCCCTTGTCGGGCAGCCGGTGTGCGATGTCATTGGACAAGTATCGGACTTTCCTCAGCTTCTTGATGTGTCCCTCCGTGACGGAGGAGACCATCCACTTGCCTCCCGCTCCGGACATGGCTGGAGAAGGTTGAGTTAAGATGTGCCAACTTGGGCGCTGGAGCTCGAGTGCGCAAAAATGGATAAGCAAAGGAGGAAGAAGGCGTAGAAGGAAAAGGTGGATCCTTATCCCCTTATATGGGCGGACGAAACTATGTGCCCCCACCAGCCTGGTAAAACTCGCTTATCTCCCAAGCGCCGTAAATTAATGTCACGGTTGGGTTATCCACGCCCGTATTGATGAGAATCCCGGAATAAGGGGACACGATCTCTGCTTCGACAAGATGTGCCAAGGAAACCGCCTCGCTAAGCTATTTGAGGTGGGACGATAAAACGATTGAATAAAGGCTTGGCCGTGGTGTGATGTCACGCTGTGGAATACATCATCAGATTGGATTTGTGTAAATATTATTCTCTCTACGGTGGTATGTGGAACATATTTTGCAGAGCCGAACACTATCCTTGTGTTCAGAATCTTCTACGAAGTATTCGGAGGAGGAACCCTCCTTGCAATGCCGAAGACAATCTGCGCGCCGGACTCGTTGTCATTGAAGCCTGGTTCAGGGGCTACTGAGGGAGTCCCGGATTAGGGGGTGTCCGGATATCCGGACTATAGCCTTTGGCCGGACTCCTGGACTATGAAGATACAAGATTGAAGACTTTGTCCCATGTCCGGATGGGACATTCCTTGGCGTGGAAGGCAAGCTTGGCGATACGGATATGTAGATCTCCTCCCATTGTAACCGACTCTGTGTAACCCTATCCCTCTCCGATGTCTATATAAACCGGAGGGGTTTAGTCCGTAGGACGAACAACAATCATACCATAGGCTAGCTTCTAGGGTTTAGCCTCTCTGATCTCGTGGTAGATCTACTCTTGTACTACCCATATCTTCAATATTAATCAAACAGGAGTAGGGTTTTACCTCCATCGAGAGGGCCCGAACCTGGGTAAAAACATCTTGTACCTTGTCTCCTGTTACCATCCTCCTAGACGCACAGTTCGGGACCCCCTATCCGAGATCCACCGGTTTTGACACTGACAACGATCTTTTTCTAAGCTTACAGTTGGGTCTTGTACATCACATCATTCTCCTAATGATGTGATCCCATTATCAAATGACAACTCATGTCTATGGTTTTTATTGGACAGAAAGACTGTAAGGGAACCCCCTACAGAATAATTGGTGCAACAAACCCAAATTGCAAGTACCATGCCTTAAACCTGGGTGGGCGGGAAGGCATCAGCCCCTTCCGACCACTAGGCTATGCCTTAGTCTGTAACTCAGATCTATGGTTAGGAAACCGTAACCATCTTTGATCAATGAGTAGTCTAGTAGAGGCTTACTAGGGACATGGTGTAGTTTTGTTTTCACACATGTATTTAAGTTCCCGATCGATACAATTCTAGCATGAATAATAAACATTTTTCTTGAACGGGAAATATGATAATAACCATTTTATTATTGCCTCTAGGCCATATTTCCAACACGTAAAATAACAGAAATAATCATGAATTCTCGCCTCCTTAAAAAATGTGTCACTTGGCCACTGAGGGAGTCCTGGATTAGGGGGTGTCCGGATAGCCGAACTATCACCGGTGGCTGGACACCTGGACTATGAAGATACAAGATTGAAGACTTCGTCCCGTGTCCGGATGGGTTTTCCTTGGCGTGGAAGGCAAGCTTGGCGATTCGGATGTGTAGATCTCCTACCATTGTAACCGACTGTGTGTAACCCTAAACCTATCCGGTGTCTATATAAACAGGAGGGTTTTAGTCCGTAGGACGAACAACAATCATACCATAGGCTAGCTTCTAGGGCTTAGCCTCTCTGATCTCGTGGTAGATCTACTCTTGTACTACCCATATCATCAATATTAATCAAGCAGGAGTAGGGTTTTACCTCCATCGAGAGGGCCCGAACCTGGGTAAAAACATCGTGTCCCTTGTCTCCTGTTACCATCCACCTAGACGCGATTCGGGACCCCCTACCCGAGATCCGCGGTTTTGACACCGACATTGGTGCTTTCATTGAGAGTTCTTACGTGTCTTCATCCTTAGGCCCGATGGCTCCTTCGATCATCAACAACGACGCGGTCCAGGTGAGACTTTTCTCCCGGACAGATCTTACGTATTCGGCGGCTTTGCTGCGGGCAATTCACTTGGCCATCTGGAGCAGATCGAAAGCTACGCCCGGCCTTCAGTCAGACTTGGGAGTTTGAACTACGGCCGACATCCACGGAGAATTAATCTTGACGGATTCGAGCCTGACCAATTGCGCGCCTTTATGCGGATGGGCACGATCCGGCTCTGCCGCCCGAACAGTGCCACGAGGTCGCACCGGCGTCCGCTCGGCCCTTAGCTCGGAGCCGACTCCGCCGATCAGGGACGAGTGGCTGGACACCGACTTCGGGGTTACGATCTCTCTGGCGATTGAGCCAAACACCATCCACATCGCTGCGAATCCTGTGACTCCAAGGTGCCGGACTCCGCTCTGAACTCCGAACCTCCCGCGCCCCGGCCAATCGAATCCGATTGGGCGCCGGTCATGGAGTTCACTGCCGCGGACATCTTTCAGCACTCGCCCTTTGGCGACATCCGGAATTCACTACAGTCTCTCTCTTTATCAGGAGAGCCTGGCGGACTACGGTCGGGAAGGTTGGGATGGGGACGGCGAAGAAATTCAACGCCCACCCACCACCCACTTTGTAGCCAATGTCGATGATTTAACCAACATGCTCGACTTCGACTCCGAAGACATCGACGGTATGGACGACGATGCGGAGACGACCAAGAACCAGCGCCTACAGAGCACTGGAAGGCCACCTCGTCATACGACTTATACATGGTGGACATCCCAAAAGATGGGAACGGCGATGGAACAGCGGAGGATGACCCCTCCAAGAAACAGGCCAAGCGTCGACGTCAGCGGCGCCGCTCTAAATCCCGCCATAGCAAAAACGGTGATTCCGCACGGAGATAATAACACCCTGCATAAAGGTCAAGACAACCCACTCCAGCAAGATTCAGCACAAGAGGAGGGAGAAGCCAGCCCTCATGATAGAGCGGCAGACATGGAGGTGGAGGACGATAATTATATGCCTCCCTCCGAAGATGAGGCAAGCCTCGACGACGACGAATTTGTCGTGCCTGAGGATCCCGCCGAACAGGAGTGCTTCAAGCGCTGGCTTATGGCCACGGCAAGCAGCCTCAATAAAAAGCAGCAGCAGCTTAGAGCTGACCAATACTTGCTAGCTGACAGATGGATGAAGTCCTTGCGGCAAGAGTACGAACTTCGGCGCCCTCCAAGAGATACCCAAAACACAGGCTGCTGCCCAATTAGAGGAAGCAGCACCCAAACCTACATCACCAGCGCATGATGCGGCCGACCGGCCACCCCGTGGTCGCGACAGAGAGGCCTCTAGACCCTCCATTCAAGCCGCACCCCGGCGTCGCTCAAAAAGTACCAAGGCATGGGGAAACGCGCCAGAACTGTGAGACATATTGGAGGACAAGGCAAGGCAAACAAGATCGATCTACGGATCGCGCGGGCGCCCCACGACACGCGGCGATAACCGTCACACCGGATACAGCAATTCCGGCCGGGCCGAACACAAGATGAACAAAGCTCATTTGAGCTGCGTCGTGATATAGCTCAATACTGAGGCGAGCACACCCACTATGCTTCACAGACGAAGTGATGGATCATCAAATCCCCGAGGGTTTCAAACCCGTAAACATCAAATCATACGATGGCACAACAGATCATGTGGTTTGGATCGAGGACTACCCCCTCCATATCCACATGGCCCACGGTGATGATCTACACGCCATCAGATACCTCCCACTCAAGCTTAAAGGACCAGCTCGGCATTGGCTTAACAGCTTGCCAGCAGAATCAATTGGTTGTTGGGAGGACCTGGAAGCCGCATTCCTTGATAACTTCTAGGGCACATATGGGCGACCACCAGATGCCGATGACCTCAGCCACATAATTTAGCAGCCAGAAGAATCGGCGGAACAATTACGGACACGGTTCCTATCCAAGAAAAATCAAATCGTTATTTGTCCGGGATCACGAGAGGCCCTTGCAGCCTTCAAACATAACATCCGCGACGAGTGGCTTGCCCGGCACCTAGGACAGGAAAAGCCGGAATCCATGGTAGCCCTCACAACACTCATGACCCGCTTTTGCGCGGGAGAGGACAGCTGGCTAGCTCGTAGCAACAACTTGACCAAAAACCCTGGTATTTCGGATACAAAGGACAGCAATGGCAGGTCGCGTCGCAACAAGCACAAGCGCCCCATTAACGATGATAATGATGAAGATACGACAGTCAATGCCGGATTCAGAGGCTCTAAACCCGGTCAGCGGAACAATCCGTTCAAAATAAATACTCAGGGCCTGTCCAATCTGGACCGAATACTCGACCGCTCGTGCCAAATACATGGCACCCCCGAAAAACCAGCCAACCACACCAACAGGGATTGTTGGGTCTTCAAACAGGCAGGCAAGTTAAATGCCTAACTCAATGACAAGGGACTGCATAGCAATGACAACGAGGAGCCCCGGCCGCGGAACAATAGAGGACAGAAGGGTTTCCCCCCACAAGTGCGGACGTTGAACATGATATACGCAACCCACATACCCAAAAGGGAGCGAAAGCGTGCACTAAGGGACGTATATGCGATGGAGCCAGTCGCCCCGAAGTTCAATCCATGGTCCTCCTGCCCGATCAAGTTTGATCGAAGGGACCACCCCACTAGCATCCGCCACGGCGGATTCGCCGCATTGGTTCTTGACCCAATCATCGACGGATTTCACCTCACTAGAGTCCTGATGGACGGTGGTAGCAGCCTGAACCTGCTTTATCAGGATATAGTGCGCAAAATGGGCATAGACCCCTCAAGGATTAAACCCACAAAGACGACCTTTAAAGGCGTCATACCAGATGTAGAGGCCAATTATGCGAGCTCGATTACACTCAAAGTGGTCTTGGATCCCGGATAACTTCCGAAGCGAAGAGTTAATCTTTGACATAGTCCCGTTCCGCAGCGGCTATCACGCACTGCTCGGACAAATCGCATTTGCAAAGTTCAATGCGGTGCCACACTATGCGTACCTCAAGCTCAAGATGCCAGGCCCTCGAGGAGTAATCACGGTCAATGGAAACACCAAACGCTCTCTCTGAACGGAGGAGCACACGGCGGCCCTCGCGGCAGAGGTGCAAAGCCGCCTCTCACAACAATTCTCGAGTCCGGCTATTAAACGTCCGGACACCGTCAAGCGCGCCCAGAGTAACCTACAACAAGACCGCCTGGCACGATCCGAGCACGCGTAGCAATCCGGCCCCAACCCCAGCCCTCGCGAAATTGCGAAGCCAGTACTACGCGTACATAACTACGCTCTGGAGATACCATGGGCATAAGGGGAGGGGCACGACCACGGCACGCCCAGAATGCGGCTCAACCGCACCAAGGGCTCCTGATTGTGTCATTCTTTTTCTTTCTTCTTTTCTCTTACTTTCAGGACTCCGTTTTCCAGAAGCCCTATCCGGCACTAGAATTGCCGAACTCACGATGCAACAGCCAGGGAAGCAGAAAGCTACGTCGAGTGTCCAGGTGGTCTCTACTACGAGCATTATACCATTTTACATACCATCCATGACTTACCCCTGGAGGGGACATGTTAAATACTCCCATCCCTTGCTTATCGCACTATTTGTATCGTTCTGCTTTCATTGCAGTACCTTTTTGAATAAACAATACATAGCTTTTTCCTATTATTGCACTCCTTTTTTTATCTATATATATGTTCATTCATGACATGTTGCACCCATTACACTTTAGTACGGCCAATACACCGAGGGGCTTAAGTACCCCAAAAATATGGTGTGATAAGTCCGAACACTTTCACAAGTGCGGCACCCCAAACTTATAGCATTATATGCATCGGCTCCGAATCATGTCTTGGGTCAATAGTTGGGTTTGCCGGCTCCCATGTTTTGGTACCTTACGTTCCGTTATATCGGCTAAGGTATTTGGGAGAACCACTGCGATTGTGCCCGGTTGAGCTGGGTTGAGCACATCGGTGGAGAAAGCTAGAACTGACTGTCATGATAGAGGCGACATGGTCGCTGTTCGAGAGGTTTTTCGGGTCCCTAAAGACTTATGCCGCTTAGAGCGAGGAGTCGGCATTGTCCGTCCAAGGCGTGGATAGAGCCCCGAACTCGGTCCTCCGAATACTAGGGGCTTCGCCGAAATTTAAAATTATAGAATTCTATGGCTAAGTGAGAGTGTTCAAGCACTACAGTCCGGATGCCTTGTTCGTTGCGTTGAGCGCCTCCCTCGAAGGACCCAAGAATGGGAACAAGAGCGCTCAAGTTTATCCCGAACACCCCAGCACTTGTGGCATGGGGGCTGAAGCCAACGACTTGCCATCTCTCAAATTTGATAAACGGCCGCAGAGAAGGTAATATTTTAAATTCACAAGCGTTGTTTAGCGCATATGAACAAGTTTTCAGCGTATAGGATAACAAATGCGAGTCTATTCAAAAGTTACATCTTGGGAGCATTCACCCGCTATAAGGCGGGCACCCTTCAGGACGCCCTCATAGTACATTTCGGGCTTGCGATGCTCCTTCCCCTTTGGTGGCCCGTCCGTCACAAGCTTCTCAGCATCCAGATTGCCCAGTGCACTTTAGCACGGGCAAGGGCCCGACGGGCACCTTCAATGTAGACGGAGCCCTTGATGACTTCAATCCATGGACAGGAGTCCACCAGCCGCCGCACTAGCCCGAAGTAGCTCCCGGGCATGGCTTCCAATGGCCACAGCCGAATTATGAGTCCCTTCATGGCCTGTTTGGCGACCTTGTGGAGCTCGACCAGCTGCTTCAGCTGGTCGCTCAGGGGCACCGGATGTCAGCCTCGGCCTCGACATCTTGTGGCCAGAACACCTTTTCCGTCGAGCTCCCCTCCTTGGCGCGGTAGAACGCGGCAGCATCAGACACACTACGGGGCAGATCTGTGAATGCTCTTGGAGAGCTCCGGATTCGGGTAAGTAATAGGTAATTCACTTTTCCATGCTTGCTTTGCATAAAGAATGCCTTACCCGCCGCTATCTTCTTTAATGATTCAATTTCCTGGAGGGCTTTCTGGGCTTCGGCCTTAGCGGCTTTGGCACTCTCAAGAGCCGAGGCGAGCTCGGACTCTCGAGTCTTCGAGTCACGCTCCAACCTCTCATGTTTTTCCACGAGCCTGGAGCTCTTGCCGCACCTCCGCCACCCGCGCCTCCTGCTTCTCTCGCTCGGTGCGCTCATGGCGCTTTGCTTCGGCCGTGGACACCGCTTCCCTCGTGGTCACCACCTCGTTCGTGGCCCCTACAATACCCACGTTAGTCCATGCATTTTTGCAACCAAATCCTTTCTATAAGGTATTACTTTAATAAGGTATTACTTACCTTCCTTGTCCTCGAGCTGCTTCTTGGCAAGGCCAAGCTCGTTCTCGGACCGCTCGAGGCTCTGCTTCAATGCATTGACCTCCGCAGTCAGTGCGGCAGAGGTCAGCAGCGCAGCCCGCATTCCCATATTGACATACTTATGTTAGACTCCTGCGTATATCTTTTTAGATCCTTAGTCCGGCTTTTCTTTCTGAACACCGAACTAAGCATCAGGGGCTACTATCTATGCGGTAAAATTTTACATATTCTAAACTTACCTCAAAGCCTGTTAGAAGGATGGTACAGGCTTGATCAACCCGCTCTTGGCGGGTGAACTTCTGGATCACCACACTCATAACAAAGGCGGTGCTCCTCGTCGATGGAGGCGCTGTTAAGCGCCTCTAGCCAACTATCCGGTGCCTCCGGATGGGCGGAGGTCACCGGCGTCGCGATCCTGCCCTTCTTCTGAAGGGGCCGCTTGCGGACTTGGAACCATCGAAGGTTCGGTGACAGAGTCCGGCACAGGGCCGGACTTAGAGCCCTCGGGGGTCTCGCCCCCTTTGCGCCCAGAGTCCGGGACGTCGCCTTGCG
The DNA here is from genome assembly GCA_021605145.1 of Aegilops bicornis. Lineage (NCBI taxonomy): Eukaryota > Viridiplantae > Streptophyta > Magnoliopsida > Poales > Poaceae > Aegilops > Aegilops bicornis. Next base: position 551,105,098 of record CM038672.1, on the reverse strand, counting down.
GCGCCTCCAGGACCACCTCCTCCTGGCTGGGCCCCTTTTGGGACTCCACCACGGTATCGTCTGCGTCACGAGGAGAGGAGGCGGTCGGAAGTGAAGTGCTATTCACATCCGACGAATCCAGGGAGCCGCTAGACGAAGCGGCGAGCTCATCCTTGGGCGGGCTACATGGTTATATTCCACGTTAGAAGACACTATGCGACAAATAAAAAGTCATGAGCTATTTCGGAGTCCGGACACTTACGATTGCGCCAGGGGCTTGGCCCTTGGTGGCCACTCCTCGTCATTGTCGGCATCGGTGGAGAATTCCGGAGGAAGGGTCCTTCCTTTCTTGGACCCTCCGGCCTCCCCAGTCGGGGCGGCCTTCCTTTTCTTCTCTCCCCCTGCTAGGGGAGAGGCTTCTTTTTCCTCCTCCCCGTCCTCAGGGGAGGATTCGCCTCAGAGTAGTCGGACGATGAGTCTGACAACACCTGGCGTCGGGTGCTCCTTCGAGTCCCCGAGGCCTTCTTATTGGCCTTCTTCTCCGCCACCACGTGAGGTGCCGGAGCCAGCAGCCCCGTCAAGCGGGCGTCCGCTGGGTCTTCTGGCAAGGGAGCCGGACAGTTACGCCAGTCCTGTCAAAGGTAAGGGAGTTTAGATCCCACATAGAGTCAAACTATGAAAAACAAGAGTCCCATAAATGGGAAAATAGCTTACCTCGGTAGCTTGGCGCTACGAGCTGAATCTGCGATCTTTGGAAGCAGATGTGAGAGCCTCGGTGCCATTGAACAACACCTTCCAGGCATCTTGGTACGTAGTGTCGAAGAGCCTTTTCAGAGTTTGGTGTTGTGCCGGATCGAACTCCCACAATTTGAAGGCCCGTTGTTGGCATGGGAGGATCCGGCGGATGAGCATAACCTGGACTACATTGACAAGCCCGAGATTCTTGTCCACGGGGTTCGGGGCCTTGAGTTTGGAGTCCGGACAGCTCTTCTGAATCACCCCATGTCAGGCCCGTCTCTTTCCATGATGTGAGCCGTGTGGGGAAGCCGGATCGGAATTCGGGGGCCGCCGCCCATTGAGAGTCGCGTGGCCCGGTGATGTAGAACCACCCCGATTGCTACCCCTTTATGGTCTCCACAAATGAGCCCTCAAGCCATAGGACTTTGGCCATCTTGCCAACCATGGCACCTCCGCACTCCGCTTGGCGGCCGCCCACTACCTTGGCTTGACATTAAAGGTCTTGACCATAAGTCGAAGTGGGGCTGGATGCGAAGAAAGGCCTCGCACACGCATTTATAAACGCCGAGATGTTGAGGATGAAGTTCGGGGCCAGATCATGGAAATCCAGGCCGTAGTAGAACACCCCGGACAAATGGGTGAAGTGGAAAACCTAGTCCGCGGAGGAAGTGGGTGAGGAACACCACCCTCTCATGGGGCCTAGGGGTGGGAATGAGCTGCCCCTCGTCGGGGAGCCGGTGCGCGATGTCGCTGGACAAGTATCCGGCCTTCCGCAGCTTTTTGACTTGTCCCTCCGTGACGGAGGAGACCATCCACTTGCCTCCCACTCCGGACATGGCTGGAGAAAGTTGAGGAGGGATGTGCGGACTTGGGCGCTGGAGCTCGAGTGCGCGGAAATGGATGAGCAAAGGAGGAAGAAGGCGTAGGTGAAAAGGTGGATCTGTATCCCCTTATATGGACGGACGAAGCTATGCGTCCCCCGCCAGCCTGGAAAAACTCGCTTATCTCCCAAGCGCCGTAATCAATGGCGCGGTTGGGTTTCCCACGCCCGTATTGATGGGAATCCCGGAATAAGGGGGCACGATCTCCGCTTTGATAAGACGTGCCAAGGAAACCGCCTCGCTAAACACGCTGAGGTGGAACAGTAAAAACGATTCGTATAAAGGCCTGGCCGTGGTGTGATGTCACGTCGTGAAATACGTCAGCAGATCTGTGCAAAGGTTATTCTCTCTACGGTGGTATGTGGAACTTGTTTTGCAGAGCCGGACACAATCCTTGTGCTCAAAACCTTCTATGAAGTATTCGGAGGAGGAACCCGCCTTCCAATGCCGAAGACAATATGCTACCGGACTCGTGCGTCATTGAAGCCTGGTTCAGAGACTCTTGAGGAGTCTGGATTAGGGGGTGTCCAGATAGCCGAACTATCACCGATGGCCGGACTCCTGGACTATGAAGATACAAGATTGAAGAATTCGTCCCGTGTCCGGATGGGACTTTCCTTGGCGTGGAAGGCAAGCTTGGCGATACGGATGTGTAGATCTCCTACCATTGTAACCGACTCTGTGTAACCCTAACTCTATCCGGTGTCTATATAAACCGGAGGGTTTTAGTCCGTTGGACGAACAACAATAATACCATAGGCTAGCTTCTAGGGTTTAGCCTCTCTGATCTCGTGGTAGATCTACTCTTGTACTACCCATATCATCAATATTAATCAAGCAGGAGTAGGGTTTTACCTCCATCGAGAGGGCCCAAACCTGGTTAAAAACATCGTGTCCCTTGTCTCCTGCTACCATCCGCCTAGATGCACAGTTCAGGACCCCCTACCCGAGATCCGCCGGTTTTGACACCGACAGCCACTCACACGGCCGAACCTTTGTCACACGCGGAAGATTGTACTTGGGCTTGTCCTCTGGAGTTTCCTCCTAAATACGGCTTGATGAGCCGCTTAACCACCTCCTAATATTTTGTTTCTTTTCTCTGAAAATTTCTGAAATTTTTAGTGACCCAAAATAAAAGTGAACGAAACTCAACAAAATTGATAGCAACTACTCCTACAAGTGCCTACAGGCTATATCATGCAACAAAACTACTTTTGACCATATAAATTTGATATGCAAGCTCAAGAACATGGTCAAAACAGCAACAAAAAATTGCAATGTATAAAGCACTAGAACACAACCTAATTGGACCAACGGAGGAGCACTACAAAAAAAATACACTTCCATGATGATACGTGTGTGTCATAGTACGTCACGTTTTCTGTCATGCATGTACATCTGATACGTCTCCGTCGTATCTACTTTTCCAAATACTTTTGCCCTTGTTTTGGACTCTAACCTACATGATTTGAATAGAACTAACCCGGACTAACGCTGTTTTCAGCAGAATTTCCATGGTGTTATTTTTGTGCAGAAATAAAAGTTCTCGGAATGACCTGAAACTTCACGGAGAATATTTTGGATATAATAAAAAATACTAGCGAAATAATCAAGACCAGGGGGCCCACACCCTGTCCACGAGGGTGGGAGGCGCAACTGCCCCTGGGCGCGCCCCCTGCCTCGTGGGCTCCCTGGAGCTCCACCGACCTCAACTCCAACTCCATATATTCGTGTTCGGGGAGAAAAAAAACCAAAGAGAAGGATTCATCGCGTTTTGTGATACGGAGCCGCCACCAAGCCCTAAACTCTCTCGGGAGGGCTGATCTGGAGTCCGTTCGGGGCTCTGGAGAGGGGAATCCGTCGCCGTCGTCATCATCAACCATCCTCCATCACCAATATCATGATGCTCACCGCCGTGCGTGAGTAATTCCATCGTAGGCTTGCTTGATGGTGATGGGTTGGATGAGATTTATCAGGTAATCGAGTTAGTTTTGTTAGGGTTTGATACCTAATATCCATTATGTTCTGAGATTGATGTTGCTATGACTTTGCGATTCTTAATGCTTGTCACTGGGGCCCGAGTGCCATCATTTGAGATCTAAAACTATTATGTTTTCATGAATATATGTGAGTTATTGATCCTATCTTGCATGTCAATAGTCACCTACTATGTGTTATGATCCGACAACCCCGAAGTGACAATAATCGAGACCACTCTCGGTGATGACTAGTTTGAGGAGTTCATGTATTCACTATGTGTTAATGCTTTGGTCCAGTACTCTATGAAAAGGAGGCCTTAATATCCCTTAGTTTCCAATAGGACCCCGCTGCCACGGGAGGGTAGGACAAAAGATGTCATGCAAGTTCTTTTCCATAAGCACGTATGACTATATTCGAAATACATGCCTACATAACATTGATGAATTGGAGCTAGTTCTGTGTCACCCTATGTTATAACTGTTACATGATGAACCGCATCCGACATAATTATCCATCACCGATCCAATGCCTACAAGCTTTTCACATATTGCTCTTTGCTTAGTTATTTTACCGTTGCCACTATTACAAATACTACAAAACTGCTACTATTACCTTTGACACTATTACCGTTACTTCCATACTACTTTGCTACTAAATACTTTGCTGCAGATATTAAGTTATCCAGGTGTGGTTGAATTGACAACTCAACTGCTAATACTTGAGAATATTCTTTGGCTCCCCTTGTGTCGAATCAAAAAATTTGGGTTGAATACTCTACCCTCGAAAACTGTTGCGATCCCCTATACTTCTGGGTTATCAAGACTATTTTCTGGCGCCGTTGCCAGGGAGCATAGCTCTATTCTTTGAGTAACCTGGGATTTATATCTGCTGATCACTATGAGGAACTTGAAAGATGATAAAACCAAGATCTATCCCTCAACTACGAAGGGAGGTAAGGAACTACCATCTAGCTCTGCACTTGATTCTCCTTCTGTTTTGAGTAAACTTGCGACACTTAAACCTGCTTCTTCTATTAATTCTGATATGTCGCATGTTATTGTTGATGCCACTTCTGCCTAAGCATGATGCTTATGATGAAACTACTTCTATGCTTGATAATACTGTGCCACTAGGTGAATTTCTTGATGAACAACTTGCTAGGGTTAGAGAGAATGAAATTATTGAAACTGATAATATTGCTAAAAGTGACGATGAATAATCTCCCCCTAAATATGAGTTGCCTATTGTGCCTGAGGGTTATGTTATGGATGACGAAACTGCTAGAGATTTTTTGCTTGCAACGATAGATCTGATCTTAAGAATTATTAGCTAAGCTGAAAGAAAAGTCTTTGAATGCTAGAATGAAATATGACCCTGCTTTTTCTACTTCACCTATCTTTTTTACTGATAGGATTATGATTTCTCTATCGATCCCGAGATAATTACTTTGACTGAATCTGATCCTATTTATGGCTATGAATTTGAAACTGTTGTGGCACATCTTACTAAATTAAATGATATAGCCACCCTATTCACTAATGATGATAAAAATTGCTACTACAATATCCTTAAACTATTTTCGTTCTCATTCAAGGGTGATGCTAAGATATGGTTTAATTCTCTTGATCCTGTTTGTGTGCGTAGTCCCCAGGATATGATTTATTACTTCTCTTCTAAATATTTCCCTGCTCATAAGAAACAAGATGCTATAAAGGAAATATATAACTTTGTGCAAATTGATGAAGAGAGTCTCCCACAAGCTTGGGGGGGCTTCTCCAATTACTTATTACTTTTCCTGATCATCCTCTCAAGAAAAATGAAATACTTGATATCTTTTATAATGGACTAATCAACGCTTCCAGAGACCACCTGGATAGTTGTGCTCGTTGTGTTTTCAGGGAAAGAACAGTCGATCAAGCTGAATTGCTTTTGAATAATATGTTGACTCACTAGTAGAAAAAGGGCCATTTGTCCCAGTTCATAAGGCCCATCTGTCCCGGTTGTGGAACCGGGACTAAAGGGTCATTACTAATGCCCTAGGCCTTTAGTCCCGGTTCTTATACCAACCGGGACAGATGGGCCTCCACGTGGCCGCTCCGGTGAGCCCATGCAGGAGGGCCTTTGGTCCCGGTTGGTAGCACCAACTGGGACCAATAAGCTTCCACGCGTCAGGATTTCAGGGGCTGGTTTTTTTAAAGGAGGTGGTTTAGGGGTTTTGGGGGTTAATTTAGGTTGTTATAGGTAGCTAATACAGAGACGTGTCCTATCTTATCTCCGTGCTACTGCTATACTGCTATTTCTAAACATGACTTAGATTGAAGTGACGCAACATGTGGTGCGTGTTGAAAGTAATACTAAAACTAACTTGATCAAGTTTGGATTGTACTACTTTCGACATGAACCACATGCATGTTGGCTTCACTTCAATCCAATCCATGTTCATTTCACCCACAGATATATAATAACTCTTCATGCTCGCATCATGCATCATCATAATAACAAGTCCTACTTCATCATCATACAACTTCTACTCGTTGTTAATAACAAGTCATCCGATCATCATCCTGGTAGTCATCGAACCAACCCTACTTAATTGTTCTTAGCACATGATCATTAGTATTATGCAGGACCTAAATACCCTATTTAAGGTAAAATAGCATAAAACAATATAGACCCAGACTCTCCATTATGGAGAATGAAGATCATCCTGTCTCCAATTCTTGCACGGCGCTTCCTTTTGCTTCCAAGAACCTCCTTACGACTGTCCATGCATTTTTCCATTCTCTGATTAGCATGTCTCCACTTCTTTTAGAAACCCGGTATGGACAATAGAGATTCATTGGATGACCTTGATATATGTTCAAAACACGAAGGCTACCATTCTGATACATCAAATGAGGCACACAATCCTCTCGGATTCTCTCTTGAAAAACATAGTAATAACTTGATAGTTAGCAATGATTTACTAGGTTTAGAAGTATGCAAAAGATGCACGGATGTCGTAATAGTAAAAAATCTTACCAGGGTATCTCCATATTAGTTACGTAGTTCAACACGTGCACTAGTGGCACGTATTGTTGAGGAGTTTGATTGTAGATATTGTAATTCTCAAGATTAGTACAAAATCCGACCAGATGATTTTTCTCCTGATAAGTTAACTCGGAGCCATCGATGTAGTGGCTTTTTTCTACCATGTTCCGCTCATTGTTTGAACAATCACAATAAGCTGTCGACTATTTAGAAATAAACAATGTAATTTAGTTAATAATTAACTATGTTTGAGAAACTCACATAGCGGTAGAACTAGAGGCGTATCAACACGGACCCAAATGTCCATATTGTCTTGGTCGATGTCAGGATCACCAAGATCCATGGTGACAAGCATACCCTCATCAAAACCATACATCTTGCAAAATGCTTCCCAATTTTTGCAACCAAAATGGGATACGCTCTCAGCATTATACAGATTTACTTCAAAATCCAAATCATGATGGGTCCTTAGGTGAATTTTCTTCGTTTCAAAATTTTCATGGTCTTCAAAATCCATCCTCTCCAAGACATAGCGTCTTGCATGGCATGGGATAAGCTATACTCGAATTGTAAAAGATGAAAATTACACGTTGAAATAGTTGAAGTCATGCTTAATTACGAAAAAACACTTGTCGCCGTTGCGTACCGTTTCAACATCGAAGGTCTCCTCGAGCTTAATGCTAAAGCACCGATCATCGTCCAGGTGAGGCCTGTCGCACAAACCTCGATCGTCGTGGCACCAGCCGCACTCCCCCGGGAGAGTTTTGTCGTCCGATAACGGCATTTCATACGTTAATAATTCAAGTTAAACTTGTAAATTAAATATATGTACTACAAAAACTAAATTAGATCATTATTATTCATCACGGGTTGACTATCGGTTTGTCGAGTCTTTCCTTGAAAACTCTCAGCTCACGTGGTGTATACCTTCGACCGTTGATGATGGTCGCTCCTCCATTTGTCCCCGAGTGCATTACACCAAAATTTCTAGCACACAGGAACGAAGGAGAAGCGACCCCCACGACAACAGTCGGGATTCTTCGTCCTCTCGTATATATATGGTGGAACTCTCCCTCACTGATTCCTCTATGAAATTTGCGACCGTCGGTGATGGTAGCTCCTCCTTTCATTCCCGACTTCATTACACCAAATTTTCTAGCACGCGGGAACGAAGGAGAAGCTACCCCCACGACAATAGTCGGGATTCTTCGTCCTCTCATATATGGTGGAGACTCGACAGACTTAAAGTCAACCCAAAATATCGTTTAATTATCTTTCTAAAAGAGGATTTGGCTGGTCTCACCTCGAGGTCGGAGGGGGTCGCGCGGTGACGGGGACAATGGCGGGGATGATGGAGGGGCCAGGGGCTCCTAGATTTCTGCGAAAACAAAAACCCTATAAGCTATCAACTTATCATATGCATACGCCTTGCATAGTGCTCTCCAATTTTAGCATTCAAAGTAGGAGTAGTTTTCCAATTTGAGCATTCAATAAGCAAAATCAAATGGCAAAATAAAGTAGTATTCAAATTAGGATGCATTCAATTATAAGCAAAACTACATCATCTCATGCGTCCGTACATCATCGAATATTATCACTAATACACCTCGTATACTATCATACATATAGCATCGCTAGTATAGCTAGAACCGTAGCGCCCGATGGGTATCGGCGCGGGCGGTGGACACCTAAAGAGATAAAACCATCACAGGATTGCTCCTGTGAGATCTCTAAAGAACCTGCCAGGTATTGTCGAACCTGCCCTCCAACGCAACCATGTAGCGACAGACGTGCTCGTCCTCCTCGCTGACACGGTGACGTACCACCTCCCCGTTGTCCGGAAGCCTCGGCACCATCACTGGCCCACGCGACCGCCACCAAACAAGGATCGGGTCAACGACGGGCTGGCTCCTCACCAACCTACCCCCCCCCCCCCGGAAGGTAGCACCTTCCAAAACCAGCTCGGCGGAGCCCTGTCCCGGACATGACCCCTCTGATCAAGCCGGCCTCCTCCACCGAGTCGACGACGAGGATGCGGGATAGGCATCGTCAACGTCGATGCGGGAATAATTGCTTTAACTAAAAAATAAACTAGTTCTATTAATTTCCTTGCTTAAAAATAAACTACTTCTATAGTAAAATAAACTAGTTTTGTTAAATCAACTAGTTCAACCACTAAACACTTACTATAAATAGAATAAAGTAGTACTTACTAATTAAAAATAAACTAGTTTAACTAGGTCTATTATTTTTCTAACTAATTATATTAAACACTTTCTCTTCTTATTCTATGAACAAAAATTTAAACAGAAAAATCATAAAAATTCTATGAACAAAATAAAAATTCTATGAACAAAATTACAATAGAAAAAAATCATCAGAATTCTATGAAACAAATTGACATATTCTTTGCATATATATGAACACACAAACATTTGCATATTCAACAATAATATCACCAAAAAAATCTATGAACAGAAAAAAATTCTAACTTTTGCATATTATTAATTTATGAACAAATTACAACAAGTCAATTAACTACACATCTAAACTACGCATCTAAACTAACTACACATCTAAGTTAGGAAATTCATATATGGCGCTCTCACTGTGCAACGGGGCAGCGATCGACGAGGAGGCAGGGCACCGGGGCGACGATGAGGGATGCGGCGACGGTGACGGTGAGGGGCGCGACGACGGCGACATTGAGGAGCGCGGCAACGGCGACGGTGAGGGGCGCAGCGACGGGCGATGAGGAGGCAGGGGGCGGCGACAGCGATGGTGAGTGGCGCGGCGACGGGCGGCGAGGAGAGGCGAGGCGCGGGCGACGGCGTCTGGGCGGCGCGGGAAGGCGTCGGAGGTAGGGCGGTGACGGCGACGGCGAGGCGCAGAGCGGCAGCCTGGCGGCATCATCGGGGCGGGATCGAAGAACTGAACGAAAATTTTCACAAGTGTTGTATATATAGACGGAGCATTGGTACCGGTTCATAGCAGCAACTGGGACCAAAGACCCCTTTAGTCCCGGTTGGTGCCACCAACCGGGACCAAAGGCCTCTTTTCAATAGCCCAAAAGGTGGGAAGCGACGGCCTTTGGTCCCGGTTGGTGGCACCAACCGGGTCTAAAGGGGTGGCATTGGTCCCGGTTGGGGCAACGAACCGGTACCAATGCACCCCTTTAGTCCCGGTTAGTGCCACCAACCGGGACCAAAAGGCCTTGTGCTGCTGCGCCCGCGTCGATAGTTTAGTCCCACCTCGCTAGTTGAGAGGGGCGCGCAGTGCTTTATAAGCCCCATTGCCGCACCCCTCTCGAGCTCCTCTCCATTGCAGGCTTACGGGCCTAATAGAAACTGCTATGCTTGATGGGCCCTCTTGGGCCTTATCTTGCTTTGAATCTCGCCTTTGTTTGGTTTCTAGTCGTATTCAGGGAGTGGTGGCCGAGTAGGTGGCATATTTTTTATTTTTTCCCTGTTTTTTGTGTTTTCTTTTTTCCTTTATTTATTTTGTTTTGTTTCAACTTACAACAAAGAACTTATTTATTTTATTTTGTTTCTAATTACTTATTTATTTCACTTTATGATAATTCTTTTTGCTTATGTTATTAAAGTTTTTTTATTTTTTATTTGGTTTGTACTTATATATTTTATTAAAGTTTATCTGTTTTAAATATCAGTTATAAATATTTGTTTTATATATCTGTTTTAATAAAAACCAGATTTTGTTAATTTTTTTGCTATTAAATTCTTTTTTACTATTAATGTTTTGAACAAAAAATACTTTGTTAATATAAGTTGCATAAATTTTATTTAATTTTAGTTTCAGAAATACTAGAGGTTTATATAAGTTTTTAGTTGATCATAACAAATATTATTGTTTTATGCATTTTATTATTTTAATGCATTTATCGCTTTTTTGAGCTATAAGACCCGGAAATTGAAAAGCATTTCAAATGAACTCCAAAAAGGTTGAAAATTGGCATGGTATCATCATTTCACCCACATAGCATGTGCAAAAAAGTTGAGAGGGTTACGGTAAAAACTAGATGCACTTCGTGTAGAAAACGGACAATCTGTTTTAAAGTATCAGGATTTCATACAGAAACTCGTCTGTTACAACACACATTTCAAATGAAGTACGAAAAGGTTGAAAGTTTGCATGGTATCATCATAATAATTGTGGAGAGAAAATCTTCACTTTTTTCGCTTGTGTGCTTTGCTTATTGCGCCCTAACCATGGATAATCTTCATCGTTTATCAGGATGCTTGGGTCAGCCTTGACTTTGAAGGGAGGAATTTCATGAAACTTTTCATAATCTTCAGACATGTCTATCTTGCTCTCCACTCCCACTATGTCCCTTTTTCCTGAAAGAACTATGTGGCGCTTTGGCTCGTCATATGATGTATTCGCTTCCTTATCTTTTCTTTTGCTCGGTTTGGTAGACATGTCCTTCACATAGATAACCTGTGCCACATCATTGGCTAGGACGAACGGTTCGTCAGTGTACCCAAGATTGTTCAGATCCACTGTTGTCATTCCGTACTCTGGGTCTACCTGTACCCCGCGTCCTGACAGATTGACCCATTTGCACTTAACCAAAGGGACCTTAAAATCATGTCCGTAGTCAAGTTCCCATATTTCCATTATCTAACCATAAAATCTCTCGGTTGCTGCATCAAAGCGTACACCGCTGTTTTGGTTGGTGCTCTTTTGATCTTGGGCGATCGTGTAAAATGTATTCCCATTTATCTCGTATCCTTTGTAAGTCAATACAGTCCAAGATGGTCCCCTGGACAACGAGTACAGCTCATCACAAATAGTGGTGTCACCTCTGAGACGTGTTTCCAACCAACTGCTGAAAGTCCTGATGTGTTCACATGTAATCCAGTCGTCACACTGCTCCGGGTGTTTGGAGCGCAGACTGTTCTTGTGTTCATCGACATACGGGGTCACCAAGGTAGAGTTATGTAGTACTGTGTAGTGTGCTTGAGACCAAGAATGCCCATCCTTGCATATTATTGAGTCCGCTCCTAGCGTGCCTTTTCCAGTCAGTCTCCCATCATACCGCGATTTAGGGAGACCTATCTTCTTAAGGCCAGGAATGAAGTCAACACAAAACCCAATGACATCCTCTGTTTGATGGCCCATGGAGATGCTTCCTTCCGCCTAGCACGGTTACGGACATCTTTCTTTAGGACTCCCATCAACCTCTCAAAGGGGAACATATTGTGTAGAAATACGGGGCCCAGAATGACAATCTCGTCGACTAGGTGAACTAGGACGTGTGTCATGATATTGAAGAAGGATGGTGCGAACACCAGCTCGAAACTGACAAGACATTGCGCCACAACACTCCTTAGCCTTGGTATGATTTCTGGATCGATCACCTTCTGAGAGATTGCATTGAGGAATGCACATAGCTTCACCATGGCTAATCGGACATTTTCCGATAGAAGCCCCCTCAATGCAACCGGAAGCAATTGTGTCATAATCACTTGGCAGTCATGAGACTTTAGGTTCTGGAACTTTTTCTCTGGAATATTTTTTATTCCCTTTATATTCGACGAGAAGCCAGTCGGGACCTTCATACTAAGCATGCATTCAAAAAAGATTTCCTTCTCTTTGGTAAAAGCGTAGCTGGCAGGACCTTCGTACTGCTTTCGAGGCATGCCGTCTTTTTCGTGCAAACGTTGCAGGTCCTCCCTTGCCTCAGGTGTATATTTTGTCTTCCCATACACGCCCAAGAAGCCTAACAGGTTCACGCAAAGGTTCTTCGTCACATGCATCACGTCGATTGAAGAGCGTACCTCTAGCTCTTTCTAGTAGGGTAGGTCCCAAAATATAGATTTCTTCTTCCACATGAGTGCGCGTCCCTCAGCGTCATTCGGAACAGCTAGTCCGCTGGGACCCTTTCCAAATATTACGTGTAAATTAGAGACCATAGCAAGTACGTGATCACCGGTACGCATGGCGGGCTTCTTCCGGTGATCTTCCTCTCCTTTGAAATTCTTGCCGTTCTTTCGACATTGATGGTTGGTCGGGAGAAATCGACAATGGCCCAAGAACACATTCTTCCTGCATCTGTCCAGGTATATACTTTTTGTGTCAGCTAAACAGTCCGTGCATGCATGGTATCCCTTGTTTGTTTGTCCTGAAAGGTTACTGAGAGCGGGCCAATCATTGATGGTCACGAACAGCAACACCTTTAGGTCAAATTCTTCCCCCATGTGCTCATCCCACGCACGTACACCTGTTCCATTCCACAGCTGTAAGAGCTCTTCAACTAATGGCCTTAGGTACAGATCAATGTCGTTGTCGGGTTGCTTAGGGCCTTCGATGAGAATTGGCATCATAATGAACTTCCGCTTCATGCACATCCAAGGAGGAAGTTTATACATACATAGAGTCACGAGCCAGGCGTTGTGATTGCTGCTCTGCTCCCCGAAACGATTAATGCCATCCGCACTTAAAGAAAACCATACGTTCCTTGGGTCACTTGCAAACTCAGCCCATAACTTTCTCTCGATTTTTCTCCACTACGACCCGTCAGCGGGTGCTCTCAACTTCCCGTCTTTCTTGCAGTCCTCACTATGCCATCGCATCAACTTGGCTTGCTCTTTGTTTCTGAACAGTCATTTCAACCGTGATATTATAGGAGCATACCACATCGCCTTCGTAGGAACCCTCTTTCTGCGGGCCTCGCCCTCAACATCACCTGGGTCATCTCGACTGATCTTATACCGCAATGCACCGCATACCGGGCATGCGTTCAAATCCTTGTACGCACCGCGGTAGAGGATGCAGTCATTAGGGCATGCATGTATCTTCTCCACCTCCAATCCTAGAGGGCATACGACCTTCTTTGCTGCGTACGTACTGTCAGGCAATTCGTTATCCTTTGGAAGCTTCTTCTTCAATATTTTCAGTAGCTTCTCAAATCCTTTGTTAGGCACATCATTCTCTGCCTTCCACTGCAGCAATTCCATTACGCTAACGAGCTTTGTGTTGCCATCTTCGCAATTGGGGTACAACCCTTTTTTGTGATCCTCTAACGTGTAATCGAACTTCAGCTTCTCCTTTTCACTTTCGCACTTTTCCCTTGCATCAATAATGACCCGGTGGAGATCATCATCGGGCACATCGTCGGGTTCCTCTAGATCTTCAGCTTCCTCTTGATCTTCAGCTTCCCCCGTTGCAGCATGACCGTATTCAGGGGGCACATAGTTGTCATCGTCCTCTTCTTCTTCGCTGTCTTGCATCAAAACCCCTATTTCTCCGTGCTTCGTCCAAACATTATAGTGTGGCATGAAACCCTTATAAAGCATGTGGGTGTGAAGGATTATCTTGTCAGAGTAAGACCTCGTATTCCCACAATTAGGGCATGGACAACACATAAAACCATTCTGCTTGTTTGCCTCGGCCACTTGAGAAAATTATGCACGCCCTTAATGTACTTTCGAGAGGTGTGTATGCATCACCGTACATCCATTGCGGTTCATCTGCGTGCATTATATATAATTATGTGTGTCAAAAGTAAGAAAATTAGACAAGTATCTATCTAAAGTAAGATTTTTTTTCTTTCAGAAAGAAGATAAGAACAAGAGGCTCACCATGGTGGTGCCGGCGACAAGATCGGCGCAGGCGATCGACGGCGGTGAAGACGAGGACGGGGCGTGACGGACCGCTAAACCTAGACAAATCTCGGAAAAAATGGAGCTCGGAGGTCGAGCTTCGAGAGGAGAAAGTTTAATTAGTGTGACTCGGGCATTTCATCGAACACCTCACATGCATAAGAGGTGAGCTAGACCACCCAAATGCCCTTCCTCGCCGGCCAGCAAAAAACAGAGCGCTGTGGAGTGCTTTGCTCGCTGGCGATGGGGTATATATAGGAAATTAATTTGTCCCGGTTCGTGGCTGGAACCGGGACTAAAGGCCATCCTTCTGTCCCGGTACCTGCCACGAACCGGGACCAATGGTTGTGGGCCAGGAGCGAGGCCCATTGGTCCCGGTTCGTGCGATGAGCCGGGACAAATGGGCCCATACGAACCGGGACCAATGCCTACGAGGCCCCGGCCGGCCCCCTGGGCTAACGAACCGAGACAAATGCCTCCATTGGTCTGGGTTCGTGGCAGAACCGGGACGAATGGGCTGGCCAGGCCCGAACGAAAGCCCTTTTTTCTACTAGTGACTAATGAAAATAATTGGACACTTCCTGAACCAACTTCTAAGCCAACTTCGAAGAAAAGGGGTATTCTATTTCTCAATCCTGAAGATATGCAAGAGGCAAAGAAATCTATGAAAGAAAAAGGTATTAAAGGTGAAAATGTTAAGAATTTACCTCCTATCACCACAAAAAAATTACACTTCCGTGATGATACGTGTTTGTCACAGTAGGTCGCGTTTTTTGTCATGCATGTACATCCATGAAAAATTTATGACAGAATCAAGATAGTCATACCTGTGTTGTCGTAGAAGTGTTCCATGACATTACCAAAATTATCATCACGGAAGTGTCCACTTCCATGATGATAAATCGCGCGTCACAGAAGTGCTTTTGTCAAGGGTGACCGACACGTGGCATCCACCGTAACGGAACACCGTTAAGCTATCGGGTCAGGTTTTGGATCCGATAACCCGTTAACAGCCCCGACCAATGGGGATTTTCCATGTGTAAAATCATCATTGGGCTGGAGAAACTGCGATGTCGGCTCACCGTTGGGACAGATGTCATACGTTCATTTGACCGAAGTCGCCTATGATACGGCGACACGTGGCACGGCCAAACAGAGGCCCATTCCTGTGAAAAGGCCGGCCCGTTTGACTTGGTCAAAAGGTGGCGTCCCGGCCCACTGAAAGCCTGTTAACGGACTGTCCGCATATAACCCATTTACAGCCCGCTACCCCAGGGCCCGTTATGCCCTATCCGAATTAGGCCCAGTAGCGTCATTTGGGTCGTCCCATATGATTCAGCCCGTTTTAACTTCCGGCCCATGTGTGGCCCATGACTTCTTTCGGCCCATATGAGGACCTTTGTAACTCTTGGCCCATTAACGACCCGTGGTGAAACTGGTCCGTAATGAACAGTGTATCACTTTATACCCATTAACGGCCCGTTATTCCATTGGGCCATTTCCAGACCAAGTTATCTTTCAGCCTTCTCAGGGTGCATTGATTCTTGGGCTCGTTTGCAGCATTCGGTTACATACGGCTCGTTACTGTCATTGTCTGCTTGTGGGCCAAATTCAGCCTGTCATTACAGTCGGCCCATTTGCGGATCGTTAATACGTTGGGCCGTTTTCATGTCAAAAAACCCGTTGGGCTGTTTTCATAGAGTTATCAAATACGGCCTATTAATGGCCCGTTATGGTCCACGAATAGTACGGCCCATGATTGGCGAAATTCATACGCCCCGTAGAAGGCCCATGGATCCTACGGCCCGTATGAGGCGCATGGATAGTATGGCCCATAGAAAGCCCATGGATCGTACGGCCCATAGAAGGCCCATGGACCCTACGGCCTGTAGAAGGCCCATGGACCCTAAGGCCCGTATAGAAGGCCGATGCATCCTACGGCCCGTATAGAAGGCCAATGGATCCTACGGCCGGACGAAGGCCCATGGATCATCTGACTGCGAGGAGGCCCATGGTAACAACGATGCGTGTGTTGCCATGATTATTTTGGCCTAGTTACCAAAAATAGGCTATTGTGGCCACTAGAAAAACATAGAAAAAGAACTGAAGTGACTACAAGCAAACAACTAAACAAGAAATAAATAAGCAAGCAATTAACGCTAGCCTATTAGCGCTATTACACATATTACATCCACTGGGCATCAAAGTTCGCCACCAGTGCAAATATAGGGAACAAAGCAGCATATTACATTACCTTTGGCCGTCAAAATTGGCCACCAAAGGCAAATAAACGCTGACAAAACAAGAGCATAACTGAAACAACTTCAGAAGAGCTCAAGAAATGTTATCCTAGGTATCCACCATGTTGGCAATAAGATTAGCAAGCTGATTAGCTTTGTCCTGTTTAGCGCTAAAATCCTCCAACGCTTGCTGTTGCACACGAAAGTATCCATCTGAATGCTCCAGGGACTTCCGCAGTCCTTCCGCTTCTTGTCGCAGCACAGCTGATCGATGTCTTTCAGCTTGTAGTTGAGACTCAAGAAACCGAACTGATTCAGACAATGAGTTTTAATAGCTTGTGCAAGCGGTAGTGGCCAGTAAGTCGAACACTAAACCAAGACAGGACTTTGGGGTTGTCTCGCCGTCTTCAAGATAGTCTTCCTTAGCTGTTTTATCATCTTTGTTGGAGACCAACAAGGATGTGTCACTATCCTGAACCTTATCTGCATTACTTCCTTTACCATTGCTTAATAAGGCACTCTTCCCCAATATTACATCGACATTCTAAAAGAAGAAACAAGCAGACACATAACAAGTTTAGCATGTACTAGTATATGACACTCATTTCGATGAACCAGCTCATTACTAAGGTGGACAGGATTAAACTACCAAGTCTTCTATTGCCAAGTACTAGTACATAATAAAAGCATCAAACAAACATATATCTATGTCCTATGGTCACTGCATTGTCTTGCCAAATCAAAATAGAGACACGGTTCAAATCATATCAGTTCAAGACAAAGCAGCAGTGAAATAATACAAAGCGTGGGAAACTACACGACACAACAAGATTTCAGATGGGTACCACGGGTCTACATGTACAACAACACTATTGGCTCTGTTGTGATGCTAGTAATGTGCATGATATGAAAGTCTAATGTATACACAATTGAAATTGAAATCAACAGAGCTATTGATAAGACCAAACCTGTTAAAGAAACATGCGTGAACATACATTGTGCCATTGGAGTTTCGCTTGGATCCTTCAATTTAAAAATAAGTTTGTATGAGTAAATACAGTGATACAAGAGCAAAGCAATCATAGTTAAAAAAGGCGCGCCTAAGCGAGCGCTTAAGCATGCCTAGGCTCTAGGCGTTGGCAAAACGCATTGCGCATAACTACGCATAATCTGTGCATAACTGCGCATAAGCATGCGCTTTGGTCAGTAAAGCGCAAGGTGGTGGCAAAACGCACAATTAAGGCCTAGCACTTTTTTGAACTATGATAGCAATGGAATCTTTAATTAGAACATTTGTTCTTCAGGTTTAGGCACTTGTTCTACATGAACAGAGTACAGTAAGACTCAAGAATAAAATACTTAAAAATAGAAAATGAGCTCATAGACCTTACCACATTCTTGGTTCGGGACGATCTGAGAACAAAGGCGTTCCCGATCATCGTCCGGTGAATGTGTCTCGGGAGAACGTAAGGGAATTTGATGAGTTTCTTTGCGGTGAAGTACGTTTTCTTGTGTAATTCCGATCGCCACCAAGCATTCTTGAAGATAGCGAGAGGTATTAGCACAGGTTACCTCATCACGAGTTTCCAAATCGGTCCTTCTCTATAGAGAAAAATGGGAAAATTTGCTGTATTATAACCATCATGGAGGTAGGATGTATGGGACGAAGCAAAGTAATTGCCATGAATAACATTACTTTCACATAACTCCTGGACAAACACGTGCAACTGGCATTTTCCTTCATCTTCAGTATAATATTTCTAACATGGGAAGATATGCACATGCAATTTAACAACATCAAATGCGATAGATGCTAAACTATGACTGGCTGGTTGTGCTTCCTCCACAGGAATAGGTGTACTAACTGGTGGAGTTGGGATTCGCCGTGATAGTACTGGCCCTTTGGGCACTAGAGCTGCCTTACTAACTGCTCTTGTTTCGGAGCTCTGTGGTGGAGATGGTGCTGTGTCAACATGAACTGGGTTACTATCGACTGGGGTCGGGGTTAGATTGGGTGAAGCTGGTTCTCTGTCCATCGTAGAAGGGGTACAATCTGCGAGAGTTTGGGTTATGTGTGGTATGGCTGGTTCTTGTCCATGTACAACCGTGGTGCCATCTCCACCAAGAGGTAGCACTGTTTTATTTGAAGACCGTGTTTTTATTCCGCTAGATACTGGCAACACCCGCTCCAATTCAAATGGCTGATAAATAGGAAACATAGTTGAATGTACAGACATTGTATGAGAGACAGGTGCAATAGATAGTGTGGAAAAAAGAGGGCATGAAATAGTTGACATGTATATTGTTTAACTAAAACGGATAGCATGACATAATTTCACATATATGTTGTCTATCTATACTGGATAGCATAGCATACCATAATTCAAAGATATGATGAATAACTAAACAGGATCGCATGACATAATTCACCTACATGTTATCTAAGTAATCAGGATCGCTTCATTTAATTCACATATGTGATTTATATGCTAAACATAGGGCATCCGATATGATGTCTGAACTAAGAACATGGTGTTGAATATTATGTATATGATATCTAAACTATGCAATGCAAGACACCGTATGCATGATATGAGCATTATAACCGTGCCAAATTAGAGCATACACCTTAGTGGGGGAATAGGACTGGTCATCTGTCTCTGAATCCATCTCTGAGGAGCTATCGGGACCCAACAAGAGATCTGCTTCGACAGGTAGCACCTTTATGCGCTCTGAAGGCCTTGTTTTCACTCCAAATTTTTCCATCTCCCACCCAAATGGCTGATTCATAGGAAGAGTAGTTTAATGTACAAACATTTTTGACAAATGGAAATGTAATGAAGAAAAGGATGGGCAAGATATCATTCAAATATATGATACCTGGTTAAACAGGATGGCATTGCACATTTCACATATATTATGGCTGGCTAAAAGACATGAGACTGCATAATTCCCATATATGATATAGAAACTAAGCAGGTGGCATTCTGAACATGTCTAAACTAAGCAGATGACATATATGATGTCAAAAGTAGGCATTGCAAGGAAACATATGCAAGATATGACTAACATCATCATGCCAAGGTAGAGCAAACACCTTTGGGGGTAAATAGGAGTGGTGTTGACGTCAGAATCCGCCTCGAGCAGATATCTTCCTACGGATTACAATCTGGAGAGGGGTGGGGAGGGTTTGCCATTGAACCCACCATTGAGCGATGTCTCGAATGACATTGTATTGCCGCATAAAACTCTTCTCTTTTTCTCTACATGTTCGGCATGAATGTGTACAATATCGACATGCATACAAAAAATATGGTGAGATTATGTAAGGAGAGCATGCATAAATTTAGAGTGATGGTAACAACCAGGTGGATCGGCGTTTTTACGTTGAACCAAAATAGCCCTAATGGATCGGCGTGAATGTATAGTAATAAGTGATGCAACAAGTGTACAACCTCTTTGCGTGGCCGTGTCGACCTCAAAGCATCATTGGGTTGGTCGTTGAAGCAGTTGAGGCGGAGGTGGCTGTCGGAGGTGTGGAGGAAGATATGAGGAATCTTTAGGCGGCGTCCGAGCCTTTGCTCTGTTGTGATGGATGGATTACGTCGTTGGAGCAGCTCCGGTGAGCCGTAAGACGTCAAAATTTGAAGCGACACAAGATGACATTGTCAATCTGAAGTGGGATTCTAATAGCATCTCCAATAGATGATGTAAAATGGATGTAAAATTAACATCACCAAAAACCACCGACTACAACAGTATGAGGTAAAACTGTTGACTCTGAAATTAACTGTCGAAACTGAAATTTACTGTGGAATCTGAATGCTACTGTCGAAACTGAACGCAATGGTAGAAGAGAGGCACTTGACATGTAGTTTAGGGAGGGCCTGCAGTTCATCTTCAATTTACACCCCCACTGAGCACTTTGCCACCCTTGGCGAACCGCTTGCCCAGGCCGCCTCGCCTCCCCGAAACAACTCGCCACCGCCGCCTCGGCCAGCCCTCTAGGCCCCTCGCCCCCACCCTGAACCCTAAGATAGATAGTGGTGTACCTCTCCGGCGAGCCCCCGTCCCCGCTGCGGGTGGTTCTTCCTTAAGTCCAGCGAGCCCCCAACCCCTAAAAATCGACTGACCCAAAAGTCAATTCAGTCGATTGAAGTGTGGCTTAATCGGAGTAGAGCAGTAGCACGAGCAAGGGGGAGAGCAGCAGCAGCAGCTGGGCGAGTGAGCGATCGAGCAAGAGCCGGAGCAGCAGGAGCAGAACCGGCTGGTATGAACGCCACCGCCGAACGGGCCTCGCACTGGGGAGAGCCGCCGTGGAGATGTCGCCCGCGGCGCCGGCTTCAAGGTAGCCGCTCCATGGGGGTGCGGGATGGAGCACCATCGGCGCCGGGAGGTCGAGTTAAGGAGAAGGTGCGATGCGATGAGTGTACAACTTATTTGGTGGCGCCGAGTAGGCCTCGGCTTCGTCCGAGGAGTCGGTGAGGATGTTGCGGTTCTGGTGGAGCAGGTTAAGGCGGCGCTGTGGGGATGGAGCATCCGCGATAGACGAGGCAATCATCGGAGCAGCTCCTTGGAGGTGGAGGACGAGGCGGCTGAACCGGCGGGACGGTGAGATGGACGACGGATCCTCATCCGGGGAGGTGGACGAGGGACGTCGAGCTGTTGCGGTGGGTGACATCGTCGGGGAAGAGGCTCCAGCTGGGCAGCGGTGACGTGGCAGACGGAGGAGGGTGGGGTTTCGCGGCTGGAGCAGAGAGGTTATGGAGGCCTGGGATTTCGAATGACGAAAAGGGGGCGATGGGAGGGGGTGAAGCATGACTTAGGGACGCGCTTGTCCAAAATGTAGGGTGTGTCACAAAAGTACCGCCACCGATTTGAACTAGTGGCCCTTTCGGCTCAGGGTTAGATGGGGGATTTCGCATGTCGGGATTTGGCAGCTAGAGGAAGTTTTCACATGCATTGTAATTTCAGGATAGCAAGGCGCGGGTTGGGAAGGCGCCAGGTTTGGGAGCACGATATCTGAATTTTCGGGATATAACAAGACGCGGGTTGAATTTTAGGGACAAGCCTAACGTGTAGTAATATTGTACTTGTGCGTACCAAATCAATTCGCACGTCCCTCAACCAAAAAGAAAACGAAAAAAATGAAACTATTCACACCACACAAAGAGAGAGTCCTGCCCCGTTTTACTATACAAATGCTATTCAAAGATACTGCCTCCTTCCATCTATATAGGGCCTAATGCATTTTTCGATGCTAACTTTGACCAAATATTAGAGCAATGATATATGACATGCAACTTACACAAAGCACGCCGTTAACTTCGTCTGTGAAAGGTTCTTTCAATGATATAATTTTCACATTGTGCATGTCATGTAATATTAATCTTGTCAATAGTCAAAGGCGGTCTTAAAAATCTCATTACGCCCTATATAGATGGGAGGAGGGAGTATGAATCCATGTTATGTCCGATTAAATTTTTTTGCTTGCTGTATAATGCATGTAACCTACTCATACCAACATTTTAGTGCATTCCAAATGTCTAAACTACTGCTGCAATTCAAACTAAATTTGAATTCGTTTCTCTATTTCAATAAGAATCTACAATCATGATTGTTGCCAACTTCAACCATCATAGTTTCCTTGCCATCCGCCAGATATAAATCAGACGGCCTATAATGCAGGATGGCAGGCACACCATCATCAACAACTCCGTTTTTTTTATACGAGTAGAGATAAAATATATTAAATGTAGTATAACATGTTAATAAACACACCATGTGTATCACCGTTATATATATTCACACATGCGTCGGTTTAAAACACTATAATAAATTCTTCAAATATCCGAATTCGCTTTTTATAATGAAGTGTATATGATCTCTATTCGTCTTTTACACCCACACAACCCTCTTATCTTTGTAGCTAGCGCTAACTTTCTCTTGTGCATGCACACACCCGCATCCCTCTCACCCTCCCTCACCATTCTCTAGCTCCATCGCGCAAATTCGTCTTTTCACTTTAGGTCGTTCACCCACGGTGTGTGTAGGCCCCCCAGCTCCTTCTTTACGGCACACATCGATTGATATACCTCTCTAGCCAGGTGTGCCTAGCACAAACACAAGCTTCACCTCTTCTCTTGTCATCGTCCATGCCTCACTCCCACCACTCTTTTCATCGTTCTCGTACAAGACACTCCTCCCCGCTCGATATAGTATGCCTCTCGTACCACCTCCTACATGCATCTCTCTCTCTCTATCCTTCTCCTCGTGCCTAATTTGCTTCTAACACACACATGCATGTATACCGATCGATCTCCCAACATATACCTAGATCGACTTTAACTACCCCCCCATCGATCGACGTACCTCACAAGTTATATCTCTCCTTTCTCTAAAAAAGGGTGATTGATCTTCCTATGTAGTTATGTCTGCTTACCACAGCCACATTGTCCCCCCTCATCATTCGTGCATGCCTCCTGACCCGTCTCTCACACTCACGTGCACAGACAACAAGCAGCCATCTCGTCTCTTATTGATATTGCGGGCATGCCCTCTGTTTTTCTAGCAAGCCTATCCCACCATTTATTAGAAGCAACTCCACTACCACCCACTCCAACACTCTAGCGTTGTCTCTCTCCCAACCTTATTCCTCTCCTGCACATATGCATGGATGCCGATCGATCTCCCTTAATACATGAGGCAGATCGATCTCCTTAATACATGAGGTAAGCCTCTCTCCTCCTCCACACATATACCAGCCATTGTACCTATATAGTTAATTGTGCCTCCCTCTTCCCCCACCACACACCGATAGTCGAGCGCTGCAGGTAGGTATCCATGCCACAGAGACAAACTGCACATGTCCCCTCTCACGTTCTAGTAGGCCAGCCACTCTATATATTTGACGTGGGCACACACAAATTCGATGACACTCTTTATCGATCGCGCGTGCGCACACACACACACATCATCCCTCTTTTCGATTCTATGGACACCTCAAGCAGATGATACCTCCACTCTCTTCTCGTGGATCGCCCCCTCTATATATATGTTATATCCAGGACTCTATTTCACACACATTGCATATGTTACATTTTTTGATTGACCCCCCCCCCCAAAAAAACTCTCAAGAACCCACACACTATATCTCTCTAGGTTTGTATCTCTCTCACACAACCCCACGCAGGTGGTGTACGTATACAAGAAGAGAATAGGTACACCGTGCATGTACTCACGCTTCGTGCACAGCCACACCCACGCGAGTACACGGTGGAGCTCATTTTTTTATGAAATGGCAGCCCACGTGCTAATTTGAACGCCTGTAGCGGTTGTTTACCTAGGGAGGTCGTGTTCCACGCCTGCACGAAACAAAGTTCGACTTGACGCGTTGCCGCGTTATTTTTAAATTAAGTTATAGCGCTCAATGGCACGTACACAGAATATAAAACGATTTTTATGGAGAAAAAGGTAGTCCGCTCACTATATACAGTGGAGCCTTGCGTGCCTGGTTTGTCGCTCTTCAGAGTATCTCACACAAGGCTGCGGTGGCCTCTCTCTCTCTCACCGTTGGTAAGTGATCCGGCCGCATCCCGTCCGCGGGGGGAAAGGGAGTGCGGTGGCCTCTCTCTCTCTCACCGTTGGTCACTGATCCGGTCGCATCCCGTCCGCCGGGGGAAAGGAAGGAAGTGGATCGTTTCTCCGTTCGACGGCGCCGAGACAGCATGTCCCGATCTACGGTACACACCGTTCTCTCTGACCAAACTCCGGTCCGGCAGGGCCTACGCCACCTGCTCGCAGATTCCGCCCGCCGCCGCTCACCTAGTTACATCCCGACGACCTCCAGGTATCCCCTCTGGCCTTGCTCCACTGCCCGTCTTCCCACGTCGCAGCATGTGGATCTTCCATAGTTCTTTGCCCAAAACGTAGCTCGTCCAGTGTACTTTCCATATTGCATTCTCGTCCTCACACCATTTTAGACAAACACAATCGTGTTGTTATCTTCCCTTAGGGCAAGGAATATACTTCTTTTTTGTCGCCGCATGTGTCATCAACTGTTATTGGCCAGTAATTGTTTCCTTTCTACCTCTTTTTTGCAAACAGGGCTATCCATTTCACCTCGTTGCTATTGCGGCCTTTTGGTGAACTGCACAAATCACTTTTTTCTTAAGAGTGTTTTGTGCAGGTTGTACTAAATGTCACACGGGAAATGTCTCTACATTTCAGTGTACTGCACAAAGGAGATTGGTTTTGCTCTATCCTCCTCATCCAACTCCGAGCCTAATCTTCTCCAACTAGTTAGTCTTAAGAGGCGCAAAGGTGACCGACTTCTATTTGTGTGTTTATTGTTTCATCAGTAGTCCTCTATTATCGTAATCACACTTAATATCTTTGGAACAGGGACGCTCAACTATATTTTAGTGGAACTGCACAAAATGATTGGAATGTTGCATGCTCCAGACAGCTAATTTTTTCCCAACATGCCTTGTTGATTTAGACAGAGCTGGGGGACGTTGCTGCCAATGAAAGCATGGATCAATTTTAATTTAACACCTTCTCTCAACTCTGTCTTCAGTTGTGATGTAATTATTAGCTCTGATCTTCTAATAATTGACATGCATTAGCAAGGACGTTAGTTTTTTATTGTTTCCGAAAGAGCATCGATCGCAAGACACGTGAAACAAAAGCTGAAAGCTCACACCATTGTACAATTTCATGTCGCTGGAAAATTATTTGTATAGTACGTCATTTATGTAAACAAATAATGGAAGCTTGATAGCATTGCCAGAAGCCTCTTCATCATCCGGGTCCATGTGCCATGCACAAAATCATACTCCTTCGTTCCTAAATATTTGTCTTTTTACAAATTTCAAACGGGCATATTTTAGAGTGTAGATTCACTCATTTTGCTTCTTATGTGTACTCCCTCCGTTCCTAAATATTATATTCGTCTTTCAAGAGATTTCAACAAGTGACTACATACAGAGCAAAATGAGTGAATCTACACTCTAAAATATGTATATATACATCTGTATGTGCCAGTCCATTTGAAATCTCTAAAAAGACAAATATTTGAGTAGTCACTCGTTGAAATCTCCAGAAAGACAAATATACTCTGGAGTATATTTAAGAACCGAGGGGGTAGTGCACAACCGCATGGGAGACTCAGCCCGGTCGTTGCGCCGCATTAGTCTTGAGTAATGAGCAGCAAATCATAAGCCCCACCTTTCCCACTGTAAGTTGCTCTAAAGAAGCAACCATCAATACGCTCTTCTATGAATCCGCTCATACTACTCCATCCGTAACTATTTATACAGCGCGCTAGAGAAAAAGGAAAAAAAATCTGTGGGACCAAGGCGACTAGCGACAGGCCTGAAAAATAGCATTGGTAGTTATAGCACGGCGTACACACATGCATGCAGTGCCTCCACCCCGGGTACACACATGCATGCACTTACTCCACTCCGTAGTAGTACAGTACATGGAGAGAAAATTGTGGACTTGATTGCGGTTACCATGCCCTAATTAATTGAGCATTAAACCAAATGCGTCTAAAGTCTAACTGGTGGTGGAAATGCATTGAGAGAAATGCATCATAATGAAGCGCGCCCTGTAACTGTGACGGAGGGAGGAGTAGTATGAAGGTGCAAAACCAACTACGTGTATGGCAAGTCGGTCAACGCACCTCCTCTTGGCATACCACTGACATGTGGGACATGAGTGTGAGAAAACTGATCTCAATTCACGGCAAAGAGCCAACCTGTCGTTCCTTGAGAGAGACGAGGAGCGAGAACACACAGACGGGCTCGCACGGAGGCCAAGATATATTCGAGCATGGTTGGTTGATCGATATCATTCATTACATGTTGGGCTGTCGTTTTCCGCCCTTCTCCGGAATAAACGTGTACTTTATCAGAGATAAAAAAATAAGAGTACAGACGCTCCACCATGTGGTTCTAGTAGTAGTACTACTCGTACTACTGCGCTTGGCTCTTCGCCTCTTCGTGAAGTCGAACAAGGTACTCCGCATGTTGGGTACTATAGTGTATGCCTCTGACAATCTGACACCGAATGGACTGATGCATGTCCACCGAGGGTAGGTTGCATTAGTCAAAAGGCGTAAGCGAGCTTCACCTTGTCCTGGAAGCTTCTCCTCGTTCTGCGAGTTGACGGGACACACCAAAAAGTAGTGCTAGTCCATACTCCCTCCTTTCCGGCTAATATGGCTTAATATTTTTGGCGGGTAAATGAGAGAGCTTTATTCATATATAAGCATTCTTAGGATGATCAGCCAAGACACTGGTCACTAGGAAGCGAGGTACCCATAAAAAAGAAGTAGGAAGCGAGGTGTTTCATCAAGCCAGCTCTCACCACATTCAAAGTGCAGCATGCACGGTTCATAGGAAGATGCGCCGCAAGGTTTGCTTGACCTGTTTACATGCTGAATAACAAAAAGAGGAAATATTACCGAGCGCTACTATTTGTAACAGGATATGAGCGAATTAAGCGAGAATTGTGGCGAGTGTTCCATGCAATCAACTTCCATTATCACATGCGAGAACCCTCGAAGAGAACCAAATGTGTTGAAGATTGCTTTATCACATTTTAAAATTATAATAAGAGTGCAGACGCTCCTCCATCCGGTTCCTAGTACTACTAGTATAGTACGTACCTTTATAGACTATAGTAGTAGTACTAGTACTAGTAAACTTTGCGCTTGGCTGTTCGCCTACTCGGGAAGTCGAAGAATAGTAGCACTAGTATTGTGTATGCTTCTGGCAATCTGACACCGAATTAACTGTTGCACGTCCATCGCCTGAGCGAGGGAGAGCTTGCATTAGTCAAAAGTTTCTTCTTGTCCTGCGAGCCACCGCAAGCAAGCTTCTCCCGTCCTGCAACCTTCTCCTCGTTCGGCAAGTTGACGGGACACAACAAAGTAATGCTAGTCCATACTGCCTCCTCTCCGGTTAATATGGCTTAATTTCAAACGAGATAAATACACTTTCTGTCACTGTATATTTGTCAAAATACGGTCAGTGGACTTCATAATACGCTCATTGCGCTCAATATATATATTTTCCTGTGTTTATACGGTCACTAGCTCACCCTGACTGAGTATGTGTGTGCATGCACGTGTAGGTTGAGCACTTAGTGTGACCGTGTGTGTTCCGTCGTGTGCTCGGACATGCATGCATTAGGGCGTCGCACGTTGAATGCCCCCGTTCACGTGGTGACTACGACGATGGCCTGCAGTTTCACGCACTCTGTGCGTAGTGGCCGTGTCCAGGATGTCGTTTCTGCGTCGTCTGCTCCCCTCTCGTCGTCTTCGCGCGTGTGACCATGTTTAACAGCTCAGCCTCATCATCACCACCCCCCTAGACAGCTCACCCCCTCCGTCTGCTTCCTCACCGACGCTCGCCACCGAACGCCCACGGGAGCACAAAACGCCGATCGTCGTATTCCTCCTCGTCTCTTCCTCCCCATGCTCTCTTGGCTCCCTCTGCCTCGTGAGCTCGTCCCAGTTCCTCCCAGTCGCCTAACTTCGAGCTCATGCGCGTGCACACGCGTTCGCAACGCCGGACACGTATCCACGATGACGCTAGATCGTCCTCCTTGCCTCGCGCCTATTTAAGCCCTCCCCAGAGACCCCAAACTCGGCAACCCCTCCCTCTCCTTCCCAGAACCCCGCCCATGTACTTCCTCGAGCCTTTGGAGCTCTCCCTGCTCTCCATCGCCGTCATGGCCGCCGTGGCCAACCTCTTAAATTCGCTCAAGCCCGAGCACTTCTTCTTCTTCCTCCTCCACCAGAGCTCCACCCAGTCACCGGAGAACCTCCCCAGCATCTTCCCCTCTCCTCCGGTGGCCTCTGTCCGCGAGCTCCATCATCGCCCGCCGCCGTCGTCCGCCGCCGCGGGAGCCCTGCTCAACCCTGACCCCTCCGGCAAAAACAAGGATCCAGGGAGTGCGGCTCGTCCTTGATCGATCCGGTAGGTGGTGGCACGGCGGGATGTGGGCGAGCTGCCCCTTGATCATTGTCGGCGCGGCTCTGCCTCGGCCATGCACGTGCGCGAGAGAGAGAAGACGACGATGACGCCAGCTGGCCGCGGGCCCCGTGCGTCAGCCACTCCGCGTTGACCCAGTCAGGTGCTGGCATGGATAAGTGGCCAGCCCCGCCTATAAGTCCATGCGTTGACCCGAGCTGCTGAGTTGGATAAGCGAAAGCGTATTCTGACGAATACGTTTTCCTCCACCGAAAGTGCATTACCTTTCTTATTCAGCCTGGAATACATTTTCTGTCCAGTGAAAGCATGTTTCTCTAATCGCGCTTTCCATTTTTCGGTTCAGGCCCTGTTTGAGAATATTTTCTTTACAGATGGGTCCCTGGCAGAAAAATAACTATATCTTTTCAACCACAACTCCAAATGAG
The DNA here is from genome assembly GCA_021605145.1 of Aegilops bicornis. Taxonomy (NCBI): domain Eukaryota; kingdom Viridiplantae; phylum Streptophyta; class Magnoliopsida; order Poales; family Poaceae; genus Aegilops; species Aegilops bicornis. The sequence goes on along the minus strand of CM038672.1, from coordinate 551,076,195 downwards.
GTGATTCCAAAGCCCATTTCTTCGTCTCGTAGAGCCCAATCTGTTGGTATAATTTTCACTATGGTTTGACATATTAGAAATGACCACTTTGCCCTTGCCCGTAAACAGCCCCCTCCGAGAGAGAACTGTTTTCGGTGATTCTTTCCGCGGCTTCACCGCACATCTTCCCGGAGCCTTCTTCATCCCCAGGCAAGCCACAACACCCACTTGCATGATGGCCACGCAGTATCCATGGTTTTCAACTTGAACCTTTAATAAATGTCTGTTTGTTTACCTGCTACTGTTATCGTTGTTTCGATACTGCTTATGGTTTCATGTTCACCTCCGTGTTATGTTTTGATGCATCTGGTTATCATTTGTCTTTCTAGTATTACTTTCATGCTTGATAGTAGTTCGTGTTGATGTGGTTGATGGTCTTTGGTACATGACTATCGTCTGTTCCGAGTGTCGTTGCTATGCATGTTCCTTTGCATACAGTTGGTTAAATGCTTTCATGTAGTGTTGTCGTTATGTTCTTGCATGATAAATGTTGTTGATGCTAGTAGTTATGCCATGAGCAGTGTTATGCTCGTGATGTTCATCAGTATGCCATGGTCATCTGGATAAATGATTCACTGTTATTATGCTTAATGCTTATGTTGCATCCATGTTTATGTTGGTATCATGCATTCTTGTTGCATCATGTTATTTTCATATGACTCAGTTTATTGCATTCAAGTTTAACCGGACTTAAATGAACTTGAACAACTGTTGGCTGAGTCATAGTGCCATCGTATCGAGCTGACCAGTGCAGCCACACTTACCTTTATGGGAGGGCCCTAATTGGGTCTATTGTCCTGCCTATCGCCGGTGCCTCCAACGAGGGAAGGTTATGCGCGGGCGCTACCTTGGCCGGGTAGGACGACATAATCCTTGTGTGCCCATGTTTGGTTTTGAGCTCATGTTCCCGTTTGGGACCATTTTTGCTACGACAGTGGCCATTGATGCCTTTGGTAGGCACGGGGCCACCCATAAATTAGCCAAGTGGGGAGTTTGTCGCAGTGGCCAGGAGAGTGTCATGGCAGTAGGACGGTTTTGTCGGAACGCCGTTGGTCCACCCGAATGGGACTGCGAGGCCATGGTTATTTGGTGTGGGTACAGTGTGCTAACCTCTGCAGTGCGTGTGTTAAATCTATCTATAGCCGCGCCCGCGGATATGGGCCCAGTTCGTAGTCGGTCACACTATGGGTCGACACTAATATTAATAACTTGGTTAATGACAACCCTTGTTTGACGATAAGGAAGAGATTGGTTGTGATCGCGAGAGGATCACCATGGTATTGTGGATACCGAGTTGATGGATATTTGTCATGTTGTGCGATAGTCAAGGGTAAAGGTCAAGCTCCTTGTGGTCATGTAATGATTACTGCGGTATTGTAATACCAAACTTGATTTGATCCTAAGATAATCATGTGATATCCTTGATGGTAAGCTTGTGCATGTGATGGTTATGAGGTAACCCCGGGCAGAGTAAGTTGATGAATGATAGTGTCATCATGTTGCATGTTAGTATCATCATGTTTTTATGTTCATGTCATGCTTATATTGTGCTATTGGTATCATGTTGTTCATGCCATGTTGCTTTGATAATATCATGTTAATCCTTGTTAACTTGTAATTGCCATGCTGTTGTTTGTCTTGAATGCTTATGGTTTGTGAACTTGCAAGTACATTCAATGTACTGACCTGGCGTGTCATGCCAGCTTGCAGGTCAAGCCGGATTTGATTGCTTGTTTACCGTGGATTCTTTGTTTCCGAGCTACGATAAGTGTTCCAGCCAGAGTCCCTGCAGAGTGGAGTTCACCGCCATCTTTGTTGTTTCACTGCTAGAGTTATTCTGCTGCTTCAAGTTGTTCTGTTGCTTGCATAGCGCAACAGTGGCAAGTGTAGTGTCGCTGTGCCGATCTAACCCCCTGTACCCAGTATAGATTGTAATAAAGAGTTGATTTGTTCTATGCTAAGCAGTGTCGTATTCTAGAAGACTTCTCCTCGATCTCTGGGCTGGAATACAGGACGTTCCGGTTTCTCTGAGCCGGGGTGCAACAGGCTTGGTGAGGAGTCCTGGAATAGGGGGTGTCCGGATGGCCGGACTATGACCTTTGGCCGGACTCCTGGACTATGAAGATACAAGATTGAAGACTTCGTCCCGTGTCCGGATGGGACTTTCCTTGGCGTGGAAGGCAAGCTTGGCGATATGGATATGTAGATCTCTTACCATTGTAACCTACTCTGTGTAACCCTAACCCTCTTTGGTGCCTATATAAACCAGAGGGTTTTAGTCCGTAGGACGAACAACAATCATATCATAGGCTAGCTTCTAGGGTTTAGCCTCTCTGATCTCGTGGTAGATCTACTCTTGTACTACCCATATCATCAATATTAATCATGCAGGAGTAGGGTTTTACCTCCATCGAGAGGGCCCGAATTTGGGTAAAAACATCGTGTCCCTTGTCTCCTGTTACCATCCGCCAAGACGCACAGTTCGGGACCCCCTACCCGAGATCCGCCGGTTTTGACACCGACATTGGTGCTTTCATTAAGAGTTCCTCTATGTCATCATCTTTAGGCCCGATGGCTCCTCCGATCATCAACAACGATGCGCTCCAGGGTGAGACTTTTCTCCCCGGACAGATCTTCGTATTCGGCGGCTTTGCACTGCGGGCCAATTCGCTTGGCCATCTGGAGCAGATTGAAAGCTACGCCCCTGGCCATCAGGTCAGATTTGGAAGTTTGAACTACACGGCTGACGTCCGCGGAGACTTGATCTTCGACGGGTTCGAGCCACAGCCAAGCGCGCCGCACTGTCACGAGGGGCATGATCTAGCTCTGCCACCGAACAGTGTCCTGGAGGCCGCACCAGTGTCCGCTCCGACCTTTAGCTCGGAGCCGACTGCGCCGATCGAGGATGGATGGTTGGACACCGCCTCGGCGGCTGCGATCTCTACGGTGATTGAGCCGTACACCTACCCGTCCTTCTTGGCTTCGTGTCTCAAGGTGCGGACTCTGTCCGGACTCCGAAACCTTCAGCGCCCGCCAATCGAATCCGATTGGGTGCCGATCATGGAATTCACTGCCTCGGACATCTTTCAGCACTTGCCCTTTGGCGACATCCTGAATTCACTAAAGTCTCTCTCTTTATCAGGAGAGCCCTGGCCGAATTATGGTCAGGAAGGTTGGGATGCGGACGACGAAGAAATTCAAAGCCCACCCACCACCCACTTCTACCGACTGTCGACGATTATACGACATGCTCGACTTAAGTCCACAGGGCACTGACAGATGCACTGACAGATGCAGGAGAAGACATCGACGGTATGGACGACGATGCAGGAGACGACCAAGAACCAGCGCCCACAGGGCAGTGGAAGGCCACCTCGTCATACGACATATACATGGTGGACATCCCAAAAGATGGGAGTGGCGATGGAACAGCGGAGGATGGCCCCTCCAAGAAACAACCTAAGCGCCGGCGTCAACGGCGCCGCTCTAAATCCCGCCACAGCAAAAATGGTGATTCTGGCACGGGAGACAATAACACCCCAGACAGTGCCGAAGACAACATCCTCTAGCAAGATTCAGCGCAGGAGGATGGAGAAGCCAGCCCTCATCAGAGAGCGGCAGAAAGAGAGGTAGAGGACGATAATTACATGCCTCCCTCCGAAGATGAGGCAAGTCTCGACGACGATGAATTCGTCTTGCCCGAGGATCCCGTCGAACAAGATTGTTTCAAACGCAGGCTTATGGCCACGGCAAGCAGCCTCAAGAAAAAGCAGCAACAGCTTAGAGCTAACCAAGACTTGCTAGCTGACAGATGGACTGAAGTCCTTGCGGCCGAAGAGTATGAACTCGGCGCCCCTCAAGAAACTACCCAAAACGCAGGCTGCTAACCGATTAGAGGAGGAAGCACCTAAACCTACATCACCAGTGCATGATACGGCTCATCGGCCACCTCGTGGCCGCGACAGAGAGGCCTCTCGGCCCTCAACTCAAGCCCCACCCTGGCGCCGCTCAAAAAATACCAAGGCGCGGGGAAATGCGTCAGACCTGCGAGATATATTGGAGGACAAGGCAAGGCAAACAATATCTATCTACGGATCGCGTGGGCACCCCACGACACGTGACGATAACCGTCACGCCGGATATGGCAACTCCGGCCGGGCGAACACGATGAAGCGAAGCTCATTTGAGCTGCGTCGTGATATAGCCCAATCTGAGGCGCCAAGACACCCAATATGCTTCACAAATGAAGTGATGGATCATCAAATCCCTGAGGGTTTCAAACCCGTAAACATTGAATAATACGATGGCACAACAGATCCTGCGGTTTGGATCGAGGACTATCTCCTTCACATCCACATGGCCCGCGGGGATGATCTACACGCCATCAAATACCTCCCACTCAACCTTAAATGACCAGCCCGACATTGACTTAACATCTTGCCAGCAGAGTCAATTGGTTGTTGGGAAGACCTGGAAGCCGCATTCGTCGACAATTTCCAGGTCACATATGTGCGACCATCAGACGCCGATGACCTAAGCCACATAATTCGGCAGCCAGAGGAATCGGCCAGACAATTCTGGACACGGTTCCTAACCAAGAAAAATCAAATCGTCGATTGTCCGGGATCACGAGAGGCCCTTGCAGCCTTCAAACACAACATCCGCGACGAGTGGCTTGCCCGGCACCTAGGACAGGAAAAGCCGAAATCCATGGCAGCCCTCACAACACTCATGACCCGCTTTTGCGTGGGAGAGGACTGCTGGCTAGCTCATAGTAACAACATGACCAAAAGCCCTGGTAATTCGGATACCAAGGACAGCAATGGCTGGTCGCGTCACAACAAGCACAAGCGCCGCATTAACGGCGATAAGGCTGAGGACACGATAGTCAATGCTAAATTTAGAGGCTCTAAACCCGGTCAGCGGAAAAAGCAATTTAAAAGAAATACTCCGGGCCCGTCCAATTTGGACCGAATACTCGATCGCTTGTGCCAGATACACGGCACCCCCGAAAAACAGGCCAACCACACCAACACGGATTGTTGGGTGTTCAAGCAGGCAGGCAAGTTAAATGCCGAAAACAATGACAAGGGGCTGCATAGCGATGACGAGGAAGAGCCCCGGCCGCCGAACAATAGAGGACAGAAGGGCTTCCCCCACAAGTGCGGACGGTGAACATGATATACGCAACCCACATACCCAAAAGGGAGCGGAAGCGTGCACTAAGGGACGTATATGCGATGGAGCCAGTCGCCCCAAAGTTCAACCAATGGTCTTCCTGCCCGATCACTTTTGATCGAAGGGATCACCCCACTAGCATCCGCCATGGCGGATTCATCGCATTGGTTCTAGACCAAATAATTGACGGATTTCACCTCACTAGAGTCCTAATGGACGGCGGCAGCAGCCTGAACCTGCTTTATCAGGATACAGTGCGCAAACTGGGCATAGACCCATCAAGGATTAAACCCACGAAGACGACCTTTAAAGGCGTCATACCAGGTGTAGAGGCCAACTGTACAGGCTCAGTTACACTTGAAGTGGTCTTCGGATTCCCGGATAACTTCCGAAGCGAGGAGTTAATCTTCGACATAGTCCCGTTCCACATCGGCTATCACGCACTGCTCGGACGAACCGCATTTCAAAGTTCAATGCGGTGCCGCACTATGCATATCTCAAACTCAAGATGCCAGGCCCTCGAGGAGTCATTACGGTCAATGGAAACACCGAACGCTCTCTCCGAACGGAGGAGCATCTGGCCAACCCTCGCGGCAGAAGTGCAAAGCAGCCACTTAAGGCAATTCTCGAGTCCGGCTATTAAACGTCTGGACACCGTCAAGCGCGCCCGGAGTAACCTACAACAAGACCGCCTGGCATGTTCCGAGCACGCATAGCAATGCGGCCCAAGCCCCAGCCCTCACGAAACTGCGAAACAAGTACTATGCGTACATAATTACGCTCTGGAAATACCATGGGCATAGGGGGAGGGGCACGACCACGGCATGCCCAGAATGCGGCTCAACCGCACCAGGGGCTCCCGATAGTGTCATTCTTTTCTTTTCTTCTTTATTTTTTACTTTCAGGACTCCATTCTCAAGAAGCCCTGTCCGGCAGTAGAATCGCCGAACACACGATGCAACATCCAGGGAAGCAGAAATCTATGTCGAGTGTACAGGTGGTCTCTATTACGAGCAGTTACCTGTTTTACATACCATCCCGCAGCTTACCCCTAGAGGGGGACATGTCAAAAAGTCCCGTCCCTTGCTTATCGCACTATTTGTATCGTTACGCTCTTCTGCGGCCCTTTTGAATAAACAATACATAGCTTACGCCTATTATTTAATTCCTTTTCTCTCTCTCACTCTCTCTCTCTCTCTCTCTCTCTCTCTATATATATATATATATATATATATATATATATATATATATATATATGTTCAGTTATGACTTTGTGCAACCGTACACTTTGGTACGGGCAATACACCAGGGGCTTAAGTACCCCACAATATGGTGTGATAAGTCTGCACACTTTCACAAGTGTGGCACCCCTAATTTATAGCATTATATGCATCGGCTCCGAATCATGTCTTGGGTCAATAGTTAGGTTTGCCCGGCTCCCATGTTTTGGTACATTATGTTCCGTTATAACGGCTAAGGTAGCGCTGGGAGAACCACTGCGATTGTGCCCCATTTGAGCTAGGTTAAGCACCTCAGTGGAGAAAGCTAAAACTGACCGTCATGATAGGGCGAGAGCCGGTCGCTGTTCGAGAGGTTTTCGAGTCCCTAAAGACTTATGCCGCTTAGAGCGAGGAGTCGGCATTGTCCGTCCTAGGCGTGGATAGCGCCCCGAAATCGGTCTTCCGAATACCAGGGGCTTCGCCGAAATTTAAAATTATAGAATTCTATGGCTAAGTGAGAGTGTTCAAGAATTATAGTCCGGTTGCCTTGTTCGTTGCGTTGAGCGCCTCCCTCGAAGGACCCAAGAATGGGAACAAGAGCGCTCAAGTTTATCCCGAACACCCCAGCACTCGTGGCATGGGGGCTGAAGCCGACGACTTGCCATCTCTCAAATCTAATAAACGGCCGCACAGAAGGTAATATTTTAAATTCAAAAGTGTTGCTTAGCACATAGGACCAAGTTTTCATTGTAGAGGATAACAAATGCGAGTCTACTAAAAAAATATATCTTTGGAGCATTCACACGCTAGAAGGCGGGCACCCTTCAGGACGCCCTCATAATACATCTCAGGCTTGCGATGCTCCTTACCCGGTGGTGGTCCTTCCGTCACAAGCTTCTCAGCATCCATCCTGCCCCAGTGCACCTTAGCACGGGCAAGGGCCCTACGGGCACCTTCGACGCAGACGGAGCGCTTGATGACTTCAACCCATGGACAGGCGTCCACCAGCCGCCTCACCAGCCCGAAGTAGCTCCCAGGCATGGCTTTCTTGCGCCACAGACGAACTATGAGGCCCTTCATGGCCTGTTCAGCCACCTTATGGAGCTGACCAGCTGCTTCAGTTGGTCGCTCAAGGGCACCGGGTGTCCGACCTCAGCATACTGAGACCAGAACACCTTCTCCGTCGAGCTCCCCTCCTCGGCTTTTTAGAATGCGGCAGCATCAGACACACAGCGGGGCAGATCTGCGAATGCTCCTTGAGAGCTCAGGATTCGGGTAAGTAACAGATAATTCACTTTCACATGCTTGCTTTGCATATAGAATGCCTTACCCGTCTCTATATTCTTCATCGCCTCAATTTCCTGGAGGGCTTTGTGGGCTTCGGCCTTAGCGGCTTCGGCGCTCTCAAGGGCCGAGGCGAGCTCGGACTCTCGAGTCTTTGAGTCGCGCTCCAAACTCTCGAGTTTTTCCACGAGAGCCTGGAGCTCTTGCCGCACCTCCGCCACCCGCGCCTCCTGCTTCTCTCGCTCGGTGCGCTCCGCCGCCGCATTGCTTTCGGCTTTGGACACGGCTTCCTAAAGGGTCGCCACCTCGTTCGTGGCCCTTGCAATATTCACGTTATTCCTATCATTTTTTGCAACCACATCTTTTAAATACTACCATAAGGTATTACTTACCTTCCCTCTCCTCGAGCTGCTTTTTGGCAAGGCTGACCTCGTTCTGGGACCGCTCGAGGCTCTGCTTCAATGCATCAACCTCGGCGGTCGGTGGCAGAGGTCAAGAATAGCGTGCATTCAAGATCTTGACATACTTATGTTAGATTCCTGCGTATATCTTTTAGATCCTCGGTTTGGCTTTTTCTTTCCGAACACCAAACCGAGCATCGAAACTCTTGTATATGCGGTAATATTTTTACATATCTTAAATACATACCTCAAAGCCTGTTAAAAGGCTGGCACAGGCTTCAGTCAGCCCGCTCTTGGCGGACTGAACTTTTTGGATCACCACAATCATAACAGTGCGGTGCTCCTCGTCGATGGAAGCGCCGTTGAGCGCCTCCATCAAATTATCCGGTGCCTCCGGTTGGACGGAGGTCACCGGCGTCGCAGTCTTGCCCTTCTTATGAAGGGGTCGCCTGCCAGACTCTGGAACCACTGAAGGTTCCGGTACGGAGTCCTGCACAGGCGGACTTAAAGCCCTTCGAGGTTTTATCCCCTTTGCGCCGGTGTCCGGGAGGTCGCCTTGCGGGCGCCTCGATTACCACCTCCTCCTGGCTGGGCCCCTTTTGGGACTCCACCTCGGCGTCATCCGCGGTGGGAGGAGACGAGGCGGTCGGAAGTGAGGCGCTATTCACATCCGACGAATCCAGGGAACCGCTCGACGCAGCGTCGAGCCCGTCCTTGGGCGGGCTGCATGGTTATATTCAGCGTTAGAAGATGTTGCGCGACAAATGGAATGCCATGAGTTATTCTGGTGTCCGGACACTTACGATTTCACCAGGGGCTTGGCCCTCAGTAGCCACCCCTCTTCGTCGTTGTCGGCGTTGGCGGCGTAGTCCGGAGGAAGGGTCCTTCCCTTCTTGGACCCTCCGGCCTCCCTAGTTGGGGCGGCCTTCCTTTTCTTCTCTCCCCCGCTGGGGGAGAAGCCTCTTTTTCCTCCTGCTCGTCTTTGCGGGAGGAGTTTGCCTCGGAGTCATCGGATGATGAGTCCGACAACACCTGGCGCCGGGAACTCCTTCGAGTTCCCGTGGCCTTCTTCTTGGCATTCTTCTCCGGCACCACGTGAGGTGCCGGAGCCAGCAGCTCGCTAATCGGGCGTCTGGCTGGGTCTTCGGCAAGGGAGCCGACAATCGATCTGTCCGGACGTCTTCTGCCAGTCATGTCAAAGGTGAGGGAGTTTTAGATCCGCATAGAGTCAAACTATGAAAAAGAGTCCCAGAAGGGTAAAATAGCTTACCTCGCTGGCTTGATGCCGCGAGCTGAATCCGTGATCTTCGGTAGCGGATGCGGGAGCCTCGGCGCCCTTGAACAGCACCTTCCAGGCATCTTCGTACGTAGTGTCGAAGAGCCGGCTCAAGGTTCGGTGTTGTGCCGGATCAAACTCCTGCAAGTTGAAGGCCCGTTGCTGGCATGGGAGGATCCGGCGGATGAGCATAACCTAGACTACGTTGACAAGCTTGAGCTTCTTGTCCACCAGGTTTCAGACGCAGGTTTGGAGTCCGGTCAGCTCTTCCAAATTACCCCACGTCAGGCCTCTCTCTTTCCATGAGGTGAGCCGTGTACGGAAGCCAGATCGAATTGGGGTCATGGCCCATTTGGAGTCGCAGCTCGGTGATGTAGAACCACCCCGATTGCCACCCCTTTATGGTCTCCACGAAGGAGCCCTCGAGCCATAGGACGTTGTCCATCTTGCCCACCATGGCACCTCCGCACTCCACTTGGCGGCCGCCCACTACCTTCGGCTTGACATTGAAGGTCTTCAGCCATAAGTCGAAGTGGGGCTGGATGCAGAGGAAGGCCTCGCGACACGATCAGAGGCGTTACGGGAGCAGGGGTCCCAGGACTTGCACCACTGCGGCCGCTGCGTGGCTTGAAGGAGGCCCAAAGACGGCCCATCTTCATCAACGCAAGCTCAAGACCCTCGCGAGGGGCCAAGCCTCGCGGGGCGAACGACAAGGAGCTTCCTCAGGCACGGCCTCGTCAGGCTGGCTCATGAGGAGGCGGAGAGTTCAAGGCAGGGTACCTCGCGAGGTGCGCATGACGCAAGCCATGACGACCAAGGGCGCCAGTCGGGCGCCAGCCCGCGCGGTGTCCTCCTTTCCTCTTTGGTGCAAAGGGAGCAAGCGCAAAGCAGAGCATCAAGCAAAGGCATCCGTTTGGTGCAACAAGACCAAGACCAGCCCAACGGCCGAAGGGAGTCATCGTGGAGCCCAAGCAGGCGTCATCACCAAAGCCTTTGGCAGGTGAGGACCAACTTTAGTCAGGATAAGTGTACCCACTGTTCCCCTTCAAAATGGCCAATTGTTGGCGCCCTTCCCGCTCAATATTTGGGAAGAGGCCCAGGGCCTTCACCTATAAATAGGAGTAGCCACCCCCAGGGCAGAGGGATCCGGGATCGGAATCCTCATCAAGAAACCAGTAGCTAGAGCGACTGAACCCCACCTAGCAGTTCATCGCACCCGCCAAGAACAGACCCTCGCGAGGCTGTTCTTCCTTGTATTGTTCCTCATCAGCCCAAGAGGCAATCTACCACACCACACACACTGGAGTAGGGTATTACACCACAATGGTGGCCCGAACCAGTATAAATCTCGTGTCTCTTGTGCTGTTCTGTTAGTAGTTTAGGTCCCAGCGATTCGGCGAGGTGCGAGACGGTGGTGGGTTGGATCTCCGCGCGCACCCCAGTGTTCGAACCTCAAGGGTCTGCCGGAACCCGAAATCCGACAACAACGATGAACGCCGAGATGTTGAGGATGAAATTCGGTGCCAGATCATGCAAATCTAGGCCATAGTAGAACATGAGCCCCCGGACAAATGGGTGAAGTGGAAAACCTAGTCCGCGGAGGAAGTGGGGGAGGAACACCACCCTCTCATGGGGCCTGGGGGTGGGAATGAGCTGCCCCTTGTCGGGGAGCCGATGCGCGATGTCGTCGGACAAGTATCCGGCCTTTCGCAGCTTTTTGATGTGCCCCTCCGTGACAGAGGAGGCCATCCACTTGCCTCCTGCTCTGGACATAGTCGGAGAAGGTTGAGGTGGGATGTGCGGACTTGGGCGCTAGAGCTCAAGTGCGCAGAAATGGATGAGTAATGGAGGAAGAAGGCGTGTGTGAAAAAGTGGATCCTTATCCCCTTATATGGACGAACAAAGCTATGCGTCCCCACCGGCCTGATAAAACTCGCTTATCCCCCAAGCACCATAATCAATGGCGCGGTTGGGTTACCCACGCCCGTATTGATGAGAATCCCGGAATAAGGGGACATGATCTCTGCTTTGACAAGACGTGCCAAGGAAACCGCCTCACTAAACGCGCTGAGGTGGGATAGTAAAAACGATCCGAATAAAGGCTTGGCCGTGGTGTGATATCACGCTGCGAAATACGTCGGCAGATTGAACTTGTGTAAATATTATTCTCTCTACGGTGGTATGTGGAACTTATTTTGCAGAGCCGGACACTATCCTTGTGTTCAAAATCTTCTATGAAGAATTCGAAGGAGGAACCCGCCTTGCAATGCCGAAGACAATATGCGCGCCGGACTCGTCATCATTGAAGCCTGTTTCAGGGGCTACTGAGGGAGTCCTGGATTAGAGCGTGTCCGGATGGCCGGACTATGACCTTTGGCCGAACTCCTGGACTATGAAGATACAAGATTGAAGACTTCGTCCTGTGTCCGGATGGGACTTTCCTTGGCATGGAAGGCAAGCTTGGTGATACGGATATGTAGATCTCCTACAAGTGTAACCGACTCTGTGTAACCCTAACCCTCTTCGGTGCCTATATAAACCGGAGGGTTTTAGTCCATAGGACGAACAACAATCATACCATAGGCTAGCTTCTAGGGTTTAGCCTCTCTGATCTCGTGGTAGATCTAATCTTGTACTACCCATATCATTAATATTAATCAAGCAGGAGTAGGGTTTTACCTCCATCGAGAGGGCCCGAACCTGGGTAAAAACATCGTGTCCCTTGTCTCTTGTTACCATCCGCCTAGACGCACAGTTTGGGACCCCCTACCCGAGATCCGCCGGTTTTGACACCAACACTTGGTATTAGAGCCAGTCTGGTTGTAGGACGCCCTAGCCGCGCGAATGTTAGAAAGCGGTAGTATAGAGCCCAATTGGTTTGTTGCACTTGATTGCTGCATTTGTTGGTTGCATAGCATGCATATAGATTATTATTTAGTCACTAATGGTTAATCTTGTGAGTGTGGGTGGCATCGGTTTCGATCCACTACCTGCACCCTCCTTCTCAACATGCCTGCTTTTCGGTGTTCGGCGTTATCTCTGTCCCAACAGAGTGATGCCCTGGTACCGAGTGTTCCAGACACCATTTGCAGTAGTTATGCTCAAGTCTGTTTCCTCCGTTTTGCGGTACGCCACAGCCCTCCCAATCAACAGGACCCCATTTTGACCGTAGGAGGTCCAACACAAGTACGTTTCCTCCGTTTTGCGGTATGCCAGACCCCTCCCGATGAACAGATTCCCATTTCTAACGTGTCGGTTGAACACAAAACCGTTTCCTCCATTCTGTGGTACGCCAGGCCTCGTTTCCATCAGCTGTTCCATCAGCTGTTCCGTTACCTCCCGATGAACACGACGCGTTCCATTGCCTCACCATGAACACGACAACGACACTGCTTTTTTTGCGGACGACAACGACGTTGTTTCTCCGTTCCGTCCCAGCCATGTACATGAGCCCTGGTCGTACGTATGCGCGAGTAGGCGTTTGAGACCCCGCCCGTATGTACGTACATGGCCATATTTTCTTTCTTGCACACTGGCCGTTGTACATACGTGTACATGCTACGTGCGCGCCTCTACTACGACACGTGCGCGTCTCTACATCGACCAGTGTATACGTTCATGTTCGCGACCAGAATGACAACGCTACGGATGCTTCGACCATGTGGGTCCCGACTGTCAGACACTTCTTTGCGTGCGAAGATGTATGTAGCTGGTGCGTCCCAGCAGTCAGGGGGCGAATCGTTTTCTTTGCCCGGACACACTGCCTTGCGTGCGAAGATGGAGCTGGAAGGTCCCAGCAGTCAGGGGGGGAAAAGTTTTTTTCGTGAAATACGGTTGCCCGTCCGGTGGGTCCCTGCTGTAAGGTGGAGGAATCATTATTTTCCGCATAATTAGAAGGCACTTCCTTGCTGCGGCCGTGGACCCAGCTGTCAGCCTCGCCACATACAGTCCACGTCCGATGGAAGCCGTTCCTTGACCACGTTGATCACGCCGCGCTGAGAGCACCAGGGCGGTGGACAATGGCGAGGCCTAGGAAGGGGACGACACGGAGCCGGGGTAGACGCGGTAGTGGATGCCCAAGCGTAGAGTATGAGGGTTCACTGGTTCGCTGCGGTGTGAGGCTGCCGTCGCCGCAGAATAACAGGGGGTGTGGGTGAGTAGAGGGATGCCCTGGTGCTCTCGCCACATACAGTCCACATCCGATGGAAGCCGTTCCTTGACCACGTTGATCACGCCGCGCTGAGAGCACCAGGGCGGTGGACAATGGCGAGGCCTAGGAAGGGGACGACACTGAGCCGGGGAAGACGCGGCAGTGGATGCCCAAGCGTAGAGGAGTATGAGGGTTCACTGGTTCGCTGCGGTGTGAAATTTGTCGCGCCTTGAGAATAACGAGGGTGTGGGTGAGTAGAGGGATGGCCTCGCCAGCGGTGGGACTAATCACGAGGCGGTGAGGCCTCTGCCGCATTGCAGCCGACCACGGGAGGCGAGGAGCACTAGGCACGACCGGGCGCTGGTTTGGGCGGCCGGAGCAAGAAGACTAGAGGTTGAAGAAGCACTACGGTGCGTTGGATGGACATTATGCAGTCCTTTGGAGCTAGAATCGCGCATATTGACTAATTTGACAAAGCCCTCCGTCCCCATCAACTTAGTAGGCCCACAAGTCAGGCTGCCACTATACTGGGTCCCAGCTAGCAGGGGGAGTATTCATATTTTTGTGCGTAATAAGGAGGCACTTCCTTGCGTGCGAAGATATAGCTGGTGGGTCCGACCTGTCAGCGGCGGTAACGTTTTTTCATGAAACACATAGGCCCTGTCAATGGGCCCCAGATGTTAGGTGGAGGAATAATTATTTTGCCCTAATAAGGAGGCATTTCCTTGCGTGCGGCCGTGGACCCAGCTGCCAGCCTCTCCACATACAGTCCACTTTAGATCCATGTTGGTCGTTGACCAAGTTCACCAGGCCGCGCCGAGAGCACTAGGGCGGTGGACGATGGCTAGGCCTAGGAAGGGAATGAAATGGATGCAGGGATGACTCAGCAGTTGTTTCCCACGCGGAGGGGAGTACTACTGTATGAGGGTTTACTGGTTCGTCTACCGTCGTCGGAGAATTACAGCAGGTGTGGGTGAGTAGAGGGATGGCTAGGCCAGCGATGGGAGTACGGTGGGGCGGTGAGGCTGGCGGCCTGCAGTCGACATGAGGCGGGGAGGGAAGCGGCGATCACGCCGGTGCTTGTTTGAGCGGCTTGAGCAGGAAGAGGAGATATTGAAGAAGCACGACGGCCGTTGGATGGACATCCAACAGTCACTGCTTATGCGTCAACCTTTTTTTAGGAAAGCCTCAAATATGTGAAAAACATCATACAATCCATCTGTCATTATTTCTAATAATTTACACCCCATTTGCTAATTCTTAAGATTTTTTTGGAGCCCATATTCTTTTTGTTAGCATTACAGCCCAGTTTGGTGGCCACGGTTAAAAAATTATACGAAATTTTGCATATTTCGGTGTGGTCCGAACTGTTTTTTATCCCGAAATTTTGAGTCACATTCAAACTGATTTAAAAAATAAATGTATATCAATATAAAATCCAACAAATTGTCCATGCATAAAAATCAATGCAATTTAAAATCTCGAAATGAAAAAAAGGAATTTGAACTAATTGTCGGTTTGATGTGTTTTAAAAATGTACAACCCATTTCTCGATACTCGCGGTCTTGAGACTTGTAATGTTTTATCTTTGTTCGGTCTTTTGAGTTCGGAGACTAATATGATGAATTGTATTCGGAGACTAATCTTCTATTGTATTCGATGAATCTGATGTTGTTGTGTGCTGCTGTCTATAATCTGTCCAATAATATATTTTGTAACTCGTGCAAAAATCAGAAAAAGCAAAAAACCAAATATTCATACTAATGGCGCATCATATGAGTGCGCCATTAGTATGCCAAAGGATACTAATGGCGCATCAAGGCAGAGTGCGCCATTAGTGTGACAAAGCACATGGTTACATATGGCCCCCCAGGAGGCATACTAATGGCGCATGGAGTTACATACTAATGGCGCACTGCCAGGTGCGCCATTAGTATACCAGATACTAATGGCGCACCAGTGGTGCGCCATTAGTAAAAAATTCTAATGGCGTGCTACTAATGGCGCACCGGTAGTGCGCCATTAGTAGGCAAAACCGGTGTGCCATTAGTAGGCCTTTTCCTAGTAGTGTGTGGATTACGTCCCATTTTTGTTCTCTTTAGCCACCTTTTTCCTATGTGAGGACAACAAACTGATCGACCTGGTCATTACCTATTGCGTTGTCATGCCTTTCTACCCTAATTCAACCAAGAGACACGAGACTCGTTCCTTAACTACTGCTTTTCCCCTTTTCAACTTAGATGCGGGTTCGATGCCTACTCTCTTGGACAGTATAGTCTCCCTTCCTTTCCTTATTCAACCCAGACATGGATTAGTCTGCATGAAGTAGGGTTTCCTTTAATAGTGCAAATTAAGGTTTTCGTGTGCGTGAACAGAAGTGCAGAGGATAGGAAATTGGGAAGATGGTGGAGTGGAAAAAGATCCGCATGCAGCGATGTGGCAGATGGGGCAATAGAACAAGGGTATGGTTCAAAAAGAGGTAGCATACCTGAGGGTCAGCGGGAAGTGGCTTCGCTCGTGGTCGTCGTCGTCCGCACGCACTATGGCAGCGTGCTTGGGGACGGAGGCCATCCCGCGCGGGCGCTAGGTCTAAGAGGACGGCCTTTGTTGTCAGTGTGTGACCTCGCTCGCCGACAATGAGTGCGTCAACGTTGCATGTCCTTTTCTTCCCCGGCGGATCTGTGACCACCGGTGAGGAGGGAGAGAGAGGCCATCCTCTCAGACCTTAGCAAGAAAATCCTAAAGCTCCAGCATGTATATATTTTTGATACTACTAGTACTAGAGGTGGAGTAGTGGTAGAGTAGTTTATATTTTCTCTGCAAATAGTACCAATTAGTCGTGCTTCAAAACTGAACGACGCTCCATTAAAAAATAAAGGTCGATAACTAATGCGGCACCTCGGGCCAACGCGGCCATATCGCATTTTGCACGAGAAATTACACACCATGTTCCGTTGACATGTGATCCCGTTCCAACATGTCTGTGAGACGACGGCGAGTCCTTTTGTACAATTTCCCAAAGGACGTGTAGGCCGGGGCGCCTCTTCATGTACCGTGGCAAACTACCAACCATCCACCGACTCTTCGCCTTTCCCTCTCGTGTATTAATTATCTATATTAGATATGTTGATTAATTGTATGCATAATACGTACGTATTATCAAATGCATTGTATGTGAGTACTGTGAAATGTATGTCTAAACTGTAATTTGTAGATTTTTTATTTTTTAAATCCTAATTTGTTACTAGTAGCGTGGGTGTATCATAGACGCGCTATTACTATTCCGTTAGTAGTAGAGCGGGTATGAAATAGTAGTAGTGTCGTGGTTTTGTCACGGCAGATGTCCTCATGAAAGGACTTAGTCGTGGAGCCATCGCTATGGGTTAGCTTAAAGGGGTTAAAGCGGACACAAGGACGCAAGAGAGTTTATACTAGTTCGGCCCCTTCGATGAAGTTAAAAGCCTACGTCTAGTTGTGATGGAATTGATGGGGGTTTCGATGACTAGGGAGCAAACAAGCTTCGCCTAAGACTCGAGTTGTTGTCTGTTGTCCTGAATCGCCACGGGTCGTCCCCTTATATACATGGGTGGCGCTGTCGGTTTGAGAGTCCCGAGACCGGCTCATAGACGTGTCCGGTTCGGTCTCTAGTATTTCTAACTTACAACACAAGTTACATACTAATGCCGGTTCACGGCTACAAGCCTTAAACCGGTTCTTGGCCTTGGGCCCTTATAGAATATCCTCACGGGCTTCAAGCATACTTGACTACTCATGAAGTTAGCCCGGCCTCTCCTGGCCGGTTTACGCCCAGTAGTAATATCCCCAACATTAGGCCCCAGATTGATTTGAACAGGTTCATGTCAATCCTTAGTAAGAAACTTCATCTTCAACATCTTCTTGTTTGAACCGCCGTGACGTCATCTTCTCAGATTGTGGTGAACCGGCTTGACGTCATCTGTTATGAAGAACTATCTCTAACATCTTTTCATTAATGAGTCTGCAACAATCGAGGCGACAGCTCTGCTTCCAAACTTCCGGCTCCTTGATTTTTGCGCCTGACACACATATCTCTTGCCTTTATAAATAGACCGAAGGGTCATTTCTTATTTCCCCTTCGTGCCCCTCTGCTTCGTCTTCCTCGCGCCGCCCAGCTTCGGAGCTCCGCTGCCGCCGTCAACCTCTACACCAACCTTGGCCGCTGCATTACCCTGAACGTACCAGAGCATCGCGGCGACCTTCCGCTTCTTCCTCCGCTCCGGTATATCTTTTATCTTTTCACCGTAGATCTGTTCTTAGGGTTTCCATGTTCTTCGGTGTTCATCGCTTGTTTCTTGCTCATACGATAACTTTCAGTTAAGTATGTGAATCCTTGTTCTGCATAGCGGTAGTTTTTTAGCATCCGCTGTCACCTGCGCGTCTCAAGGTCTTAGATCTCCCTGCGTCCTTGCTCGTTGATTCAGTACCACTCCGTTTTATACCTTGAATATCTATTTCTTTTCTGAATATGCTCCAGATCCAAAACTGTAACAAGTTTTCGTGAAACCTGTTTTCACACATCCACGCTTGATTCATCCATGTTTCAGACCAGGCGGTTTAACTTTGTAGAGAAATTGACAACTCGGCATATACCATTAGTCCCCTTGTTGAACCGCCAAGGTTTTCCGGTTCTGTATTGCCACCTTGCATAACTCCGGTTTATAAGCAACTTCTTCCGGTTTAACAAATGAATGTATCAATATATAGCCTTCAAGCATATTCTTGAACCGGTATTTTTGCCTTGCAGATTGCATCATGGCCAAGCAAGTGCACGAATGCAACTGGGTTCCTTCTCGAGTGACTGAAACTCAACTAGATAACTTAGTCCAAGACCGGCGCTTTTAGGCAAAAAAGCGACATTCTTGGAGGGTCCACGGCGGAGAGTCCTCCGGAACCCAAGGATGGAGAAGTTGTTGTTTTCTTGACCACTTAGCCCGGGGCTTGATCCGCCAGTTCAAAATTTTATCAGGATGTCTTGGCCAACTTTCAACTGCGTCCACAAGATATTGGCCCCAACTCCATTACCAATATCTGTCATTTTCAAGTGCTCTATGAGGTGTTCTTTCAGGAGGAGCCCACAGTTGAATTGTTCAGAGATTGCTTCCATCTAAACCGCCGCACTGAATTTTCTGACGGTCCCAACACCGAGTTGGGAGGTGTGGCGATTCAATAGCGGAAAGAGGTCACTTACCCTCACGTCAAACTGCATAGCCATCCCAAAGAGTGGAACTCAACATGGTTTTACTACAAAGACACCTCTCCTGAGGGAGAAAATCCTTTACCGGGTTACCGTCCGGAACGGCTAAGCAACACACACCCTCTCCCTCACAGACTGACTGCTAGGGAAAGAAGCAAATATGCCCCTCAACTATCCAAGCTCCGGGCCTTCATGGCCAACGGGTTGTGAGGAGTTGATCTTGCTCGCTCTTTGGATATCCTGGAGTATCTTGCCCTCGAGCACTGCGCTCCGGTTTGTTGTGAAAATACACAGAAGATGTGAAAGGCCCTCTACGACATATTGATATCCAACTGACAGATGATGAAGTTACTGAGGCTGTTAAGAGGATGTTAAACGAATCGGAAGCTGCTTGCGCCCAAACCGGCCTGGCTCCCTTTTTTGCCATTAACAAACCGCCAGCTGTTAGACTCATATCTTATGCCTTTATAAAATCTGACTATGTTAAATAGTCTTTGTTGATATTGACATCTTCCAAATAGGGTGATGATCAATTCTGGAGCAGGAAGACTCCACAAGAGAAACCGGTGGCAATAACCCGGTTTCGGTGTACGAAAAGAAGGGTACACCTTTTAACCATGCACAGGCAGTCTGAGCCGCGGGCGCCACCACACTCAAGCAAGGCAAGGAAGGAGAGCCAAGGTAAGGCCAAAGCTCGAAAGAAGCAGAACGACGCCAAGGCCAAGACCACAAAGAGCAAAGGGGATGAAGCAGACTCCCCGGCAAGATCCTTTTCGGGGGGCGGTTTTAGCAAAACCCAGCAAGGCCCTTGCCGGGGCGGCTCGCCCCACTCCCACGGAGCGGATCACCTTTGAGTCCACTGCCCCCCCCATGGTGCAAAGGATTCGGGAGACATCCCCGTGGTGGCATGCAGATCTTTGTGAAGACATCCAAAGATCAGATACATACTACAGAATATGACGACCCTTGGCGGGATCCCGGCCAAGGGGGGACCACAAGGCCCCCGGCAAGGCTGGCGGCAGGCGCCACGGCAAGACCCTTGCCGGGGCCCCGGGCAAGATCCTTGTCGGGTCTACGGCAAGGCCCCTGCCAAGGACACCCGTAGGGCCACCATCAGGCCCACGCCAATCGAGCCTCCACCATGCGGCTGCCGACCCAACCGGTTAGGCGAGGCACATGTTCTTGACAAGCGAACCTTCGTGGATACCCACCAATACGCCACCTCGGCTGCTGCCTACTTACATGGCACCACAGGCACCGCTAGCTGTAGCGTGTCAACACGAAAGGGGCAGCGTGGCAGGCTGGACCCTCCCTCGTCCCCGATAAAGCAAGGACACCTAAGCAAGGCGCATTTATGGCGCCTTGTCATGTAATGCGAGGGATAAGCTTCGTATGACTGTACCCTTTCCACCTCTTGTATGTCATTGTGGCAACCCCTTTCCCTATAAAAGGAGGCCCAAAGGCGACCAGGAGGGGATTCGACTTTTGGAGCTCTGGACGCCCCATAGCTAGCTCAAGAACACAGATAAACTAACCACCAAAGCAGGAGTAGGGTTTTTTGCACTTCGCGGCCCGAACCTGGATAAAGAACCCGTGTGCTATCTGTTTGATCTGCTCTCCTCATGACCCCGCGCCCCGCAACCGTAGTAGGGATTCTTGTGATCCCATAGGTGTCGTCCCCGCAGCGACATCTTTGGCGCGCCAGGTAGAAGCGCGATTGTGAAATCAGCTCTAGCGGTTAGTTCGACGCTTCTTCATCGTCATGGCGCCCAAGAAGAAGACGACGGTGGCGGTTGGCCCGTGGGAAGCCGGACACCCGTCCCGGCAGGCGAAACAGCGGACCGGTCGCGAAAGGACCGGCGCTGTTCGCGAACACCAACACCGTCGGCAGCGAAGTTTGGGAGGCGGGGATGTTCGTGCGCCTGGTAGCGGGCCACACGCCGCCAAATCCAAGGACGGTGTCAGGCCCTCCGCGGGTGGCGCGGGGCCTTCTAAGACCGCTGCCACCCCGCTTGCAGGCGATGCGAGGGCCTCCAAGACTCCCACACCGGCGCCGACGGCACGCTCTTCTCAAACAGCAGCGACGAGCAGCGTAATCACGCCGAGACCCGGGCGCCGCGGAAAGAGCCCCGAGCGCTACCTCCGGGATTTAGAAGACCTGCCCGCTCGCCGAGGCGCTGGTGAGGATGGCGTGCGACCGCAGGGTCGTGATAGAGCTCCTTCTGACATGGTCAGAAGTCGAAGCGCGTCGCGATCCGTGCAGGTTTCCGCCACCGGCATATGAAGCCACGGCTCGCGCCGCGATTGCTCCTCGATTTTCCTCCCACTTCCGGGAAACTCGACGACTGGAGAGCCACCATCTGAAGCCTTGTTGCGGTGGCCAACAAAGGCGAACTGGGTCCGGTGGAGCCCCCGGGTCGATGTTCCGACGGAGTCCCGCGCACCGGTGGCAGGAGAGCCAACGGCGCTGCAACCACGGTGCACTCACCTACTCCTCGCCCGGCCCCGCGGACGCCAGCTCGTCGCGATGTTACGGGTGACGAGATCTCCGTAGCATCGTCCGACCCGCAGGCCCACTGTGACCAGCGCCAAGTTCTTCGGGAACGAGAACATGAAGACGCTCGAACCACTATCGAGCGCCGGCGCGAGCGCCACCAATCGAACGGCGGCGAGGGCTGCTTGAGCCACCCGGCAACGGGAGCCCTGGAGGCCTACCTTACGAGGTAGGCTGTCCGGCTTTTACCCGTGAGATGCGGCAATTCCAGTGGCCCACTCACTGCACCTTCAAACCCGACGTGGGTGAAAAGTACAGTGGCAAGACCCACCCCTCCAAGTTCCTTAGCGTCTACACCATCGCGATGCAGACTGCCGGAGCCCGCGATGATAAGGTGCTTGCGAACTACTTTCCGTTGGCTCTCAAACCCAACGCCATGTCGTGGTTGATGCACTTGCCGGTAGACTCTATTTCTTCCTGGTCGGATTTGTGCCATGAGTTCGTTGGCGCCTTTACTGGAGGCCACCAAGCCCATGGCCAAGCAAGCGACATGCACGTCATTCCTCAGAAAGGAGGCGAGAGTCTCTGCAAGTATATTCAGAGGTTCAGTCGGGTACAGTACAATATCCCCGATGTTCACCTCGCCGCCATCATCAGCGCATTTGTGGGGACCCCGACTCATAAGTCGTGATCACCGAATGCACGTGTACAGTGATCCCAGAGATCAATGCTCACTAAACACACAGAAGGTGAATAACAAGAGTCTTAGATCCATACATACCGTTTTACACAAGTAGGACCATTATGGTCAAGTCTTGAGTATATCATCGCAGCGGAAATCTTCATTGATAACTTGGACCCATGCCATCTGCCTTAACCCTACAGGCATTACATTGGGAAGCGTCCTAGCTCGCATGTTCATCACCAAGTATTCTTCATCATATCTTGTTCTTTCATGCACAGCCAATAAAATAACCAGTGGCAAGCCAATGAGTACTTTGAATGTACTCGCAAGCAACCCAAGAGTGATAACAAAATAATCATGCAAAGCTCTACTGCTTAGTTGGCATTTTTGCGGAAAGCTAGTTTTTCTCATGCAAGTATGATCAAAACATATCAAGGAAATGAATGCGTCTGCAACCAGTATCAGGTGGTTATAGACATCAACGTCGAGGAAGAGTTATGAACAACTCATGCTCATGCTCATCGTGACTTCCTCACGAGTCACATCATCAATATCACCAAACTGTGTTGTTTGTCAGAAACATATGGACATAGTCTAAGCAGCACCACCCAACTGTCCTTGACCGTGGACACGGCTATTGAATAGTTTGAAACTCTGCAGAGGTTGCACACTTTACCCACAAGATCCGGGGAACTTCCGTGTCATCCACGACCCGCGCTACCTCAAGTACCCGGGGTAAGCACCCGATCACTATCTTTCCCTAGACGATACTAACATAGAGTCCACTCGTTTGGTAGTAACCCCCGTGCCCAACATTTCACAACTTAAAATTGTGGAGCCTCGCTCCCATATTCTTCACATACCAGCAGCACGGGTGCAAGCGGTGTGTCCGGTGCCCCATAAAAATGTTCTTGGCCACCCTACCTGGCACGACCCCGTCCCGAGAGAGAGCACCAACTCTCCCCCGTCACTAGTAATGCGGGCTCCAAGCTACTATCGGCCTAGGTAATCAATAATGCCCTTTCCCATACAAGGGTAGAGTGGTTGTGCATGTAAGGTTGGGACAGTCGACAAATCTTAAATCTAAGCCCTCTCTGTAAACAACACTTTTATCGAGCCTCGGTACACTACCTCTCCACCAAGTAGTGACCTAGTTCATCATCATCTCCAAGGGGCATTAGTGGCACCCACTGGGCTTTTTGCAAGTATGTCAAACCACACTTGTTTCTTTCCATGCATAACCCTGATCCACTTTGCGTAGCCATTTACTATTGCATATTCCTACAACCCACCAACACAACTCTAAGCAAGGGTAGAGTCATGAACAATGCAAGTATCAATGGAGTATGCAACGGAGGCAAGCCTAGCAAGGTTGTCGTTCAAGGTATATCATGCACTCAGTGAAGAAACGAAAATGCCATCATGATGTAAAATGGTTCATCATGGTCAAAGGGCTGCTTGCCTGGTTCATCTGAGTCTTGAAATCTTCTGGTCCTTCTCCATGTACTCCATCTACTTTGTCAACTAACGTCGGAAACAATCACAATAAGCAACACAACAAGGCAGAGAATATAACTGCTCCAAAAATATTAATTTGACTTTTCTAGGACATCTGTGGTTATATGAAAAATAACCAGACTAGTTTCATTGGAATTGGATCAGTGGATATTTCTGAACATTTCAATATGATGGAAACAAGGGATTTAATGGATCTGCAAGTTTTCTACAGAATGCCTTTTTATAAAAATGAGTAAAAGTACCCATTAAATCAGGCATGATTTTAGAAACATTTAGAAATTGGTTTCACTGGATTTGGAGTTCAAATGAATATTCTATGGATTTTTGAAGTGAGCTTACGTTGATAAATGACCTATTTATTGCATCTAGTGAAAACCAAGCATAGTAAAAATGTGCACTATGCCTCATTAAATAGATCTGGATTTATGGAGTCTTTGGAAATTTGAATCATCAAATTTGGACAAGAAATGAATTAACTATGGATTTTAGAAGTCCACTTGGAAAGAAAAAGAAAAAGATTTTGGTTAGACCTAAACTGTGCCCACGACGCAACTTAGCACCGCAGCGCACTGGGCCGGCCCAGCGGCTCGGCTGCGCGGGTAGCGGAGGTGGCGTCGAAGGCGCCTTCGCAGAGTACGCCTCCACTTAAAGGACGGGCCCGCCTGCTGGGTCACTGGCGTGTGGGCCCCAGCGGCAGGTTGTTTTCCACCTCCCGCGCGCGCTCTTGCCGCGGGGAGGAGCGGCTCCCGTTGGTGATTGCCGGGGCTACATGGCGTCTCCGGCGACGCCCCGCCCACAGGCGTGCTTAGGAGACCACACCGCACCCATCGATGTGCTGCACGCATGCCGAGGATGGTTGTAGCGGCGACGGCCTGGGTGGTGGCGGAGGGGTCGTCGGCCATCTTTGGTCGTGAGAGCCTGGCCTTCCCGGGGGCGAATGGAGGAGATGGAGGGCCTTGCGGTGATGGTGGAGGTGTTCTAGTGCGATGTAGGGGGAGGAGGGGGAGTGGTGGGTGCGAATTTAGGCGGAGGCCGGCGGCATTGCTCCGGCCATGGAGGTGCTAGGAGGGCACGAGGAGGGAAGTGGGTTGTCCCAGAGGGTGCACGGGAGGGAGAGAGAGCCAAAGGAGTAGAGAGGAGGCTCGGGGTGGCCTTAAATAGAAGGGGGCGAGGTGCCGCATGAGGCCATCTTGGCCCGGGCGAGGCCGTAGCCAGTGCTGGAGGCCACAGGAGGGCTTGGCTTCGAGTCGGGGGTCTTCCTGGGCGTGGCCTACGACCAGGGAAAAAGAGAGGGAGAGAGGAGCGAGCGCGAGGCGAGCCAGGGACGCGGGAAGCGATTGGCGGATGCGGGTGGCGCTCGGGCACGTGCCGCAGGGGCGAGAGGAGGGCGCGGGAGCAAGTGGGAGACTTTCTGGCGTCACGCGGACGTCGAGGCGCATCGATTGGCGCGCTCGGGCGGCCCGAGGTGGACGGGAGCACGGTGTCAACGGTCGGGAGCACGGTAGCGTGCTCCAGAGTGCGTCTTTGGTCGGCATGCGCGGCTTTTTCCCGCGTCCTCGCATGGCCACTTGCGTCTGGGGGCTCCGGGAGGGAGTAAACAAAGTGGAAATGGCATTGGATGCCTTGGGGAGCCAGTAGAGGAGAGCAGGGGTGAAGAGAGAGTGAAAATGCTGCTATCCAGAGAAGAAAAGTGGATCCCTGCCCCTCTTCATCATTGCCTCTCGGCCAGGGAAGCACACCAGAGGTATAGGGGGACTAGGTGGGGTTGTGGTAAAAAGGATAACTCATGGAGATTAGTGGAAGGGGTCAAAGTGGTGTTTTTAGAAAAATGCAGAAGGTGTTTGTTGTTGATTTGGGCAAGAAGATGAACACCTCTTGTCATGAGGCTTGACAGGGTCAAATGGTATGATAAAAAAATAGGTTCCACCAATATTGCGTCCATTTGGGTAAAGTTGCCAATGCAACTTTTGTAAACCCTAGAAATCAACAGAAATGGACTTCCCAAGATTTAGTCATGCAAACATATTCTCCTTGATGCACCACTTGGTGTAGTGTCATCATTTGAGGATTTGAACATGTCCACAAAAATTCAGATCAAAAGGACACACTTGGCAATGTAGACTTGTTCAAATTTGGTTCTGGACAGGAAGGGTTTTGGGGCACTTTGATCAAGTTAACTTGTTCTCCAACTTGTGCCATTTGGTCTAGATGAATGATTAGACCAGTTGAGCATGTACACAAGATTTGAGAGCATGTGGACATGTTTGGCAATGTAAAGTTACTCAAACTTCAAAATGGACAGAAATGGTTTTGAGGGGATTTCATGGGGTTATACTATTCTCCATGACATGATACTTGTCCAGATCATCAAACATGTCATATGTGACATGCTAGAATTTTCTTGGAATTTTTGGAGAATATTTCCTTTGTAAATATTTCAAAAGCTTGAAATATCCAGAAAGGGTATTTGAGGGATTTGACCAATATTTTGAACATAACCATGTGTTGAAACTCATATATATGGACAATATATGTCCACTGAATTTCCCTAAATTTTCACAAATATTTTTAATGCATAAAAATAATTTTAACCTATTAAAGACCATTTCTGGCCTTAAGAAAAGCTTTTAAATAAAATAGTAAAATAACTTTTAAAATTATATTTTTGTTGTTTATGGGATTCCTTTATCTAATAGGTCTCAAATATACTCTTTGAAATATTTTTCGTACCCCAAATCAAGTACTTGTAGTGCAAACCTCAATTCAGGGGTTTTTGGTAAACTAAATTTAGAAAATACTTTTTGGCCAAAATATTCTTACAAGAAATTATTTTTATGTCCTACACACATGGCATGATCATTGGGCAGAAGTTTTGGATCAAGGAGAAGGAGTATAAGAGTTGGAGGATTTATTTGATTTTTAGAGCACTTGCAAAAAGTAGACAAAATCAAATCAAGCAAAGACCAAAACACACAAAAGTTTTTACCAAACCACAATTTATCATGATTTATCATCTTAAGTGTTGTGCCATGAAAATCAGGGTGTGACAGACCTACCCCCCTTACAAGAATCTCATCCCCGAGATTCCCAAACTAGGCGCGGAAAGGGATACAAAAACTTTGATGTGGGGTGGTCTTCACGTCCTCATACTGTTCCTGCTTCCGAGCGGTGCTCCTTTGATCCTTGAAGTACTTGATGGTGTGGCTTCGTATATAATGTTCTACTTGGTCCAGGTTGCTAATGGGTAGCTCGCGGTAGGTTAGATTGGGCTAGGGGTCGATGGCTCGGTGGTCATTGCCCTCTTAGAGATCGGGCAAGTTAGGAAGTTGGAAACACTTCAGGTGGTGTGATGCATGGAAAGCGTTGTGCACATCAGGTAACTCAGGTGGCAACTCCAGCTGGTAACATCTTCTCTTCGTCTTGTAGTGATCTCGAGGGGGTTGTTAAATCTTGGAGTGATCTCGAAGGGGGCCGATGAATCTTGGTGTGGGTCTCCTTGTCATGGAAATGCTTGGTTCCTTAGAGAGGAGTGGCTTGCAGATACACATGGTCTTTGACGCGGAAGTATACTTCTTGAAGATGGTGGTTGGTGTAGTTCTTCCTCTTAGACATGACGGTCTTGGATGTTCCTTGACCAGCTCAACGATTCTTCTTCCGTCTTCGGTAGACGTGTATGTCATCAAAGAAAGATGACAACTAACTTGTCCAAGCACTCCATGAAGTCTATGGGGTGCGTAAAGTGGGCTGAGGCATTGGTGATGGTCACGGTTGAGTATGGGCCAAGGTCTTATCGATCTAGAGCCAAAGCCCGAGGTCAGGATCCGGCCATGTTGTGGCTTGGTAGGGCGTAAGGGTTTCAAGGATTCAAGTGTGCGAGTGAATGTTCATCATCCCATCCTTGAGCACAGTTCCTGAGATGCCAATTGTTCTATCTAGTCCTCCAAACAGATCACCTTATACCTCCGAAAGTATCATCTCGCATAGGTCAACTCCAAAAACCCATTAGCTACATAATTCATTAATCCTACAAATCCAATATCTATGGTGTCCCACATGATCTTCTAATCTCCTATAATCACCAAATACTTGAAAGGGCTACCTTGCTATAGTCAGTCCACCAATTTCCATTATCATGGTCATGTAAACTCCAAGGTCAAGCATATATAGATCCCTAAATAAACTCTTACAATTATTCCAATCTCCTAGTTATGGTCCACCGAGAAACTTGGTATCATGATCAAGATCATCAGTCTAAATCCAATTTACTCCAAACCATGTAAAATTACTCTGCATCCATACTCCACTAGGGTAACCTATTTAATCCAAATCTCATGTCCAACGAGGAATTCCTACATGTCTCCCTCAAGTTATTTACGTAATATCAACTATCTCCTATCAATATCATCCGATCAAGTCAAATCCTTGCACTTCCAGGAGTTTCACTTGCGATCATAATTGTCCTATAAATCCAATTTACTCAGGGATAATGGAAGCTATGCTAATCTATAATCATGATCCCACCAAGTTCATCTACCAACATGAAAGCCTCGTGATCTACCAAAGTCTCAGTCAATTCCTCAAGGTCTCTGATATAAACTCATCAAGTCGTTTGTCCTCCGTTCCTATATCCCCAAATTGGTCTCTCCTATGGCATCATCAGTTTTGGTGCTATCTTAGGATAATAATGTGCTCATTCGCTATGCCCACTAGTCCCATAATGAACCCAGTGCTATGTGAGGTTACAGAGGCTTAGCTGGTCCACTTGTTATTCCGTCGGTTAAGCACTTGGTTAAGGATTTGAGCTGGGGTATCTCGTGAAGTCTCGAAGGGTATAGTGATGGGTTTACAGTCTTGAGAGGTAAACATAACTCTCTGAGGGTTGCACTTGGTCGAGGAGGTTGTAGCAAAAGTCTTGATGCTGGTTGGTTGCCAAAGTAGAATCCTTGGTGTGTCTTGTCTTGCTAGCCTTCAGTTGAGGAGAGAGATGAGAGGGAGAGGTAGCATAAAGGAGGGGAATGCCTAAAGGGGGTTCTATAGTGCAAGTGCCAACAAACAGGTGCCGAAAGGGCCAAACACACACATTAAGATAAGTAAGGTGATATAGTCACGTACTTGTTGCCTAGGGCAAAAAGGGTGACTGGTATCAAAACACAAACAAATAAAAACAAGCAACACACAATCATGGTTCTATTAGAACAATCATGCGGACTCGACTGCGCATAGGGGGTACACGACTCATCCTACCCTAGGGGTTCTCGGACTCAGTAGTCGTGCCTTGTGCCTCATGCAGTCTTCCGAGTTTCCTCAGGTGTTGCTACGTCTCTTGTAGTTGTTCGATGAAACGATCCGGGTTGGCCTGAAGAACCTTCAACACTTCTCGCCCGATGAGGTGATGGGGTGATGGTGGCTCCTCGTGGCTGTCTTTGACTTAGTCTTCTCTTGTCTTCATAATCTTGATGATCGCTTTTGCTTTCTAAGCCGTCGATGGTACCATGTAGGCAATCCTTTATGCAATAACATTATCAAGGCATAATAGAGGTCCAACCCGTCGGACACATTGTTGACAATATCGTCACCGAGAGAGGGGGATGAAGAAAACCGTTTTCCTGCTCACTATAGTGAGGCGGACCAAATGGCTAGGTTCTCATCCACCGGTGGTTGTCGATACAACAACGGTAGTGACAGGTTACCCTATTAGCGATGTATATCATGATCTTGCATATCCTATGCCACGATCATCGAGGGCTAAGGTTGCTTCATCTTGGGGCGGTGTAAAGGGTGTCACCATCTCACAGGTCTTCATGTCCTCATTCCTCGAGGATGTATCTTCTGTTGGTGTCATCTTGTTGTGGTGTCGCCAATCTTGTGTTCAGGAGATGTGGGTGAATGTCTGGCAAGGCATCTTCCTTCTAGATTATCCACGAGGATTACAAGGAATCCAATGGCCAGGGGCATAAGGGTTCTAGCGACCAAAGGTTTTGAAGGGGAAGAGATCAATAAGGAAGGTATACCTTAGTTTTTGAAAAACTGAGAAGGGAAGAGAAGTATAGATTGTTTTGGAAACTAGTAGTAGTTTTGGAAATAGTTTTACCCTAACTAAGGCTTCCTATAGTCAGGATGGCTCTGATACCAGCTCTGTGGGGACCCCGACTCATAAGTCGTCATCACCAAATGCACGTGTACAGTGATCCCAGAGATCAATGCTCACTGAACACACATAAGCTGAATAACAAAAGTCTTACATCCATACATACCATTTTACACAAGTAGGACCATTATGGTCAAGTCTTGAGTATATCATCACAGCGGAAATCTTCATTGATAACTTGGACCCATGCCATCTGCCTTAACCCTACAGGCATTCTGACTGGCAAGCGTCCTAGCTCGCATGTTCGTCACCGAAGTATTCTTCGTCATATCATGTTCTTTCATGCCTGGCCAAAAAAATAACCAGTGGCAAGCCAATGAGTACTTTGAATGTACTCGCAAGCAACCCAAGAGTGATAAAAAATAATCATGCAAAGCTCTACTGCTTAGTTAGCATTTTTGCGGAAAGCTAGTTTTTCTCATGCAAGTATGATCAACACATATCAAGGACATGAATGCGTCTGCAACCAGTATCAGGAGGTTATAGACATCAACGTCGAGGAAGAGTTATGAACAACTCATGCTCAAGCTCATCGTGACTTCCTCACGAGTCACATCATCAGTATCACCAAACTGTGTTGTTTGTCAGAAAAATATGGTCATAGTCTAAGCAGCAACACCCAACTATCCTTGACCGTGGACACGGCTATTCGAATAGTTCGACACTCTGCAGAGGTTGCACACTTTACCCACAAGATCCGGGGAACTTCCGTGTCATCCACGACCTGCGGTACCTCAAGTACCCGGGGTAAGCACCCGATCACTATCTTTCCCTAGACGATACTAACATAGAGTCCACTCGATTGGTAGTAACCCCCGTGCCCAACA
The DNA here is from genome assembly GCA_021605145.1 of Aegilops bicornis. Lineage (NCBI taxonomy): Eukaryota > Viridiplantae > Streptophyta > Magnoliopsida > Poales > Poaceae > Aegilops > Aegilops bicornis. Next base: position 551,045,742 of record CM038672.1, on the reverse strand, counting down.
TTTCACAACTTAAACTTGTGGAGCCTCGCTCCCATATTTATCACATACCACTGGCACGGGGTACCAGCGGTCTGTCCGGTGCCCCATAAAAATGTTCTTGTCCGCCCTACCTGTCATGACCCCGTCCCGAGGGAGAGCACCAACTCTCCCCCGTCACTAGTAATGTGGGCTCCAAGCTAGTATCGGCCTAGGTAATCAATAATGCCCTTTCCCATACAAGGGTAGAGTGGTTCTGCATGTAAGGTTGGGACAGTCGACAAATCTTAAATCTAATCCGTCTCAGTAAACAACACTTTTATCGAGCCTCGGTACACTACCTCTCCACCAAGTAGTGACCTAGTTCATCATCATCTCCCTGGTGCATTACTAGCACCCACTGGGCTTTTTGCATGTATGTCAAGCCACACTTGTTTCTTTCCACGTATAACCCTGACCCACTTTGCGTAGCCATTTACTATAGCATATTCCTACAACCCACCAACACAACTCTAAGCAAGGGTAGAGTCATGAACAATGGAAGTATCAATGGAGTATGCAACGGAGGCAAGCCTAGCAAGGTTGCCATTCAAGGTATATCATGCACTCAGTGATGCAACGAAAATGCCATCATGATGTAAAATGGTTCATCATGGTCAAAGGGCTGCTTGCCCGGTTCATCTGAGTCTTGAAATCTTCTGGTCCTTCTCCATGTACTCCGTCTACTTCGTCAACTAACGTCGGAAACAATCACAATAAGCAATCCAACAAGGCAGAGAATATAAGTGCTCCAAAACTATTAATTTGACTTTTCTAGGACATCTCTGGTTATATGAAAAATAACCAGAGTGGTTTCATTGGAATTGGATCAGTGGATATTTCTGAACATTTCAATATGATGGAAACAAGGGATTTAATGGATCTGCAAGTTTTCTATAGAATGCCTTTTTTATATAAATGAGTAAAAGCACCCATTAAATCAGGCATGATTTTAGAAACATTTAGAAATTGGTTTCACTGGATTTGGAGTTCAAATGAATATTCTATGGATTTTTGAAGTGAGCTTATGTGGATAAATGACCTATTTATTGCATCTAGTGAAAACCAAGCATAGTAAAAATGTTCACTATGCCTCATTAAATAGATCTGGATTTATGGAGTCTCTGGAAATTTGAATCATCAAATTTGGACAAGAAATGAATTAACTATGGATTTTAGAAGTCCACTGGGAAAGAAAAAGAAAAAGATTTTGGTTAGACCTAAACTGTGCCCACGACGCAACTTAGCACCGCGCTGGGCCGGCCAGTGACTGGCTGCTTGGGTAGCGGAGGTGGCGTCAGCGCCATGCGAATCGCCTCCACTTAAACGGGCGGGCCCGCCTGCTGGGTCACTAGCGTGTGGGCCCCAGCGGCAGGTCGTCTTCCACCTCCCGCGTGCACTCTGGACGCGGGGAGGAGCGGCTCCCGTCGGTGATTGCCGGGGCTACAGGGCATCTCCGACGACGCCCCGCCCACTGGTGTGCTCAGGAGACCACGCCGCAGCCATCGATGTGCTGCACGCATGCCGAGGATGGTTGTAGCAGCCTTAAGAAAAAGCTTTTAAATAAAATAGTAAAATAACTTTTAAAATTATATTTTTGTGGTTTATGGGATTCCATTATCTAATAGGTCTCAAATATACTCTTTGAAATATTTTTCATTCCCCAAATCAAGTACTTGCAGTGCAAACCTCAATTCAGGGGTTTTTGGAAAACTAAATTTAGAAAATACTTTTTGGCCAAAATATTTTTACAAGATATTATTTTTATGTCCTACACACATGGCATGATCATTGGGCAGAAGTTTTGGATGAAGGAGAAGGAGTATAAGAGTTGGAGGATTTATTTGATTTTTAGAGCACTTCCAAACAGTATACAAAATCAAATCAAGCAAAGACCTAAACACAAAAAAGATTTTATCAAACCACAATTTATCATGATTAATCATCTTAAGTGTTGTGCCATGAAAATCAGGGTGTGACAGCGTTTCATCAGAACGTGCGTAACCGCAACATGCGTGAAGAGCTGGCAATGAACAAGGTGAGAGATGTAGCAGAACTCTATGTTCTTGCTGACAAATGTGCTCGAGCTGAACAAGGAAGGAAGTACCCCGGCGAAGATCTTTGGCGTGAAACCGATTCTTGAGATAGCGATATTGCCACCCGTGAAGAAAGGCGGCGCCCATAGCAGAAGCGCAAAGGGAAAACCGTGCTTGCCGTTGAGGGATCTGATGACACCGGCTCCACCAAGAAAACCAAAATAGACGACCCGGCAAGGAGGTTCTTGGGTCGTCCTTTGCACGGGCCTTGGCGACCTTAGAAGCCGAGAAACCCGACAAGCGATACTGCAAGATCCATCGCACCAAAGGCCATGCTCTCCAGGACTACCGTCACGTTGAGCTCGTCGCTGAGAAGCAGAGGGCTGAATATGAGAGGCGGGACAAGGAGAAGGGCCCGGATGGTGCTGAGGGGTCCGGCAAGAAGCGTGACGGCCGAACCGTCCACGGCAAGGATAAGCAACAGGAGAGGCCCGCCCGGGGCCCGTGAAAGCCAGGGCGGCGATCACGAAGAGGACGACGAATCCGGCGACCAAGAGTTTCAGAAAGCTACAGAGGCCATGTGCGTCGACGGTGGCGCCTCGCTGCATACTTCTCATCGCCGGCTTAAACAGTGGGCGCGAGAGGTTATAGCGGCAGAGCCGTCGTTTGGTGCCCAAAGGCCGCTAAAGTGGTCCAGCACACCTATCATCTTTGACACCGAGGATCACCCTGATCGCACCACTGCGGTCGGGTGCTTGCCGTTGTTGGTTTCACCAACAATACGCAACCTCAAGGTGGCGAAGATGCTAGTCGATGGCGGGGCGGTCTGAACTTGATTTACGCTGCCGTGATCGAGCTGCAGATTCTGATGGAGACCTCGAAGAGGCGGGCACGTTTCAGGGGTCAACCCAGGAAGGAGCCAACCCAAGGGAAAGGTCATGCTACCGTGACCTTTGGGCGACTTGAACTTCGGGGCGGAGAGGATCGTGTTCGATGTTGCCAAGATCCCCTTGCCTTCTGACGGGATCGCCCAGCGCCCGGTAGCCAAGTTCATGGCGGCGTCACACTACGCCTACAACACCACGAAGATGCCATGGCTGTGGCGATCATCACCGTTCCCTCCGACAAGAAAGATGCGCTGATTTGCGGCGACCAACTATACCAACAGCGATTGCGGCAGCACGCTGCCGGCGCTGCTCACCGCCACTTTGGGACCGGGAGGAAGAAGAAGAAGAAGACCGGTGCGACCACGGACACCCACTCCGGCAAGCGCCCCTCTTCGGAGTATAGCGCTGCCGTCGAGGACGTGCCAGAGAGCTCCACCGACGTAAACAAGAAGACCAGGGCCACACCACCGGGAACCAAGAAGGTTTCTTTCAATGAGGACGACATGGGAGGAGCTTTCACCATAAGCTCCACCCTTGACGACAAATAGGAAGACGCGCTCGTCACCTTCCTGCGGGCGAATGTCGATGTGTTTGCATGGCAAGCCTCCGACATCCCCGGCGTTCGAGGAAGGTGATTGAGCACTAACTTGTTGTCTGCCCTCATGCCCGACCGTCAGCGGAAGGTCGGAAAGCAAGCTCTGGAACGACAAGAGTTCATCACAGAAGAGATTCGGAAACTGGAAGCAGCGGGTTTGGTAAGAGGAGTGCTCCATCCGACGTGGTTGGCCAATCCGGTCGTGGTGCGCAAGGCAAATGGGAAATGGAGGATGTGTATTGATTACACGGATATCAATAAGGCTTGCCCTAAAGATCCCTTCCTGCTGCTGCGCATCGATCAGATTGTTGACTCCACGGCCGGGTGTGATCTGTTGTCATTCCTCGATGCCTACTCCGGCTACCACCAGATCTTCATGACTAGAGAAGACGAAGAGAATACGACATTCATCACCCCATGTGGTTCGTATTGTTTCATACGGATGCCTTTCGGGTTGAAGAGTGCTAGTTCGACGTTTGCGAGGGCGGTCCAGATTGGTTTTGAACCCCAGCTCTATAGAAATATGGAGGCTTATATGGATGACATAGTGGTCAAAACCAAGGACAGGGCAACCCTCATACCGGATTTACAAGAAACATTTGCGAACCTGCGCAAGATCAATCTCAAGTTGAACCCCGAGAAGTGCGTCTTTAGCGTCCCATCCGGCAAGCTCCTCGGGTTCTTGGTGTCACAGCGTGGGATAGAGGCCAATCCGGACAAAATCAAAGCTATAGAACAGATTGAAGCACCCAAGCGGATCAAGGATGTGCGTCGGCTTGCTGGTTGCGTTGCCGCCATGGGCGAGTTCATTTCAAGTCTGCGGCGTGCCCTCCCCTTTTTCAAGATCCTGAAAAAGGCGGGCCCAATGGAGTGGACGCTAGAAGCCGAAGCGGCAATGCAAGATTTGAAGAAATACCTCTCTTCCACACCAATACTAGTTACGCCCAGGCCTCAAGAACCGTTCTTTGCTATACACAGCGGCAACGGACCAAAATAATCGGCGCGCCTTTGGTGGCATAGAGAGAGGTCGACGATGAGGAAATGGCAGCGGCGAGCTTAGCACCACCAATGGAGAGCGACATAGCGGTTGAAGTGCCGCGAAGAAGAAAATGATGCAGCGCCCGGTCTACTTTGTTAGTTCCCTCCTGCAGGGGCTAGATCAAGGTACTCTGGTGTCCAGAAACTGCTCTTCGGCCTCCTTATGGCCTCGAGGAAGCTGCGTCACTACTTCCAGGCACACGAGGTCACTGTCGTCACTCGCTTCCCTGTGCAACGGATATTGCACAATCCGGACGCAAGGGGAGAATTGTGGAGTGGGCACTGGAGCTGTCCAGCTTTGGCCTCAAGTTTGAAAGTACCTCGACGATTCAGAGCCGAGTCCTAGCAGAGTTCATTGCAGAATGGACCGCCACACCCGACGAAGAAATTCAAGAGATTGCTCTCCCCGGCAAAGAGGCTAGTTGTGATTGGATCATGTACTTTGATGGAGCTTTCTCCTTACAGGGCGCCGGGGCTGGCGTACTGCTTGTCGCGCCCACCGGAGAGCACCTCAAGTACGTGATCCAGATGCACTTCCCTAGGGAGGTGTCAACAAACAATACGACAGAGTATGAGGGGCTGCTTGCCGGTCTTAGGATCGCGGCGGACCTCGGAATCAAGAAACTTATCGTCAAAGGAGACTCGCAGCTCGTCGTCAAGCAAGTCAACAAGGATTACCAGAGCCCGTTGATGAAGGCCTACATCGATGAAGTGAGAAAGCTGGAAGAGTGTTTCGACGGTATACAGGCTGAACACGTTCCCCGAGCGGAGAACGACGTCGCCGATTACCTGTCAAAACACGCTGCCCTCAAGCTACCTGTGGAACCAGGTACCTTTGTGCTTCAGCTAACTCAGCCATCCGTTGATCCATCAACAGAGTAGAATAAGAGGAAATCAGGGTGCGGCAAGTACTTTCCCGTCGAGCTCCCTAGGGCCGCCGGCAAGGATATTGCCGGGAATACTGAGCCCGCCACTGGACAACTGGCTCCGGCAGAGCATCAAGCTCTTGCCGTGGAGACAGCCGCTCCTGTAGCGGAGGAAATGCCTTTAATCCTCGCCGTCGAGTCCCAGGCTCCAGCGTGGGCACCTTCCTGAGGAGCAGGAAGAAGCGGAAAAAGTAGCCCGTCGCTCTACCATGTACCAGTTTGTCGATGACGTCTTGTACAGAAAGAGGCCGAACGGAGTGAAATTGAAGTGTATCCCCCGAGAGGAAGGACTGGAGCTGTTGGCAGAGATACACAGAGGCATATGTGGATCCCACATTGGGTCAAGGGCCCTTGTCGGCAAGGCATTCGGCAAGGCTTCTTCGCCCACCGCCCTCCGGGATCTTGACGACACTAGTCACCAGGTGTGAAGCGTGTCAGTTCCATTCAAAGAAGCTTCATCAACCAGCTCAAGCCCTTCAAACCATTCCTCTCTCCTGGCCCTTCTCGGTCTAGGGGCTCGACATACTGGGCCCTTTCCCCCGCGCTGTCGGGGGCTTTGAGTACTTGTACGTAGCAATCAACAAGTTCACGAAGTGGCCACAAGTGGAGGCAGTGAGGAAGGTCACAGCTCAGTCAACAGGGTTATGACCGACAACGGCACACAGTTCACAAGCCACACCTTCATGCAGTATACCGGAGACCTCGGCAGCAAAGTCTGTTTTGCTTCCGTTGCTCACCCATGGAGCAATGGTCAAGCAGAGAGGGCAAATGCTGAAGTACTGCGAGGCTTAAGGACCAAGACCTTTGACAGACTGCACAAGAGTGGAAGGCATAGGATTGATGAGTTGCCGGCAGTTCTTTGGTCGATCAGGACGATGCCAAATCGAACCCCGGCCAGACACCTTTTGCCCTGATATACGGGGTAGAAGCAGTTCTCCCCACTGAACTCATATACGGTTCACCTTGAGTGCTCGCTTATGACGAGCTTGAGCAAGAGCAATTGCGGCAAGATGGCCTTGATGCTCCTTGAGGAAGATCGTCTTCGGGAGGCTGTGAGAGCAGACGCTACCAACAAGCCTTGCGCCGCTACCATAGCCACAAGGTTCATGCCGAAGCCTTGAGGAGGCGACCTTGTCTCTTCGGTGCGTTCAATCGTCCAAGAATTCCAACAAGTTGGCGCCAAAGTGGGAAGGCCCTTACGGGTAACCACGAGTCACCAGGCCGGCGCGATCGGCTGGATACCGAAGATGCCGTTCCGGTGAGTAATTCACGGAACATTGAGCATCTTCGCAAGTTTCTACCATGGTAGCGGCTTGGGCCCCGACAAGCCACTTTTGTACGCATTGCTAATGATGCATGTAACCCTTTGTACAAAGCGGTATGAGACCACGAGCATAAATAAATGAAGCCCTGGCGCCCTAAGTTATAGTATGCATGCTAGGTCAAGTCTCGTCCTTGGTTAGGGTTGCTAGTGCTTGATGGCGACTAACCCCTAGCTTAGAGGTCGAGTGTGCGTCTCCTTGCCATTCTTTTCCTTTGGCTCGCAGGGCTCACAGGTATCCTTGCCGGATCACTTGAGGACGAAGGAAGAAAAAGAGGGACAGATCGGCATCTAGACCCTGGCAAACCAGTGTTGCCGGGGGCTGCGAGTACTAGAATTCACCCACGACAATCCAGATTGCCGAGGCGGCAGCTTCAGATAAGGTCTTCATTCCCTATCATGCATTCTCTTATGTACTGAGGTATGTGAAACTTCGTTGCTTCCCAAGCTACCGTGCTCCCCTAAAAAACTCTAGGCTCTAGGAATGCGTTCACAGGGCCAGGTTTGGTCGTGGTCGCGGCAGCAAAAGGATGGAGCGAGGGCCCGAACTCCGCCTCATCCCGCCTCCGCCCGAAAGCGTGAGGAAGGTTGGGTGAAGTAGGGAGGCGGCAGGGCCTGTTGCGGCAAGGAAATGTTTATCTTAGAGATATCAAGGATTTATTCCTTGTCGTGGGTTCTACCCGCAAACAAGCGACCCGGCAAGCATCCCTTTTCATTAAAAACATTCCACTCAGTGCAGTCCATAGAGAATGAAAAACATGAATGATGGGATTACAAGTTTTTAAGTTCAGCCTAGGCCCGAAGGCTTACAAACTAAAAAGAGATAAGGTGCCAGTGACCCCTCTCTTGCCCCTATCTTCAGGAGGCAGGTCAAATGAGCGAAAAGGGCAAAAAGGGCGCCTAGACGAGCTACGGGTGGCAGAAGACACCAAGAGAACATCTCGGTGGCCGTCCGAAGGCTGGATGGTGATGGCGGCGCCGAGCGAGCTTCAAGACGAGGCGGCAGGGCGTCGGCAAGCGTCGAAGCGTCGGTGCCCGCGTACTCCAATTTGACGGCCTTGCCGCCCGCCCTCTTCCTCTTCCGCAGCCTCCCAACGCCAGCCGCCCAAGGAGACGACCCCGAGAAGTTCAGGAAGCCGGCGACACGGATGATGGGATCGCCGGTGCCGCACAAAGTGACGCCCGACACCTAGTCGGACCCGTCATCCTGCCGCCTGCTACCCTCGTCGTCGCTGCCGCTGTCCTCCTCGCCACTCCCGCTCGAGGAGGAGCCTTCGCTATCAGAAGAGCTCTCCACGCAGCACCTTGCCCGAGTCCCGAAGCACCCGAAGACCTTGACGGAAAGGAGGCCGCCCTCCATCAGCTTGAAATGGAGAGTGAGCCCGCCGTCAAGCGGTGAATGTGGGCGAACGTCTTCCACCCTCGACCAAGGTACATCACGTGAGGGAAATTTGGAAAGTCGACGTGAACTCGCGTGCCACTAATCCAACAGCCCCTCATGTGCAACCGCAATGACTCCGGCGGATCCAGCTCCATCTCGCTCGCGAATGGAGTCGGGAGACGGAGACGACGACGAGGTGGCCGGAGCAGCCTGACGAAAAAATCGCAAGGATCATCGCCAACATGGCCCTCCGCGGGAGGAGGAACTACTGGCGGAGGCGGGACCGGCGCGCCACCCCGTTCTCCTCTTCCCTGAGCGCCTCGGCCTCGTCCATGGCCTCGCACGCGGCCTCGCCCCCTCCCCCTTCCCCTCGCGGCGGGCTCTGCCACCGCAGGTGAAGGAGGAGGAAGGACGCGTTGTCGAGCGGCGACCCTTGCCGCCACCGTTCAAGGGCCAGGATTCCCTCTCTCCATGGCGCATGGAGGGAGGGGGAGCGGAAGCTTTAGGAAGGAGAAGATGGAAGAGTGCGGGACGCCGTTCCCCCCCCCCCCCCCCCGCTCCTTATGAAAGGACGGGGTGAAACGCAACCACCAGCTCAGCCAATCAAGATCACGGAAGGCGCGAGGAGCTGGGACTGCCCGCTGCCCGGCCATGACGGCCCGGTTTCCCGCCTCCACCATTCGCCACCCGGCGCGCATGAGAGCCACGTGGCAGGCATGCGGGACCAAGGCGACGGGTGAGGCGACCTCTCCCCACCCCGTGATCGTGGGGAGTAGACGCCTTGAAGACCACGCCCCGGCCCCGTTAAGTAAATGGGTCGCGCCTCCATGCCTCCCTCCGTTTATGGGGAAGGCGCGAACTGCCCCCTTTTACTGTGACGGGACGCATGCGTGCAGAGCTCAGCCCCATGCATGACACCCACGTCACGCACACCTCCCCAAGCCAGGCCACGCGCGGGAGGTGTGGGAAATGCAGCGCACGAAAAGACTTACCGCGGTAAAAACCATCCTGCCTGCCCGCGCACCGTTTTTGGGCCTAGCCCAACGACGCGATTGCACTTACGTGTGGCCGAGGCCCGGGGGCTCCTGTCGGTGTAAGAAAATAAGGGTACACCTTTTAACCGTGCACGGGAAGTCTGAGCCGCGGGCGCCGCCACACTCAAGCAAGGAAAGGAAGGAGAGCCAAGGTAAGGTCGAAGCTCAAAAGAAGCAGAACGACGCCAAGACCAAGACCACAAAGAGCAACGGGGACAAAGCAGACTCCCCCGGCAAGATCCTTGCCGGCGGTTTAACAAAACCCGGCAAGGCCCTTGCAGTGGCTCGCCCACTCCCAAGGCCGGATCACATTTGAGTCCACTTGCCCCCATGGGGCAAAGGATTCGGGAGACATCCCGTGGTGGCATGCGAGATCTTTGTGAAGACATCCAAAGATCAGATACATACTACAGAAGATGGCGACCCTTGGCGGGATCCCGGCCTAGGGGACCCTAAGGCCCGGCAAGAGCCTTGCCGGGGGATGGCGGCAGCGCCACGGCAAGACCCTTGCGGGGCCCCGGCAAGATCCTTGTCGGGCTACGGAAGGCCCCCGCCAAGGACACCCGTAGGGCCACCATCGAGCCCAGCCAATCGAGCCTCCACCATGCGGCTGCCGACCCAACCCGGTTGGGCAGGCACTGCGTGGCTGACAGCGAACAACCGTGGAGACCCACCACTGCGCCACCTCAGCTGCTGCCTACTTACATGGCACCACAGGCACCCGTGGCGAGTAGCGTGTCAACCTGAAAGGCGGCTGACAGACGAGACTGGACTCTCCTCGTCCCCGATAAAGCAAGGACACCTAAGCAAGATGCATTTATAGCGCCTTGTCATGTAATGCGAGGGATAAACTCGTATGACTGTACCCTTTCCACCTCCTGTATGCCGCTGTGGCAACCCCTTTCCCCATAAAAGGAGGCCCAATGCGACCAGGAGGGGTATTCGGCTTTTTGGAGCTCTGGACGCCCCATAGCTATCTCAAGAACACAGATAAACGAATCCCCAAAGCAGGAGTAGGGTTTTACGCGCCAGGCGGCCCGATGCACTGGATAAAGAACCCGTGTGCTATCTGTTTGATCTGCTCTCCTCACGACCCCGCGCCCCGCAACTGTAGTAGGGATTCTTGTGATCCCATAGGTGTCATCCCCGCACCGACACCCGGCCCAAGACCAAAGTTGTGAATAAGCCAGCCTATAGAAAGAAAACCACTTCCTCCTCCGATCCACCAGCTGACGATGATGTGGGTAATCCGGACCTTGTGGTAGAACTTGACTCACTTGGTCTATTTTTTACACATCTTATTGATAATGATTATTGCCAGGATGATGCTGAAGCTAGTCATGCTGATGTTGTAGAGGTAATCGCCCTTTCTTCCCATTCAATCGCTTTACCTTCAGTAAAAATCTGTCGGGCAAACTGGAAAGTTAAATTTTCTCATCCTCTTGCTTACTTGGATTGAAACTTTCTTATGAAGACACAACAACATGAAGCTCGTCGCGCAACCCGGCACAGCGGCCAGGTAGTCACCTCCACCGGTTTACCAAATAGTCCGTTTCGGAAACGCCGTTCAGAGGTCTCTAACTGTTTCCATCTTACTCCGATTATCCTAAAGCGGGTTGCTTTCATCAACCTCTTAATCCATCTTACTCCGATTATCAGGTTACTTCTCATTCTTCCTCTGGCGAGTCGACAGGCACCGAACTCCCACCGCCAAGACAGTGCTTGGGTGAGCCATATTCCTGACAATGCTGTTTGGTATACCACTTTCAATGTTCATTGGACTGTGACACTCCAAGAATATTCTTTTGGTTTTCTTCAAAAAAAATTGTTGGATTTGACGAAGGTCTTCTAAACCCTTCCAAAAATCTCTCTCCAAAGCTTTTTCCCTTTAGCAAATATTTTATTTTAGCAACCCCTTCAACTCTGGTGTTTGGTTTTTTAAAATTTTCTTCTGGTTGCCCTCTTCTCAAAATTTCAAGAAAAATCTTTGGAGTTTACTTTCTTTCAAAAAGAAACTCTAGGAGTTTTGCATCCTCTCCAATATTGAAATCCACTCATGATTTTACCATGCACCACATGGAAAAAAATTCCCAAAAATCTCTCCTTCCACTTTGGGCAACCCAAGCATTCTGTCTCAACAAGTTCACCCCTTTTCTGAATTATATTTCATTTATTTCTCCTCCCAAATCTATTCTGTCCATTATTTTGAGCCTAGGAGATTTGCAAAGCAAGTACCTTAATACATTTGAGTTTTGACCTCAAACCAACTCCCTTGGATAGTCCTTGGTACCCACAACCTGGAACAATCAAGATCCACTCCTCTTCTTTTCAAATATTTCAAATTTCAGTCTCTGCAAGTTTGGACCAGATTTGTCAAATTTGGTGAAATTCATATCTTCCCTGCTCCAAAAATTCCACAAAAATTCAGGCAGCCTATAGATGCAATGAGAGGCCAGTCCACCAAAAATCAGCTCAAGTAGAGCCTCCCACATACCAAAAAAATTCTGTCGAACACCTGACATACACTGTTTCATTGCACTTTCAGAGTTTCAGAGAAATTCAGATTTCAGTGTCGCTTCTTTTAAATCGAGACTTGATCCACGCTGACCACGATGCGCTCTGGCACGATGCACACGGACTCTTCCCACAGCGGCACCCCTTGCACGCTTGGCGATTCTGGCGTCGGTGGCGGCGAGCATCGCCCGGCGTTGGAAGCTTCTGCGGTGGCAGCGCCACCGTGGCGGCGAGAGGGCCGAGCCCGCTTCGCCACGCCACGGCGCCGCCCGCCGCCCCCAGCTCTCCGCGTGTCCCTGCCTTGCCAGCGCATGCCCGTGGAGCGATCGCGTGGCACGGCAAGCATGGCGTGCTCCCTACCACCGACGGGCCCAAGGCCGCCTGTTCCGTCCGAGCACGCCCTAAGCAACCAAACCCGGCTTCGTTTAGCACCTAAGCGGAACGGTGAACCCCACGACGGCGCTAAACCCTGAACCTCCACGATCAGCGCCTGCGCCACCGTAAACTTCGCCGGAGAACCCTGTTCTTGCCAACCGCCTCGGGCCGGCTATATATAGCACCCCCGAGCGCGCTCTCGCCCCCGCACACCTCCACCACCTCTCTAGTCCTCGCCAAGCCCCTGGAAGGGCCTCGAGGAGCTCTTCTTCCTCGACTCCGGCCGCCTTGTTCCGCCTCGGCCTCCACCTCGATTCACTCCGGTGAGGTCGACTCCGGCGCCCAAACCCCGTCAACTACCCTCTCATGCTACCACGAGTATAACCCCCTCCTCAATTCCTCCTCATGACACTCTCCGTGAGACCCACGACCACCCGAACCGCCGTCCGCCGGAGTAGGAGCCGCCGTCGACGTGGAGCTCGCCGGCGACCACCACCACCACCAACCAACACGGAATGACGCCCTGAACACGGAGGTACCCTCCGATGTTCCTGCCTCGCCGTGGATCGCCGCCGGCAACCACCGCGGCTCTCGGGCGCCGACGGGCCCCGTCTCCCTCATTTGAAAATTTAAACCTGACGGGTGGGACCCGCCCGTCAGCCTCTCTATTGTTTTTCTTGAAACGTTTTCTGAAAGCGTACTCTGGCAAATACGCCTTCTACTCTGAATCGTTTTTCTGCGCTTTTCTGTTTAAGCCCCTGGGAGTTTTCTATTTCATTACAAATGGGTCCTTGGACCAAAACCCTTATAACTGTTTAACAGAAAGGAATTTTTGAGTGATTCTTTTTCTGTCCTCTTCAAAATTTTGTCTAGTTTTTTTATCATGTTTATTTGAAAATTATTTGGATTAACCTTCTGTACCCCTACGGTATTTACGTTAGCGCGTGTGTTTTGTGTACCATAGATACCGAAGGAGGTGACGGAACCGCGAACTTCGCCGAGCTAGATCCCGACTACTCCGAACCAGGCAAGCAATGTTTGAACTTTTGATAAGATTAGTGTTTGGGCATGTTCGCATTATTTTTGTGTCATGGCACGTTCATGAGCGTTTCGATGATAGTTTATCTCGTAAGAGTTGAGGCAAGTGAGTTCGGAAAATCCATGAGTTGTTGGAAACATGTTGCATGGCCATGAGTTGGCATGAGTATGGGTAAGATGGTAGTGTTGTAGCATGCCAGGCTTATGCGGATCGTTGACCCGTGTCAACACGGATCGATCGATTCGGTCCATCTCCCCTTCGTACTACCACTGTTTCCGCAAGGGAATCTGACAATAAGTTGCAAACCACTTCTGGTACACACCAAATCGAGAGGCGGGATGAAGGTTCCATGGCCCTGGATTAAAGCCTTTCATCCGGTCGGGGGCATGGGTGTTTCCGGTTGGGACCGAGAGGGGGCACCCTTAGGCGCAGCGTATATAAATTTGATCCCATGCTATTCGAGATTGTGATCTCCCCGTCTCAAAGTTCTTCTTAAACGCTGTCTAGGGTGATTCCTGGCAACGTGAGGTATGATGGGTGTGTACTAGCTAGCTGTGTTTCCTCCGAAATACCATAAACGGAACTAGTCCTTCGTGACTACAGAAATCCATTGGCTGTGGACAATTTTAGTACAAACTCTGCAGAGTAAAAATTCTTGAATTCATCTTATTCATGTCCGAGTACCGTGTTCATCTTATCTTGTCAAGTGTCGGTCTCGGTGACAGAATCTCCTGATAACCATATGAGTGTTATATGTTTATTTCCTATGAATGGACTAACCCGCTTATGGTCTTGTGATGAATATTTTCCGTGAGCACCATATCTTGTCAGTTATGAATAATGAATTATAAGCCCTTTCTGCGATGTCGCTCAGACGTCCGACTGCGGCATTGTTCTTATTTACTTTTATTATAAGCCCTTTCTGCGATGTCGCTCAGACGTCCATTGCGGCATTGTTATTATTTACTTTTGTTATAAGCCCTTTCTGCGATGTCGCCGGACGTCCGATTGCGGCATTGTTATTATTTACTTTTGTTATAAGCCCTTTACTGCGATGTCGCTCAGACGTCCATTGCGGCATTGTTATTATTTACTTTTATTATAGGCCCTTTCTGTGATGTCGCTCCGACGTCCGACTGCGGCACGCATGTATTTTCTTTCAATATAAGCCCTTTTTGAGGTGTCGCTTAGACTCCCGAATATGGAATGTTTTACTTATTTGTCCACCCTTCGAGGCGTCGCATCAGACACCCGATCGGTTTGGAGTTTATCTTCTTTGGTTTTTTGAGCGGACTACCGCCGATTCCCTTTTTACTTACTTTGCTATACTGATTAACTTGCACATTGTTACAAATTAATCATGTCGCATTCATGCATTCTTTTGTTATATCTTTTGTCCGAACTGTCTTGCAAGTACTTTCAAAGTACTCACCTGGCTTGTTGTTTTGGCCAGATCTTGTGAAAGCGATCTCATGTTTGAAGATTTAGATAGCGAGACCGACGACTAGAGGAATCAAAGTCAGTCTCTTGCGACCCCTCGATTAGTAATTGAGATATAACCGCTAACTCTACCCAAATAAATTAATCGATCCTCACATCGACCCTCGATGAGCCGCGATCTGATAGACTTATTAACCACCCCACTGTGTTATTCCACCAACCACTCATATCTCGATTCAGTAGTATTTCCACCCCACACCATTGTGTCATATCCGCCAACCTGTATAATTATCGGCGTGTTTGTAATAATTGGTTGGGCATCTTCAGTCCGGCCCTGTAATATTGTAATGCTACTGGCTTATTGTATCAAAGTTTTGTCTACTGGTATGGGGGATTTTCCTCATATCGGACTTCATAGGTCGGTTGTTCAATAAATATTTTTATTGAAAAACCGGTCGTGACAAGCTTGGTACCAGAGCCAGGCTGTTGTAAGGAAGCCACTAGGTGCGATCGCTAATCGGTTATTAGCGAGAATAGAGCTATTTGTTATTCTTACAAATGTAGTCAATTTGATGATAGCATAAATTTATGATTTGACTACTCAGGATTTTTGCCTACTTTTGTAGATGGTCGCAACATTGCGAGTCGCGAGATGTTCGCCAACATGCCCGATGGGTTCGTCAAGCTTCTCTCCTTCATCGTCCAAGTCGCGATAGGGCGGTATGTCTTGATCTTCTCACTCTCTCGGCACAAGATCAATGACCGTCTAACCATGCACCAAGTCAGCGGTGCAATTCAGCGGAGGGCGAGTTGGCGTTACCGGTTCTTGCGGAGAGCCATGCCTGAGAGAAGCATGCTGCTGCAGATGGCAGCCCGTGAGGCGATAGCTCGTCTCGAGGATATCCTTCCTTCGATGAAGACTTCGTCGTTACCGCTACCTGCCATGTCATGTGCCATATACCTGCCACTACGCGTTCTCTTGCCCCGGAGGAGAAGCGGGGCCGAAGCTTTGAGATGCTCATCGAGTATCTCCGGGCTTTGGAGGAGGTTTCTACAACTGGTGGGCGACTTTGTAGCTGCCCGCATGGACTCGATCCATGGCTGTGCCATGTGAGGAGGAGCTCCTGCGCGCCGCACCGCCACATACTTCGTCTCGTCACCTGCATCGTTTGCTCCTCTGCTCTCACCACTACTCGTCGCCTGCCTACCACGGAGGAGTTCAACCATGTCATTGCGCCTACTCGGTTCGTTACGCACCACCCCTCGTGCCCGCTCATGTTCGAGTTGTCCCACAGGGCACTGCTCCACCAACTCAGCGCAGCACCTCACGTCTGGAGCCTATCTCCGAGGAAGAGGTTGAGTCCCCAGCCTCACTCGCCTCACCCTTGGCAGGCCAAGGGAAATCCTTACCATCTCCGACTAAATGCGCTTAGCCGCCATGCGATGTACCCGACTTATGCGATATGTTTATATGTACATAGGCTGTGAGAAGTAGCTTGTTTGCGCATCATGTAGGATGCGGAGGAGTGCACTAGATTAAATAACATGTCGAGGATTATATGCATATCACGAGTGATGTCTTAATATAATTACTGCTTGCGTGTAAGATATGTAATGGACAGTCCTTCTCCGTGCGCAAACGATTATGCTCTCGAAAAATCTTGGAGCATTTGCGACTTTTTCCATCTTCTTGAATTTATTGATTTTTGCGGCTCAATTTCTTCCTTATGAGTGTTTCAAAATATATCCCCAGAGTGAACTATGTCTCGTCCTTGGACGCGCTCCATGCCGACTCAAGCCGGAGGAAAATTATGGCACACCCCGGCAACAATTTCACGAGGCGGAACAAGTCAATAGGACGGTGAAGCGACACTCTCCCAAATGTGCCGTCTTTATGAGCAAAGTCAGCAGCGACATCGAAATAATGAACCAAGTCATCAATACGGAAATCACCGTGGGCGATATCGGCAGCAATCAAAGTTATCGAGATCTGAAGACACGTCCCCAAACATTTTCTCACATCGACAAACCTCTTGAAGCCGAGGACTGGCTTGAGACATGGAAAGAAAGTTAATTATTGCCCGGTGTTCAGATCTTGAGAAAGTGCTTTATGCTCCGCACTATCTCCTTTGGAGCAGCCGCATCGTGGTGGGAAAATTTCGTACACATGCACCCCAACGAAAATAATATAACATGGGAGGAATTTAAAGAAGGTTTTAAGTGGGCGCATATTCCTAGAGTCTTATGAAGATCAAAGAGAGAATTTGATGACCTCAAGCAAAGGACAATGGCGGTGTCGAGAATACAACGATCGATTTACTCTACTATCTCGCTTCACGCCAACGAGGAGCGTATGTCGGAAAAACAAAAGATGGAGAAATTCCTAGGCGGTACGACACCCGCGCTTAAATGCCAATTGTTCATACACACCTTTCCAGATTTTAAGACGCTGGTGGATAAGGCCATTACCTTGGAAAATGAGAGACGCAGCTTAGAAGATTTCCGCAAGCGGAAGGGGACCAGACTAATCACGCTCGCAACCACCGCAGCAAGACAGATATTCAGAAAAACTGGACACCCAAGCCCACGACAAGCGTCTCACGCCCAATCAAGAATTTCCATGCAAGGGACAAGGAGTTCACATACCGCCCAGGCGTTACCTGTTACGCTTGTGGAGAAGAAGGGAACTATGCCAAGCAGTGCCCCAAGCCAAGGAACTCGACCCCAAAGCCGAACAATGGAGGCAATAATTCGGCGCCAAATCGCAACAATTTCAACCCAAATAACAACCACAGGAAGGGTCATCTGAACCACGTGACCAAAGAGGAAGCACAAAATGCTCCAGATATCGTACTCGGTACGTTTCCTGTCAACACAATACCTACCATGGTTTAGTTTGATTCTGGAGCTTCTCACTCATTCCTTTCGAAAAGTTTTGCTTTGCAAAATAATTTTTCGATGCTTCCCTTGGAAAAATCTATGATCGTCAAGTCCAGTGGAATTAAGCAAGTTACCCAGAATTACTGCCAGGGTGTGGTTATCGAGTTTGAAGGGTTGAAGTTTCACGCAAATCTTATCGTGTTGGAAAATAAAGGACTGGATGTCATCTTAGGGATGGATTGGTTAACCACCAACAAAGGTTTTATTGATCGCTTCAACAGGACCGTAATTCTCACCCATCACCACGGGAAGACCATAAAGGTTTCAGCCAAGGAAAGAAAAATATCCGGCAACCGAGATTGAACAAGGTGGATATTTCTGAATTGAGCAAGGTTCGATGGTGTGTGAATTCCCAGATGTATTTCGAAGAGCTACCGGGCATGCCACGGATCGAGAGATAGAATTCAGCATTGAGCTAGCACCCGGAACCGCTCCCATATACAAGAAACCATACATAATGGCACCATCCGAATTGGTAGAACTGAAGAAGCAAATAAAGGAATTATTGGGAAAGGGGTATATACGAGCCAGTTCCTCACCTTGGGGTTCACCAATTTTGTTTGCCAAAAAGAAGGATGGAACACTGAGATTGTGCATAGACTATCGAGCGCTAAACATGGTCACAATCAAGAACAAATATCCAATGCCACAAATAAATGATTTATTCGCTCAACTCGCTCAGGCCAAGGTGTTCTCAAAGATTGACTTGAGGTCGGGATACCATCAACTGAAAGTGCGAACCGAAGATATTCCCAAGACAGCTTTCACCTCCAGATACGGATTGTATGAGTTCACCGTAATGCCATTCGGACTAACAAACGCCCACGCATATTTTGTTCACCTCATGAACAAAGTATTCATGAAGTTTATGGTCAAGTTTGTTGTGGTATTTATCGATGATATTCTGGTATACTCCAAAACACCAGAAGAGCACGCTGAACATCTCCGGATTGTACTAGGAGAACTCAGGAAACATCAATTGTACACTAAATTCAGCAAGTGTGAATTTTGGCTTAAGCAAGTAGGTTTTCTGGGCCACGTACTGACCCAAGAAAGTATCGCCGTAGACCCAGAAAAAGTCAAGGCAGTACTTAATTTGGAAGCCACCACCCGACGTGGACGGACGTCTGAAGTTTCTTGGGAATGGCGAGGATACTCCCGGAGTTTTATTGAAGTATTCTCCACCATAGAAAATCCAATGACGCAACTACTCAAGAAAGACAGGAAGTTTGAATGGACGGAAGCTTGAGAGAAAAGTTTCCAAGAACTAAAGAGGAAACTGACGACAGCACCGGTAGTAATTGTGCCAGATATACACAAAAAATTTGAGGTATTTTGTGACGCATCTCGAAAGGGCCTCGGGTGTGTATTAATGCAAGAAGGCAAGGTTGTCGCATATGTTTCCAGACAACTTCGCAAGCATGAAGAAAATTATCCTACTCATGACCTGGAATTAGCAGCAGTTATTCATGCCCTCAAGGAATGGAGACACTTCTTACTTGGAAATCGTTGTGAAATATACACGGACCACAAAAGCCTCAAGTATATTTTCACACAACCGAACTCAATTCTGGCAGCGACTCTGGTTGGAATTAGTAAAGGATTATGATGTTGGAATCCACTACCACCCAGGCAAAGCAAATGTTGTAGCAGATGCTCTGAGTCGGAACCCCAGTCCGGACAACGACAACATGCCAAACTTGAGACCCGAATTCCAGCAAGAATTCGCAAAGCTCAATCTGATGGTGGTCACCAAAGGCAGTTTGTCGAACTTAGAGTTACAGCCTACCCTGATAGAGAATGTTAAAGAGGCTCAACATGGACACCCCAGCATTGAAGGCATAAAGCGGAAGATGAATTTGGGCAAGGGCTCAGAATTCGTTATCGATGAGCAAGGAATATTGTGGTACGGGAATAGACTTTGCGTACCAAATATCCATGACCTTAAACAGCAAATCTTGGCTGAAGGACACACCGCTCCGTATTCAATCCATCCTGGAGGAACAAAAATGTACAAAGATCTTCAGGAAACATTTTGGTGGCATGGTATAAAAAGAGATATAGCCACGTTTATTGCATGTTGTGACTCTTGTCAACGCATCAAGGCCGAGCACCAAAAACCGGCCGGGCTATTGCAACCAAATAAAATACCCAAGTGGAAATGGGACGAGATTGGAATGGATTTTATTGTTGGACTACCTCGGTCATGACACGGACATGATGCCATATGGGTCATCAGCGATAGATCGACTAAAGTAGCACACTTCATCCCGTGAAGACAACCCACACCACTCGAGCTTGCTAGGCTCTACCTTTCCCGTACCGTTTGCTAACATGGAGTCCCAAAGAAAATAATCTCGGACGAGAGGCACTCAATTCGTCTCCGATTTTGGGATCACTTACAACAAGCTCTGGGAACTCGGTGGCATTCAAGATCGCATACCATCCCAGTAAAGATGGGCGATTGAGCGAGTAAACCAGATTCTAGAAGATATCTTTGAGAGCATGTGTCCTCACCTATGGGACCAGTTGGGAAGAGAGCTTACCATACGCAAAATTCGCATATAACAATAGTTATCAGTCCAGCCTGCAAATGGCACCATTTGAAGCTCTGTACGGGCGAAGATATCGTACCCCGCTAAATTGGTCGGAAACCGAAGACAGCCATATCTTCGGCCCAGACCTGCTCAAAGAGGCTGAAGATAAGGTCAAGGTAATTAAGGACCGACTCAAGACAGCCCAAAGTCGACAGAAGAGTTATTACGATCAGAAGCATCGTGGAGTCAATTTTGAACCCGGTGAATTTGTGTACCTACGAGTATCCCCTATGAGGGGCCTGCATCGATTCAAGATTAAAGGGAAGCTAGCACCAAGATTCATCAGACCATTCTGCATAGTGGCACGAAGAGGCACGGTAGCCTACCAGCTAGACTTACCCGAAGAATTGTCCGACATCCACGACGTATTCCACGTCTCCCAATTGAGGAAGTGTGTGAGCAACCAAGAGAAACAAGTACCCCATAAAAACATTGACGTGCAGCCAGACCTTACATATCGGGACCATCCGATAAAAATCTTGGAAGAGTCTGAAAGGAGAACCCGACAGAAAACCATCAAGTTCTTCAAAGTTCGATTGGAGCAACCACACGAAAGTGAAGCCACTTGGGAAAGAGAGGATTTCCTTGGACGGAGCACCCACAATTATTTGAGGATCAGCTGGAATCTCGGGGACGAGATTTTTCCTAAGGGGGTAGGTGTTGTGACACTCCAAGAATATTCTTTTGGTTTTCTTCAAAAAAAATTGTTGGATTTGAAGAAGGTCTTCTAAACCCTTCCAAAAATCTCTCTCCAAAGCTTTTTCCCTTTAGCAAATATTTTATTTTAGCAACCCCTTCAACTCTGGTGTTTGGTTTTTTAAATTTTTCTTCTGATTGCCCTCTTCTCAAAATTTCAAGAAAAATCTTTGGAGTTTACTTTCTTTCAAAAAGAAACTCTAGGAGTTTTGCATCCTATCCAATATTGAAATCCACTCATGATTTTACCATGCACCACATGGAAAAAATTTCCCAAAAATCTCTCCTTCCACTTTGGGAAACCCAAACATTCTGTCTCAACAAGTTCACCCCTTTTCTGAATTATATTTCATTTATTTCTCCTCCCAAATCTTTTTTGTCCATTATTTTGAGCCTAGGAGATTTGCAAAGCAAGTACCTAAATACATTTGAGTTTTGACCTCAAACCAACTCCCCTGGATAGTCCTTGGTACCCACAACCTAGAACAATCAAGATCCACTCCTCTTCTTTTCAAATATTTCAAATTTCAGTCTCTGCAAGTTTGGACCAGATTTGTCAAATTTGGTGAAATTATATATCTTCCCTGCTCCAAAAATTCAACAAAAATTCAGGCAGCCTCTAGATACAATGAGAGGCCCCTCCACCAAAAATAATCTCAAGCAGAGCCTCCCACATACCAAAAACATTATGTCGAACACCTGACCTACACTGTTTCATTGCACTTTCAGAGTTTCTGAGAAATTCAGATTTCAGTGTTGCTTCTTTTCGTCACACTTCGGTCACGCGGCCACAGTGCGCTCTGGCACGATGCACACGGCCTCTTCCCCTTGGCCAGCACCCCGCACGCACGCTTGGCCGATTCCTGGCGTCGGTGGCGACGAGCATCGCTGGCGTTGGAAGCTTCTGCGGTGGCCGCGCCACCCTTGGCGGCCAGAGAGGGCCCGAGCCCGCTCGCCACGCCACCCGGCGTCGCCCATCGCCCCCTGGCTCTCCGCGTGTTCCTGCCTTGCCAGCGCACGCCCGTGGCATAGTCGTCGTGGCACGGCAAGCACAGGGCGTGCTCCCTGTCACCGACGGGCCCGCGCCGCCCCGTTCCGTCGAGCACGCCCTAAGAAACCAAACCCCCACTCGTTTAGCACCTAAACGGAACCAGTGACCCCCCACGACGGCGCTAAACCTCTGAACCTCCCCGATCAACGCCCTGCACCGCCGTAAACTTCACCGGAGAACCCCGTTCTCGGCAACCGCCTCGGGCCGGCTATATATAGCACCCCCGAGCGCGCTCTCGCCCCCGCACACCTCCACCACCTCTCTAGTCCTCGCCAAGCCCCTGGAAGGGCCTCGAGGAGCTCTTCTTCCTCGACTCCGGCTGCCTCGTTCCGCCTCGGCCTCCACCTCGATTCACTCCGGTGAGGTCGACTCTGGCGCCCAAATCCCGTCAGCTACCCTCTCATGCTACCACGAGTCTAACCCCCTCCTCAATTCCTCCTCCGCATGACTCTGTGTGAGACCCACGACCACCCGAACCGCCGTCCACCGGGCAGGAGCCGCCCGTCGGCGTGGAGCTCTTGGCGACCACCACCACCACCAACCGACGTGGAATGGCGCTTGAACACGGAGGTACCCTCCGATCTTCTGCCTCACCGTGGATCGCCGTGACCACCGCATGACTCTCGGGCGCCAAGCAGGCCCCGTCTCCCTCATTTGAAAATTTTAACTTTGTGGGTGGGACCCGCCCGTCGACCTCTCTATAGTTTTTTTTTGAAGCGTTTTCTGAAAGCGTACTCACGGCAAATACGCCTTCTACTCTGAACCGTTTTTACGTGCTTTTACATTTAAGCCCACAGGAGTTTTCTGTTTCATTACAGATGGGTCCTTGGACCAAAACCCTTATAACTTTTTAACAGAAAGGAATTTTTGAGTGATTCTTTTTCTGTCCTCTTCAAAATTTTGTCTAGTTTTTTATCATATTTATTAGAAAAATATTTGGATGAACTTTCTGTACCCCCACGGTATTTACGTTAGTGCGTGTGTTTTGTGCACCGTAGATACCGAAGGAGGTGACGTAACCGCGAACTTCACCGAGCTAGATCCCGACTACTCCGAACCAGGCAAGCAATGTTTGAACTTTTGATATGATGAGTGTTTGGGCATGTTTGCATTTTTTTGTATCGTGGCACGTTCATGCGCGTTTTGATGATAGTTTATCTCGTAAGAGTTGAGGCAAGTGAGTTCGGAAAATCCATGAGTTGTTGGAAACATGTTGCATGGCCATGAGTTGGCATGAGTATGGGTAAGATGGCAGTGTTGTAGCATGCCAGGCTTATGCCAGAACGTTGACCCCGTGTCAACACAGATCAGTCAGATTCCGGTCCGTCTCCCCTTTCGTACTACCACCTGTTTCCCGCAAGGGATACGGCTTAGTAAGTTGCAAACCACTTCCTGGTACACACCAAATCGAGAGGCCAGGATGAAGGTTCCATGGCCCTGGATTAAAGCCTTTCATCCGGTCAGGGGGCATGGGTGTTTCCGGTTGGGACCGAGAGGGGGGCACCCCTTAGAGCGCGCGTATATAAATTTGATCACATGCTATTCGAGATTGTGATCTCCCCGTCTCAAAGTTTTTTCTTAAACGTTGTCTAGGGTGATTCATGGCAACGTGAGGTATGATGGGTGTGTACTAGCTAGCTGTGTTTCCTCCAAAATAACGTAAAGGAACTCCTTCGTGACTACGGAAATCCGTTGGCTGTGGACAATTTTAGTACAAACTCTGCAGAGTCAAATTTCTTGAATTCATCTTATTCATGTCCGAGTACCGTGTTCATCTTATCTTGTCAAGTGTCAGTCCCGGTGACAGAATCTCCTGATAACCATATGAGTGTTATATGTTTATTTCCTGTGAATGGACTAACCCGCTTATGGTCTTGTGATGAATATTTTCCGTGAGCACCATATCTTGTCAGTTATGAATAATGAATTATAAGCCCTTTCTGCGATGTCGCTCAGACGTCTGACTGCGGCATTGTTATTATTTACTTTTATTATAAGCCCTTTCAGCGATGTCGCTCGGACGTCCATTGCTGACATTGTTATTATTTACTTTTGTTATAAGCCCTTTCTGCGATGTCTCCCAGACGTCCGACTGCGGCATTGTTATTATTTACTTTTGTTATAAGCCCTTTCTGCAATGTCGCTCAGACGTCCGACTGGGGCATTGTTATTATTTACTTTTATTATAAGCCCTTTCTGTGATGTCGCCCGACGTCCGATCATTGCACGCATGTATTTTCTTTCAATATAAGCCCTTTTTGAGGTGTCGCTTAGACGCCTCGATCGCGTGGCATGTTTTACTTATTTGTCCACCCTTCAAGGCGTCGCTTCAGACACCCGATCGGTTTGGAGTTTATCTTCTTTGGTTTTTCGAGCGAACTACCACTGATTCCCTTTTTACTTACTTTGCTATACTGATTAAATTGCACATTGTTACAAATTAATCATGTCGCATTCATGCATTCATTTGTTATATCTTTTGTCCAAACTGTCTTGCGAGTACTTTCAAAGTACTCACGTGGCTTGTTGTTTTGGTCAGATGCTGACGAAGGTGATCTCACGGATGAAGAGTTCGATAGCGAGTCCGACGCCTAGAGGAATCCCAGTCAGTCTCGTGCGACCCCTGGATTAGTCATTGTGATATATCCGCTTCCGCTACCCAAATAAATTCATCGAGCCTCACCTCGACGCTCGATGAGCCGCCAGTGTAGTAGACTTATTAACCACCCCACTGTGTTATTCCACCAACCACTCATATCTCGATTCAGTAGTATTTCCACCCCACACTATTGTGTCATATCTGCCAACCTGTATAATTATCGGCGTGTTTGTAATAATTGGTTGGGCATCTTCAGTTCGGCCCTGTAATATTGTAATGCTACTGGCTTATTGTATCAAAGTTTTGTCTACTGGTATGGGGGATTTTCGTCATATTCGACTTCATAGGTCGGTTGTTCAATAAATATTTTTATTGAAAAACCGGTCGTGACATGGACTGATCCGTCCTTTTCCTTTCACAGCCAAGTCTAGGCCAAGCAAGAAAGCTCGCCTGGATAAAGCGGCAGAAGACGATGTTCCTAAACCGATCCCAATACAAAACCCTAAGGAAGACATCCAGGATGATATAGTGACTGACCCACCATTGCAAGATCATGACGCTGCCGTTGAAGAGGCACATGTTGATACCACTGGTCCTTCAAATCAACCCACAAGTCCTGCTCAAATTGACAAGACAGCGAGTCCACCAAAGTAGACGGATAAACCTGCGACCCCAGTGCGAACCGGCAAAGCCAAGGATGACGATGTTGTGATTACTGGCTTTGGCCATTCTGTGCAAGGTAATCCTGTCGTCTTGTCCAAACACACTGCCAAAGATGAATTTACTGCGTTTGGTAAAGGCAAATGGAATGCCGATTTGGCAACTTATGCCGCTTTGAATCCACAAGATCTTCATTCCGGTTATCTGAACCGGTTATATACCAGCCGTGATTATGAAGCCGGTCTGGTGAACATGATGAAGGACAAATATGAGGTAAACTCCATAACTCCCTGCTATCTTGTATATTTATATATGTCAACTCTAATAGCCCCCAAGTGACGGTTTAAAATATGAAATTAAACCGGGACTTCCCAATATAATCCTGAGTAAGGCTATACTTTTGGGAGAGTAGCCCCCAAGGGTCGGTTCAACTTAATGTAGTTAAACCGGGACGTGTATAACATAAGAATTCCAGCATTACTCAAGGACAGAGCAAATAGGCATTAGCCCCCAAGTGCCAAGTTGAATACTTGTATTGAGCTTGGGACTTTATATAATTTGTAGGATAAGAAGCAAATATGCATTAGCCCCCAAGTACCAAGGTCATAACTTGTTATGCGGTTGGTACTTCCACTCTGCATCTTAATCCTTTTCATATGATTATCTGTATGTAGGCTGATGTGAATAAGAAAGATAGTCAAATCGTTGATCTTCAAGAAAACCTGAAATCCCAGCAAATTGAAACCTCCAAGGTAAAAAAAATGAATTAACCAGCGCTTTAAACGTCATGGAAAAGCTAAAGGAGGGCTTCAACAAGGAGCGGGCGGATTGGGCCACTGAAAAGGCCGCTTTAACTCAACGGGCAGAAAATGCTGAAGCGGTCCTTAAACCGGTGGTGGATGAACTGTCCGATTAATAAGCGGCAAGTGCATGCCATGACCGCCGCTGTCTTTGGTAAGCCTTTTTTGATGTCTGACATAACGAAGCTTTCTCATGTAATTGCCGGTTTATTAACACTTTGAATTATATAGGGACACGCATTGGCCACTTGGGATCAGATGTGCGGAAGAAATTAAAAGCCTATTATACAGCGATAGAGCAATCAGCTGTATCTTTGATGTAGCGGATCATCAGCACCGCTTCTCACAACAACCCGGCCCCGACCTTGATTCAAGACACTCTGAAAAGGTTGTCAATGCTTCCTGCCCGATTTGAAGAATTAAAGAAATCTGCTGCCAGAACCGGTGCCATAAATGCCTTAATCCGGGCCAAAGCGTGGGTGCCAGATTTTGATCATGTTGAAGCGGCCCAAGGCTTCCCAAGCTTGAAGGAAGACGGGACTGAATTCAGCGAAGAAGATCTTCGAGCTATAAACCGGGAAGTGCGCCCTTTGGCTTGTCAGCTGGTTGAAGAGGCAAATTTGTCTCACTATCAAGCCCAATATGATGGAGAAAATAAACGAGTGTCTGCACCGATTCCTGAAGCGGAGAACCTTATACCGCCAATCCGTAAGCATACTTACGCTCGATATTGAACCGTCGTTGCGATCGGTGATGAAGCCGTATTCAAGCATTCGTGGGAATCGATCGACAACCGTTGATTTCCGCTACCGGTAGGGAATCAGAAGTTGAAGTGGCGCAGGATGACCCGCAACCATCAGGTCAAGCTGGCGATCAAGCATAAACCGGAGGTCGGTTTACATTACTGCTTCATGATGTTATGCCAAAAAACAATTATCTTATCTGGGCACCGTGTTGCCTTGTAATAGACTAGCTGCCACACTTTGTGTTGATATGCCTTCGTGCATATTTATTGCAACTTATGCTTTTGTTGAATCATCGACCTTAAACTGTTGTCTGCAGCAAAAAAAGCTTAACCCGCCATTGTGGTTGTACCACCAGACGGGTTATCATATCCATGTATATGAAACTAAAGATAATACTTTAGATTAAACATATGATAAAATATGGGAATATATGATACCTGCCGTCGTAGGGCATGAAGTTGGCTGTGCCAGTCTTGAAGCGGACTTGTAAGAAACCCGCTCTGCTGAAGGAGAAAACAACTCCTGTGTATATAGGGTCGGTTTACCAGGTAAACCGTTCCGGGTTAAGATGAACACTGGTGTTACTCCGTAATAGGATGTTTATCAAAAATCAAACCGGGCAAAAGTGTCTCCGGATGAAAAATGAACCGTGTCCCGCCAACTGACAGTCAAATCGGTTTAACAGTTGTCGGTTTAAGAACACAACAAGAGAAAAAAGCAAACAAATTGCAAGCGAAGACAAAATCTTTTGCGAAAAGAGGCTATTTGAGCTGATCAAGTGGCATTACCATGGTCGGACACGACCAATCTCCCAATAGGTGTAGCTATAGTTCATGCCAGCCAGGTCCCCAAATGATGTAGTGGCATTACGACGATCAAGAGGTGTAGCAATGGTTCGGGTTCGACCAAGCCCCCAAGTGATTATGTGGCCTTAGGCCGACCAAGAGGCGTGACTGGTTCAGATGTGACCAAGTCCCCAAGTGATCTCGTGGCTTTCGCCTGTCAAAAGGTGTTGCATTGGTTCAGACACGACCAAGCCCCCAAGTGACATAATATAAAGCTTTATTAAAAAGCTAACTCAAGGGATAAACCGGAGGCCCCTTTAAGATAAAAAACTCCGTGTAACCACTCATGATTAAAAAATAACAGAGACCCCGCTTTAGCTAAGGCTCCGGTTTATTGTATTGATCATAATATATACATTGTCATAATATGTACATAAGTAAAGCCTATGGTTTAAGTATAGTAGGGCCGAAGATGAGCTATGTTCCACGACCTGTTGGTCTCCTACTCTGATGTACGTGAGTCTTTATGCTCTCGAATATCAATCAGATAGTACGACCCGTTGTGCAGATTCTTGCTGACCACGAAAGGTCCTTCCCAAGGTGGGGATAGCTTGTGCATATTAGTCTGGTCTTGAATGAGCCGGAGCACCAAATATCCTTCTTGAAAGGTTCTGGTTCTAACTCAGTGACTGTGATAGCGATGAAGATCCTGCTGGTAAATCACCGAACGGGCAACTGCAATGTCCCGCTCTTCATCCAACAGGTCCAAAGCGTCTTGCCGAGCTACCTCGTTGTCCGCTTCAACATAAGCTGCTACACGAGGTGAGTGATGACGGATATCACTGGGGAGAACCGCCTCCGCTCCGTAGACCATGAAAAACGGCGTGTATCCTGTCGATCTGTTGGGTGTAGTGTTGATGCTCCAGAACACAGATGGTAACTCCTCAACCCAACAACCCGGCGTCCGTTGCAAAGGAACCATAAGACGGGGTTTGATGCCTCGTAAGAACTCCTGGTTAGCTCTCTCTGCTTGGCCATTAGACTGTGGGTGAGCCACGGATGAAACGTCAAGCCGGATGTGCTCACGTTCACAAAACTCCTTCATAGCACCCTTTGACAGATTGGTACCATTATCAGTGATGATACTGTGTGGAACGTCGAACCAGAAAATCACCTTCTTAATGAATTGAACCGCCATGGCTGCATCACACTTGCTGACGGGCTCCGCTTCTACCCACTTTGTAAATTTGTCAACCGCCACCAAAAGGTGGGTATTCTTGTCCTTGGACCTTTTGAAAGGCCCGACCATATCCAGCCTCCAAGTGGCAAACGACCAAGTAATTGGAATCATCCTCAATTCTTGAGCCGGCACATGAGCGCGCCTTGAGAACTTCTGACAGCCGTCACATCGCCTAACCAGGTCCTCCGCCTCAGCATGAGCAGTCAACCAATAGAAACCGTGACGAAACACCTTAGCCACCAGAGATTTTTAACCGGCGTGGTGACCACAATCTCCTTCGTGGATTTCGCACAAGATCTCACAACCTTCCTCTGGCGATACACAATGTTGAAACGCTCCTGAAACACTGCAACGAGGCAACTCACCATTGACAATAGTCATGGACTTGGATCGCCGGATTATCTGTCTGGCCAGCGTCTCATCCTCTGGTAACTCGCCCGGTTCATGCACACAAGATAAGGAACCGTCCAATCCAGAATAACATGCAGAGCCGCCACCAACTGAGCCTCTGGATCAGGAATAGCCAAATCCTCTTCGCTAGGGAGCTTGACCGACGGGTTATGCAGGACATCTAAGAAGACATTAGGCGGGACCGGTTTACGCTAAGAGCCCAGCCGGCTTAAAGCATTCGCCGCTTCGTTCTTCCGTCTGTCCACATGATCCACCTGATAACCCTTGAAGTGTCCTGCAATGATATCCACCTCACGACAGTATGCTGCCATGAGCGGTTCCTTAGGATCCCAAGTACCAGACACTTGTTGGGCCACCAGGTCTGAGTCACCGAACCACTTGACTCGGCTGAGATTCATCTCCTTAGCCATCCGGAGACCATGAAGTAAAGCTTCATACTCAGCTGCATTGTTAGTACAAGGGAACATTAAGCGGAGAACATAACAGAACTTATCACCTCGTGGGGAAGTTAATACGACTCCAGTCCCCGAGCCCTCCAATTGCCTGGACCCATCAAAATGAATAGTCCAATAGGTGTGATCCGGTTTTTCTTCAGGTGCTTGTAGCTCCGTCCAATCATTGATGAAATCCACAAGTGCTTGAGACTTGATTGCCGTTCGACGCACGTATTTCAAATCATGCGGCCCAAGCTCTATAGCCCACTTGGCAATCCTGCCAGTTGCCTCCCTGTTTTGAATTATATCTCCCAAAGGAGCAGAGCTCATCACTGTGATGGGATGTCCCTGGAAGTATTGCTTAAGCTTCCGGCTTGCCATGAAAACTCCATACACCAGCTTCTGCCAATGCGGGTATCTTTGCTTGGACTCAATAAGCACCTCACTGATGTAGTAAACCGGGCGCTGAACCGGATACTCCTTACCCGCCTCCTTGCGCTCTACCACAATAGCTACACTGACAGCACGAGCATTAGCTGCCACATATAGTAGCAACTGTTCTTTGTCAATTGGAGCAGCAAGAACAGGCGGATTGGCTAGCTGCCGCTTTAAGTCCTCCAATGGTTTATCAGCGGACGGACTCCAGACAAAGGGATCCACTTTTTTTAGCATCTGATACAAAGGTATTGCCTTCTCACCGAGGAGACTGATAAACCGGCTCAACGCGGCAATCCAGCCTGCCAAGCGCTGGACACCATTGATACATTTCGGTTTAGCCAGAGAGGTGATAGCTGTGATCTTCTCCGGATTAGCTTCAATTCCCCTGTTGGACACCAGAAAACCCAATAACTTGCCTGCCGGTACACCAAAAACACACTTAGCCGGATTGAGCATCATCTTGTATGTCCGTAGGTTATCAAAGGTTTCCTTAAAATCATCAACCAGAGTCTCCTTCTCTGTCAGGACCCCGATCCTAGTCACACCGATCTAGCATGTAACACATCATATCACTTTGCGGCCTCACGCACGGTATTCCCACGGGTGTCGCCTTACCATGGCCCGGGACCGTTTGCGCCTTTTGGCTCACGTATATGATAGTGTCGCTAGCATCCATATGACAAAGAACCGGGCCGACATGGCTAGTCGTGGAACCCAAAGCGGCGCTTAACCCATGGGGACAGGCATACATGAATCACATCGAGCATGTCGGTCATCAACGTATAAATTCGGGTTGTAGCACTGGGCTAACAGGACTCCGGTATCCCGGGCATAGGAGCTAGGCAGGACTCGAATAACACCGCGTGACATTTCCCGAAGGACGGACATATAGGCAGTGAAACACATGCCGGCCAGTCAAGTGTCCAAGCGGTAGTCTGGGCTAGCAGGACTCGGTGAACCGGGTCAGCGGACTACTATCGCCGGAAGCACGAGACTACATTTCCCCATATGAGAGGCTGCCAAGGATAAACAACTAGTTTGTCGGATCCCACACATACCAAGCATTTCAAACATACACACAATATGCTCAATATGTGTAGATACAACATGGCATCACAACATAACTCTCTGACTCGAATATTTATTCAATAGGCTCCGAGGAGCGAGGTATTACAAACATGGGTCTCATGACCCAACACTCGAAAGCATACAAGTCAAAACACAAGCGGAAGCTAAACATGTCTTGAGTATGCACAACTATAAATGAAGAAGGCTGAGAAGCACGACTATCTACCAGATCTCGCCGAGGGCACAAGATCGTAGTGAGGTAACAAGCTAAATGTCAAAGTCCAAGAGGAACTACTAGCGAGACCAAGTCTCTCTCGCAAAACATAAAATAAGCAAGCGTGAGTACAAACGTACTCAACAAGACTTACATCGAACTAGCTACATATGCATCATTATCAAAAGGGGGTGGTGGAGTTTGTTGCAGCAAGCCCGACTTTGACTCGGTTGCTATCCTGAACTACGACTGCAATTAACTCCTTTGAGGTGGCGCACGAGTCCACATATTCACCATATCAATACACCACTATGGACCCGCTCCCGCCTCCCTACGAGAACGCCCATCCATAGCACTCACGCTTATCTTGCGCATTTTAGGGTATCCACTTTCACTTGTCTATGAACTGATATAAGCAACCCGAAGTCCTTCTCCGTGGACACGGCTATTCGAATAGATCATATTAAACCCTGCGGGGTGTACTTCTTCACACACGCTCTCACCACTTACCGCCGTTTACGACATGTACTCGGCAACCTTCAAGCGGAAGCCCAACGTGGGTGTCGGCCACGACCTACCTAAACACACAAGTCCCAAGTCCAGTTTATCGCCTATTCGGGTTCCATCCGCAGGAGTCCGGCCGAGGTTTCCCATACAGCCACCGAACGATGTGTGCGGGGTTCCCGAGACACCAAGCAGGCGAATCGGTACATCAGACCCACGGTGCCTACCGCAACACAACCCACCCCTACGGTCAGCGTTGCGGCGGCCCCAAAGATGCTACAAACACCGAAACTACTTGCAACTCCCGGACAGAGGACAAGAGTGGTTAAGAAGCCGAGAGGGTCCATTGGTTTCGGGCCCAATGCGTGGTAGTAACTGTTTCATGGATCACAAACACAGATCTCAGTTCCTGAGGACGGCTGCAATGAGACAACCCACCATGTACTCCTACATGGCCTCTCACCGCTACCTTTACCAAATCGTGTTCACACACTTAGCTCACACACATTAGGACATGTTCACCAACCATTCCAATTCATTCCCGATGAATCGGGACTGACTCAACTCTAAGCAAAGAGGTGCATGACAACAAGCATGAATGAGTAGGCACAACATGGCTCAAACAACTCCTACTCATGCTAGTGGGTTTCATCTAATTCTTTGTGGAATGACAGGTCATGCGAGAGGATAAAGGGGTTCGACTACCGCAGCAAGTAACACATGATTCGTTGTTGTCCTAATGCAATAATAGAGCAGGAGCGAGAGTGGGATTATATCGGAATGAACAAGGGGTGTTTGCTTGCACAGCACTTCGAAGATAATATAGTTCTTCATCGGTGTCATCGAATTCATCGTCGATGACGTCGTCTCTTGAGAGGGCAATTACCGGCAAACAAGAGAGAACACAATTAATGCAATGCACATTCACATGAATGACATGTCATGTTAAGGTACTGAATTCACCTAATGCAATATCTAGCCAAGTTAATTGAAGTGGAATTCAAACAAGGTTGAACTCCAACTCCAAATGTTATTTCATAATTTGCCCTAATCATGATTCATCCTATTCAGTGAGGTTAACTTGTTCAATCATGCATGAAAATGCCATAAACAGATTCTTCATCTTTTTCCGATCATTTTTCATATATAAATTATTTAATTTGGAGCTTCTGATTAAATAGTTATGAATATTTGAAGTTTGGGTTATTTTCTGAAATTTCCTGAATTAAATTAAATCCAGAAAAGGAATACTGCGTCAGCATTGCGTCACTATGACGTCAGCGGTCAACTGCGGCGGTCCAGGTCAAACCCTGACCTGTGGGTCCCGAGTGTCAGTGACTGACTAAACTAACCTAGCTTAGTTAATACTAACCTAACTTAGTTAGCCGGGCGGGGCCCGCATGTCAGTGAGGGAGAGGGGGAAGTCAAACCGGCGGTCAACCCACGCCGGTCGCCGGGTCAGATCGCTGGCGTTTAGCCGGGCCGAGCCGATGCGGCGGGCGAGAGTGATTTAGCTCCGGCAACCAAAAGGGCCGCGGAAGGCATCTAGGTGGAGCTGGGAATGAGCCGAGGCTCTTGGTGGAGTTAGCCGGGGTCGGGATGGCCGGGATCGACGGCGGTGAGCTCCAAGGCGGCGGCCGGAGTTCGGTGGTTGCGGCTGGAAGGGCTAGAGCTCGCGGGCGAGGGAGCTGAGCAGGGCAGCGAAGAGGGGAGGTGCTCAGGAGCATGCCGGAGCTACTAAGCGAGGCAGAGGTGCTCGGGGGCACGGAGCTCGCCGGCCATGGCGGATGGCGGCTTGGTGCTCAAGGGGCGGGCTGGCGCTGTGAGAGAGGGAGATGAGGGAAACGACGGCAAGCTCACCGTGAGTCCGCTTTGGAGGGTCAGATGAGCCTGGGCGGCCGGAGGCAATGAATCGACGATTTATGGTGGCCGGAGCCGAGGTGGAAGACGACGGCGATGGCGGCGTTCTTGGCCTCCGGGGTCGCTTAGATCAAGTGAGACGGAGAAGAGGTCGGGCGGAGCTCTTGGGGATGGCAGAGGGGCAAGGGTGGCTGTGGTCATGGTACGGGCGATCAAGGCGTCGAGCGGGTCTCGGTCAGGCGAGAGAGAGGGAGCAGAGGAGAGGAGGACGCCTGGAGAGAGGAGAGGGGCCGGGGTCCAAAGCGGCGCCGAGGAGGAGCTTCGAGGCCCTCGGTGAGGCAAAGTGCCAGGGAGGAGGCGTGGCGAAGCTCGGCGCGGTCGCCGTGTCCCTCCTCTGCCTACTGGCAGAGGTAGGCGACGAGCGGCGGTTGGTGGGCTGGGCCACCAACTGGGCCAGCGAGGGGAGGGGGAGAAGGCTGGGCTGGTGGGCTGCGCAGGTGAGGCCAGGTACAGTATTCTCTCTCTCTCTTTTTATTTCCATTTCTATTTTCTGTAATTATGTTTGGCTTTAATAAAAATGCCAGGGCATTTCCAAAAATCATGAAACTGGTCAATGTCACTGTTTGGAATATTTCCAACAACAAACATTTCAGTTTGTGATTATTTGAGCATTTAAAATATTTTATAGTATTTAAATGCCCAAATGCAAATACCATATGAATTAATTCAAAAGTCCAAATGTCATGGAAAAATGTGCAACATCTCCGTTCTCAAGTTTCCAGCATTTTTCCACAAATGGTGAACATTTTTGAAGGCCATTTGGTTCATTGAAAAATATTTCTTAGTTGAACCTATTTGAATTGTTTTTGGTGCTAAGGCTTGGTCATCCCCATTTCAAATTTAAAAGAAATTTAGACATGATGCATGGATGCAAGAAAATCAAGCTAGGGCTGATCTGGGTCAGGATGACTCACCCCACTAAACAAGAATCTCGCCGAGATTCAAGACGTGAGGTAAGAGGAAGAGGGAAATCACAAAACTATCACAATCTTCATGATCTATTTGCCCTTCTCGAAGATGTTGATTCACTCCATCATCTTGGTCTTGACGTCTTGCTTTCGAGATCTTCACTCGACACGACAATGGGAAAAGAGGGAGGTCCTACATGATTCGATCTTCATGAAGATCAAGTAGACATGATCGACTCACGGGATGAGATTTAAAAACATCTCGAGTTGAGACACAAAACACATCGAGAGGGATGGGAGAACAAACAACGGTGTGTGATTTGGTGGGCAACAATTCCACGCTTAGAAAGATGGTGGATGGTGTCAAGGTGGCGAGGAAATATTTACCATGATTCAATAACGGGGCATCTCAGGGGAGGTGACACGAGGAACTATTCCCTTAAGTGGCAAAAAGAATTACTTTTGATACAAAGATCATTGAAACTCTTCATACCAGCCTAAGGCAGTTAACAACGATCGTTTGGCGGAGTGCAAAGGAATGGTACACCCGGACTAGAATGGATGATGTGGACTACCTTGTTGAAGACAACGCAATGGATGATTTTTGCTTATCATCGGAGGTGGAGGGGACCCATGGTAAGTCCACTTTTGAGAATGATCCTGGACAAGAATTACTAAGAAGGCAGCCTATAGTGAAATGGCACAAGGACGGTGCAAGCTGGGAACGAAATGCAACTGTTGGAATGTTCCAACCATCATATCTGCCTGAGATTCAGATCCGATTGGTGCCAGGATATTCCAGACTAATCGGGTCCGGAAAGAAAAATGAAAGTTTGCAACACAATCGACGAGATGGCATTGCGAGATTCTCGGGATATGAACTACGATGGCGAGCTCCAAAACATGAGCTGGTTTTGCTACAAACATGTGAACACGTTGTCCTAGACAAGCATGACCACATAGTAGTCTTATAATAAAACACTACCGAAGTTCAGTGGGAATCATCATCGAGGATGATGAAGTCTTGTGCATTACCATGGATTAGCACTTAACTCCTTTTCCTAGAACAAGTCAATCGGTGGCTTAGTGTGCTATGGAATTCATAAGGAATGAAGATGATCGATCTATCGGACCATGGAATACTTCAGACGCGTGCATGACTGACTTGGAATGATTCGAAGGAAACAAAACAAACCTTTCTCAAATTCATGGCGGCAACTTACACCTAAAACACATGAATTCGAGGAAGTCACTCTTTCATCCAAACATATGCTTCATGAACGAAACACGAAGAAATGCTTACACAAGTTTCCAATACTAGGTTGATGTTCAACATGACTCATGGGGAGACAAAATGCTGGCGATGGGCTCAACAACAACTCATCGGAATTTCCATATCACTTTGGACTTCCATCATCATGTGAACACGGTAATAGTATTGGTCGGACCAAAAGATATAATGTGTATGCCCGGGGTCAACCACGAGTAAGACAACATTACGAGCATCGTTGGTACTGATTTGATTTGACGATAGCCCACACTCAAATCAAAGGATTAATGAGATCATAGGTCCAGCAACTGATCACAGGGACCAATCGATGGAGATATCATCTTTCTTCAACACACACTACACAGGAATAACCCTTTGGAACGAACTAAGTCAGACAAGCTTTTATCTTCCAACTCTCCAAGTTGTTGTTTGGCTTAACCAACTAGCTCAGGGATATCCAACACAGATTCTTGGAGAAAGGGTGGTTCACAAGAAACCAACTTGATCACGAGCTCAACATAACAGTCGAGGAGACAACCCGGTAACACTTCCAAGAAGATATTTGGAAAGTCACGAACCACCGGTATGTTACTAAGCTCGAGAACAACCTTGCTTTTGAGGGCAAGACGATATGATCAGATGAGTGAGGACTTGACAAGATCCTAACTCATCAATCGAAGAGTGCACCGAAAATAAGGACTAGGTAGCACGATCAATCTTAGGATGATGATTTAATAACCAACACGCTAAGAGTGAGGATATTGTCCACTAGCTGCCAAGCAACGAGTTGCTCGGAGTATTGATTTCACACATCACAATTCACTCGTCGGCATTCCGGTTTCAACAACTCGGAACCGAGGAATGAATAATGATGGCGAGAAGTATCACTGCATCAAGAATTCATAAGAGAAGATGCAATTCTCATGATGTTCCTGACATAAAGATGGTAACACTCCAAGGTAGAGCAGAATCAAAGCTGGATTGACATTTTGATCTGCGGAATACAACTACTTTGACCCAATCCTAGAAATAGATGAAATCTTTGGAGTTTGTTTCTCCTAGTCATTCGAGCAATGTAATGGCTTGACGGACCACAAGGATAATAGACATCGATAAGCGAATGCGCACATACTCTTGGTTATCAAGCGATAGAGGATGGTCGGGATACAACTAAAGAGAGCAACTCAAAGGAACATATAATTTTTCGAGTTGTGGAAGCATGGATTAGTATATCGAGCAAGGCTCAACATTTCTCCCGGATAACCCATGCAGAAAGTAGAATTGGCAGATTCTCAATATGGAATGGAGAACTCCTCAAGAGTACTCTGATTGTGATCTTTTGGTTCAAAAGAACTTCTGCCATAAGCGGTTCGTAGTATTTGGAAGAAGGAAATACCACGGACCTCGAGGACTATCGCAAAGTTACTAGTATCCTAAAGGAACTAGCAATTACTAACAACATGAAGTAGGATGAATCTCGGGTTCAGCAACCCAGGAGTAGAATACCTACTACTAACTGACATCACAGGATGCTTTCGAAAATGATGGCCAGAATCATCACACTAGGGATACAAAAGCATTGCTAAATTGCTAGGTGACCCCCTAAACACCTAGGGTCATAATAATAGCTCCAACATATATGTTGAGGCAGCGGAGTACCTCCACATACTAATTTGTGTGATTATTCTGGTCAAAAGGACATCGGAACGGAAGGAAAGGATTTGCAAATGCATCAGACTATTTAGAGACCTGGGATGACTCGGACAGCATAACGGCTGTAAATGCTCAAAATGATTTGAGACATCCTGCAAAAGGGTGGCATAACCACTCAACATCACAATATCAAGGTTCCGAGATCAACAATTATCTTACAGAAATAGTAGGAACTGAACTGAGGCTTAAAACCAACAATCTTAAAGGTCTATGGATTAGCAACACGTCATCCTGATAGATAGATGAGAAGGCCTAGTTCTTAACCCCCGTAGAAGAGAAGAGGATGACTCAGATCAGAAGGCCATGAGGTATAAGGAGTAAAAAGAGCCTTACGTTCCCTTCCACAATCAATTCCTTACATAACTAAAGCATTTCTAGACACAACTTCACCCGGTTTGGCTTGGTAATCCTCTGAGCAACAGGCTCGATACCAACGCTGTCGGGACCCGATCCTAGTCACACCGATCTAGCATGTAACACATCATATCACTTTGCGGCCTCACGCACGGTATTCCCACGGTGTCGCCTTACCATGGCCCGGGACCGTTTACGCCTTTTGGCTCACGATATGATAGTGTCGCTAGCATCCATATGACAAAGAACCCGGGCCGACATGGCTAGTCGTGAACCCAAAGCGGCGCTTAACCCATGGGGACAGGCATACATGAATCACATCGAGCATGTCGGTCATCAACGTATAAATTCGGGTTGTAGCACCGGGCTAACAGACTCCGGTATCCCGGGCTGTAGCAGCTAGGCAGGACTCGAATAACACCGCGTGACATTTCCCGAAGGAACGGACATAAGGAAGTGAAACACATGTCGGCGGATCAAGTGTCCAAGCGGTAGTGCTAGGCTAGCAGGACTCCGGTGAACCGGCTGTGGCGGACTACTATCGCCGTAAGCACGAGACTACATTTCCCCATATGAGAGGCTGCCAAGGATAAACAACTAGTTTGTCGGATCCCACACATACCAAGCATTTCAAACATACACACAATATGCTCAATATGTGTAGATACAACATGGCATCACAACATAACTCTACGACTCGAATATTTATTCAATAGGCTCCAAGGAGCGAGGTATTACAAACATGGGTCTCATGACCCAACACTCGAAACATACAAGTCAAAACACAAGCGGAAGCTAAACATGTCTTGAGTATGCAGACAACTATAAATGAAGAAGGCCGAGAAGCACGACTATCTACCGAGATCTGCCGAGGGCACAAGATCGTAGCTGAGGTAACAAGCTAAATGTCGAAGTCCAAGAGGAACTACTAAGCGAGACCAAGTCTCTCTCGCAAAACATAAAATAAGCAAGCGTGAGTACAAACGTACTCGGCAAGACTTACATCGTAACTAGCTACATATGCATCATTATCAAAAGGGGTGGTGGAGTTTGACCGCAGCAAGCCAGCTTTGACTCGGTGGCTATCCCGAACTATTTGCAATTAACTCCTTTGAGGTGGCGCTTTACGAGTCCACATATTCACCATATCAATACACCACTATGGACCCGCTCCCATCTCCCTACGAGAACGCCATCCATAGCACTCACGCTTATCTTGCGCATTTTAGGGTATCCACTTTCACTTGTCTATGAACTGATATAAGCAACCCAGAAGTCCTTCTCCGTGGACACGGCTATTCGAATAGATCATATTAAACCCTGCAGGGTGTACTTCTTCACACACGCTCTCACCACTTACTGCCGTTTACACGACATGTACTCGGCAACCTTCAATGAAGCCCAACGTGGGTGTCGGCCACGACCTACCTAAACACACAAGTCCCAAGTCCAGGTTTATCGCCTATTCGGGTTCCATCCGGGGAGTCCGGCCGAGGTTTCCCATACAGCCCGAACGATGTGTGCAGGGTTCCCGAGACACCAAGCAGGCGAATCGGTACACTGGCCACGGTGCCTACCGCAACACAACCCACCCCTACGATCAGCGTTGCGTGCGGCCCCCAAAGATGCTACAAACACAGAAACTACTTGCAACTCCCGGACCGAGGACAAGAGTGGTTAAGAAGCCGAGAGGGTCCATTGGTTTCGGGCCCAATGCGTGGTAATGCTTGTTTCATGGATCACAAACACAGATCTCAGTTCCTGAGGACGGCTGCAATGAGACAACCCACCATGTACTCCTACATGGCCTCTCACCGCTACCTTTACCAAATCGTGTTCACACACTTAGCTCACACATAGTAGGACATGTTCACCAACCATTCCAATTCATTCCCGATGAATCAGACCTGACTCAACTCTAAGCAGTAGCAGGCATGACAACAAGCATGAATGAGCAGGAGCGAGAGAGTGGGATTATATCGGAATGAACAAGGGGTGTTTGCTTGCCTGGCACTTCTGAAGATAATATAGTTCTTCATCGGTGTCATCGAATTCATCGTCGGTACGTCGTCTACTGAGAGGGGCAATTACCGGCAAACAAGAGAGAACACAATTAATGCAATGCACATTCACATGAATGACATGTCATGTTAAGGTACTGAATTCACCTAATGCAATATCTAGCCAAGTTAATTGAAGTGGAATTCAAACAAGGTTGAACTCCAACTCCAAATGTTATTTCATAATTTGCCCTAATCATGATTCATCCTATTCAGTGAGGTTAACTTGTTCAATCATGCATGAAAATGCCATAAACAGATTCTTCATATATTTATGATCATTTTTCATATATAAATTATTTAATTTGGAGCTACAGATTAAAAGTTATGAATATTTGAAGTTTGGGGTATTTTCTGAAATTTCCTGAATTAAATTAAATCCAGAAAAGGAATATTGCGTCAGCATTGCGTCACTATGACGTCAGCGGTCAACTACGGCGGTCCAGGTCAAACCCTGACCTGTGGGTCCCGAGTGTCAGTGACTGATTAAACTAACCTAGCTTAGTTAATACTAACCTAACTTAGTTAGCCGGGCGGGGCCCGCATGTCAGTGAGGGAGAGGGGAAAGTCAAACCGGGCAGTGGGTCAACCCACGCCGGTCATGAGTCGTGATCGCGGCGTTTAGCAGCCGGCGAGCCCGATCTTGCGGCGAGAGTGATTTTAGCGTTCCCGCAACCAAAAGGGCCATGAAGGCATCTAGGTGGAGCTGGGAATGAGCCGAGGCTCTTGGTGGAGTTAGCTGGGTCGGGATGGCCGGATCGACGGGCGGTGAGCTCCAAGGCGGCGGGCCGGAGTTCGGTGGTTGCGGCTGGAAGGGCTAGAGCTCATGACGAGGGAGCCGAGTGGCAGCGAAGAGGGAGGTGCTCAGGAGCATGCCGGAGCTACTAAGCGAGGCAGAGGTGCTCGGGGGCACGGAGCTCGCCGGCCATGGCGGATGGCGGCTTCGGGTGCTCGCGGCGCGGCGGCTACAGGGCGCGCGCGAGAGAGGGAGATGAGGGGAAACGACGGAAAGCTCACCGTGAGTCCGTTTGGAGGGTCGATGGGCTGGGGCGGCCGGAGTGCAGCGAATCGGCAGCGATGGTGGCCGGAGCCCGAGGTGGAAGACGACGGCGATGGCGACGTTGCTGGCCTCCCGGGGTCGCTTAGATCGGCGGAGACGGAGAAGAGGTCGGGGTGGAGCTCTTGGGGATGGCAGAGGGGCAAGGGAGTGGCTGTGGCCGCGGGTACGGCGATCGGCGTCGACGGCGGTTCTCGGTCCGGGCAAGAGAGAGGGAGCAGAGGAGAGGGAGGACGTTCTGGAGAGAGGAGAGGGGCCGGGGGTCCAAAGCGGCGCCGAGGAGGAGCTTCGAGGCCCTCGGTGAGGTAGGCGGCCAGGGAGGAGGCGTGGCGAGCTCGGCGCGTGCGCCGTGTCCCTCCTCTGCCTACTGGCAGAGGTAGGCGACGAGCGGCGAGGCGGTTGGTGGGCTGGGCCAACTGGGCCAGCGAGGGGGAGGGGGAGAGAAGGCTGGGCCAGGTGGGCTGCGCAGGTAAGCCAGGTAAGGTATTCTCTCTCTCTCCTTTTATTTCCATTTTCTATTTTCTGTAATTATGTTTGGCTTTAATAAAAATGCCAGGGCATTTCCAAAAATCATGAAACTGGTCAATGTTACTGTTTGGAATATTTCCAACAACAAACATTTCAGTTTGTGATTATTTGCGCATTTAAAATATTTTATAGTATTTAAATGCCCAAATGCAAATACCATATGAATTAATTCAAAAGTCCAAATGTCATGGAAAATGTGCAACATCTCTCGTTCTTGTTTCAAAGATTTTTCCACAAATGGTGAACATTTTTGAAGGCCATTTGGTTCATTGAAAAATATTTCTTAGTTGAACCTATTTGAATTGTTTTTGGTGCTAGGGCTTGGTCATCCCCATTTCAAATTTAAAAGAAATTTAGACATGATGCATGGATGCAAGAAAATCAAGCTAGGGCTGATCTGGGGCTGTGACATTCTCCCTTGACTTAACCACAATATCATCCACATAGGCATGCACATTACGGTCGATCTGCTTACGAAGGCAGTTTTGTACACACTGTTGATAAGTTGCATGGGCACTCTTGAGCAGAAGGCTTCAAAAGGAGTTATGAACGCCGTCTTCTCCTGGTCCTTAACTGCCATCTTGATCTGATGATAACCAGAATATGCATCCAGAAAACTCAAACGCTCACAACCCGTCGTAGCATCAATAATCTGATCAATGCGGGGGAGGGCAAAAGGATCCGCTGGACAAGCCTTGTTAAGATCTGTGTAATCCACACACATACGCGAGGTGCCGTTCTTCTTAAGGACCAGCACCGGATTAGCCAGCCATTCAGGATGGAACACTTCAACAATAAAGCCAGCCGCCAAGAGCCTGGCCACTTCCTCTTCAATAGCTTAGCGCCTCTCTTCGTTGAACCGGCGGAGAAACTGCTTCACCGGTTTATACTTAGGATCAACATTAAGAGTGTGCTCAGCGAGTTCCTCGGTACACCGGCATGTCGAAGGCTTCCATGCAAAATGTCCCGGTTCTCACGGATGAACTTCGATGAGCGTGCTTTCCTATTTCGGATCCAAGTTGGTACCGATAGTAAACCGCTTGGACGAATCGCCCGACGAAGTCAACAAGCTTGGTCTCGCTTGCCGATTTGAACTTTAGAGCGGATCATGCTCGTGGTTGGCTTTTTCAACGGAGTCATGTCAGCCGAATCAACATTATCCTTGTAGTACTTCAACTCTTCCGTGGCACAAACCGACTCTGCATAGGCCGCATCACCTTCTTCACACTCAAAGGCAATCTTGCGACTTCCATGAACGGTTATGGTCCCCTTGTGACCTGGCATCTTGAGCTACAGATAAATATAACAGGCCGTGCCATAAACTTGGCATAAGCCGGCCGCCCAAACAAAGTGTGGTACGGGCTCCGGATCTTGACCACCTCAAAAACCAATATTTCTGACCTGGAATCATGATCATCTCCAAAGTCCACCTCTAGAGCTATCTTACCAACGGGATATGCTGACTTACCAGGTACCACACCATGGAAAACCGTATTGGACGGTTTAAGATTCTTATCTGTTAGCCCCATACGACGGAAGGTCTCATAGTACAAGATATTGATGTCGCTTCCTCCATCCATGAGCACTTTGGTGAACTTATAACCTCCAACCCGAGGTGCCACCACCAACATCACCGACCCGGATTGTCAACCCGGGAGGGTGGTCCTCTACACTCCATATGATTGGCTGTTCGGACCAGCATAAATAACGAGGCACGGCCGGTTCAATAGAGTTCACTGCTCGCTTGTGAAGCTTCCGGTCTCGTTTATCCAAGCTAGTGGTGAATACATGATATTGCCCACTACTCAACTGCTTTGGATTGCTCTGATAACCCGACAGCTGCTGCTGGTTGTAACCACCCTGGCTATTCTGATTGTTTTGGTTGGTAAGCTCTTTAACCAAATATGGGTTGTCCCTTCGAGCATCATGGTGAAATACTTTGCACACACCGCTTCATCTACGTCAAGCATCTCCATGGCCATCTCATAGCTCTCTATCCATGTTTCCGGAGACAAATCAGCCGTGTAATTTGGCACCTTGCGCGGGCCCTTGAAATCCTTGGACAAGCGCACATTGCGTAAAGCGGGGAAAAGACAAGGCACTTACAAAGAGCTAGAAGTAACCCCTAGCTCAATTGAGGGGGTTGGACGAACCGGCGTAAGCTGACGAGCCTCAAGTTGCGCTACTAACTCGGCGTCTCTGCGCGCTCGGGCCCGGTCAACCACTTCCTGAGCATCACCTGTCGGTTTATTGCCACGGGGCGCTTCACGGTTCCGTGCATTACTAGATACGGCCGGTTCATCCATCCGCCTGATGTAACTCC
Source organism: Aegilops bicornis (assembly GCA_021605145.1). Taxonomy (NCBI): domain Eukaryota; kingdom Viridiplantae; phylum Streptophyta; class Magnoliopsida; order Poales; family Poaceae; genus Aegilops; species Aegilops bicornis. The sequence goes on along the minus strand of CM038672.1, from coordinate 551,001,825 downwards.
GGCTTGGACGGGGGGTAGAATGAATTCGGTCACGACTATATGAATATGCTTCCTGCTCAACCAAGGCTGTTCGAAGAAGTTCCTTAACACGACGCTGCCTCCGGTAGCTATGCGGAGAATCACCTTCAATTGGGATGGCCTCCAGCCGTGAAGCGGCGGCGATAAGATTGTCCATTGGATTGGAATAGTGACCTGGAGGCGTCTGGACAGGCTGAGGTACGATGTTATTCTGTTGAGGTGGCTCCATCAGGTGAGGCTGAACCGGCGCACCCATCCCAGGTGCCTCCGCCCGGTTTAGCCACGGCGGGTTACTAGTCCCTGCTCCTGGGGTGTTAAAGAGGTTTCTGCCATCGAAGACCGTCGGCAGACGAGACCGGTGCTTCCTTTTTAGGACTTCATGCGACGCGTTCTGGTCCAGCATAAGCCTATAGGCCTGCGCGTCCAAAGCGGCCCGCTCTGCGCCCATCCTGTTGTTCTCGGCGGCTAAATCGGCCTTGGCCTGAGTAATCTGTTCCCTCACCTTTGCAATCTCCGCATTGTGGGCATCCTGACCCGCCGGGTTAGCTTCTGCCATAAGCACAGCCAATGCATCAAACAGATCAGATAAAACACGAGTGGCGGGCGCCTGAGCCTCGCCTCGCCGCCGCCACCGCTGCTGATCCGGAGAGCATTGCTGCTGCGGTCGAAGAGTGAATCGCCGCCTGCGTACCGGCCATGAATATCCCAACCCGGTTGGGCAGATCAGAGGGGTCCGGAATACTGTCGCCATCGGAAGAGCCCCCAATCTGGCCGTCCTGTAGCTGATAAAATGATTCGGTTTCTCCAGTCAAGGACTTGTCGCCGGAATAGACGATGGTATCGCCACCAGATGCCGATCCACCTTCATACTCTCCTCCGTGGATGACTCCCACGATGGCACGCTTCACGGGCGGTTTAACCTGGGCAGATCTTGCACGCTGAGCCGTTTTGACGAGGTCGGTGCAGATGTCCGGCTCAGGGCCCGGTTCACCGATCTGGCCAATGAAGACGTGTATACCACCAAAGGGGACCCGGTACCCATACTCAATCGAGCGGGCCTCGGGGCCCCAGCCTGAATCGTCGATGTAGAGCTTTCCGCGACGACTCTTGGTCATCCGGCCCACAGCATAACCCTTGAGTCCTTCGAAGTTGCCCTCCAAGAACTTGAAACCATCATGCGATAGCTCCACGGTGGGCGCCAACTGTCGTGGTTTTGTCACGGCAGATGTCCTCATGAAAAGACTTAGTCGTGGAGCCATCGCTATGGATTAGCTTAAAGTGGTTAAAGCGGACACAAGGACGCAAGGGAGTTTATACTAGTTCGGCCCCTTCGATGAAGGTAAAAGCCTATGTCTAGTTGTGATGGAATTGATGGGGGTTTCGATGACTAGGGAGCAAATAAGCTTCGCCTAAGTATCAAGTTGTTATCTGTTCTCCTGAATCGCCGTCGGGTCGTCCCCTTATATACATGGGTGACGCCCGTCGGTTTGCAGAGTCCCGACACCGGCTCATAGACGTGTCCGGTTCGGTCTCTAGTATTTCTAACTTACAACACAAATTACATACTAATGCCGGTTCACGGCTACAAGCCTTAAACCGGTTCTGGGCCTTGGGCCCTTATAGAATATCCTCACGGGCTTCAAGCATACTTGACTAATGATGAAGTTAACCCGGCCTCTCCTGGCCGGTTTATGCCCAGTAGTAATATCCCCAACAAGTAGCGTGGGAAACCAGCGCTACTAGTATATCTATTTATCAGTAGCGTGGGGTAAAACAAGCGCTACTGCTAAAAATAGTTGTAGAGTCATAGAAGTAGCATGGGAACATGCGCTACTGGTAGTCTAAAAACCAACGCTACTGTTAGTGTTTTTCCTAGTAGTGTGCCCACCTAGCCCACCTATATATCCGCTCACATGTGATGACCACATGAGCCATCCACTCAGATTGTATGCTAAAAAAATAAAGGTCGATAACTAATGCGGCACCTCGGCCAACGCGGCCAGATCGCATTTTGAACGAGAAATTACACACCATGTTTCGTTGACATGTGGCCCCGTTCCAACATGTCAGTGAGACGACGGCGAGTCCTTTTGTTCAATTTCCGAAAGGACGTGTAGGCCGGGGCGCCTCTTCGTGTACCATGGCAAACTGGCAACCATCCATCGACTCTTCGCCTTTCCCTCTCAATTTGGAACTGTTGTCGCATGCTCTTCCTCCTTCCTCCATCTTCCTTCACCCTTCCTTCTGCTATTGTTCGATCGTCTTCTCCATGGAGGGAACAAGCCGGAAACGACCCCGTTATTCTTGCCCCGATCTGAAAGATGACGTGGTGGGGGAACTCATTGATTGGTGCAACGTCATCACCTCGGCTAGCATGGCAGGTTCGTTCAAGACCATTCTCGACTCAACTCATCATTACAAGGAACCCAAGGGTCCAGGAGCGGTTTGATCTTCCTTATCTTATTTGCTATAAGCCTGTTCGCATGGGTGCGGACGACGGAGGCCTCGCCTTATTCAAGTTGATGCCGCTTGATAATGATATGTGTGATGTCAAGATGCCATTTCTTAAGGGTAAGGCCTGGGCTGGCGTAAATGGAGATTGAATTTTTTATATTGGGTACAATTGCGAGTGGGAACTTGTGAATCTGTACACTCGTCAGCGGATTCCACTTCCAAAAATCTCAGAGTGCCCTGAGGTTGAGCACACAGATGATCTACGTACGTTATTATATGATCATGGTGACTGTCATCTACGGAAGATAGCAATTTGTCGAGTTCCCAACCGCTCTTTGAATTACAAGAACTATGAAGTTGTTGCTATCATCGACAAGCTTGTTGCCGTCCTTCGTGGTTCGACTGGATGGATATTGGTCAAAAATCAGTTTCTATACACGGATGTGTACTGTGATGCAATTCATACGAGGGTCTTGTGTTTGCTGCCACCACTCGTGGCACTGTTTTTGCATGGGATCCTCGTAATTATAATTGTTTCATCCACATGCATGCGAGTTAGCACGTTTCCCTTCTCTACTAATTAACCTTCTTCTTGTGTTTCCAAGGTCCTATGAACATTCCACCACCTATACTTGAAATTTTTTATAACCAAGGGGAAGATGACGATGGTGATGATCATGAGCATGAGGACGAGCAGGGCCCATAACTCAGTGGCGGCTGGCAACTAATTCCAATGGATCACCCCTTCTTGTCTGTATACAGGCCACTGCTGATGTTACTACTAAGGAAGCAGGTGTTGTCTCCCATGGTCGCACTCTCCGGACCTATTCCATCACCAGTTGCATGGTATTCGGGATGGATACAAGTTTGCTAGCGCCAGCACCTTCTCCCTGGTACAATAGTGATAGTCTTCGAGAAAACTCGCTCTTCCTTGGATGGTGAAAGGCGATCAAACTGCTGTTGACACAACGTTACTGTCATAGCCCTAGAGCTTGCTTGTAACTAGTGACATTGCATCCATGCATCGTGTTTAATTTTCATGAAATTTGAAATGGGGAAGACAGAAAACCCCCAGAACCCCTCTTAATTCAACTAGGGTTTACTAAAATTATTTCAATGAACCTCGAAATGCCCTTCAAAAATGCTCATCATCTTTGCTTTGGTTGAGCCTCTGCCAAAAGTGGTGCACCATTTTCTAGGTCATCCAAAGGTCTTTGAATTAAATCATAGGTATTTGAGTTTGAGCATTTCAAATTATATAAAATATTTCAAATGCCCAAATATTGCCAAACCAAAATGTTTCATGTTGGAAATATTCCAACAATGGACCAGAGCAGTTTGGTGATTTTTGAAACTGTTTTGGTATTTTTAATAACTCCACAAAGTTACGTAAAATTAGAAAAGAAAAACAGGAAGAAAACTTACACGGCGCCACCCACTACCCCACCCACTGCCCCAAAGAAGGCCAATGAGCTGTTTGGCTCGGCCAGCAGGCAGTAGTGCTCGGCGGCGAGCACCGCATGGGTGCCACGCACTGTCGCCGCCTCGCCGCTCCCTCGCTTAGGCTGCCGACGTGGTTCGCTCTCCTCTCTCCCCGAACCCCTCGGACACCTCCTCTCCTCCCGGCTCCTCTCTCTCGCTCCCCACCATGGCCGACGCCACCGCCAAGACCATCGCCAGAATTGCGCTCCCGCTGTCCACACCCTCCTCGCCAGGTCTAGGAGCTCCGCCACCCTCCTCTACCCCGAGCTAGCCGAGCCCCGCATGCTCAAGTGAACCGAGGCCACCGTGACCGACCTCGCCTGAGTTCGCTGTCGCGGAGATCCCTTTCAACGCCGTCTCGCTCGGTCCCGGCCCCCGCCGCACCAAGTGTTCCGCCGAGTTCCTCGTGAGCTTAACCATCTCCCTTCCCTTCCTGTCGCGCTCTTGAGCTGTGTAGCAACCACATGAAGATCACCAGACTTTTCGCCATTGGAGCTTCGTCAGCCGACGTGTTCTTGGCCACCCTCCGCCACCATTTGGTGTCTAACGACTCACCGTGACCGCCCAGCACCTAACCACCTACTCCACGCACCTCACCGACCCCCTAGCCTCGAAGTTCGTCTTCGGCCGAACTCCCATGTCCGCCTAGGTCGTCGCCGCCGATTCCGCCACCACCCAGCCTAACCCCACCAAGAGCTTCGGCCGTCTCGGCTCCACCTAGATGCCCTCATGCGGCCCATTTGGTCGCCGGAGTGGCCAAAACCACTCTCGCCGCTTGCGTTGGCTCGCTGCCAGACGGCAGCCGACTTTGACTTTGACCACGGGTGGGCCCTGGTTGACTCTCCTGAGTCAATGACAGGTGGGGCCCAGCCCTATTAACTATTTAGGATTAGTTTTAATTAATTCCTAGTTAAACTAATTACACTGACACGCGAGACCCACTGTCAGGTTTGACCGGACCATGTCCCGTTGACCACTGACGTCACACTGACGTCAGGCTGACGCAGTAATACCTTTTCTGGATTTTATATAATTCAGGAAATTTCAGAAAATACCCCAAACTTCTAAAATTCATAGAAATTCAACCGTAACTCCAAATTAAATAATTTATATATGAAAAATGATCAGAAAAATATGAAGAATCTGTTTATGGCACTTTCATGCATGACTGAACAAGTTAACCTCACCGAATAGGATGAATCATGATTAGGGTAAATTATGAACTAGCATTTGGAGTTGGACTTTGTTCTTGTTTGAGTTCCACTTCAATTAACTTGGCTAGATATTGCATTAGGTGAATTCAGTACCTTAACATGACATGTCATTCATGTGAATGTGCATTGCATTGATTGAGTTCTCTCCTGTTTGCCGGTAATTGCCCCCTCTCGATAGACGCGTTTCGACGATGTGATCAATGACACCGATGAAGAACTATACTATCTTCAGAAGTGCCAGGCAAGCAAAACCCCCTTGTTCATTCCGATATAATCCCACTCTCTCGCTCCTGCTCTATTTTACTGCATTAGGACAACAACGATTCAATCATTTACTTGCTGCGGTAGCTGAACCCCTTTATCCTCTCGCATGACCTGTCATTCCACAAGAATTAGATGAAACCCACTAGCATGAGTAGGAGTTGCTTGAGCCATTTTGTGCCTACTCATTCATGCTTGTTTGTCTTGCCTGCTACTGCTTAGAGTTGAGTCAGGTCTGATTCATCGGGAATGAGTCGGAGTGGTGTGAACATGTCCTACTATGTGTGAGCTAAGTGTGTGAACACGATTTGGTAAAGGTAGCGGTGAGAGGCCATGTAGGAGTACATGGTGGGTTGTCTCATTGCAGCCGTCCTCAGGAACTGAGTTCTGTGTTTGTGATCCATGAAACAGTTACTACCACGCATTGGGCCCGAAACCAATGGACCCTCTCGGCTTCTTAACCACTCTTGTCCTCAGTCCGGGAGTTGCAAGTAGTTTCTGGTGTTTGTAGCATGCTGGGGGCCGCACGCAACGCTGACCATATTGTGGCCCGGTGTACCGATTCGCCCGTTTGGTGTCTCGGGAACCCTGCACACATTGTTCGGGGCTGTATGGGAAACCTCGGCCGGACTCCCTGCTGATGGAACCCGAATAGGAGATAAACCTGGACTAGGGACTTGATTGTTTAGGTAGGTCGTGGCCGACACCCACGTTGGGCTTCCGCTTGAAGGTTGCCGAGTACATGTCGTGTAAACGGCGGTAAGTGGTGAGAGCATGTGTGAAGAAGTACACCCCTGCAGGGTTAATATGATCTATTCGAATAGTCGTGTCCACGGAGAAGGACTTACGGGTTGCCTATATCAGTTCATAGACAAGTGAAAGTGGATACTCTAAAATGCGCAAGATAAGCGTGAGTGCTATGGATGGCGTTCTCGTAGGGGAGACGGAGGCGGGTCCATAGTGGTGTATTGATATGGTGAATATGTGGACTCGCAGCGCCACCTCAAAAGAGTTACTTGCAAATGTAGTTCAGGATAGCCACCGAGTCAAAGCTGGCTTGCTGCAGTTAAACTCCACCACCCCCTTTTGATAATGATGCATATGTAGTTAGTTCTGATGTAAGTCTTGCTGAGTACAATTGTACTCACGTTTGCCTATTTTATGTTTTGCAGAGAGACGTCAGTCTCGCTAGTAGTTCCGCTTGGACTTCGACATTTAGCTTGTTACCTCAACTACGATCTTGTGCCCTCGGCAGGATCTGGTAGATAGTCAGGCTTCTCGGCCTTTTTCATTTACAGTTGTCTGTACTCAGACATGTTTAGCTTCCGCTTGTGCTTTGACTTGTATGTTTCGAGTGTTGGGTCATGAGACCCATGTTTGTAATATCTCGCTCCTCGGAGCCTAATGGATAAATATTTGAGTCATAGAGTTATGTTGTGATGCCATGTTGTACTTACACATATTGAGCATATTGTGTGTATGTTTGAAATGCTTGGTATGTGTGGGATCCGACAAACTAGTTGTTTATCCTTGGCAGCCTCTCATATGGGGAAATGTAGTCTCGTGTTTCTGAGCGATAGTAGTCCGCTACAGTCCGGTTCAATGGAGTCCTACTAGCCCAGCACTACTGCTTGGACAATTGACTGGCCGGCATGTGTTTCACTTCGTTCCTATGTCTGTCCCTTCGGGGAAATGTCACTCGGTGTTATTCGGAGTCCTGTTAGCCCAGTGCTACAGCCCGAATTTATAGGTTGATGACCGACATGCTCGATGTGATTCATGTATGCATGTCCCCATAGGTTAGCGCCGCTTTGGGTTCACGACTAGCCATGTCGGCCCGGGTTCTCTGTCATATGGATGCTAGCGACACATTCATATACGTGAGCCAAAAGACGCAAACGGTCCCGGGCCATGGTAAGGCGACAGGTGGGAATACCGTGCGTGAGGCCGCAAAGTGATATGAGATGTTACCGGCTAGATCGATGTGACTTGGAATCGGGTCCCGCGGTGTTGGTATCGAGCCCCGATCGCTCAGAGGATTACCAAGCCAAACTGGTCGAAGTTGTGTCTAGAAATGCTTTAGCTATGTAAGGGAATTGATTGTGGAAGGGAATGTAAGGCTCTTTTTACTCCTTATACCTCATGGCCTTCTGATCTGAGTCAGGATGACGTGTTACTAAACCATAGACTATTAAGATTGTTGGTTTTAAGCCCCAGTTCAGTTCCTACTATTTCTGTATGTTAATTGTTGATCTCGGAACCTTGATATTGTGATGTTGAGTGGTTATGTCACCATTTTTGCAGGATGTCTCAAATCATTTTGAGCATTTACCGTTATGCTTTGTCCGAGTCATCCTGTGTCTCTAAATAGTCTGATGCATTTGCAAATCCTTTTCTTCCGTTCCCGATATCCTTTTTGGTCAGAATAAGCACACTAATCGGTAAGTTGAGGTACTTTGTTGCCTCGGCGTAGATGTTGGAACTATTATTATGACCCTAGGTGTTTAGGAAGTCACCTAGTAAACTAGCCATGTTTTGTGTTCCCCAGTGCGATGATTCTGACCATTATTCTTGAAAGCATCCCGTGATGCCATTTAGTAATAGGTATTCTATTCCTGGGTTCTTGAACCCGAGATTCACCTTACCTCATGTTGTTAGCATTTGCTAGCTCCTTTAGGTTATTAGTAACCTTGCAACAGTCCTCGAGGTCCGTGGTATTTCCTTCTTCCAAATACCATGAACCATTAAGGCGAAGTTATTTAAACCAAAAGATCACAAACTGTGGTGCTCTTGAGGAGTACTCCATTCATAATTGTGACTCGCCATTCTACCTTCTCCGCATGGGTTATCCGGAAGAAATGTTGAGCTTTGCTCGACATACTAATCTATGCATCCACAACTCGTAAAATTATATGTTCCTTTGAGTTGCTCTCTTTAGTTGTATCCCGACCATCCTCTATCGCTTGATAACCAAGAGTATGTGTGCATTCGTTTATCGATGTCTATTATCCTTGTGGTCCGTCAAGCCATTCTGCTGCTCGGAATGACTAGGAGAAACAAACTCCGATTACCTCATCTATTTCTAGGATTGGGTCAAAGTTTGTATTCCGCAGATCAAAATGCCAATCCAGCTTTGATTCTGCTCTACCTTGGAGTGTTACCATCTTTATATCAGGAACATCATGAGAATTGCACCTTCTCTTATGAATTCTTGTCGTAGTGATACTTCTCGCCATCATTGTTCATTCCTCGGTCCCGTGTTGATGCAATCGGAATGCCGACAAGTGAATTGTGATGTGTGAAATCGATACTCCTAGCAACCTCGTTGCTTGGTAGTTAATGGACAATATTTTCATTCTTAGGGTGTTTGTTATTATATCATCATTCTAAGATTGATAGTGCTTCCTAGTCCTTATCTCTGGTGCACCCTTCGTTCAATGCGTTAGGTTTTTTCTATCCCTTGCTTATTTGATCTTATCTTCTTGCCCTCAAAAGCAAGATTGTTCTCGAGCTTAGTAACATACCGGTGGTTTGTGATTTTCGAATATCTTCTCGGAAGTATTACCAGTTGTCCTCGACTGTTATGTTGAGCTCGTGATCAAGTTGGTTTCTTGTGAACCACCCTTTCTCCAAGAATCTGTGTTGGATACCCCTGAGCTAGTTGGTTAAGCTAGACAACAACTTGGAGAGTTGGAAGATAAAAGCTTGCCTAATTTAGTTCGTTCCAAAGGGATATTCCTGTGTAGTGTGTGTTGAAGAAAGACGATATCCTCATCGATTGGTCCTCGTGGATCAGTTGCTGGACCTATTGTCTTATCAATCCTTTGATTTGAGTATGGGCTATCGCCAAATCAAATCAAGACTAACGATGCTCGTAATGTTGTCTTACTCGTGGTTGATCCCTCGAGCATACACCATTACATCTTTTGGTCCGACCAATACTATCACCGTGTTCACATGATGGTGGAAGTCCAAAGTGATATGGAAATTCGGCGAGTTGTCATGTTGAGCCCATTAGCAGCATTTTGTCTCCCCCATGAGTCATGTTGAACATCAACCTAGTATTGGAAATTTGTGTAAGCATTTCTTCATGTTTCGTTCATGAAGCATATGTTTGGATGAAAGTAGTGACTTCCTCTAATTCACGTGCATTAGGTGCAAGTTGCCGCCATGAATTTGAGAAAGGTTTGTTTTGTTTCCTTGGAATCATCCCAAGTCACCATGCATATGTGCAAAGTGTTACGTAGTCTGGAGACTTGCAACCTTCATTCTATATATATTCCTAGCATACCAAGCCACTGATTGACTTGTTCAAGGAAAAGAAGTCTATGCTTGGGATCTAATCCATGGACTTGCGTAAAGACTTCGATATCCTCGATGATGGTTCCCCACACGAACTCGGTAGTGTTTGATGATAAGACTACTATGTGGTCATTCTTGTCTTGGACATCATGCTCACATGTATGTAGCAGAACCAGCTCATGTTTTGGAGCTTGCTATCGTAGTTCATTCCCGAGAATCTCGCAACATCATCTCGTCAATTTGTGTTGCACCCTTTCTTTTCGGACATGCTGAGTCCGAAGTATCCTATCACCAATCGGATCTGAATCTCAGGCAGATATGATGGTTGGAACCTTCCCAACATTTGCATTTTGTTCCCAGCTTGCACCCCATCGTGCCAAGTTCCATGGGCTGCCCTCCTCGGCAGTTGTTGTCTAGGATCATCCTCAAAAGTGGACTTACCATGGGTTCCATCCATTCCCGGTGATAAGCAAAAATCATCCATTGTGTTGTCTTCAACAAGGTAGTCCACATCGTCCATTCTAGTCTGGGTATGCCATTCCTTGCACTCCACCAACCGATCTTTGTGAATTGCCTTAGGCTGGTATGAAGAGTTTCAATGATCTCTGATTCAAAAGTAATTCTTTTTGCCACTTAAGGGAATAATTCTACGAGTCACCTTTCCTAAGGTCTACCGCTATGGAATCATGGCAATCATCTACTTGTTACTTTGAAACCATGCACCATTTTACTTAAGCGTGCAATGGTTGTCTACCAATTTGAACCTTCGTCATCCATTTCTTTACCATCATTCCTAATGTGTGTTTGGTGTCTCAACTCAAGAGTTGTTCTTACGTCACTCCATGAACTGATCTTGAATTGCTCGATCTTCAAGAAGATTAAATCCTATAGGGTTTCCTCTTTCTGTTGTTGTCGTGTCGAGTGAAGATCTCGAAAGCAAAGACGTCAAGACCAAGATGATGGAATGAATCAACATCTTCGAGAAGGGCAAATGGATCATGAAGTTTGTGATAGTTTTGCGACTTCTGTCACAGCCCTAGAGCTTGTTTGTAACTAGTAGCATTGCATCCATGCATCATGTTAATTTTCATGAAATTTGAAATGGGGATGACCAAGCCCTAGCACTAAAACAATTCAAATAGGTTCAACCAAAATATTTTCAATGACCTCAAAATATCCTTCTAAAATGTCCATGATTTATGGAAAGAGGTGAAAGCCTCTACCAGAGATAATGCATATTTTTCCGTGACATTTTGGTCATTGAATTAAATCATTATGGTATTTGAGTTGGAGTTTAAAAGTTACCATTAAATATTGGTTGCTCCAAATATTCTCGAGATTTATTGTGTGGTTTGAAAATAATTCAAATATACCTCACAAAAATCTGAAATTAACCAAAGTGTTTTGGTTGGGTTTTTAATAGCAAACTTAAAGCAGATAATAGACAACTAAAACAAATATTAAAGAGAGAGAGAGAGAAGCCCACTTACAGGCGCCCACGAACCGCCCAGCTTCCCCCTTGGCCCGGTGGAGGCCCAGCCCACCACCGCAGCTCCTGTCGTCTTCCTCCTCTCGCCAGAGGAGAAGCTGCGTCTTGGCGCAAGACAGCCAACCGTGGCCACCTCCTGCCTCCCTGCTGGCCTCCCTAGCGCCCTGGGGTCATCCCCGAGCGCCACGCAGCCCCCCTGGACCGCTCTCACTCTCCCCATGCTCATCCCCTCCCCTGGCTCCCTTCCCCTCTCTTCCCCGAGCCCCGCCGTCGCCGCCAACCAGCGCACGCGCGGCCGCAGGCATCCCCAGGCCTCTCCGACACGCCCCCGAGATCCGCCGTTCCGCCATCGTCCTCCTCGTCATCTCAGGCGACCAGAAGAGCCCCAACGCGCCGTCCCCGCCCCCTTCTTCCCCCTTCAGCCACAGAGATCGCCGGGGGCTTTCCGAGTCATCGAGCCGCCTCGAGCACGCTGAGATCACCGACGACCTCACCGTGAGCTCCTCTACCCAACCCCTCTCTCCCCTCTGTCGATTTTCTCCTCTAGCGCCTTTGGCCACCCCGGCCGAAGCTCGCCGCCGTTGCGCTTCGTCGCCGCCGTGGCTAGAGCCCACCTCCACCGCGTCTGAGAGCGTCACCGTGCTCAGCACGTTTGCAGGAGCACCCAGCACCCCTCCACACCTCCTGCCGTGCCTCCTAGCGACGTGCCCGAGCTCGCCCGAGCTCCGGCCGCCAAACACGACGCCGTCGCCAACTCCGGCGACCTGCGCTGCTGCCTCACGATTGGATGCGCAGGAGGAAGGGCTCTCGGTGCCCTCGCCGCGTTTTTAGCCACCGGAGGAGCAACCCCGCAGCGCTCCGCCGCGTTCGTCGTCGCCGGTGTCAAGCCGCCGGTGGCGTTGACCCTTTTGACCGGGGGTTTGACCACCCCGGGTCGTCTGACCTGTGGGCCCCGCCCTTGACTAGTTTAGTTTAGGACTAATTAGCCCTGTGGTCATCGACATGTGGGCCCCGGTCCCGCTAATTTTAGTTAGTGCTAAAACTAACTCTTTTAGCTCGAGTCATCGACGGTGGACCCCACTGGTCAGGTTTGACCCGGACCAGCCCTGTTGACTCTGCTGACGTCACCCAGACGCAGTTATTGATTTTCTGGAATTTAAATAATTCAGGAAATTCCAGGAATTTACCTAAACTTCTAAAATTCATAGTAATTCAACCGTAACTCCAATGGAAATAATTTATATATGAAAAATGATCAGAAAAATATGAAGAATCTGTTTATGGCACTTTCATGCATGTTTGAACAAGTTAACCTCACTGAATAGGACAAATGATGATTAGGGAAAATTATGAAATAACATTTGGAGTTGGAATCTGTTCTTGTTTGAGTTCCACTTCAATTAACTTGGCTAGATATTGCATTAGGTGAATTTAGTACCTTAACATGACATGTCATTCATGTGAATGTGCATTGCATTGATTGTGTTCTCTCTTGTTGCCGGTAACTGTCCCCTCTCGGTAGACGACGTACCGACGATGAATTCGATGACACCGATGAAGAACTATATTATCTTGAAGTGCTGTGCAAGCAAAACCCCTTGTCCATTCCGATATAATCCCACTCTCTCGCTCCTGCTCTATTTTATCGCACTAGGACAACAACGACTCATGTGTTACTTGTCATGTAGCTGAACCCCTTTATCCTCTGCATGATGACTGTCATTCCACAAGAATTAGATGAAACCCACTAGCATGAGTAGGAGTTGTTTGAGCCATGTTGTGCCTACTCATTCATGCTTGTTGTCATGCCTGCATCGCTTAGAGTTGAGTCAGTGCGATTCATCGGGAATGAATTGGAATGGTTGTGTGAACATGTCCCACTGTGTGTGAGCTAAGTGTGTGAACACGATTTGGTAAAGGTAGCGGTGAGAGGCCATGTAGGAGTACATGGTGGGTTGTCTCATTGCAGCCGTCCTCGTGAACTGAGTTACGTGTTTGTGATCCATGAAATGATTACTACCACGCATTGGGATCCTTAATTGACCCTCTCGGCTTCTTAACCACCCTTGTCCTCATCCGGGAGTTGCAAGTAGTTTACGGTGTTTGTAGTATCTTTGGGGCACGCAACGCCGACCATAGGGGTGGGTTGTGTTGCGGTAGGCACCATGGCCCGGTGTACCGATTCGCCTGCTTGGTGTCTCGGCAACCCCGCACACATCGTTCGGGGTTGTATGGGAAACCTCGGCGGACTCCTGCGGATGGAACCCGAATAGGCGATAAACCTGGACTTGGGACTTGTGTGTTTAGGTAGGTCGTGTGGCCGACACCCACGTTGGGCTTCCGCTTGAAGGTTGCCGAGTACATGTCGTGTAAACGGCGGTAAGTGGTGAGAGCGTGTGTGAAGAAGTACACCCCTGCAGGGTTAATATGATCTATTCGAATAGCCGTGTCCACGGAAAAGGACTTCTGGGTTGCCTATATCAGTTCATAGACAAGTGAAAGTGGATACTCTAAAATGCGCAAGATAAGCGTGAGTGTTGTGGATGGCGTTCTCGTAGGGAGACGGGATCGGGTCCATAGTGGTGTATTGATATGGTGAATATGTGGACTGCAGCGCCACCTCAAAAGAGTGACTTGCAGTCGTAGTTCAGATAGCCACCGAGTCAAAGCTGGCTCACCGCAGCTTAAACTCCACCACCCCTTTTGATAATGATGCATATGTAGTTAGTTACGATGTAAGTCTTCTTGAAATGCGTTTGTACTCACGTTTGCTTATTTTATGTTTTGCGAGAGACTTGGCCTCGTTAGTAGTTCCGCTTGGACTTCGACGTTTAGCTTGTTACCTCGGCTACGATCTTGTGCCCTCGGCAGATCTAGTAGATAGTCGGGCTTCTCGGCCTTCTTCATTTATAGTTATGCGTACTTTCGAGACATGTTTAGCTTCCGCTTGTGTTTTGACTTGTATGTTTCGAGTGTTGGGTCATGAGACCCATGTTTGTAATATCTCGCTCCTCGGAGCCTAATGAATAAATATTTGAGTCAGAGAGTTATGTTGTGATGCCATGTTGTATCTACACATATTGAGCATATTGTGTGTATGTTTGAAATGCTTGGTATGTGTGGGATCCGACAAACTAGTTGTTTATCCTCGCAGCCTTTCATATGGGAAATGTAGTCTCGTGCTTACGAGCGATAGTAGTCCGCTACAGCCGGTTCACCGAGTCCTGCTAGCCCAAAGCACTACCGCTTGGACACTTGATCGGCCGGCATGTGTTTCACTTCGCCTTATGTACGTCTCCCTTCGGGAAAGCGTCACGCGGTGTTATTCGAGTCCTGCTTAGCACACTACGGCCCGGGATACCGGAGTCCTGTTAGCCAGACATGTACCCGAATTTATACGTTGATGACCGACATGCTCGATGTGATTCATGTATGCCTGTCCCCATGGGTTAGCGCCGCTTTGGGTTCACGACTAGCCATGTCGGCCCGGTTCTTTGTCATATGGATGCTAGCGACACTATCATATATGTGAGCCAAAAGGCTTAAACGGTCCCGGGCCATGGTAAGGCGACACTGGGAGTACCGTGCGTGAGGCCGCAAAGTGATATGATGTGTTACATGCTAGATCGGTGTGACTTAGGATCGGGTCCCGACAGCGTTGGTATCGAGCCCCGATCGTCAGGATTACCAAGCCAAACCGGTCAAGTTGTGTCTAGAAATGCTTTAGTTATGTAAGGGAATTGATTGTGGAAGGGAACGTAAGGCTCTTTTTACTCCTTATACCTCATGGCCTTCTGATCTGAGTCAACCTCTTCTCTTCTACGGGGTTTAAGAATTAGGCTTCTCATCTATCTATCAGGATGACGTGTTACTAATCCATAGACTTATAAGATTGTTGGTTTTAAGCCTCAGTTCAGTTCCTACTATTTCTGTATGATAATTGTTGATCTCGGAATCTTGGTATTGTGATGTTGAGTGGTTATGCCACCATCTTTGCAGGATGTCTCAAATCATTTTGAGCATTTACAGCCGTTATGCTGTCCGAGTTATCCCAGGTCTCTAAATAGTCCGATGCATTTGCAAATCCCTTCTTCCTGCTCCTCGATGTCCTTTTTGGTCGAATGAGCACACCAATCAAGGCCGAGGTAATTTATTGCCTCGACATATATGTTGGAGTTATTATTATGACCCTAGGTGGTTAGGAAGTCACCTAGCAATTTAGCAATGCTTTTGTATCCCCAAAGTGTTATGATTACGGCCATTATTCTTGAAAGCATCCCATGATGCAATTTAGTTAGTAGGTATTCTAATCAGGGGTTCTTGAACCCGAGATTCACCCTACTTCATGTTGTTAGTACTTGCTAGTTCCTTTAGGATATTAGTAACTTGCGATAGTCCTCGAGGTTCGTGGCATTTCCTTCTTCCAAATACCATGAACTAGTTATGGCAGAAGTTCTTTGAATTAAAAGATCACAATTAGGGTACTCTTGAGTAGTTCTCCATTCATAATTGTGAATCTGCCAGTTCTACTTTCCTGCATGGGTTATCCGGAAGAAACCTGTTGAACTTGATTCGACATACTAACCTATGCATCCACAACTCAGAAAAATTATATGTTCCTTTGAGTTGCTCTCTTTAGTTGTATTCACCCCGTCTCACAATTGATAGTCGAGTATGTGTGCATTCGTTTATCGATGCCTATTATCCTTGTGATCCGTCAAGCCATTCTATTTCGAATGACTTGGAGAAACAAACTCAAAGACCTCATCCATATCTAGGATTGGGTCAAAGCAGTTGTATTCCGCAGATCAAAATGCCAATTCAGCTTTTGATGTTGTTCCACAGGAGTGTTACCATCTTTATGTCAAGAATGTCATGAGAATTGCACCTTCTCTTATGAATTCTCGATGCAGTGATACTTCTCGCCATCATTATCCATTCCTCGGTTCCGAAGTTGTTTGAAACCGAATGCCGACAAGTGAATTGTGATGTGTGAAATCAATACTCCGAGCAACTCGTTGCTTGGCAGCTAATGGACAATATCCTCATTCTTAGCGTGTTGGTTATTAAATCATCATCCTAAGATTGATCGTGCTACCTAGTCCTTATTTCTGGTGCACACTTCGATTGATGAGTTAGGATTATATCAAGTCATCACTCATTTAATCAGATCGTCTTGCCCTCAAAAGCAAGGTTGTTCTCGAGCTTAGTAACATACCGGTGGTTTGTGACTTTCCAAATATTTTCTTGGAAGTGTTACCAGGTTGTCTCCTGACTGTTATGTGGAGCTCGTGATCAAGTTGGTTTCTTGTGAACCACCCTTTCTCCAAGAATCTGTGTTGGATATCCCTGAGCTAGTTGGTTAAGCTAGACAACAACTTGGAGAGTTAGAGGATAAAAGCTTGCCTGACTTAGTTCGTTCCAAAGGGATATTCTTGTGTAGTGTGTGTTGAAGAAAGATGATATCTTCATCGATTGGTCCCTGCGATCAGTCGTTGGACCTATTGTCTTATCAATCCTTTGATTTGAGTATGGGCTATCGTCAAACCAAATCAGAACCAACGATGTTCGTAATGTTGTCTTACTCGTGGTTGATCCCTCGAGCATACCCCGTTACATCTGTTGGTCTGACCAATGCTATCACCGTGTTCACATGATGGTGGAAGTCCAGTGATATGGAAATTTCGATGAGTTGTTGTTGAGCCCAACAGCAGCATTTTGTCTCCCCCATGAGTCATGTTGAACATCAACCTAGTGCTGGAAATTTGTGTAAGCATTTCTTCGTGTTTTGTTCATGAAGCATATGTTTGGATGAAAGTAGTGACCTCCTCTAATTCATGTGCATCGATGCAAGTTGCCGCCGTGAATTTGAGAAAGGTTTGTTTTGTTTCCTATGGTACCATCCCAAGTCAGTCATGCACGTGCGAGGTGCTCTATGGTTTGATAGGTTGGCCGCCTCCACTCCATATGTGTTTCCTAGCACACCAAGCCACTGGCTGATTTGTTCAAGGAGAAGGAGTTCCTTCATAAGAGCTAATCCGGACTTATGTAGGGACTTCGATATCCTCGATTATGGTTCCCCACCTGACCTCGGGAGTGTTTTGTTATAAGACTACCATGTGGTCATGCTTGTCTAGGACAGTGTGTTCACAGGTTTGTAGCGGAACCAGCTCATGTTTTGGAGCTTGCTATCGTAGTTCATTCCCGAGAATCTCGCAACAACTTCTCGTCGATTTGTGTTGCAAACTTTCATTTTTTTTCTTCTAGACTCGGTGAGTCTGGAATATCCTAACACCAATCGGATCTGAATCTCAGGCAGATATGATGGTTGGAACATACCAACAGTTGCATTTCGTTCCCAGCTTGCACCGTCCTTGTGCCATTTCACTATAGGATGCCTTCTTAGTAATTCTTGTCCAGGATCCTCCTCAAAAGTAGACTTACCATGGGTCCCCTCCACCTTCGATGATAAGCAAAAATCATCCATTGTGTTGTCTTCAACAAGGTAGTCCACATCATCCATTCTAGTCCGGGTGTACCATTCCTTTGCACTCCACCAAACGATCGTTGTGAATTGCCATAGGCTGGTATGAAGAGTTTCAATGATCTTTGTATCAAAAGTAATTCTTTTTTCCACTTAAGGGAATAGTTCCTCGCGTCACCTCCCCGAGGTGCCCGCTATTGAATCATGACAATTATTTCCTCGCCACCTTGACACCATCCATCATCTCCCTAAGCGTGGAATTGTTGCCCACTAATCAAACCTCGTCGTGTGTTATTCCTTCCTCTCGATATGTTTTGTGTCTCAACTCGAGATGTGTCACCATCCCAAATCCGTGAGTCGATCAAGTTTACTTGATCTTCGTGAAGATCGAATCATGTAGGGTTTCCCCCTTCTTTCTGTTGTCGTGTCGGGTGAAGATCTCGAAGACGTCAAGACCAAGATGATGGAGTAAATCAACATCTTCGAGAAGGCAAATGGATCACGAAGATTGTGATAGTTTGTGATTTCCCTTTTCCTCTTACCTCACGTCTTGAATCTCGGGGCGAGATTCTTGTTTAGTGGGGGTGAGTTGTCACAGCCCTAGAGCTTGTTTGTAACTAGTAGCATTGCATCCATGCATCATGTTAATTTTCATGAAATTTGAAATGGGGATGACCAAGCCCTAGCACTAAAACAATTCAAATAGGTTCAACCAAAATATTTTCAATGACCTCAAAATATCCTTCTAAAATGTCCATGATTTATGGAAAGAGGTGAAAGCCTCTACCGTAGAGATAATGCATATTTTTCCGTGACATTTTGGTCATTGAATTAAATCATTATGGTATTTGAGTTGGAGTTTAAAAGTTACCATTAAATATTGGTTGCTCCAAATATTCTCGAGATTTATTGTGTGGTTTGAAAATAATTCAAATATACCTCACAAAAATCTACAGAATTAACCAAAGTGTTTTGGTTGGGTTTTTAATAGCAAACTTAAAGCAGATAATAGACAACTAAAACAAATATTAAAGAGAGAGAGAGAGAAGCCCACTTACCTGGCGCCACGAACCGGCCCAGCTTCCCCCTCACTGGCCCACTGGAGGCCCAGCCCACCACCGCAGCTCTCCTGCTGCCTTCCTCCTCTGCCAGAGGAGAAGCAACAAGGCGGGCGCGACATGACCAACCGTGGCCACCTCCTGCCTCCCTGCTGGCCTCCCTAGCGCCCTGGGGTCATCCCCGAGCGCCACGCAGCCCCCCTGGACCGCTCTCACTCTCCCCATGCTCATCCCCTCCCCTGGCGCCCGTCCCCGCCCTTCCCCCAGCCCCGCCGGCGCCGCCCACCAGCGCACGCGCGGCCGCAGGCATCCCCAGGCCTCTCCGAGACGCCCCCGAGATCCGCCGTTCCGCCATCGTCCTCCTCGTCATCTCAGGCGACCAGAAGAGCCCCAATGCGCCGTCCCCGCCCCCTTCTTCCCCCTTCAGCCACAGAGATCGCCGGCGACTTTTCCGTCATTATCGAGCCGCCTCGAAAGCACGCCGAGAGCACCGACGACCTCACCGTGAGCTCCTCTACCCAACCCCTCTCTCCTCTGGCCGATTTTCTCCTCTAGCGCCTTTGGCCACCCGGCGCCGGCTTCGCCGCCGTTGCGCTGTCGCCGCCATGGCTAGAGCCCACCTCCACCGCGTTTGAGAGCGCCACTGCTTTCAAAGACGCTTGCGGAGCACCCAACACCCTCCACACCTCTGTCGTGCCTCCTAGCGACGTGTCTGAAGCTCGCCTCGAGCTCGGCTGCCGCCAAACACGACGCTGCCGCCAACTCCGGCGACCTGCGCCTGCGCCTCACGATTGGATGCGCAGGAGGAAGGGCTCTCGGTGCCCTCCGCCGCGTTTTTAGCCACCGGAGGAGCAACCCCGCAGCGCTCCGCCGCGTTCGCCGTCGCCGGCGTCAAGCCGCCGGTGGCGTTGACCCTTTTGACCGGGGGTTTGACCACCCCGGGTCGTCTGACGTGTGGGCCCCGCCCTTGACTAGTTTAGTTTAGGACTAATTACCCCTGTGGTCAGCGACATGTGGGCCCCGGTCCTGCTAATTTTAGTTAGTGCTAAAACTAACTCTTTTAGTTTGAGTCATCGACGGTGGACCCCACTGGTCAGGTTTGACCCGGGGCAGCCCTGTTGACTCTGCTGACATCACCCAGACGCAGTGCTGACGCGGTTATTGATTTTCTGGAATTTAAATAATTCAGGAAATTCCAGGAATTTACCTAAACTTCTAAAATTCATAGTAATTCAACCGTAACTCCAATGGAAATAATTTATATATGAAAAATGATCAGAAAAATATGAAGAATCTGTTTATGGCACTTTCATGCATGTTTGAACAAGTTAACCTCACTGAATAGGACAAATGATGATTAGGGCAAATTATGAAATAACATTTGGAGTTGGAATCTGTTCTTGTTTGAGTTCCACTTCAATTAACTTGGCTAGATATTGCATTAGGTGAATTCAGTACCTTAACATGACATGTCATTCATGTGAATGTGCATTGCATTGATTGTGTTCTCTCTTGTTGCCGGTAACTGTCCCCTCTCGCAGACGCAGCGTACTCACGATGAATTCGATGACACCGATGAAGAACTATATTATCTTCAAGTGCTGTGCAAGCAAAAACCCCTTGTCCATTAGATATAATCCCACTCTCTCGCCTCCTGCTCTATTTTATCGCATTAGGACAACAACGACTCATGCGTTACTTGTCATGTAGCTGAACCCCTTTATCCTCTCAGATGACTGTCATTCCACAAGAATTAGATGAAACCCACTAGCATGAGTAGGAGTTGTTTGAGCCATGTTGTGCCTACTCATTCATGCTTGTTGTCATGCCTGCCATCGCTTAGAGTTGAGTCAGTCCGATTCATCGGGAATGAATTGGAATGGTTGTGTGAACATGTCCCACTGTGTGTGAGCTAAGTGTGTGAACACGATTTGGTAAAGGTAGCGGTGAGAGGCCATGTAGGAGTACATGGTGGGTTGTCTCATTGCAGCCTGGCCCCTCAGAACTGAGTTCTGTGTTTGTGATCCATGAAACAGTTACTACCACGCATTGGGATCCTTAATTGACCCTCTCGGCTTCTTAACCACCCTTGTCCTCATCCGGGAGTTGCAAGTAGTTTCGGTGTTTGTAGTATCTTTGGGGCCGCCTGCGCCGACCATAGGGGTGGGTTGTGTTGCGGTAGGCACCGTGGTCTTGTACCGATTCGCCTGCTTGGTGTCTCGGGAACCTGCACACATCGTTCGGAGCTGTATGGGAAACCTCGGCCGGACTCCCTGCAGATGGAACCCGAATAGGCGATAAACCTGGACTTGGGACTTGTGTGTTTAGGTAGGTCGTGGCCGACACCCACGTTGGGCTTCCGCTTGAAGGTTGCCGAGTACATGTCGTAAACGGCGGTAAGTGGTGAGAGCGTGTGTGAAGAAGTACACCCTGCAGGTTAATATGATCTATTGAATAGCCGTGTCCACGAAAAAGGACTTCTGGGTTGCCTATATCGGTTCATAGACAAGTGAAAGTGGATACTCTAAAATGCGCAAGATAAGCGTGAGTGTTGTGGATGGCGCTCGTAGGGAGACGGGATCGGGTCCATAGTGGTGTATTGATATGGTGAATATGTGGACTCGCAGCGCCACCTCAAAAGAGTTACTTGCAAATGTAGTTCAGGATAGCCACCGAGTCAAAGCTGGCTTGCTCAGCTTAAACTCCACCACCCCTTTTGATAATGATGCATATGTAGTTAGTTCTCGATGTAAGTCTTGCTGAGTACGCTTGTACTCACGTTTGCTTATTTTATGTTTTGCAGAGAGACTTCGGCCTCGTTAGTAGTTCCGCTTGGACTTCGACGCTTAGCTTGTTACCTCAGCCACGATCTTGTGCCCTCGGCAGATCTCGTAGATAGTCAGGCTTCTCGAGACTTCTTCATTTATAGTTGTCTCGTACTAGACATGTTTAGCTTCGCTTGTGTTTTGACTTGTATGTTTCGAGTGTTGGGTCATGAGACCCATGTTTGTAATATCTCGCTCCTCGGAGCCTAATGAATAAATATTTGAGTCGAGAGTTATGTTGTGATGCCATGTTGTATCTACACATATTGAGCATATTGTGTGTATGTTTGAAATGCTTGGTATGTGTGGGATCCGACAAACTAGTTGTTTATCCTCGGCAGCCTTTCATATGGGGAAATGTAGTCTCGTGCTTACGAGCGATAGTAGTCCGCTACATGCCCGGTTCACCGGAGTCTCGCTAGCCCAAAGACTACCGCTTGGACACTTGATCTGGCCGGCATGTGTTTCACTTCGTTCCTTATGTCCGTCTCCTTCGGGAAACGCCACGCGGTGTTATTCGAGTCCCGCCTAGCCTGCTACAGCCGGGATACCGAGTCCTGTTAGCCCAGTGCTACAGCCCGAATTTATACGTTGATGACCGACATGCTCGATGTGATTCATGTATGCTTGTCCCCATGGGTTAGTGCCACTTCGGGTTCACGACTAGCCATGTCGGCCCGGGTTCTCTGTCATATGGATGCTAGCGACACTATCATATACGTGAGCCAAAAGGCGCAAACGGTCCCGGGCCATGGTAAGGCGACACCCGTGGGAATACCGTGCGTGAGGCTGCAAAGTGATATGATGTGTTACATGCTAGATCGGTGTGACTTAGGATCGGGGTCCTGACAACTTCCCTTTCCCTCTTACCTCACATCTTGAATCTCGGGGCGAGATTCTTGTTTAGTGGGGGTGAGTTGTCACAGCCCTAGAGCTTGCTTGTAACTAGTGACATTGCATCCATGCATCATGTTTAATTTTCATGAAATTTGAAATGGGGAAGACAGGAAACCCCTGTAACCCCTCTTAATTCAACTAGGGTTTACTAAAAATTATTTCAATGAACTCGAATGCCCTTCAAAAATGCTCACCATCTTTGCTTTGGTTCGAGCCTCCGCCAAAAGTGGTGCACCATTTTCTAGGTCATCCAAAGGTCTTTGAATTAAATAATAGGTATTTCAGATTGAGCATTTCAAATTATAAAAAATATTTCAAATGCCCAAATATTGCCAAACTAAAATGTTTCATGTTGGAAATATTCCAACAATGGACCAGAGTGCATTGATGATTTTTGAAACTGTTTTGGTATTTTTAATAACTCCACAAAGTTACAGAAAATTAGAAAAAGAAAAACAGGAAGAAAACTTACCTGGCGCCACCTACCCAGCCCACACCGCCCGGCCCAATGGCCAAATGAGCTGCTTGGCTCGGCCAGCAGTGCAGTGCTCGGCGGCGAAGCACCGCATGGGTGCCACGCACCTGTCGCCGCCTCGCAGCCTCGCCGGCCGACGTGGTTCGCTCTCCCTCTCTCCCCGAACCCCTGGACACCTCCTCCTCCCCGGCTCCTCTCAAGGCCCCCACCATGGCCGATGCCACCGCCGCCGCACCATCGCCATAACCGCGCTCCCCGCCATCCACACCCCTCCTCGCCGTGTCTAGGAGCTCCGCCACCCTCCTCTACCCCGAGCTAGCCGAGCCCCGCATGCTCAAGTGAACCGAGGCCACCGCACCGACCTCGCCCGAGTTCGCCGTCAGGAGATCCCTTTCAACGCCGTTGCCGCCCGGCCCGTCCCCCGGCCGCATCTAAGTGTTCCGCCGAGTTCCTGTGAGCTTAACCATCTCCCTTCCCTTCTGTCAAGGCCTCGAGCTGTGTAGCAACCACATGAAGATCACCATTTCGCCATGGAGCTCGTCAGCCGACGTGCTCTTGGCCACCCTCCGCCACCATTTGGTGTCTAACGACTCACCGCATCAAGCAAAGCACCTAACCACCTACTCCACACACCTCACCGACCCCCTAGCCTCGAAGTTCGCTCTTGGCCGAACTCCGTGACCGCTTAGGTCGTCACGGGCGCCGATTCCGCCACCCCGACCCCAAATTAACCCCACCAAGAGCTTCGGCTCGTCTCAGCTCCACCTAGATGCCCTCCATGTCTATTTGGTCGCCGAGTGGCCAAAACCACTCTCGCCACCGCTGTTGGCTCGGCTGCTAGACGCCAAAGAATGATTTTGACTTTGACCACGGTGGGCCTGGTTGACTCTCCCGAGTCAATGATGTGGGGCCCGACCATGTTAACTATGTAGGATTAGTTTTAATAAATTCCTAGTTAAACTAATTACATCGACATCGCTGACCCATCGTCAGTTTGACCGGACCATGTCCCATTGACCACTGATGTCACACTGACGTCAGGCTGACGCAGTAATACCTTTTCTGGATTTTATATAATTCAGGAAATTTCAGAAAATACCCCAAACATCTAAAATTCATAGAAATTCAACCGTAACTCCAAATTAAATAATTTATATATGAAAAATGATCAGAAAAATATGAAGAATCTGTTTATGGCACTCTCATGCATGATTGAACAAGTTAACCTCACCGAATAGGATGAATCATGATTAGGGTAAATTATGAACTAGCATTTGGAGTTGGACTTTGTTCTTGTTTGAGTTCCACTTCAATTAACTTGGCTAGATATTGCATTAGGTGAATTCAGTACCTTAACATGACATGTCATTCATGTGAATGTGCATTGCATTGATTGAGTTCTCTTCTGTTTGCCGGTAATTGCCCCCTCTCGATAGACGCTGCTTCGACGATGTGATAAATGACACCGATGAAGAACTATACTATCTTCGAAGTGCTGCAAGCAAAACCCCTTGTTCATTCCGATATAATCCCACTCTCTCGCTTCCTGCTCTATTTTACTGCATTAGGACAACAACGATTCAACTGTTACTTTTGCGGTAGCTGAACCCCTTTATCCTCTGCATGACCCGTCATTCCACAAGAATTAGATGAAACCCACTAGCATGAGTAGGAGTTGCTTGAGCCATTTTGTGCCTACTCATTCATGCTTGTTTGTCTTGGCTCGCCATCGCTTAGAGTTGAGTCAGGTCTGATTCATCGGGAATGAGTCGGAGTGGTGTGAACATGTCCTATTGTGTGTGAGCTAAGTGTGTGAACACGATTTGGTAAAGGTAGCGGTGAGAGGCCATGTAGGAGTACATGGTGGGTTGTCTCATTGCAACTGTCCTCGTGAACTGAGTTCGTGTTTATGATCCATGAAACAAGCATTACCACGCATTGGGCCCAAAACCAATGGACCCTCTCGCTTCTTAACCACTCTTGTCCTCACCCGGGAGTTGCAAGTAGTTTCGTGTTTGTAGCATGCTAGGGGCCGCACGCAACGCTGACCATAGGGGTGGGTTGTGTTGCGGTAGGCACCGTGGGGTCTGGTGTACCGATTCGCCTGCTTGGTGTCTCGAACCCCGCACACATCGCTCGGGGCTGTATGGGAAACCTCGGTCGGACTCTCATGGATGGAACCCGAATAGGCGATAAACCCGGACTAGGGACTTGAGTGTTTAGGTAGGTCGTGGCCAACACCCACGTTGGGCTTCCGCTTGAAGGTTGTCGAGTACATGTCGGTAAACGGCGGTAAGTGGTGAGAGCGTGTGTGAAGAAGTACACCCTGCAGGTTAATATGATCTATTCGAATAGCCGTGTCCGCGGAGAAGGACTTCTGGGTTGCCTATATCAGTTCATAGACAAGTGAAAGTGGATACTCTAAAATGCGCAAGATAAGCGTGAGTGCTATGGATGGCGTTCCCGTAGGGAGACGGGAGCGGGTCCATAGTGGTGTATTGATATGGTGAATATGTGGACTCGTGTGCGCCACCTCAAAAGAGTTACTTGCGAAATGTAGTTCGGGATAGCCACCGAGTCAAAGCTGGCTTGCTGCAGTTAAACTCCACCACCCCTTTTGATAATGATGCATATGTAGTTAGTTACGATGTAAGTCTTGCTGAGTACAATTGTACTCACGTTTGCCTATTTTATGTTTTGCAGAGAGACGCCGCCTCGCTTAGTAGTTCCGCTTGGACTTCGACATTTAGCTTGTTACCTCAACTACGATCTTGTGCCCTCGGCAGGATCTGGTAGATAGTCAGGCTTCTCGGCCTTTTTCATTTACAATTGTCTGTACTCAGACATGTTTAGCTTCCGCTTGTGCTTTGACTTGTATGCTCTGAGTGTTGGGTCATGAGACCCATGTTTGTAATATCTCGCTCCTCGGAGCCTAATGGATAAATATTTGAGTCATAGAGTTATGTTGTGATGCCATGTTGTACTTACACATATTGAGCATATTGTGTGTATGTTTGAAATGCTTGGTATGTGTGGGATCCGACAAACTAGTTGTTTATCCTTGGCGGCCTCTCATATGGGGAAATGTAGTCTCATGTTTCTGAGCGATAGTAGTCCGCTACATGCCGGTTCACCGAGTCCTCGCTAGCCTAGCACTACCGCTTGGACACTTGATGGCCGGCATGTGTTTCACTTCGCCTTATGTCCGTCCTTCGGGAAATGTCACGCGGTGTTATTCGGAGTCCTGTTAGCCCAAAGGTTACAGCCCAATTTATACGTTGATGACCGACATGCTCGATGTGATTCATGTATGCCTGTCCCCATAGGTTAGCGCCGCTTTGGGTTCACGACTAGCCATGTCGGCCCGGGTTCTCTGTCATATGGATGCTAGCGACACTATCATATACGTGAGCCAAAGGACGCAAACGGTCCCGGGCCATGGTAAGGCGACACCCGTGGGAATACCGTGCGTGAGGCCGCAAAGTGATATGAGGTGTTACCGGCTAGATCGATGTGACTTGGAATCGGGGTCCTGACAGTTACTACTACCATTTATGAGAATTAATTGTATCTATACGTCGGACATTGCGGTGGTTCCCTACCCTGGTCGTGATATAGTAGGCTGCTTCAGCCTGGATGATCAGTCTTGCGTTGGTCTTGACATTGACAATTGCTGGCCCTTCCCAGAGAATCACTTGTGGTTCAAAGCAAGCGTTTCCAACGCTGAGGAATGGCTGAGTTGAAGTTCATTTTATTGCTTGTTATTTGTTGTGTGATCAAAACTTTAGTAGTATTGATAATGTATCCTCGTTGTCGTTGTGGGTTGATGACCTCTTGTATGTAATAAAATGATATGTCTGTGATAAACTTACTAATTTTATGAATGGCTTTCGAGTCGCTTCTCCGAAAGTGGGTGTCATGACGAGGCAAAAAAATATTTTCCGAATACATAATTGTACGTGCATTGCAACAGGTTATCGGATGAGGCCAATCAACAATAGTACACTATTTGTACTAGCTTCACATGCTGCACTATCTCGACGTCTACATACGTAATACAACAAGTTTTAAACTTGAGACCGGCCACCCATCCTCACAAAGAATACTTATTAACCTAGCACAGACTCCAGGGAATTTGGCAACAGAGTGAGGTGGGCCATATGTTAATGTGTTCGCTTTACGTAACCAGCACCTCGAATCCTCGATACTACTAGTACTATAAGTAGTACGAGTAGTAGGGTGGCATGGGCTAGAACAAGCACTCACGTCCAGGAGTACGGCACACGCCACCAGCACGACTTCCATCTGACACCATATTTCTTGGAGTCTGTGCTACAACAATCTCTTCAACCTCGTTGTTTCTCTAACTCAGCCATCACGCAGCGCGCGAGGTGGGGGTTTGCCGATAGTCGGTTTCCTCAACTGCGGTCCCACTTGTAAGGACAATTCCAGTGCACGACCCCAAACGGACCTCCGTTTTGCCCGGATTCTGTCCTTTTGGGTAGGGCAATGGGGTCGTGTCCGGGCCATTTCTCGGATGCGATGGTCGTGCGCCGAACACGCGGACGCATCCCGACCGCGTACATTTTTCTTTGTAAACACATATCTTTTTTACATCATTGATTTTTTGGTACATGAAAATACATCACCAAAATTTTGACTAGAAAAGCAAGACCAAAGAAAAGAAGAACCATAAAAATACATTTTAGAAGATATCCAACTTCCATAACTGCTCCTGTAAGTTGGATTAGTGCCTTCTCGATGCATTCATTGTTGATCTGCGGAGGCTTGATCTTGCGTGCTTCTTTCTTCTTAGAGTGTAAAGAAGTAGATGTGTCTAGCCTCTATTCTATCGACAAGTGCACTAGTCTCATCTCTAGCCTCTATGCTAGCTAAAAGTTCTAGAACATCTACTAAATTGCGCTCTATCAATATATCGTTGTACTCTTCTTCCCAATACCAAAACATACATCCATTCTACACAATAAAATTCTAAGTTAGCACAACTAGTCTAATCCGAGAGCACAACCGAAGATTTGGTCGAGTTCTTCCTCATTTTGCTGACACGTGGGACATCCAGCATCCAGGTCGTGTCATGCAATAAAATAGAGTGGTAGTTGAAGCCGCGTGATGTGCATCTTGGGTTAAAATGCAAATAGAATCTTACTACTCTTGATAACTCCGAAAGCGGCCACCGAAGATCTTTATTTGATTTGTTTTTCATCACCATCACGTTGAGGTGAAAGATGTGCAGGTTCGGTGGGTCCTCTTGCATTTTCACTGACATGTGGGACCGCATATGAGTAAACAGACGATGGGCTCCGCGCGTCTGCTGGCTGGCTGGGAAGAGAGATAGAGGAGGGATGAGCACAGACTCCCAGAAATTTGTTCCATGTAACCAGCACCTCGATATAGTGGGGTGGCATGGGCCATAACTAGCAATCATGTCTAGCAGTATGGCACACGCCACCCACACGAGTCCCATCTGACACCAATTTTCTTGGAGTCCGTGCTACAACCATCTCTTCTCCCTCCTGTTTTCTCATTGGTGGGCGGGGTGGGCATTTGCCGATAGTCGATTTGCTCAACTGCGGTCCCACTTGTAAGTGAAAATGTAACACAACACGCATTCCCCCTTGAGCGGCGTGCAGGGACCAACTGCGGTATGCGGCGACGTAACACGGCAGACTTTTCCTTTTGAAATTGTAACATGTAAAATTTGGTTCTACTCCATGGCGCGACCGATAGATAGAAATAACGATTTTCCCTAGAATAATGAGAAGTTTGGTTCTGGCACGGTTCATGCATGGAGTACGTACGAAAATTATGACGTTGATGCGAAAGGTAAGATAATTACTAGCAGTACCATATACTACTACATGTATTTGACGGAAAGCTAAAGATACATACGGATCCATTAATGACATCCTAACGCCCTAGTGCACCGGGTCACCAACCGACGTGTGAGGAGCAGCGGCGTTGGCGACAAGCTCAACGTGCTTCTGAATAATGTTGTCCAAGGTTGCCCTGCGGTCCAAGAAGGCCAGTGTCATATAGTCGTCCTCTTGCATGTAGTAGTCCTTGTGGACGATTTTCGCGTAGACATGGGTGATTATGTCGATGGTGTCTTGCTGCACCATGCGCTACACGGCGAGTGCGACCTAGAGGTGGACATTCTCCGGCGTGACGGCGGGCAGTCGCAGGGCCCGAATGTGTCGAAAAGGTTGTCACCATAGAGGCCGTTGAGGGTGGCAGGCATCGCAGAGCCTGGGCGCGTGGGCTGGAGGCGTACGTCAAGTTCGTCCGTGAGCTTCTTGACAATGGTGAACTTGTTGAGGAAGCCGACGAGGACCTCGTCGAACAAGGAGACGAAGCTGTCATCCAAGCATCCCCTCGCCCTGGCGGCCTCAGGCACTACCTGGAGACGTTCCTCTGTGTTGGGCCACATGCCGGCATCGTGGACCATCTGGCACAGCCGGCTGATGCTCATGCTCATCGCCACCATGGGTCTAGCTTCTAGTCAACTGATCTTGCGATTGGAGTGATCACTCTTGCCCTTAGATGCATAGGTGCGTAGGATTTCGTAGATTGGACTGGCGGCAGCCTTTATATGAGATATGCAGACTACGTTGAATTCACGTGTGTGTTGGCCATCTACTCCTCGCCCCTCTACTGCACCTGCCTTTGGCTGTATGACAGGTTGGCCATCCGCCCATTGGGCCCATGTGTCATACACCCAAAGGCAAAAGTGAAGTCAATGAAGATGCGCCCCCTCTCTTTGGGTGCAAGATAGTCATCTCACCGGACCTCTAGTTGGGGCCAACCGAGAGAACTTTGATGTTTACTGGTTTATTGGTCCCCTTTGCATTTTGCGCCAAGTTTTGACATTTGATTTAACTAATAAAATGTTAATGCATGTAACAAAAAATGTTGTGTAAGTCACCATACGAAAACCAAATAATCCCAAAACACTTAGGCACGGTACATTAACTCCCTCCTTGTTTATTATTTCGTGACATATCGACCAATGAGAGATGTGGGCCGTGCATGCTTTCAATGACTTGAGACTACCAAACATCACATGCGGCGGTTAGTTCATTGCATGTAATCCTATTAAGTAGCAAAAAGACATTAAGTTATCTCGCCGATAGGAATAAAACAATACACCATGTATTTATTTACAGAGGGAGTAGTACATTTTTTGTGGCATGCATTACTAGATATTGCTAGTCAAATACTAAATCCAGATGGACGTGGTAGTACTACTAAATCCATACGATGGTGCTGGTACTAGTAGTAGTACTACCAATGTAGTAGCACTGTACTACCCATTGGTCAAATTATTATGTGCTTCTCCTCACGGTGAAGTGACAAGATCCTACGCCGGAGATGACACATGAGTATAGGCGCCGTGTTCGGCATACCATAGTCAGCCTCACCGTCTGCAGTCACTATCATCATGGTTGTAGACCTAGCATGCTTACAACTAGCCGTGTTCGACATAATTTCCCGTACGTAGATACCCGTGCATTGCACAGAACACCAAGATTGGGGGTGGACGGTGCCAGCAGCGGCCATCGCGCCAGATTTTCCATGGTCTTCTAGATGTGGTGGGGAGGAGATAAGGATGATTATGAGAGAAACAGAGTTGTTTGTAAAATAGGGAACAAGTGCGGGCATCTTTTTGCAAAACTGGAGAAGTTTGGTTTGTATGCGTCAGATCTAGATCCGACGGCTATTAGTGAAAGATGGCAGGCACAACATCATCACCAACTCAGGACCTATTTGATTCGCAGGATTTTGAAAACACAGGAATAGGACACGGCAATATTACACGTTTCAAACTGATATTACAAATGTTAGGAGTAATGCTGCAGCTACGAAGAGGCTTCAAATATAATCCACCGCCCTGACAAGTCACTAATGGGCAAATAAGTTTTCGAGTCTCTGGCCACTTGATGTTTCAAAAACAAATTCAGCTTCTGCGGATACTTTGTCATTTAGGATTAGACGCTTGCGGTGATCAGCACACCATTCATTGTTGCGCCAGAGAACGCCAAACATCATTACCTTGAGCACACTTGCCTCCGTAACAAAGAACTCCGCCAATTTAATCTCGTATGTGCTGCCTCGGTAGTCGATCAAATCAATTTCTGTAAGATGGAGATCAAGGCATTCGATGAGATTGTTATAGTGCAACACATTTTTCACTTTCGGGTCTTTTTTTATCTGCAAAAGTAGAGAACATATTAGAGTAGCTGGCTGTATAAGATTGTCGTGTCATCAAGAGGTACCAATATCATTCGCTCATACGATAGGGTTGGCTGGCTAGGATATTCTCTCTCTCTCTCTCTCTCTCTCTCTCTCTCTCTCTCTCTCTCTCTCTCTCTCTCTTTCTCTTTCTCTTTCCTCGCAATTACCTAGGAGTACGTGAAGAGCTAGGGCATTTGTTGCCTTCCACTATGTGGCTGATGCCATATTTCACAAAAGTATGCCACATAATACGCATCGATGTCAAATTAAAAGATTTTGGCACCGCTCTCACGATGTGAGAGAGTTGGCACCGCTGTGCACACAGACCCACATGTATAAAAAAATCAACCAAACCAACTACACCAGCCTCTCACTCTCCCAAACAAGTGTTTTTTTATATCCTCGGTCCTCTCTCTCTCTCCCACGCAAGTGTTTTTTCATTGCGTGAGTTAATTTGGCACCGGAGCATAGTAGGTGATCCAGATTGGGGCACTAGGTGAGCAAAGGAGGGGCATCAATGCCAAATGCATCACAAGTGAATTAGGCTCGTGTTTTGGCCTACATAGTGGAAGGCCGTTATAGCCCACTTTTGTACTACCTCTTATTTAGTATAATATTTTGACCAGGACGGAGGTTGTCGGGGATATACCCCGCAGTATGACCCGGTTGGAGTTGTAAACCGGCTGGGACTTGGTAAACCAGCGGACAGTTAAGACGGACGGTTAAGACAGATGGCTAAGACAGACGGTAAACCGGCTGGTGGTAAACCGGCAGGAGTCAAGTCAGATGATAACCCGGCAGGTGTTAAGTCAGTTCATAAATGGGCTGACCATCTTAATCCAGGAGACCATCTTAAACCGGCAAACAGTGATAATTGGGTTGCCAAGGGTTATGAAGCCCGAGACATCATGAAGACCATAAAGAGAAGTCAGAATAGTTAAGTCTTAAGTCTGAGTAGGACTCCACATGTAACCCGCCCCTTCAACGTATATAAGGAGGGGCAGGGCTCCCCAAAGAGGGACGAGCAAGAAGAAACAATCTTAGGGCTAGACACACCTAGAGGGGAGCCGGTTTACGGTGACTCCCTCATGAGGATAATGAGACCTAGCCACAAACAACATGTAGGGTTGTTACTGGATGATGTTTCCCGGGGCCCGAAGCTGTCTAAATCTTTGTCTTGCATGTTGCATCTCTCGAATCCGCTCAACCCCTCTCAAGCTACCACATAGATGCGTTGGCCTCACGAGTAAGTCATTCTGCTAGGACATCTGACGTGTTAATTCCATGACAGTTGGCGCCTACCGTGAGGCCCGCGCACGATGGTGTTGAGTTCTTGGAGGGATCTCTCTTAGGGACCGGGAGATCACAATTTTCCGGATGAGGAAGAAACGGTTTGAAGGGATTTGCATCAGCTTCAAGTTCATCGGACCAGATGATGATCGGTGGGGTTTAAAGGTTAAACAAAAATTTAGGGTTGCGCCCTAAGCCGCCGCTCTTGCAAGTCGAATCCAAGAGGACGAAGCATTGTGTGTTATGTGTCACCACGCCCGATTAAGTTGCCAAATCAATTTCCGCTGAACACCGAAGAATCGCCAGAGTCGATGGAGCGATCCATCAATCCAAAATTAAATTGACTTTTGGAGCGTTGCAGTGCGTCGTCGAGACCGACAGGAATCCTAGCAATTGCATCAATCCGGTTGGTGTGTCGGTTTACTTGGCGGCCGCTGAAACTTTTCCTCCGTAACCCGGTGCTCAAGTCCCAAGGCTATCTGTTCTACGTACAACTTTGTTTCGTTCACGTACTATATGCGGCATTGCGCGTGCTTGGTCTACAGCAGTTCCACGCATGATTCACCTCCACCTGACGGCAGCAACGTGCTCGGGACAGCTGCAGTTTTTTGCCGTTATTCCGGATTTGATGGACTCGGAACATCCCATATAAAAATCAGGATTGCTACTACTTGGTCTACTACTAGTAGTACGTGGTCGGGTCATAATTGATCTCTCAAATCATTGCCAACTAGTATTATGTTTGTTATGTGAAGGCCGGGCGGAGCTGCAAAATTCAAATTGGTTTTTTTTCTTCAAAACGCTACATCTACCCAAGGAAGCTACTAGGTTTATCCTGCAAGTTAAGGATGATAGCAAATGCGTTCAGCTGCTCTTCCATCGAGAAGGACATGCAGTCAGTACGAGTTGAAAGGAACTGGAGCCCTAAAACGAGAGAAAAGGAGAGGGCCACTGTCGCCTTGAGCCGCCCGGCTTGCCTCTGCCGTAGACCCGCTAATGAGCGCTGGCTGCTGGACTCCGACGCTGGTTCACCCGCTGCACCGCTGCGGGCCTGCTTCCATCGAGCCGGCGCCGTGGCCTCGCTACAGCTGTTGAACCGCCCGCGCCCGTGCCCTCGCCGCGCGTCAAGTCGCCCCATTGCCATGGTTCTACTCACCGCCGCCATCAAGTCTCCTGCCACGGGCCTCTGCCTCGTGCTGCTCAAACCGCCGTCATGGCTTGTCGCCTTGAATACAGTGGGAGGGCCGCTCTGACTCACCACAGGGTTGCCGCGTCGCTGAACTGCCGAGCTCCGACCGGGCCTTGCGCACCTCCTGTTCACCCCGCTGTCCCTCGTCTCGAACCGCCTCTGCCAAGTCGTCCGACCCTGTCGGCGGGTTACTTTTTCCGGTTTGCTTCAAGCACGGCCCCGCGTCGAGTCCTCTCTCTAACACCTGAGTCGCCTCCGCCTCCGCCGAGCCGTAGTCCCGGAGTTGAACCGCCACCGGATCAAGTTGACCTGGGCTTACCGCAGCCCCTGCGGCCGTCCGACTTATAATTGCCAAGTGACCCGACTTGGCCTTGAGTCTCCTCACCAATGACCGCACCATGCCGCCGGGGCTGAGTCGCCATCTGCTCGGACTTACCTGCTCTGACCCATCCGCGTGCCGGCTGCTCTGATCTCGCTGCTCAAACCGCCACACCCGTGAGTCGCCTCAGCCTTGAGATGCCCCGTACATCTACTCCTGCTGAGGACGCCTTGGACTGGCGCCTGAGCCTCCATCACCGCCTTTCCAAGTTACTGCACACCTCCGCTGCTGCGATCAGTTACAAACCGCCTTGTGGACCTCTGACTCGGACTTGCCACCGGGTTGCCGCGCCATTGAGCGCTCCCACCACAGTAACCACCTGTGACTCGTCGTTTTGTTGAAGCGCCGCCGCCTCCGAGTTGTCGTATTCACCTCGGACGGACTCCGTTGAACCAGCGTAATCGCTACAAAATCGCCGGCTGCTGCCATGCCAAAACCGCCACCTCGCTTTGAAGTTGCCAATAAACCGCTGTTGACACGGCCCGTCCCTGCTGACACGGATGTGAGCTTCTGCTGGGCTATCAAGTTGCTTTCATGCGCCGAGTCGCCATCTGCCTTCACGCGTCGTTATGGACCGGCTTCCCCTGCTGTTGAAACCACAGCAGTTTGAGCCGATCGAAATCCGCTGCCTTCGCGCACACGCAACATCGCTAGTGCGTGAGCTGCCGCTGATAGTGCATCAATCGAGCCGTCTCTGGCCGTTCCGCCGAGTTGCAGCTGTTGGTTGCTTCAAGTCCTTAGGTAAATAGCTATCATCTCCCACTAACTCCACTTGAAGATCGGAGCAATCATCAAGTACTACTACTCCAGTACTACTTCTCACGGAAGGTCTAGTACAAATAAATACTAGACCAGATAAGGACAGGCGCCAGACATCATAGGTCCCAAAGTCAACATGACTCGTGACCCGGGGGCTCTGTTCTAAACCGCTCGGTTCCATGCTCCGTTACGGCTGCAGTTGCCGCAACAGGTTCCAGCGTCCGTGTTCACTGGACAAAATATACCAGGTGCTATCTTTTTATATACCTTATCAGCACATATTGAATTCCTTGAGAACAATTACTCTGGCTCGTAATATTTTTTATGCAGGATGATAATTTAAAAAAAGGGGATGGTGTTATACTGCGGATGCATGTTCGGCTGTGCCGCGCGGTTTCACGGACACGCATGTCGTGGTCAAGTTTACATCTATGCGCCGGCCGACTCGTCCGTCCGCACCGCCTTACAAACGCCACGGACAAATCGCCCGTCCGCCCTCGCGGCCGGTTCACGCGTCCATGACGGCTTACAACGCGGAGGACGACTTGCTCGTCCGCACCGGTTTACAACGCCACGGCCGATTCATTCGTCTGCTCCTTCGGACGACTCATCCGTGGTTGATTTCAGCCTCACCGTGCTGATCATCAACTCCGCGGCAGATGACTCTTGGCTTCACGTATCAGGTGAAATCCATTCAGTATATTCTTTAATATTATATATTGCTTTCTTTAAAAGAGCAATTACTCCGGCTTGCAACGTTGTCTAATGCAGGACCGAAATCGCCACATTGGTAAGAGGCCGTCAGAAAATTTCCGGCTTAAAAAGAAGTATTCCGGTTTAAAATTCGGTTCAAGGGAAAGCTATCTCCCACAACGGTTTGAAGCTCTCAATATCCGGTTTAAGAATTTCCGGTTCAAAAAGAATAATCTCTCGCAAGTTCGAGTTCTCAAGAAAAATTAAAGGGACCAAAGAGAGTCTGTTGCAAGAGCGCAGCTCAAACATAGGTGCCCCTTGAGCACATCTCACAATATCATTTGGGGGCTTCCTGTTCAAACATAGGTGTATTCACCAAAGAGAACATAGAGTTACTACCATCTTGATTCCGGCTATCAAGCCAATATTATCATACGGGGCCAAAGAGAGTCTGCTGCACATTACAGCTCAAACATGGGTATCCCTTGAGCACAGCTCACAATATCACTTGGGGGCTGACGGTGTCCTGGACTAGGGGGTACTCACCACGTCGTCTCCTGATCAGTTGGATTGGGCCGAGGACCCCCATGGCCGTATACTCATGGGCCAGTCCGGACAGTTGCCACATACAAGGAAGATTCCACAAGACTTGGCGATCAAGACAAGGACTCCTCCCCACCCACAGATTCGGGTTAGGGACTCTTGATATCCTAGGCCTCTGGTGCATTATATAAACCGAGGCCAAAGCTAGTCGATAGAGATATACAATATACAATAATCATACCATAGGCTAGCTTCTAGGGTTTAGCCTCTACGATCTCGTGGTAGATCAACTCGTGTAATACTCATATCATCAAGATCAATCAAGGTGAAGTAGGGTATTACCTCCATAGAGAGGGCCCGAACTCGGGTAAACATCGTGATCCCTCGCCTCCTGCTACCATCCGCCTTTAGACGCATAGTTCGGGACCCCCTACCCGAGATCCGCCGGTTTTGACACCGACATTGGTGCTTTCATTGAGAGTTCCTCTGTGTTCGCAAAAGGTCGATGGCTCGCCGCAGATCAAGCTGCGACTTCGGCATCTTCGTCACCACCGACCGGGTCACCTTGGTTCGACCAAGGATCGCGCCTATCTCCGATCGTCATGTTCAGATGAGGGCCTTCATCAACATCAACTCCGATCTCTATCAAGATCATGGAGGAAACATCCAGGGAGCCCGGGGGCTCAACGTCGACATTGCCCTCGGGCGACCGTGCTGTTTTTCTGGATAGCGAACTTGAATCCACCGTCAGCGCCTCCTCGAGCATCGGTTTGACGATTGCTTCGGTGGAATTGTGCGGAATTGAGTCTACAACAACCCTGGAAAATTTCGTCGAGTTCCGATGGAGGAATCTCTGGCAATCTCCGATATACGAGAGCTGCATTGAATCTGGACGAGAATCCGGACAAGTTTAGAGCGTGGTGTCCGGCTTCTAGCCCGGACTTCCTTTGGAAGATCCAACCGTTGATCGGCTTCGGAATTCCTATATATACCATCCCTCAAAATTTCAGCTCGATCCGACCGTCCAAACTCCGGGAACCTTCCGATTAGTGCATCACTTTTCGGATCTGCTTTTCTCGCTAAAAACGAATCCGACCCGAGTTCATCTTTTTTATGAACGGGATTTCAGACATCCTTTTTGAAGGAAGTTTTGTATGGGGTATTGTGTTTTGTTTCCGAACACATCCCACTAACTTTAAGATCTTTTGAACATGATCATGCTGGTGTCAAACTAGTCCGGCACTATTGCTCCACGGCCGACCGCGCTTAGACATCGTCGTCACATTGTTGAGCCGAGCTCAACTTCTTCGGTCATCATCTCGGCAAGTCGAACAAGAGTCCGCATCGCGAAGGATAAATCATCACCAACATCGCCGCCCCACGGATTACACGGAGCGGGCATACCGCATCGCCGCACGGTCGCTTCATCAAGCCGGCATCGACCACGCCACGACCGCATCGACAGGCCGCACTATTGCTTCTTCAAGTCGGTGTCCATCACGCCGACCTACTTCGACATCTCGGCTGGACCAGGGGCTTCGCCATCTCTTCATCAACCTACTCCGAACACTTTAAGGCCACTAGCCGACTGTGCAATGGGTGCGCCGGATCGAGTCCCAATTTTGGGAATCACCTTCCTTCGGATTGCTACAACAAATAAACCAGTGCTATTAATCCTAGTATTTCTTTTTGCTTGTTTGGGTTAATTTTTCCCAAGGAATTATTACTCGGTTTGTCCATCATATGTACACAGTGTCTATCAAATGGTGGCCGCATTATCGACGGTCGCATGATGGTTCGGCCGGGCTCGTGACATAGTCCGATTTAACGCCAGATCCTAACTCCTGACCGACTGTGAATCCGTGCTTTGCCACGCCTTTATTGCATTACGCAGATGACCCGTGATCGACATCGACTTCGCGCCAGCCATATTTCTTTTATTACTCACTTTGCATAAATTATTTATTATGCAACGATTTTTTATTACTATTATCTCTGGTTTGCACTATTTTTTGTGCATGTGGAAATGATCCACGGACTATATCCTTTGACGTCACCTCTACCGGACGGGGCTTCGTCAACACTTCATTACCCCATGCCGTGGACTTCACATCACCGCCATCCTGCATTGACCGTGCTATGTCACCACTTCACAGTGCCGAGCTCTTTGCTCCGCCACCTCGGGAATGCTTGGGGGATGGAACCTTGTCCCGCATCAAGCTCGGACCGCATCGTCAATACCGAACACATTAACCAGCTAAGTCGCTTTCATGCTCAAAGCTTTAATTTCTAACTTGTGTTCGGTTCGACCAAGCATTAAACTTTTTGGAAAAAGTTGCTTGTAAAAATTTTCCTTGTCGAAACTTTGTTCAAGACACACTTGACGCCACCCGCTGCCATTATACTCGGGGCTTCTTTAATGAAGCTTATTAATTCGGGCTTTATGCCCAACACATGTGTCACACTTCCGCATGTACCTTTTATTCACCATTATATGCATCGATATGACTTAAGTTTTGGCCAAGCTGGGTTGTTCGGCTCCTGCTTACCCCTACGCTCCCGATTGTTCGGCTAGGTGGTAAAGGGAGCACCTCACGATTGTTATCACGGGTCACCGGATGTGTACCTCGACCGGTGAAGCCGAAAGCTAAGGCCCTTAAGGGAATACTCGGTCGGTGAACTAAAAGATGATTTCTTACCTATTTTATTTACCCGCCCCAGATGTTTTTCTGCTCTTTTCGCAGTCCGGACATGCACTTTAGGGCATGCCTGCCAGGGAAAGGAACCCCTAACAGAACTATTCTCCCTGCCAGACAAGTGTCCTGGACTAGGGGGTACTCACCACGTCGTCTCCCGATCAGTTGGATTGGGCCGAGGACCCCATGGTCAGATACTCATGGGCCACCCGCATAGTTGCCGTGATACAAGGAAGATTCCACAAGACTTGGTGATCAAGACAAGGACCTCCCCACCCACAGATTCGGTTAGGACTCTTGTTATCCTAGGCCTCCGGTGCATTATATAAACCGAGGCCGTGCTAGTCGATAGAGATATACAATATACAATAATCATACCATAGGCTAGCTTCTAGGGTTTAGCCTCTACGATCTCATGGTAGATCAACTCTTGTAATATTCATATCATCAAGATCAATCAAGCAGGAAGTAGGGTATTACCTCCATAGAGAGGGCCCGAACCTGGGTAAACATCATGTCCCCTGTCTCCTTTTACCATCTGCGTTAGACGCACAGTTCGGGACCCCCTACCCGTGATCCGCCGGTTTTGACACCGACAGGGGCTATGTTCGAACCATAGTCACACCTCTTGATCGGCGTAAGGCCACCAGGGAAATCACTTGGGGGCTCTGGTCGTATCCGAACCATAGCTTATACCCTCTTGATCGGCGTAAGGCCACCAGGGAAATCACTTGGGGGCTCTGGTCGTATCTGAACCATAGCTTATACCCTCTTGATCGGTGTAAGGCCACCAGGATAATCACTTGGGGGCTCTGGTCGTATCCGAACCATAGCTTATACCCTCTTGATTGGTGTAAGGCCACCAGGGAAATCACTTGGGGGCTATGGGTTCGAATCATAGCTACACCTCTTGATAGGCATAAGGGCACCAAGGAAATCACTTGGGGGCTTGGTCGTATTCAAACCATAGCTACACCTCTTGATCGGTGCAATGCCATAATTATGACTACTTGGGGGTTCTGGTCGTATCCGAACCATAACTTAAACCCTCTTGATCATACACATACATCATCATACATTGCATCATATATTACATCATCATAGCATGTATCATATGTCCACAGATATACCTTGTTTATATGGCAGGAATCGGTTTTCAAACCAGATTATATTATTCAAATCTTTAATAGCCAACACGGCTGGATTTTTATTATGGTTTTAATTAACCAATATTATGATTGAGGTTTTCAAAGTCGATTCAGCGCAATGGATATAATTTATTCTACAATGGAAGGAATAGTCCCGAGTCGCTGCAAGCTTATGACCCGGCACTTGGGGGCTACATTATTTAAATTGAGATCACATCAAATACACAAGTCTCATGTCGCTGCAAGCATGCACCATGACACTTGGGGGCTAATGCAAAGTCATTTTTTGCTCACCTTATTGAAGACCCGGCTCATCACATCGTAATGAGCCGGCCCTTGGGGGCTACCAATTGCTCCAGTCAATAATTCAAGGTACAAAGCTTTTAATCCATTATATTGAAGGGTCCACTTCTTAGTTGGTAAAGCACAAGGCTCTTAACCTTCTGGACGTGGGTTCAAGCCCTGTGATGAGGTTTACATCATTTGATGTTCTTTTCAAAGAAGTATATATAAAGTCCCAGCTCAATATTATCTTACTGAGCTGGCCCTTGAGGGCTACAGGCTGCTGCTCGAAGTTTATATGATCATATTTTCAAATTCCCTGCTCATTATTTGCATAATGACCCGGCCCTTTGGGGCTACACTGGTTGAAGTTTTTATGAGCATCAAGAAATTACAAGTCCCAGGTTGCTGCAAGCATGACAACCCGGCACTTGGGGGCTACATATGTGGAATACTCAGTTTATGACTAAGGATTGAGTTGAACAAATCGGATTTCTTCAAGGTTGTGACATTCATATTGAAGCAAGTCTTAAGCTGTTACTATGTTACCTTCTTAAGACTTGGGGGCTACCAGTGGTAGGCGTATAAGAGGTATATTTTCAAGCTGGAAGTTAACTACAGTTATGATCAGGTGCCATCCACATTCTTAAATCGGCAAGTTATACATTCTTAAACCGGCTGAAGATCAGATGAGTTTTTCAAAGACAAATATTTCTGTTAAGCATTGGGAATTGATTATGAAGCTGGTCTATTGACCCAGATTTTCTAGAAGGAAATGACAAGGATTTAAAGATGCTCAAGATCAGTTTAACATGGATAAATCCAAATTAAACTAGGGGCTAATGTCGGGGATATACCCTGCGGTATGACCCGGCTGGAGTTGTAAATAGGCTGGGACTTGGTAAACCGGCGGACAGTTAAGACGGACAGTTAAGAAAGATGGCGAAGACAGACGGTAAACCGGCTGGTGGTAAACCGGCAGGAGTTAAGTAAGATGATAACCCGGCAGGTCTTAAGTCAGTTCATAAACCAGTAGACCATCTTAAACCGGCACACCATCTTAAACCGGCAGACCATCTTAAACCGCCAGACCATCTTAAACCGACAAACAGTGATAACTGGGTTGCCAAGGGTTATGAAGCCTGAGACGTCATGAAGCCCATAAACAGAAGTCAGAATAGTTAAGTCTTAAGTCCGAGTAGGACTCCACATGTAACCCGCCCCTTCAACATATATAAGGAGGGGCAGGGCTTCCCAAAGAGGGACAGCAAGAAGAAACAATCTTAGGGCTAGACACAACTAGAGGAGAGCCGGTTTACGACGACTCCCTCATGAGGATAATGAGACCTAGCCACAAACAACATGTAGGGTTCTTACCGTATGATGTTTCCATGGGCCCGAAGATGTCTAAATCTTTGTCTTGCATGTTGCATCTCTCGAATCCGCTCAACCCCTCTCAAGCTACCACATAGATGTGTTGGCCTCACGACTAAGTCCTTCTGCTAGGACATCTGACGTGTTAATTCCACGACAGAGGTAGTACTTGCTCTTAGGGTAACCATAGAGTTACTGGAGTAGTCTAAGTTACTTTCCACTATGACTAGCCTAGGCTACTATAGTAGTACAAAAAAAAATGATGCAGGTGATCACGTGAAAAAAATACTAAAAACATTTCTTTCGGTGCAGTGCGTAGATGCAGTTTTGAACACTAGACTTGTCATCGTAATATGGGAAAATTACAAAAAAAAATTGAGCTCCGTTGTGATTACCATTTACTAATAGGAAAGAGGTTTCACCTTGATGAGTAGCTTCTCCGTGCACGGAAACCATGTAAGGAATCCAACAACTTGATCCAGATTGGGGCCGATAGATTTTATTGCCAAGATCTTCACTATGCGCATAGACTGGGTCAAGCTTGTGGGAATCATCTTCTAGAAGACGGTCGTAAATACATCAAGAAGAAATTTAAAAATGTGAATTTCAAGAAGACGGAGAAGAAGATGAGTGTTGTACTTGAACGATTACGGATCCTATAAAGAGTTCGGAGAATTTGGTAGACGAGTGCACCAACGCTGTCAATTTCAAGGCCAATGACCCCGATTTTTGTTGGACCTTCTAGATCCGATACAAGCAATCTCTCAAGGAAAGGCGCATTGTCAATGACCATAATGTGGAACAAATTGGTGTGATCTCTTCCCAATTGATGTCTTGTTGCGGGCCAAGAAGACACACAAATCCATCGGAGATCTGGCCGAGGCGATGTGGAGGCTTATGAACACGTGGATCTGCTCAAGACGAAGGTACTCGAGCGTAGGAAATACCGAGGAGCAGTTGCTCCATAGCCTTCTTCGAGATGACAACGTCGAAGAGGTCGAGCTGCTTGAGTTGAGGGAGAAGAAGGGCGGGCGCGGCATTAATCTGGGGAAGATAGCAGGAGCTGAAGGTGGCGCGGCGGAGCGTTGGCGCGAGGTGGAGCGCGGAAGGCGGTAGAGAGCACCATCGTCTAGCTTCAAAGCTGAGCTCCTCGAGCTGATCCAGGGTGGGGGATAAGAACCACTTGTCGAACTTGGGTTGGACCTTGCAGTTGGTACTGAACATGCGGATGTCAAGGCCTCTGGATGGCCCAGGGTGCGATGAAAGGATCTTGGAGACTGCGGCCATGCATTTGCAATCTCACGCCGATGCAAATGGCCGGCGATGAGGTTGAGGGGAACGCGGAGCCAGAGGGCGCGCCACCGCCGGGAGAGCAGGGCGGTCCGCACGGCAGATTTGATGGGGAGGAGGCCGATGATGATGAGCAGCATGTCGTCAAGGAGGTTGCTGATGAAGTGCACGATCGCCCAATGCGGTTTTGGCTCGAGCCGCCTCTGCTTGTTGGCTGCCTCGCCGTCCATCTCAATCGGCGGCGACGCCGGTGTACACGTGTGCTGGTGTGCGTACTGTGCTGGGTGTGCGCGAGTGCGTCCTTCTAGGCATGCCGCCGCGTAGTGGTCAATTGTGCGCGAGTGCGTCCTTCACACGGAAGAAGTGTGTCCTCAATGC
This sequence comes from Aegilops bicornis, assembly GCA_021605145.1. Classification (NCBI taxonomy): domain Eukaryota; kingdom Viridiplantae; phylum Streptophyta; class Magnoliopsida; order Poales; family Poaceae; genus Aegilops; species Aegilops bicornis. Next base: position 550,958,592 of record CM038672.1, on the reverse strand, counting down.
GCCCTCAATTTACTAGCGTGTGGGGTGCTACCCCGAGTGGTTTCAACGTTGTTTACTTCACCGCGTGTCAGATGGGCCTCTAGTTTACTTATTTTCACCCACTGCCACATGGGACAGCACACGAAGATACAGAACACGAGCTGACAAGGCAACATGTGGACTGGTTGACCGGTCAACTAAACAATATATGGAGCTATACGCTGACACAGTGAGCGTATAATCCGTCGGTATAGAGTGTTCGAGTGAGACGGGAGGCCCATGAGAGATAGCAGAGAGAGAGAGAGAGAGAGAGAGAGAGAGAAAGAGCTACTCCCTCCGTTCGATAATGTAGTTCCAACCTTTTTTTTTAAGTCGAACTTTTGAAACTTTGACCAACTTTATAAAGAAATTACTTATATCTACAATACCAAAGATAAATGATAGTATGAAGTAAGTACATGTTGTGATGAATCTAATGATCGTTCCAGATGTAAATGTTCTTCTCCACATATACCTGGACAAACTTTTCTGAGGTTTGAATTTTCAAAACATCCATATGCTTATGGACGTGAGAGAGTCCCTAAATAGAGAGAGAGAAAGAAATAGAAAGAGTGAGTGAAAAAAGTGTGTGTGCGTGTGTGAAAGAGACATGGACAACACTCGATAAAAGTCGAGAAAAAACGTGTGTGTCTTATGCAAACATATCACACATGCATCTTCGACAATGAAAGCAAGGTGAGGTGATAGTGTGTGGTTGTTTGCAACCGAGAGAGCAAGGCCCCTAGCACGTGGCCAAGAGGGGTCTGACAAACAAGGGAGAGAGGTCGAGAGAGACGTACGGAGAAATATAGACATAGGTGGAGAGAGTGTATGTTTGTCATAGAGAGATCCAGGGGAGATCGTGATGGGACTACATCGGTGGGAGATCGAGTGACAAGGTGTGTGCGCGATAGAAGATACCCCGAGAGATATCGAGATAGACGTATGGATGGAAGGAGACAATACTTGTGTTCCTGATGGCTAGTGAGAGATAATCATACTTGGGGGGGGGGGAGTGCTTGCGCCTATGACGGAGTGAGGGATTATGGTACTTATTAGGGGGGTGCGTGTCACTTAGAGAGAGAACAAGGGCGGAGAGTGTTGGATGGGTCTATATGTATAGCGCGAGCGAGACATGTGTATGTGTGAACCAGGAGATATAAAGTTTGAGAGAGATCGAGGAGCCCCGATAAGAAATTTGAGTGGTGCGTCAGATAGCTGAGAGGGCGAAAGAGATATTCTATCCGCTCGATAATGCAGTGCATGTAAAATTTTTAGAAGTCAAACTTTGGAAACTTTGATCAGGTTTACGCAAATGTTATTTATATCTACAATACCAAAGATACATCATACGAAACAACATCTCATGGTGAATCTAATGGTATATGTTTGCCATTCTAGATGTAATTGTTTTTCTCCACGTACATGGTCAAACTTTGTGATGTTTGAATTTTCAATAAATCAATATGCTATGGACCGAGGAGAGTGCCTAAGTCGACAGAGATCAAGTGCGTGTGAAGGAGAATGAGTAAGTGTGCAAAAAGAGTATGTGTGTGAAAGAGAAAGTGACAACAAATGATAAATTAGAGAGAGTGTGTGTTTTTTCGTTTCTTAGGCGAACATCTCACACACGCATCTCCGAGATAGAAAAGCGAGGCGAGGAGATACACGAAGATAGCTAGTGTGTGATTGTTTGCAACGGAGAGAGACACCCCTATAGCACATGTCCAATAGAGGTCTGACCAACAAGGAACAAAGGCCGAGAGGGACACATGGAGAACATTGACGCATGGGGAGGGCGAGAGGGTGTGTTTGTGGTAGAAAGATCCCCTCGAGATCGTGAGGGGACTATATAGGTGGGAGATCGAGGGAGGTGCGTGCGTGATAGAAAGATGCCCAAGAGAAATCGAGATAGACCATGCACATCTTTGTGATGGAGACTTAGACTAGCTAGTCATATACATATAGGGGGGACTGTGTGTGCCTACAATTGAGTGGGAGACCATCATACTTGGCTAGCTAGGCATGAGATTGTGTGTGTGCTTGTGAGATGGAGAGAGAACGAGGGAGAGAGATAGAGTTCTAGATGGGCCTATCGAAAAGCAGTGAGATATGCATGTGTATGTGTGACCCAGGTAGATGGAGAGTTTGAGAGAGAGGGGGGAGAGCTCCGAGACGACTGAGTGGTGCGTGAGAGAGTTACAGGCAATGAGCCAAGGAATTTTTGTGCGTGCGATGAGTGCACCCAAGATATCTAGCTTGGACTAGAGAATCATACATAGTGTGCGAGAGAGACCTATAGATGGAGTATATATGCATGCGAATTAGGAAGACCCCCCCCCCACACACACACACAAAGAGAGAGAGAGAGATGGAGAGAACACGAGAGGGACCAACAAGATTTGTTTGTTGGATGCGTGCGACAGAATTGAAGATTGTCGGCAAGAGAGAGAGAGAGAGCGGGAGTCCGGGAGAGGGGGAGTTCGCGTTTTATGCAACAAAGACTGATATAAACCATGTTTCGATATAAAGTTGCATTCAAATATTTAAATTGGAGAACATGTTGTTTGCAATCAACACATGAACGGATAGATGCGTATATCAAACAAGTTCATTAATTTGACTCTCAACATGTTCAAGGAGTAATATTATACTGTACAACATGCTACTCGATTGAGGTGTTCAATATTGGATTTAGCTCACTATTTTGACCTGGTGAACGAGCTATTTCATTGAATCGAGATATTTCATTTAGGGTTTGATTCCTGTTTTTGAACCGGTCAACTATTTGTCATAGTAAATCGCTAGCAACGAGCATGTAAAAACACATTACTCCCGAGCATCATCCCTCCATCTAAAAAAGAAATGGCAAGCTAATATTTCAAAATTTGATTCGAATCGACTTGGTAAGATAGACGTGGATGCTCGTTCTCCCAAATTTTGAACGAACCGTTAAACATCCTCTGATCGGTGGAATTTGCCCGAGCAAATAAATGGGAGACGTGAAATTAATTTCCTATATGGGACACGCATTAATTGGCCCATTGTACATCGAGGGTAGGTTCGTAACTTCATCCAAGCGCGCCTTTTCCTCGGCCGAAATGACATGTGCCGAATAATTCATAAACCATGGTTGGCAAAAGACCCTCTCCTCGCCCGAAATAGCTCACGCCCAATATTTCAAAACACGCTCTCCTCCCCCGAAATCGATCGCGCCCACTACAAGAAATATGTCAACTAGTGACCTTCTGTCAGCGACCTTGGAAGAATTGGTCATAGATCTATGACCATTTGAGACCAATTGGTCAAAAGCTGTTCGGGGGGCTCCAAACCTTAAACCATTGTGACCATTTTGGTCAGAAAGGTCGTAATTTTTTTTGACACCTGAAACAGTAGGAGAGGCTCCTACTGCGAAATTAAATTAATAAATGATGGGATTTACATCTGGTTTTGTACATGCCATCCCCTTTGGGGGTGGTTGGGGGGGGATAACAATGAAAAAGTATCTATAAAGGAAGAGAGAAAGGAGGTGTGTTTTTCTCCAACCCTATGAGTTAGGAGAGATAGGTCCTCTTTTAGTCTTGAAACCCAGGTTGTTTTCGTGGTTGCAATTCTTCTGAAAACTTTATTATTCCTTTCTTTCCAGATGCTCCATGCAGCTTGTAGGAATATTGCCATGAACATTGGCTTGTTCCAAGCATCTTTAGCAGTGCTTATCCAATCATAACGCGAACCTTGATAGTTCCAACTGATGCCAATGTCAGCCCAGCAATCTTTGTTGAATGCACAGCCAAAAAAGAGATGTTCAAGCGATTCTTCCACGTTGGACTCGCAAAGAGGGCAAGTATAGTCATTACCAATGTTGTAGTGTCTGCGCTTCAGCATGTTTCTGGTGTTGAGTCTTTCAGACAGAAGAAGCCACCCAAAGACCTTAATTTTCATTATGACCTTGGATTTCCAGAGCCAGTCATAAGCTTGGTGGGCCCTAACCTCCCTGAAGTAGAAGTTATAATATTTACTGGCCGTGTATGTATGAGTCCAAGAACAGACCCAGTTATCTTTCCCCGAGAGGCCATCACTCAATTGGATGTCGCGAACGAGAGATTGAAGATCTCTAACTTCTGGATGCGCCTGTAGTGAGACTGGCAGGTGGAACGTTTCATTTAAAGCCGTGGCCCCCAAGAAATCTCTAACCGAAATATCCTCCAGGGTGGCGAAATAGAAAGCCCGCGGATGTGATTCTGCTAGTATACCCTCGAGCCAATGATCTTTCCAGAAAAGTATGTCCTCCCCCGTGTGTACTTGGGCTTTGGTAATCCCTCGGTAGATTGGTATTAGTTTCGTCACATCCCGCCACCAAAAGGATCCGCATGGGTCCGCTGCATGTGGGATCTTGTTGCTATAGTACGTGTTCCATATAAGTTCCACCCAAGGCAGGTCCCATCTTTTATAGAATTTGTGCAGGTATTTTAGCAGTAGTGCATCACTTTTTACCTTGAGATTAATGACATCGAGGCCACCCGAAGCCTTGGGTTGGCAGACCATGTCCCAAGCCGCAAGAGAGTTACAAGAATCCCCATTCTCCGTTTTTTTGGTCCATAAGCATTTGCCCCGATTTTGTCCAAAAGTTCAATAATGCTCGCTGGCAACTTGAGAGTACATAGGGCGAAGATGATTAGGGAGGTGATGACCGAGTTGAGAAGTGATAATTTTCCCCCATAAGAGATCATATTGAGCGTAGCCGAAAGCCTGTGTTCCACCTGACAGACAAGAGGGAACAGATCCAACATAGATGGCCTGGTCGTCCCCATAGGCAAACCGAGGTATGTGAAAGGCATTTTGCCCACACCACTCCCGAAGATGGTTGCAATGCAGTTGTACGTGTCTTCGTTACAGTTGATGGGGATCAGATTTGACTTGTGCAAGTTTATCTTGGCGCCAATAGATGTTGCGTAATCTGAAAGAATGTCTTTGATAATCGCTGCTTGTGATGTGCATGCTGGCATAGCTAGAATAGTGTCGTCCGCGTATTGAATGACTGGGTAATCCATTTGATTGGTCGAGGGGAAAGGCAGCTGGATTGTTCCTCTAATGAGGGCCTCATTAATTGCTGCTTGCAAGAGATCAGCCGCCAATACAAACACGATGGACGAGAAAGGATCACCCTGTCGGCACCGCATTTACAATGGGATTGCCGTCCAGGAACACCATTCAAGAGAACCGCAGATTTACCAGATCCAAAAATGCATTGCACCCATCCAAGCCATTTGTCATTAAAGCCCATATTCTTCATTATTTGGAGCATGGAAGCATGATCAATAGTGTCGAACGCCTTGGCAAAATCAAGCTTAAGTAGCACAATTTATTTCTTAGAGGCCTGACATTGGTATATGTATTCAAATGCCCAAGCAAGGCAATCTTGGATAGTGTGGCCTTTTAGGAAACCGTATTGGTTTCGATGAATATTACGTAGGATCACTCTTTGTAGGCGGTTGGCAAGCAGCTTGGTTATGACTTTGAGGCAGTAGTTTAGTGATCGGTCTATAATCATTGACTGATGATGGGGCATTATTTTTAGGTATCAACGTGATAAAACCATCATTAATGCTCTCAAGATTGAGATTACCTTCAAAGAATTGGTTGCATAGCTTATAAAAGTCATGCTTGACAATGTGCCAACAGGATTTGAGAAACGCTCCATTGAATCCATCCTGCCGGTGCACGATCGGCTGGGATGAGCTTTATAACATTGTCAATCTCTGCAGTGGTGAATGGGAAAGTAAGCTCATCTAGTCCGTCCACTTTTTTAATAATTCTGTCCAGGTTGAATTTCATATGATGATGTGACGTCGAGCCCAATCTTTGCTTGAACACATTAAAGATAATTGCCTCTTTGCCAGCATGGTCCTCCACAATGGTGCCGGAGTCATTGGTTAGGGAGGCAATGTTATTAATTCTCATCCGCTCCGAAGCCATCGCTTGAAAGAATTTTGAATTCTTGTCTCCGAATTTAACCCAACGTATAGTGCAGCGTCTTTTCCAATATTGTTGTTGGTAAGATAAGAGACGAAGAATATGTGACTTGAGAATCTTCCTAAAGTTCGCTTCTGGTAGTGATAGTGTCCATAAGTTTTCCAACTCATCAAGTTCGAAGAGTGCCTTATTGGAATTTTCAATGGCAATAGATAGTCTAGAAATCCCTTTGCTCCAAATCTTAAGAGCCTGCCTGAGAGCCATTAACTTTCTGTAAAGAACCGTGGCCATATTGTCGGATCGAATTTGTCGGCCCCAAACTTGTTTGTACAATATCATGAAATCTATGATGCTGAACCCAATAAGATTCAAAACGAAACACCTTTGATCGTGGAATGGAGGTCTCAATAGTGACAACACAAGGTATGTGATCCAAAACTGGTCTCCCGAGGGGTTTAACCATGGTCTTGGGGAAGGAATTGGTCCAATTGGAACTAGTAAAAAACCAGTCAAGTTGCTCTAGGAGGGGGTCGGTTTGCATGTTACTCCAGGTGAACGAACGACCTTTAATCGGTAATTCAATGAGAGCTTGGGAGCGAATTAGGTCATTAAAGGTTATTATATCATTAAGATTACCACCTGGTTTATTGCGGTTGTCTGGGCTTCGGATGAAATTAAAATCACCGACTAACAGCCAATCTTCATGATCAGGAATGTTTAGTTGGCTTAGCCATTGAATGAATTCAAGTCTTCGGTCCCCCTGGCAAGGTCCATATACATTCACTAGAGTCCAACGGTGAGCGGATTGCATTGATGTGAACTTAATGACCTGAGCGAAATCATCCGAAGAAACAATATCTGCATGAAAAATGGAGCTGTTCCAGATAGTAACTAGACCACCCGAGGCACCCCGCGAGGGGACAAAAGCAAATTTATCATAGCGTCATGGACAACAGGATTTAATGGACGCATTATCAAAAGAGGCCATTTTAGTTTCCTGCAAGCAAAGCACAGCACAACCACTAGAGTTTATGGAGTTGGTGAGGGCTAGTTGCTTTGCATTAGAGTTCAATCCCCGGACATTCCAGCAGATAACGTTCCAATTAACCGACAAAACCATAAGAAAAGGTAGCGATTGCAGAAAATAAAGGCTAATCAGAGGCCGAAGATGGCCCAGCCTCCTTATCAGAAAGGAGTGCCTCCTCCGAAAGCTCCGAAGCCGGGATGGCACAAAGAGTTGTACCAATATGCTAAATCACCTGAATTGGAGTATGCGGCGGTGGTGCAGCAGTTGTTGGGGCTTCAATGATTTCAGAGATCGTAATAGAAGATGCAGAGGGCACAATCCTTGGCTTCACCTTGGATTTTTTGGATGACGTGTCCGCAAGAGAAGGCACTTTGAAACCATCATATTTGTTAGCGCGAGCACTCCTGCGCAGAAAAATGGCACAATCTGGAGCCACAGTCTTTCCACGACGCCCAACTGGAGCAGTACTTGACAGAACAGACACGTCCTCAATTTGTGGCTGTGAAGGGGCGATCTGGATCTCAGAAGATGGCACTGCAGAGTCAAGACTGACATAGCTGGAAGAGTTGTCGAGCACAAGTCCTAAACCCATAGTTTCAGAAGTTGGAGCCACTGGGATATTGCTTGAATCCAAATCCAGCATGGGCAAAGCAGGAGTGATAGCTTCTGTTCGCCAACAACCAAGCCGGCTGTGTTAGGCATCGATTGGTCTTTGGAAACCGAAGACGCAGCGTGATTAGTCATGGAAGCTTGGGAAACCACATAAGATTCATTATCTTCCGAAAGAACCACTCTGACATCAAAGCTGGTGTTACGAAAACCAATCCCAGTGCGCCATGGTCCATAGCTAGCAATGATTGGCATTATGGCTGCTGTGAGGAAGGTGTTGATTCGGGCAAAAGGAATTGCAGAGTTCAGCAGAAATGAGGAAACAGTAGCACCCTGGGACGTCATCTCAATATGCAAGCCCGTCGAGGAGAGGGAGATGTCAATTGTCAAAGAGCTAACAATGGGTGGCGTAGCAACAACATTTGAGCCAATATCAGCAAACATAATAGGTGCATTCAGAGAACTTTCTCCAGTTGTCATACCTCGATCAACAGCAGAGCTAGATCCAGTCACCATGGAGTGGAGAACATTTGCTGGCACAAGAACAAAGCTGTCAGACAGAGTGGCACTTGAATCAGAGCTTGTATAGGCAGAGATAGAATCGTTCCAAGCCATTCCAGGGCTATCCTGGAGATTGTTGGCCGGCAGCACCCCATCTTGCACCTGTAAACCTTCAGCAGCAAGCAATTCCTGAAAGTTGTACAAAGCTGGTGGAGCTTGAGGAGGAGAAGGAGGCCATTCCCCCCAGTTAACCTGAAAGTGGACAACATTGGCCTGAACATTCTGTTGCCCTCCTTGCTGCTGCAAAGCATCAACAACAGCATTCTGTGCCATCCAGTTATGCAGTTGGGCTTGGTAAAGCTGTTCAGCAGTGAGACCCTACCCATACAGTGGATGAGGGATTCCGTCCTCCGGTGGTGGATCCTCTCCAGCCGGCGGGACCTCGGGCAGGTGGGCATTCCAATCGCTACTCCTTAACATCGTGACACAAACAGTCCAGCTGTGTCGCTCTCCACCCAACTGACGCATAACAAAGCTCTTGGGCACCAAACGCAAGCTAATCACACGGCATTTGATGAGCACAATCTTTACATTCGCTCGGGCTATGCCAAGTTATCAACTCCCCAAACTTATCAACAGATTTGTGAATATAGTGTGATGTCCGATAATCATGGGGAAAACCAACATAGAGGATCCAAATCGAGGCCCATAGCTAGTCATGCGATGTTAATAGCGGCATCATGGGGACAAAAGAAACAATTGTGTTCATGTTTTCATCATCCTCATCAAGCTCAAAGGTTGTGCCCACAACAAAGATCTCTAACCACGTAATCCACAAACCCAAAAGTACCAATGCCAAGCGGGTAATCATCTACCTCGCTTGGAAAAGTTGGACTCGTGCAGCAGGCCCTCTATGGTATGGCGCAGACCGCCTTGCGGTGGAAGGGGACGAACTCGTTAACCTCAAAGAATAGCAAGGAAGTCATGTCACAGTCATGGTTGGGGCCGATTACCATGTCATCTCGCACCTTCCGATCAGCGGGACCAAGCTCAATGGTCATTCCCTATGGGAGGTAGGGGATGACATTGACTGGATAGTTTGCCATGAGAGCAGAGGGAGGAGCTTGGGGCGAAACAGGGGAGGGGGCGGGAGGGGTGGTGGAATGCGTATCGGCAGCGGTCTTGGGAACCCAAACCCCCACCTTTTTCCTTTGGTTGGCTGAGCAGGAGGTGGCGACGTGCCCCTGGTGGCCGCATGATGAGCATCGAACGGTCCCAAATGGTCTCGCGCTTGGTCTTCCAGGGCCAATGGCAAAGTTGGTCAGAGAAATTAACGGTGACTGATTGATGGGATGGCTAGTAGGTCTTGCCAAAACTGAGAGAGCATTAAAGTTATTTCCATCTCCAAGATGATGAGGATCAACACTAGCCGGCGATAAATAAGAATCGTTGTTTCCTGCCTAGGCCGTGGATTATTTCCAAGTATAGAATCAGTGTATCGATTGAAAGAAATCTTGGGCTTCCATATAAAACAGGGGGCATAACCACATGCCCAAGATGTATGGCCCAAGTTACCGCGTGAAGAGCACTTAAAGTAAGTTGGGCAGCCAAAGAAAAAATGGTTAGAGGAGCCACACGTGATACAGACACGATCAGCAGACGGTTTAGTGGGCTCATCATGTTTATTGGGATCCATGGGCAAAACCATCCTGGAATCAGATTGAGACCCAGAGGCTAAAACGGAGTTATCATTCAATTGGCAGAAACTGGCTAGGTGTCCCGACATGTCACAATTAGAACATTTATTGATTCTTTTGTAAATGTAATCCAGAGGCGGAATGTGTTTTAAGGCACAAATGGTAGCGATATGTTGAGGTGTGTAGCCAAAACACAGATAATCCAGGATATGAAGAATAATGAAAGTTGGAATTGAATTCCAGTATTCCAGCATAAATTTAACCGCAACAAAACGCCGAAAATCCCGAACCTTGTTGGCCAAATGGAGAGAGAAGCTGCCAATTTGAATATTCTGTTGTGCGCATTGATGATGATCATGAATTCCTTGATAATCAATCTGTCCCTCATTGAATACGAAATTGCCAATTTAATTTCCTTACACGAAATGGTCATAAAGCAAAACAGTGCTGGTCCGCTGCCTTATTTCTAGTTGTTAACGACCAATATAGATGGTCATAGCCTTGTAGATTGTGGTGGGTTGTGATGACTAGGCACCATCTCATCAGTTTTGTCTATGGGTCATGTCCATGTGTCAATTTTTGCCCTAGGTTGTGAAGCAACCTATATTTATGTTATTCCAGAAATTCCCAAAAAATCTCATAAATTGTTTGGATCATATATTCATCAAATATGTCATAACCCTTCCTTGCGTAGTTCAAAAATAACTCAACAATATTCATTTTCCTATTCTGTTCAGAGCAGCACTTTGTGAAGGAAGTACCACTTTGGCATGTCCAAATGGTATCCATTTTCTATAGTGCTTTCCTATGCCCGAATAACCATACTCCACCAAATGCCAGCTCAATCCATTCATTATTTTGAGCCTAGCTTCAACATTCGTTTTTATGTCCAGTGTTGTACTTTGAAAAGCAAGTACCACCTAGGCTCCTCCTTTTGAGCTGAAAATTTGTGAAGACAGTCTTCTTAGTAACTGGTCATCCTCAGCCAAAACTTACGCCCATTAGCCATGTGCATTTCCCGTACCGCTAATCAAACACTTGGCTCCTCGTGAGAATCTTATGTTGTGATTTTCTTCCTAGCACCTACCTGGGGAGTGCCCAACCCGCTAGACATGCCTAGGCCGCCCAGAACACATGGCAACGCCACGGTCACGCGGTGACAACGCGGCGGGCATGCGAGTTTACGCGCTCTAGAGTTGGGGCCCTCGGCCACCTTCCAAACCTCGACGTATCGCCACCAAACCATGTATTTATGATTAAATAGGTACTTATGTAACTAGAAATGATTTTTGGAAAAAATAAATAGCAAACTATGAGGCACCGGTAGTTCAAATTTGACACGCTTCTGGCCGAATCGACGGGAATTTGTCTTTTTCACCAGAGGTGGATCAAAACTTTTGACACCCAAACATTTTGTCAATTGTGCATTAAATATGGCCTAGTATTTTATAAAATTGATTATGTCCAATTTTGCAACAAATATATGGTAGGTCCTTCAAAAAAAACTCATTTTGGGCACTCGGAAAATGGAAAATGTATTTTCCGTGCAAAGAAAATGAAAACTCCCTTAGGCAACATTGTTTGAAATTCCAAGATGCACCCTTGTGCACAATACGAGATCATTTGAACAAACTATGCAATGAATGTGGCCATAAGATTGATCATTTGGCTTGAAAGCCATTAATCCTCACGCATGATAGCTCATTTTTTAGAACACTTTTTTAAAATAATTTCCGTATTACAAGTTTATTATTTTTCCTGGAAACTTGGTCACATATAATGACACAATGCGAAGGTTTTCCAATTTTTTGAATTTTTTTGAATTTTGTATGCCCGTTTAAAAATGCGGTCAAAACGGCGGGCTTGACCGTTCCTAGCTAGTGGTTGAATCTTAGAATTTTTTGGTGTTTCTCTGATGAGATAGATACTTTTGTACCTAGAAATGATTTTTGGAAAAATTAAAGATCAAACTATGAGGCAGCCGCAGTTCAAATTTGACCCGCTCCCTACTGAATCAGCAGGAATTTATCTTTTTCACCAGAGGTGGATCAAAATTTTGACACCAAACCATTTGATCAATTGTGCATTAAATATGTTCTAGTATTTTAGAAAATTGATTTGGTACAATTTTGCAACAAATAAATGGTAGGCCCTTCACAACAAAACCTCATTTCGGGCACTCGAAAAATGGAAAATGAATTTTCCGTGCAAAGAAAATGAAAACACCCTTACATAACATTGTTTGGAATTCCAAGATGCACCCTTGTGCACAATATAAGATCATTTGAACAAACTATGCCTTGAATGTGGCCACAAGATTGATCATTTGGGGGAGCCAGAAATTGCTGGACTGTGCAAGTAACCATCCTTCGCAAAGAACGACCGGAATGGTTCCGCTCCTCAAGTCCAAATTCTGGTGAAGAACCTCCGCCGCCCGATGGCAATCCTCACCCTCAGTTTGGCCCCGAACTCACTGCGGAACAATTATATCAACAACATGTTCATAATTGGCTTGTGCAAAATGCTGCTCCTGCTGATCCTGAAGAGGTTGTCAACAACGGCAACAATGAAGGTGCCAATCTTTGCTGGGTGCGTGGCCGCACCGCTTTGCACCTCCCCTTCCTCCGCTCCCACCTCATTTGGTCAACTACCAGGCATGGCTGGCTGCTCAAGGCCTTACCTTTCAAGATGGCATTCTCCCTGAAAATAACCTTATTGACAGCCCAACAGAAGCTTGGAATGACTCCTTTTCCACCTCAGATGAGAACAGTAGCTCTGCCTCCACTGATTTGATCATTCTTCCTCAGCAATCTCTGCAGCCTATGGACCCTCCACTGCCAACAGATTCCTTTGTTGTGTCTGTAGTCCTGCATGATCGTGGAATTCAGTTTGGTCTTTCGACCCAACGCTCTGCTATCCTATCTCTGCTGATTGAAGACCCAATTCCCAGACAGCAGCTCAACACATTTATCTTTGATGCACTCCGTCCAGTGATTGCGTCCATGGGGCCCTGGCGCAATGCTTATGGCATGAGAAATGTGAATGCTGAGGTTTCTGTTCTGGTCTCTTCTGATCACACTGGAGTTCACTTCGAACAGCTGCCCCCTTCACCTGTGGTCATTCAGGAACTCCAACCTGCAGATACTGGATCACCTGCTACGCTGTCTGCTCTGCCATCCACCCACCTTCAGTTGACTGCTTCTGAAGAGGAGACACGGCCAACTACAGATAATCACTATGCCTTGGATTTTCTGCCTGGCACAGCCGCTGACACATGCCCTCTGGTCCCTGCCTCCTCCTCTTCACAAATGAATGAATCTCCGCAGGGTGGGCTGGGACTAGCAGCTGTCAACATTGAGATACCTACTGGCCATTTGATGACCCGTGGTCGTCGCTCCAAAACTGTTGTGCCACCAATTTCAACTGTTGAAGTTCGTCGCAGCACCAGGACTAACAAATACAATGGTTTCAAGGTCAACATGCCCACTGATACCCGCACTGTCAATTCCAAGGTTAAGCCAAGAATTATACCTCAGGTGGACTCCTCCTCCTCCACCTCAACTATGCAGGCTTCTGATGATATCCCACCCCAACTCCCATTGCTACACTGCAAGATATTGGCGTTAACAGTGTGCTATCCCCGCCGCCGACTTAATCGAAGAAGCCCTCTTGTCAAGACCGCCCACCGTTTGTGTCGCTTTGTTGAAGTTCAAGCCGACCGATGATGATGGCGCTTTGCCGAAGCAGTGGTAATCCAACCTCTGCTTAATCTACCTGCATTTATATGTCTCTTTTGCGCTCTTGGAATGTTCTTTCTTGGAATATTCGTGGTCTGAACTCTGAACCTAAGCAACTTGCGCTTCGTAATGCTATTGTCGCAAGTGGTTGTGCGATCGTTTGTTTGCAAGAAACCAAAAAGACCTCGCTTTGATCTTGCTTTTATTAAAACATGTTGTCCTGCATAATTTGATCGATTTGCATTTGTGCCGTCTCGTGGCGCCTCGGGGGGTATTATTACGATCTGGAAGAGCTCAATGTTTACGGGCGCAGTTTTATTTTCCGATCATTTTGCGCTTGTTACCCAGTTCATCAGTACGCAGTCTCGGCAAACTTGGACACTAGCTAATATTTATGGGACCTGTTCTGGGGACGACCGGGTGACTTACACGAATTGGCTATATGAGCTAGACATTCCTGCTTCACAGGACTGGCTGTTACTGGGTGATTTCAACTATATTCGTGCGCCTGATAATCGCAATAAACCTGGTGGTAGTACTTCTGACATGTTCACTTTCAATGATATCATACGTGCACAAAACCTTATTGAGCTTCCTGTTAAAGGCCGAGCCTATACGTGGAGTAATATGCAACTTGATCCTCTTCTTGAGCAGTTAGATTGGTTTTTTACATCTCTTCATTGGACAACCGTTTACCCCAAAACACTGGTCAAGCCGTTGGGTAAGCCTGTCTCGGACCACATACCCTGTGTTGTCTCAATTGAAACGTGCATCCCACGCAGTAAGGTTTTCAGGTTCGAATCTTTTTGGCTTCTGCACCCTGGTTTCATGGATGTTGTGCGTGCCTCCTGGAACAAGCCAGTGAACTCGTCTAATGCTGCCACGATCCTCTGTTCTAAATTCAAAAGGCTCAGACTTGCTCTCAAGATTTGGAGCAACACCATCTCTCGTTTGACGATCGCCATTGATAATTGTAACCAAACCCTAGCCCATCTTGACGAACTGGAAAACAAAAGACCTCTTACCATCCCTGAAAGCAATTTTCGTAACATCCTCAAAAAGCATATACTGAGACTCTTACAGTATCAAAAGCTCTACTGGAAGAAAAGATGTACTATTCGTTGGATTAAGTTCGGTGATGAGAACACGAAGTTTTTTCAGGCTGTGGCCACAGAACGCTATCGTAATAATAATATTGCTAGCTTCTTGGATATTGAGGGCAATCAAGTGGAGGATCACACTAGTAAAGAAGCTCTCCTCTTTCAGACTTACAAAAATCACCTGGGTTCCACATCACCTGCTGAGATGAAATTTGACTTACCTTCATTACTTCGGCGCTCCAATGATCTTGAACACTTAACAGATCCATTCACACATGAAGAGATTGATGCAAATGTAAAAGAGATGCCTCCTGACCGTGGGCCTGGCCCGAATGGGTTTAGTGGAGCATTTCTCAAGGCTTGCTGGCCTCTGATCAAAAATGATTTTTATAACCTATGCTCCCAATTCCACACAGGTGACCTTGATCTAACTAGCATCAATGATGGTCTTATTACTCTGATCCCAAAGACTCATTCGCCTTTGTCAGTCAATGACTACAGACCTATTACGCTGTTAAACTGTTGCCTCAAATTGATCACCAAACTCTTGGCTAATCGGCTGCAAAAGATCATCTTGAGTTTAGTCCACCGCAACCAATATGGTTTTCTAAAGGGCCGGACCATCCAAGATTGCCTGGCTTGGGCCTTCCAATATATCCAACAATGTCATGCATCAAAACGGAAAATCATTCTGCTCAAGCTGGACTTTGCGAAAGCCTTTGACACTATTGGTCATGATCCTATGATCAACATCATGAGGCATATGGGTTTCCCTGACAAATGGCTTAACTGGATCCGCTGTATCTTTTCTTCCGGGGGATCATCTGTTCTGCTCAATGGTGTGTCGGCCGCCAATTTCATTGTAAGAGTGGGGTACACCAAGGTGATCCCCTTTCCCCCTTGCTCTTTGTCATTGCGGCTGATCTACTTCAGGCGGCCATCAACGATGCGTTTAGGCAGGGGAGGATCGAGCTACCTTTCCCTTGCCCTGGTCAAACTGAATATCATGTCATCCAGTATGCCGACGATACCATCCTGGCCCTCCCCGCATGCCCACGTAAAATTTGGAATTATCAAGCGATTCTCTACGACTATGCAATGTCCATTGGTCTCAAGATCAACTTCAACAACTCCACTCTTATCCCTATAAACCTTGATGATACCTCAACCATCGAGCTCGCCGCAATCTTTGGCTGTTCGGTTGGTGCCATGCCTTTTACATACCTTGGTCTTCCCATGGGTACCTCCAAACCTACGGTGCAGGACCTCATGCCTCTCGTTTGCAGTGCTGAACGACGCCTTACCGCCACAATTTCCATGATGTCATACGGGGGGAAGCTTTCATGGCTTAATGCAACAGTCACGTCCCTGCTTATTTATGCCATGTGCACTCTAAAGTTACACCCCCAAATAGTTGAGATCTTTGGACAAGATCCGTCGCCGCTGCCTTTGGAATAAGAAGACAGAACATGGAGATAAATGCAACTCTCTTGCCGCTTGGAATTTGGTCTGCAAGCCCAAGAAATGTGGAGGCCTCGGAGTGATCGACTTGAAACTTCAAAATGAAGCCTTACTCATGAAATTCCTTCACAAGTTCTATAACAAGAAGGATGTCCCGTGGGTGCACATACTTTGGGACTCTTACTACGTTGGTAAAATTCCGCATGTGTTGGATGCGGTGGGCTCGTTCTGGTGGCGTGACGTGCTTAAACTTACACCGAAATACCGCGGCGTTCGATTGTCCAAGTGGTTGATGGGACAACCGCTCTCATATGGAAAAAGATACGTGGCTTGACGGAACCCTAGAGACGCCGCACCCTCGGGCCTTTTCCTTTGCTTCGCATGAAGACGCGTCTGTTAAGGACTTCTTGGAGAGCACGTCGCTGCATGACCTCTTTTACCTGCCGCTCTCTCCTGAAGCTCTTTCGGAAGTCCGTGATTTGCAAACCCTAACTACCCACATGCGCCCTTCCACGTCTACCACGGACATTTGGCACTATACCTGGGGGCAAACTGATTTTAAGTCTGCTGATTACTATAAATTTCGCTTAGGTCGGCCCCGAGACATCCAACTTTCAGTCATTGTGGAAATCTAAAAGTACCATGAAAATTAAAGTCTTTGGTTGGGCTGCGCTCCTTGACTTTGAATACAAGGAACATGCTCAAGCGTCGCCACTACAACATTGGTGAGGTCTTTGATTGCCTTCTCTGTGGGCAACATATTGAAGAAACAGTGGACCACATGATCTTCACATGCCCGTTCAGTAAGGCTTGCTAGGAGCAGATTGGCGTTGCTTGGCCATGGTTTGATTCCAGACTTGATCTGATCGCACAAACTAATGAGTCTGACCGAAGACATTTCTTCATGGAAATTTTCCTCGCAGCAGCTTGGAGTTTGTGGAAGGAACGCAACAATAAACACTTCAGAGGGGTCAGCCCCAGCATTGGCTCCTGGTTGACACGATTCAAGGGTGATTTCGACCTCCTCCAATACAGAGTGAAGGAGGCGCAAAGGTCTATTGTAACTACTTTTTGTAACTCCCTAGCCTAGAAACTCCCTCCCTGACCTTTGTGTAGTGAACCCTTGTTTTGGTACCCATCTTAATCCACCCCATCAGGGGGTGGAGTGATGGCATGCAACTGCTCTGTACTTTACCTTGTAACACACATGTAACTAACCACAAAGGAAGGAATATATACAACCAGTAGGAGTCTCTCCTACTGTCTTTTCAAAAAAAAATTGATCATTTGGTTTGAAAGCCATGAATCTTCTCGCATGATAGCTCATTTCTGAAAACACTTTTTAAAATAATTACCGTATTACAAGTTTATAATTTTTTCCGGTAACTTGGCCACATATGATGAAACAATGCGAAGGTTTTCCAATTTTTTGATTTTTTTTGAATTTTTTATACCCGTTTCAAAATGTGGTCAAAACGGCGGGAATGGCCGTTTCTAGCTAGTGGTTGAATCTTGAATTTTTTTTGGTGTTTCTCTAATTAAATAGATACTTTTGTACCTAGAAATGATTTTTTGAAAAAATAAAGAGCAAACTATGAGGCATTTAGTTCAAATTTCAATTCGCTTCCATCCGAATCTAGAAATTTGTCTTTTTCATGAGAGGTGGATCAGAACTTTTTACACCCAACCATTTGGTCAATTGTGCATTAAATATGTCCTAGTATTTTAGAAAATTGATTTGGTACAATTTTGCAACAATATATTATAGGTCCTTTACAAAAAAATTCATTTTGGGCACTCGAAAAATGAAAAATGAATTTTTAATCTACCATGACCAATTTTTTAGTTAACTACGACCAATTTAGATGGTCATGAAATCGTACGCGTGTGCTGCATTTTGATTGGTCCGTGGGCGTTTCCCGCGGATCGTGGATGGATCACCGTCGGATGCTCCCAGATCCAACGGCTGTCCTTACCAGAAGCCCCCCTAAGCCGAAACCCTAGCTCTCCTGAGTCCTCGTGCACATTTCCATCCACCCCCGCCTCCTTTCTTTCTCGCGGCACTCTCTCCTCCTTCCTCTCCCCAATCTCGATCTGCCGCCGCCCCCACCGCCACCATGGACGAGCTGCCGCCCCCACTGCCCCCGCCGTCCTCTACTCCACAGCCGGCGCCCCTACCCTATCCTTATCCCCTCTACCTGCATCCCAGATCCATTCGACCGCGGCGACCACCTCCTCCCACGGCCACCGTGCCCTTGTCTCCCCTCTCCCTACTTAATCCGCGCACTCAACCCCGTCACCGCCGCCGCCTCTCCCCATGCCTTCGCCGTCTCCTCTCCCACGAAGCGCAACTCGTCGAGGTAAGCACCAGTAGCTCGAACCCGCCGCCGTCCCCTCCCCGTATCGATCTAAGCCTGAGGGATCTGTGGTTGATTGCGTCCACGCAGATGGCCTCCGAGGCGGCGAAGGTGCCGGTGTCGTAGTCGGTGAACTTCAAGAGGAAGAGGGGAGAGCTCTGGGCCGCCGCGAAGAAGCAGAAGGTCGCCGACGAGAAGAAGAAGGACGCGGAGAACACAAAGGTCATCTACGCGATTCCGTCCCCCTCCCTCTCCCCAAGCTCGAATACATTGCTCTTGGTCTATGACTCTATTTTATATCCTGTACTTCAGAATTAGTAGTTTTGTAGCTCTGGTATCTTGTATTTCTACACTAGTTCATGCTTTTAAGCTTTGTTGTGGCAGTAGGGGGGTGCTACCCCCTCGTGAGTTGTGACTGCATAATGCCACAATGCAGTTTCAGGAATGATATTGGGATACATGTGGTCTTCTTCTATTGGAAAAAGATTAGTTGAATTTAGTAGCGAAAGTGAAGTAGTTGAATTTTGCGATTCTATGTTGCAGCCACAATGTTTGGTTGTTGATATGGTCTTGTTAGTTATGATCCTTGGTTCACTCTAGTTTTGAGAAGGATGTGCAGGAGGGAAGCCCCTCAGTTACATGTTAATTACCAGTGGCTTAACAGTGCACATTTGTTGACACTACCTAGAAACAGAAGACTAGCTCCGGCAGAAATGCTGAACCATTGCATAGTATCAGAGTGATTCTGTATAGTTATCCAGGTTTCAGCTATCTTGAGTTTTCGCTTTAGTTTGATTTTCTTGTAGTACACGAAATGCCATGCTTGTTGAAATTGGTTCCTACTCTCTGTTAATGGTTGTGGTATATATCTCAAGAGTAAAATGGAATCTTGCCTTAGCTCTTACTGAACATTACATCCAATGATCTCCGAAGCTTTTTGATTCTGTAATCTTGATCAGACATGCCATTTACATTTGTAAACGTCCGTTGCAAGTGTATGTGATTGTGTAATTTTTTTCTTGTTTAGGTTTATTCTGTCATCCATTTGATTTGTGCCCTTCCATTTTTTAGTTCTTCAAAGATCGACATTACCTGGATAAAGAATGGGGGAAATACTTTGAGGTGATTGTGTAATTTTTTTGATTCTGTAATCTTGATCAGACATGCCATTTACATTTGTAAACGTCCGTTGCAAGTGTATGTGATTGTGTAATTTTTTTCTTGTTTAGGTTTATTCTGTCATCCATTTGATTTGTGCCCTTCCATTTTTTAGTTCTTCAAAGATCGACATTACCTGGATAAAGAATGGGGGAAATACTTTGAGGTCCAAGATGGGGAAAATATGGCAATCTTGGAGGTGTGGACAGTGTTCATCTGAATCTACGGTGCAGTGCAGATGACTGAATCTCTGCATTGATCTTATTTCTTGTTTTTCTTGCTTGCATAATATTAGCATGACTGGTGTAGTGATATGGATTTGTTTGTACATTTGAAATCAATGAGTGTAGGTGTGATCTTTGTACATTGTGAGGTTCAAAACTAATATCTCCTCTAGGAAACAAATATTTCACAAGGCCTGCTCTGCTTTGAGTTGGTGCAAATTTGAATGGTTCGCCGTGTGTAGGTGTGATCTGAATTCTGAATGGGTCTTTTGGCAGGTACGCGAAGGCCGCGAGCGCCAAGGCGCACCTCATGCACGGGGCTGCAGGCAAGAAGGACGTGGGCGAGGCCTTCTTCGTCTTCATGTACGTCCCGTCCTTCCCCTCCCCTTGCTTCCTTTGTCAGATTCTATTTTTCCTTTGCTGTTTCCCCGTGGTTCCCGGGCGGCCCTTGTTCTGAACCTGCTTTTTGTTGATTGGTTGCCATCAGGGGCGAGTTCCGCAAGGAGTTCAAGCAGAAGAACCCCAAGAACAAGTCTGTCGCTGCTGTAAGTTTCTTACAAAGACTAATTCCCACACCCGATTTTATTTCTATACCAGCATGTACACAGTAGAAATTAATCCGCCAGGTGCTGTATATTGGGTCAAGAT
This sequence comes from Aegilops bicornis, assembly GCA_021605145.1. NCBI lineage: Eukaryota > Viridiplantae > Streptophyta > Magnoliopsida > Poales > Poaceae > Aegilops > Aegilops bicornis. The sequence goes on along the minus strand of CM038672.1, from coordinate 550,938,082 downwards.
GGTGGAGCTGATTAGTTTCTTCCGCTGTAATTTTTTTATCCAGGTAGGCAAAGCAGCCGGTGGGAGGTGGAAGATCTTGAGCGAGTCGGCAAGTTATTGTGCGTTCGTTTTCTAGATCTTGCACGCGAGGTGTTTGTTTGAATGTGCCGATGGTGTTTGATTGACTGATTCGTTGTTGGTGAACTTGCTGGTGTTGTTGGTGAACTTGCTGATAAATCTTATGTTGCACCCTGACATTTGTTCTCAATAGGCGAAGTGGTTTTCTGCAAAAAGCATATAGAAGTATTGTAAATTCACAGGAAATAACAAAATTGTGTAAAGTTTATTTGGGTTGGATCTGATATACACTATTTTCTTAAAACACAAACCTGTACATTCACAGCTGAAAAGATGATACATTTTTTTGGATCTGTACATGCAATTTTTTGCACTGGATTGGTGGTTAGTTTTATGTACCGTTCGAATTATAACAGAATAGCATTAGTAGTGCTCTGATTTAGTTCTCATCAAAATCAACAACCCTCTTTTGTGTTCCTGTTATGAGAATTGTTCCTTCAAGCATATGCCAGAATGACATATGTGTTCAATCTTAAATGTGAACAATTGGTGTTTTCCTGTTAGTTTTGACCCCTAAATATTTTTCTTGAAGCTCCACTTCCGCATCCTGTTCCTGGTACAACAAGTACCCGTTCTTGAGCGTTTGCACAGTTTTCCTCCAAAGTATTCTGCATAGAGCTCTAACTAAAATGGCATGTTCTTAGTTCTCACCTTTGAGTAGTTCTTAGTTCATCATGCTATCTTGTTCCTTTCAGTATGTGCCCACGTATATTTAAGCTGCACCTGATTATATATAGGCATAGCACGGGCTCGGGCTTTTAAGCATGCCACATCTCGTTCTGTTTATGTAGCCACCATGTTACATGTTCTGTACTTACAGTTCCTGGCGATGTATTCAAGCCTGTGAACACATATATTTACACGTACCCTTGTTTATATCAAGGCCTACCTGGTAGGTTATCTACCGAGTGGCAAACAGTTAGATCTCATACTGATGAAATGAACTAGTTCTTTTTATATGCTGCATTCAGATTCGTCATGTGATTATTAGTTATTTTTAACCAATGCTAGACCTAGCATGTGTACACTCTAATCCTTAATGATGTTTGTCTTTGTGTTCAGGAGCTCCAGGTCTACAAAATTTGAAGTCTGAAACCATATAGCTCTACTCAGCAAAGAGTCGTCTCTTCTATTTGATTGTAATAGAATGTAAATATTGTAATATTGTAATAGTAGGCATATCTGGGTTGTAATAACTATGTACAGATTGTAGTAGACTTAGTTAGTTTTATTTGATGAACTACATTTGTACTGTTCTGTTTGAAATATTGATTATGTACGTGATTTGATAACGTGTGGAATGGAAACCTACCTTGTGGGATTCACTTATGAAAATAATCTAAGCAGTTTTCAATTTTCTGTCAAGTGGGCCCAGTGTGTGAGAAGATGACAAGTGGGACTAGGTCCAAAATATAATGGCCCAAACAATGTTAAAAGACCAGGCCTTGAAATAAATAAAAGGCTAAAATGGGCTTGGCCCGTGTAACTTATAGAAAAAAATAAATATTAAAAGGCTGAATTAATGGGCAAGGCCCATGTAGAAAACCGAATTGGACCGAGCTGATTCTTGTGCCACATCAGCTTGCCACGCTGGATGCCTACGTGATCTGGGGAGGCTGCTAGTGACCAAAATTTTGGTCGAAGAACCAACGACCTTTTACAGAAGGTCGTTAATTTCAGTTTACGACCGCCATCTTTTAACCTTCTGTTTTTGGTTAAAAAAAGGTCGCAAATGAAAAACAATGACCTTTCAACGGCCAATAGTGAGGGTCACAAGTTGACATATTTCTTGTAGTGGCCCACTATATTTCAAAACACGTCCTCCTCGCCCGAAATCGCTCCCGCCACTATTTGGGGGAGAAGCAAAGTTACTCTACTATCCCCGACCCTCAGTACACAGACCCAAGCCGAGAAGCCTAAAGGCAGGGGTAGAAATGTACCTCCCCCTCACATTTCAGACAAATGCGTCTGTGAAACATGGTTCCACTCCCCTCCCAATCCCCCGCCCAATTCATACCTTGTTGGCGCCAAATCACCTTCTCCCCCGAAGCTCCCTTCTCCCGAGCCGGGAAACCAGAGCCCTCCTCCATGGCGCCCCATCGCACCAATTTCACACCGCCTCCTCCCTAATGTCAAGACGCCGTCCATTTGTCGTCGTAACGGCCGTGTGCCTATTACTCCGTCTTCTTTGAGTCGCCTCGACGACGGCCACGTGAACTGCATCGAGCCGATTCACTCGCCACAGTACGGTGCGCCGAGCAGCTCAACTTTGGATCCGTCCAGAGTCCGTGGCCGCTTCCTCGTAGTCACCGACCGTCAGCGACATCGGGCTGCTTCTCATCACGGCCACCAGAACCACGGCCTCACCGACTCGGCAGCTGGACCTGCCTAGTTCACCATGCCGCCAGATAGGTTGCACCCTCATCTCAAATCACTTTATTTAGGCGTTAGTTGTATGAATTTTTATTCTGGGCCAATCGATTCCCAATGGGGAGCAGCACCCCTCGAGGCGGCGGAACTCCTAGGCTGCCGCTTGGCTGGTGTCTAACGTAAGGGTGCGGGGCCGCAAGTTCGCCACGGAAGCAGCACATAGATGGCTATCTTAGAGTTGCGTGGGTTGAAGGTATTGCCACCGCCGGATCTGGATGATGGGGAGTCTTTATGGATTGGCCCGTGGGCGGCGCAACCACGGCAGTGCGGTGGGGCGGGGGGCGGGGTTTTGGCCGGGGCCACATACGGCGGAGGCAGGCTGCTCTGCCATTGGTCACTCGCTCCTCGGGGAAGATTCCTAACAGTGTCAGCCGGGAGGCACAAGATGGGCATCAACCATCCGGCGTAGATCGGACAGTACCAAAATAAAATAAAATCGTGTGACACCAATTTAGTCTTCAGTCAACAGACTTGTGACCACTCTCGTACCTTGCTGTTGATCTCTCAGTGTATTTCTTCAGATCAAAGAGATGTGTCGTTCTTAACATTATGCGTCATCTGCATCTTCAGCCACACCGTCTTTCGACTCACCGCATCTGCTCCAACAAGGGAAGCATACACCAGAAGGGAGCTATAGTCCCCGCTCAACAGCTTCCTCAGATCGAATGCGCGTGCCGACATGGACAACCACAACAATGCAGGGCTATCAACAAGTCAAGACATGATGCTCACTCCTATGGATGGCGGCCAGATAGGTTGTACCCTCATCTTACTTGTGTGCAACATTTATGGCTTTTTTATTCATCTAAGCTTGGAAAATAGATTATCATATTTCACTGTTTATTCATGCTGATCACTTACGGGTCTTGTTCAGGAGTTAAGGCTGTTCCATAGTTCCGCTAAGATACTTGTTCTTTAGGTAACGTTGTTCCATAGTTATCATCCATCAGCCAATGCTATCCCACAGGCTGGTGATTATAGTGTTATACCACTTCTAGTATTACCTTTGTTGTTCTTTAGTACTTTTGTGTTCCATCTAGTTAATCTCGAGTACAAACGATACATATTCTGTAGCTTTCATCTGTGTTCTCCGTTTAGTTTTTGAGACCTGTTGCTGCTAGTTAACCCCAGTCCTACTGTTTATATCGTCTCCTTACACGCACTCATTACATAAATCTAACTACTAGTTGTCTTCCATGCATGTGAGATATAATTGCACACACTGATATATCCACAAGAACCTCACGGAGCAATGTAAAGGCCAATAAACTTGATGTCAATGATACCAAATATGATGGAACATGTAAAGGCAGTTCTTCCGAAGACTTGCAGAAAGATGTTGAATCCTCTTCACCCCACATGGTCCTTGCTCTCACTTGGCCCGTGATATGGGTACAACATGCATATAATGTCCTGGAGTGTATCTACTCATTGTAATGCCATGTGCTTAGCATGTCGATCGTGCATGTAAATATGTCATGCCTTCCTGTTTTTCAGTACCTATTCCATTCATGATAACATGTTTTCAAATTCAAGTACTGTCATTCTACTCTGTCGCAACGCCATATGCTTAATTTGGACATCATGCTTCTGAATATCTTATGCATTGTTATTCATCAGTATGTACTTCATCTATCTACCATACCATGTTTTTTTACATTGAAGTTTTGTTCGAGTGCTCTGTTGCAATGCCATCTTAGTTTCCCAATCATACACGTGTATGTTGCCTTAGTTTTTTTTGTACGTATTCCACTAGAATATAGTTTTACATTCAACTAGTGTTTTTTTACTGTGTTGTCCTGTCGTATCCCTAGCTCTTACACCATACTCCCTCCGTCCGGATTACATGTTGCCGAAATGGATAAAAAAAGATGTATCTAGAACCGAAATACGCCTAGACCCATCCATTTTTTCCAGATGGAGGGAATACATGTCAATATGTCATGCCTTTCTATTCTTCAGTACCTATTCCACCCCTCTATTGTAGCATGTTTTATAATTGAAGCACCATTCTTCTATACAAGGCATGCAAGGGGAAGAAGACTATGTTAGAATCTGAAGGGTTACAAACCAGGTCTTTGCAAAATATCCAAATGCCAGGAGATAATAAACCAACTCCAGTTTTTATAGATATCGCTCCAAAGACAGAGAAACCCAACTCCTACCGATAATAAGCGATTCCAGTGGCACAAAGAACTAGTCCGCTTCCAAATTCAAAGAAAAAAATATGTCAACTCCATTCTAAGAAGCGTGTGCATATCCTTGCATGATGAAATTTTATAACATGCTGATCATATTTTCTACATGTTTTTTACCCATCTCTCTTTTAGAAAATAATCTTAACAGATAGAAGAATTTCTCAAGACCTTTGGTATCGCCTATGAGGAAAGATTCTTGCAGGAATTCTCTATGGTCCAATGAGATGTAAGTACTGTTGTATATCACTATATTTTTACATTAGCATGTATTTTGTTAATCGGCGTGAATCCAACCTTTATCTGATCTAAATTTAGTTGTAGCAAAATGTATGATTAAAGGCCACAATGTTGATTTTTGTAAGGAAAACTGCGTGGTAGTTTTGCATCCTGAGATGCACGAGTTTACTATCTCATATTAGTGGGTTTGATTACTTTGGTTCTGCAGTGGGTTTTCAGTGTTTTTTTACTGTGTTGTCCTGTCGTATCCCTAGCTCGTACATCATACTCCCTCCGTCCGGATTACATGTCACAGAAATGGATAAAACTGGATGTATCTAGAACTGAAATATGCCTAGACCCATCCATTTATTTCTATAAGGAGGGAATACATGTCAATATGTCTTGCCTTTCTATTCTTTAGTACCTATTCCATCTCTGTTGTAGCATGTTTTATAATTGAAGCACCATTCTTCTATATAAGGCATGCAGGGGGAAGACCTCCATGTTAGAATCTAAAGGGTTACAAACCCGGTCTTTGCAAAAGATCCAAATGCCATGAGATAATAAACCAACTCCATTTTTCATAGATACTGCTCCAGCACAGAGAAACCCAACTCCCACTGATAATAAGCAGATTCCAGTGGCCAAAGAACTAGTGTAACATCCCAAATTTTCAATTTTGAATGTTATACATAGGTCATTCATGCATATCATATTTTATCGTATTTTGTTCCGTGATCCTTGAAATTCTAAGACACTCAAGGACCCACGAAGAGAGTTGGGGATTTCACGCTTTTCATATTTGAATTTTCTCAAATATCGAAACAAGGATCATTTTGGTTTTAATTATTTTTTCTCTATGAAAATATTTCCAGTATAAAAATAAATGAGAGGAGATAATATGACTTCTCCAAAATAAAAGAAATACTAGAGGATTTTTATTAAAATCAAACAAATCATTTTATTTGGGTTTTACTGTTATTTTATTTGTATTAGAAAAATATGCATATTCCAATATTATATTTTAGGGCCAAGAAAATGTTCACTTTGTTCTAAATATTCTATTTAGATGATGAAAATTTGTTTTGGTATTTTTAGATTTTTATTTTATTTTCTATGGTTTTTCTGACGGAATCTGTTTTAAAAAATATTCTTCATGGACCGAACTGGGTCGAAGTCCAGCCGGACCGGCACCGCCACCACCTACCCCCACACGCGAGCCCCGTGCCCGAGCCGGACTCCACCGAGCTCGGACGCCGCCGCCTCGGTTTGTTCCCCGCCTAAGCCGAGTCGCCTCCCTTTATAACCCTGCCGCCTCACCCCACCTCGCCGCCCACTCCCCACGGCAAGAAGAAGAAGATGCAAGAAGAGCCAATGTTGCCGCTTGTTTGCCACAAGACTTGCGCCGCCACGCCAAGGTTGCCATTGTCGCCCGCCCACACCAAGTCACACCCGCCGGCCACCTCGCTGCCGCTTCGCAGACTTCGCCGCCACGCCACCTTGCCTCATTGGAATCGCCAAGCTGCAGCCGGAGCCGCTGCTCACGTTCCGACGCCCAGTTTTTTTTCGGTTAGGTAAAAACAGATCGGTTTTTTAGAAACCCTAGATGTGTTTTTTTATTTTGTTCGGTCCGTTCGTTCGTTTTAATGAACGATGTTCATCAGTTACACGCAGATAGCGACCATTCATTCGTTAGCCTGTTCGTCTCGTTATATTTTCCAGGGTTTTTCCGCGATTATTTTCGATCGCGATTTTTGCCCTGATCTTCGTTTTAGTTTATCTTTTCGCTCGTTTATCCAAATCAGGTGAAACAAGCGCCTAGACCTTCGTCTCAGAGCCCTCTTTCTGTTTAACCAACTTGAACAAGATTTTGTTACTGTAAAGTTTTGACCTTAGTCTAGATTAGTAAATGGATCTTGTTTCTTTCGTAGTTTGAGTTTCGTTGCTCCATTTGATTTGATTCTTTTTGCAAACTGGAGTTCTTCAGTTGAACTTTCTGGCTAGATCTTATTATTCGAGTTTTATCCGTGCTTCTAGTTGAGTGCTTATGTATGCAATTTTTGTTCGCGATAAAATTTTCGGAGTGCGAAGCGTGCTACTACGAGTCACTAGGTTTTGCGGATCATCAGCAAGGCAAGTAACACATTGATCATACTCTTTTCATACCCAGTTTTATGTGTTAGTTACAACCCTCAAACACTGCATGATTAGGATGTGATTAACTTGTGGGTATTGGGAAGTAGATGATGAGGTAGAACCTATTACCTGTTTTATTATCAAACCCTTGGGAGTTTTACTTCTACATTATGCTTATATTGCTATGCTATGCTCGTAGACGTGGATTGGGTTTGAGTGTATCCATGACAGATGTGAGATTGTTTATTTAATGGTTTAACTTAAGGTGGCAACTTTAATACACATCTGGGTGGATTGTTGGTTTAGGGCACTTGGAGAATCCCGTGTTGTCCTAGGATATCCTGGAGTACCCATGTGATCTACGATCCACCACCCAGGCTCAAAGGGGTCATAAGATTATTCATGCTAAAAACTTCAGTGTGCATGCACAAGCTATTATGGGCTCTACGGTAGTTGAATAGGTTGCATGACCTCTTTCAGTGGTGGGCTAGCAGATGTAGGGGAAAGTAGGTGTAATTGTCCACCCAGAGTAAAGAGTTAGTGCTTCTGAAAGACTGTGTCTCGGTCATCCGTTTCTCAAACACCATGTAGTGCAAGAAATCCAATGGAGGAGACGAGTCTTGTGGGGGAAAGTGCGCAAACCTCTGCATAGTGTATAAACTAATCATGGTTTGCCGTGTCCCCGGTTATGGACATCTTGAGTATCTGGTACTTGAATTATTGATTTGATCTCATCACTCTAAAAAATAATTTTTTCGGTTGTAAATGATTACTGTAATTGGGATTGAGTTGGAGCCCTAGAGTTTGCTTGTAACTAGTGGCATTGCATCCATGCATCTTGTTTAAATTTCATGGAATTTGAAATGGGGATTGTTTCAAACCCTAGCATCAAAGGAAATCAAATAGGTTCAACCTAAAATATTTTCAATGAACCCAAAATGCCCTTCAAAAATGTTCAAGATTTATGGAAAGGGTGAAAACCTTAACTAGAGATGATCCACATTTTTTCCAGGACATTTTTGGTCTTGAATTAAATCAATACTTATTTGAATTGGAGATATAAATTTCTATAAATACTTTTATAACTCCAATAATTCTTAAAACTTGTGAGTGGCTCTGAATATATTGTATCAGGCCACATAATAATTTTCAGGAGCTAAACAAATGATTTGGGTTATAAACTAGATCAAAACAGAAAAATAAAATAGCTAATGTAAAACAAAAGGGAAAGAGACAGAGAGATTTATCTGGGCCATTTACCTGCAGCAGTAGCCCAAGAGCCAGCCCAGCCCACCAGGGGCAAGGCTGTCTTCAACCTTGCGCCATCGGCAGCCAACAAGACGCGCCTCGAGCTGCCACCTCCTGCTTCGCCGTGTCGACGCCTCCTTCCTCCCAACCCCGCGCCCAGGAGACATGGACGAGGCCCGTGCTAGCCCCCCTTTCTCCCCTGGCCATTTCCCCCTCTCTCTCCTCGTTATTCTCCCAAACAGAGAGCCCCGCCGGCCATCGCTGCCGCCCTGCGTGGACAGCGCCAACAATTCGTCGTGCTAGCATCCCCGCTGAGCTCCACAGCTTCTTCGAGACGACGCCTGTGTCCCCGAGTGCCCTGCAACACCATCGCCACCATCGTCTTCTTCCTCGGGCGCCCTAGCTCGCCGTCGTTGGTTTGCTTTGCTCGAGCCGTCCCCGAGCCCGCTGAAACCTCCGCCGACCTCTCTTTGAGCTCCTCCGCCTCTCCCCTAGCTCCCGTGCTTGTTTGGCCACCGAAGCCGTCGTTCCCATCCTGGCCGAGAATCACCGCCTCCACGGACTCGTTTCTGACGAGCTCCGGCGCCTCCGCAGCCTCCCACTTACCTCCCTGGATGCGGGCGAGCCAAGCCACGCCTGGCGCCACCCACGCCTCTGCCGCTTTTAGCGCAAGTCCGGCACGCCGCCGCCGCTGTTTTGGTCACCGCCGTCCAAACCTCGGTGGGCTGACGTGGCCCCTTAGTTAGGCCCTAATTAAACACCCCACCCTCACTGACAGTGGGCCCTAGCGCCCCTAATTTTTAGTTAGATTAGAAATAACCCCTGTTAACCGTGTGTCACTGGCGTGTGGGTCCCAGCCGCCAGGTTCGACCTGGACCGAGCCCGTTGACTTGTTGATCATGCTTACGCAATGCTGATGTAGTTAATAATTTCATGGATTAAAGATAATCCAGGAAATTTCAGAAAATGTTTAAAACTTCTAAAATTCATAGAAATTCAACCGTAACTCCAAATGAAATAAGTTATATATGAATTTTTTTCATAAAAATGCAATTTATCCATCTGTATCATTTTCATGCATGTAAAACTAAGTTATACCTGATGTATATGTGAAAACATTATAATGACATTTTAAATGCTAAATATGGAGTTTGCATATGAACCCTTAGTTCATATGGACTTCATTTAAACTGTTGCTAGATGCATTAGTGTAAATCGTAACATTCCTGACATGTCATGATCATGCATCATATTGTTGCATTGCACTGATTGTGTTTCCTCTCTGTTGCCGGTAATTGCTCCCCGTCAGTAGACGTGGTACCGACGATGAGATCGATGACACCGATGAAGAGCTATACTATCTTCAGAAGTGCCAGGCAAGCAAAAACCCCTTGTTCATTCCGATACAATCCCACTCTCTCGCTTCTCCTCTATTTTACTACATTAGGACAATAGCGATTCTATTGTTACATGCTGCGGTAGTTGAACCCCTTTCCTCTACATCACCTGTCATTGCCACAGTAAATAGATGAAACCCACTAGCATGAGTAGGAGTTGTTTGAGCCCTGATGTGCCTACTCATTCATGCTTGTTTGTCATGCGTGCTATTGCTTAGAGTTGTGTCTGGTCTGATTCATCGGGAATGAATTGGAATGTGGTGAACATGACCTACCGTTGAGAGTTAAGTGTGTGAACACGATTTGGTAAAGGTAGCAGTGAGAGGCCATGTAGGAGTACATGGTGGGTTGTCTCATTGAAACCGTCCTCAGGAACTGAGTTCTGTGTTTGTGATCCATGAATAGTTACTACCACACATTGGGTTCCGGTAACTCGACCCCTCTTGTCTTATTAACCAAGTCGATATCTGTCCAGGAGTTGCAACTAGTTTCTCGTGTTTGTAGGTAGTGCTAGTAGTCTACCATGTGGCACCCGGTACAGGTGGGCTTGGGACAGACTAGGCACAGTGGCATGGTGTAACAAGTGGCACACGGATGGTGGGCTTGGGAACCCTGCTCACATCGTTTGGGGCCGTGAGCGACACCCTGGCCGGATCTCCTTGCGGATGGAACCCGAATAGGCGCTAAACCTGGAAGAGAGACTTGCGTGGTTAGTCTGGTCATGGCCGACACCCTCGCCAGGCTTCCGCTTGAAGGTTGCCGAGATACATGACGTGTACATGGTGGTATGTGGTGAGAGCGTGTGTCAAGAACTACACCCCTGCAGGGTTATAAATGATCTATTCGAATAGCCGTGTCCGCGGTAAAGGACTTCTGGGTTGTCTGTATAGTTCATTGATAACTTGAAGTGGATACTCTAAAATGTGCATGATAAGCGTGAGTGTTATGGATGGCGTTCTCGTAGGGAGATGGGAGCGGATCCATAGTGGTGTATTGATTGGTTAATATGTGGACTCGTGTGCACCACCTCAAAAGAGTTACTGGCAGTCGTAGTTTAGGATAGCCACCGAGTCAAAGCTGGCTCGCTGCAGTCAAACTCCAGTGCTGCATACGTAGCTAGTTCTGATGTAAGTCTTGCTGGGTACATTTGTACTCACGTTGGCTTATTTTATGTTTTGCAGAGAGCCTTCAGTCTCGCTAGTAGTTCCGTGTGGACTTCGACGTTTAGCTTGGTACCTCAACTACGATCTTGTGCCCTCGTCAGGATCTTGTAGATAGTCAGGCTTCTCAGCCTTCTTCATTTGTAGTTGTCTGTACTCAGACAAGTTAAGCTTCCGCATGTGCTTGTTGCTTGTATGCTCTGTATGTTGGGTCATGAGACCCATGCTTGTAATACTTGGCTCCTCGGAGCCTAATGAATAAATACTCTGAGTCATAGAGTCTTGTTGTGATGCCATGTTGTATTGCACATATTGAGCATATTGTGTGTATGATTGAAATGCTTGGTATGTGTGGGATCTGACAACTAGTTGTTTATCCTTGGTAGCCTCTCTTATGGGGAAATGTAGTCTTGTGCTTCCATGAGCCATAGTAGTCCGCTACAGCCCGGTTCACCGGAGTCCTGCTAGCCCAACACTACTGCTCCCGAACACTTGACTGGCCGGCATGTGATTCACTTCGTTCCTGTGTCTGTCCCTTCGGGGAAATGTCACACGGTGACATTCAGAGTGCTGCCTAGCCTGCTACAGCCCGGTTCATCGGAGTCCTGTTAGCCCAGTGCTACAGCCCGGATTCGCACTCTGCTGGCCGACATGCTCAATGTTGATTCATGTATGCCTGTCCCCGTAAGTTAGTGCCACTTTGGGTTCACGACTAGTCATGTCGGCCCGGGTTCTCTGTCATATGGATGCTAGCGACACTATCATATACGTGAGCCAAAAGGCTAAACGGTCCCGGGCCATGGTAAGGCGACACCCGTGGGAATACCGTGCGTGAGGCCGCAAAGTGATATGAGGTGTTACCGGCTAGATCGATGTCACTTGGAATCGGGGTCCTGACAGCTTTGGCATCAGAGCCTGACTTCCTATAGGATTACCAAGCCAAACTGGCCGAAGTTGAGTCTAGCAATGCTTTAGGTATGTAAGGGAATTGATTGTGGAAGGGAACATAACACTCTTTTTACTCCTTTACATTATGTCCTTCTGATCTAAGTCATCCTCTTCTTTTCTACGGGGTTTAAGAACTAGGCTTCTCATCTTTCTATCAGGATCACGTGTTACAAATCCATAGACTTATAGGATTGATGGACTCAAGCCTCAGTTCAGTTCCTACTACTTCCGTGTGTTGTCAGTTGATCTCAGAACCTTGATATTGTGACGTTGAGTGGTTATGCCACCATTTTGCAGGATGCCTTAAATCTTTTTGAGCATTTACAGCCGTTATGATGTCCGAGTCATCCCAGGTTTCTAAATAATCTGATGCATTTGCAAATCCTTCCTCCCAGTTCCCGATGTCCTTTTGGGCCAGTTTAACCACACTAATCGGTGAGTTGAGGTACTGTGTTGCCTTGACATATATGTTGGAACTATTATTATGGCCATAGGTGTGTTAGAGAATCACCTAGTAGTCTAGCCACGTTTTGTGTTCCTAGTGTGATGCTTCTGGCCATCATTCTCGAAAGCATCCCGTGATGTTATTAGTTAGTAGGTTTTCCATTCCTGGGTTCTTGAACCCAAGATTCACTCCACTTACCTCCTGTTGATAGTGTTTGCTAGTCCCTTTAGGATATTAGTAACCTTTGCGATAGTCCTCGAGGTCCGTGGTATATCATTCTTACAAATACCATGAACCATTCTTGGCAGGAGTTCTTTTGAACCAAAAGATCACGACCAGAGTGCTCTTGATGAGTCATCGATTCTATGTTGTGACTCTGCTAGTCCTACCTTTCTGCATGGTTTATCTGGAAGAAATATGTTGAACTTGTTTGACATACTAATTCTATGCATCCGCAACCCAGAAAACCATATGTTCCTGTGAGTTGTCTCTCTTTTATTGTATTCCGACCTTAGTCTATCAATTGTTGGTCAAGAGTAGCTGTGCATTCATGTTATCGATGCCTGTTATTCTTGTGGCCCGTCAAGCCATTCTATTCCGGAATGACTAGGAGAAACAAACTCCAGTACCTTATCCATTTCTAGGATTGGGTCAAAGCAGATGTATTCCGCAGATCAGAATACCATCCAAATTTTGTTCTGTTCTACCCTGGAGTATTACCATATTATGTCAAGAATCTCATGGGAATTGCACCATCTCTTATGAATTCTTGACGCAGTGATACTTCTTGACATCATTGTTCATTCCTCGGTCCCCGTGTTGTTGTAACCGGAATGCCGACAGATGAATCGTGATGTGTGAAATCAATACTCCTAGCAACCTTGTTGCTTGGTAGTTAATGGAAAATAGTTTCATTCTTAGTGTGCTGGTTATTGAATCACTATTCTAGGATTGATCGTGCTACTTTGTCCTTATTTCTGGTGCACTCTTCAATCTTTGAGTTAGGATTGAATCCCTTGCCCTTCTGATCATGCCGTCTTGCCTTGAAAAGCAAGATTGTTCTCGAGCTTAAACACATATCAGTGGTTCGTGATTTTATGATTATCTTCTCGGAGGTCCACCAGGTTGTCACCTGACCGCTATGTTGAGTTCGTGATCATGTTGGTTTTCCTCCAAACTACCCATTCTCCAAGAATATACGTTGGATACCCCTGAGCTAGTTGGTTAAGCTAAGCAACAACTTGGAGAGTTGGAAGATAAAAGCTTGTCTGACTTAGTTCATGTTAAGGGATATGTTTTTGTGTGTGTGTGTGTGTGTGTGTGTGTGTGTGTTGTAGAAAGATGATATCTTCATAGATTGGTCCTCGTGATTAGTTGTTGGATCTATTGTCTTGTCAAAACTTTGATTTGAGTGTGGGCTATCATCAAGTCAAATCAGAACCAACGATGTTCATAATGTTGTCTTACTCATGGTTGTTTTCTCGAGCATACACCGTTATAACTCTTGGTCTGACCTATGCTATCATCTTGTTCACATAGTTATGGAACTCCATTTTTATGGAAACCTAGATGAATTGTTATTGAGCCCATCGACAACATCCTTATTCTATCCATGATTTTGTTGAACATTAAGCTAGTGTTGGAAACTTTTGAAGGCATTTCTTCATGCTAGCTCATGAAGCATATGTTCGGATGAAAGAAGTAACTTCCTCTAATTCATTTGCATTTGATGCAAGTTGTCGTTGTGAGTTCGAGAAAGCTTGTTTTTGCTTCCTGTGGAATCATCCCAAGTCAGTCATGCATGTGCGAAGTATTCATTCCATATGTATTCCCTGGCACACCAAGCCACTGATTGAATTGTTCAAGGAAAAGAAGTTCCTTCCTAAGAGCAAGACTTACACAAGGACTTTGATATCCTCGATGTTGGTTCCCCACCTAAACTCGGTAGTGTTTTGTTGTACGACTTCTACGTGATCATGCTTGTCTTGGACATCATGTTCACATGTATGTAGCAGAATCAGCTCATGTTTTGGAGCTTGCTATCGTAGTTCATTTCCTGAGAACCTTGCAACATCATGTTGTTGGTTTGTGTTGCAAAATTTCTTTTCCAGACATACTGTCTGAAATGTTCTGTTACCAACCAGATCTGAATCTCAGGCAGAAATGATGGTTGGAGCTATTCCAAGATCTATGATGTAGGTCCCAACAAAGTTGATGTTCTGGCCGACAAACCTAGCTGGAAGATCTATCATTATAGTATCTTGATTGAGCAATTTTTCCATCTTCTCTATGAGGACTTTGTGCGACTTATTGTAGAAGTTGCTCCCTAGGAATTCTTGTGCTCTCAGTTCCCTCGATTATAATATAACCATTCAATCAGTGGAATCACTCTCGACTGTTGAGTTTTTCCCTAGCTACTAGAATCATTTCCAACATTTGCATTTTATTCCCAGCTTGCACCCGCCATTGTGCCATTTTACTATGGTCTGCCTTCTCAGTAACTATTTTTCAGGATCATCTTCAAAAGTGGTCCTACCATGGGTCCTATCCATTTCCAATGATAAGCAAAATCATCCATTGAGTTGTCTTCAACAAGGTAGTCCACATCATCCATCCTAGTCCGAGTATGTCATTCCTTCGAACACCTTCCAATGACCGATTGTGATTTGCCCTAGGCTGGTATAAAGAGTTTCAATGATTTTTGAATCAAAAGTAATTCTTTTTTCCACTTCAAAGAACAATTCTACGAGTCACCTTCCCTAAGGTGTCACGTTATGGAATCATGGAAATCATCTCCTTGCTACTTTGAACCATGCACCATGCATCTTACTGAAGCGTGGAATTGTTGCCTACCAATCCGAACCTTCGTCATCTGTTTATTTCCATCCCTCTCCATATGTGATGTGTCTCAGCTCAAAAGGTGTTCCTACGTCTTGTTCCGTGATTTGATCCTCAATTGCTCGATCTTTGAGGAGATCGATTCTTCTAGAGTAACCCTTCCTTCTCGTTATCATGTTGAATGGAACTCTTAGAGCAAGACGTCAAGACTAATATGATGTCGTGGATCTATATCTTCGAGAAAGGCAGTTGGATCGAGAAGGTTGTGATAGTTTTGTGAACCCCATTCATCTTACCTCAAGTCTTGAATCTCGGGACGAGATTCTTGTTTAGTGGGGGTGAGTTGTCACAGCCCTAGAGTTTGCTTGTAACTAGTGTCATTGCATCCATGCATCATGTTTAAATTTCATGGAATTTGAAATGGGGATTGTTTCAAACCCTAGCATCAAAGGAAATCAAATAGGTTCAACCTAAAATATTTACAATGAACCCAAAATGGCCTTAAAAACGTTCATGACTTGTGGAAAAGGGTGAAAACATTAACCAGAGATGATCCACATTTTTTCCAGGACATTTTTGGTCTTGAATTAAATCAATACTTATTTGAATTGGAGATATAAATTTATATAAATAGTTTTATAACTCCAATAATTCTGAAAACTTGTGACTGGCTCCGAATATATTGTATCAGGCCACCTAATAATTTTCAGGAGCTAAACAAATGATTTGGGTTATAAACTAGTTCAAAACAGATAAATAAAATAGCAAACAGAAACAAAAGGGAAAGAGAGACAGAGATATTTATCTGGGCCATTTACCTGCAGCAGCAGCCCAAGAGCCAGCCCAGCCCACCAGGGGCCAGGCTGTCTTCAACCTTGCGCCTACTGGCAGCCAGCGCACGCGCCCGAGCGGCCACCTCCTGCTTCGCCGTGTCGACGCCTCCTTCCTCCCAACCCCGCGCCCAGGAGACGTGGACGAGGCCCGTGCTAACCCCCCTTCTCCCCTGGCCATTTCCCCCTCTCCCTCCTTGTTCTTCGCCCGAACAGAGAGCCTCGCCGGCGACCGCTGCCGCTCGCGTGGCCAGCGCCAACGATTCATCGTGCTAGCAACCCCGCCGAGCTCCGCAGCTTCTCCGAGAGGACGCCCGCGTCCCCGAGTGCCCTGCAACAGCATCACCACTGTCGTCTTCTTCCTCGAGCGCCCGAGATCGCCGTCATCGGGTTGCTTCGCTCGAGCCGTCCCTGATGTCAGTGTGAAAACCGGCGGATCTCGGGTAGGGGGTCCCGAACTGTGCGTCTAGGCGGATGGTAACAGGAGACAAGGGACACGATGTTTTTACCCAGGTTCGGGCCCTCTCGATGGAGGTAATACCCTACTCCTGCTTCATTAATATTGATGATATTAGTAGTACAAGAGTAGATCTACCACGAGCGAGGAGGCTAAACCCTAGAAGCGAGCCTATGGTATGATTGTTGTTCGTCCTACGGACTAAAACCCTCCGGTTTATATAGACACCTGATAGGTTAGGGTTACACAGAGTCGGTTTCAAAGGTAGGAGATCTACATATCCGTATCGCCAAGCTTGCCTTCCACGCCAAGGAAAGTCCCATCCGGACACGGGACGAAGTCTTCAATCTTGTATCTTCATAGTCTTGGAGTCCGGCCGTGACGATAGTCCGGCTATCCGGACACCCCCTAGTCCGGGACTCCCTCAGTAGCCCCTGAACCAGGCTTCAATGACGACGAGTCCGGCGCGCATATTGTCTTCGGCATTGCAAGGCGGGTTCTTCTCCAAATTCCATATACTTGTTGAATAGTGTCTGACTTCTGATAAATGCTGCGCTCCTTGGCTTCTACGCCCAATAATGGCCATCTTCCACATGTTTGAATGAATGCGAAAAGCCAGGGTATTTTTACACTTACCCCCCTAGATGCGCAAATGAGCCGCCTATAAAGGGACGAGGATCTAGATCTGAGTCACACCATCCCCCTCTGCGAGCTTTCATCGGAGCGCCTCTGACAAAAACCCATTCCATCATGGACAGTCGACGTGGCTCCTCCTCTCACGCTCCCAGTCCTCAGCCTGGAAATTGGGGGAAATGCTCAGTCCCGCATAGCGAGCTAGTTATACTCCAAACCAAGGGATTTCTTCCCCCGGCCTTCATGGTTCCGGTTCGAGCCAGACTCGCCACCTACAAGGGCGGAAAGCAAGAAAAGAGTGTCCCCGATCCCTCTAAAGGAGAGCGGGTGTGCTTCATCTCTTATCTAGTAAGAGGACTCAGATTTCCAACCCATCCGTTTCTCCGGGGGCTCTTGGAGTTCTACGGCCTCCAGTTGCACCACCTTACGCCTGCCTCCATTCTGCACATCGCGGGCTTCGTGGCCCTGTGCGAACTGTTCTTGGGCATCGAGGCTTATTTTGCGCTATGGAAGAGATTATTCTGCCTAGTACCCCGTTCTCATGAGGGGTCGATATATCAAGTGGGTGGAGCCGAACTATGGGGCATCGCCGGGACCGGATACCTATCCGGAAACCCGAAGAAGGCGTCCGAAGACTGGCCTTCGGAATGGTTTTACATGGAGGACGTCCCGTTGCCGGATCCTGTTCGGATCAGCCTTCCGGAGTTTAGCAACGCCTCCTCAAGAAGCGCCTAAGCGGGCGCCCGCGAAGCCCCCAGAGGGAAAATGATCGGGACTTTCTTTACTTGATGAGCCGAATAAGATTACTGGCTCATGCCGGATTGACCATGGCTGGAGTCATGGCAATCTGCATTATGAGGGGAGTGTAGCCGCTCCAATATAGGGGCCACCCCATGTGGGATTTCAACGGGGAGGACGATGCCACCCGCCATGGCCGCAAAGGGCCGGGATCGGTCACCGAACTGGTGAAGACTTTGTCTGCCATGTACAAAGGAGAAGAGGAGAATTTTCTCCGCGTCAACCCACTGAACGGGTTTTCTTCGAATAATCCTCGAAGTTGGGTAAGCAAATATCCTTGTGGCCTGTCCGATCCATGTTCCCGTGGTTAAATATCTCATTTCATGTTTTCGACGCAGGAACTGCGCCGGGCCGTGGAGAAGATACACAACCCGCCCCCACAACCCGAGGATCCGGAACGGTCCCTCGATCCGGCCTCCGAAGAGTACCCGGATATAAAGGTGGAGCTGATCGACGGGGTGTTCCACCAACTTAGCATCGACAACGCATTGGTTGCCATTATGGCCGATTACCCCGGAATACTTCCAGCCTCATAGGTAACTGAGACCGAGGTCCTAATACTCTGATAATGACCCATCCGTGCTTATTTTTTAACCACCGTGTACCAATGGTGTTTCGCAGGGGGTGCCTTCGAGGCAGGAAGCCGAGCCCGCGGCGGCTAGCCAACAAGGGGCGCATGCCCCGCAGTTAAAAAGAAGTGCGGTCCGGATCGAAACTCCGCCCGAACGGTATGGCGTGTCACCATATTCCCAGGATTGACTCTTGGAAGGCGATTAACGCTGGTGCTCATTTCAGAAAAAGCGCTCGGATCGAGTCCGGAGAGGTTATAATCGAACCTCTGCCCGCCAGGCTCCAAAGCCGGGTCCGGAAGCGGAGGCGAGCACGAGGCGTGCGTCGGATGCTCCTCCGATAGAGGATGCCGACAGATTGTCCGCCACCAACTCCGAGGTGGAGAGCACCATGAATCACAGGCGCCGCCGGACAGTTCTTCGTGACGCATGTTTCTCCCAAGAGGCCTTGAATGCCTTCAATTGGAGATGCGCACCTCCGTGCCGCTCAAGATGGTCTAGCCAGAGCCACGGAGCAGTATGTAAAGGACATACGGGTGAGGAAATTTGATGATTATATATGCCAAGAGCCCCGAGACTTAAAATAGTTAGAATAACTGATTTAAGGATCATTTGTTATGCAGGATCTTACAAAAAAGAATACCCGACTGTCCCAGGAGCTTGAGGAGTGCAAGGCCCAACTTGAGGCCGCACTAGCCGCTACAGGGGGAGCCACAGAGACCCCTTCTGGTACTATATGCTTCAAAAGATAAATAGCTTATGAAGTGCGGCGTGTGTGTAAATCTGACAATAATATTGCAGATGGCGCCGGACTAGATCCGGACAAGCAACAGCTCTTGCGCCGTTTGAAGGCCGGCGAGAATGTGCTTACAAGGGTGCGGCAGGAGAAAAATAACCTCCAAGATGCCAACACCGAACTGGGTGAGGAACTAAAGGATGTTCGTGCCCAGTTGTCTGACTCCGTAAAGGAGAATCGACGGCTTCGTCACGGCATTTTCAGTAAGTGCTTGAACGAACTTTGAAAGAGTTCAGCGAGGAAGGCGACTAACATAAACATGTATGTAGGTTTGCTCGCAGGTCGTCCAGAGGAGGAGATGCCCAATTCTTCGGGTGATCTTCTTCCCGAACTGCGTCGGTACCTGCAACGAAGTTCGGCAGGTGATGAAAGGCGTCGGTCGAGCCTTGTGGCCATCTATCTCCCCGCTCAAGGCATTGGGGAGCTGGCAGAGCGGCTTCAAGGAGCACGGCGGCGCTTCCGACTGTGGAAGATATCGGCCTGCCGTCAAGGCACCAGGGAGGCCTGGGCCATGGTAAAGACGCGGTACACCAAGGCTGATCCAAACCACATGGCCGAGGTCGGACCTGTGGGGCCTGATGGGAAGGAGATCCCTGTAAGCTTAGTGTACGACCAAGTAGAATTGGCCGCCAAGTATTCCCAGCAAGATTGTAAATTAGATAGCCTATTAGATGGCATTGAGGAGGAATACAATGAGTCGAGTTGACTATTTAAATAAAATATGACATGAAACATGTCTTCTAGCCGGATTGTAGATCGTTTGTCATAGCGGACCTTTTCGCTTCGACCTCGGGACCCAATAGTCCGGAGTGTGTCCGAATACCCTCGCGGTTATATAAGAACCGGGGCATGCATGGGGACAAGGCGTAGGGGTCATTATTGCTGTATCAGACAAGTGCCCAACTAGTTATGTTATATTACATGGATAGTAAGAAACATCTTCCGTGGAGAATAGTTCCGTTAAGGGTTCCTTTCATTTGGGATGCATGCCCTAAAGTGCATGTCAAAACTGCTAAGAAAGCAGAAAATCATCTGGGGGCAGATGGATAAATAATTAAAAATCATCTTTCAGTTCACCGACCGAATATTCTCTTAAGAACGCTAGCTTTCGGCTTCACCCAGTCTGAGGTACACATCCGGCTGACCCGGCAGTAATAATCACAGAGGTGCTCCCTTTACCACCTAGCTGAACAATCGGGAACGTAGGGGTAAGCACAGGAGCCACGCAACCCAGCTTGGCCAAAACTTAAGTCATATCGATGCATATAATGGTGAATAAAAGGTACATGTGGAAGTTTGACGCATGTGTTGGGCATGAAGCCCGTATAAATAAGCTTCATTAAAGAAGCCCCTGTGTATAATGAGCAGACAGCGCGTCAAGTATGTGCGAACAAAGCACAAACGAGCCTCGAAAGGCTTCAAGAAGAAGAAGGGGGAAGGAGAGGAATAAAAGACAGCAAAAATAGAAAACGTGGACGGAGGAAGGAGATGAACTTGGAGTCCGGCGCTTAGGCGTAGAATCTTCGTAGACGGGCTGCGTTCCATGGGTTCGGCTCGAGTCGGTTATCCGATGCGTTTCGTAGACGGTATGCTCTGCTGGTCAGGACCTGGTCGATGATGAAGGGACCTTCCCATTTGGGCTTGAGTTTGTCCTTTTTCTTGTCCGGCAGGCGTAGAACTAGTTCGCCAACGTTGTAAGCTTTGGCCCGCATTTCCTCGCTTTGATATCTTCGAGCCTGCTGTTGGTAAAATGCGGAACGAGCTTTTGCCATGTCGCGCTCCTCCTCCAGTGCGTCCTAACTGTCCTGCCGATCGAGCTCGGCTTCTCTTTCTTCATACATGCGCACGCGAGGTGAGTCATGAATTATGTCGCAGGGCAAGACTGCCTCTGCGTCGTACACCATAAAAAATGGTGTGAATCCGGTAGTACGATTCGGCGTGGTCCGCAGCCCCCAGAGTACGGAGTCGAGCTCCTCGACCCAGTGCGTGTTAGATTCCTTGAGGGACCGCACTAGTCTGGGTTTAATGCCGCTCATGATTAGACCGTTTGCTTGTTCGACTTGACCGTTGGTTTGAGGGTGATAGACTGAGGCGTAATCGATCTTGATGCCCATGTTTTTGCACCATAATTTGACCTCATCGGCCATGAAATTGGTGTCGTTATCAGTGATGATACTGTGGGGGACGCCGTAACGGTGCACTACCGCTGATATGAAGTCTATCACAGGTCCGAATTCAGCCGTTTTAACAGGTTTGGCCTCTATCCATTTGGTGAATTTATCCACCATGACCAATAGGTGTTTTTGCTTGTGGGTTCCTCCCTTAAGGGGTCCAACCATGTCAAGCCCCCAGACCGCGAACGGCGAGGTGATGGGTATAGTTTTGAGGGCGGTGGGTGGCATGTGGCTTTGGTTAGCAAAAAGATGGCAACCAACGCATCGTTGGACTAACTCCTGCGCATCTGCTCGGGCCGTCGGCCAATAAAATCCTGTACGGAAGGCCTTGCCTACAAGGGCCCGGGCTGCGGCGTGGTGCCCACCCAGTCCGGCATGAATTTCTGCTAGGAGGTTTCGCCCTTCCTCTTCGGAGATACACCTTTGAAGGACTCCTGTTGTGCTTTTCTTATAAAGCTCTCCCTCATGGACTTTATAGGCTTTAGATCGCCGTATTATGCAGCGAGCCTCATTTTGGTCTTCGGGAGTTCCTGCCTAGTTAGGTAGGCTAGGAATGGTTCCGTCCACGGGGCGATAACCGCCATTATTTCGTGGGCGGAGGGTGTTATCTCGGTGGCAGAGCCTCCGATTGTGTCAGAGTGTTCGGCGTCAGGCACGGCGGTTGGGTCCGGATTGTTATTTCTAGACTCCCCTTCCCATAGTACGGATGGCTTGAACAACCGTTCCAGGAAGATGTTGGGCGGGACGGCATCGCGTTTTGCGCCGATGCGTGCCAATATATCCGCCGCCTAGTTGTTATCCCGGGCTATATGATGAAATTCGAGCCCTTCGAACTGTGCTGACATTTTTAGGACCGCATTGCGATACGCTGCCATTTTCGGATCTTTGGCATCAAAGTCTCCGTTTGTTTGAGATATCGCGAGGTTCGAATCCCTGCGCACCTCTAGGCGTTTAATGCCCATGGAGATTGCCATCCGGAGGCCGTGCAGACGGGCGTCGTATTCGCCGCGTTGTTGGAGTCCGTATACATTATCTCAAGGGCGTATTGGACTGTGTCCCCGGTTGGGGACGCCAGGACTACGCCTTGACCCGTGCCGCCAACATTTTGGAGCCGTCAAAGTGCATGATCCAATTGGAGTATGCGCCGTACTCTTTAGGGAGTTCGGCCCGGTCCATTCGGCCACGAAGTCGGCCAAAACCTGCGACTTAATAGCTCGTCGTGGCTTATAGTTTATGTCGAATGGAAGGAGCTCTATGGCCCATTTAGCAATCCGGCCCGTCGCGTCGTGGTTGTTTATAATGTCGTTAAGAGGTACTTCAGAGGCTACCATTATCGAACACTCTTGAAAGTAGTGTCGCAGCTTCCGGGATGCCATGAACACCGCGTATTCTATCTTTTGATAATGTGGGTATCGGGATTTGCATGGAGTGAGGACAGTGGACACATAATAAACCGGTTTTTGAAGAGCGAACCGGTGTCCGTCCGTTTCTCGTTCGACGACGAGCACCGCGCTGACAACTTGATGTGTTGCGGCGATATATAATAGCATTGGTTTGCCCACGTTGGGCGCGGCCAGGACCGGATTTCTTGCCAATATGGCTTTTATTTCTTCGAGTCCGGCCGTGGCGGCATCCGTCCACTCGAAGTGTTCGGTGCGTCGGAGGAGGCGGTAAAGGGGTAACGCCTTTTCTCCCAAACGGGAAATAAAGCGGCTTAGAGCCGCCACGCATGCGATCAATTTTGTATTTGTTTGAGGTCTTTTGGAATATCCAATTGTGACAGAGCTTCGGATCTTGGCTGGGTTTGCTTCAATTCCTCTACGGACACAATGAAGCCCAAGAGCTTTCCTACCGAACGCCAAGACGCATTTTTTTGGGATTGAGCTTGATGTCATATTTTCGAAGATTGTCGAATGTGAGCCTCAAGTCGTCTACTAGAGTTTCGACGTGCTTGGATTTGACGACCATGTCATCTACGTATGCTTCTACTCTTTTGCCGATTTGGTTTGCCAGACATGTCTGAATCATGCGCTGATATGTTGCGCCGGCGTTTTTGAGCCCGAAGGGCATTGTGTTGAAGCAGAATGGGCCGTATGGAGTGATGAATGCTGCAGCTTGGTGCTGCTCCGCCATCTTGATTTGGTGGTAGCCGAGTACGCGTCGAGGATGCACAATGAGTCGTGGTCCTGTCAGAAGCGCCGATAATTTGATCAATTCGAGGGAGGGAAGGGATCCTTTGGGCAAGCCTTATTAAGGTCTTTGAAATCAACACATAGGCGCCAGGATTTATCCTTCTTTGGTACCATCACCAGGTTTGCTAGCCAGTCCGGATGTTTTATATCTCCGATGAATCCGGCTTCCAAAAGTTTGGCTAGCTCCTCTCCCATGGCCTGTCTCTTGGGTTCGGAAAAGCGCCAAGAGCCTGTTTGATCGCTTGAATCCTTTTAGGATATTTAGGTTATGCTCGGCCAGCCGACGAGGGATTCTGGCATGTCCGAAGGGTGCCAAAGTAAAATGTCCCGCTTTTCTCAGAGAAATTCTTGTAGTGCGGCATCTACATCGGGTTTAATTGTGCCCCAATGGAGGCCGTCTTTGCGAGGTCCGTTGGGTGGACTTGGAATTTGACTATTTCATCCGCTGGTTTAAAAGAGGTGGACTTGGATCTTTTATCAAGTATCACATCGTCCCTGTTCACCGTGTAGCGCATCGCAGTGAGTTCCTCGGCCGCTAGGGCTTCGGATAGTGCCTCGAGGGCTAGTGCGGCTGTCTTATTTTCGGCGCGGAGTGCTATGTTCGGATCACTAGCGAGATTGATTATTCCGTTAGGTCCGGGCATTTTAAGCTTCATGTAACCATGATGGGGTATAGCTTGAAAAATTGTGAATGCCTCTCGCCCTAATAAAGCATGATATCTGCTGCTGAACAGGGCCACTTGAAATGTGACCTCTTCGGACCTGTAATTGTCCGGCAAGCCGAACACTACGTCCAGTGTGATTTTTCCTGTGCAGCATGCTTCCCGGCTAGGGATTATTCCTCTAAAGGTTGTGCTGCTTCGCTCAATGCGGTTCCAGTCTATTTCCATTTTTCGGAGGGTTTCCTCGTAGATGAGGTTTAGTCCGCTGCCGCCATCCATGAGTACCTTAGTAAGGCGAAAGCCGTCCACTATTGGACTGAGGACCAATGCGGCTGGTGCTCGGGCTGTTCGGAATTTGGGTTCGTCACTGGCATTAAAGGTAATAGCCGTGTCACTCCATGGATGTATTGTTGCTACTTGGTAGACTTCGGCAAGGTTGCGGAGTGTTCGTTTCCGCATATTATTTGATGCAAAAGTCTCGGAGACTGTAAATACCGTACTGGTGTTGCTGGGCTGGGATTCTGAGGCTAGAAGCTCTTCGCCACTTTTGGCCACCTGCCGTAGTATCCAACATGCTCGAAGGCTATGAGTTGGAGTGGCGCCCTCTGTGCTATGAATTTTGCAGGGTCGTTTAGCCAACCCTCGATGCAGTTCCATTACCCTTTAGGGGTTTTGTTTTTGATGTTTAATCCAGGTGCTTGGTGATGATGCACCCTTTTATTTCGGACTAGGGATGTATTCGGGCGGATTATCCCAAAATTTACTCTCGGTTTTCCAAGCACTCTCCATCGCAAGATACTTTTTACTATGGTCACCAAGTCATCAAAGCGTGTAATTTCGCTGACGACTTATGGCGTTTAGGATTCCTTTGTCCGTGCAATTATTGCGTAAAAGTGAGATTGCGTCCTCTTCTCGGCGATCCTTTATCCTGTCCATAACCAGGATGAATCTGGCCCAGTAATGATGTACTATTTCAGCGGGCTCTTGCCGAATTCGGGATAGATTGCTAATGTTTGGGTGGGCGGGTGGAACTAGATCCGGAACCCCGTCCAATTTAGTACTCAGGGGCCGAGAAGTTTCCGAAATCGGAAGTTTGGATCTTCGGATACTATCCAATGAATCCAACCCGCCACCTGACTTTAAGTTCAGGGCTTGATCGACATCCGTCCCTCTGCGGGAATCTGGCATGGATGGATCGGGAATCCGGACGTAGCTAGTCCTTAAGATAGAAGAAGAATCGCCGTATTGCTCCTCTATCACAGCAACATGATGGGTAACCTGGGGAGATTTGATCTCTCTCAGATCGGTTTTAGGCCCGATCTGGTCATAGTCTATGGCGACTCCCAGTGCGGCGATGCGATCGAAGAGCTCGTTTACGGAGGAGAGCTCGATCGGATCTAACTATTCGGCAAGTTCCGAATTAACGTGAAGATTGGTTTTGATGACTCGAGAAGTCATCGCCGTGGCGGCTTAACCGGGCGGTCATAAGAAAACCACCTAGCCGAAGAGTATGACCAGTGGCCAAGGCTCCGTTGGCGATAGCATCGTCTCTAAAGACGGGATGAGGCATCCTTCCTGACGGTGACGACACAGAGGAACTCTCAATGAAAGCACCAATGTCGGTGTCAAAACCGGCGGATCTCGGGTAGGGGGTCCCGAACTGTGCGTCTAGGCGGATGGTAACAGGAGACAAGGGACACGATGTTTTTACCCAGGTTCGGGCCCTCTCGATGGAGGTAATACCCTACTCCTGCTATCCGGACACCCCCTAATCCGGGACTCCCTCAGTCACCGTGTCGGATGCTTCCCCGAGGTGAACGACGGCGAGGAGGTGCTCGGCCTCGGCGATGGTCGGGGCGAGGAGGAGGGCGAACCTGCCGGCCGCGCCTCGTCCGGATACGGTGGCTCCTCCCTTGGCGATAGTTCCAGCAGTGGCGGCTAGGACCAAAGGCGTCGGAACCAAATCAGCGAGGGACACCAGAAGGAAACTTCGTTTAAAAAGGGCGAGCCAACTACGGAAAGCAAATGAAAAGACGTGTCCGGCACCTAGTCTAGTCTTCAAGTCCTCTCACCAGCACGGAGCTAAGTGCTGCCACTACGCCTGGGAGGGAGCCCCCGAGGCCCGAGGGCGGCACTCCCGAGACTCCGGGGCGTGTACAACCCCACTCATTATTACATGAGAGTGTCAGGGGCGGCGATTCTTCACAGGCACCGGGCCTTCTTCACAGGCACTAGGCCTTGCTTCACAGGCACTAGGCCTTGCTTCATAGGCACTGGGCCTTGCTTTATGGGTAGAACTTCCGAAGGTGCTGCATGTTCCAGGCATTCTGGATGGGTATGTCAGGACCACGATGCTAAGTCACACCGATCTAGTATGTAGCACATCATATCACTTTGCGGACTCACGCACGGTATTGCCATGGGTGCTACCTTACCTGGCCCGGGACCGTTTGCGCCTTTTGGCTCACGTATATGATAGTGTTGCTAGCATCCATATGACAAAGAACCCGGGCCGACATGACTAGTCGTAGACCCAAAGTGTCACTAACTTACAGGGACAGGCATACATGACCCAGCAACGAACGTGTCGGTCATCAGAGAGTGAATTCGGGCTGTAGCAGTTGGGCTAGCAGGACTCCGGGAATCCTGGCTGTAGTAGGCTAACAGGACTCCGAAAGACACCACGTGGCATTTCCCAGATGGGACAGACACAGGATCGAAGAAGGACACATGCCGACCAGTCTAAGTGTTCCGGAGCGGTAGCAACAGGGCTAACAGGAGTCCAGCAAACCGGGCTGTAGCAGACTACCATGGCTTAGTGGAAGCATCATACTACATTTCCCCATAAGATAGGCTACCAAGGATAGACAACTAGGTTGTCGGATCCCACACATACCAAGCATTTCAAATCATACACACAATATGCTCGATATGTGCAAATACAACATGGCATCACAACAAAACTCTACGACTAAGTATTTATTCATTCGGCTCCGAGGAGCCAAGTATTACAACAAGGGTCTCATGACCCAACATACAGAGCATAAAAAGAAACAAGCACATGCGGAAGCTTAACTTGTCTGAGGACAGACAACTACAAATGAAAAAGGCTGAGAAGCCTGACTATCTACAAGATCCTCCCGAGGGCACAAGATCGTAGCTGAGGTAACAAGCTAAACATCGAAGTCCATGCGAAACTACTAGCAAGACTGAAGTCTCTCTGCAAAAACATAAATTAAGAAAACGTGAGTACAAATGTACACAACAAGACTTACATCAGAACTAACTACATATGCATCGGTATCAACAAAAGGGGTGGTGGAGTTTAACTGCAGCAAGCCAGCTTTGACTCGGTGGCTATCCTAAACTACGACTGCAAGTAACTCTTTTGAAGTGGCGCACACGAGTCCACATATTCACCAATCAATACACCATTATGGATCTGCTCCCGTCTCCCTACGAGAACGCCATCCATAGCACTCACTCTTATCTTGCGCATTTTAGAGTATCCACTTTCACTTGTCTATGAACTGTACAGGCAACCCAGAAGTCCTTTATCACGGACGCGTCTATTCGAATAGATGATTTTAACCCTGCAGGGGTGTACTTCTTCACACACGCTCTCGCCGCTTACCACCATGTACACGTCGTGTATCTCGGCAACCTTCAAGCGGTAGCCTGGCGCGGGAGTGGGCCACGACCTGACTAACCACACAAGTCTCTAGTCCAGGTTTATCACCTATTCGGGTTCTAGCCGCAAGGAGATCTGGCCGGGGTGTCGCTCATGGCCCCAAACGATGAGAACAGGGTTCCCGAGGCACCAAACGGGCGTCTCGGTACACCGTGCCTCGTGTCTCTACCACATCATACCCCACCCTAGGGTCAGCGCTTCGCACGGCCCCCAACACATATCCTACAAACACCAGAAATTAGTTGCAACTCCTGGACAGAGATCAAGGCGATTAATAAGTCGAGAGGCGCACTTAAGCATTCCAATGCGTGGTAGTAACTGTTCATGGATCACAAACACAGAACTCAGTCCTGAGGTCGGCTGCAATGAGACAACCCACCATGTACTCCTGCATGGCCTCTCATCGCTACCTTTACCAAATCGTGTTCACATACTTAGCTCTCAACAGTAGGACATGTTCACCACATTCTAATTCATTCCCGATGAATCAGACCTGGCTCAACTTTAATCAGTAGCAGGCGTGACAAGCATGAATGAGTAGGCACATCAGGGCTCAAACAATTCCTACTCATGCTAGTGGGTTTCATCTATTTACTTTGGCAATGACAGGTCATGCGGAGGAAAGGGGTTCAACTACCGCAGCATGTAACAGTTGAATCGTTGTTCTTCTAATGCAGTAAAAGAGAGCAGGAGCGAGTGGGATTGTATCAGAATGAACAAGGGGGTTTTGCTTGCCTGACACTTCTGAAGATAGTATAGCTCTTCATTGGTGTCATCGATCAAGTTGCCAGAAACATCGTCTACTAAGAGGGAACAACCACCGGCAAACACAAAAGGAACCACAATCAATGCAATGCACAATATGATGCATGATCATGACATGGAAATATGCTGTGATTTGGGCAAATGCAACAAAAATTCATTTTGATTGAAGTGGAATTCAAAGCTAGATCAAATTCCAACTCCAAATCTATTATCAAATTTGTCCTAATCATGTTTCATCCTAAACAGTGAGGTTTACTTGCTCAAACATGCATGAAAATGGTACAGATGAATAGATTTGAATTTTTTGATCATTTTTCATATATAAATTATTTCATTTGGAGTTACGGTTGATTTTCTATGAATTTTAGAGCTTTTGGATATTTTCTAAAATAAATAAATCATTTTTGATTTATTTAAAATCCCAAAAAATATTTAATGCGTCAGAATGACATACTAGTGATGTCATAGGTCAACGGGCTGGTCCAGGTCAAACCTGACCAATACGGCCCACTGGTCAGTGATACAGAGTCAGCTACAGAGGCTGACACGTGGGCCGGGTCAATGCTGACGTGGCAAAGTCAAACTGACCGGTGGGGCCATGGAATTAGCTTAATCTAAGCATGGAGATAAACCTGTGATTAATTAAGGGCGTGGGGCCCATTTGTCAGTGACCTAAGACTATTAGGTTAGCGCCTAATCTGCAGTTAGGCCAGCGTTTAACCGAGGTTAACTCGCCGGCGAGGTGCCGCGGCGGCGGGGTGGCTTGGGAGTCACCCACAAGGCACGCCTTTGGACGCGATTTGCGGCTATGGAAAGCTGGGAGTCTCGCGCATCCAACAACGACAACAACTTGCGCCAAAGTGGACTAAATCAACGGCAGCGGCAACTTTTGCTGTGGCCGAAGTTCGTGCGAGCACGGACTTGATGCGGGGATGAGTTTCCAGACGAGCTAGTGGGTGCGGTAGGATCATGGGAGCACGCGTAGTGCAGTGGTGTGCTCTGCTACCAGCTGCAGCGGCTGTTTCCACGGCGGCGATGAGGCACGGCGCCGGCGAGCTTCGGCTCTGATGGAAAAGGTAGCTACGACGAGAAAAACGCCACAGGGTTAGGGGGAGCGACAGGAAGCTCATAGCGCATCTGATGTAATCGTCGGAGAGCTCGGGGACGCGCTCGTGATGACGAATCGACAACGGCGACGCTCGGTGCAGGAGGTTGAAGATGAGCTCTAAGGCGGCGTCATGGGGCATCCGACGATGTGATCTCCGACTTGAGGGTGCGGTCGATGGAGGAGCAGTGGAACACGATGGCTGGGCGAGGGAGGCCCGGTGGCTGCGGTGAACGGTGTCGGTGGCGACGAGCTCCGCTCGGTGGTGCTCGAGAGAGAGGACAGGCGAGGGAGAGACACGGGAGAGAGAGGGAGAGGTGCAGGGGGTCGCGTGGCGCTCGTAGGCGCATCGGCGAGAAGGCGGCAAGCAAGCAGGAGGTGGCCGGGGCCTCTCGGGCGCGCGCCACGCCTCACCTCTGCCTTCTGGCAGAGGTGGGAGATGACTGGCAACGGGGCCAGTGGGCTGGGCTGGCCTACTGGGCAGGCAGGTAAGTAGCCAGGTTGTCTTTTCTCTCTCTCTCTCTCTCTCTCACACACACACACACACACTCACTCTCTTTCTAATTCTTTTCTGTTTTCTATTTTTGACCTTTGTTTCGATTTAGTTTAACCACTAAATCTTTTTGGTAAATTCTGAGAAAAGTAGTGTGTATTAGATGGATTATCCCCGAGACCCTCTACAATTTTCAGAAATATTGGAGCTGTATAAATATTTATAGAATATTATAGCCCCAACTCAAATACTTACTGATTTAATTCAAAGCCCAAATATGTCCTGAGAAAATGTGGACCATTTTTGGTAGATGCTTCCACCTTAATCCAGAAATGATGAACATTTTTAAAGGGCATTTTGAGTTCACTGAAAAAGAATTTATTCAACCCTATTTGGATTAAGTGGTGCTGGGGTTTCTGTCATCCCCAATTTAATTTTCTGAGAGATTTAAACATGATGCACACATGAAGGGCTAGCCTAGTGCATACCAGAACTAGGGATGTGACAACTCACCCCTACTAAACAAGAATCTCATCCCGAGATTCAAGTCGTGAGGTAAGAAGACAGAGGGACTCAAGCTAACACAATCTTCACGATCCAGATGTCCTTCTCGAGGATGTTGATTCATTGCACCACCTTGATCTCGACGTCTTGCTTGAGAACTACATCCAACATGACAACGAGAAGAAAGGGAGAACTTTAGAAGAATCGATCTTCTTGAGGTTTGAGCAACTTAGGATCATCTTAATGATAAAAACATCAACTAACGAAACAAGACGTAGAAACATCTCTGCAGCTAAGAGGCAAAACATGCATCAGGAGGGACGGAAGAAACAATTTGATGAGGGTTTCGAAGTAGCGAGGAAACAATTACCATGATCCCATAACAGGGCACCTTGGGAGAGGTGACTCGTAGAATTATTCCCTTAAAGTGCAAAAGAATTACTTTTGATATCTAGATCATTGAAACTCTTTATACCAGCCTAAGGCAATTATAACCGATCGTCTGGCGGAGTTTAAAGGAATGGCATATCCGGATTTGAATGGATGATGTGGACTACCTTGTTGAAGACAATGCGATGGATGATTTTTTCCTATCATCAGAAATGGATGGGACCCATGGTAGAACCACTTCCGAAGATGATCTTGAACAACAATTGCCTAGAAGGGCAGCCCATGGGAAATTGGCACAAGGTGGTGCAAGCTGGGAACAAAATGCAAGTTTCGGGAATGTTCCAACCATCATATCTGCCTGAGATTCAGATCTGGTTGGTGTCAGGATATTCCAGACTAATCAAGTGTAGAAAGAAAAATGAAAGTTTGCAACACAAATCGACGAGATGACGTTGCGAGATTCTCGAGGAGTGAACTACGATAGCGAGCTCCAAAACATGAGCTGGTTCTACTACATACATGTGAACACGTCGTCCAAGACAAGCATGACCACATAATAGTCTTACAACGCAACACTACCGCGTTCCGATTGGGAACCATCATTGCGGAGAGCGAAGTCCTGCGCATGTACCTTTGGGGCCTTAATGGTTAGCACTTAAGAATTTCTTTTCCTTGAATAAATCAATCAGTGGCTTGGTGTTCTAGGAAACACATACGGAGTGGAGGCGGCCAACCTATCAAACCATAGAGTACTTCGCACATATGCGTGACTAACTTGGGATGATTCCAGAGGAAGCAAAAACAAGCTTTCTCGAATTCACGGTAACAACTTACATCAAGTGCACGTGAATTAGAGGAAGTCGCTTCTTTCATCCAAACGTATACCTCATCAGCAGGACACGAAGGCATTGTTTACAAAGTGTCCAACACTAGCTTAATGTTCATCATGAATCATGGAGAAGATGAAATGCCGCTGATGGGATCAACAACAACTCATCGAAATTTCCATATCACTGGACATCCACCATTATGTGAACAATGTGATAATATTGGTCAGACCAAAAGATGTAATGGTGTATGCTCGAGGAGTCAACCACGAGTAAGACAACATTATGAATATCTTTGGTTCTGATTTGATTTGAAGATAGTCCATACTCAAATAAAAGTTTTGATAAGTCAACAGGTCCAACAACTGATCACAGGAACCAACCGGTGAAGATATCATCTTTCTTCAACAACCATGCAAACACAAGGATTTCCCTTTGAAAATGAACTAAGTGAGACAAGCTTTCATCTTCCAACTCTCCAAGTTATTGTTTAGCTTATCGAACTTGTTCTCGGGTATCCAACACGGAATCTTGGACAACGGGTGGTTTAGAGAAAAACCAACATGATCACGAGCTCAACATAACAGTCAGGGGAAAACCTGGTAATACTTTCGAGAAGATATCCGGAAAATCACGAACCACTGATATGTCTCTAAACTCGAGAGCAATCTTGCTTTTCAGGGCAAGATGATGTGATCAAAAGAGTGAGGGATTGATACAATCCTAACTCATGGATCGAAGAGTGCACCAGGAAATATGGACCAGGTAGCACGATCAATCTTAAGATGACGATTCGATAACCATCACGCAAAGAATGAAATTTATCATCCATTAACTACCAAGCAACGGAGTTGCTAGGAGTATTGAGTTCACACAACACGTGTCATTTTTCAGTATTCTGATTGCGACAACACAGGGACCGAGGAATGAAAAATGATGGTCAGAGTATCACTATATCAAGAACTCATAAGAGGCTGTGCAATTCTCACGTCATTCTTGATAAGAAAGAGGGTGACGCTCCACGGTAGAACAGAGCAAAAGCTGGTGGCATTTTCATCTGCGGAGCACAGCTACTTTGACCCAACCCTAGATATGGATGTGGAACTGGAGTTTGTTTCTCCTAGTCATTCTGGAATAGATTGGACTGACGGACCTCAAGAGTAAAACGCAACGATGAACATGAATGCACACCTGCTCTTGACTATCAACTGATAGACTAAGGGAGGAATACCACTAAAGAGGGACAACTCAAGGAACGTATGATTTTCTGAGTTGTGGATGCATGGATTGGTATGTCGGACGAGTTCAACATATTTCTTCCGGACAACCCATTCAGAAAGGTAGAACTGGCAGAGTCACAACATAGAATCGAGAACTCATCAAGAGCACTCTGGTTGTGATCTTTCGGCTCAACGAGGAACTTCTTCCATAAGTAGTTCATGGTATTTGGAAGAAGGAAATACCACGGACGTCGAGGACTATCGCAAAGGTTACCAATATCCTAAAGGAACTAGCAAACACTATCAACATGAAGTAGGTAGGGTGAATATTGGGTTCAAGAACCCAGGAATAGAATGCCTACTAACTAAATGGCATCACGGGATGCTTTCGAGAATAATGGGTAGAATCATCACAATGGGATACAAAGCATGGCTAGATTACTAGGTGACTCCCTAAAACACCTAGGGTCAAAATAATAGCTCCAACATATATGTCGAGGCAATAGAGTACCTCAACTCACCGATTAGTGCGGTTAATCTGGCCCAAAGGAGCATCAGGAACGGGAGCAAAGAATTTGCAAATGCGTCAGATTATTTAGAAACCTGGGATGACTCGGACAGCATAATGGCTGTAAATGCTCAAAAATATTTGAGAAATCCTGCAAAATTGTGGCATAACCACTCAACATCACAATAACAAAGTTCCGAGATCAACTTTCAACACACAGAAATACTAGAAACAGAGTTGAGACTTGAATTCATCAATCCTATAAGTCTACGGATTTGTAGCACGTGATCCTGATAGAAAGATGATAAGCCTAGTTCTTAATCCCCGTAGAAAAGAAGATGTTGACTCAGATTAGAAGGGCATAAGGTAAAGGAGTAAAAAGAGCCTTATGTTCCCTTCCACAATGTCGGTGTACAAAAAGAGGGGCACGCTTTTGTAACCCTTTACCCGTGCACGGGCAGTCAGAGCCACGCCCACGACCACACCAAGCAGAGTAGGGGAGGTGGGCCAAGGTAAGACCAAAGCCCAAGATAGTCAGAGCAACGCCAAGGCCAAGACCACCAAGAGCAGAGGGACGAAGCAGGTTCCCCCGGCAAGACCCTTGTCTGGGCAACCTCAGCGGCCCCGGCAAGATCCTTGCCGGGACAGCTCGCCCCACACCAACAGCGCTAGCCAGCCTTGAGCCCACGGCCGCCAACACCATCATGAACGTGGGGCCAGAGCTCGGGAAGGCACCACTGTGGTGGCATGCAGATCTTTGTGAAGACATAATCAAGATCAGATGAGGATTAGAAGATGACGATCCTCGGCAAGATCCTTGCCGAGGAAGGCTACCAGACCCCCGGCAAGACCCTTGCCGGGGACGACAGCGCGCCACGGCAAGACCCTTGCCGGGCCACCCAGCAAGACCCTTGCCGGGCCACCCGACAAGGCCCTCACCAGGGACGCCAGCAGGGCCACCACCAGACCTGCCGACAACCAAGCTTCCACCGCCGTTCGCATGCGACTGCCAGCCCAACCAGCTGGGCGGGCACCTGCGTGGCAACATGCAGCTCCCAGGCCAACTCATCAAGCGCCTGCGTGGCGG
The DNA here is from genome assembly GCA_021605145.1 of Aegilops bicornis. Classification (NCBI taxonomy): domain Eukaryota; kingdom Viridiplantae; phylum Streptophyta; class Magnoliopsida; order Poales; family Poaceae; genus Aegilops; species Aegilops bicornis. The sequence goes on along the minus strand of CM038672.1, from coordinate 550,903,245 downwards.
CACGCAGATCTTCGTGAAGGCTCCACCACCGCGCCACCTCAGCTGCCTGCCTGCCTACATGGCACCGCACGCATCACCGGCCGGGGCGCGTGTCAAAGCGAGGAGGAGCGGCGACGGACGGGACGGGCCTCGCCCCGTCCCCGATAAAGCAAGGGGGCACCTAAGCTGTGCATTAAATGCATCTTGTCCTGAAATACGATGGATAACCTCGTAACGCTTACACCGTTCCTCCTCCTGTGTGCCACTGTGGCAACCCCTTTTTCCTATAAAAGGAGGCCCGACGCAACCAGGAGAAGGATTCGGCTTTTTCAAACCACACGCTGACCACAGCTAGTGTGAGAGCTCAAGAACTCTCAGAAATACACCCACCAAAGCAGGACTAGGGTTTTACGCATCCTCGCGGCCCGAACCTGGGTAAACGATCCTTGTGCTGTCTACTAGCCCTGCTCTCCTTGCAACCCTGCGTCCCCGTAACCGTACTAGGGATTCTTGTGTTCCCATAGGTGTCGTTCCATGCCGACATCTTTGGCGCACCAGGTAGGGGGCGCAATTGTGAGGGTCTGGTCCGGTAGTTAGCCTAGGAGATCTTCGTCGCCATGCCCCTAAGAGGAAGACGGCCACGGCGATCGGCTCGTTGGGAGCCGAACGGCCCATGCCGGTGCCGTTGAGCAGCGGACCGGTCGCGGACAGGACCCGGGCCACGACCCGCGTGCACCAGCATCGCCCAGGCAGTCGGAGCCTGGCGGGTGGTGTTGTTCGGGCGCCAGAAGACCGGCTACACGCTGCCGGATCCAAAGATGGAGCTGGGGCCCCCCAGGCGGCGCGGGGCCCTCCGGGGGTGTCCTTGTGCCGACTCCGGGCGTCGCAGCGACCTCCAGGATGCATACACCGGCGACCACCGCGCGTTCTTCCCATGGTGTGCGCGCCGAACAACATCACCACGTGGGTGACCCTGGGCACCGCCGTGGGAAGAGCCCTGTGCGTCGTCAGCAAGATGAAGGGATTCAACACGCCCGCCGAAGCGCTGGTGAAAATGGCAGCAGCCGCTGGGTTGTGACGGAGCTCCTTGTAACATACTTAGAAGTCGAAGCGCGCCGCGATCCACGAAGCTGTCGCCGCCACCCACGCCAGCCGAAGCTTTGGCATGCGCACAGCTGCTCCTCGACTGCCCACCTGCTGCGGAGAAGCTCGATGAATGGAGGACCACCATCCGGAGCCTCGTCGCCGTCGCAAACAAAGACGATCCGCGAACGACAGGATCCTCGGGTCGGCGCTCCACCGAGCCACCACATGCTGGCGCTGGGAGGACTGTGGGAGCTACGGCCACGGTGCACTCTCCTCCTCGCAGCCGCCGCGGGCGTCGACCCGTCGCGACGACGCTTGTGATAACATCTCCATAGCGTCGTCCGACCAACAGACCCTCCGCGACCAGCGCCAGTTCCTTCGAGAACGAGCTCACGAAGACGCTTGAACCACCGTCGAGCACCGACCCGAAACGCGCCGCCAGTCAGACAAGCGGGCGGGACCCGCTATGGACCACCCTGCAGCAGGGGGCCCCGGGGGCCTACCTTACAAGGTGGGCTGCCCGGCCTTTACCCGTGAGATGAGGCAGTTCCAATGGCTGTCCCACGGCACGTTCAAGCCCGACGTCCGAGTTCGTCAGCATCTACACCATCGCGATGCAGGTCGCTGGGGCTCGCGACGACAAGGTGCCTGCCAACAATTTCCCGCTGGCGCTTAAGCCCAATGTGATGTCTTGGTTGATGCACTTGCCGGTGGACTCCATTTCTTCTTGGTCAGATCTGTGCCATGAGTTCGTTGGCACCTTCACAGGAAGCCACCAAGCTCATGGCCAGGCCAGTGATCTGCATATCATTCCCCAGAAGGAAGGGGAGACCCCGCGGAAGTACATCCAGAGATTCAGCCGGGTGTAGTACAACATCCCCGCCGTTGTGATTAGCGCGTTCCACCAGAACATGCGCAATCGCAAGATGCGCGAGGAGCTGGCGATGACCAAGGTTAAGGATGTGGCCGAGCTCTACGTTCTGGCCGATAGGTGCGCCCGGGCTGAAGAGGGAAGGAAGTACCCCGGCGAAGACGCCGGCGTGGAAACTGACTCTACCGATGAAGACGCCGCCACTCCGATGAAGAAGAGTCGGCGTCGCAACGGGAAACGCAAGGGCAAGGCCGTGCTTGCCATTGAGGGATCTGACGATACCGGTGCCGGCAAGAAGGTCAAGGCAGACGCCCCCGGCAAGGAGACTGCTGGGTGCGCCGCCTGCCGGGCCTTGGCGGCTATCGACAAGCCAGGAAGCTCCGGCAAGCAATACTGCAAGATCCACCGCACCAAGGGCAACGATCTCCAGAACTGCTGACAAGTCGAGCTGCTTGCTGAGAAGCAAAAGGCTGAGTACGAGAGCCGGGACAAGGAGAAGGACGAGGACGGTGCTGAGGGATCCGGCAAGAAGTGTGGCGGCATGAAAAACCAGCAAGAGAGGCCCGCCCGGGGCCGCGACAAGAAAGAAGAAGACGACGATCACGACGAGGACGACGAGTCTGGTGAGCAAGGGTTCCAGAACGCTACGGAGGCCATCTGCGTCACTACATACCTCTCACCGCCATCTCAAGCAGTGGGCGCGTGAGATTATAGTAGCAGAGCCGTCGTTCTACGCTCAGAAGCCACTAAAATGGTCTAGCACGCCCCTCATCTTTGACGCCGAGGACCACCCTGACCGCACTACCGCGGTCGGGTGTTTGCCATTGTTGGTCTCACCAACGATACGCAACCTCAGGGTGAACAAGATCTTTGTTGATGGCGAGGCCGGCCTAAACCTGATCTCGCCCGTCGTGGTCAAAAGGTTGCAAATCCCTGATGGAGACCTCGAGGAAACGTGCACGTTTCAAGAGGTCAATCCAGGGAGGAGCCAGCTAAAGGGAAATGTCACACTGCCCGTGACATTTGGAGGAGAGTTGAACTACAGGACGGAGAGGATCGTCTTCGACGTGGCCGAGATCCCCTTGCCCTACAACGGGATCCTCGGCCTCCCGTCACTGGCCAAGTTCATGGCAGCGTAACACTACGCCTACAACATGCTAAAGATGCCCGGGACGTTGACCATCATCTCCGTCCCCTTCCGACAAGAAGGACCCGCTGATCTGCGCCGACCAACTCTACCGGGAAGCAGTTACAGTAGCTGCTGTCAAGGCACCTACTCCTGCCGCTGAAGGCCCGGGTGGGAAGAAGGAGCACGGCAAGACCTCTCGCACCCACTTCGGCAAGTGCACCTCCTCGGAGTGTTGTGCTACCGCTGAGGACGTGCCAGAGAGCTCTACCGACAAGATCAAGAGATCCAGAGCCAAGCCACCGCAGACCAAGAAGGTGCCCGTCGGGCAGGATGGCACGGGAGGGGCCTTCATCATAGGCTCCACCCTCGACAGCAAATAGGAAGGCGCGCTTGTTGGTGTCAAAACCGGCGGATCTCGGGTAGGGGGTCCCGAACTGTGCGTCTACGGCGGATGGTAACAGGAGGCGAGGGACATGATGTTTACCCAGGTTTGGGCCCTCTCGATGGAGGTAATACCCAACTTCCTGCTTGATTGATCTTGATGATATGAGTATTACAAGAGTTGATCTACCACGAGATCATAGAGGCTAAACCATAGAAACTAACCTATGGTATGATTGTTGTTGTCCTATGGACTAAACCCTCCAGTTTATATAGACACTGGAGGAGATTTACATATCCGTATTGCCAAGGTTGCCTTCCACGCCAAGGAGAGTCCCATCCGGACACGAGACGAAGTCCTCAATCTTGTATCTTCATAGTCCAACAGTCCGGCCAAAGGATATAGTCCAGCTGTACGGAGACCCCCTAATCCAGGACTCCCTCAGTAGCCCCTGAACCAGGCTTCAATGATGATGAGTCCGGCGCGCAGGTTGTCTTACACATTGCAAGGCGGGTTCCTCCTCCAAATACTCCATAGAAGATTTTGAACACAAGGATAGTGTCCGGCTTTGCAATAAAAATTCCACATACCACCGTAGAGAATAATATTTCTACAAATCAATCTGCCGACTGTTTCTCATAATATGACATATGGTCGTGGTCTTGCCACAACGGACCGTATTTTTTAATCAGCCTGCCACTACATGTTTTGCGAGGCGATTTTATTGGCACGTCTTGTCGAAGCAGAGATCGTGTCCCCCTTATTACGGGATTCTCATCAATAGGATGTGGGTAACCCAATCGTGCCCGTTGGTATGACTCCGCGATTTTAGGCATGTCCCAAACAGTCACGCGAAGGATGCTTGATATTCATCCCCTTTATAAGGAGGCCAAGGCATGTCCTTTTTCTTCTTGCGCTCAATCGAATCCCTCCCCCACCTTGAGTTCCAACACCCAAGGCTCAGGTCAGGCGCTTCGGACTTTCAACCATGTCCGGATCCAACCTTCAAGGTCGGTGGATGCCTTCCTCTATCATAGAGGAAGACATCAAGAAGCTAAGTGAGGCCAGGTACTTGACCGACGAAATCTCGCACTGGTTGCCTGCTGGAGGGTTGGTCATTCCCACCCCCAAACCCGGCGAGAGCGTTGTATTCATCTCTCACTTCCTCCGAGGGCTAGGCCTTGTTCTAGATCCCTTTGTAAGGGGGCTCATGATCTATTACGGGCTGGATTTCCATGATCTGGCTCCGGATTCCATCCTCCACATCTCGTCGTTCATCGTCGTGTATGAAGCTTTCCTCCGCATTACCCCACACTTTGGCCTGTGGCTCAAAACTATCAACGTGGAGCCGAAGATGATCGAGGGGCAACACACATATTGCGGAGGCGCCGTCATAAGCAAAGGCGCCGAATTTCCATGGCCAAAAGCTTCCTTCCCGGAGGTGTCCAGTTTATGGCAACGGGACTGGTTTTATATCACAGCTCCCCGGGGTACCAAGTGGTGGCCGCCCCTGCCTTTCGCTCGGTCCCCCCACCATAACTGACGTCATGGATCAATAAGGGGCTGGACTAGGGGCCAGTAAATGATGTGGCGATATTGCAAAGCCGCATCCGAGATCTCCTCTAGAGAGATGTCGGCCTGGTTACAGTAATGCAAGTCATGCTAGTTCGTCGGGTCCTACCTTGCAAACGTCGTCCCCTCCGAATGTGGGAGTTCAACCCGGAAGGACCACGGGCTATTCAACACTTCCTCGGCATGACGCCCGAAGAGATGTACAAATTGTTCTTGGGACCACAAATAAGGTGTCCGGACCTCACCGAGGATGAGGGTCTGAGCTGCAATCGCCCAGACACCCAAGTAAGTAATCCCATGGCCGAATATGCTATCTTTTTATTTATCACAACATCATTCTAAAAAATCGCTCTTTGACGAGGACTGGCTGACAAAGGTGAAGATGATGAGGTGTTCGGCTCCACTTCCCGAAGGAACAACAGATCCGGTACTGGCCAGAATGCTCGAGTCGGCGCCTTATCAGGCGCCCTTAGGGGAAGATGAAGGGGGGAATAAAGAGGCTGAAAACAGGCCTCACTCGCTGTTCATCCAAACCGGGGGAATTAGCACCTCCATGATGGAGGACAACCGGGGAGAAGGATCTGAAATTCCCTCTCCCCAAGGAAGGAAGAGGACCGCCTCTGAAGACCCGGAAACAAAGGTTTCCAAACGGGGGAAGAAATCTTCGCCAGAGGGTCCTGTCTCGAAGTGTGCCCTTGCCACACAGTGTCCGCAAGGGGATCAGCCTCCCACCAAGCTGTAAGTAAACAAAAAGTGCATAGTTGTAAAAATATCCAGCTTTACCTCTGAGGACAACAACCGGAACATATATCTTGTAGTTCGGATAGTAGCTGAGGGAGTCCCGGACTAGGGGGTGTCCGGATAGCCGGACTATCGTCACGGCCGGACTCCAAGATTATGAAGATACAAGATTGAAGACTTCGTCCCGTGTCCGGATGGGACTTTCCTTGGCGTGGAAGGCAAGCTTGGCGTCTGGATATGTAGATCTCCTACCATTGTAACCGACTCTATGTAACCCTAACCTATCCGGTGTCTATATAAACCGGAGGGTTTTAGTCTAGGGACGAACAACAATCATACCATAGGCTAGCTTCTATTGTTTAGCCTCCTTGATCTCGTGGTAGATCTACTCTTGTACTACCCATATCATCAATATTAATCAAGCAGGAGTAGGGTATTACCTCCATCGAGAGGGCCCGAACCTGGGTAAAAACATTGTGTCCCTTGTCTCCTGTTACCATCCGCCTAGACGCCTGATTCGGGACCCCCTACCCGAGATCCGCCGGTTTTGACACCGACATTGGTGCTTTCATTGAGAGTTCCTTTGTGTCGTCACCAATAGGCCCGATGGCTCCTTCGATCATCAACAGCGACGCGGTCCAGGGTGAGACTTTTCTCCCCGGACAGATCTTCGTGTTCGGTGGCTTTGCACTGCGGGCCAATTAAGCAGCCATCCGGAGCAGATCGAAAGCTACACCCCCAGCCATCGAGTCAGATTTGGAAGTTTAAACTATACGGCCGATATCCGTGGAGATATGATCTCTGACGGATTCGAGCCGCAGCTGCCGCCGCCTTTATGCGGATGGGCATGATCTAGCTCGCGGCGAACGGTGCTCGAGGCCGCACCAGTATCTGCTCCGACCCTTATCCGGAGCCGGAATCCCCGATCGAGGACGAGTGGTTGGACACCGCCTCGGGGGCTACAATCTCTACGGCGATCGAGCCGAACTCCATCCTTGTCCTTTGCGAAGACCTCGACTCCAGGGTGCCGGACTCCTCTCCGGACTCCGAACCCTCCCCGCCCTTGCCAATCGAATCTGATTGGGCGCCCGTTATGGAGTTCATGGCCGCAGACATCTTTCAGCACTCGCCCTTTGGCGACACCTGAATTCACTAAAGTCTCTCTCTTTATCCGGAGAGCCCTGGCCGGACTACGGACAGGAAGGTTGGGATGCGGACGACAAAGAAATTCAACGCCCACCCACCACCCACTTGGTAGCCACTGTCGATGATTTAACCGACATGCTAGACTACGACTCCGAAGACATCGACGGTATGGATGACGATGCCGGAGACGACCAAGACCCAGCGCCTACAGGGCACTGGAAGGCCACCTCGTCATATGACATATATATGGTGGACATCCCAAAAAGATGGGAACGGCGATGGAACAACGGAGGATGACCCCTCAAGAAACAGCGAGCGCCCGGCGTCGTGACGCCGCTCTAAATCCCGCCACAATAAAAGCAGTGATTCCGCACGGGAGATAATAACACCGGACGGTGCCAAAGAGAACCCCTCCAGCAGGACTCGGCGCGGGAGGAGGGAGAAGCATGCACCTGCGACGGTCTTGGCAGAAAAAAGAGGTTGAGGACGATAATTATGTGCCTCCCTCCGAAGATGAGGCAAGCCTCGACGACGACGAGTTTGTTGTGCCTGAGGATCCCGCCGAACAGGAGCGTTTTAAATGCAGGCTTATAGCCACGACAAGCAGCCTTAAGAAAAAGCAGCAACAGCTTAGAGCTGACCAAGACCTGCTAGCTAACAGATGGACTGAAGTCCTTGCAGCCGAAGAGTATGAACTCGAACGCCCCTCCAAAAGCTACACCAAACGCAGGTCGTTGCCTCGACTAGAGGAGGAAGCACCCAAGTCACCGGTATACGACATGGCAGACCGGCCACCCCGTGGCCGCGATAGAGAGGCCTCTAGACCCTCCGCTCAAGCCACACCCCGACGCCGCTCAAAAAGTACCAAGGCACGGGAAAAACACGCCGGACTTGCGAGATATATTGGAGGATAAGGCAAAACATACAAGATCGATCTACGGATCGCGTGGGCGCCAGCAATGCGGGATGATTACCGTCGCGCGGACACAAAGAAAATCGGCGGGCCGAACACAGTAGACAAAGCTCATATGAGCTACGTCGTGATATAGCCCAATACAGAGGCGCCACACACCCACTATGCTTCACAGATGAACTAATGGATCATCAAATCCCCGAGGGCTTCAAGCCCATAAACAATGAATCATACGATGGTACCACAGATCCCGCGGTCTGGATCGAGGATTATCTCCTCCATATCCACATGGCGCGCTGTGATGATCAACATGCCATCAAATACCTCCCACCCAAGCTTAAAGGACCAGCTCGACACTGGCTCAATAGCTTACCAACAGAATCAATTGGTTGTTGGGAGGACCTGGAAGCCGCATTCCTTGATAACTTCCAGGACACATATGTGTGACCACCAGACGCTGATGACCTTAGCCACATAATTCAGCAGCCAGAAGAATCGGCCAGACAATTCTGGACTCGGTTCCTAACAAAGAAAAATCAAATTGTTGACTGTCCGGATGCAGTGGCCCTTGCAGCCTTCAAACATAACATCCGCGATGAGTGGCTTGCCCGGCACCTAGGACAGGAAAGGCCGAAATCTATGGCAGACCTCACAACCCTCGTGATTCGCTTTTGTGCAGGAGAGGACAGCTGGCTAGCTCGAAGCAACAACTTGGCCAAACATCCTGATAGTCCGGATACCAAGGACAGCAATGGCAGGTCGCGTCGCAACAAGAACAAGCGCCGCATTAACGGTGATAATACTGAAGATACGACCGTCAATGCCGGATTCAGAGGCTCTAAACCCGGTCAGCGGAAGAAGCCATTCAAAAGAAATACCCAGGCCCGTCCAACTTGGACCGCATACTCGATCGCTTGTGCCAAATAAATGGCACCCCGAAAAACAGCCAATCACACCAACAGGGATTGTTGGGTGTTCAAGCAAGCGAGCAAGTTAAGTGCGAACTCAATGACAAGGGCTGCATAGCGATGACGAGGAAGAGCCCCGACCGCCGAACAATTGAGGACAGAAAGGTTTTCCCACACAAGTGCGGACGGTGAACATGATATACGCAACCCACATACCCAAAAGGAACCGGAAGCGTGCACTACAGGACGTATATGCGATGGAGCCAGTCGCCCCAAAGTTCAACCCATGGTCTTCCTGCCCAATCACCTTTGATCGAAGGGACCACCCCACTAGCATCCGTCACAGCGGCTTCGCCGCATTGGTTCTTGACCCAATTATTGCGGATTTCACCTCACCAGAGTCCTGATGGACGGCGGTAGCAGCCTGAACCTGCTTTATCAGGATACAGTGTGCAAAATGGGCATAGATCCCTCAAGGATTAAACCTACAAAGACGACCTTTAAAGGCGTCATACCGGGTGTAGAGGCCAACTGTACAGGCTCAGTCACACTCGAAGTGGTCTTCGGATCTCCGGATAACTTCCGAAGCGAGGAGTTAATTTTCGACATCGTCCCACTCCACAGCGGCTATCGTGCACTGCTCGGAAGAACCGCATTTGCAAAGTTCAATGCGGTACCGCACTACGCATACCTCAAGCTCAAGATGCCAGGCCCTCGAGGAGTAATCACGGTCAATGGAAACACCGAACGCTCTCTCCGAATGGAGGAGCACACGGCGGCCCTCGCGGCGGAGGTGCAAAGCAGCCTCTCACGGCAATTCTCGAGTCCGTCCACTAAGCGTCCGGACACCGCCAAGCGCGCCCGGAGTAACCTGCAACAAGACCACCTGGCACGATTCAAGCACAAGTAGCAGTCCGGCCCCAACCCCAGCCCTCATGAAATTGCGATGCTAGTATGACGCGTACATAATTACGCCCTAGAGATACCATGGGCATATGGGGAAGGGCAAGACAACGGCACGCCAAGAATGCGGCTCGACCGCACCAGGGGCTACCGTTTGTGTCATTTCCTTTTTCTTTTTCTTTTTCTTCCTTTTTTTTACTTTCAGGACTCCGTCTTTGAGAAGTCTTGTCCGACACTTGAATCGCCGAACTCACGATGCAACAGCCAGGGAAGTTGAAAGCCACGTCGAGTGTTCAGGTGGTCTCTCTTACGAGCATTATACCTGTTTTACATATCATCAAGCAGCTTACCTCGAGAGGACATGTCGAATAGTCCCATCCCTTGCTTATCGCACTATTTGTATTGTTCGCTTTCATTGCATACCTTTTGAATAAACAATACACAACTTTTGCTTATTATTGCTCTACTTCCTTTATATATACATGTGTTCATTTCATGACATGTTGCAACCGTACACTTTGGTACGGCCAATACACCAGGGGCTTAAGTATCCCAAAATCATGGTGTGATAAGTCCGAACACTTTCACAAGTGCGGCACCCCGAAATTATAGCATTATATGAATTGGCTCCGAATCATGTCTTGGGTCAATAGTTGGGTTTGCCCGGCTCCCGTGTTTTGGTACCTTACGATCCGCTAGATCGGCTAAGGTAGCACCGGGAGAACCACTGCAATTGTGCCCCGGTTATGCTGGGTCGAGCACCTCAGTGGAGAAAGCTAAAACTGACCGTCATGATAGGGCGAGAGCCGGTCGCTGTTCGAGAGGTTTTTTCGGCTCCCTAAAGACTTATGCCGCTTAGAGCGAGCAACCGGAATTGTCCGGCCAAGGCGTGGATAGCGCCCCGAACTCGGTCTTCCGAATACTAGAGGCTTCGCCGAAATTTAAAATTATAGAATTCTATGGCTAAGTGAGAGTGTTCAAGCATTATAAGTCCGGTTGCCTTGTTACATTTGTGTTGAGCGCCTCCCTAGATGGACCCAAGAATGGGAACAAGAGTGCTCAAGTTTATCCCGAACACCCCAGCACTCGTGGCATGGGAGCTGAAGCCAACGACTTGCCATCTCTCAAATTTGATAAACGGCCGCACAGAAGGTAATATTTTAAATTAATAAGCGTTGCTTAGCGCATATGAACAAGTTTTCAGCGTACAGGATAAAAAATGCGAGTTTATTCAAAAATTACATCTCTGGAGCACTCATCCGCTATTCGGCGAGCACCCTTCAGGAGGCCCTCATAGTACATTTCGGGCGTGCGATGTTCATGGCACTTCGGTGGCCCGTCCGTCACAAGCCTCTCCGCATCCAGCTTGCCCCAGTGCACTTTAGCACGGTCAAGTGCCCGACGGACACCTTCAATGCAGACGGAGCGCTTGATGACTTCAAGCCGCGGACAGGCATCCACCAGCCGCTGCACCAAGCCGAAGTAGCTCCCGGGCATGGCCTCCAATGGCCACAACCGCGCTATAAGGCCCTTCATGGCCTGTTCGGCGACCTTATGGAGCTCGACCAGCTGCTTCAGCTGGTCGCTCAGGGGCACCTGATGGTCGGCCTCAGCATACTGAGACCAGAGCACCTTCTCCGTGGAGCTCCCCTCCTGGGTGCGGTAGAATGAGGCAGCGTCAGACGCACTACGGGGCACATCTGCGAATGCTCCTGGAGAGCTCCGAATCCGGGTAAGTAAGAGGTAATTCACTATCACATGCTTGCTTTGCATAAAGAATGCCTTACCCGCCGCTATCTTCTTTAAAGACTCAATTTCTTGGAGGGATTTTTGGGCCTCGGCCTTAGCAGCTTTGGCACTCTCAAGAGCCGAGGCGAGCTCGGACTCTTGAGTCTTCAAGTCACGCTCCAAACTCTCTTGTTTTTCCACGAGAGCCTGGAGCTCTTGCCGTACCTTGGCCAGCTACGCCTCCCCCTTCTCTCGCTCGGTGCATTCCGCGGCCACTTTGTTTTCAGCCACGTACACCGCTTCCTTCAGGGTCGCCACCTCGTTCGTGGCCCCTGCAGTACCCATGTTATTCCTGTTATTTTTCGCAACCAAAACCTTTTCTATAAGGTATTTCTTTAATAAGGTATTACTTACCTTCCTTGTCCTCGAGCTCCTTCTTGGCTTGTCCGAGCTTGTTCTCGGACCGCTCGAGGTTCTGCTTCAATAAATTGACCTCCGCAGTCAGTGCGGCAGAGGTCAGCAGCGTAGCCTGCATTCCCATATTGACATACTTATGTTAGACTCCTGCGTATATCTTTTTAGATCCTTAGTCCGGTTTTCTTTACGAACACCGAACTAAGCATCGAGAACTACTGTCTATGCGGTTATATTTTTACATATTCTAAAACTTACCTCAAAGCACATTAGAAGGCTGGTACAGGCTTCAGTCAGCCCGCTCTTGGCGGACTGAACTGTCCGGATCACCGCACTCATAACAGTGCGGTGCTCCTCCTCGATGGAAGCGCCGTTAAGCGCCTCCAGTAAGCTATCCGGTGCCTCCGGTTGGACGGAGGACACCGGCGTCTTACCCTTCTTGCGAAGGATCCGCTGTCCGGACTTCGGAACCGCTGATGGTTCCGGCATGGAGTCCGGACGAGGGTCGGGCTTAGAGCCCCTGGGGATCTTGCCCCCCGCGCACCTGGAGTCCGGGAGGTCGCCTTGTGGCACCTCCTGCGCTACCTCCTCTTGACCAAGCCCCTCTTGGGGCCCCGCCGAGGCATCGCCCGCAGCGTGAGGCGAGGAGGCGGTCGGGCAGTACTCTCCATTTCCGGCAGAGCCCAGGACCCACTTGATGAATCGGCGAACTCGCCCTTGGGCGAGCTGCACGGTTATTCAACATTAGAGAACACTCTGCAATAATAAAAAAACCATGGGTATCCGTACACTTACGATCTTGCTAGGGGCTTGGCCCTTGTAAGCCAGTCCTCCTCGTCATCGTCGACGTTGGTGGAGAAGTCCGGAGGAAGGGTTCTTCCCTTCTTGGACCCTCCGGCCTCCCAGTGGGGCGGCCTTCCTTTCTTCTCCTCCCCACTGGGAGGAGCTTCTTCTTCCTCCTCATCTTACGGAGAAGATTCCGGCTCGAATTTGACAGCACTCGGCGCCGGAGCTCCTTCGAGTTCCGTGACCTCCTTCTTGGCCTTCTTCTCCGGCACCACGTGCGGCGCCAGAGCCCGGCAGCCCGTCAACCGGGCGTCCGCTGGGTCTTCGGCAAAAGGGCAGACGATTAATCTGTCCGAACGTCTTCAGCCAGTCCTGTCAAAGATTAGGGAGTTTTAGATCCCACGTAGAGTCAATCTATGAAAAAAGAGTCCCATAAAGGGTAAAATAACTTACCTCGCCGGCTGGACGCTGCGAGCTGTATCCGCGATCTTTGGTAGCGGATGATGGGGCTTCGGCGCCCTTGAACAGCACCTTCCAGGCATCTTCGTACGTAGTGTCGAAGAGCAAGTTCAAGGTTTGGTGCTGTGCCGGATCGAACTCCCACAAGTTAAAGGCCCTTTGTTGGCATGGGAGAATCCGGCGGATGAGCATCACCTGGATTACGTCGACAAGCCTAAGATTCTTGGCCACCAGGTTTCGGACGCATGTTTGAAGTCCGGATGTCTCATCCGAATTCCCCCACGTCAGGCCCGTCTCTTTCCATGACGAGAGCCGTGTGGGGAAGCCAGATCTGAATTCGGGGGCCGCCACCCATTTGGTGTTGCCGGGCTCGGTGATGTAGAACCACCCCGATTGCCACCCCTTTATTGTCTCCACGAAGGCGCCTTCGAGCCATGGGACTTTGGCCATCTTGCCAACCATGGCGCCTCCGCACTCCGCTTGACGGTCGTCCACTACCTTCGGCCGGACGTTGAAGATATTCAACCATAAGCCAAAGTGGGGCTGGATGCAGAGGAAAGCCTCGCACACGACGATAAACGCCAAGATGTTGAGGATGAAATTCGGGGCCATGTCATGGAAGTCCAGGCCGTAGTAGAACATGAGCCCCCAGACAAATGGGTGAAGAGGAAAACCTAGTCCGCGGAGGAAGTGGGGGAGAAACACCACCCTCTCACGGGGCCCAGGGGTCGGAATGAGCTGCCCCTTGTCGGGAAGCCTGTGCGCGATGTTGCCGGACAAGTATCCGCCCTCCCGTAGTCTTGCGATGTGCCCCTCCGTGACGGAGGAGGCCATCCACCTGCCTCCCGCTCCTGACATGATTGGAGAAAGGTTGAGGTGGGATGTGCGGACTTGGGCGCTGGAGCTCGAGTGCGTGGAAATGGATAAGCAAAGGAGGAAGAAGGCGTAGGTAAGAAGGTGGATCCTTATCCCCTTATATAGACGGACGGAGCTACGTGTCCCCCACCAGCCTGGTAAAACTCGCTTATTTCCCAAGCGCCGTAATCAATGGCGCGGATGGGTTACCCACGTCCGTATTGATGAGAATCCCGGAATAAGGGGCACGATCTATGCTTTGATAAGACGAGCCAAGGAAACCGCCTCGCTAAACACACTGAGGTGGGAACAGTAAAAAACGATTCATATAAAGGCCTTGCCGTGGTGTGATGTCACGCCGCGGAATACGTCAGCAGATCTGTGCAAAAATTATTCTCTCTACGGTGTTATGTGGAACTTGTTTTGCAGAGCCGGACACTATCCTTGTGTTCAAAACCTTCTATGAAGTATTCGGAGGAGGAACCCGCCTCGCAATGCCGAAGACAATCAACGCGCCGGACTCATCGTCATTGAAGCGTGGTTAAGGGGCTATTGAGGGAGTCCCGGACTAGGGGGTGTCCGGATAGCCGGACTATCGTCACGGCCAGACTCTAAGATTATGAAGATACAAGATTGAAGACTTCGTCCCGTGTCCGGATGGGACTTTCCTTGGCGTGGAAGGCAAGCTTGGCGTCTGGATATGTAGATCTCCTACCATTGTAACCGACTACTGTGTAACCCTAACCTATCCGGTGTCTATATAAACCGGAGGGTTTTAGTCCATAGGACGAACAACAATCATACCATAGGCTAGCTTCTAGGGTTTAGCCTCCTTGATCTCGTGGTAGATCTACTCTTGTACTACCCATATCATCAATATTAATCAAGCAGGAGTAGGGTATTACCTCCATCGAGAGGGCCCGAACCTGGGTAAAAACATCGTGTCCCTTGTCTCCTGTTACCATCCACCTAGACGCACAGTTCGGGACCCCCTACCCGAGATCCGCCGGTTTTGACACCGACAGTAGCCCTTCTCGACAGAGTTCGTCTTCGGGGGATCTTCTTCCGGAGATGATGGAGAGTGAAACACCTCCCCGTGCCACCTCGCCTCATGAGGCGGGTGTCGCTGAAGTGTCGTCGCGAAGGGCTTCTACTGATCCGCCAAGGCCAGAGGGTAATCCCTTGGCCACCCGAAGTCCTCAGTATTTGGCTTCTAAGGAGAGCGACAGAAAGAGTCCGGAACCATCCGGTGTGCGATCGGACGCACTGAAGGATCTTCTGGAGCAAGCGGCTATCTCAGAGGCGCATCGTACGCTAATGGGTACGGTGATTCATAGGATTTCGTCCGCCGAAAGCGGATTGCATGAAGCTTTCATGAGTCTTCTGAAAGGCTTTGAGGTACGTGAAATAGTGTGTGTTTTTGATAAAGATCAAGACACGGTAGGTGTGCCCTATGCGAATAGTAGCCCCTGAGACTCTGGTTGCCGTCGAGAATGGCGGCGAGCAGAGGATCACAATCCTAGGTAATAAACAGTCCGCCTTCATGTGCAGGTGGTGGAGGGTCCGGTGGCTAGCCGGACTAGTGAGTTTGCCGAGCTGAACCGGCAACTTGATGCGGCCGGTGCCGACATCGTGCTTGTCAATAAGCGGCTCGACAAGGCACAGGGTATGTGATCTCTCCGGTGATCAACACATAGTAAGAGGAGCATGATTCTAGTATCTTTAATATGTGTGACTGCAGATGGGGCTGCCGCCTTGGAGACCCTTCGAGCGGAACTTGCCCGAGCCAAGGAACGAGCCCGGAATAGTGATGCGGCCGCTCTAAAGGCGGTCGAAGAGCTGAGAGCCGAACAGGCTACACATTGCCAAAGCAATGAAAAAATGGCCAAGATGGCCGTTGAGTTGAAAGATGTCGCCGACCGTTACCAGCCCCTTGAAAAAGAAAACCGAGCGAAGGCGACGGACCCGGAGAAGGCCATGGTAGCAGCCAAGGAAGCCCGCTCTAAATTTAGAGCGGCGAAGGAAGAGCTGCGTCAAGCTGGAGATATTGCAGCTGGGAAGCCCTTTTTTTGCGGACAAGGTTCGGAGATCCGAAGTATGCCCCTCTTTATAAACTAAGGAGTTCTGCAGACGCATACGTGGATTTGGCAGCCAGTGCTGCTGATTCGGCCGGGTACTTCAAGGATCAGAAAGATCGTGAAGTGGAAAAGCTGTTCTGGTCACAGTTCGATGGTCTAGCGCGTCCGCTGTTGTTGAATGAGCGAATGGCCGAGTGGGCCGAGCTCCATAGGTTGTCCGGGCGTGCCATGAGGTCTGTTGTGGATCATCTGTGGCCGGAAGGGCCAAGGCCGAATAGTTATTTTAGTTTAGTGCAACAGTTCCTGGGTGTTGTGCCGCACATCGATGCTATGAAGAGGTCGGCGTGCATAGACGTCGCGCGGATGGCACTTGCCCATGTTAAAACATACTGGGCAGAGATGGAAACTACCGCTGTTGCATCCCCGAGTCTGGCCGTGGGCCGAGTATCTGTCGAGCACTACTTTGCAGAAGTCCTTGAAGGCGCTCGCTCAATAGAGGGTCAGTTCTCGAAGAATATTATGTTCTAGTGACATTTATTCCCATTGTAAAAACAATGTTTTATTGAATTATGAAGGTTGTGTTTATACTTTTGCCTGAAAATGATGCCTCCTGTGCGGCCGTTTATGTATGTATGTAACTAACCTGAAAGTTTGCAGTCGTCGGCTTCAGCCCCCATGCATATAAAGCGGTGGTGTTCGCAAAAAACGCGTATTCACACTTGATCCAACGTCTTGGTCCATTAAGGAGGTGGTACCGCAGTGAACAAGGCAATCATAGTATATTGCTTTAACACTTTCACTTAGCCATAGGAGTTTGACGGTGGGGCTACTATATAGCCCCTGGTACCTCCGCGCTCGTCCGGATACGGGGCGCGTATGTACATGATCGGGAAACGGACCTTCGTTAATGCGGAGGAATCCCGAAGATTCCAGTAAGTCATCGAGTGGTTGACCAGTCTCACGCTTTATCATGGCAGTCAGTTTTCGGCTTTCTCTACTAAGGTGCTCATCCGGATGAACCAGGGCACAATCGCAGTAGTTCTCCCGGTGCCTCCTTAGCTGATTGAGCAGAACGTAAGGTAGCAAAACACGGGAGCCAGGCAAACCCAACATTTGACCAAAGACATGATTCAGAGCTGATGCATATAAGGCCAAACTCGCGACGCCGAACACTCCCTAAGGTATTCGGTCTTTATGACATATGTCGAGCTGAACAGTGCCCTTGATAATGAACCCCGAGTGTCTAGGTACGTGCAATTATCTGACGTGGCGAAATGCCAATAACGTCAGCATCCTTCTCGGTTATACTAAGTATCCGGAGGATGTGAACAACAAGAGACAGTAAAAAAGGTTTACATAGTGTCTTAATCTAAAAAGAAACCTTTCAGCGGGTCCCTGCTGCACGTCTGTGCGTGTGTCTCCGTTGTGCCATATCCTGGACGGGTGTGGCGCGATTGTCATCTGTAAAAGAGAAGAGCTTAGGTGAAAGTTGTTGTGCCAGAAAATTGGTTATTCTCAATAAACCATTAAAATTCAAGATAAGTCAGGTTGAGCCGAACTAGCCCTGATTACACGCGGGAAGCCCCTGGTACCATCTATGGGGGTATATCCATCAAACCGTTCGGGATTATCCAACCTGTTACATCTAGTAATGCACCGCACTCGTCTAGCCGTGTCCGCGGTCTTAGCGACCGATCCTTTATTCTGGTTGGAGGGGCTTCTTTTGTGTTCGGCTATTAAAGCCGTCGCACATTCTTCCGCTTGTAAGGAACGTTCAACATTTCCGCTAATGGTGAGGATGCCACGTGTGCCGAGCATCTTGAGCTTGAGGGAAGCGTAATGCGGTACTGCATTAAAGCGAGCGAATGCCGCTCTTCTGAGTAGTGCTTGATAGCCACTTCGGAATGGAGCGATGTCGAAGGTTAACTTTTCGCTTTCAAAGTTGTCGGGAGAACCAAATACAAACTTAGTAATAGGGAGCCCGTGCAGCGGGCCTCTGCGCCTGGTATTACTCCCTTGAAGGTAGTATTACTATGGCTTATTTTTGTTGGGTCTATCCCCATTTTCCGGACTATGTCCTGATATATCAGGTTTAGACTACTGCCGCCATCCATGAGGACTCGTTTGAGATGGTATCCATTTATTATTGGGTCTAACACCAAGGCAGCCAATCCTCCGTGTTGGATGCTTGTCGGGTGATCCCTGCGATCAAAAGTAACCGGGCAGGTCAACCAGGGGTTTAACTTGGGGGTGACGGGCTCTACGGCGCGTGTGTTTCGGGGTGCTTGCTTTCTTCTCCTCTTCGTCACGTGAATCATGCTTACTGTTTTAACCTCTTTTGGTAATTTTTTCTGTTCCCCAGTGCTTTGCTGGCGCGGCTCGTCCTCGTCTTCACTTGGTGTATCCCTCCCCTTGTGTTCGGCGTTTAGCTTACCAGCCTGCTTGAAGACCCAGCATTCTCTGTGGGTGTGATTTGCAGGTGTATCGGGGGTGTTGTGAATCTGACATAGTTTGTCTAGAATCTTGTTTAGGTCGGACAGTCCATCTCTGCTGCCTTTAGAAGGCTTTTTCCGTTGACCTTGTCGAGAGGCTCTGAATCCGGCGTTTACCGCCGTATTGTCTGGGCTGTCTTCTGTATTTCGACGCTTGCTTTTACTGCTTTGCGGTTTTCCGTTGCCATCCCTGACTTCGGATGTGCTAGGGTTGCTGGTGCTATTGCAGGCCAACCAGCTATCTTCGCCCATGCAAAAGCGGGTCATGAGGCTTGTTAGGGCTGCCATTGTTCTTGGTTTTTCTTGGCCGAGGTGTCTGGCGAGCCATTCGTCTCGGACACTATGCTTGAAAGCTGCTAAGGCTTCGACATCCGGGCAGTGGACGATTTGGTTCTTCTTCGTGAGAAACCTGTTCAAAGCTTTCGGGCTGACTCTCCGGGCTGTTGAATTATATGACTTAAATTGTCTGCATCCGGACGTCGGACGTAGGTCCCTTGAAAATTAGATCAAAAAGTATCCTCGAGCTCCTCCTGACTTCCAATTGAGTTTTCAGGGAGGCTTTTCAGCCAGTGCCGAGCTGGTCCTTTAAGCTTGAGGGGCAAGTATTTAATGGCGTGGAGATTGTCTCCGCGAGCCATATGTATATGGAGGATAAAGTCCTCAATCCAGACCGCAGGGTCTGTGGTCCCGTTGTATGCTTCTATGTTCACTGGTTCGAATCCTTCTGGACATTCGTGGTCCAGCACTTCATCGGTGAAACATAGGGGGTGTGCGGCACCCCTGTATTTACACTACTAGGGAAAAGCCTATACACAGAATCTTAGCAGCAACGCGGCTCAAAAAGGAGCGCTGCTGCTAATTAATAGTAGCACGTGTGCGGGTAACCCGCTACTGACAAGTTTTTAGCAGTAGCGCGCTCGGTGTAAACCGCACTGCTACAAATATCGACCGGCGGTGTCCACCAAACTCCATTTAGCAGCAGCGCGGTGCCGCGAGCCGCGCTACTGCTATGGATGTAGTAGTAGCACGCTTTTTCTGAGGTCGCTGCTGCTAAATTTCAAATTGGCACACTTTTTGGTCCCGATTAGCAGTAGCGCCGTTGCCCAAAGCGTCTTCTTGCTACTTCATAGCAGCAGCGGCGTTTTAACTCCAGCGCCATCGCTAATCCGCTTTCAACCCACCGCCTTTTCCCCAGCCATCCCTCCCCCTCCCCCTCCTCTCTTCCCTTTCCCCAACCTCCCACATGCTCCCGCTCACACTCTTCTTCTTCCTCAATACTTCTCCCCCATTACTCTCCCTCTTCTATCTACCTTTCTCTCTCTTCATTACTCTTACCTAACTACACCACCTCCAATAATGCATCTCCTTTCTCTTTTTACTTCCCCCTCCACTAGTTGAAGTTGTCTCCTCCCAAATTAGGTAGCTAGGTAGATGTAGGATTTAGTTAAGTGACCTTTTTGCCCCTAACTAGATCTATCTTTGTCAAGAAGAGCTTTGTGCACTTTTGATCTCCCTACAACATCATCCCCAACGTGTGCTCGATCTCGAGATACAGGTGCTTAAAATTTCATGCTTTTGCAAAATGGAAATATGTTTATGTGTGTGTGATATGTTTATGGAAATTGTGTGTGTGGCATGAGTTGACGACAAATTGTGCTTTTGAGTTGCCTATGTTTTGCCGAAATGTCGATTTATTTCCGTTTCGGCGAATTCCGGGCAAACTCTAGATCCATATATGTCCTATTTTTAGGGAAGGTCATGCTGAATTTTTGTATGACTTTGATGCATGCACGCATTTTTATAATCTATTTGTTTTGTTATTACCGTGCAGACGTTCATCATGGTCAGTGGAACGATGGTGGACAGGTGGTTGCGGTCGGCGGTGCAGGACATGAAAGAAAACAACTTTGTGAGGTTTTATGTCCATGTCGAAAATGCAAAGGAATAGTTTGGCTCGACCCCTATGACGATGGTCGTGTCAAAGCGCACCTGCTCATGACTGGTTTCACGGATGT
This sequence comes from Aegilops bicornis, assembly GCA_021605145.1. Lineage (NCBI taxonomy): Eukaryota > Viridiplantae > Streptophyta > Magnoliopsida > Poales > Poaceae > Aegilops > Aegilops bicornis. Next base: position 550,882,788 of record CM038672.1, on the reverse strand, counting down.
CTATACTCGGTGGATAACTGAAGATGAGGATGACGATGTTGATGATGCCGACGGAGCAGGCAATGATGACACGGGGCAAGACGAAGAGATGATCGATAATGGCGGTGGGGAAGAGGCCGAACATGGCGGCGGAGAAGGGGTCGGACATGGCGGAGGAGAAGGGGCCGGACATGGCGGCGGAGAGAACGACATGGACTCCAAAGCAGAGTTAAATCGGTACTAAGTTCAATCGCAAGGGACCCTCATGTTCAAGCATTGCTTCGCAAGGAGGCAATCTTGAGAGAGCTGCTTCTAGAGAGGAGGCTAAGCTGGAGCAAGCGGTGGTAGACTCGAACACTCCATTGTATGATGGTTGCAATCACGAGGTGACCCGCTTGAGTTTCACGCTCCAACTCCACGAAGGCGAAGGCTAAAAACAAATGGACCGACACTAGCCTCGATGAGCATCTCAAGTACCTAAAGGATGTTCTTCCCACGGGTAATCTATGTCCTACTAGTGTTGATGAGGCCAAGAAGATCGTGTGCCCTCTTGATCTGCCACACGTTAAATACCATGCATGCATCAATGATTGCAAAATTTATCGGAAGGAGCACGCGGAAAAAACAAGCTGTCCGGTGTGCAATGCTTCTCGATACAAGAAGGCCGGGAAGAAATGTCCCCAGAAAGTTGTATGGTACACTACTAGGAAAAGGCCTACTAATGGCGCACCGGTTTTTCCTACTAATGGCGCACTACCGGTGCGCCATTAGTAGCACGCCATTAGAATTTTTTACTAATGGCGCACCACTGGTGCGCCATTAGTATCTGGTATACTAATGGCGCACCTGGCAGTGCGCCATTAGTATGTAACTCCATGCGCCATTAGTATGCCTCCCGGGAATGGCGGAGGCATCGTGGAGCAACTCCCCTCCGTCTACCAAGCATCACCGTGGTGAGGCGTCTGGCAAGGAGCCGCTGGTGGTCGACGTCGACGTTCCGGTCCCCGGGCAGAAGCGGGACTACACGGTGCCGCTCAAGGTTGATATCCACCTGAAGGAGCCGCTGGATGTCGTATGCACCAGCAATCCAGACGAAGCCGACAAGATGATCCGCAAGATGAGGAAGAGGCTCGGCGGCATGCTTTCTCGGAATATCGGCGTTGATGTCGAGTATACCAGGGAAGACAAACCTCCACAAATTGCTGCAGTTCTGCAGTTATGCATGGAGGATCTCGTCCTGGTATACCACATCACCTGACAACCAAATGGTAAAAACATCCGATTACGAAGTAGTTTTTGGTGATCATACAAAATGTTGTCTACAAGTTTTTTGATCATTTAGTAGCTATTATGAATGTTGTCTTGTAATGCAAAAGATTGCAAAAAAATACATCATTGAGATGTTATGCTTGTTGTTTTGATCATCTGAGAATGTTGTCTTGTAGTTGTTGTGATCATTTAGTAGTTGTTGTGATCATACTATTTTAACTGAATTTTGGTCGGAATCTGAAGATGCGATTTTAACTGAATTTTGCTTCAACTGAACCCATTTTAATTCTGTAGTTTCTGAAGTTTTTGAAGTAGATGAATTTGAATGCTAAAGATTATTTTGATGCAGGCCCAAGGAACTCCGCCCGCTCCTGCAGGAGAAGAAGCTGTACACCTTTGTTGGCTTACGCATTGGAGGCGACAAGGAGAAGCTGAAGTTATGCGGTTTGGAGATCAACCCGACAAATGCGTCGACTTGCGGCGCAAATGGATAGTTCCAAACAATGGAAAGAATTGGCAGTCTTTGCCTGAGTTTGCAGCCAGCCTCATCCACCAATCCTACTCAAAAATGAAGCAGAAGATCGGCGAATTCGGACCACCTACTATGGGTGGGACAGCCTTTGCAAAAACAAGCTCATCGAGTGCAGCTGCGAAAGATGCGTCGTCACCTCTGAGCATGGAAGAAAATCGAAATCACCAAAGAAGGTTTCGAGCTCTGGCAAGAGGCGGAGGATCATTGGGATGACCCCTACTACTGGGGATATTGAGTTGTTTGTGGTATTGGGATGACCCCTACTACGGTGTCTCAGTTTGCAGTTATGTGGTTGAACAAGTTTGCTTTTGTTATGTTGAACAAGTTTGCTTTTGTTATGTTTAACAAGTTTGCTTTTGTAATGATGAACAAGTTTGCTTTGGTTGTCAGTTGACATCATCTCATCGCTGAGCATGGTTTAGTTTTACCTTTATCTATTCATTATTTAGGCAGAGCTATTCAGGCATGGAAGATATAATCATCCTTATGGTGAGGATCGCAATGTTTTTGGCTTCCAAGTTTCTAATGACACATGATCTTTCCAACCACATAACTTAACTGCAAACATTTCCCCTGTAAATTGTAGTTACACATTCCAACCAATACCTGCAGGTTGTAATTTCATACTGAATGACCATCAATGACTAAGTGAAGCAAATAATTGCTATGCAAATAATTGCTATAATCATCCTTGTAGTTACACATTCTCCTCTTGCTCTCTACTTTCTCTCTTCTCTTCTTCAGTTAATTAACTGAATTTTACTGATGTTGTTGTTAACTGAATTTTACTAGTTAAACACATTATAACTTGAGTCTAACTTAGGACAAGTTAAACTTAAGCTAGAAGATACAAGTTGAACACACACCAGGCAATTTTTATAATATTATCAGAAAAATATCTTCAGTGTAACTCATGACAAGAAAAATCTCCACTAGAATAGGACTAGCATTTAAGAGTAATTTCCTCCAGTCAAACAAAGTTCAAACAAAAACTGACAACAGTCTTTTGATTAAGAGTCAAGTCACAACACTCTTTGAAGTTCAAACAAAAAATGACAACACTTGTTTGATCTGTCTCCTCCAAGAAAGAGCCAAGTCAGTCTCACCCAACTAGGGAAACATCAGTTAGACCACTAGCAATTGGGAATACACAACTGGGGCTAGGTTTGTGCTCTAGCTAGGCAGTAAAACATAGCATATAGAGGCATTGCCTTCCTCTGCTGCAAGTGGGGATGTGAGCAGGATTATCACAATTAGATCACTAATTTGCTGGAATCTTATTTACAATTTTCTTCAAACTAGTTACCACTCACTAGTATAATGTTTTCTAAACTGGTTGCCATCATCTCCCTTTTTATCATTTTGGTTATGTGAAATTAGTTGTAGTGAGTGGCCAAGCAACCACTAGCAATTTGTGCATAACACTTCACGGTAGTTTTACCTGTAAGCCCCCCTCTTACGGCAACCTAGTAAAAAAATTATACTACACAGGAAGCATCTGTTTCCATCTCTCTCGTATAAAGGTTTAGCATTTGGCTGAATTGGTGAGCGAGAAATGGGAAAAACTAACAACTCAAACAGCAAATGTCATATATATGTTGGAAATTGCAGTGATAACTGATCGGCGTGTTCCATTTGTCAATGGTATTTACAAACTAATTCTCTTCGTTTTCTTGGGGAAAAGTTGCTCTTTGCTTAACTACTAGCAAAATCATTGTGCATTGTTTTTTGTAATAGTGTATCGATTGTTTAAATGCTTGTGCCATCATGGCCCTAACTATACCCAGAATGATGCCACTTTGCCGTTCGGGCGCTCTTGTTGGATTGAAATACTACGATCGGAATCAACAGGATTATCGCTGATTCTTTGGACAAATAGAGTGTTCTTGAGAAGGAAGAGGGAGAGGAGGCGGAGCTCACGGGAGGCGCAAGGAGGCCTGCTGACGGCTTAGTAGCAACAGAGGTGGCGAAGTTGAGGAAGGCGATGGCGACCGAGGAAGAAGAGGTGGAGGGGAGGGTGGAGGGTCGGCGCCCGTCGTGCCACAGTTCCATGACTCGCCCGGCCCGGTGTTGAAGCAGATTCTGCCCGCCGCCTTACTGCCGCCTCGCACGGTGGAGCTTCGATGGCTGGGAAAGGCGAGGGAGGGTGGGTGGAGTGCGGTCAAGGCGAGGAGGGTGGATTGGGAGCGGACGGTGATGAGGGGCAGGAAGGGGCTGACTGGGGCGGCGACGGAGACGGAGGCAGGCCTTGAGGCGGCGGCGTGGGTCGAGAACAGCAGGTGGATCTGGTGGCGAGGGAGAGATGGTCGAAGGGAGGGAGGATATCTAGGGGGAGGGTTCTAACGGCGCACCGTCCAGTCGTGCGCCATAAGTATGACTATTCTAATGGCGCACCAACCATCGGTGCGCCATTAGAATTTTGTTTTAATCTAGCCCACTAACCATATCTACAACCTAACCCTATCTACAATAGAACCCACCCACTAGCCCGACTGGTCAACACGCAGCACACACACCAGGAGGTCCTGGGTTCGATTCCCAGGCTCCCCAATATTTTTCTTATGCATTTTAAATGCTGTTTTTTATATTTATTTGTGTTTAAATATTTACAAACTAGTTTAAATCATAACAGTAATATTTATTTTATAAAAACAGTAATAATTTTATAAAAATATGTTCAAATTTCTTACTTGAAAATATCATCGGCGTGGCGGTGGAGGCGGGGAGGTGCGGGGATCGAGATTGAGATGGAGGAATCGAGATCGAGATGGAGGATCGAGATCAAGTGTCCTCATGAATTCAAAAAGTGCCCATGAAATTTAAAAATATTCATGATATCAAAAAGTGCCCATGAAATACAATCGAGAAATGAAGACTACGATTTAAATACAATCGATCTTAGCTAGCTATCTGTTCACAATCCATTCCGATGATCTTCCTTTTGCCTCTCCTCACGACAACACGACCGGGCTTTGGCGGGTCGGAAATGAAGAAGCATTGGTCCACTTGGGAAGCCAGTACCCATGGCTCATTTTTCACGGTGACGTTATGCCCTTGATCTTGGATTTAACCGGGTATAAACACGACTGGGCTTTGGCATAGTGCGCCATTAGTAGGTTTGCAAAAAGTAAAAAAAATTATATACTAATGGCGCCTTTGTCTTGGTAAATGCGCCATTACTAGTTCTAACTAGTAATGGCGCATTTGCCATCCATGCGCCATTAGTTTGTATGGAAAAATGGGGAAAAATCAATAGTAGTGGTGCACCGTGAGCACGGTGCGCCATTAGTGTCTTCCACACTAATGGTGCACGAGCAACCGGTGCGCCATTAGTATATAGTACTGGCGCACTACTTGCCTGGTGCGCCATTAGAATCAGTCCTATCTATAGCCCTTTTCCTAGTAGTGGTACTTACCGATCACTCCCCGTCTCCAGAGGTATTTTTTAGATCCCAAGGAAGAAAAGCTAATGTGCTGGCACACAGAGAGGAAGAAGCCCGACGATGGAGATGATCCGAAGCTGAGACACGTGAAGGATGGAAGCCAGTGGAGAGCGTTGAACAGCTTCTATCGGTATTTTGAATGTGATGCAAGGAACACCGTGCTCGGCGCGTGTACCGATGGCATGTATCCGTTTGGCAACCAGAACACCAACCATAGCACATGGCCCGTGTTTGTATGGATGTACAACCTCCCTCCCCCCCTGGTTGTGCATGAAATCGAAGTACATTCACATGAGCATGCTTATTCAAGGGCCGAAACAACCAGGAAATAATATTGATTTGTATCTGGGGCTACTTCAAGAGGAGTTAGACACGTTATGGAAAACACCGGCCAAGACATGGGACGCCAGCTGTCGGTGTCAAAACCGGCGGATCTCGGGTAGGGGGTCCCGAACTGTGCGTCTAGGCGGATGGTAACAGGAGACAATGGACACGATGTTTTACCTAGGTTCAGGCCCTCTTGATGGAGGTAAAACCCTACGTCCTGTTTGATTAATATTGATGATGTGTGTTACAAGAGTAGATCTACCACGAGATCAAAGAGGCTAAACCGTATAAGCTAGCCTATGGTATGATTGTTGTTAGATCCCTACGGACTAAAACCCTCCGGTTTATATAGACACCGGATAGGGTTAGGGTTACCTGAGTCGGTTACAATGGTAGGAGATCTACATATACGTATCGCCAAGCTTGCCTTCCATGCCCAGGAAAGTCCCATCCGTTCACGGGACGAAGTCTTCAATCTTGTATCTTCATAGTCTTGGAGTCCGGCCGATGATGATAGTCCGGCTATCCGGACACCCCCTAGTCCGGAACTCCCTCAGTAGCCCCTGAACCAGGCTTCAATGACGACGAGTCCGGCGCGCATATTGTCTTCGGCATTGCAAGGCGGGTTCCTCCTCCGAATAATTTATAGAAGATTGTGAACACCAGGATAGTGTCCGGCTCTGCAAAAATAAATTCCACATACCACCGTAGAGAGAATAATATTACACAAGATCAATCTGCTGACGTATTTTGTGGCGTGACGTCGCACCACTACCAAGCCTTTACTCAAATTGTTTTTATTGTTCCACCTCAGCGCTTTTAGCGAAGCGGTTTCCTTGACACGTCTTGTCGAAGCAGATATCGTGTTCCCCTTATTCCGGGATTCCCATCGATACGGACATGGGTAACCCAACCGCGGCATTGATTGTGGCGCTTGGTAGATAAGCGAGTTTTACCAGGCCGGTGGGGACACATGTTTTTTGTCCGCCCATATAAGGGGATAAAGATCCAACCCTTTTGCCAGCGCCTTCTTCCTCCTTGGCTTATCCATGTCCGCGAACTCGAGCTCCAGCGCCCACGTCCGCACTTCTCACCTCAACCTTCTCCAACTATGTCCGGAGCGGGAGGCAAGTGGATGGCCTCCTCCGTCACGGAGGGGCAGATCCAGAAGCTTCTTGCGACGCCGGATATTTGTCCGCAACATCGCACATCGGCTCCCCGACGAGGGAGAGCTCGTCCCCAACCCAGGCCCCATGAGAGGGTAGTATTTCTTCCCCATTTCCTCCACGGACTGGGCTTCCCTTCATCCCTTTGTCCGGGGATCATGTTCTACTACGGCCTAGATTTCCATGATCTGGCCCCGAATTTCATCCTCAACATCTCGGCATTTATCGTCGTGCGAGGCATTCCTCTGCATCCAGCCCCACTTGACTTGTGGCTCAAGACCTTGATGTCAAGACGAAGGTTGTGAAGGGCTGCCAAGCGGAGTGCGGAGGATCCATGGTGGGCAGGATGTCCCACGTTACGTGGCTGGAGGGCACTTTCGTGGAAACCATCAAGGGGTGGCAATCGGGGTGGTTCTACATCACCGAGCCGCGTGATCCTGATTTGGCAGCGGCCCCTGAATTCAGATTTGGCATCCCCACACGGCTCACCTCCTGGAAAGAGAGTGGCCGAATTTGGGGGGATTCGGAGGAGCTGACCGGACTCCAAGCCTGTATCCAGAAGCTGGTGGACAAGAAGCTCAAGCTTGTCAACGTAGTCCAGGTCATGCTCATCCGCCGGATTCTCCCGTGCAAGCACGGACCACTGAGCAGGCTCTTGACACTACGTCACGAAGATGTCCGGAAGGTGCTGTTCAAGGCGCCAAGCTCCTGCATCCGCTACCGAAGATCGCGGATTCTGCCGCATGGCGTCCAGTGACAAGGTAAGTGATTTCACCACTTGTTTTCCATAGTTTGGCTCTATGCGGGATCTAAACTCCCTTTACCTTTGACAGAATGGCTGGCGAAGGCGAACGGATTACTGTCCGGCCCCATTGCCGGAAGGACCCAGCGGACGCCCGCCTAACGGGCTCTTGGCTCCGGCACCCCACGTGGTACCGGAGAAGAAGGCCAAGAAGACGGCCACGGGGACTCGGAAGAGTTCCCGTTTTCAGGTGCTATCGGATGATGAATCCGAGGCCGACTCCTCCCACCAAGGTGAGGAGGAGAAGAAGAAATCCTCTCCCCCAGCGGGGGGAGGAAAGAAAAGGAAGGCCTCCCCAACAAGGGAGGCCGAAGGGTCCAAGAAGGGAAAAACTTTTCCTCCGGACTGCTCCGCCAACGCCAAAGGACGACGACGAGGATCGGCCCCCAAGGGCCAAGCCCTGGCGAGATCGTAAGTATCCGGACTCCCGAATAACCCGAGGTTTTTTCTTTTCGCCACATATTGTCTTTCTAATGCCGCATACAACCCTGCAGTCCGCCCAAGGATGATCTTCCCGTTTCATCGAGCGGGTCCTTGGGTGCGTCGGATATGGATTCCCTTCCGACTGCCTCCACCCCCCGTGCCGCAGGCGACGCCGAGGTGAGATCCCAAGAAAGGACCCACCAGGAGGAGGAGGCCCCAAAGGTGTCACAGGACACCCTCTCGGACTTTGCACCGGACTCAGCTCCGGAGGCCACAGTGGCTCCGGAGTCCGGCGGGCGACCCCTTCGTAAGAAGGGCAAGACCGCGACGCCGGCTGCCTCCGTCCAACCGGAGGTGCCGGATAATTTGCTGGAGGCGCTCAACGGCGCCTCCATCAAAGAGGAACACCGCACTGTTATGAGTGCGGTGATTCAGAAGGTTCAGCTCGCCAAGAGCAGGCTGACCGAAGCCTGCAGTAGCCTTCTAACAGGCTTTGAGGTAAGAATTTCAATATATGTAAAATGGTACCGCATAGACAGTAGCCACGATGCTCGGTTCGGTGTTCGGAAAGAAAAGCGGACTGAGGATCTTTAGAAAGATAAACGCAGGAGTCATAAAATAATATGTCAATATGGGATTGCAGGCTGTCTTTGCCGACCTCCGCCGACCGATTGCGGAGGTCAATACTTTGAAGGAAAACCTCGAGCGGTCCGAGAACGAGCTCGGCCAAGCCAAGAAGCAGCTCGAGGAAAAAGAAGGTGAGTAATACCTTATGAAAATTATACCTTATTGAAAATGATTTGGTTGCAAGAAAAATGACAAGGATAACGTGGGCATTGTAGGGGCCAGTAACGAGGTGGCGACCCTGAAGGAGGCGGTGGCCGCGGCCGAACGTAATGCGGCCGCGGAACGCACCGAGCGAGAGAAGCAGGAGGCGCGGGTGGCGGAGGTACAGCAAGAGCTCCAGGATCTCGTGAAAAAACATGAGAACTTGGAGCGTGACTCGAAGACTCGAGAGTCTGAGCTTGCAACGGCTCTTGAGAGTGCCAAAGCCGCTAAGGCTGAAGCCTACAAGGCCCTCCAGGAGATTGAGGCGGTGAAGAAAATAGCAGCGGGTAAGGCATTTTTCATGCGAGTAAGCATGTGAGTGTTAATTACCTGTTACTTACCCGACCGGAGCTCTCGAGGCGTTCGTAGATCTTCCTCGCAGCGTGTCCGATGCTGCCGCATTTTACCGGGCCGAGGAGGGGAGCTCGACGGAGAAGGTCTTCTGGTCTCACTATGCTGAGGCCGGACATCCGGTGCCCCTTAGCGACCAGCTGAAGCAGCTGGTCGAGCTCCACAAGGCGGCCGAACAGGCCATGAATGGCCTCACAGTTCGGATGTGGCCTAAGGAGGCCATGCACAGGAGCTACTTCGCCTGGTGCGCCCGGCTGGTTGATGCGTGCCCGTGGGTTGAAGTTATCAAGCATTCCGCATGTATCGAGGGTGCCCGTCGGGCCTTGCCCGCGCAAAGGTGCACTGGGGCAAGATGGATGCCCGAATCTCGTGACGGACCGTCCACGGAGGGCAAGGAGCATCGCACGCCCGAGATGTATTATAAGAGTGTCTTTGAAGGCGCCCGCACTATTGCGGGTGAGTGCTCCAAAGATGTAATATTTGAGTAGACTCGCATTTTGTTATCTGTGTGCAGAAAACTTAGTTCATATGCGCTAAGCAACGCTTGTTAATTTAAAATATTACCTTACGTGCGGTTGTTTATCAAATCGAGAGATGACAAGTCTTGGCTTCAGCCCCCATGCCACGAGTCTTTGGGGTGTTCGGGATAAACTTGAGCGCTCTTGTTCCCATTTTTGGGTCCATCTAGGGAGGCGCTCAACACAGCGAACAAAGCAACCGGACTTATAATGCTTTAACACTCTCATTTAGCCATAGAATTCTATAATTTTAAATTTCGGGGAAGCCCCTAGTTTTCAGAAGGCCGAATTTGGGGCGCTATCCACGCCTTGGCCGGACAGTATCCGGCTCCTCGCTCTAAGCCGCGTAAGTCTTTAAGGACTCGCAAAAAACCTCTCGAACAGCGACCGGTCTCTCGCCTCATCATGACGGTCAGTTTAGCTTTCTCCATCGAGGCGTTAACCCAGCCGAATCGGGGCGGAATCGCAGTGGTTCTCCGGTGCTACCTTAGCCGATATAACGGAATGTAAGGTACCAAAACACGGAGCCGGGCAAACCCAACTATTGACCCAAGACATGATTCGGCCGATGCATATAGTGCTATAAGTTCGGGGTGCCGCACTTGTGAAAGTGTTCGGACTCATCACACCATAACGCGGGAAACATAAGCCCCTGGTGTATATTAGCCGTACCAAAGTGTACGGATGCAACATGTCGTGAAATGAACATATGTATGAAAAAGAAATGCAATTATAAACAAAAAGGTGCTGCATTGTTTTATTCAATAAGTGCTGCTACGAATGCAGAACGATACAAATAGTGCGATAAGCAAGGTATGAGACTGCTAAACATGTCATCCTCCAGGGGTAGGCTGCAGATTGGTGTATGAAAATGCTCGTAATGGAGACCACCTGTATATTCGTTGTAGACTTTATCCTTCCCTAGCTGTTGCATCGTGAGTTCGGCAGGTCTGCTGCCGGACAGGCTTCGACAAGCGGAGTCCTGTGGGTAAAAAGTAAAAGGTAAAAACAAAAGAAAAGGAACGACACACGTGAGAGCCCTGGTGTGGTTGAGCTATAGTCTGGGTTTATCGTGGTCGTGCCCTCTCCCCATGCCCATGGTATCTTGAGAGCGTAATGGTGTACGCGAAGGACCTGCTGACATTTCGCGGGGCTGGGGTTGGGGCGCAATGCTCTGGCGATGCTCTGAGCGTGCTAGGTGGTCTTTTTGTAAGTTACTCGGGCGGCGCTTAGCTGTGTCCGGCCGCTTAACGGCCGGACTCGAGAATTGCCTTAAGAGGCTGCATTGCACTTCGCCGCGAGAGCATTGTATGTTCCTACGTCGCGGAGAGAACGTTCAGTGTTTCCGTTGACCGTAATGACTCCTCGAGGGCCTGGCATCTTGAGCTTGAGGTATGCGTGGTGCGGCACCGCTGTTGAACTTTGCAAACGCAGATGCGTCCGAAAGCAAGGCATGATAGCCGCTGTGGAACGGGACTATGTCGAAGATTAACTCCCCGCTTCGGAAGTTATTCGGGGATCCGAAGTCCACTTCCAGTGTAATTGAGCCTGTACAATTGGCTTCTACACCTGGTATGACGCCTTTAAAGGTCATTTTGGTAGGTTTAATCCTTGAGGGGTCTATGCCCATCTTGCGCCTTTGTATCTGGTAAAGCAGGTTCAGGCTGCTGCGGCAAATCCATCGGGACTCTGGTTAGGTGAAATCCATCGATGATTGGGTCTAAGACCGGTCTTGGCGAATCCACCGTGGCGGATGCTGGTGGGGTGGTCCCTTCGGTCAAAAGTGATCGGGCAGGAGGACCATGGATTGAACTTCGGGGCAACTGGCTCCATCGCGTAGACATCCCTGAGTGCACGCTTCCGCTCCCTTTTGGGTATGTGCGTTGCGTATATCATGTTCACCGTCCACACCTGTGGGGGGAAACCCTCCTGTCCTCTATTGTTCGTCGGTTGGGTCTCGTCCTCGTCATCGCTATGCAGCCCCTTGTCATTGTTTTCGGCAATTAAGTTGCCTGCCTGCTTGAATACCCAACAGTCCCTGTTGGTGTGGTTAGCTGGCTTTTCGGGGGTGCCGTGTATCTGGCACAAGCGGTCGAGTATTCGTTCCAAATTGGACGGACCCGGAGTAGTTCTTTTGAATGGCTTTTCCCGCTGACCGGGTTTAGAGCCTCTGAATCCGGCATTGACTGCCGTATCCTCAGTATTGTCGCCGTTAATGCGGCGCTTGTTTTTGATACGACGCGGCCTGCCATTTCGGTCCTTGAAGTCCGGACTGCCAGAATGTTTGCTGAGGTTGTTGCTGCGTGCTAGCCAGCTGTCCTCTCCCGCGCAGAAGCGGGTCATGAGTGATGTGAGGGCTGCCATGGATTTTGGCTTTTCCTGTCCTAGGTGCCGGGCAAGCCACTCGTCACGGATGTTATGCTTGAAGGCCGCGAGGGCCTCCGCATCCGTCTGATGAGACAATTTGGTTTTTCTTGGTTAAGAACCGTGTCCAGAATTGTCTGGCCGATTCGTCTGGCTGCTGAATTATGTGGCTTAGGTCATCGGCGTCTGGTGGTCGCACATAAGTGCCCTGGAAGTTATCGAGGAATGCGGCTTCCAGGTCCTCCCAGCTGGCAAGCTATTGAGCCAATTCCGGGCTGGTCCTTTAAGCTTGAGGGGGAGGTATTTGATAGCGTGAAGATCGTCACCGTGGGCCATGTGGATGTGAAGGAGATAGTCTTCGATCCAAACCGCGGGGTCTGTTGTGCCATCATAGGATTCAATATTGACGGGTTTAAACCCTTCGGGGATTTGATGATCCATTACTTCGTCTATGAAGCATAGTGGGTGTGCGGCACCTCTGTACTGGGCGATATCTCGACGGAGCTCAAAAGAGCTTTATGCATTTTGTTCGGCCCGGCGGACTTCTTGTGTCCGGCGCGACGGTTGTAAATCACGTGCCGTGGCGCCCACGCCGATCCGTAGATCGATCTTGATTGTCTTGCCTTGTCCTCCAATATATCTCGCAGATCCGGAGCGTTCCCCTTTGGCCGTGTGCTTTTTGAGCGATGCCGGGGTACGGTTCTAGTGAAGGGCCTAGAGGCCTCTCTGTCGCGACCACGGGGTGGTCGGTCAGCCGTGTTGTCTCCTGGTGATGCGGGTTCATAAGCCTCCTCCTCTAATTGGGGTAGCAGCCTGCGTTTTGGGTATCTCTTGGAGGGGCGTTCGAGTTCGTACTCTTCGGCTGCGAGGACTTCGGTCCATCTGTCAACTAGCAAGTCTTGGTCAGATCTAAGCTGCTGCTGCTTTTTCTAGAGGCTGCTTGCCGTGGCCATAAGCCTGCGTCTAAAACGCTCTTGTTCGACGGGATTCTCAGGCACGACGAATTCATCGTCGTCGAGGCATGCTTCGTCTCCGGAGGGAGGCATATAATCCTCTACCTCATCTTCTGCCACTCTCTCGTGAGGGCTGGCGTCTCCATCTTCCTGCGTTGGATCTTGCTGGAGTGGATTGTCTTCGGCACTGTCCGGTGTATTGTTATCTCCGGTGCCGGAATCTTCATTCTTGCTGTGGCGGGATTTAGAGCGGCGCCGCTGACGCCGGCGCTTGGGCTGCTTCTTGGAGGGGTCATCCTCCGTTGTTCCATCGCCGTTCCCATCTTTTGGGATGTCCACCATATATATGTCGTATGACGAGGTGGCCTTCCAGTGCCCTGTAGGTGCTGGGTCTTGGTCGTCTCCGGCATCGTCGACCATACCGTCGATGTCTTCGGAGTCGTAGTCTAGCATGTTGGTTAGATCGTCGACAGCGGCTACCAAGTGGGTGGTGGGTGGGCGTTGAATTTCTTCGTCGTCCGCATCCCAACCTTCCTGACCGTAATCCGGCCAGGGCTCTCCGGATAAAGAGAGAGACTTTAGTGAATTCAGGATGTCGCCAAAGGGCGGTCTTGAAAGATGTCATGACCGTGAACTCCATAACGGGCGCCCAATCAGATTCGATTGGCAAGGGCGCGGAGGGTTCGGAGTCCGGAGAGGAGTCCGGCTTCCTGGAGCCAAGGTCTTCGCAAAGGACAGCAATAGAGTTCGGCTCGATCGCCGTAGAGATTAAAGCCCCTGAGGCGGTGTCCAACCACTCGTCCTCGATCGGGGAATCCGGCTCCGGATTAAGGGTCAGAGCGGATTCGGGTGCGGCCTCCAGGGCACTGTTCGGCTGCAGAGCTAGATCCTTCCCATCGAGACAGTGCGGTGCGCTTGGCTGCGGCTCGAATCCGTCGAAGATCAAGTCTCCGTGGATATCGGCCGTATAGTTTAAACTTCCAAATCTGACTCGACGCCGGGGCGAAGCTTCGATCTGCTCCGGATGGCCAAGCGAATTGCCCGCAGCAAAAGCCGCCAACACGAAGATGCATGCAGGGAGAAAAGTCTCACCCTGGACTGCGTGGTTGTTGATGATCGAAGGAGCCATCGAGCCTATCGGTGACGACACAGAGGAGCTCTCAATGAAAGAACCAATGTCGGTGTCAAAACCGGTGGATCTCGGGTAGGGGGTCCCGAACTGTGCGTCTAGGCGGATGGTAACAGGAGACAAGGGACACGATGTTTTACCCAGGTTCGGGCCCTCTTGATGGAGGTAAAACCCTACGTCCTACTTGATTAATATTGATGATGTGTGTTACAAGAGTAGATCTACCACGAGATAAAAGAGGCTAAACACTAGAAGCTAGCCTATGGTATGATTGTTGTTCGTCCTACGGACTAAAACCCTCTAGTTTATATAGACACCGGATAGGGTTAGGGTTACACAGAGTCGGTTACAATGGTAGGAGATCTACATATCCGTATCGCCAAGCTTGCCTTCTACACCAAGGAAAGTCCCATCCGGACACGAGACGAAGTCTTCAACCTTGTATCTTCATAGTCTTGGAGTCCGGGCGGTGATGATAGTTCGGCTATCCGGACACCCCCTAGTCCGGAACTTCCTCACCAGCAAAGGCGAGTATTTCAACATGAGAGCCGCGCTGATCACGACAGTGCACGACTATCTCGGTTACGGATATGTGGCAGGCCAGGTGTGCCACGGATATTGTGGATGCACGCGGTGCATGGATGATACGACGTCTCAGCAGCTAACGTCAAGGAAAGATGGCGGGTCTGGGAAAGTCGTGTAGATGGGGCATCGAAGATGGCTTGAACAGGACGACCATGGAGAAACCATGGACATCTATTCAATGGTCACGCTGAGCATCGAGGACGTCCACGTAAGCGGAGCGGTGCCGAAATTGATGAGCTGTTGAAAAACTGGAAGGAGTGCCCCGCCCCGGGAAAGACGATGAGAAAGGCGCCGGAGCCACTGCTGAAGGTATGGAAGACGAGGTCTTTGTTCTGGGACTTGGAGTACTGGCACAAACTCGATACACCTCATTGCCTTGATCAAATGCATATCTGTAAGAATGTCCTTGAGAGCTTGCTTGCAACACTGATGAACATGCTGGATAAGACCAAGGATGGGCCGAAGGCAAGAAAAGACTTGCAAGATTTGAAAATCAGGGAAGATCTGCACATGCCGCCCCGTAAAGTGTCAGACGAGACAGAGACGGAGACAGAGGCACGGGAGAAGAAGGGCAAGAAAATAAATAAAGAGGATTATTGCCCCCCTTCTTGCTTCACCTTAAGTCAGGCTGAGATCAATCAATTCTTTAAGTGCCTTACGGGAGTCAAAGTTAGTTCCGGTTACTGTGGCAAGATAAGCAGATATCTAGACACGGACAAGAAAAGTCTCATGACTGTCATGTGATGATGACACATATACTACTTGTTGCCCTTAGAGGGATAATGGACAAGCACGTCCATGACACGCTTATTGGTCTCTGCAACTTTTTCGACGTCATCTCTCGAAAGTCGATCGGTCGAAAGCAGCTCAAGAAGGCTATAGGAAGAGATCGTTGTGATCTTGAATGAGCTTGAGTTGTACTTCCGCCTGCGTTCTTTGACGTGATGGTGCATCTGTGTGTCCATATTGTGGATGACATAATAGACTGGGGCCGTCATTCCTGCACAACATGATGCCGTTTGAGAGGATGAACGGGATCATCAAAGGATTCGTTAAATAACATGTCCCGTCCGGGATGGAAGCATCGTCCAGGGCTATTTGACACAAGAGTGCATCTCTTTCTGTGAGAATTTTCTATATGGGCAGACCAGCCGCCTGGTGTTAGTGTTGGTTTGCCCGTTAACAAGCACGATGGGAGGCTCGAAGGAGATGGTCACTTCAACGGTCGCAGGGAACTCCACGTGGCATACTCAGATCGACGCAACGACTTTGACAGAGCAAACTTGGTAGTGCTACAAAACCTAGACAAGGTAGATCCTTTCGTGGCACTGCACAAAGAAATTATCGCATAGAAGTATCGTGACCGGGGGGTATGCAGGACGAACACCGAAGTTACTAGAGAGCACAACTCCACTTTCCTGCATTGCTTCAAAGAGAATATTATTGCTAATCCCCCGGAGGAGGGCTCTAAGGACGTATTGGTCATATACGCCTTAGAACATGGCCCCTCGCCCAACCTCGTAACCTATCAGGCATATGATATCAACGGATACACGTTCTACACGGAGGCCAAAGATATGGACAGTGATGATCAGAACTCAGGGGTGACGATGGAATGCATGACCGGCAGCGACAACGGCGCAACTAAACAATTTTATGGAAGGGTCGAGGAGATCTGGGAGCTTGACTACTCTGGACTACACAACACGACGATGTTCCGTGTCAGATGGGCTAAGAATGTCAAAAGACAAAACCGGATTTTCACTACCATTACTATACCCGACGCCAAGAGCGTTACCGTGAACGCTATCGCAAAAAATGAGCCATGGGTACACGCTAAGCACATGACACAATGCTTCTTCATAACCGACCCATGCAATCCCAGTCGTGTTGTCGTGAGGAGAGGCAAAAGGAACATCATTGGAATGGATGGAGTCACCAACGAGGAAGACTATGATCAGTACGTCAACCCAATGAGGGAAGATGACAATGATGATCAAGTATACGTCAAAAGAAGAATCAATACTACATTACCTAAGAAAAATCGTACTCCATGGAAAAGGCAAAGTCACAATGAGGGGCTCAATTATTCTTCGACGAACAAGAAGGGAAAGAAGCTGACTCAACAACAAAAACATCAGCGCCGAGGAACCGTATGTTATCGGTCAAATGATGTAATATATATTTATATATATATATATATATGTTCCTATTTTGTATACACACTTAGACATTATTATGCATGGGTCCAATGATGTAATATATATGTTCCTATTTTGCATACATATTTAACCGTCAAATGATGCAATATATCACCCTCCCTTCGTTCACTGCTCTCGGGAAATAAAAGTGGGAGAAAATAAGGGAAAAGAAAAAGGAAAACTGGCAGTAGCGAAGGTAGTAGCAGCGCGTTTTGTCTAAATCGCTACAGCTACTGAAGGTAGTAGTAGCGCATTTCGTATAAACCGCTACAACTACTGAAGGTAGTAGCAGCGCGTTTTGTCCAAACGCGCTACTGCTACGTCCACTTAACCCAAAATTCTCACTCTCCCTGCTTCATCTCGCCTTTTCCCCCAAATCCCCTCTCTCTTCCCCGTCGCCATGCCCGACCAGCCCGGCCCTCGCCCCGACCTCGGCGTGGCGCCACCGACCAGCGCTCGCCCGGCAGCCCTCGCCCCGACCCGGTGGTCGCCCGACCCGACCCTCGCCTCGACCCAGCGGCCGGCGCTCGCCTCGACCGAGGCGCGCCCCGCCGGCCCTCGCCTCCCTCCTCTGCTTCCACCCCTCCCAACCTCGGCCGTCGTCGGGCCTGCCTCCTTGCCCCTGCACCCTCTGTAACCCCCCTCTCTCTCTGCTAGGGTCGGTTAATTTACTTAGGTTTTAGTTAGGGCAATATGTTAATTAGGTTATCTATTTAGTTATGAACTTAGCTAGGTTTCAAAATTAGCTGAATTTGTATGCAAATATGAACTGGACATGTGATATGTGCCTATGTTACGCCGGAATGTTGATTCATTTCCATTCCGGTGAATTTCAGGCGCTCGATATGTCCATTTTTTAGCAAAGGTCATGCCGAAATTTCCCGTGAATAAAGGCATGATTTGTGCTACATAGTTGGCATATCGAGTGCTGGCACATAGATTTCTTTTTTATGTCATTTCTCATTTATTCATACTTTTAGAAATAAATGAGGACACTTAATCATAGGAAACATGTCGAACAACGAAGAAACCGGGCCTTGACCGAGATGCGATTTAGATGGATTATGAGGGTGAACAAGAGTACCTCGACTATTTGACTGCTAAGCAAGGTTTGCAGGTCGGCCTCGATGATGGTACTGACACCGACATCGACACCGACGGCGCCGGCACCAATGGCGGCACCGAGACCGCTGGGGAAGGTACCGGCGGGGATGATACCGTCCCCGATGCCGCTACCGAAAAGAGGAAGCATAAGAAGCAGAGGATACAAAAACCTAACAAACTAGGGATTGGACGACTTGTGATCACAAATATGGCACCTTGCAAGTTTGAGCCGTTAGAGCCAGAAGAACCTCGCAAGTGCTATGGGAACCAAGTAGTATGCATCCTACGGGAATGCGCGAGCATCAACGACGATGACTTAAGGAGTAAAGAACATTTGACATAGTTGCTCCTAACGAAGTTGCACAAGAGATTCAAGTTCCCTGACCGGGATGATAACATAGAACAACCGTGGGATGATCCGAAGATGAAAAAGATTAACAATCACGCCATGGGCATGTTCAGCAATGATTTGGCCTCCTGGAAAGGGAGGGTGAAACGAGCTATTGAGGCTGATGAACCCCTGTCCAAGATTCTGGAGGAAAATCCGACACTTACGGAAGAGGCGTTCGAAAAGTTTAAGGACACTTGCGCTACCGAGGCAGCCAAGGCTAAGGCTGCGAAATTCAAGAGCCTTCAGCAAAGGAACACGGGGAAGCATCGCCTCGGAAGCCGTGGCTACCTCGGTAAAAGGCCCATATGGGATAAGGAGGACGCGGAATGTGAAGCCGCGGGTCTCCCAGACCCCTTCGCGAAGTTCACCAACCCCTTGGAGCGTGACTTCATCACGGCCCGCTACAAGTGGGACAAGGAGAAAAAGGTTCTTTACACGGACAACATCACGAGGAAATTGATTAGACTACTAGAGAAGCAACACCAGCTTGCAGCCGAAAGCCCTACTTCTCCGATGAGGCCCAAGTGGGACAACCCTCTCAACCGGGCCTTGAACGAACTTAAGGGACTCCCTTTGGGCCAGTGGACGCAATATGGTCGTGTGCACGGCACTGGAGGCGCCTCCACGTGGAAGGTGTTTTACAACGAGGGGCCGGAGGCCAAGAAGCAGAAAAAGAAGTTTAGTCAGGCGGACATTGACGCGAAGGTGAAGCTTGCGGTCGAGAAAAACGCAGTTGAGGATGCGAAAAAAGCAGCCGAGGACATATATGAGGTGCTACAGCAGGCAGTCAATGCAGTTGTAACTGCCTGCAGAAATGATTTCGCTACTATCTTGGTTCCAGTTATCATCAACTAGACGAAGGAAAATCCAGACAAGACGGTACATGATTTCCCGTTGCCTAGTTTCGTCGGGAGCAACTCCATGAACAACAACACCATCGCACCATCACGTGCTCACGCAACCAGGCCTCCTCTCGCAGCCGCGCCCTCTCATAGCAGCCCGTCCTCAATCTCTGGCGCGCTAGGTGGGCCTTCGTCTTTGGCTGAGCTCGACGCTGTCACGGTAATTACATGTCGCACCAACATATATATATATATATATATAATATTCCATTTTTGCCTTTCGGTTGTTTTACAACACAGACATATGTGTTTGCATGTGAAAGAAACCCCGTGCACCATACTCTACTTGATCAAAGGCCAGAAGGTGGATGTGGGAAAGGGGATGATAATGGACCCCTCGCAACCCACGTTCCACAACCAGTCGATCCCCGCTGGGCACTTCAGGGTTAGCTTGACCTGTGTGAAATCGGGGCACGAGGATTTGCCTCCTCTAGTACACCATGTGGGAGCGGACGACGAGACCCCGCCGCGGATTGGAAGCTCCAAGGGTTGGGTGCTGCTATTGCCGAAGAATCTTATTCGTCTGGAGCCGGCCGAGAGCACATCAATAACCACACATCAACAAGCATGTGCGGAGACCACCACCTCGCCGACGCAATTACCAGCTCCTATAGTGTCGGGTGAGAGCGGCGGACGACATGATGAAGGGGGTGCAATAGTACTGGCTGATGTAATTTGTCCTGTAGAACAGAGAATGGATGATGAGACGGTGGTCGACCCTATGGATTTCCTCAATACAAACGCGTATGATTGTGACATAGATATGATGAGTCAACCATATGACAAATCGGGCTATCAGCTTGCTAATGAGGATATGGATGATATGCCCGGGCAGGGTCGTAGCAGGGATTGCAAAAAGTCTCTCTTCATGAAATCCTCACAGGACACGCCTGAAGATGCCGCCTCAACACAGGCTCAACTAGCCGGGTGCGAGGGTCGTACAGTACTTAGCCCGGGAACACTGGGGCAGGGGTTAAGGAAGGGTCTAGAATGTGTGCCCAAGAAAAAGGAGAGGAAGAGATCGGAGAAGATAGCTGCCTCCAAACAAGCCAGAGCACATAGCAGCCAGACGATGCATTCTGAAGAGCGTGTACCCGTGAAAGGTGCGGTCATGTTCCATCTCACGGGCGATCCGATGCTACCGCTGAAACCGCTGGAGGCACTATCAGGGGATCTCAGGAGACTGCACGACCATGTGCTGTCGACTGAGTAAAGCCTACTAGCCTCAAAGGATCCAGGATATCCGACATACGCGGCTCGTGAGCCTGAGGGTAAGTGCTACGTTGAGACACGGCCCGCGGAGGTGTTCTTCCTGCGGTTTGACCATATCTTTGTGATGTTTCTGACAAGGCGGCTCGATTTTACAATCGTCCGCGTTTTTGCGCTACATATGAGCTCCGTCATGAAGAGTGAAGAAGTCTAGCAAATCTGTGTGGCGGATCCGTACTACATGCACGAGTCTTTCTTGAGTCTCGGCGACTTTGAGCATGAAACTGCTAGGGAGTACCTCCAAAACCTCATGGTACAGAATAAGGGCTGGGAAATTGTCCTCGTGCCTTATCATCCAAAGTAAGTCAGTTCGGACAACCCTTTCGTACATTTCAATCATTCCTTCTCTCTCATATGGGGAATAATTTGAGGTGTCTTTTCCCCACAAAGAACCGCACATCGTCCTTATCGTTCTTTACCCGCAAGTCTCCCACGCCGTATTTTGACCCTTCCGGAGACTACGAGAAAAAAAGACTACACCCACATAATTAATATTCTAGATAATGCTCTGCAAGGCTTCAGCTTTAGAGGTGGCCACGTGCAGATCAGGAAACAAAGGAACAAGAAGATGGGTTTCGCGCATAAAACTAACTTCTCCTGCATCCATGTCCCAAAACCAAGGAAGAAGGATGGATTCTACATCGTCCATCTCATGATTCAGTTCAACACGGATCACCAAAAGCTTCGCATGAGAAGCAGAATTGATGATCATATCCACAAGTGGCTAGAATCTCATGGAGAAGCGGATTATAAACTTAGAGATGACTTCTTTCGCATCCAAAGCGACATTGCGACGATCATCATGAAAGAAGTCGTCGATGAGAAGGGGATGTTCCACCACGGCCCTATATCGCGAGCTGACGTCCGAACTCACATAGGCATGCAATGTCTAGACCTCACGCCGTTCAAGAAGCTAGGGTCCATCCTCGATGATATGGAAGGATGGAACTTCTAGTGATTTATGATGCAGATGATGATGATATGTGTCGGTTGAACTTGTATACTTTTTGTAGCGATGAAACTTTGTGATGTCCACGGTCCCTGCTGAACTTGTGTAACGCTACTTTGTTAGTTTGCGTACCATGACCTGCGTACCTCTAGTTAATTAATTTGCATACTGTATGTTGCATCTAGTTTCTAACCCTTTCTTTTTCGGTGTTGCTCTAGTATATTTTGTTGCATATATATGATTGTACATCCTCTTCATGAACATGCATCTCTAACAGGTACCTAGTTTCTTGATGGCGAGATGGAATTGCTATGTCGTCTACAAAGGGAAGGTTCCGGGGGTGTACAATGAGTGGCATGAGTGTCAGGCGCAAGTGAATGGGTTCACGGGCGCCAGCCATAAAGGCTTCAAAATAGACAAGAAGGAGAAGCTAGTTACTTGAGGTTCACGCTAGCGCAAGAGAGGACTCGTAACCGCCACCTCATGTACTGCATAGATCCGCTCTCACTCATAGTGATAGCTCTTCTTGCGTATACCTTTGTTTTGATGGATGACGTTGTTGTAGTTGCAAGTATTCGAGACTTGCATGTATCGCTATTTTCGAGATGATGACAAGATACCACTTTGTGTTGGATGATGATTATGATGAGACTATTTGTATGTATATGCTACGATTACATTTGTGGTCTCGCTGGCAATTGTATGTGTATCATGATGACATTTGTATGTGCTAAAGATTCTTCTATAAAGCCTGTTCAAATACAAAACAAATATGCCGAAAAAAAGAAAAAACTACTAAAATTAGCAGCAGCGAGTGTATAAAAGTTAGCAGCAGCGCCGCGATAGCAGTAGCGCGTCCAGGCAAAGCGCGCTAGAGCTACTAGCAATAGCGAGCTTCCACTAAGCGCGCTGCTGCTACACTTGTGTAGCAGTAGCGCTGGTGTGCACGCGCTACTGCTATGTGTTAGTTGTAGCGCCTTATTAGTAGCGCCACTCCCCGCGCTACTGATACACCTAAAACCCGCGCTGCTTCTAGCCTTTTCCCTAGTAGTATTAGATGTATCATGGCGTTCGGACGGTTGTAATATCCGGTTTTGGTTTCGTGCCATAGCGCGCTTCCTAGATCCGTAGATGGATCTGGTCATGTTAGATTTTTGGCGCAAGTCCTCACGTAGATCATGTGTTGACTTATGTGCGGCCTTGTTAGCCGCTCTATCGCGACCGCAAGGTGGTTGATCCGACCGGTTGTCCATTTTATTTTTCGGCTGTGTGGGCTCTAAGGCCTCATCGTTGAATTCGGGCAGTAGCTTGTGCTTTGGATAACTCTTTGTGTGGTAACTACCACCATACTTTTCTTCATTGTCGAGCACTTTGTTCCATCTATTGTTGAGTGTATCCTGCGCGGCCTTAAGCCTTTGCTTCTTCTTCTTCAGACTCCTCGCAGTGTCAATAAGCCTTCCGCGGAGGTTCTCTTGTTCCAAGTGCCTTTCCGGGATGATGTGTGCATCTTTGTTCGGACTGTTTTCCTCCCCGGAGAGAGGTTGATGAGCTTTATCCTCGGCGTTGCCGTGTTCGGATGTTTGATCCGTACTATCTTCGCCATTTGCAGGTTCATCCTGCTCTGCCGCTGGGTCAATGTGGTCGTCTTTTCCTCTGGAGTCGACTGGGGTGTTATTTTCTCTTTCGCTATTATCGTTGTTTTTGCCGAGGCGGGATTTGGAGTGGCTCCTACGCCGGCGCTTTGTTTGCTTCTCGATGGAGCTGTTCTTTGTTGCGTCCTTCCATTCCTCGTCATTGTTTTCTTTTGGTGTATCCACCATGTATATGTCATGGGATGAATTGCTATCCAGCGCCCTGTGGGCGGCGGTTCCTATTCGTCTCCTGCATCGTCGTCCATGCCGTCGATGTCTTCGGAGTCGAAATCGAGCATGTCGGTTGAATCGTCGATAGTGGCTACGAAGTGGGTGGTGGGTG
The DNA here is from genome assembly GCA_021605145.1 of Aegilops bicornis. NCBI lineage: Eukaryota > Viridiplantae > Streptophyta > Magnoliopsida > Poales > Poaceae > Aegilops > Aegilops bicornis. The sequence continues at coordinate 550,859,329 of CM038672.1, read as the reverse complement.
GGCATCGAATTTCTTCGTCGTCCGCATCCCATTCTAGCCGGACATAGTTCGACCAAGGTTCTTCTGACAAGGAGAGAGACCTTAACGAATTTACCACATCGCCAAACGGCGAGTGTTGGAAGATATTCACGGTGGTAAACTCCATGATCGGCGCCCAATCGGATTCGATAGGCACAAATGTAGGTGGCTCGGAGTCCGTGGAAGGAGACGAATCCGGTGGTTTGGCAACATGGCTCTCTTAAGGGGTGAAATCAGTATCCGGCTCTATCGCCACTGAGAGTGTGGTTTCCATGGCGGGGTCTATCCACCCGTCCTCGGCTGGCGCAATTTGTTCCAGATTGAAGGCCGGAGCGGTTGCCGGTGTGATCTCCCGAACACTGTCCAACGGCAGAGCTAAATCATGCTCATCGTGATCGTGCTGAGCACCGGGAATAGGCTCGAATCCGTTGAAGATAAAGTCTCCGTGGATGTCGGCAGTGTGGTTCAAGTTTCCGAACCTGATCTGACGGCCAGGGGCATAGCTCTTGATCTGCTCCAGATGGCCAAGCGAGTTGGCCCGCAGTGCGAAGCCGTCGAATACGAAGATCTGTCCGGGGAGGAAAACCTCACCCTAGACCTCATCGTTTCTGATGATCGAAGGAGCCATCAAGCCTTATGGTGACGGCACTGTGGAACTCTCAATGAAAGCACTAATGTCGGTGTCAAAACCGGCGGATCTCGGGTAGGGGGTCCCGGGACCTATGCGTCTAAGGCGGATGGTAATAGGAGACGGGGGACACGATGTTTACCCAGGTTCGGGCCCTCTCGATGGAGGTAATACCCTACTTCCTGCTTGATTGATCTTGATGATATGAGGATTACAAGAGTTGCTCTACCACAAGATCGTACAGGCTAAACCCTAGAAGCTAGCCTATGGTATGATTGTTGTTGTCCTACGGACTAAACCCTCCGGTTTATATAGACACCGGAGGGGGCTAGGGTTACACAGAGTCGGTTACAAGGAGGAGATCTACATATCCGCATTGCCAAGGTTTCCTTCCACGCCAAGGAGAGTCCCATCCGGACACGAGACGAAGTCTTCAATCTTGTATCTTCATAGTCCAACAGTCCGGCCAAAGGATATAGTCCGACTGTCCGGAGACCCCCTAGCCCAGGACTCCCTCAGCGCTCGTCACCTTCCTACGGGAAAATGTTGATGTGTTTGCATGGCAAGCGTCCGACATCCCCGGTGTTCCCAGGGAGCACCACCTAGCTGTCTGCCCCCACGCGCGGCCCGTCAAGAAGAAGGTCAGAAAGCAGGCTCTGGAAAGGCAGGAGTTCATCACAGAGGAGATCAGGAAGTTGGAAGCGGCAGGTTTGGTGAGAGGGGTGTTCCACCCGACGTGGTTGGTGTCAGGAACCCGATTCCAAGTCACATCTACCTAGCCGGTAACACCTCATATCACTTTGCGGCCTCACGCACGGTATTCCCACGGGTGTCGCCTTACCATGGCCCGGGACCGTTTGCTCCTTTTGGCTCACGTATATGATAGTGTCGCTAGCATCCATATGACAAAGAACCCGAGCCGACCTGGCTAGTCGTGAACCCAAAGCGGCGCTAACCCATGGGGACAGGCATACATGAATCACATCGAGCATGTCGGTCATCAACGTGTGAATTCGGGCTATAGCACTGGGCTAACAGGACTCCGGTATCCCGTGCTGTAGCAGGCTAGGCAGGACTCCGAATATCACCACGTGACATTTCCCCGAAGGGACAGACATAGGAACGAAATGAAACACATGCCGGCCAGTCAAGTGTCCAAGCAGTAGTGCTGGGCTAGCAGGACTCCGGTGAACCGGTCATGGCGGACTACTATCGCTCGTAAGCACGAGACTACATTTCCCCATATGAGAGGCTGCCAAGGATAAACAACTAGTTTGTCGGATCCCACTCATACCAAGCATTTCAATCATACACGCAATATGCCCGATATGAGTACATACAACATGGCATCACAACAAAACTCTACAACTCAAAGTACTTTATTTAAGAGGCTCCGAGGAGCCATACATAACATATCCATACAGGTAGGGGTCACATGACCCAACACTAAAGTCATACAAACATAAAAGCACATGCGGAAGCAAACTAGTCTGAGTACAGACTCTAAAAAGAAAGAAAGCTTGTTGAAGCCCTTCTATCTACGGTGGCCCTTCACAAGCCTTGGATCACCACCTGGGTGGCTAGTTCACTCGTCGATGTCAAGGTCTACATAAAACCCATCGGAGGGGGCGGTGTTGTCTTCTGAAAACATAAAATAAGCAAACATGAGTACGGAGGTACTCAACAAGTCTTACAATGTAATCCTATCATACATGCACATTCTCAAGAAGGTGGTGGAGTTATTTGCAGAAGCCAGCTTTGACTCTTGGCTAAGCTATCCTACGTGACACCACTTGAAAAGCATTTGTCACACACCAGTCCACTAATCACCATCACAATACTCCACCGTGGATCCTCTCTCGTCAACCCACGAGAGGGCCATCCGCGGTACTCACACTTATCTTGAGGCTTTTAGTAGTATCCATTTACTTGTCTATGAACTGTATAGGTGACCAAGTAGTCCTTTACCGCGGGCGCGGCTATTCGAATAGTTTTATACCCTGCAGAGGTGTACTTCTTCACACACGCTGTCACCACTTACCACCGTTTACACGACATGTACTCGGCAACCTTCAAGCGGAAGCCCAACGTGGGTGTCGGCCACGACCTGACTAAACACACGAGTCCCGAGTCCAGGTTTATCGCTTATTCGGGTTCCATCCGCAGGGAGTCCGCCGAGGTTTCCACTAACGGCCCCGAACGATGTGTGCAGGGTTCCCGAGACACAAAGCAGGCGAATCAAGACACCGGCCACGTGCCTACCACAACACAGCCCACCCCTAAGGTCAGCGCTATGCGCCCCAAAGATGCTACAAACACCGAAACTACTTGCAACTCCCTGACCGAGGACAAGAGTGGTTAATAAGTCGAGAGGGTCAATTAAGGATCCCAATGCGTGGTAGTAGCTAAGTCTTAAATCACACACACAGATCTCAGTTCTTAGGGACGGCTTCAATGAAACAACCCACCATGTACTCCTACATGGCCTCTCATCGATACCTTTACCAAAACGTGTTCAACACTTTCACTCTCGAACCCGACACAACCTTTCACTCCAGTTCATCATCCCGATGAGCCAGACCTGATACAACTCTAAGCATAGCAACCATAGCATGGTAGGAATCACAAACATGACTCAATCAACTCCTACACATACTAGTGGGTTTCATCTAATTCTCGTGGCAATGACAGGTCATGCAAAGGAAGTAGGTTCAACTACCGCAGCACACAACAGTTTGAATCGCGTTGTCTTAATGCAGTAAACAAGAGCAGAAGCGAGAACATGGGTTTGTATTGGAATGATCAATGGGTTGCTTGCCTGATGTAGTGGTGGTAGGATACTGCCCTTCAGACGGATATTCGGGATTATCCTCAGAGGCAGAACCTATCACGAGAGACACACCGAAAATAAACAACACATGACGATATGCAACAATATGATGCATGCTATGACATGGCAATATGAATGTGTGTTGGCCTAATGCAAGCTGGAACAAAAATGGATGAACTCATTTGAATCAAAGATTCAAATGTTAGCTCATTTAACATAGCCATAAAGGTGCATTATCTTAATCTGCTTAAAAAGCAAGGTTAACTTGTTCTATCATGCATGAAACCTTTACCAATGGATAGAATGGATTTTTCTGATCATTTTTCATATATAAATCTTTGCATTTGGAGTTACAGATTAATTTCTATGAATTTTGAAGTTTGAACTATTTTACGGAATTTCCTATAACAGAATAATTCCAAGAATTCATTTATCATACAAGAATGCGTCGAGGATGACGTCGTGGTCAACGGGACGTCCAGGTCAAACCTGACCGGTGGGTCCTGTGTCGCTGTAATTAGTTTAACTAAATCTTAATTAAAACTAATCCTGATTAGTTAACAGGGCTGGGCCCCACCTGTCATTGACCAGGGGGTCAAACTGGGCCCACCCGTGGTCAAACGAGGGGTTAGCGGGGTCAACTCGCTGGCGTTTAGCCACCGGCGAGGCCGAACGCGGCGGCGAGAGTGGGTTTGGCCGTTCCGGCAACCAAATGAATCGCGGAGGGTGTCTATGTGTAGCTGGGAACAACCCGCAGCTCTTGGTGGCGTTAATTTGGGCTCGGGGTGTGGCGAAGCAGTAGCAGTGTGACCTTGGCGGCCGCCGGAGTTCGGGTGATGACGAACTCGTGGCTACGGTGTGCGGTGAGGTGCGTGAAGCGGTGGGTTAGACGCTACGCGGTGCGGTGAGCATGTTTGACACCGAGGGGTGACCGGTGGATGGCCGGAAGCACGTCGGCGACGAGCTCCGCGGCGGTGCATGCGGGTGAGCTCTGTGCAGTCGCTATGAGGCTCGGGAGCGAGAAAGAAAAGGAGGGGGAGGTAGCTAGGCTCACGGAGAACTCGAAGAAGCACACGGTGCGGTCGGGGACGGGCTGGTGCGGCGGTGACGTCGATGGGGATCTCCGGCGACGGCGGAGTCGGGCGAGGTCGGTGCAGAGGACTCGGGCCACGCGAGCGCTCGGGGCTCGGCTAGCTCGAAGAAGAGGAGGGCGGCGGAGCTCCTAGACACGACGGGATGGCGCAAGGACGACGGAGAGCGCGACCACTGGCTGACAGTGCGGCTACGGTGGCGTCGGCCATGGCATGGGAGAGCGAGGGGGAGGAGCTGGGGAGGAGGAGAGGTGTCTGAGGGCTCGGGGGGAGAGAGAGTGGGCGTTTCGGGTCGGTAGCTCGGTGAGGGAAGCGGCGAGGCGGCCACCAGCTGCATGGCACGCATGCGGTGCTCACCGTCGAGCACCTGCCTGCCTGCCTGGCCAAGCAGCTCATTGGCCTTGGCTTTGGGCTGGGCCGGCAGGTGGGCTGGTTGGGTGGCGCCAGGTAAGTTTTTCCATTTCTGTTTTCTTTTTCTATTTTCTGTAACTTTGTGGACTTTCTAAAAATACTTAAACAACTCCAAAATTCACCAAACTGCACCTGGTCCTTAGTTGGAATATTTCCAGCATGGAACATTTTAGTTTGGGATTATTTGGGTGTTTGAAATATTTTATATAATTTAAATGCCCAAACTCAAATACTTATGATTTAATTCAAAGACCTTAGGATGACCTAGACAATTGTGCACCATTTTTGGCAGAGGCTCTGAACCAAAGCAAAGGTGATGAGCATTTTAGAAGGGCATTTCAAGTTCATTGAAATTAATTTTAGTAAGCCCTAGTTGGATTCAAAAGGGGTTCTGGGGGTTTTGTCTTCCCCATTTCAAATTTCTGATGAAAGTTAAACATGATGCAACACACTAATGTATGGCCTAGCGAGGATGTGACAGTTGGCCAATCCGGTAGTGGTGCGCAAGGCGAATGGGAAGTGGAGGCTGTGTATTGATTACACAGATATTAATAAGGCTTGTCCTAAGGACCCCTTCCCGTTGCCGTTCATCGACCAGATTGTTGACTCCACAGCCGGGTGTGATCTGTTATCATTCCTTGACGCCTACTCAGGGTACCACCAAATCTTCATGACAAGAGAGGATGAAGAGAAGACATCATTCATCACCCCTTGTGGTACGTATTGCTTTTTATGGATGCCGTTCGGGTTGAAGAGTGTTGGCTCAACGTTTGCAAGAGCAGTCCAAATTGGTTTTGAACCTCAGCTCCATAGAAATATGGAGGCCTACATGGATGACATAGTGGTCAAAACCAAGGACCGGCCAACTCTTGTGCAAGATCTGGAAGAGACATTTGCTAACCTGTGCAAGATCAACCTCAAGCTGAACCCTGAGAAGTGCGTCTTCGGTGTTCTGTCCGGCAAGCTTCTCGGGTTCTTTGTGTCGCAGCGCGGGATCGAGGCAAACCCAGACAGGATCAAGGCTATTGAGCAGATCGCGACACCTAGGCGGATCAAGGATGTGCGTCGGCTCACCGGCTGCGTTGCCGCCATGAGCCGATTCATCTCCAAGTCCGCCGAGCGGGCCCTTCCCTTCTTCAAAATCTTGAAGAAGGCAGGCCCAATAGATTGGACCCCAAAAGCCGAGGCAGCACTACAGGATCTGAAGAAACACCTTTCCGCCACGCCAATACTGGTTGCGCCTAAACCACAAGAGCCGTTGTTGCTGTTCTGGCAGCGACGAATCAAGTGGTCAGCGGCGCACTGGTGGAACAGAGGGAGGTCGACGAGGGGGCAACAATGGCGGCAGAACCAGCAGATGGCAAGCCAAAGATTCTCCCGGCAGGGCCTGGTGCCGACGAGGCGCAGCCCCCGGCAGAGTCTGGTACCACCAAGGCAATGCCCGCGCAGTTGAGTGAAGTGGTGCCGAAGAAGAAGATGATGTAGCACCCGGTTTACTTTGTCAGCTCCCTCTTGCAGGGGGCTAGGTCGAGGTATTCCGGCATGTAAAAATTGCTGTTAGGCCTCCTTATGGCCTCGAGGAAGCTGCATCACTACTTCCAGGCCCACGAGATCACTGTCATCACCCGCCTCCCGTTGCAACGGATACTGCACAACCCGGACGCAACCGGAAGGATTGTGGAATGGGCCTTGGAGCTATCAAGCTTCGGTTTAAAGTTTGAAAGTACCTCGACAATTCAGAGCAGAGTCTAGGCGGAGTTCATCGCAGGATGGACCTCGACGCCTGACGAAGAAATCCAGAAGACCACTCTCCCCGGAAAGGAAGCAGACCGCGACTGGATCATGTACTTTGATGGGGCTTTCTCGCTGCAAGGCGCCGGTGCGGGTGTGCTTCTCGTCGCGCCCACCGGAGAACACCTCAAGTACGTGATCCAGATGCACTTCCCACCAACAACACCGCTGAGTACGAGGGATTGCTTGCCGGTCTCAGGATCACGGCAGACCTCGGGGTTAAGAAGCACTTCGTCAGGGGTGACTCGCAGCTCGGTGTCAGGCAAGTCAACAAGGATTATCAAAGCCCATTGACGGAAGCTTACGTAGATGAGGTGAGAAAGCTGGAGGAATGCTTTGACGGTGTCCAGGCGGAGCACGTCCCCCGAACGGAGAACAACATCGCTGATTACCTGTCAAAGCGTGCCGCACTTAAGCTACTTGTGGAACGAGGTACCTTTTTGCTCCGGCTAACTCAACCATGCGTCGAACCATCAGTGGGGCAAAACAAGCGGATGCCATCAGGTCCCGGCAAGTACATTCCTACCGAGCCCCCTGGGGCCGCCGGCAAGGGTGCTGCCGCGGACGCTGAGCCCACCCAAGAGCAGCTCGCTCCCATAGGGCGTCAAGCCCTGGCCGTAGAGACAGTCGCTCCCATGGTGGAAGAGATGCCTTTGATCCTTGCCGTCGAGCCCCAGGCTCCGGCATGGGCGCAGCATACTGTCCACTTCGTCCAAACAGGGGAGCTTACTGAGGAGCAGGAAGAAGTAGAGAAAGTAGCCCGTCGGTCCGCCCTGTACCAGTTCGTCGCCGATGTCCTGTACCGGAGGAGGCCAAATGGTGTGAAACTCAAATGCATCCCCCGGGAGGAAGGACTGGAGCTATTGGCGGAGATACATGGAGGCATATGTGGCTCCCACATAGGGTCAAGGGCCCTTGCCGGGAAGACGTTCCGGCAAGGTTTCTTCTGGCCCACTGCCCCCCAGGATGCGAAGGCACTAGTAAACAAGTGTGAAGCGTGCTAGTTCCATTCAAAGAAGCTTCATCAACCAGCCCAAGCCCTTCAAACAATCCCTCTGTCCTGGCCATTCTCGGTTTGGGGGCTCGATATACTGGGCCCTTTCCCCTGCGCTGTCAGTGGCTTTGAGTACTTGTACGTTGCAATCGACAAGTTCACAAAGTAGCCGGAGGTGGAAGCAGTGAGGAAGGTGACTGCTCAGTCAGCCGTCAAGTTCTTCAAAGGACTGGTCTGCCGTTTTAGTGTGCCAAACAGAGTCATCACCGACAACAGCATGTAGTTCACAAGCCACACCTTCATGCAGTATATACAAGACCTCGGCAGCAAGGTCTGTTTTGCTTCTATGGCACATCCACGTTGCAATGGCCAAGCGGAGAGGGCAAATGCTGAAGTGTTGCGAGGCCTGAGAACGAAGACCTTTGACAAGCTGCACTAGAGCGGAAGGTGTTGGATTGATGAGTTGCCGGCGGTTCTTTGGTTGATCAGGACAATGCCAAATCGAGCCAACGGCCATACACCTTTTGCCCTGGTCTACGGGGTGGAAGCAGTTCTCCCCATGGAACTCATATACGGGTCACCTCGAGTGCTCGCTTATGATGAGCTTGAGCAAGAGCCGTTGTGCCATGATGACGCGACGCTCCTTGAGGAAGATCGTCTTCGGGTGGCTGTGAGAGCGGCACGCTACCAGGAAGCCTTGCGCCGCTGTCATAGCCGCAAGGTTCATGCCCGAAGCTTTGAGGAAGGCGACCTTGCTCTTCGGCGCGTTCAGTCGGCCAAGAATTCCAACAAGTTGACGCCGAAGTGGGAAGGCCCTTATCGGTTAATACGAGTCACCAGGCGTGGCGCAATCCTCCTAGAGACCGAAGATGCCGTCCCAGTGAACAACTCCTGGAACATCGAGCATATTCGCAAGTTTTACCCATAAGGCGCGGCTTGCCGGGCCTCCTGGCAAGCCACCTTTTGTACAAGCTTTGCCGCCAAGGCATGTGACCCTTTGTACAAAGCCAGGCGCAGACCCTGAGCATAAATAAATGAAGCGCTGGCGCCCAAAGTTATAGCATGCATGCTAGGTCGAGTCTCTTCCTTGGTTAGGGTTGATAGAGCTTAGCGGCGACTAACCCCTAGCCTAGAGGTCGAGTGCGCATCTATCTGTTCCTTTTTTGTCCTCCTTTGGTTCGCAAGGCACGTGAGCATTTCTGCTGTGCTACCCGGAAAGAAGGAAACGGACCGGCACACCGACCCCGGAAAACCAGAGTTGCCGGGGGCTGCAAGCACAAGGATCCAAACGCGGCAAGATGGGATTACCGGGGGCTGCAGATCAAGATAAGTCTTTTATCCCCTATCATGCATTTCGGAACCGGACTGGGGTATGTGAAACCTCGTTTTTATCTCCAGGCTGTCGTGCTCCTCTTTTTCCTATACCTAAGGATTATTCCCTGGGTCCGGATTTGGTCGTAGCTGCGGCGGCAAGGAGATGGGACGAGGAGCCTGAAGCCCACTCCATCCCTGCCTCCGCCAAGAGCGTGAGAACGGTCGAGAGGAGTGGGGGGACGACAAGGCCTGTTGCTGGACAAAAAACGTTTATCTTAGACAATAACAAGGATTCGCTCCTTGTCACGGGATTTACCCGCGAACGAAAAACCCGGCAAGCATCCCTTTTTCATTAAAAACATCCCATACAGGTACAGTTCGTGCGAGATGAAAAACATGAGCAAGGGGATTACAAGTTTTAAATTTAACAAAGGCCCGCAGGCTTACAAACTAAAAAAGAGATAAGATGCCCGTAATCCCTTTCTTGTCCCTCTCCTCAGGAGGCAGGTCAAGGAGGCAAAAGGGCAAAAGGGGCGCCTAGGCGAGCTACGAGCAGCAGAAAGCACCAAGAGAACACCTTGGTGGCCGCCCACGGGCGGGCCGGTGATGACGGTGCCGGGAAAGGAGTTGGAAGACGAGGCGGTAGGACCGGCAATACGCGATGAAGGCGTCCGTGCCCGCGTACTCCGAGTTGACGGCCTTGCCGCCCTCCCTCTTCCTCTTCTGCAGCCTCCTGACGCCAGCCACCCTAGGAGACGGCCCCGAGAGGTTCAAGGAGCTGGCCCCGCCCCCGGCAAACCTCTGCCGGAGGAGCGGCCAGGTGTAGATGCTGCTGCTGCCACACCCGCCCAGGCGGGGTGCGTCTGACGCCTAGTCGGACTCATTCCCGCTATCTGCCCCGCTGTCCTCCTCATCACTCTCGCTCGAGGAAGAGCTTCCATCGTCAGAATCTCCATCGGAAGAGCTCTCCACGCAGCACTTCAAGCGACTCCCGAACTCTCCGAAGACCATGATGAAGAGTTGGCCGTCCTCCATTAATTTGAAATACAGGACGAGCCCCGCCGTCAGGCTGTGGATGCGAGCGAAGGTCTTCCACCCACGACGAAGGTACATGACTCGAGGAGCCGGGAAGTCGACGTCGACCCGCGTACCCCCGTTCCCGCAACCCCTCATGTGCAGCCTCAGGGATTGGGGCCGGTCACGCTCCATCTCCCGAGCAAACGGGGCAGGAAGACGAAGACGACGACACGGAGGCGGCGCAGCCTGAGGAAGGACTCATGGGGCTAGTCTCCGACGTGGCCTTCCATCGGGAAAGGTATCATTGATGGGGGCGAAGCCGGTGTGCCGCCCCGTCCTCCTCTTCCCCGAGCGCTGCAGCCTCTGCCCCAGCCTCGCCCCCTCCCTCTTCCCCTCGCGGCCGGCTCCACCACCGCGGGCTAAAGAGGAGGAGGGACGCGTTGTCGAGCGGCGACCCTCGCCGCCACCGTCGAAGGACCAGGATTCCCTTTCTCCATGGCTAGTGAAAGGAAGAAGCAGGAGCAAGAGAAGATGGATGATAGAAGAGTGCAGGACGCCATCCCCCCCCCCCCCCGCCCCCGCCTTTACCGTCCTTATAAAGGAGCGGGGTCGAGGCCTGGCCGCCCTGTTCGGCCAATCCAGCCACCAGAGGTGCGCGGAATCGGGACCGACCCGCTGCCCGAACCAGCGATGGCCCGATTTCCCGCCCCCGCCGCTTGCTATCCCAAGTGCATGGGGGACGCATGGCGGACGTGCAGAACCGAGGGTACGGGTGAAGCGACGCCTCCCCACCCCGTGATCATGGGGAGTGGACGCCTTGAAGACCGCGCCCGGCCCCGTTCAGTAAATGAGCCGCGCCTCCATGCCTCCCTCTTTTTACGGGGAAGGCGCGAGCCGCCTCTTTACTGTGATGTGACGCATGCGTGTGGAAACCGCCCCACGCATGCCGCCCACGTCACGCACACCCCTCCACGCCACACCGCGCCTGCAGGTCGTGGTAAGCGCGGCGTGCTAAGAATCTTACCGCGGTAAAAACCGCCCCGCTTCCCGCGCACTGTTTTGGAAATGACCCAACAACGTGTCGCGCTTACGTGTGGCCCAGGTATGGGGGCTCCTGTCGGTGTACAAAAAGAGGGGCATGCTTTTGTACCCCTTTACCTATGCACGGGCAGTCAGAACCGTGCCCACGACCACACCAAGCAGAGCTAGGGAGGTGGGCCAAGGTAAGACCGAAGCCCAAGATAGTCAGAGCAACGCCAAGGCCAAGACCACGAAGAGCAGAGGGACGAAGCAGGTTCCCCCGGCAAGACCCTTGCCGGGGCAACCTCAGCGGCCCCGGCAAGATCCTTGCCGGGACAGCTCGCCCCACACCAACAGAGCGAGCCACCCTTGAGCCCACGGCCGCCAACACCATCATCAACATGGGGCCAGAGCTCGGTAAGGCACCCCTGTGGTGGCATGCAGATCTTTTTGAAGACATAATCAAGATAAGATGAGGATTAGAAGACGACGATCCTCGGCAAGATCCTTGCCTAGGAAGGCTACCAGACCCCCGGCAAGACCCTTGCCGGGGATGACAGCGCGCCATGACAAGACCCTTGCCGGGCCACCCAGCAAGACCCTTGCCAGGCCACCCAGCAAGACCCTTGCCGGCCCAGCAGGCAAGGCCCTCACCAAGGACGCCAGCAGGGCCACCGCAAGACCCGCCGACGACCAAGCTTCCACCGCTGTTCGCATGCGGCTGCCAGCCCAACCAGCTGGGCGGGCACCTGCGTGGCAACATGCAGCTCCCAGGCCAACTCATCAAGAGCCTGCGTGACGGAACGAAGATCTTCGTGAAGGCTCCACCACCGCGCCACCTCAGCTGCGTGCCTTCCTACATGGCACCGAATGCATCACCGGCCGGGCCGCGTGTCGAAGCGAGGAGGAGCGGCGATGGATGGGACGGGCCTCGCCCCCGTACCCGATAAAGCAAGGGGACACCTAAGCGGTGCATTAAATGCATCTTGTCCTGTCATATGAGGGATAACCTCGTAACACTGTATCCCTTTCCACCTCATGTGTGCCACTGCGGCAACCCCTATTTCCTATAAAAGGAGGCCCGAGGAAACCAGGAGAAGGTTTCGGCTTTTTCGAACCACACACTACTAGGAAAAGCCATGCTAGTGGCGCACCAGTTTTGCCTTCTAATGGAGCACCACTGGTGCGCCACTAGCATCACGCCATTAGAAATTTTTTCTAATGGCGCACCACCTGTGCGCCATTAGAATCTGGTGTTCCAATGGCGCACCACGTAGTGCGCCCTTCGTCTTGCCCACAGTGCGCCTTTAGAATGCCTCCCCGGGGGCCATATGTACCCATGTGCTTTGGCATACTACTGGCGCACCAGTGGGGGATGCGCCATTAGTGTGATTATCACAGTGCGCCATTAGTGTCTTGTGTGGTGCGCCACTAGTATGAATTTTAGGGATTTTTTTTCTTTTCTGATATTTTCATAGGTTACAAAATATATTATTTGACAGAATTTAGACAACATCACACAACAACAACATATTCATCGAGTACAATAGAAGATTAGTCTCCGAATACAATTCATCATATTAGTCTCCGAATTCAAAAGACCGAACAAAGATAGAACATTACAAGTCTTGAGACCATGCAAAGTAGCTTAGTTTGTCTTCACATTACAAGTCGATATTGATCATCTAAACTACCATCACATAGAAGAGAGTTGCGGTCATCACGATGAGCATCATCGCGATAAAACTGGTCTTCATCTGGTTCCTCCAACGCTCCCACCTCTCTCCCGCTAGATAGGCGGGCGTATCTAGATTCCGCCTCCGCCCTAGTGATGTACCCTTTGTAACTGTTACCGCTGAAACAGTGAACCTGTCTGCGACACTCCTCCCAGTCGTTGTAGACTCCGGAAACCTTACCCTTGTACACGACATACGACGGCATCTCTATGCACAAGCCAAACAACAAAAAAATACATAAGCAATATATAAGTATGCAACAAAAGGATCAGAAGAGAAAAGCAAGACATTAATAGCATCGATTACATCTAAGTTGAACGACTGTCCAACCCAAAGAGACGTATAAGTTCATTAAAGTTTAATTACAACATGAGCCAATCAATGTTTCAGAACTACACATAGCATCACTACTGTCGACTCGACTCATGGGACCGGAGCGTGGATGAAGCCGCCGTCTGTCATGATGGTCATGAAATCGCGGGCGTTATCAGCCTGCATTTGTAGCGTTGTGTCTATCTCACTGTTAGACGGTTGATGTCTGAGGTAGAACTGCACCGAGGTAAGAAGGACATCTTGATGGATAATTTCCGCAAACTCTGACTGGATGCGAAAGAATTCTTGTCTGATGTCCGCGTCCTGGATTGCCGAAAAGCTCGCGGCCCAGTCTTTAAGATTATCTGGAAGCAGAAGGTGATGATGGTCCCGTACGATCGCCTGCATGTGATGGAGGGCGTAGTAGGCATCCTTCTGACCACCAGGCGGCTGCTTGATGCAGGAGAACTTTGTATTGTGGGCAAACACGTGCACGCCGTACCGCCAACGAGCTGGCTTGGCGAAGGTGCCTCCAGATTTGGCGTAGCAGGGGAGAACATCATCAAGAACTTTCTTGATATTTGTGTAGTCTATCTTGGAGTCACGGTCCGGGTCGAAATACGTGGCCATGGAATATTTCGGGCTTAAGAGGATGAGTGTGCAATGTGTGTCGCTGCACAAAACACGGAATGTTAGAAAAAAAAAGAACGATCGAAATCTAAGAAATCATATGTTATACGGGGCGGTGAGGGGATGACTTACTCGGGAAAGTAAGTCACGAGAAAGTTATCCTTATCTGGGTTTGCCAGAATGACGCCTTCGAGGTAAGAACTCGCGACTTGCCGGTCCCCAGCGCTTCCCAAGATCTTGGCACTCATGTAGAAGGGGTCGACTATCACGATGTCCGGGGTCTTGTCGCTAATGATCCGCATCTCCATACTCATCGAAAACAGCCGAACGAAGGTGTAGTGCAGCGGATGAAGGTTAAACATAGCAAATATGTCATCAAACCGTAGGACGATCGTACCCCCGACGGCGCCATCCACAAAGCGCTTGCCCTCTGGCACCTTGACCACGAAAACATGGTGTGTCATTAGTATATACTAATGGCACACCACATGACAGGTGCGCCATTAGTGTCCATCCCATCTACAGCCCTTTTCCTAGTAGTTACACGCTGACCACATCTAGTTTGAGAGCTCAAGAACTCTCAGAAATACACCCACCAAAGCAGGACAAGGGTTTTATGCATCCTCGCGGCCCGAACCTGGGTAAACGATCCTTGTGCTGTCTACTAGCCCTGCTGTCGGTGTCAAAACCGGCAGATCTGGGGTAGCGGGTCCCGAACTGTGCGTCTAGGCGGATGGTAACAGGAGACAAGGGACACGTATTTTTACCCATGTTCGGGCCCTCTTGATGGAGGTAAAACCCTACTCCTGCCTGATTAATATTGATGATATGGGTAGTACAAGAGTAGATCTACCACGAGATCAGAGAGGCTAAACCCTAGAAGCTAGCCTATGGTATGGTTGTTGTTCGTCCTACAGACTAAAACCCTCCGGTTTATATAGACACCAGAGAGGGCTAGGGTTACACGGAGGCGGTTACAATGGAAGGAGATCTACATATCCGTATCGCCAAGCTTGCCTTCCACGCCAAGGAAAGTCCCATCCAGACACGGAACAAAGTCTTCAATCTTGTATCTTCATAGTCCAGGAGTCCGGCCAAAGGTCATAGTCCGGCCATCCGGACACCCCCTAATCCGGGACTACCTCAGTAGCCCCCGAACTAGGCTTCAATGACGATGAGTCCGGCATGCAGATTTGTCTTCGGTATTGCAAGGCGGGTTCTTCTCCAAATTCTGTGTACCTATTGAATAGTGTCCGGCTTCTCGTGAATATTATGCTCCTTGGCTTCCACGCCCAATAATGGCCGTCTTCCAGGTGTCAAGCGAATGCGAAAAGCCAGGGTGTTTTTACATTTACCCCCCTAGCCGCGCAAATAAGCTGCCCTATAAAAGAGACGAGGATTTAGATCCGAATCACACCATCTTACCTTTGTGAGCATCCATCGGAGCGCATCCGACAGAGATCCATTCCGTCATGGCCAGTCGACGCAGCTCCTCCTCTCGCCTCCCGCCCCTCAGCACGGAGGTTGGGAGAGATGTTCCGTCCCGCACAGCGAGCTAGTGACGCTCCAAACCAAGGGATTCCTTCCCACAGCCTTCATGGTCCCGGTTCGAGCCGGATTCGCCACCTATAATGGCGGAAAGCAGGCGGAGAGCGTCCCCAATCCCTCCAAAGGAGAGCGGGTATGCCTTGTCCCTAATTTGATAAGGGGGCTCGGATTCCCAATTCATCCGTTTCTCCGGGGGCTCGTGGAGTTCTACGGCCTCCAGTTGCACAACCTCAGGCCTGCCTCCATTTTGCATATTGCGGGCTTCGTAGCCCTTTACGAGCTGTTCTTGGGCGTCGAGGCTCATTTCGCGCTGTGGAAGAAGCTGTTTTGCCTTGTGCCCCGTTCTCAGGAGTGGTCGATATATCAAGTGGGCGGAGCCGAACTATG
This sequence comes from Aegilops bicornis, assembly GCA_021605145.1. NCBI lineage: Eukaryota > Viridiplantae > Streptophyta > Magnoliopsida > Poales > Poaceae > Aegilops > Aegilops bicornis. The sequence continues at coordinate 550,843,602 of CM038672.1, read as the reverse complement.
GCGCATCGCCGGGACCGGATATCTACCCGGAACCCCAAGGAAGGCGTCCGAAGACTGGCCTTCAGAATGGTTTTATATAGAAGACGTCCCCCTACCGGACCCTGTTCGGATCGGCCTCCCCGAGTTCAATAATGCTCCCTTGAAGAAGGGCCTAACCTGGCGTCCATGGGGCCCTCAAAGGGAAAATGACAAGGACGTGCTTTACCTGATGAGCCGGATAAGGTTGTTAGCTCATTCCGGACTGACCATGATTGGGGTCATGGCCACATGCATTATGCGGGGGGTGCAGCCGCTTCAGTATAGAGGCCACCCCATGTGGGATTTCAACATGGAGGATGATGCCACCGCTGCGGCCGTAAGGGGCTGGGATCGGTTGCTGCTCTAATGAAGGCCTTGTCCGCATTGTACAATGGAGAAGAGGAGGAGTTCCTCCGTGTCTATCCACAGGATGGATTTTCTATGTACAATCCTCCAAGCTGGGTAAGCGGACACTTCTTTTCGCCCATCCATTCCATATTCCCATAGTTAAGTACCTTATCTTGTGATTTCGACGCAGGAATTGCGCTGGGCCATGAAGGACATAAACAGCCCTCCTCCACAACCCGAGGATCCGGAACGGTCCCTCGATCCAGCCTCCCAAGAGGATCCGGACATAGCCGTGGAGCTGATTGATGGGGTATTTTATCAACTGAGCATCGACAATGCCTTTGTTGCCATTACGGCTGATTACCCCAGAATATTTCCGGCCTCGCAGGTAACTGAGACTGAAGTCCCAATACTTCGAAAATGATCCATCCGTGCTTATTTTTGGTCACCGCATACCAATGGTGTTTTGCAGGGGGAGCCCTTAAGGCGGAAGGCCGAGCCTGCGATGGCTAGCCAACAAGCGGCAGCAAGGCCCAACAGGCTGAAAAGAAGTGCGGTCCGGATTGAGACGCCGGTGCAACGGTATGGCGTGCCATTTATTTCTAGGTTTTATTCCCCGAAGGCATACTAACGCTTGTGCTCTCTTCAGAAAAAAGAGCGCTCGTTGGACTATATCCGGAGAGGTTACCAATTGGGCCTCCACCAGCCAGGTCCAGAAGCGAAGGTGAACACGAAGCGTGCATCGGACGCCGCTTCCGGCAGAGGATCTTGATGTGCATCGTTCGCCACCAATTCCGAGGTAGAGAGCGCCATGAATCACAGGCGTCGCCGGACAGTTCTTCGTGACGCATGTTTCTCCCAAGAGGCACTGAATGCCTTTGTCGGTGTCAAAACCAGCGGATCTCGGGTAGGGGGTCCCGAACTGTGCGTCTAGGCGGATGGTAACAGGAGACAAGGGATATGATGTTTTTACCCAGGTTCGGGCCCTCTCGATGGAGGTAAAACCCTACTCCTACTTGATTAATATTGATGATATGGGTAGTACAAGAGTAGATCTACCACGAGATCAAAGAGGCTAAACCCTAGAAGCTAGCCTATGGTATGATTGTTGTTCGTCCTACGGACTAAAAGCCCTCCAGTTTATATAGACAAAGGATAGGGTTAGGGTTACACAGAGTCGGTTACAATGGTAGGAGATCTAAATATCCGTATCACCAAGCTTGCCTTCCACGCCAAGGAAAGTCCCATCCAGACACGGGACGAAGTCTTCAATCTTGAATCTTCATAGTCCAGGAGTCCGGCCAACTGTGATACTTCGGCTATCCGGACACCCCCTAATCCAGGACTCCCTCAGTAGCCCCTGAACCAAGCTTCAATGACGACGAGTCCGGCGCGTAGATTATCTTCGGCATTGCAAGGCGGGTTCCTCCTCCGAATACTTCATGGAAGATTTTGAACAGAAGGATAGTGTCCGGCTCTGCAAAAATGTTCCACATACCACCGTAGAGAGAATAGCCTTTGCACAGATCTGCTGATGTATTCTGCGGCGTGACATCACACCACGACCAGGCCTTTATACGAATCGTTTTTACTGTTCCACCTCAGCGCGTTTAGCGAGGCGGTTTCCTTGGCACGTCTTATCAGAGCAGAGATCGTGCCCCCTTATTCCGGGATTCTCATCAATACGGACGTGGGTAACCCAACCGCACCATTGATTACGGCGCTGGGGAGATAAGCGAGTTTTACCAGGCTGGGGGGACGCATAGCTTCGTCCGTCTATATAAGGGGATAAGGATCCACCTTTTCACCTATGCCTTCTTCCTCCTTTGCTCATCCATTTCCGTGCACTCGAGCTCCAGCCCCAAGTCCGCACATCCCTCCTCAACCTCTTCTAGCCATATCCGGAGCGGGGGGCAAGTGGATGGTCTCCTCCGTCACGGAGAGACAAGTCAAAAAGCTGCGGAAGGCCGGATACTTGTCCAAATGACATCACAAGACCGGCTCCCCAACGAGGGGCAGCTCATTCCCACCCAGGCCCGGGAGAGGGTGGTGTTCCTCACCCACTTCCTCCGCGGACTAGGTTTTCCACTTCACCCATTTATGCTGGGGATCATGTTCTACTACGGCCTGGACTTCCATGATCTGGCCCCGAATTTCATCCTCAACATCTCGACGTTCATCGTCGTGTGCGAGGCCTTCCTCTGGATCCAGCCCCACTTTGGCTTATGGCCGAAGACCTTCAATGTCAAGCCGAAGGTAGTGGGCGGCCGCCAAGCAGAGTGCGGAGGTGCCACGGTTGGCAAGATGGCCAAAGTCCTATGGCTCGAGGGCTCCTTTATGGAGACCATAAAGGCGTGGCAATCGGGGTGGTTCTACAACACCGAGCCCCGCGACCCTCAATGGGCGGCGGCCCCCGAATTCCGATCCGGCTTCCCCAAATGGCTCACATCATGGAAAGAGACGGGCCTAATGTGGGGTGATTCGGAAGAGCTGTCCGGACTCCAAACCTGCGTTCGAACCCTGGTGGACAAGAATCTTAGGCTTGTCAATGTAGTGCAGGTTATGCTCATCCGCCGGATCCTCCCATGCCAACAACGGGCCTTCAAATTGTGGGAGTTCGATCCGGCACATCACCAAACTCTGAAAAGGCTCTTCGACACTACGTACGAAGATGCCCGGAAGGTCTTGTTCAAGGCGCCGAGGCTCCCACATCTGCCATCAAGATCGCGGATTCAGCTCGCAGCGCCAAGCTACCGAGGTAAGCTATTTTGCCCTTTACGGGACTCTTGTTTTTCATAGTTTGACTCTATGTGGGACCTAAACTCCCTTACCTTTGACAGGACTGGCGTAACACGTCCGGGCAGGTTAACTGTCGGCTCCCTTGCCAGAAGACCCAGCGGACGCCCGCTTGATGGGACTGCTGGCTCCAGCACCTCACGTGGTGCCGGAGAAGAAGGCCAAGAAGAAGGCCACGAGGACTCGAAGGAGCGCCCGACGCCAGGTGTTGTCGGACTCATCGTCCGACGACTCTGAGGCGGAATCCTCCCCTAAGGACGGGGAGGAGGAAAAAGAAGCCTCTCCCCCAGCGGGGGAGAGAAGAAAAGGAAGGCTGCCCCGACTGGGGAGGCCGGAGGGTCCAAGAAAGGAAGGACCCTTCCTCTGGACTTCTCCACCAACGCCGACAACGACGAGGAGGAGTGGCCACCAAGGTCCAAGCCCCTGGCGAGATCGTAAGTGTCCGGACTCCGGAATAGCTCATGACTTTTTATTTGTCGCATAGTGTCTTCTAACGCTGAATATAACCATGTAGCCCGCCCAATGACGAGATCGCCGCTTCGTCGAGCGGCTCCCTGTATTCATCGGATGTGAAGAGCACTTCACTTCCGACCGCCTGCTCTCCTTGTGACACAGACGACACCGCGGTGGAGTCCCAAAAGGGGCCCAGCCAGGAGGAGGTGGTCCTGGAGGTGCCGCAAGGCGACCTCCTGGACTCTGGGTGCAAAGGGGGCGAGACCCCAGAGGGCTCTAAGTCCGGCCCTGTGCCGGACTCCGTACCATAACCTTCAGTGGTTCTGAAGTCCGGCAAGCGACCCCTTCGTAAGAAGGGCAAGACTGCAACGCCGGTGACCTCCATCCATCCGGAGGCACCGGATAGCTTGCTGGAGGCGCTTAACAGCGCCTCCATCGACGAGGAGCACCGCACTGTTATGAGTGTGGTGATCCAGGAAAGTTCAGTCCGCCAAGAGCGGGCTGATCGAAGCCTGCATCAGCCTTCTAACAGGCTTTGAGGTAAGTTTAGAATATGTAAAAATATTACCGCATAGACAGTAGCCCCGATGCTTAGTTCGATTGTTCGGAAAGAAAAGCGGACCGAGGATCTAAAAAGATATACGCAGGAGTCTAACATAAGTATGCCAATATGGGAATTCAGGCTGCATCGCTGACCTCTGCCAAGACCGCCTGCGGAGGTCAATGCATTGAAGCAGAGCCTCGAGCGGTCCGAGAACGAGCTCGGCCTTGCCAAGAAGCAGCTCGAGGATAAGGAAGGTAAGTAATACCTTCTTAAAGTAATACCTTATAGAAAGGATTTGGTTGCAAAAATGACAGGACTAACGTGGGTATTATAGGGGCCACGAACGAGGTGGCGACCCTGAAGGAAGCAGTGTCCACGGCCGAAAGCAAATCGGCCGCGGAGCGCACCGAGCGAGAGAAGCAAGAGGCGCGGGTGGCGGAGGTGTGGCAAGACCTCCGGGCTCTCGTGAAAAAACACGAGAGTTTGGAGCGTGACTCGAAGACTCGAGAGTCCGAGCTCGCTTCGGCTCTTGAGAGTGCCAAAGCCGCTAAGGCCGAAGCCCAAAAAGCCCTCGAGGAAATTGAATCATTAAATAAGATAGAGGCGGGTAAGGCATTCTTTATGCAAATCAAGCATGTGAAAGTGGATTATCTATTACTTACCCGAATCCGGAGCTCTGCAGGAGCATTCGCAGATCTGCCCTGTAGTGTGTCTGATGCTGCCGCGTTCTACCGCGCCAAGGAGGGGAGCTCGATGGAAAAGGTGTTCTGGTCTCGATGCCGAGGCGGACATCCGTGCCCTGAGCGACCATCTGAAGCCTGGTCGAGCTCCACAAGGTCGCTTAACAGGCAATGAAGGGCCTCATAATTCGCCGTGGTCATTGGAAGCCATGCACAGGAGCTACCGGGCTAGTGCGTGGCTGGTGGACGCCTTTGTCCATGGATTATAGTCATCAAGCGCTCCGTCTGCATTGAAGGTGCCCGTCGGCCCTTGCCCGTGCTAAAGTGCCTTTGGGGCAAGCTGGATGCTGAGAAGCTTGTGACGGACGGGCCACCAAAGGGCAAGGAGCATCGCAAGCCCGAAATGTACTATGAGGGCGTCCTGAAGGGTGCCCCACTTATAGCGGGTGAATGCTCCAAAGATGTAATTTTTGAATAGACTCGCATTTGTTATCATGTACGCTGAAAACTTGTTCATATGCGCTAAGCAACGCTTTTGAATTTAAAATATAACCTTCTGTGCGGCCGTTTATCAAATTTGAGAGATGGCAAGTCATTGGCTTCAGCGCCCATGCCACGAGTGCCGGGGTGTTCGGGATAAACTTGAGCGCTCTTGTTCCCATTCTTGGGTCCTTTGAGGGATGCGCTCAACGCAACGAACAAGGCAACTAGACTATAGTGCTTGAACACAATCACTTAGCCATAGAATTCTATAATTTTAAATTTCGGTGAAGCCCCTAGTATTCGGAAGACCGAGTTCGGGGCGCTATCCACGCCTGGGCCGGACAATGCCGACTCCTCGCTCTAAGCGGCATAAGTCTTTAGGGACCAGAAAAAACCTCTCGAATAGGGACCGGCTCTCGCCCATCATGACGATCAGTTTTAGCTTTCTCCACTGAGGTGCTCAACCCAGCTCAACCGGGGCACAATCGCAGTGGTTCTCCCAGCTACCTTAGCCAATATATAGGAACGTAAGGTACCAAAACATGGGAGCCAGGCAAACCCAACTATTGACCCAAGACATGATTCGGAGTCGATGCATATAATGCTATAAGTTCGGGGTGCCGCACTTGTGAAAGTGTTCGGACTTATCACACCATACTTTTGGGGTACTTAAGCCCCTGGTGTATTGGCCGTACCAAAGTGTACGGGTGCAACATGTCATGAATGAACACATATATAGATAAAGAAAGGAATGCAATAATAGGCAAAAGCTATGTATTGTTTATTCAAAAAGGGACTGCAATGAAAGCAGAACGATACAAATAGTGCGATAAGCAAGGGATGTGACTATTTAACATGTCCCCCTCCAAGGATAAGCTGCGGGATGGTATGTAAAACAAGTATAATGATCGTAATAGAGACCACCTGGACACTCGACGTAGCTTTCTACTTCCCTGGCTCTTGCATCGTGAGTTCCGCAATTCTAGTGCCGGACAGGGCTTCAGGAAAACGGAGTCCTGAAAGTAAGAGAAAAGAAGAAAGAAAAAGAATGACACAATCGGTAGCCCCTGGTGCGGGTGAGCCGCATTCTGGGCGTGCCGTGGTCGTGCCCCTCCCCTTATGCCCATGGTGTCTCCAGAGCGTAGTTATGTACGCGTAGTACTGGCTTCGCATTTTCGCGAGGGCTCGGGTTGGGGCCGGGTTGCTATGCGTGCTCGGATCGTGCCAGGCAGTCTTGTTTTAGGTTACTCCGGGCGCGCTTGACGGTGTCCGGACGTTTAAAGCCGGACTCGAGAATTGCCGTGAGAGGCTGCTTTGCACCTCCGCCGCGAGGGCCGCCATGTGCTCCTCCGTTCGGAGAGAGCGTTCGGTGTTTCCATTGACCGTGATTACTCCTCAAGGGCCTGGCATCTTGAGCTTGAGGTACGCGTAGTGCGGAACTACATTGAACTTTGCAAATGCGGTTCGTCCAAGCAGTGCATGATAGCCGCTGCGGAACGGGACTATGTCGAAGATTAACTCTTCGCTTCGGAAGTTATCCGGGGATCCGAAGACCACTTCGAGTGTAACTGAGCCTGTACAATTGGCCTCTACACATGGTATGACGCCTTTAAAGGTCGTCTTTGTGGGTTTAATCCTTGAGGGTTCTATGCCCATTTTGCGCACTGTATCCTTATAGAGCAGGTTCAGGCTGCTACCGCCGTCCATCAGGACTCTAGTGAGGTGGAATCCGTCAATGATTGGGTCAAGAACCAATGCTGCGAATCTGCTGTGGCGGATGCTAGTGGGGTGGTCCCTTCGATCAAAGGTGATCCGGCAGGAGGACCATGGGTTGAACTTTGGGGTGACTGGCTCCATCGCATATACGTCCCTTAGTGCACGCTTCCGCTCCCTTTTGGGTATGTGGGTTGCGTATATCATGTTCACCGTCCGCACTTGTGGGGGGAAGCCCTTCATCCTCTATTGTTCGGGCGGCCGGGCTCCTCCTCGTCATCTCTATGCAGCCCCTTGTCATTGAGTTCGTCATTTAACTTGCCTCATTGTTTGAAGACCCAACAATCCCTGTTGGTGTGGTTGGCTGGTTTTTCGTTGGTGCCATGTATTTGGCACGAAGCGGTCCGAAAGTATTCGGGTCCAGATTGATGGGCCTGAGTATTTCTTTTGAACGGCTTTTTCGGCTGACCAGGTTTAGAGCCTCTGAATCCGACATCGACCGGCCGTATCTTCAAGATTATCGCTGCACGCGGGCGCTTTGTGCTTGTTGCGACGCCGACCTGCCATTCTTGTCCTTGGTATCCGAACTACCAGGGTTTTTGTTCAAGTTGTTGCTACGAGCTAGCCAACTGTCCTCTCCCGCGCAAAAGCGGGTCATGGGCGTTGTGAGGGCTGCCATAGATTTCGGCTTTTCCTGTCCTAGGTGCCGGGCAAGCCACTCGTCGCGACGTTATGTTTGAAGGTTGCAAGGGCCTCTGCATCCGGACAAATCAACGATTTGATTTTTCTTGGTTAGGAACCGTGTCAAGAATTGTCCGCCGATTCTTCCGCTGAATTATGTGGCTGAGGTCATCGGCGTCGTGGTCGCACATATGTGCCCCGGAAGTTATCAAGGAATGCGGCTTCCGGGTCCTCCCAACAACCAATTGATTCTGCTGGCAGGCTGTTAAGCCAATGCCGAGCTGGTCCTTTAAGCTTGAGTGGGAGGTATTTGATGGCGTGTAGATCATCACCGCGGGCCATGTGGATATGGAGGAGGTAGTCCTCAATCCAAACCGCTGGATCTGTTGTGCCATCGTATGATTCGATGTTTACGGGTTTGAAACCCTCGGGGATTTGATGATCCATCACTTAAATGCATGAAGCATAGTGGGTGTGCGGCGCCTGTATTGAGCTATATCACGACACAGCTCAAATGAGCTTTGTCTCATCGTGGTTCGGCCGACCGAATTGCTGTATCCGGCGTGGCCAGTTATCGTCGCAGGTCGTGGGCGACCACGCGATCCGTAGATCGATCTTGTTTGCCTTGCCTTGTCCTCCAATACGTCTCGCAGGTCTGGCGCGTTTCCCCGTGCCTTGGTACTTTTCGAGCGACGCGGGGGTGCGGCTTGCATGGAGGGTCTAGAGGCCTCTCTGCCGCAACCACGGGATGACCGGTCGGCCGCATCATGCGCTGGTGATGTAGGTTTGAATGCTGCTCCCTCTAATTGGGGTAGCAGCCTGCGTTTTGGGTATCTCTTGGAGGGGCGTTTGAGTTCGTACTCTTCGGCTGCAAGGACTTCAGTCCATCTGTCAACTAGCAAGTCTTGGTCAGATCTAAGCTGCTGCTGCTTTCTCTAGAGGCTGCTTGCCGTGGCCATAAGCCTGTGTTTGAAACGCTCTTGTTCGGCGGGATCCTCAGGCACGACAAATTCGTCGTCGTCGAGGCTTGCCTCATCTTTGGAGGGAGGCATATAATAAACGTCCTCCACCTCCACATGCTCGCCGCTTCTATCATGAGGGATGGCTTCTCCTCCTCCCGTGTTGAATCCTGCCGAGGGGGTTGTTTTCGACCGTCCGGGTGTTATTATCTCCCATGCCGGAATCACTTTTTTTCTTTGTGGCGGGATTTAGAGCGGCGCCGCTGACGCCGGCGCTTGGGCTGTTTCTTGGAGGGGTCATCCTCCGCTGTTCCATCGCCGTTCCCATCTTTTGGGATGTCCACCATGTATATGTCGTATGACGAGGTGGCCTTCCAGTGCCATGTGGGCGTTGGTTCTTGGTCGTCTCCAGCATCGTCGTACATACCGTCGATGTCTTCGGAGTCGAAGTCGAGCATGTCGGTTAAATCATCGACAGTGGCTACAAAGTGGGTGGTGGGTGGGCTTTGAATTTCTTCGTCGTCCGCATCCCAACCTTCCTGACCGTAGTCCGCCAGTGGCTCTCTGATAAAGAGAGAGACTTTAGTGAATTCAGGATGTTGCCAAAGGGCGAGTGCTGAAAGATGTCAGGGGCAGTGAACTCCATGACCGGCGCCCAATCGGATTCGATTGGCCGGGGCGCGGGAGGTTCGGAGTCCGGAGAGGAGTCCGGCACCTTGGAGTCACGGGATTCGCAAAGGACTGGGATGGTGTTCGTCTCAATCACCATAGAGATCGTAGCCCCCGAGGCGGTGTCCAACCACTCGTCCTCGATCGGCGGAGTCGGCTCCGAGCTAAGGGTCGGAGCGGACGCTGGTGCGGCCTCTGTGGCACCGCTCGGGCGGCAGAGCTAGATCGTGCCCATCGAGACAAGGCGGGCGCTGGCTGTGGCTCGAATCCGTCGAAGATTAAGTCTCCGCGGATGTCGGCCATGTAGTTCAAACTCCCAAATCTGACCTGATGGCGAAGGCGTAGCTTCGATCTGCTCCGGATGGCCAAGTGAATTGGCCCGTAGTGCAAAGCCGCGAATCACGAAGATCTGCTCGGGAGAAAAGTCTCACCCTGGACCGCGTCGTTGTTGATGATCGAAGGAGCCATCGGGCCTAAAGATGACGACGGAGGAACTCTCAATGAAAGCACCAATGTCGGTGTCAAAACCGGCGGATCTCGGGTAGGGGTCCCGAATCGCAAGGCGTCTAGGCGGATGGTAACATGAGACAAGGGACACGATGTTTCTACCCAGGTTCGGGCCCTCTCGATGGAGATAAAACCCTACTCCTGCTTGATTAATATTGATGATATGGGTATTACAAGAGTAGATCTACCACGAGATTAAAGAGGCTAAACCCTAGAAGCTAGCCTATGGTATGATTGTTGTTCGTCCTACAGACTAAAAACCCTCCGGTTTATATAGACACCGGATAGGGTTAGGGTTACACTAGGTGGTGGAGTCGACGATCTGATCGCTGCGTGGGAGCGGGAACGGATCTTGGGGGAAGGCCTTGTTGAGGTTGGTGAAGTTGGCGCACATCCGTTCCTTCCCGCCTTTCTTCGGCACTACGACGGGGTTTGCCAGGCACTCGGGGTATCGAACCTCGTGAATGGCACCCGCTGCTTCCAACTTGCGGGTCTCTTGGACGATGAAGGCCTGCTTCTCTGTGGACTGCCATCTTGCTCGCTGCTTCACAGGGCGCACATTGGGGCATACCCTTAAATGATGCTGAATCACCTCTCTCGGGACTCCCACTAGCTAATTGGGTTCCCATGCGAATATATCCTTGTTGGCGCGCAAGAACTGCACCAGTGCTTCCTCTTGGCTTGGGTCGAGGCCGGCACCTATGGTAAAGGTGGCTCCTGAGTACCTGTCATCGTTGACTGGCACATGCTTGGTTTCCGCCTTGTCTTTTGTGAACAACTGCTTCTTCTTGGTTGGTGCGGCTCCCTTGGGCTCGGAGGTGCCCGTGCCGGCAGGCTACGTCACCGCATCTGTCTCGTGGGTGAGCTTGAGCGCCGCCAGGACCTCCTTGGCGCCCCCCTTGACAGTGAGGACGCCTTTGCTTCCAGGCATCTTCATGAGGTTGTAGGCCGGTTGAGTCGCCGCCATGAACTGGGCCAGAGCTGGGTACCCGAGAATGGCATCGTACGGAAGGCCGACTGGGCGATGTTGAAGTCGACCAGCTCGGTGCGGTAGTTGTCGCGTGTGCCGAAGGTGATGGGGAGGCGGATCTGCCCCAGGGAGCGGGCGGTGCCACCGCCAACTCCTGAGAAAGGCTTGCTGAGGCTGAGCCGCTCGAGCGGCACGTGAAGAAGGATGAAGGCCTCCACAGAGAGCAGGTTGAGACCAGCGCCGCTGTCGAGGAGGGTCTTGGTGACAGCCATGTTGCAGATGGTGTGCGTGCAAAGCATCGGAAGCATGCCTGAGCCGGTGGTGGAGTCGGGGTGGTCTTCTGAGCCGAAGGTGAGGTCGGCTTCAGGTGCAGCCCAACCAGGCGGAGCCCCCGAGCGCTTGGAGGCGGCGCCGAGCTGGCGGAGGAATGGCTTGACGTGGCGATCTGAAGGCGGTGCTTGAGAGCCGCCCAGCAGGGCCGCGACCGCATGGCGCAGTGAAGTGGTCGCGGAGCTCCTCCCAGGATGCCACCGTGGATCCAGGGTGGTTGAGCAGCCAGGCGCGCGGCTCGCCGGCGAGGGCCATGGGGAGCCAGTTGGCCATGACCTTGTCGTCGCCCCCGGCATCGAGGATGCCCTCCTCGTATGCCAGCAGGAAAACCGACAGGTCCGCCGCGCTGTCGTAGCGCATCAGCATATCCGGCTTGAACTTGGGCGGCCAACGCGCCCGCCGCAGGGCGGGGGCTAGGGCTCGGAGCCCTCTGGCCCCGTCGTCAGCACCGGCCGCTGGAGTCGGTAGCGGGGAGCCTGCCATGAGGGCGAAGTGCGGTGGCGGAGGAGCGTAGATTGTCGAAGAGGAGCTACGGCGCACCCCTACCTGGCGCACCAAATGTCGGATCTCGGGTTCCGACAAAACCCTCAAGGTTCGATCTCTGGGGTGCGCATGAAGATTTCCTCCCTACCGATCTACGCCCTAGCTCACTAAGATCTCGCGGATGAACTCGACGAACTCACAACACAAAGACACAAGATTTATACTGGTTTGGGCCACCATTGTGGTGTAATACCCTACTCAAGTGTGGTGGTGGATGGATTGCCTCTAGGGCTGATGAAGAACAGTACAAAGGGAAGAACAGCCTCCCGAGGTTGAGATGTTCTTGTGCTCGGTGTGTGGCTAAGGATTGGCTGAGGATCCAATCTCCTCCCCCTACTGTGGTGGCTAGCTCTACTTATATAGGCCCTGGTCCTCTTCCCAAATATTGAGCGCGAAGGGAGCCAACAACGGCCAATTTGAAAGGTGACAGCTAGTACAACTTATCTTGACAAAAGCGGTCTTCGCCTGCTAAAGGCTTTGGCGGTGACGCTATCTTGGGCTCCACGGTGACCTCCGTCCTGCCGCCCTGCTGGTCTTGGTCTCATTGCACTGATATGGAAATCTTTGCTTGATGCCTCGGTACTCCACGCCTGCGCTTGCCTCCTTAGCACCAAAGAGGAAACAAGGATGTTGCGCGCGCCGGCGCCCGCCTGATCTTGATCCTCATGGCTCACGTCATAAGAGCCTCGCGAGATTTTCCCTACTTTGATTTCGCCGCTCCTCGCAAGGTAGCCTGGTGAGGCCGCTCCTGAGGAGGTCTTGCGTCGTCCGCCTCGCGAGGCTTGGCCCCTCGCGAGGGTGTTGAATGCCTCGTTGACGAAGATGGGCCGTACAGGCCCGCTCACATAGCCACGCTGTGGGCCGTACGCAGGCAAGTCTGGGGACCCCAGTTCCCAGAACGCCGACAACCTCCACCTCCAGTTAATAACTTAGCCCGTTTTTTGAGGTTGCAACCGCCATTGTTTTCCAGTAGCACCGAGCCAATAGTTGCGGATGACAGGCTACACAAGATTTGTAACACCCCAAAATTTTGACCTTGATTTATCAATTAAAATTTTGCCAGGAAATTAAATTTTTATTTTCTGGTTTTATCTTTTAATTTCAGATCACTCTGTCCCTCTGAATTTTTTTTAGTTTTTCCTTCTAGGTGGAAACCTTTCAAAAATATTGTTGGACTTGTATATCTTCCCAAGGCCATTTCTTTTTATCAGTGGAATTATTTCTACAATTATTTTTCCCGAGCTTTATTTCTTTAAAAAAATGATTTTTCATAAGTGTTAGAGTCCCATTTGCACTACGACCCTTTTAAATACTTCTTTAAAAAATCCACAAAAATTCGGGGATGACATATGATATTCCTACATCACTTTTATGCAAAAATCTCTTTTAGTCATTTGGAGATTTTGAGCCCTACCCCAAGTTTTCAAATCTGGTCCAGTTTGTAATTTGCACTACAACCTATTTAAATATTTCTTTAAATTTCCACCAAAATTGGGGGATGTTAGTAGTAGTGTATAATTCAACTTTATGCAAACACCCATTGGTGTTCTTTGAAAAATTTGAGCAAATCATCCTCATCTTCATTCTGGTCCAGTTTAGTGTTTTGCACTGCAACCATATTTTATCTTGCCCTATTACCCATGATTTTTCTCCTTCTTATAAACCACCATACCAAACTCTTAAGTCCAGGAGATTGGACCCTTTGGAATACTTTTGGTCCATACAATAGTAGCCTTCATTTTCTGTCCAGATTTGGTTTTCTCAAAATTTTGCACTAACAAGTTTCTGGTCTTGCGAAACTAACCTTGCCACCATCACCTACATCTAAAGAGACTCTGATCTGGAGATTTTGGCCACCAGAAGGGATGCCTAGATGCCCCTGGCTTTCTGTCGAGCATGCAGCGTGCGTGCTCTGGGCGCGCCCAGAGCGCATGTTTTGCACACACGCGCAACCGAGCCGCCGCGTCTTTCCCCTGGCCTTTGCTTGCCCGCAGGGCTGCGCCCCGTTCTCGCCCGCTTGCCAGAACCCTCCAAGCCACCCCTGGCGCCCTACAGCGCCGCCGTTAGAGCTCCCTTGGCGGCACGCCGGCGTCCGCAGCAGGCTCCTGCCATGGACGATGCCACCCGAGCCACTCCAGCGCGCCAGCTCGCCCCTGAACAGCCCGAGCTCATCCACGAACCCGTCCGCTAGTGCCCGTCGCCGCCACGTCGCCCTGCTAGCAATAGAACGGCGGTTCGCTGACGTTCTTGTCCGCAGCCGCGGGAACCGACCTCGACCGCCTATAAAAGGAGCCCCCGAGCTCGTCCAGATCCTCAGGCGACCTCAGGCCATCTCCCTAGTGCTCCCATATCCAACAATCGACGGAGGGAGGCCGTCTGCCTCGTCTCCAACCAGTTCGGCCGCAACCACGCTCTGGTGCCGTACGTCGCGAGCAGGGCCTCCCCAGCTCATCCAGCGCCACCATCCGACTACCCTCAATCGTGCGGAGCCGCCCCACCTCTCTAACCCGATCAGGAGCCACCATAGCTTGAGACCTCGATCCACCCAAAACTACCGTCCGCCGCGGAGCTCGCCGCCGGCGACCCCGTCCACCCCCGCCAGCGTATCGACCACTGGGAGGACCGCCCTGGACCAGCGGATCCATCCCCGCCCTCAGAATCCCGCGGGGAGCCGCCGTTCGTCGGCGGCAATCGCCGGAGCCCCGCCACCGCTCAGCCAGAGAAGGAAGGAGGGCGCGGGCGACTAGTCAAACCTGACCAGTGGACCCGACGGCCTCACCTGCCAGTGACCCCAGCTCTGCCGAGGTACATCTTCTCTGTCTCGAAAGCGTATTCTTATTCAAACCGATTTTCTTTTTCTGTTTAATTTAAAAACAGATTTTGACTAAACTTTGACTGGCTATAACTTTTTAAATATAAGTCCAACTGATTTGATTCTTTTTCTGTTGTTTCTCAAATTTTGTCTAGTTTATTTTCATGTTTATTTGAAAATTTTATAGACAACTTTTCGTACTGTTTTGAAACTATGTGCTAATTTCAAATTTTCTTAAAATAGGACTTTTGAAGAAGGAAGCAACTTTCAAAAAGTGCACCGCACTTACATACTCTTGAAAGCAAGCATTCTGAACCCCGGCATAATATTTGTTGTGTGTCGTTCAATGCTAATACGACACCGCCTTGACATGAAGTTTTCGGTATCTTATGTGATGATATGATCATGTTCATGAGTGCATAATGATGATTCCTTACTGTTGGACTTTCATATGCTCCTGATAGTAATCACGCTCGTATGCCTTTCATGCCTATCGGGAGGAATCCTGGAAAGTCTCTGTCTTGAGTAGACATGAACTTGTATCTAATAATTCATTGAGACGATTATGTCCGATAAGGCATGGTGAGGTATGATGAGTGGTGATTCTATTTGTTGGTGAGAAATATATTTGTTATACTAATCATGCAGGGAATGCCTTAACCTCCTGAGTCGACCGTAGATCAAGTCTTGTTCCAGTAACCCCCATACTTGTTTCATACTTCCACTTGCCCATGCCATAGGTAGGGTACGGTTCAGTAAGTTGTCAACCCCTTCCTAGCACACACCGTACAGAGAGGCCATGGTGGAAGATACCGGCTGCATCCGGTAGACATGCCACCTGGTCCGGGGGCATGGGTGTTTCCGGTTGGAGCCGAGGGGGTAGCTCCCCTAGTTTGCGCGCGTTATAAATTTTGTGATCCCATGCTAGTCGAGGTTGTAGCCTCCCCACTTAGAGTTTTGCTTAACGGGTGTCGTGGGTGATTCCAGACACTGGTAAGTTAGGCTGGTGTGTGCGGTCAGGTGTGTTTTCAATTAAAAGACCGTAGACGGATTAGTCCCGATGGACTAAAGGAATCCATTACTCGTGGGTAAAGAGTACACCCTCTGCAGAGAATATATCTATTCGAATAGCCGTGTCGATGGTTAAGGACTACAGTCTGGGATGGGTCAAGTGTCGGTCTTAGTGTCGGCCTTCGGAGGAAAAATTGCTAAACCAGAACATGGATCATGACTTGTGACTCATGATGATTATGATTACTATTAATTATGGACTAACCATTTACATTATTTGAATTATTTAGTATCCCTAGGACGGTTCTACCTCCTGCATATTCACTGTGATTATTCTCTTATAAGCCCTTTATGTGGTGTCGCTCAGACGCCCGACAGTGTCATGCTTGTTATTTAAATTCTTTAAAAGCCTTTTATGTGGTGTCGCACATATGCCCGACAGTGGCATGCTTGTTATTTAAATTATTGATAAGCCCTTTATGTGGTGTCGCACATACGCCCGACTGTGGCATGCTTGTTATTTAAATTATTTATAAGCCGTTTATGTGGTGTCGCTCAGACGCCCGACTGTGGCATGCTTGTTATTTAAATTATTTATAAGCCCTTTATGTGGTGTCGCACAGACGCCCGACTGTGGCATGCTTGTTATTTCTTTTATTTATAAGCCCTTTATGTGGTGTCGCTCAGACGCCCGACTGAGGCATGCTTTATATTATTATCCTTTTGAGGTGTCGCTTCAGATACCCGATCGGTGCATTCTATTTCTACTCCCTTATTGTATATTCATGTTGTATATGAATAACCTGCTTGCATGCATCATGGGTTTTTATTTCGTGACTGACGTTGTGATCATGAAATATTTCAGAGCATGATTATAATTCATTATGTTATACTTGTGTTCATAATGTTTGCGAGTACATTCAAAGTACTCACTGGCTTGTCCCTGGCAATTGTCTTGGCCAGATTTCTTGCATGGAGAGGAGCGTTGTGATGACAGCCTCGGAACCTACGCAATGATGACAGCAGCCTCGCGAAGATAGGAGTTATCCAGGTCAGCTGTTCCTGTGGGAAATGGAGTCCCATAGACGCTGATGAACCGCAAACCGCTTCCGCCTTCAACCACTAGAAACCTTTTGTTGTACTCATAGGCCAGAATGGTCTTGTACTACACATTTTGTATTTTGCTTGGAGTTTTACGTATCAAGTTGGTGTCTCATCAGCTAACGGTAATCCCGGGCTAGTGAGCACAAGGGCCATTTTCCGAAATTAATATCACGGAAAACCGGTCCCGACAACCTTGGTATCGAGCCAGTGACCATTGGCTAATCCTATCTTGTCCAGGTCAATAAACCTAGATTAACCAATCCACCAGACCTTAACCTAGCCCCAGCCAAGCTTCTCGTGTAAGATAGCCACACAGTGACCCCGACACCTTTTGGCAGTCGGTGCCCAACCTATCAGCACAGCTTGTCGATCACGCGCCAGTGACCGACACCTAAATAGTCTCTTTCGCAAGCGTGCGAAGGAGGACTCTGTCCCCTTTTTCTATAAAAAGGGCACGCTAGCCTGAACCCAGCATAGCACAGCCTCTTCCCCAAACCGAGCTATAATTCCTGGCCCCATTGTGCTCAATGAGACCACAACAACCAACCTTAGAGGTTTTGTGACCGTGCTAGCAAACCTCACCCGCCGTGCCTTTGCATTAGAAGAGCACCCAGAATATGTTGTGTACCAAGGGCCCATGAGCGGTGAGAGCCGTCAATTCTGGGTCACTGTGCACGTCTATGGTAGGGGTCTATCGCCAGAATGCCCCTACAGGTTCACCAGAAGGGCAACTTCCTTTGAGCCACAAGCCATCCAACTAGCTGCTCGAGAGGCTATAGTTGAACTCCGGTACTTGTCGCCCAGAGTTAACTGTCGCTCGTTCTACTACTACCCCAGCCGTGACGATATAGTAGGCCACAACAGGTTGCCAACGGAGATCACGAGACGGATCCTGCATTGTTGCATCTAGTGCGCTATGTAAGTGCACTAGAGGAACTGTTCGATCAAATCACCCTTGATCTGATCACAGCCCGTGGAGAACTGGTTCGCCGAGCCCCGGCAAGAGGAGAAGATGAGCTCGATGCCGACAACCCAGTCGTGCTATTTGGATAACCGATCGAGTCCTGAAGGTCTGCCCCAGCCATCGACCAAACTACTTTGGTGTCCCCAGAAGTGCTTCGTCGCCTTTTGGGAACACGATCCAACGGGATTGTGGCCAACAACCCCCGCGATGGTCATCATCGCTACCCTGACCCTGCAGCCCCTCAACTCCATCCATCTAACCCCGATGGTAAAGCCCATGGAGAAGCCTCGGCGTCCACAAGGCACGCCCGCTTAGATATTAACGAGGTAGACTAAGTCACTCGAGTAGTACCGAGTTTTAGTATGTCCACGCCCTGTAATTGTGTGATCTTGTATCGCCATAATTAAATGCTGTTCGCTATGCGCGCCCTATTTTAAATAGTAGCCATGCATAAGTATGTTGGTGTACGGTTGCATTTTTAATCCCGGGCGTAGCTACCAAAAACCACCCCGACGACACCCACAGTAATACATCACTTGTGTGAGATATGTGTATCTGTGGCATTGACCCCGACCCCATAGAGCAGATTCGACAAACTAGTTGCCCCACACCGTAATCAATAACCCAGCCCCAATGCTATATAAAAGGCCACCTCGTGACCTTACCAAGTATCCCTCACCTTGTGCACAACTCTCACAGCCATTTCTTTGCCATGCCAAGCCCCTAGTATTTATCTGAGAACTCCAGATGCAGCCCCAGGTAGTTTTTTAAAAATATTGTGGGACTTTACCTGCAGTACCATGAGTTCTACCCATCCACCCCAGTATGAGTTACTCAAATCGAGGATCACCCTGTCCACCTCGAAATATTGGGCAGTGGTGCACATCCCTCCCGCAAACCCAAACCAAGACCCAATGGAAGTCTCCTTCGTGGGGAAATCTATGCCGACTCCGCAAATGGCCATAGAAGCTGCTACAGTCTGAAGCACTTGCTCGCTTTTGATTCGCGGTACCCTATGCCAAATAACGAGGGTATTATTACTTCCCGAGTCGCGGCAAAGACCCGGAGAAGTAGCATCTTTTCCCGCGGACGAATTGAGAGAGACCCAAGATCGGCCAACCTTGTTTAGTATGTCATCGCTCAAGAGCGTTTGACCCAACGAGTAATGAGTTATCTCCAGAGCCTCACTGATTTAAATCCTCAGATCGCCATCGGCAGACCACTGAGGCCCGACCAAGAGAGACGCGTTCTTCGACTAGCCAACCCGCTTCCCCTGATAAAAGTGGAGTGTGCCCCAGTACCAGAGACGTTTACTTAGGACCCTGTCTATTTACCGTTTTCGTTGTAGACGTCACTGCTATGTTTATTGTCCCATCATTTATTTATGTGTTGCAACTTATGCGTGGTATCCTAAATTTGTGCGATGAATTAAATATTTAGTTTCAATTAATGAGAGTAGTTTTTACTGTTGTTAATTTGATTAACTGTTTTCCCTCTCGGTAAATTCTGAAGTGAAATTTTTCCCTAAGTTGTTGCGGCATATATCTCTTCACGACATAGATTTTTATTCACGCATCACCACGACAGCAGACTCACAACCCCAACCACTCAACCACGTGCACTAATTGCAAATCCACGTGCACATGTTGCACCTAACTGATCACCCCCCTAGCACACCACAGTCTCTGAAGGAGAGATTTGTGGGTAATTATTCGGGCGCAAGTTGCCTCCAGCACACTGACAGCAGTTAGCACCTGACACCGCACTTAATCCTCATGATCACCGCCACCGCCGAGAGATAACACTCGAGCGGCAGCATCACGACGATCATCGAGCATCATCACGCACAAGAGCACGAAGAACCCCAGCAATGCCGCCGACCCTCCGCACATCAGGATCATGTACCAGTCCGGCATCACCTCCGCCATTAGAGCCTCGTTTCGAGCTCCTGCAAACAGAAATGGAGGAGAAGGAAGGAGAAGGAGAAGCGAGGCCAGGTGTGAGGGAGAAGCACCTCGGACATTTTATAGCTCGAGATGGGTGTACGGTGGGTGAAGTCCACCAGCGCCGCTCGTATGTGATGTCGCACAGACGCCCGACTGTGGCATGCTTGTTATTTAAATTATTGATAAGCCCTTTATGTGGTGTCACACAGACGCCTGATTGTGGCATGCTAATTATTTATAAGCCCTTTATGTGGTGTCGCTCAGATGCCCGACTGTGGCATGCTTGTTATTTAAATTATTTAGAAGCCCTTTATGTGGTGTCGCACAGACGCCCGACTGTGGCATGCTTGTTATTTCTTTTATTTATAAGCCCTTTATGTGGTGTCGCTCAGACGCCCAACTGAGGCATGCTTTATATTATTATCCTTTCGAGGCGTCACTTCAGACACCCGATCGGTGCATTCTATTTCTACTCCCTTATTGCATATTCATGTTGTATATGAATAACCTGCTTGCGTGCATCATAGGTTTTTATTTCGTGACTGACGTTGTGATCATGAAATATTTCAGAGCATGATTATCATTCATTATGTTATACCTGTGTTCATAATGTTTGCGAGTACATTCAAAGTACTCACTGGCTTGTCCCTGGCTATTGTATTGGCTAGATTTCTTGCATGGAGAGGAGCGTTGCGATGACAGCCCCGAAACCTACGCAATGATGATAGCAGCCTCGTGAAGATAGGAGTTATCCAGGTCAGTTGTTCCTGTGGTAAATGGAGTCCCATAGACGCTGATGAACCGCAAACCGCTTCCGCCTTCAACCACTAGAAACTATTTGTTGTACTCATAGGCCAGAATTGTCTTGTACTACACATTTTGTATTTTTCTTGGGGTTTCTGTATCAAGTTGGTGTCTCATCAGCTAACAGTAATCCTAGTGCTGGTGAGCACAAGGGCCATTTTCTGGGAAATTAATATCTTGGAAAACCGGTCCCGACAAGATTGGAAGGGAATTGACCACCGCGGGTTGCATAGATGCTAAGAAGGTGCACTTTGCCGCACATCAATTGGATGGACCAGCAGCTTCATGGTGGGAGAATTACACGACCACATTCCCTATAGCTAATATCACATGGGATCAGTTTCAACAAGCATTCCGCATAGCCCATGTCTCAACTGGAGCTATGAGAATGAACAAACGCGAGTTCCAGAACTTGCGCCAGGGAAATCATACTCTGGCTCAGTACGTAGACGACTTTAGTAAGCTATCTCGCTATGCCCCAGATGATGTGGCCACAGATGCCGCGAAGCAGGAGAAGTTAATGGAAGGGATGAATGATGAGATGAGCATGTTGTTGATGGTGGCAACAGTTAACAACTACCAAGAGCTGGTAGACAAGGCTCTTATGATTGAAGGGAAGCAGCAGTAGATTGAGAGCCACAAGAGGAAGTATGGACAAGGGAAGTACAATTCAGGAGCTCGACAGAAGCCTCATTTTACCCCAAACTCGGGAGGATTTACCCATAACCATGGAGGCTGTGCCCACAATGGAGGAGGTTCGCATAACCACTGTGGCCCAAGAATAGGAACAAGAATGGAGCAAGCAGCAATCTGAACTGCTCTAATCCAGCCACACCTGCCAAGAAGGACCTAAGTCACATTATTTGTTTCAAGTGCAGGAAGAGTGGACACTATGCCACTGAGTGCCCTAAAGCGAAGAACGGAAATGGCAATGGAAGCTCTGGGAAGAAGCCCAACCCTTTCAACATGGGACAAGTGAACCACGTGAACGTAGAGGAGGTTGAAGAGCAGCCTGATGCAGCTGTCGGTAAGTTTTTGGTTAAGTCACTTACTGTCATTGTTCTTTTTGATACTGGTGCATCGCATTCATACATTTCAAGGGGATTCGTGGATAAATATAAGTTGCCCACTAAAGCACTTAGGACACCTATGTTAGTAAGCTCACCATGAGCGGAGTATATAGCAAGTCAAGGATGTTTTCAGGTGCCATTGACCATTGGAACCCATGTTCTCCCCTCAGGCCTGATAATTTTGGAGTCACAAAGATTGGATGTGATACTAGGAATGGATTGGCTATCGATGTATGGGGGAAACATCGATTGCACCAGTAAGTCGATTTTACTTTCCACCCCAGAGGGAAGAAGGATCAAGTATGTATCCAGGCATGCGCCAAGGAGAACCCAAGTAAATTTCCTCTCGGGAATTGTTCAGGAGGAAGTGCCTGTACAGAAGGATTATCCAGATGTATTTCCAAAGGAGTTTGCCGAGGATCTCAGTGATCTTCGTTTGGAGATAGTCCTAGAGGTTTTGTTGCAGCAATGGAGGTTAAGTCAACATTATTGGGAAAGATTCAAGAAGCTCAGAAGGATGACAAAGAAATTGCGGAGATAAAGGAGAAGATGAGTGAAGGAAAAGCCAAAGGTTTTCGTGAGGATGAGCACGACACCCTGTGGTTTGAGGACCGTGTATATGTGCCCAATAATGCCGAGATCCGGAAATTGACACTACAGGAAGCTCATGACTTGCCATATTCAAAACACCCCGGAAACACCAAGATGTATTTGGATTTGAAGGAGCGTTTCTGGTGGACTGGAATGAAGAAGGATATTGCCAAGTATGTAGCCGTATGTGATGTATGTCAGAGAGTGAAGGCAGAACATTAGAAGCCAGCAGGATTACTGCAACCTATGCCGATACCCGAATGGAAGTGGGATAGGCTTGGCATGGATTTCATCACCGGATTTCCCTGGACCCGATCGTGATACGATTCTATTTGTGTAGTAGTGGATCGTTTGACTAAAGTGGCTCACTTTATCCCAGTGAAAACCACCTATTCAAGTGTGAAGTTGGCCAAGATATATATGAACAAATCGTATGTCTACATGGAGTTCCGAGGACCATCGTATCAGATAGAGGAACACAGTTCACTTCAAAGTTTTGGCACCAGCTGCACTAGACTTTGGGTACCAAGCTAGAGTTTAGTACAACCTTTCACCCGCAAACAGACGGACAGACTGAGAGAGTCAATCAGATTCTAGAGGACATGTTGAGAGCTTGTGCACTAGATTATGGATCCAGTTGGGATGATAACTTGCCCTACGCGGAGTTCTCATACAACAATAGCTACCAGGCCAGTTTGAAGATGGCACCTTTCGAAGGTTTGTATGGAATGAGGTGCAGAACACCGTTGATGTGGGATGAAGTTGGAGACCGTCTGTTGTTTGGACCGGATTTGATTCAAGAGTCAGAAGAAAAGGTTAAGCTGATTCGAGACAGACTAAAGGTAGCCCAGTCTAGATAGAAGAGCTATGCAGACTCAAAATGCAAGGGGGTAGTCTATGAAATCGGAGATAGAGCATATCTGCGAGTGTCACCTCTGCGAGGAGTTAAACTTTGGGAGTTATGGGAAAGCAAGCCCCGATATTTGTAGGGCCATACCTAGTTTTGGAACTTATGGGAGAGGTTGCGTACATGTTGGAGTTATAGAAGGAATGTCAGGAGTTCATGATGTGTTTCACGTTTCCCAGTTGAAAAAATGCCATGCAGAAATGGCTGATATTCCTTTGAGAAACACAATGCCCCTGGAAGCAATTCAGTTGGACATTGATCTGACCTATGAGGAGAAACCTGTCAAGATTCTCGAGTTTGCCAGTCGAGTCACTCGCAGCAAAGTTATCTAGTTTTGCAAAGTTCAGTGGAGCCACCATACCGAAGATGAAGCTACCTGGCAACGAGAGGATGATCTATGCGAAGACCACCTACACCTATTTTCTTGCCAACCCGAATCTCGAGGATGAGATTCATCTTAAGGAGGCTAGGTTTGCAACATCCCAAATTTTCAATTTGGAATGTTATACATAGGTCATTCATGCATATCATAATTTATCACATTTCGTTCCCCAATCCTCGAAATTCTAAGCAAATCAAGGACCCACGGAGAGAGTTGGGGATTTCACGCTTTTCATATTTGAATTTTCTCAAATATCGAAACAAGGATCATTTTGGTTTTAATTATTTTTTTCTCTCTGAAAATATTTCCAGTATAAAAATAAACGAGAGGAGATAATATGACTTCTCCAAAATAAAAGAAATATTGGAGGAAAAATATTCAAACCAAACAAATAATTTTATTTTGATTTTATCGTTATTTTATTTGAATTGGAAAAATATCATTCTCCAAAATTTCATTTTAGGGCCAAGAAAATGTTCACTTTGTTCTGAATACTCTATTTAGACGGTGAAAATTTGTTTTGGTATTTTTAGATTTTTTTTTATTTTCTAGGATCTTTCCGACGGAATCTGTTTTAGAAAAAAATCTTTGCGGACCGAACTGGGGCGAAGCCCAAACGGCTCAAGACCGCGCCGCCTCTAACGCTACAAGACCCGTGTTCGAGCCGGATCAAGGCCGAGTCCGAGAAGCCGCCGCCGCCCGGTTGCCCCCGCCCCAAGCCGAGTTGCCCCTCTCCCTTTATAACCTGCCCGCCGCTACCTCACCCTCGCTCCCCATCAAGAAGAAGAAGATGCAGCAGCCATCGCCGCCGCCGTTGCTTGCGCTGCCACCACCGCTTGCACCGCTCCCCACTGCCAACGCCGCGTCATTCGCCGTCGCCCCGCCCGCACCCCGCCGTCACCCCGCCGCCACCTCGGTGTCGCCCCGCCTGCAGCGTGCCGTTGCCCCGCCGCCAGCTTGACTTTCTGCAGCTGCCGTCGTTCGCCGGATCCGACGGCCGTTTTTTCGGTTTAGGTAAAAACCGATCGGTTTTTTTAGAAACCCTAGATGCGTTTTTTTGTTCGGTTGGGTTTTCTCGGTTCAGTTATTAAACGGACCTTCCTCCGTTCGTTTGTTTTAAAGAACGCTGTTCGTGAGTTAGCCACAGACAGCGAACGTTCGTTCGTTAGCCTGTTCGTCTCGTTTTATTTTCCAGGGTTTTCTGCGATTATTTTCAATCATGATTGCTGCCCTGATCTTTGTTTTAGTTTATCTTTTTGCTCGTTTATCAAAATGAGGTGAAACAAGTGCCTAGACCTTCGTCTTGAAGCCCTCTTTCTGTTTAACCAAATTGAACAAGATTTGGGTACTGTAAAAATTTGACTTTAGTCCAGATTAGTAAACGGATCTTGTTTCTTTTGTAGTTTGAGGTTTGTTGCTCCGTTTGATTTCATTATTTTTGCAAACCGGAGTTCTTCAGTTGAACTTTCTGGTTAGATCTTCTTATTTGAGTTTTATCCGTGCTTCTAGTTGAGTGCCTATGTATGCTATTGTTTGTTTGTGATAGAATTTCCGGAGTGCGATGTGTGCTACTATGAGTCACTAGGTTTGGTGGATCGTTAGCAAGGAAAGTAACACATTGATCATACTCTTTTCATACCCAGTTTTTACGCACTAGTTACAATCCTCAAACACTGCATGATTAGGATGTGATTAACTTGTGGGTATTGGGAAGTAGATGATGAGGTAGAACCTATTACCTATTTTATTATCAAACCCTTGGGAGTTACTTCTACGTTATGATTATATTGCTATGCTATGCTCATAGACGTGGATTGGGTTTAAGTGTGTCCATGACAGATGTGAGATTGTTTATTTAATGGTTTAACTTAAGGTGGCAACTTTAATACACATCTGGGTGGATTGTTGGTTTAGGGCACGAGGAGAATCCAATGTTGTCCTAGGATATCCCGGAGTATCCGTGTGAGCATCCTACGGTCCACCACCCAGGCTCAAAGGGATCATAAGATTATTCATGCTAGAAACATCTGTGTGCAGCCACATGCTATTATGGGCTCTAGCATAGTTGAGTAGGTTGCATGACCTCTTTCAGTGGTGGGCTAGCAGGTGTAGGGGAAAGTAGGTGTAACTATCCACCCAGAGTAAAGAGTTAGTGCTTCTGAAAGACTGTGTCTCGGTCATCCGTTTCTCAAACACCATGTAGAAAAGAGAAATCCAACGGAGGAGATCGAGTCTTGTGGGGAAAAGTGCGCAAACCTCTGCAGAGTGTATAAACTAATCATGGTTAGTCGTGTCCCCGGTTATGGACATCTTGAGTATTTGATACTTGAATTATTGATTTGATCTCGTCACTCTAAAATTAATTTGTTGGGTTGCAAATGATTACTGTAATTGGGATTGAGTTGGAGGAACCTTCTCAATGATGTTTCAACCACAATGATAGTTAAATTAAAATCTATTCCTCTGTTGTAGGGAAAATTTTGCTTTTCGCAAAACATTATAACCATAGAGCCTCCACCAGCCATGTATGCATGTAGTGTTAGCGTTTATCTATTTATTGCTCTACTGTGTTATATTGCCAGCATATTCCGTGTGGTGACCCGTTTTGGTCTGCAACATATCATGTTGCAGACTTTTCAGACGAAGAGTAAGGTGCGCTAGGTCGTTTGTCATGCACTCAGCTATGAAGTTGGAGTTGATGGATGCACTTTGACTTCCAAGCCTTCCGATGTTATCTTTTAGATGGCCTTAAGCCATATTTATTGTAATAAGTTCTCTTTTGGAGACATTCGATGTATTGAGTGCGTGATTGCTACTCTTTTATAAATCCCTCGAGTAATATGTGTGTCAGCATTACCGGTCCAGGGATGACATTGAAGCACAAAGACTTGACCGCCTGAGGTCGGGTTACTACAACTAGTCCTCTCAAGTCCAGCAAAAGAATGTCAACTCCATTCTAAGAAGCATGTGCTTATCCTCGCATCATGAAATTTTATAGCATTCTGATCATATTTTCTACATGTTTCTTACCCATCTCTCTTTTATAAAATAAGGTTAAATGATAGAAGACTTCCTTCATTGGGATTGTATTCGAGGAAAATATCTTGCGGGAATTCTCTGTGCTCCAATGCTAATGTAAGTACCTATTGTATATCACTATATTTTTACATCAGCATGTATTTTGTTAATCTACGTGAATCCAACCTTTATCTGATCTAAAATTACTTGTAGCAAAATGTTAAAGGCGCCAATGTTGATTTTTGTAAAGAAAACTGCCTGGTAGTTTTGCATACTGAGCTGCATGAGTGTACTATCTCATATCATGCACATTACTAAATTGTAGTGCTGCTCTGGTTTCATTCATTCACTACTAGGAAAAGGCATTCTAGTGGCGCACCAGTTTTGCCTACTAATGGCGCACTACTGGTCCGCCACTAGCATCACGCCATTAGAATTAAATTCTAATGGCGCACCACTGGTGCGCCATTAGTATCTGGTGTTCTAATGGCGCACCAGGTAGTGCGCCATTAGTATAGCTCACAGTGCGCCATTAGAATGCCTCCCAGGGGGTCATATGTACCCATGTGCTTTGGCATACTAATGGCGCACCAGTGTGTGATGCGCCATTAGTGTGATTATCACAGTGTGCCATTACTGTCTTGTGTGGTACGCCACTAGTATGAATATTAGGGATTTTTTTCTTTTCTGATATTTCCACAGGTTACAAAATATATTATTGGACAGAATTTAGACAACAGCACAAAGCAACAGCAGATTCATCGAATAGAATAGAAGATTACTCTCCGAATACAATTCATCATATTAGTCTCCGAATTCAAAAGACCGAACAAAGATAGAACATTACAAGTCTTGAGACGGCGAGTAGCGAGTTTGTCTTCACATTACAAGTCGATATCGATCATCTAAACTACCATCACATAGAAGAGAGTTGCGGTCATCACGATGAGCATCATGGCGATGAAACTAGTCTTCATTCGGTTCCTCCAACGCTCCCTCCTCTCTCCCGCTAGATAGCGGGCGTATCTAGATTCCGCCTCCGCCCTAGTGGTGTACCCTTTGTAACTATTACCGCTGAACGGTGAACCTGTCTCCGACACTCCTCCCGATCTTCGTGAGACTCGGGAACCTTACCCTTGTACACGACATACGTCGGCATCTCTATGCACAAGCCAAACAACAGACAATACATAAGCAATATATAAGTATGCAACAAAAGGATCAGAAGAGAAAAGCAAGACATTAGAAGCACGATTCATTGTCCTACAAATAAATAGCATCGATTACATCTAAGTTGAACGACCGTCCAAACCAAAGAGACATACAAGTTCATTAAAGTTTAATTACAACATGAGCCAATCAATGTTTCAGAACTACACATAGCATCACTACTGTCGACTCGACTCATGGGACCGGAGCGTGGATGAAGCCGTCGTCTGTCGTGATGGTCATGAAATCGCGAGCGTTATCAGCCTGCATTTGTAGCGTCGTGTCTATCTCACTGTTGGACGGTTGATGTCTAAGCTAGAACTGCCCCGAGGTACGAAGGACATCTTGATGGGTAATTTCTGCAAACTCTGACTGGATGCGAAAGAATTCTTGTCTGATGTCCGCGTCCTGGATTGCCGACAAGCTCGCGGACCAATCTTTGATCTGGTAGCAGAAGGTGATGATGGTCCCGTACGATCGCCCGCATGTGATGGAGGGTGTAGTAGGCATACTTCTGACTAGCAGGCGGCTGCTTG
Organism: Aegilops bicornis; assembly: GCA_021605145.1. NCBI lineage: Eukaryota > Viridiplantae > Streptophyta > Magnoliopsida > Poales > Poaceae > Aegilops > Aegilops bicornis. Next base: position 550,815,554 of record CM038672.1, on the reverse strand, counting down.
ACACAGGAGAAATTTGTATTGTGGGCAAACACGTGTGTGCCGTACCGCCTACGAACTGGCTTGGCGAAGGTGCCTCCAGATTTGGCGTAGCCGGGGAGAACATCATCAAGAACTTTCTTGATATTTGTGTAGTCTATCTTGGATTCACGGTCCGGGTCGAAATACGTGGCCTTGGAATATTTTGGGCTTAAGAGGATGAGTGTGCAATGTGTGTCACTGCACAGAACACGGAATGTTAGAAAAAAAGAATGATCAAAATCTAAGAAATCATATGTTACGGGGCGGTGAGGGGGTGACTTACTCGGGAAAGTAAGGCACGAGGAAGTTATCCTTATCTGGGTTTGCCAGAATGACGCCTTCGAGGTAAGAACTCAGGACTTGCGGTCCCCGGTGCTACCCAAGATCTTGGCACGCATGTAGAAGGGGTCGACTATCACGATGTCCGGGGTCTTGTCTCTAATGATCCGCATCTCCATACTCAGCGAAAACAGCCGAACGAAGGTGTAGTGCAGCGGATGAAGGTTAAACATAGCAAATATGTCATCAAATCGCGGGACGATCGTACCCCCGATGGCGCCATCCACAAAGCCCTTGCCCTCTGGCACCTTGGCCACGAAAACCGGGTATGCCACATCATTCTCTCTGAGACGCCGCTTCTCCAAACAAAGAACACTGTCATGCAGATTCCGCATAGCACCGGTTGCAGCATTGAGCATATTTGTCGGTAGCATCGCCCTACCCGCCACATGCACCCTCCTCGAGATATCCTTAGGTGAAGGTGGCCCGTCCTGAGCACGGATCGTACTCGGTGCCGGCTGGCTCGCACCCTTGTTACTCTTTATTTTCCGTCCCTTCTTCTTCTGTTGTAATGGGACCGAGTTCTGCTCACATACCGCCTTCTTGAGTGTGTTGGGGCTGATAATATTTGGCACCTCGGCTATCTGAGGCTCGGTGAAGTCGGTAGCTGGAGGCATCTCCTGAGAACTGAACGACAGACGACGCCTGTTGCAACTGGGTTTCTCCACCGTACCAGCTAGACCGCGATCGTCTTGGTTGGGTTCTTTAGAAAGAGGCCCGCAGAATTCGTCATCGTACCCATGTCCGGCAAAGTACTTATCGACGTTGCTAAATGTACGGCCGTCGTCATTGTCGTCGTCGTCCGTGATCCCGTGCCATATGCATGTTCGGATCCCGTGCCATAGGGATGTCCGGCATGTCCGGTAGCGTTGCGGCGGTCTATCCATGGGTTGGCGCCGGCACGACTGGCGGTGTTGTCTTTGGGGTGGTGTCCCCCGCCCCCAAATGATTCTGGCTCTTCGGCCAAAGCAGGGGCCAACTTAGGCAGGCGCTGACGGTCATCAGATCATCTTCGTCGGCCCCGGCGGGTCAAATTGGAGGTAACAACTCATCGTAGCCTGGCAGCACCCGAACCAGTTGAACCCTATACACGGTGGGTGGCATCGGTTTACCGTGGAACACGGGGTTGCCCGGTTGAACGATTTTGCCCTTGGCGACATCCACCAACTCGTCGTTCATGAAGTGCAGGAGAGTGCACGGGCGTCGGTAGCCCTGCAAAAAACATGTAGGGCGTCGTGGATGCTCAACCAAAGGCAAGGAGATGAAGTCCTTGGCCGAGAGGCTTAATTAGTTACTGTGATGATGGCGTCGAGCTCGGCTAATGTCGAGGCACCGCCAACGGCGGGCGTGCAACTGACGGAGGGGCCGCTGGCTGGCGAGGTGCCGGTCGGCGTACACCCGGGTGCATTAAGCTCCAATGTCGGCCGTGCCGGCATCGGAGACACCAATACCGCCGCCGTCGAAGACACCAATGGCGCCGCCTGCCTATTGTGAGAGTTGCTGGCCGTGAAGCTGGGAATCGGGGGCGGCCCCTGTTGGCCACCCACAGTCCACGTCGTCAACCCATGAATCAAGGTAGGCATAATGCCGGTGAGCGTCGATCCAAGTTGTTGTTGCACTTGCTCTTGGACAATCTCCGGAATCCGTGGCACTTGTGCCTTGAGTTCTTGAACCTCGCGTGACTGGCTTTCCGAGCTGGTCTTTTTATCCTTTCGCCCACCAGCGGTATCGTATAACGACCATTTTGTGGACAAGCCTTTGCCGGCCACACGACCAGCTGACGACGGCCATCGAGCTTATCCTTGTATTTCATTACGTTCAACGCCCTATTTAGAGTGCTGTCCCAAGCAGGGGTGCTCTGAGACGACCCCGCGCTACTGCTTTCAGTCTCCTTTGCCAGAATAAGCTCAAGCCCTGGTCTTTGGATCCGTGGTAAGCTCCTTTGTTATAGGATCCTCCTTGTACCGGGCCCTGACAAAGTTCCTGGTCTGCTTGTCACTGTTGTATTTCTTGAAGCGGGGCGATAGGCCTTGCTCGGCACGCTCCGCTTCCTCCTTGTCCCATATAGGCTCCGCCACTCTGTAACCGCCGGGACCGAGTTTGTGTTCCCCTAAGTTCAACTCCCGCATTTCTTTCCCCCACTGATTTGATTCGTAGGTTGCACTGCTCTCGCACTTGATCTTGAACTCCTTGTAGTCCTCTTCGCTGATCGAAGGATTTTTCGCCTTGATCTTCTCATAACTATCACCTTTCTCAATCATTCTCTTCAAAGACGCTTCTCCGTGTAGACAGGGCCGTGCTCATCCTCGTGAGGGCGGCACTATTCACATTATTCCCTGAGAGGCGTGTGTTTTCAAATTCAGCAGGGAACTTGTATCGTTCGTGCAACTTCGTGAAGAGGAGGTTGCGCAAATTCCCTCGGTCCTTATGCCTAAGGTTCTCGGTGTTGATCGAGACGGTGCTCCGGAGAATCCACCCGAGCTGAACCGAGTACCCCTTGACGATATGTTTGGGCTCCGTTGGATGCCCGTCGGAGTACAGTTGAGTAAATTCCTCCTTGACGGTGCGGAGCGCATTCGGGCGCCGGTCCTGCCGTTGCTTCTTCGGTTGGCTGCCATCTGTGCATGCGCCGCCATCATCAGTGGTGGCATCCTCGGTAGCACCATCAGTGGTGTCATCCCCGACGCCACTAGGGGTTGTGTAGTCGGGATCGGTGTCTTCCGCGGCATCCTCATAGCGGTGAGGTTGTTCCTCCATCTCCTGGGACAGCTCCCATAATTGCTTGCCGCCCGAACCGCCGGCCTCATCATTGTGGGCCATGTTTCGCTCTAAATAGGAAAAAAGTTTGGTCAAAAAGTTGGTTATTGTCAAGGAACAAGATCATGGTCTCATCATTTAGGGTTTGTCGACACCGAGGCATAGGCACCCTAAAAGCCAAGGTTTCATCATTTAGGGTTTGTCGACGCCGAGGCACCCTAAATGCTAAGTTAAGTTTTCATCATTTAGGGTTTAACGATGTCGAGGCACCCTAGGTTGGGCCTAATCACTTGGCACTAATAACTTGGCTCTATAGCCACCTATGTTGGGTTTATCATCTAGGGTTTATCGATGCTAAGGAGAATTATAAGTTGGGCCTAATCACTTGGCTCTATTGCCACCTATGGTTTAATGCAGCAAAGAATAAAGGGGCAGTTTATCCTACTTAATTAAGTACTAAGATACCTCGGCCCATGCATTAGTCGCAAGTACCTCATATGTCCTATTTTTAGCAAAGTCATGCTAAAATTCACGGAAAATTTCAGCATGACCTTTGCTGAAAAAAGAACATATGGAGTACCCGAATTTGCCAGAACTGAAGTTAATCGACATTCCGGCAAACTAAAGGGCCTCTCGGGGTACAGCAGCAGCATCACAAGTTGACAAAATTCCCAAGTAGTACAACAGCACCATCACAAGAAGTACCAATGAACATATAGTCCAGCACATTCTAAATTTCGATAAATGACAGGAAGTTAACTCATGCTGACAGCAACAAACTTATAACAACATAAATGAAATTGCAGTTCCAAGTGGGTATGGGAAATAATAAAACCAGATAAATGATTTTGTTTGCTCCACTTAACAAAAATAAAGAAATGATTTTGTTCAATACATCTGGTAAGCTGCACACTGTCTAATATGTGTCATAAATGACAAATCTGCACACTGTCTAATATGTGTCATAAATTACACTAAGATCATCCATTCTCAGCCAAAAAAGAAGAAAAAAGAAAAAATAAATACATGTATTCATGGTGCTGCACAAACTTCCATATACAAATAGTAAAAGAGTTTCAGACAGAAACATACATATATACACAAGACCGGATGAACAATATACTTATTATATGAACAACTTCCATCCTAGTCCTAGATTTGGAAGTAGCTAGTTCAATTTCCAGCATACATAATTAACAGTATTTCCGTAGTCAACAGAAACTGAATTAGAACAGCTACATTCAATTGCTGCCGTGATTTCATAACGACTGCTACTGACATGAATCAACACTTGCCCCAGACGGAAACTCAATAACTGTCGACTCTGAACATATGTACAGGGAAGCCATAAACATTGTTCAAACTCTAAATAAGAAACAATTTGGAGAGAAGCACATCTATTATAGCTTACTGACTTAGCTGAGTATGATGTAATATCTTCTCTAAACGGTTGTCTCAATTCCATCTTACACGGACAACCGCAATGTGTTGCAAGACTCACAAGCATGCAAGGCACATCTTCTGTATCAAGGAGAAAATAAGCAGATATTTGGCCAGGTCTTTCGGTCTTTGTTCAAAGGCACTTGTCTGTTGGAGTAATCCAAAGTGAGTTGTGTTTAATCAGGCAAGTACTACTTGTTATACGTGTGCAAGGTTATTGTGATGGATCAGGGAAGAAGTTCTTGAACTTATTTTACCTGCAGCCTATGTGGGTTCAGAAGGTAGCGAAATGTTATTGAAATGCTGAATTTGTTCTGGAGCTTGCAGGTACAGTTACATGGATATTGCTCTTCATGATTTATACTCAAACATCAATGATCAATGATTAATGATTTATACTCCAGCAAATCCAGGAATGATTTTAGGATATTAGTCTAGATTAGGAGTTTTAAATCGAGTACTCCATCAGATTAGGATACTACTCTAGATTAGTGTAGCCACTATCTAACAAAAATTTTCAGAACTGAATTTCAGAGTACTCTAAATGCTGTGTGCCCTAGTATTTTTGTATTCCCTGGCATTTCCATAACATTAAATAGCATGACAATTTTAACATGTTGAGAAAAATTCAGTAACATGAATTTGAAATTGAGTACTCAGTGTAAGGATTAAATGCACACAATTTGGGTATTAGCTTCCCATTCAACATTTGCGAAAATTTCAAATACGCTAAGTATCATTGCTAGAGATTGGCTGACTAGAGAAGAGAAGAAAGTTTAGTTGGCATGGTTTAGACTAGTAATTTGAGTTCAAGAATGTTCCTGTTCTCTCATTGTTACCAAGCATGATTTGGCTAAGCCAAGCATGATCTTGCTTGCATTGCCGCCTTTGCTACATGAAGCAATAGGGTAGGTGTAGTTTCACTGAATTTTTGAAACTATACATCATTTGCTGAATTTTTGCTCTACATCAGTTGCTCTTTGTAAATTATTGCATATATCCAGTGACTGAATTTTTGAAACTATAGGTGAACCTCTTTAGCAAACGCTAAACAGATAACTAAAACTGTCTAAAATAGTTAAGTCCACTTGATGCTTAGCTAATGCAGGCCAACAGAATGAAATGAACTACGAATTTGTTCTCTGAAATACATGCAGGCCAACAGAGAGGATATTGTTACAAGGGAGCAAGAAGCATGCCGCCATGGCCCTAGGGTTTGCAGGGGAGGGGGTGGAGGAGAAGGGAGGAATCGCCTGGGGGAGGGGATGGAGGAATGGAGGAAGACGTCGGCGTTGAAGCTCCGGCAACGGCTAGGCATTGAAGCTCCAGTGACACGTGGCGGGCTCCTCCACTCGCCTGTCTCTGCGTCTCGGCTTGGGCGGGAGGACGTCGAGGGTGCGGGCGCGGGCGGAGGGGGGCGACGAGGGAGGCGACACTCGGCTCGGCGTCGCGTGGCCTGGCTGAGCTGAGGTAGAGGTGGTCGTCGTCTCTTCCTCCTCCTGGTCCTCCTCCTCCGGCACGGGGCGCGGGGGCGCGGGGGCGATGGCGCGGGGGACCTGCAGTGGTGGGGCGCAGGGGCGGGCGCGGGTGCGGGGGCGCGGGGGCAGTGGCGGCGGGGGTGGAGTCTCGACGGCGTGCAGGCGCGGCGGACGGAGGGGGCGGAGCAAGGGGGCGGCAGCGTATGGTTGTCGAGTGGGGGATCTGGTGAGGGAGGGAGGGAGGCCACAGTGCGAGGGGAATAGGTGGAGTAGGGGAGGGTTCTAATGGCGCACCTCCCCTAGTGCGCCATAAGTACGATGATTCTAATGGCGCACCTCCCCCTGGTGCGCCATTAGAATTTTGTTTTAATTACTAGCCCGACTGGTCAGGTTATATTCCACCTAACACTATCTCCATCAGAACACACCCACTAGCCCGACTGGTCAGCACGCAGCACACACACTAGGAGGTCCTGGATGATATTCTAATAAAAATAGTGTTTAAATATGCATTTAAAATGTTGTTTGATATTTATGCATTTAAAATAGTTGTTCGATTCTCAGGCTCCCCAATTTTTGTTTTTATGCATTTAAAACGCTGTTTGATATTTATTTGTGTTTAAATATGTTCAAACTTGTTTAAATCATAACAGTAATATTTTTTTAATAATAATAGTAATAATTTTTTAAAAAATATCATAAAATTTGTTATTTGAAAATATTTATGAATATGAAAAAATATCATCAAATTTATTATTTGAAAATATCATCAAATTTGTTATTTGAAAATATAATCAAATTTGTTTTTTTTGCAATTTTAGTTGCATTCGTTCGTGACGGTGGAGCGGGCCGGGAGGTGAGGGAGATGGTGCGGGGGTCGTGGCGGTGGAGTGGTGGAGGTTGCGGGCGGGTGGCGGCCAGTGGAGCGGGGAGGGTGCGGTGGGTCGTCAGCGACGGTGGAATGGGGGAGGGTGCGGGACGGGGGTTGGCGGCGTCGGCTGGTGGAGCGGGTGCGGTGGATCGGCGGCGGCGGTGGAGTGGGGGATGGTGCGGGGAGTCGGCGGCGGCGGCCGGTGGAGCGGGGGAGATTGTGCGGGGGGTGCTCGGCGGCGAGGGGGACCGGATCTGGCGAGGTGGGATAGCGATCGAGATGGAGGGGGATCGAGATCGAGTGTCCATGAAATTTAAAAACATTCATGAGTTCAAAAGTGCCCATGAAATACAATCGAGAAATGAAGGCTACAATTTAAATACAATCGATCTTAGCTAGCTATCTGTTCACAATCTTCTTGCCCTTATTTTTCGTAAATGGAGTTCTTCTCTTGAACGGACGTCCTTTAGGTAGGGTGGTCCTTCTTCTTCTTGTGGTGTATGCTGATACTTCATCGTCGTCGTCATGTTCCATCTTCAGGTCGCCGTAGTTGTCGAAGTCTTGCTCATTGGCGACTCCATCCATCCCGATGATCTTCCTTTTGCCTCTCCTCACGACAACACGACTGGGCTTTGGCGGGTCGGTAATGAAGAAGCATTGGTCCACTTGGGAAGCCAGTACCCACGGCTCATTTTTCGCGTTGACATTTGCGCCCGCGGTCTTGGATTTGGCTCCGGGTATAACCATGGTGGTGAAATACCAGTCTTCTTTTATGATGCTCTTGGCCCATCTGACACGGAACATCGGGACCTTCTGTCCAGCATAGCTCATCTCCCAGATCTCCTCGATCCTTCCGTAGTACATGTCCTTGTCGTTACCGGTGTAGGATTCCATCGTTACCCCGGAGTTCTGATAACCATCGCTCTTCTTGTCCTTGTCCTCGGTGTAGAATGTGTAGCTGTTGATATCATATGCCTCATAGGTCATCAGGTTGTGCTCGGCGCCCTGTGACAAGGCGAATATGAGTTGTTCTTCCGCGGAAGAATCCTCATGTAAAGGGTACGACAAAAGCTTCTGCTTGAACCAATGCGTGCAACATGAGTTGTGCTCTTTGATTATATCTTCGTCCGTCCTCTGTTGGCCTCGGTCATTGTACGTCCTCTCAATAAAGGTTTTGTGCTCTACCACCCAAGGATCGACCACGTCTATGTGTTGTAGCACGACTAGGTTTGCTCTTTCAAAGTCGGCGAGTCGACCCTCGAAGTCGACATGCATTTTGCGGCGACCCTCACGGTGACCCCATCCAGCGAGCCTGCCGAGGTGCCTGTTGACGGGCAGACCAACGGGGTCCTCGATGCCTAGATAATTCGTGCAGTAGGAGATGCACTCTTCGGTCAGAAAGCCCCTGGCTATGCTTCCCTATGGACATGACATGTTGCGAACGTATCCTTTGATGACACCATTCATCCTTTCAAACGGCATCATGCTGTGCAGGAACGTCGGCCCGAGTTGGATGATATCCTCCACAATATGGACCAACAGATGCACCATAACATCGAAGAATGCGGTCGGGAAGTACATCTCAAGCTCGCATAGTATCATCACGATCTCTTCCTGTAGGCTTCTGAGTTGCCTCACGCCAACCGACTTCCGAGAGATGACGTCGAAAAAGTTGCATATGCCAAATAGCGTTTCACGGACATGTGCATCCATGATCCCACGGATTGCAACTGGAAGTATCTGCGTCATCAAAGACGTGATACCGTGGAGACTTCATCCTGCTGAACTTCGCTGCTTTGGGTCTAGGTATCTGCTTATCTTCCCACAGAATCAGAAGGAAGTTTTACTCCTACGAGGCAGGTGAAAAACTGATCGATCTCCTCCTGACTTCGAGTGAAGCACGCGTGAGGGTAGTCATTTCCGGTCTTCTTGGCCTTTTTTCCTTTGCGACGACTTTCCGTGTCCTGCTTTGCCTCATCATCATCATCATCATCATTAGCGTGAAGCTCCTCCCTGATGCCCATTGATTTCAAGTCTGCCCTTGCTTTCATCCCATCTTTGGTCCTCTCTGGCATGTTGAGCAGGTACCAAGCAGACTCTCGCACACATTCTTCGTGATATGCATGACATCAACGCTGTGAGGCACACGGTGGATCTTCCAGTACGGCAAGTCCCAGAAAACAGACCTTGTTTTCCATACCTTCAACAGCGGCTCTTCGGGGTTCGGTTTCACCATCGAACAGATCCTTGCATTTCCTCCACGGGTCATCGTCGCTAAGCCACCTTCGATGTCCCATGAACACGGTTTTCGAAGACTCGGGCTCTCTATCTAGCTGGTGATACGTTCTGTCATCCATGCACCTGACGCATCCAAAAAATCCGTGGACTACCTGCCTGCATGAGATATCCAGAATCGAGATAGTCGTGGCACCGTCGTGAGCAAAGGCAGCTCTCATAGGGAAATATTCTTTCTCTGCGGCTTCCCACGTATTGGCTGGCATTTTCCACAGCGTGTCTAGCTCCTCTTTCAGCAGCCCCAGATACAGATTGATGTCGTTCCCTGGTTGTTTCGGCCCTTCGATTAGCATACTCATGTGAATGTACTTCCTCTTCATGCACAACCAGGGGGAAGGTTGTACATCCACACAAACACAGGCCAGGTGCTATGTGTGCTTCTCTGGCTGCCAAACGGATTGACTCCATCGGTGCTCGCGCGTAGCACGATGTTCCTTGGATCCTTCCCAAATTCTGGGTGTTCGAAGTTCAGTGCTTGCCACTGGCTCGCATCCTTTGGGTGACTCAGCATCTTGTCTTTTTTATTTATATCCGGATCATTTGCATCATCTTCTCGCTTCTACTCCTCCCTATCCGCGTGCCAACGCAGAAGCTTTGCTACCTTAGGGTCCGCGAAATACCGCTGCAGATGAGGAGTGATCGGAAATTACCACACCACTTTTTGAGGAGCTTTCTTCCTCTTCTTGTATCGAGTGACGCCGCACACCGTACATATGGTAGACTCCGCGTGCTTGTCCCAATAAATGATGCAATTGTTCATGCACACATGGTATTTCACGTGCGGTAAATCCAGAGGACACACGATTTTCTTCGCCTTCTCGAAACTGGTCGGGCACTTGTTCCCCTTGGGAAGACATTTGTTCCAGAATGACATGTTCTCGTCGAAGCATGCGTCGGTCATTTTGTGTTTTACCTTCATCTCCAGAGCCATAAGCGTTACTTTCAGGCGGGTATCCTCGGGCCTTCATCCTTCATACAATGGAGTAACTGCGTCTATCTCCAGTTGATCAATCTTGGCTTTCTCTCGGGCGGCAGCTCTTGCGTTATCCGTCTGCTTGAGAAGCAGCTCTTGAATATGATGGTCCTGCACCCAGCCCATCGGTGGTCCATCGTCGTCTGTTGCTCCGGCATCTTCATCTTCATGATCATGCCCTTCGTCTGCTCCAGCATCTTCCTCATCATCATTTCTTGCATCTTCTACATGATGACTGTGTACAGCATCACCGTCATGATCATGTCCTGGAGATTCTTCGTCTTGTCGCCCGCCCGAGCCGCGGTGGTTGTCTTGCTGGCCTTCCTCATTTCTTGCCCGGTCCCCATGGACGACTTCATAGTCATCTTCATCACCTTGCAACCGATAGCCATCCATGAAACCACGCAAGAGCAGGTGGTCCTGCACCTGCCCGGAATCCGGGTCCGCAATAAGGCTCTTCAGCTTGCATCTTCGACACGGACATCTTATCTCCGTCTCGTTCTTTTCAAGCATCTCGGCCTTCACGGAGCTCAAAAACCTATTCACGATGCCTTCGATCATCGTGCGGACCATGGTCGCCTGCGGGGTAGAGCAAAACGATATTTTAGAACCAAGAAAAAATTTGGCATGACTTTCCCTAAAAATAGGACCAAAAAGAATGCATAGTGCCAAAATTATCGCCGAAACGGAAATGAATCAACATTCTGGAAAAATATTGGCAACTATCGCATTTCAAATACCGGTACCCGCAAACACAAACATATATGAAACACCACAAACATATGCAACACCACGAACATACATAGATCTAGCTAGGCCACAAAAAGTGCATGTGCACGTTGTTGGAGAGGGAGAACAACATAAAGATAGCTTCCCCCCTTGGTTACCTATCAAAAAAAGGTAATTTAACCACTTAATTTGGATGAATCTATGGTGCAAATGAGGTGAGGAGGAGGAGGCAGCCTAGACAAGCTTGGAGGAGGAGGTGGAGAATGAAGTGGGGAAAGTGAGTGGGTAGGTGGGCTGTCCAAAATATCTTGTTTGTCCCAGGTTACTAATGGCGCACCACCTGCAAATGCGCCATTAGTAACCCTGGTTACTAATGGCGCACCTGCTGCTGGTGCCCCATTAGAAGTTTTGCAAAAAATTAAAAAAAGTATATATTCTAATGGCACACCGTGGTGCAGTGGCCATTACAAGTTTAAACTAGTAATGGCGCACTACGCTACGGTGCGCCATTAGTAGTTTTGAAAAAAAAGAATAAAAAAACAACAGTAGTGGCGCACCGTGTGGCCGGTGCGCCATTACTAGTTAGCACTAGTAATGGCGCACCTTGCCATGATGCGCCATTAGTATGTTTAGAAAAATAAGAAAAAAAAATTACTAGTGGCGCACCGTGTGCCTGGTGCGCCATTAGTGTCTTCCACATTAATGGCGCACCTGCACATGGTGCGCCACTGCTATATAGTAGTGGCGCACCACATGACAGGTGCACCATTAGTGACCATTCCATCTATAGCCCTTTTCCTAGTAGTGATTGTGTCAATGTTGCTTTCGTCTTACCTTACCCGACTGATGATAGATCACTAGTAGAAAAGAGGGCTTTGGTTCAGGCCGGGTCAGCCCATTAGTCCTGGTTCAGTCCAAAACCGGGACCCATGGGGGCATTGGTCCCGGTTCGTGAGCCCAGGGGGCCGGCGGGGCCACGGGGGACATTGGTCCCGGTTCGTCTGGACCTTTTGGTCCCGGTTGGTGGGACGAACCGGCCCCAGTGGGCCTGGCTCCTGGCCCACTACCATTGGTCCCGGTTGGTGGCTTGAACCGGGACAACATGCTGCCCTTTAGTCCCGGTTCGTGCCACGAACCGGGACCATTGAGGTGCCTATATATACCCCTCGCCCATGACGAGCACTCCAACGCCTGCTTTTTTTCTCTGGCCGAGGAGGGGAGGGCTTTGTGGTGCTCTAGCTCACCTCCTATGCACATGAGGTGTTCGATGAAATGCTCGAGCCACACTAGTTAAGCTTTCTCCCCTCGAAGCACGACCTCCGAACTCTATTTTTCCAGAGATTTGTCTAGATTTGTCTAGGTTTATATTTTTCGTGACAGCAAATGCTTTTCAATTTCAAGGTCTTATAGCTCAAGAAAATACTAGTAAATGCTTTTATAAAACTCTAATAGAAAAAGGAATCAACTAAAAATCTTTTATAAACCTCTAGTATTTTTTAAACTAAAATTATATAAAATTTATGCAACTAAAATTATCAAAGTATTTTCTGTTCAAAACATGAAAAGCAGAAATAATTATCATAAAGAATTTTTTGTTAGAAACTTTAGTAGCAAAAAGAATTGTCATAATTTTTTTGATAGAAACTAAAATAACAAAATATGTTTTTCAATATAATGTTAAAAACACAGTAATATTAAATAGCAGGAAAAAGAATCACTCCAAATATATTTTTAGTTAGATAAATATTATAATTATTAAAATTTGGAAACTAGTGGAGTAACAGAAATATTATAATTATTCTGAGCTAAAGAAAAAAGAACAAAAAAATAAAGCGAAAATCAAAAGAAAATAAATAATTCAAAGCAAAAAATAAAATAAAAAAATAAAAAAAGTGCCACCTAAAGGGCCACCACGGCCTGAATACGACTAGAAACCCAACAATGGGCCAGGATTCAGGCCCGCAGTAGGCCCAATAGGCCCATAGGCACATATAGTGTAGGCCCATAAGCCTACATTTGAGAGGAGCTCGAGAGGGCAGCGGGACTGGGGCTTATAAACCACTCTCGAGCTCCGTCAGCTAGCGAGGTGGGACTAAACTTTCGTGTTGCGACGCGGGCAGCACGAGGCCTTTAGTCTCGGTTGGTGGCACCAACCGGGACTAAAGGGGTGCATTGGTCCCGGTTCGTGAGACCAACCGGTACCAATGCCCCCCCTTTAGTACTGGGTTGGTGCCACTACCCGGGACCAACGGCCGCCGCTTCCCGCCCTTTGGGCTGCTGAAAAGAGGCCTTTGGTCCCGGTTGGGGGCACCAACCAGGACTAAAGGTGTGCATTGGTCCCGGTTGGTCTCACGAACCGGGACCAATGCTTTGCCTATATAAGCAGCACTCGTCAAAATTTGGTTCAGTTTGTTCTTCCCCGCCCGACGCCACCACGGTGCCCGTCTCGCCGCTTGCCGTCGTTGCCGCCCGTGTCGCCTCGACGCCATCCCGCCCGGCGCCCGCCCTGCGTGCCCGTGCCTCGCGACGCCACTGCCTCGCCTGCCTCCGCCCGCCACGCCGCCTCACCGTCGACTGCCGCCGCCCGCCACGCACCGACGTCGTCGCCGTTGCCGTCCCCTGCCCGTCGCCCTCGCCGCGCCCATCACGCCGTCACCATCCCGTGAGCAAACTTTTTGCTAATTTAATTTGATGTAGTAGTTAATTTAGATGTGTAGTATAATTTAGATGTGTAGTTGATTGAGTTAGATTTTGTTAGATTTTTTTGTAGTTAATTGATTTTTTTGTTAGATGTGTAGTAATTTAGATATGTAGTTCATAGATTTTTCTGTTAGATTTTTTTTCATATTGTGTAATTTGTTCATATTGTCTTAGATTTTTTTCTGTTAATAGATTTTTTGGTGATATTATAGTTGAATATGCATGTTTGTATGTTAATATATATGCAAAGATCGAATATGTCAATTTTTATGATTTTTTTTGTTCATAGAATTTTTATGATTTTTTTCTGTTGTATTTTTGTTCTAGAATTTTAATGATTTTTTTTTCATAGAATTTTCTTTGTCAATTTATGTATATGTTCATATTGTGTATGTATAGGAAAACTGCGCATGATCAAAGTCATTTATGAATATGTTCAGATTTGAAATAGAGGAAAAAGGAAAATAAGAAGAGAAAGTGTTTAATATAATTAGTTAGAAAAATAATAGAACTATAGTTAACCTAGTTTATTTTTAGTAAGTACTACTTTATTTTATTTATAGTAAGTGCTTAATATATAGTTGAACTAGCTAGTTGATTTAATAAACTACTTTATTTTACTATATATAGAAGTAGTTTATTTTTAGTAAGTACTACTTTATTTATTTATAGTAAGTGTCGTGGTTTTGTCACGACAGATGTCCTCATGAAAGGACTTAGTCGCGGAGCCATCGCTACGGGTTAACTTAGAGGGGTTAAAGCGGACGCAAAGACACGGGAGTTATACTAGTTCGGCCCCTTCGATGAAGGTAAAAGCCTACGTCTAGTTTGTGATGGGATTGATGTGGTCTCGATGACTAGGGAGCAAACAGCTTCGCCTAGGCCTCGAGTTGTTGTTGTCTGTCCTTGAACCGTCCCGGGTCGTCCCCTTATATACACGGGTGACGCCCGTCGGCTCAGAGAGTCCCAACCTCCGGTTCATATTCGTATCTGGGTTGGTCTCTCTCTATTCCTAACTTACAATACAAGTTATACATCAGGCCGGTTTACGGCTATGTGTTCGATCCGACTACGTGCCTTGGGCCCTTACACTCATGCCTCTTGGGCTTTTATACTATTGAACTACTGATGAAGTTAACACGGCCCAGATAGGCCGGTTTACGCCCAGTACTAACATCCCCAACATTAGGCCCCAGATTAATTTGAACAGGTTCACGTCAATCCTTGAGAAAAAACCTTTATCTTCAATACCTACTTGAAATCGTTGAACCGCCGTGATATCACTTTCTCCTGATGTTGTGAACCGGTCTAACGTCCTCAGAAAGACAACATCCGCGATATCTTCTTTGTTTTAATAGATTCGCAATAATCAAGGCGACAGCTCCGCTTTCTAGGGTTACGGTTCCTTGATTCCCGCTACCGACATGTGGATCCTGCCTTATAAATAGGCCCGGCGGTCATCCTTCTCTTCCCTTCGTCCCCTTTCTCTTCATCTTCTTCGCGTCGCTGGCCTCAGAGCTCCGCCGCCGTCGACCTCTGCACCGTCTCGGGCCGCTGCATCGACCTGAACGCACCAGAGAAAACGCAGATTCCTTCGCCTCTCCTTGACTGAGGTAGGTCCTCAGTTCCCTTTTGACCTAGATCCATTCTAGGGTTTCCTGTCCTCGCTGTACTCCATGAACTTGTTCTTATAGCAGATTCTTGAATATATCCGTGATACTTTTGCGCTTGATTAGCGGTAACTTTTGTGCTCCGCCTGTAGTCTCGTGCGTGCATCCAAGAGTCTAGTGCATCATCTACGCTCATTGCATCAATACTGCTCGCTTGTCTTCCTTTTTGGATATTTTTCTTATTTTCCGATCCGGCGTTAGATCCTTCGTTGTAGAAAAACTTGCGAAACCTGTTTACGCACACTTAGCCGTTCGCAACCTTCATTGCTTTCAATATTTAGACCTTAGACCAAAGCGGTTTAACTTAACATAGAAAAAATTAGATAAGCCGGTACACACCATTAGTCCTCTTGTTGAACCGCCAGAATTTCTGTAGCAGATACTATCGCTCCATAAAACTCCGGTTTAGCATTGTACACCGGTTCTCTCTTTATCCCACCATATTTCTTTGAACCGGATTTATATATCTTTTGTGGATGGCCAAACAAGTGTATGAGTGCAACTGGGCTCCTTCCCGTGTCACTGAGACTCAATTAAACAACCTGGTCCCGACCGGGCGCTTTAGCCAGTAAAAATAGCATCCATTGGAGGGTCCCTGGCAAAGAATGTCCACCCACCCCTCAGGAAGGAGAGGTTGTAGTTTTCGCATATCACCTAGCCCGGGGCTTCAACCCGCCCGGTTCAAAATTTTATCGAGATGTGCTAGCCAATTTTCAACTCCGTCCACAAGATATAGGCCCCAATTACATACCAATATCTCGCCACTTCCAAGTGCTCTGTGAGGCATACTTTCAAGAAGAACCCATAGTGGAGCTGTTTAGAGATCGCTTCCATATAAACCGCCGCATGTAATTCACTAACGGGCCTAACACGGAATTAGGTGGCGTGGCGATTCGTAAAAGAAAGGAGGTCACTTATCCTCATGTCAAACTGCACAGCCACCCCAAGGAATGAAATCAAACATGGTTTTATTGCAAAGATACTTCACCTGCTAATGAGAATCCCTTGCCTGGTTTTCGTCCGGAGCGACTCAGCAACACACATCCCTTTCCACAAAGGTTAACTGCCAGTGAGAGAAGTAAATATGCTCCTCAACTCTCCAAGCTCAGAGCCTTCATGGCTAGCGGTTTAACCGGAATTGACCTTGCGCGCTATTGGATATCATGGAGCATACTGCCCCTCTCCTAGCGCTCCGGTTTAATGTGCGAGTACACTGGTAGTGTCGACGACCCCCTCCGACACATTAACATCCAGCTTACCAATGACGAGGTCATCGAGGCGGTGAAGAAGATGCTAAACGAACCGGAAAATCTACGTGCGGACCGTTACGCTTCCCCTTCTGCGCTACCAACAAACCGCCACCGTAAGATTTCTTATTATTTTTACTGAATATATAATCGCTATCCCGGTATAACTTTGAATACCGATCGTTGCTGAACCAGGGCGATGATCCGCTACGAGCAAGAAACACCCGCAAGAGAAACCGGAGAAACCAGATAAACCGGAAAAACCACTTAGGCAAAAGACAAAAGCTGTTAAGAAGACTGCTCATAAGAGAAAACCATCGCCTCCTCTCGATCCGGCCATGGATGATGATGTGGGTAATCCGGACCTTGAGGTAGAATTTGATTCACTTGGTTTACCTTTCACACGCCTAATTAATTATGATGTTTGTCAAGATGATGCTGAAGCCAGTAATGCTGATGTCGTAGAGGTAACCGTTCTCTCCTCTGACTCCAATCCTTTGCCTTCACTAAAAAACCGTCAGGCAAACCGGAAAATAAAATTTTCTCATCCCCTTGCTTACTTGGATCCCCAATTTCTTATGAAGACTCAACAACATGAAGCTCGCCGCACAACTCCCCAAGACAGTTGTGTAGTTACCTCCACCGGTTTACCAAGCAGCCTAGTTCGAAACGCTGCTCAGAGGTCTCTAATTTGCTTGTCAGTGCTCCTCCTAAAGCAGGCTGGTTTTGTCAACCCCTTAATCCGTCTGATTCTGATTATCAGGTCACTTCCCACTCCTCATCTGGCGAATCATCAGCCACTCAGCTGCCGCTGCTAAAGACGGTGCTTGGGTAAGTTATACTTTTCATATTCCTTCTATAGCATCACTGTGTTGTATATGCCGTATTTAACTCTTGTTGTACTTTTTTAGGGCCAAGCCTAGGCCGAGCAAAAAGGCTCGTCTGGGCAAAGCGGCCGACGAAGAAATCGCTTACGAACCGGGAGCACCCCAAACCTTGAAACGGACAACTGCGAAGACACACCCAATGATCTGTCCCAACAAAATGACGATCTTGTTATCAAGAAAGGCCTACCGACACCGCTTCTTCCCGCTGATCAGCCTAGAAGCCCAACCCGGATTGAAAAATCCACCAGTCCATTCCGGCCTGCTAACCAACCGATGGTTCTTGGTCAAACCGGTAGCTCCAAGGACGACGCCGTCGTAATCACTGGTTTTGGCCACAGTGAACTGGGCAATCCAGTTTTATCTAAACATTCTGCCAAGGAGGAGTTTGCCACTATGAGCAAGGGCAAGTGGGATGTTGATCTGGCCACTTACGCCGCTCTGAACCCTCAAGACCTTCACTCCGGCTACTTGAACCGGCTGTATACCAGCCATGACTATGAAGCTGGCCTGGTGAAAATGATGAAGGAGAAACTCGAGGTAACCTCCATGTTCTTTTCTTGCCTGAATACTTCCATTTTTGTTAACTCTCCTAGTTCCCAAGGGCCGGTTCAACTTAGCATAGTTAAACCGGGACTTAATATAAACTCAATGCTTCAGAATCCGCTGATGTAGCTCCCAAGAGCCAGTTCAACTTAGCATAGTTAAACCGAGACTGTATTTTATATCGCCACATCAGTACATGTTTGAATAAATAGCCATTAGCCCCCAAGTGCCAAGTTGAATACTTGTATTGAGCTTGGGACTTTGTGATTGCATTAACAGATGAAGATTAAATATGCATTAGCCCCAAGTGCCAAGCGTATAACAGGTTATGCACTGGGGACTTGAAATGACGATATGTAACATACTTCCTTGTTGCAGAGTGAGATACGTCAACAAGCCTCACAAATCCAGGACCTCCAAGAAAATCTGAAATCTCAACAATCAGAAACCTTCAAGGCCAAAGATTAGCTGCAAACCGCTTTAACTACTATGGAACAACTCAAGGAGTGGTTCAAGTCTGAGCGGGCCGGCTGGGATACTGAAAAGGCCGCTTTGACCAAAAAGGTTGAAAATGCTGAGGCTGCCCTTACACCGTGGTAGACGAGGCGACCAGCGTGAAGCGGCAAGTGCATTCCATGATCGCTGCCATCTTGGTAAGTTTCCTCTGGTTTCTATGATAATCTTGACCTTTCTTATGATAAGTCCAGTTTGTAATTTCTCTTGCAATGCTGTAGGCACACACATTGGTCACTTGGGGTCAGATGTTCGGAAAAAATTGAAGGCTGCCTATACCTTAATATAGCAGCTGCATACTGGAGCGCAGCGGATCATCTCCACCGCCTCTCATAACAATCCGGGGCCTTTCTTAATCCAGGATACCCTTAAGCGGTTGTCTATGCTTCCCGCCCGGATTGAAGAGCTGAAGAAATCTGCTGCACGAACCGGTGCCATCAACGCCTTAATCCGGGCCAAAGCATGGGTGCCTGATTTCGATCCCATTGAAGCGGCTCAAGGCTATCCCAGTCTGAAGGAAGACGGCTCGTAATTCAACGAAGATGACTTGAGAGCAATAAACCGGGCCGTTAAGCCCTTTGGCTTGCCAATTAGTCAAGAAGCCAACTTGTCACATTATCAAGCTCAAGATGATGATCGTAAAGCGAGTGGCTGCACCTATCCCTAAAGCGGAGAACCTGATCCCTCCAATCCGTAAGCATACTTATGCTCCGATATTGACCCAACTTCGATCCATCAAGAGGCTGTCTTTCAAGCTTTAATGGGAATCGATCGACCACTTTGTTGATTTCCGATAGCTGGGTAGAGAGGAAGAGGCTGAAGCGGCGCGGGACGATCCACAACCATCAAACCGGGGTAGCGAACAAGCATGAACCAGAAGCCGGTTTGAAGAGCTGCTTTATTATATTCCGTCCAGAAACAATGACTTTATTTGGGCACCATGTTGCCTTGTAATAGGATAGCCAACACTCTTGCTCTGAACATGCCTTCGTGCATGGGTGCTGATACTCTTGCTTGAATGATCAAAACTTTTTATCTTATACTGCCTGCAACTACAAAATCTTAAACCGCCACGGCGGGTTATACCGCTAGCTGGTTTGTGATATTCATGTATTCATGGAATATTTAAGGCATATAACCAAAATTTATGATATCAAATACCTGCCATTGCTGGGCATAAGGTTGGCTTAGCCAATCTTGAAGCGGAGGTCGTATAAACCCTTACCGTCAACGGAGAAAACAGCTCCTGTCTTTTATACTGCCGGTTTACCATGTAAATCGTGTCGGGTCATAATAAGCCCCCCTGTTACTCCATAATAGGATGTTAATAGGAAAAAAACATCAAACCAGTGAAATTAACGCCGGATTAAAGATTTGGCCGAATCCCATCAACTGATAGTTTTGAAAACGGTTTAAAAATCTTGCCGGTTTAAGAAACGCAACCAAAATTAAATAACAGTGATGAAAAAATACGGAAGCAAAGGCAATGATAAAACCGTTTGCAAAAAGAGGCTTTATCGAGCCGATCGATAGTGTTACCATGGTCGGACACGACCAAGCTCCCAATAAGGTGTAGCTATGGTTCAAGTCAGCCAGGCCCCCAACTGAAACCGTGGCATTATGCCGATCAAGTGGCGTGGCAATGGTTCGGGTTCGACCAAGCCCCCAAGTGATTCTATGGCCTTAGGCCGATCAACAAGCATGACTGGTTCAGACTTGACCATGTCCCCAAGTGATCTGGTGGCTTTCGCCTATCAAAAGGTGTTGCATTGGTTCGGAGACGACCAAGCCCCCAAGTGATATCACAAAGCTTTTGAAAATCAAACTCAAGGGGTAAACTGGAGGCCGCTTTAAGATAGAACAACTCCATGTAACCACGCAGGATGTAACAGAATGGATACCCCGCTTAAGCCAAGGCTCCGATTTATTGCTTTATTCATAATATATACACTGTCATAATATGTACATAAGTAGAGCCGATGGCTCAGGTATAATAAGGCCGAAGATGAGCTATGTTCCACGACTGTTGGTCTCCTCTTACGGCGTGCGTGAGTCTTTATGCTCTCGAACATCGATCGATAGTAAATGCGACCCGTTGTGCAGATTCTTGCTGACCACGAAAGGTCCCTCCCAAAGGCGGGGATAGCTTGTGCATGTCTGTACGGTCTTGGATGAGCCGAAGCACCAAATGTCCTTCTTGAAAGGTTCTTGTCCTGACCCGGCGACTATGATAACAACGAAGATCCTGCTGGTAAATCGCCGAGCGAGCAGCTGCTATGTCTCGCTCTTCATCCAGCCGATCCAAAGCGTCTTGTCGTGTTGCCTTGTTATCCGTTTCAACATAGGCTGCCACACGAGGTGAATCATGATAGATGTCGCTGGGGAGAACCGCCTCCGCTCCATACACCATAAAGAATGGCGTGTATCCCGTGGATCTGTTAGGTGTAGTATTTATACTCCATAACACCGACGGTAGCTCTTCTACCCAACAACCCGGGCCCTCTGCAAAGGGACCATAAGCCGGGGTTTGATGCCTCTCAGGATCTCTTGATTGGCTCTTTCCGCTTGACCATTGGACTGTGGGTGAGCTACTGAAGAAACGTCAAGCCGGATGTGCTCACGTTTGCAGAACTCCTTCATAGCACCTTTGGACAAATTTGTACCATTATCTGTAATGATACTGAAAAACAAACCGGAAAAATCACCTTTTTGATGAACTGAACCGCCGTGGCCGCATCACACTTGCTAACAGGTTACGCCTCTACCCACTTTGTAAATTTGTCAACCGCCACCAACAGGTGTGTCTTCTTGTCCTTGGACCTTTTGAAAGGTCCAACCATATCCAGCCCCCAAGTCGCAAACGGCTAAGTAATTGGAATCATCCTCAATTCTTGGGCCGGCACATGAGCATGTCTGGAAAACTTTTGGCAACCGTCACATCGTCTGACCAGATCTTCCGCATCAGCATGGGCAGTCAACCAATAGAAACCGTGGCGGAACGCCTTAGCCACCAAGGATTTTGAACCGGCGTGGTGACCACAGTCTCCTTCGTGGATCTCATGCAATATTTCACTGCCTTCCTCGGGGGACACACAGTGTTGAAACGCCCACGACACATCGCAATGATGCAACTTCGCCATTAATAATGGTCATAGACTTAGATCGCCGAACTATCCGTCAGACCAACGCGTCTCATCTTCTCGCAACTCGCCTCGGTTCATGTATGCCAAATAAGGGAGCGCCCAATCCGGAATGACATGCAGAGCAGCCACCAACCGAGCCTCGGATCAGGAATAGCCAAATCCGCTTCATCAGGGAGCTTGACTGAAGGATTGTGCAATACGTCGAGAAAAACATTGGGCGGGACCGGTTTGCGTTGAGAGCCCAACCGGCTCAAAGCGTCCGCTGCTTCGTTCTTCCGACGATCCACGTGGTCCACCTGATAGCCCTTAAAATGACCTGCGACAACATCCACCTCACAACGATATGCATCCATAAGTGGGTCCTTGGAATCCCAAGTGCCAGACACCTGTTGAGCCACTAGGTCTGAGTCACCGAAGCACTTAACCCGGCTTAGATTCATCTCCTTAGCCATCCGAAGACCATGGAGCAAGGCTTCATACTCAGCTGCATTGTTAGTACAAGCGAACATTAAGCGGAGGACGTAACAAAACTTGTCACCTCGTGGGGATGTTAACACGACTCCAGCCCCCGAGCCCTCAAACTGCCTGGATCCGTCAAAATGGATGGTCCAATAGGTATGATCCGGCTTGTCTTCAGGCGCTTGTAACTCCTTCCAATCATTAATGAAATCCACAAGTGCTTGAGACTTCACTGCCGTTCGAGGTACATACTACAAACCGTGCGGCCCAAGCTCTATAGCCCACTTGGCAATCCGGCCAGTCGCCTCCCGGTTCTGTATGATATCACCTAAGGGAGCTGAACTGACCACCGTGATGGGGTGCCCCTGGAAATACTGCTTCAGCTTCCGGCTCGCCATAAAAACTCCATACACTAGCTTCTACCAATGCGGATATCTTTGTTTCGACTCAATAAGCACCTCGCTGATAAAATAAACCGGACGTTGAACCGGATGCTCCTTCCCTGCCTCCTTCCGCTCTACCACAATGGCAACGCTAACTTCCCTGGCGTTAGCAGCAACATACAGCAGAAGCGGTTCCTTGTCGATGGGAGCGGCGAGCACATGCGTGTTGGCCAATTGCCGCTTTAAGTCCTCCAATGCTTCATCAGCGGCTGAACTCCAGACAAACTGATCTGTCTTCTTCAGCATTTGGTACAAAGGGATGGCCTTCTCTCCGAGGCGGCTGATAAACCGGCTCAGCGCGGCAATCCGGCCCGCCAAATGCTGGACATCATTAATACACTTTGGTTTAGCCAAGGAGGTGATAGCCGTAATCTTCTCCGGATTAGCTTCAATCCCCCTGTTGGACAGTGAAAACCCAATAACTTGCCCGGAACACCAAAGACACATTTGGCCGGGTTGAGCATCATCTTGTAAACCCGCAGGTTGTCAAAGGTTTCTTTCAAATCATCAATTAGTGTTTCCTTCTTCCTTGACTTAACCATGATATCATCCACATAGGCATGCACATTACGGCCGATCTGTTTATGCAAGCAATTCTGGAGGCAAGATAAGTTGCTTGGGCACTCTTGAGCCCAAAAGGCATAGACACATAGCAGAAGGCTCCAAAGGGAGTGATAAACGATGTCTTCTCCTGGTCCTTAACCGTCATCTTGATCTGATGATATCCAGAATACGCATCCAAAAAGCTCAAACGCTCACAACCCGCAGTGGCATCAAAAATCTGGTCAATGCGGGGGAGGGCAAAAGGATCTGCTGGACAAGCCTTGTTAAGATCTGTGTAATCCACACACATGCGCCAAGTGCCGTTTTTCTTAAGGACCAGCACCGGATTAGCAAGCCACTCTGGATGGAAAACTTCAACGATAAAACCCGCTGCTAAGAGCCTGGCAACCTCCTCCCCAATGGCCTTACGCCTTTCTTCGTTAAACCGGCGGAGAAACTGCTTTACCGGTTTGTACTTGGGATCAACATTAAGAGTGTGCTCAGCGAGCTCCCTCGGTACACCTGGCATGTCAGAAGGCTTCCGTGCAAAAATGTCCCGATTCTCACGGATGAACTCGATGAGCGCGCTTTCCTATTTAGGATCCAAGTTTGCAATGATGATGAACTGCTTGGACGAATTGCCAGGTACGAAGTCAACAAGTTTAGTCTCAGCTGCCAATTTAAACTTCAGGGCCGGATCGTGCTCTGTAGTTGGCTTCTTCAACGGAGTCATGTCCGCCGGATCGACATTATCCTTATAGTACTTTAGCTCTTCGGTGGCACAAACCGACTCTGCGTAAGCCGCATCACCTTCCTCACAATCCAAAGTGATCTTGCGGCTCCCATGAACCGTTATCGTCCCCTTGTGACCCGGCATCTTGAGCTGCAAATAGATATAACACGGTCGTGCCATGAACTTGGCATACGCCGGCCGCCCAAACAGGGCGTGATAAGGACTTTCAATTTTCACCACTTCAAACGTCAATGTTTACGATCCGGAGTCATGTTCATCCCCGAAGGCCACCTCGAGCTATTTTACCGACGGATATGCTGACTTGCGGTGCACCACACCATGGAACACCGTATTGGACGGTTTGAGATGTTTTTCTGTTAACCCCATACTGACGAAAGGTCTCGTGAGTACGTGATGTTGATGCTGCTCCCTCCGTCCATAAGCACCTTGGTGAACTTGTAACCTCCCACCGAGGTGCCACCACCGAGGCTAGCTGACCCGGATTGTCAACCCGGGAGGATGATCCTCTCTACTCCACACAATGGGCTGCTCGACCAGCGTAGGTAATGAGGCACGGCCGGTTCAACAACGTTGATCGCCCGCTTCAAGCTTCCGGTCTCGCTTGTCTAAGCTGGTGGTGAAGACGTGGTACGCCCACCATTCAACTGCTTTGGGTTGGTCTCGATAACCCGGCTGCCGCTTTGCCGCTGATTGTAACCACCTTTGGTTATTACGATTGTTACGATTGTTATGTCCGCCCGGATTACCACTAAACCGTGGACCGAATTTCCTCCATTGTAACCGGGCGGACCACGAACGCCGCCGGAACCTTGATCATACCGGAAAGCATTAGAACTTTTGAACTCCTGCATAATGTAACAATCCTTCCAGAGGTGGTTTGCTGGCGCCTCCTTCGTCCCATGCTTCGGACAGGGTTGATTCAACAGATAGTTCAATCGGTCCGGATTGGGATTAGGCGCACCAGCTCGATTAGGTTGTTTACCCTTGCGCCGCTGGCCCTTGTCCTGCGTGTTGGTGTTGGCTACGAAGTCCATGTTACCGTTCGCTTTATGCTTACTTCCACCATTACCTGCCGAGTGATGCTGCTGGCCTCTGGAGTTGCTATTCTTCTTTCCCTTCCCTGTCTCATCATCGTCATCATACTCGGGATCCTTGGTACTATCAGAATCAGCATACTTCACTAAAACGCCCATGAGAGTGCCCATGTCATTGCAAAACCACTTCATGCGTCCCAGCTTCAACTTTAAAGGTTTAAACCGGCAGTTGCCCTCTAGGGTCAAGATCGCAGAATCAGCGTTGATCCGGTGCGAAGAATGTAAGACTTCAAACGCTTGGCGTACTCCAATGGGTTGTTGATTCCCCTCGGCCTGGACACAAGCCGCCAAGTCCACCACAGACATGGGCTGTTTACAGGTATCTTTGAAATTCTGAATGAACCGGGTCCGTAACTGGGTCCATGAACTGATGGAATTGGGTGACAAAGTTTTCAACCAAGTACGGGCCGTGCCCTCGAGCATCATGGTGAAGTACTTCGCACACGCAGCTTCATCCACATCCAGCATCTCCATGGCCATCTCATAGCTCTCTATCCATGCTTCTGGAGCCAGATCGGGGGTGTAATTCGGCACCTTGCGCGGCCCCTTGAAATCCTTGGGTAAGCGTACATTGCGTAATGCGGGGACGAGGCAAGGCACCCCCAAAGAGCTAGAGGTAACTCCAGGCTCAAAAATGGTCGGTCGAACCGGCGTAAGCTGATAATCCTGTGCTGCTAACTCGGCCTCCCTACGTGCCCGGGCCCGGTCCACCACCTCCTGAGCGTTGTCGAAACCACCCGCCGGGTTGTTGCCACGGGGCGCACCGCGCCATTACTTACCAACACAGCCGGTTCATCCACGCGCCTGCTATAGCTCCGGCTTGGGCGGGGGGTAGATTGGATCCGATCGCGGTTGTATGAATACGCTTCCTGTTGGACCAGAGCTGTCCTAAGGAGCTCCTTGACCCGGCGTGTCTCTACCGCCTGTGGTGAATCGCCTTAAATCGGAATTGCGTCCAACCGTGCTGCAGCTGCAACAAGGTTATCCATCGGGTTGGAGTAGTGACCTGGAGGTGTTTGCACAGCCTGAGGCGTGCCGACATGATGGCGAGGTAAATCTATTACGCGGGGCTGAACCGGTGCGCCCGTCCAGTAAGCTTCCGCCCGGTTTACCACCGGCGGATTATCGTCCCTGCCTCGGGGTATTGAAGAGATCTCTTCCTCGAAAACTGAAGGCAAACGGGATCTGTATTTCCTCTTCATGACTTCATGAGACGCGTTCTGATCCAGCATGAGCCTATACGCTTGCGCATCCAAAGCGGCCCGCTCTGCCGCCATCCTGGCGTCTGCAGCTGCCAAATACGCTTTAGCCTGAGTGATTTGTTCCTTCACCTTCGCAATCTCCGCATTATGAATGTCCTGGTCTGCCGGGCTAGCCTCTGCCATGAGCACAGCCAACGCATCGAATAGTTCTGATAAAACTTGAGCCGGCGGGCGCACAGGGCCTCCTGCCCCGGCTGCCATCACCGCTGTTGAACCGGCGACCATTGTCGCAGCGGTCGAAGAGTGAAGCATCGCTTGTGTTCCGGCCATGAATATTCCAACCCGGTTGGGCATATCAAGGGGGTCCGGAATACTGTCACCATCGGAACAGCCTAATCTGGCCATCTTGGTACCGACATGAGACTCGGTTTCTCCAGTCGACGACTCGTCATCAGAGTAGACGACGGTTTCGCCACCAGATGCTGATCCGTCCTCATAATTTCCTCCGTGGATGACTCCCACGAAAGCACGCTTGACGGCCGGTTTAGCCTTGGTAGGTTTCGCACGCTGAGCCGTGTCGATGAGGTCGGTGCAGATGTCGGCTCGGCCACGGCTCACCGATCTTGCCGATTTAAAATGTGTATGCCACCAAAGGGGACCCGGTATCCGTACTCAATTGAGCCGCCTCGGGCCCCAGCCTGCATCGTCGATGTAGAGCTTGCCGCGATGACTCTTGGTCATCCGGCCCACAGCGCAGCCTTCGAGTCCTTCGAACTTGCCCTCCAAGATCATCAAACCATCGTGCGATGGCCCCACGGTGGGCGCCAACTGTCGTGGTTTTGTCACGACAAATGTCCTCATGAAAGGGCTTAGTCGCGGAGCCATCGCTACGGGTTAAATTAGAGGGGTTAAAGCGGACGCAAAGACACGGGAGTTATACTAGTTCGGCCCCTTCGATGAAGGTAAAAGCCTACGTCTAGTTTGTGATGGGATTGATGTGGTCTCGATGACTAGGGAGCAAACAGCTTCGCCTAGGCCTCGAGTTGTTGTTGTCTGTCCTTGAACCGTCCCGGGTCGTCCCCTTATATACACGGGTGACGCCCGTCGGCTCAGAGAGTCCCAACCAACGGTTCATATTCGTATCCGGGTTGGT
The DNA here is from genome assembly GCA_021605145.1 of Aegilops bicornis. NCBI lineage: Eukaryota > Viridiplantae > Streptophyta > Magnoliopsida > Poales > Poaceae > Aegilops > Aegilops bicornis. The sequence continues at coordinate 550,788,303 of CM038672.1, read as the reverse complement.
CTCTCTCTATTCCTAACTTACAATACAAGTTATACATCCGGCCGGTTTACGGCTACAGGTTCTGATCCGACTACAGGCCTTGGGCCCTTACACTCATGCCTCTTGGGCTTTTATACTATTGAACTACTAATGAAGTTAACCCGGCCCAGATAGGCCGGTTTACGCCGCTTAGTATAGTTGAACTAGTTGATTTAATTAATAAAACTACTTTATTTTACTATATATAGAAGTAGTTCCTGCATCGACGTCGATGAAGCATATCCCGCATCCTCGTCGTCGACTCGGCGGTGGAGGCCTGCTTGATCAGGGCCATGTCCGGGACTGGGCTCCGCCGTGCTGGTATTGGGAGGTGCTACCTTCCGGGGGACGTAGGTTGGTGAGGAGGCAGCCCGTTGTTGACCCGATCCTTGTTTGGTGGAGGTCGCGTGGGCCAGTGACGGTGCCAAGGCTTCCGGACACCGCAGAGGTGGTACGTCATCGTGTCAGCGAGGAGGACGAGCACGTCCGTCGCTACATTGTTGCGTTGGAGGGCAGGTTCGATAATACCTGGAAGGTTATTCAGGGATCTCACTGGAGCTATGATCATGTGATGGTTCCTTATCTTTTGGGTGTCCACCGCCCGTGACGATACCCGTCAGGCGCTACGGTTCTAGCTGTATTACCGATGCTATATGTATGATAGTATTCGAGGAGTATTAGTGATAATATTCGACGATGTACGTACACAAGAGATGATGTACTTATAATTGAATGCATGCTAATTTGAATACTACTTTATTTTACGATTTGGTTTTTCTTTTTGAATGCTCATATTGGAAAAGTACTCCTACTTTGAATGCTAAAATTGAAGAGCACTCTATGCAGAAATCTAGGAGCCCCCTCCATTATCCACGCCATCGTGGGAGTAGCTTCTCCTTCATTCCCGTGTGCTAGACAATTTGGTCTAATAATGCGCTCATTCCTGTCGTGGAGCTATACCATCACCGATAGTCAACCCGTTATTAATAATAATGATCTAATTTAGGTTTTTAGTACATATATTTAATTGTACAAGTTTAATATTTGAATTACGAACATAGGCCGGAAATTTCGTACTCGGACGACGAAAAGTGCCCGGCGGAGTCCGACTGGTGCCACGAAGACCGAGGTATGTGCGACAGGTTCCTTGAGCTGGACGAAGATTGGCGCTTCAGCATTAAGCTCGAGGAGACCTTCGATGTTCATACGGTACGCAACGATGACAATAGTTTTTTTTCATAATTAAGCACGACTTCAACTATTGTAACGTGTATTTTTCATCTTTTCCAATTTGACTAGCTTATCCCATGCTATGCAAGACGCTATGTCTTGGAGAGGATGGGTTTTGAAGACCATGAAAGTATGGAAACCAAAAAATTCACCTAAGGACCCATCATGGTGTGAATTTTGAAGTAAAGTTGTACAATGCTGAGAGTGTAACCCATTTTGGTTGCAAAAACTGGGAAGCACTTCGCAAGATGTATGGTTTTGATGAGGGTATGCTTGTCATCATGGATCTTGGTGATCCTACAGTCGAGCGAGACAATATGGAAATTTGGGTCCTTGTGGATAGACTAGCAATTCTTCCCCCATGTGAGCTTCTCAAACATAGTTATTAAGTAATTTATATTTTTTATTTAGAAATAGTTGATAGCTTTTTTTCATTGATAACTTATTTTCATTCTTCAAAGAATGTGCGGAAGATGGTAGACAAAACCCACTACACCGATGGCTCCGAATTAACTTATAAGGAGAAAAATCATCTGATTGCATTTTGTACTGATCTTGAGAATTACAATATCTACAATCAAACTCCTCAACATTATGGTCAATACGTGCCACTAGTGCACGTGTTGAACTACGGTAAATACCATGGAGATACCCTGGTAAGATTTTTACTATTACGACATCCGTGCATCTTTCTGCATACTTCTAAAACTAGTACATCATTTCTAACTACAAATTTATTACTACGCCTTGATGTTTTGAACATACAACCAGGTCGTCCTATGAATCTCAACTGTCCATACCGGATTTCTAAAAGAAGTGGAGACATGACAATTAAAGAATGGGGAAAATGTATGGACAATCGTAAGGAGCTTCTTGGAAGCAAAAGGAAGCGAAGCGCAAGAATTGGAGACAGGATGATCTCCATTCTTCATAATGGAGAGTCAGAGTCTATTGTTTTATGCTATTTTACCTTAAGGGTGTTTAGGTCCTAACTAATACTGATGATCATGTGCTAAGAACAATTATGTAGGGTTGGGTTCGATGACTATGAGGATGATGATCGTATGACTTGTTATCAATAACGAGTAGAAGTTGTATGATGATGCATGATTAGTAGGACTTGTTATTATATATGATGATGTATGATGCGACATTGCATGAGTTATTATATATCAGCGGGTGAAATGAACGACATAGCAGTAGCGTTGGTAAACAAAGGGCGAAGATATAAGAGAGGACACTTCTCTCTATTAGCTAGCTAATAACAACCTAAATTAACCCCCAAAACCCCTAAACCAGCCACTTTTTAAAAAATGAAAAGAAAAACCTCAGCTCCAGCCAGCTGCTGACGCGTGGAAGCCTTTTGGTCCCGGTTCATGTCACCAAGCAGGACCAAAGGCCCCCTTGCCTGGGCTGCCCGCAGTGGCCACGTGGAGGCCCATCAGTCCCGGTTCGTGTAAGAACCGGGACTAAAGGGGAGGGCATTAGTACCAACCTTTTTGTCCCGGTTCTTAAACCGGGACAAAAGGCCCTTATGAACCGGGACAAATGCCCTGTTTCCTACTAGTGGATGTGCCATATTGTGTTAATTTGGTGTTGGCTAGTTGCCCAAACGTCCATTGTGCCAATGTTGCTTTCCTATTATCTGACTTGGCCAATGATAGAAATGGTAGTGTCTTAATTGTGTACAGGCTGCTGAAGATAAGAAGACAAACTCTGAAAATAGCAAGGCAACACCATTGTTTCTTTCCAATAAATCTAGGCCAGGTAATATGCCAATAACTCATGATTAATCTGTTTGGTTCCCCTCCTAATTTATGTTATGATGTAGTGGTCGAGACACTCTCCACAATCAATAATTCAAGCCTTCCAAAATCGCCATCTGGATCTGTTCAGTATTCTCTATCTCGAATGCAACAGAGAAAATGTATGTTTGTGAACCAATTAATGGCTGAAGGAATGATGGAAATGGTGGAGGAATATGAGGTGCAGAGTCGTGCGACACAACAACTGATCAATGTTTTCAGAGACAGTGTAGAAAAGCAGCAAGAACTTTCCCTCATGCTTATTGGCGTCATCCGTGCTGAGGTTGCAGATGATGATGTTGTAGATTGTTAGGTTCTGTTCATTTATTTGCACTGGCATCAATCTTTGATTGCCCGGTGGTTGTAATTTCATGTAATATATGCTGGATGTGCAACGTTTTTCCCTGTATGTCGTACCTTTGCTTGATCGGTTTTGGTCCTGTGCATAATTGCTCGTCATAATGGGCTCAAATTATCTAATTTGGCCTAAAGACATGTACGAACTTTAGTGGGCCCATTAAGTTAATGGGCCGTTAACAGGCCGAAAGTTAATGGTCGGCCCTCTTAACTCCCGGGTTGTTAACTGGCCGACATCGAAGCGGGCAACAGGTGGGCCCAATTGATTTCACGGGCCGAAAGTCAGGTCGTATTGTAAATGGCCCAACTGTGTTGTGGGCCTTTAGCAGGACGAAAGATAAACCGGGCTGGTATTGGACCATGAAGGGCATGGGCCGTAAAAGGCCAAAACTCAGGTCCGACTACAAATGTCCCAACTCATTTATGGTCCGCTAAAAGGCTGAAAGGCACACAGGGCCGGGAATTGGCCCAACACTTAAATGGGTCGCTAAAAGGCCAAAACTCAGGTCTGACTACAAATGGCCCAACAGATATATGGGCCATCACCAGGTTGAAAGACACACCGGGCCAGAAATTGGCCAACACTTAAATGGGTCGCTAAAAGGCCGAAACTCAGGTCTGACTACAAATGGCCCAACTGATTTATGGGCCGTCAACTGGCTGAAAGACACACCGGGCCGGAAATTAGCCCAACATTTAAATGCGTTACTAAAAGGCCGAAAGATGTACATTGTGAATATTGGTCCATCAACTGAATGGGCCGTTAACAGGCCGAAATCTCGTCGGGCCGATATTGATCCCAAATATATAGCGGGCTGTTAACGGGCTGAACTGACGATGGGCTGCAAATGGTGTCAAATCTTTAATGGGCCGTTGACGGGCCGAATTGGCACATCTCGTATGGGCCATGGGCTTAAATGGACCTGACACAAGTAGGCCTTATATAGGTCGGCCTGCTAATTTTTACTAGGTCGGCCTTTTTCACCGGAATGGGCCACTGTTGGGTCGTACCACGTGTCGACCTATCATAGGCGCCTCCTGACCAATGAGTGGATGACATCTGTCCCAACGGTGAGGCAACACGTATTTCCTCCGGTCAATGATGATTTTACATGTGGAAAATCCCCATTGGTCCGGGCTGTTAACGGGTTATTGGGTCCAAAACTGGACCCGATAGCTCAACGACGTTCAGTTACACTGGATGCCATGTGTGGTCAGCCTTGACGAAAGCACTTCTGTGACGCGTGATTTATCGTCATGGAATTGGACACTTCCGTGATGATAATTTTGGTAATGTCATGGAACACTTCTACGACAGCACAGGTATGACTATCTTGATACTGTCATAAATTTGTCATGGGTGTACATGCATGACAGAAAATGTGACCTACTATGACAAACACATATCATCACAGAAGTGTATTTTTTTGTAGTGCTAGTTCACCTATTTCATCGGTTACTCCTCCGAGTAGCTCGGGCACCTCGACCGTGAATCCTCTCAATGCTCCTGCTAAGTGGGTTTCACTCCTCTCTACTCCAGTAGCCCCGATGCATCATCCCCACCCTACACCTGCCCCGGAGGGAGATCCCTCAAGGCAGCGTCGTCGTGTTACCTTTAACCCGGAGGTTTCGGTTAACCTCGTCAGTTCAGGGCCAGAGTCCGCTTCAGGAGAGGATCCCGCAGCACCAGCAGAGCAGTAGAGCGTTCGAGTATTCACAGTTGTCAGGATGATGTACGGATGTAGTCGTATGAATCATGATGGTCCGTTTCATGTATGACAGTAGTTGAACTTGGCATGTTGTCTATCTTTCATGTATGAGTCTATGTATAATTATGTTGGAACTCTATTTTATTCGTCGTATTTTCTTCTTTATTTCGCCTTTTCTCGGGTTTTGTTGCTAGCTTTTCCCCAGTTTATTTTGGATGTTCCTCATCTCGGTTGCGTTGTCTTGGGAAAAGTCCACAATAGGATGACGCGGGGAGGCAGTAGTAGCGAGCTTGTGAGGATGTCCCTGTTCATCGCTTCGCACGACAGGCGGGACACTCCCCTGAGCCATACGTTCCACCCCCGCCTCCACCGCCAAATCTACCCTCCACCGAGCAAATTATGCGCATGTTTGAGGAAAGGAGGTATAATGATCTGATTGAAAAATTAAGGTGTGTGCAAGCTATGGTTTGGAAGAATGGAAATCAGAATGGTCATCACTCCAAGCTGTCAGATTTTCATAGAACCAAGCCTCCCAGTTTCAGTTAGCTTATAGATCCCTTGGATGCAGACGATTGGTTGCGAACCATTGAGAGGAAACTTGAGATTGCTCGTACTGAAGAAGATGACAAAGTTCCGTTTGCAGCTCGTTATCTTGAAGGCACTGCCGCCATCTGGTGGGAAAATGCAAAAGCCATGTGGCCTGCTGATGAAGAAATCACCTGGGCTAAATTCAAGGATCAGTTCCAGAAATATCATATTCCTACTGGAATTATGAAGGTTAAGCAGCGTGAATTTCTCGCGCTCCTCCAAGGAAGTCAGCCTATGGGTGAATATTTGTAAAATTTCAATAGTTTGGCCCGTTACTCCCTTTATGATGTGGCCACCGAAGAAAGAAAGATTTATAGGTTTATTGGAGGATTAAACCCGCATCTCCGATATACCCTCATTATGTTTGATTTCCCAGATTTCCAAACTCTGGTAAACAAGGCTTTCATTGCTGAAAGGGAGCACAAACTCATGCCGGACAATAGGCCTGCCAATAACGATCACAAGCGCAAGTTCGATCCAAGGAAGGAAGTGCAGCCAGTGCGAAAGGCTCGTACCTGGCAGCATACTCAGGTGGAGTACAAGCCCAATTTGCAGCAGAATGTTAACAAAACCACCGCACGAGTCAAGAATTTCGTGACTAACCCGGTGCGAGAAGAGTGCCAGCGCAACAATTCTTGTTTCAGTTGTGGGCAAACTGTGACACTCCAAAAATTTTTATTTAATTTTTTTAGCAAAAACCTTGCTTGATTTGAAGAGGGTCATTTAAATCCTTCCTAAAACCTCTCTCTCTCAAAACTATTCCCCTTGGCAAGGACTTTGATTTCTGTATCTTCTGCAACCCTAGTGTTTGGTTATTAAAAACTTTGCTTCTAAGTATTCCATCTCAAAAATATTTTTGGGAATTTATATTTTTTCTTTCTTTTGAAAAAGAAACCCTAAGGGTTTTGGAGCCACTCTTTTGTTTTGAACCGTCCTTGGTTTTACCATGCCTCATGTGGTAAACTCTCCCAAAATCCCTCCCTCCACTTTGGGGCAATCCATACATTCTACCCCAACAATTTCAATCCATTTTTGGATTTTAATTCATTTATTTTACTCCCCAAAACAATCCTGTCATTTATCCTCAGCCTAGACGATTTACAAAGGAAGTGCCTGTTTTATTTTGAGTTTTGATCTCAAACAAACTCCTCTGGATAGTCCTTAGCACCCCCAACCTAGATCCATCAAGAACCACTCTTCCTCTTTTCAAATTTTTCAAGTTTCAACCTCTGCAAGTTTGGACTAGATTCAACATTTTTGGTGAAATTCATATTTTTCCTTCTCCAAAAATTCCACAAAAATTCAGGCTATCCCCAGGTGCTTTGAGAGACCACCACACCAAAGATCAGCCCCAGATATTTTTTTCTCATGCGTGATTCATTTCATCAAACACTTGGCCTAAGACTGTTCTCAGTACACTTTCAAAGAAAATTCAGAGTTTCAGAGTTATCTTGATGTCGTTTCGTCGGTGACTTCGCAGACCGATCACCAGGCGCCACTGGCGCTGCTGGCGCATGGCCCCTTCTCCTGACCAGCAGCACCGCACGCCTCCTTGACGCACGCAGTGTCGGTGGCGGCGAGCATCGCCGACGCCCGGCAACAGTGGTCGCAGAGCCACCCGTGGCGGCCAACGGTGCCAGCGCCGGCTCGCTACGCCGTTCTGCGCCGCCCAACGCCCCCTAGCCCTCCGAGTTGCCTCATACATGCCAGCTCGCACCACAACACCGTCGCCGTGGCCCGGCAAGCACATGGCGCGCCCTCTGCCGCCGACGGGCCCGCGCCGCCCCGTTCTGTCGAAACCTCCCTTGCGCGCCAAATCCAACCTGGGTTAGCCTCTAAACGGAGCCCGTGGACCTCCACGTTGATGCCCAACCCCCCTAAGCACCCCGACCAAGCACTGCGCCGCCGTAACCATCGCCGGAGATCCCCGTTCTCGGCCACCGCCTCAGATCGTCTATAAAATGGAGTCCCGAGCTCATTCTCGAGCACGCACCACCACTGCACCCCACCAGTACCCCGCCAAGCCACTAGGATGACCTCGAGGAGGTCTCCTCCCCCAACTCCGGCCGCCCCGATCTGCCTCGGCCACCAGCTTGATCCACTCTGGTGAGGCCACCCTCGCCGCCCTAACCTCGTCAGTAGTCTCCTCGGGAGCCCAGTGATCTAACCCCGACTTCAATTTGACCTCCGCAGCCCTCCCCGACGAGATCCAACTCCACCCGAGCCGCCGTCTGCCAGAGCAAGGACCGCCGACGATGTGGTGCTCGCCGACGACCACCACCACCACCCACCGATGCGGAAGGACACCCTGAGCACGTAGGTACTCTCCGATCCTCCCCACTCGTCGTGGATCGCCGCCGGCGACCACCGCAGCTCTCGGGCGCCGATGAGCTCTGTTCCTCCCCCTTTGAAATTTCAAACCTGATAGGTGGGACCCCTCGTCAGTGTGTTCTTTTTATTCGAATCGTTTTCTGAAAATGCCTTCGGGCAGAGTACGCTTTCCTTTGCAGTTGACAGCTTTTTAGCCGAAGCGTTTTCTGTTTTTATAAGTTGGCCCCTCGAAACTGTCTGTTTCATTACAGATGAGTCCCTGGATTAATATCTTTATAACTTTTTATCAGAAACTAATTTTTGATTGATTCTTTTTCTGTCATCTTTATTTTTCTGTCTAGTTGTTTTTCATATTTATTTGAAAAAAATTTGGAACACTTTTCTGTGCACTCACGGTATTCACGATAAGTACGTATTTTCTTATACCGTAGATACCGGAGGAGGTGACGGAACCGCGAACTTCGCCAAGCTAGACTCCGACTACTCCGAACCAGGCAAGCATGTTTGAACATTTGATATGATGAGTGTTCGTTGCATGTTTTCATTAAGTAGTTACATGGCATGTTTATGAGCATTTCGATAAGTGTTATAACACGTGCAAAGTTGAGGAAAATGGTTTCGAAAATCCATATGTTGTTGGATATGAGTTGCATGGTGTGTTGGCATGGGAATGGGTGAGATGGTAGTCTTGTAGCATGTCATTCTTATGCCAGACTATTTGACTCCAGTGTCAACGTGAGTCAAGTCATGTTTTCATCCGTCTTTCCTGTACTACCACATGTTTTCCGCAAGGAGTATGGCTTAGTAGGTTGCAAACCGTTTTCCTGGTACACACCAAATAGAGAGGCCGTGATGAGGGTTCCATGGCCCTGGATTAAAGCCCGTCATCCGGTCAGGCGGCATGGGTGTTTCCGGTTGGGACCGAGAGGGGGGCATCCCTTAGAGCGCGCGTATACAAATTTGATCCCATGCTATTCGAGGTTGTGATCTCCCCGTCTCAAAGTTTTTCTTGTACGTTGCCTAGGGTGATTCCTGGCATCGTGAGGTGGGATGGGTGTGTACTGGTTAGATGTGTTTCTACTGAAATATCGTAAATGGAACTAGTCCTCATGACTACGGAAATCCGTTGGCTGTGGATAATTAGTACAAACTCTGCAGAGTCAAGATCCTTTGAATCATCTTATCCATGTCCAAGTACTGTGTTCAACTTACCTTGTCAGGTATCAGTTTCAGTGACAAAAACCCCAGTGAAACAATTGAGTGTTAAGTGCTTGTTCCTGTGGAAGGACTAACCCGTGTATTATCAAGTGTTGAATTTTTCCTATGAGTGTTATATCTTCAAAAATTTATCAGATATGTATAATGCAATTTAAATCCCTTTCTGCGATGTCGCTCAGATGTCCGACTGTGGCACACTCATTATTTACCTTCACTATAAGCCCTTTCTGTGATGTCGCTCAGACGTCCGACTGTGGCACACTTATTATTTTTCCCTTCACTATAAGCCCTTTTTGTGATGTCGCTCAGACGTCCGAGTCTGGCACTCCTGTCGTTTACTTTGGATATAAGCCCTCTCTGCAATGTCGCTCAGACGTCCGACTGTGGCACTCTTGTTGTTTACTTTGGATATAAGCCCTCTCTGCGATGTCGCTCAGACGTCCGACTGTGGCACGCTTGTCATTTTCTTTTCAGTATAAGCCCTTTATGTGGTGTCGCTTAGACGCCCGACTGCGGCATGTTAATTTATTTTGTTCACCCGTCGAGGTGTCGCTCCAGACACCCGATCGGTTTTCAGCTATTTTTTTTGGGATTTCGGGAAGACTACCGCCCGACTTCCTTTTTACTTATCATATTGTGCAAATAATTATTTTTCTTGAATGTGCATTATAAATTTTTCATGGCGCATTCCTGCATGCATTTATTATATCTTATGTCCGAACTGTCTTGCGAGTACTTTCAAAGTACTCACCTGGCTTGTTGATTTGGCCAGATATTGATGAAGGCGATCTCATGGATGAAGAGTTCGATAGCGAGTCCGACGCCTAGAGGAGTCCCAGTCAGTCTCGTGCGATCCTGGATTTGGTCATTGTATTATATCCGCTTCCGCTACTCGAATAAATTCATCGATCCTCACCTCGACGCTCGATGAGCTACCAGTTTAGGAGTTACATTATCCACTCCACTGTGATATATCCACCACCACTTTTATTTCAAGTCAGTAGCATGCCACCACGCTCTTGTGTCATGACTGCCCCTATGTACAATATCGGCGTGTTTGTAATAAATTGTTGAGCAGCCTCAGCTCAACCCTGTAATATATTTAATGCTACTGGTCTTTTGTATCAAGTATTTGTCTACCAGTAAGGATAATTCTTCTTATACTGGGGCTTAAAGATCGGTTTTCTCAAAAAGTATTTTATTGAAAATCCGGTCGTGACAAACTTGGTACCAGAGCCAGGCTGACTGTAGGAAGCCACTAGGTGCGATCGCTAATCGGTTATTAGCATAATAGAGTTTATTCATCTTATTGCAAATGTAGTCATTTTAAATGATCGGCATAAATTTATGATCGACCATTCAGAATTTTTGCCTACTTTTGTAGATGGTCGGCAACGACTATGAGTCACAGTGTTAGCCAACGTGTTCGAGGGGTTTGTCAAGCTCATCTCCTTCATCATCCAGTCGCGATGGGGCCATCAAGCGCCATGATATTCACACTCTATCCGCACAAGATCAACGACAGTCGACCATGCACCAAAGCGGTGCAATTCAAAGGAGGGCGTGTTGAGTTACGCCGCTTCCGGTTCTTGGGGAGAGCCATGCCTACGGAGAGGCATGCTATGTAGATGGCTGCCCGTGAGGTGATAGCTCGTCTCCGGGATGTTCTTCCTTCAATGAAGACTCGTCGCTACCGCTACCTTCCATGCCACGTGCCATACACCTGTCACTACTCATTCGCTTGCCCCAGAGGAGAGCGAGACGAGGCTATTGAGAAGCTTGTCGAGTACCTCCGAGCTCTGGAGGCAGCCTTCGACAACCTAGTGGACGACCTTGTGGCTGCCCGCATGGACTCAGTCCATGGCTGTGCCGCTAACAGGAGGGAGCTCCTGCACACCGCACCACCGCTGACTTTCGTCTCGTCCTCGGCATCTTATTCTCCTACCATTCTCGCCACTGCTCATCGCCTGCCTACCACTTAGGAGTTCAACCAAGTCATTGCGCCCACTCCAGTTCTTTCTGCACCACCTATTGCGCCCTCTTATATTCGTGTTGCTCCGCCTATGGCGCCCGCTCCATCAGCTCAGCGCAGCGCACCATGTCCGGAGCCTATTAGCGAGGAGGAGGTTGAGTCCCCAGCCTCACTGCGCCTCACCCTCGACAGGCCGAGGGAGATCCTTACCATCTCCGACTGAGCACGCTTAGCTGCCATGCGATGTACCGGCTTGTATGATATGTTTATATGTACATAGGTTGTTAGAAGTAGCTTGTTGTGCACCATGTAGGAACTGGGAGAAGTGCACTAGCCGAAATAACAAGTCAGGAATATGTACGCATATCCTGAGTGATGTATTGTATAATTACTGCTTGCGTGTAAGATATGTAATAGTCCTTCTCCGTGCGCAATCGTTTATTCTCTTGATAAATCTTGGAGCATTTAAAATTTCCTACATTTATGAACTTATTGATTTTTGCGACTCGATTTCTTTTCTTATGAGTTTTACAAAATATATCCCCAAAGTGAAAAATGTCTCGTCCTTGGACGCGCTCCATGCCAAATCCGCCAGAGGAAAATTATGGCACACCACCAAACAACAATTTCACACGAGGCAGTCAAGTCAACAGGCGGTGAAACATTATTTACCCAAGTATGCCGCGTTTACGCACAGAGTCAGCAACAACATCGAAATGATGAACCAAGTCATCAATATGGGAAATCACCGTGGGCGATGTCAGCAGCAATCCAAGTTGTTCCGAGCTACGTAAGACGCGTCCCCCAACATTTTCTCATCTTGACAAACCTCTTGAGGCCGATTTAACGGCTTGAGACATGGAAAGAAAATTAATTATTGGACTGTGTTCAGACCATGAGAAAGTACTATATGCACCGCACTATTTCACTGGAGCAGCTGCATCATGGTGGGAAAATTTCCTACACATGCACCCCAACGAAAATGAAATAACCTGGGAGGAATTCAAAGAAGGTTTTCGTGGGGCGCACATTCCTAAGAGTGTGATGAAGATCAAGAAGAGGGAATTTGATGACCTCAAACAAAGGACCATGACGGTGTCAGAATACAACAGCCAGTTCACTCTGTTATCTCGCTACGCCAACGAAGAGTGTATGACTGAAAGCAAGAAGATGGAAAAATTCCTGGAAGGCCTGGCACACCCGCTAAAATGCCAGCTGGTTGTGCACACCTTTCCAGATTTCAAAACACTGGTGGATTAGGCTATTACCTTGGAAAATGAGCAACGCAGCTTGGAGGATTTTCGCAAGCGAAAAAGGGACCAGACTACCCTTGCTCGCAACCACCGGAGCAAGACGGATTTTCAGAAAAGTGGGACACACAAACCCACGCATTTAATAATTCACACCCAATCAAAAAATTTCATGCAAGGGACAAGGAGTTCACATATCGCCCAGGCGTTACTTGCTACGCTTGTGGAGAAGAAGGGCACTATGCGAAGCAGTGCCCCAAGCCAAGGAACTCGACCCCAAAGCCGAACAACGGTGGCAATAATTCAGCGCCCAAGTGGAACAATTTCAACCCCAATAACAATCACAGGAAGGGTCATCTGAACCACGTGACCAGAGAGGAAGCACAAAACGCCCCGGTTATCGTACTCGGTACGTTCTCTGTCAACACAATACCTGCCCTGGTTTTGTTTGATTCTGGAGCTTCTCACTCGTTCATTTCGAAGAGATTTGCTTTGCAAAATAATTTTTCAATGCTTCCCTTGGAAAAATCCATGATCATCAAGTCCCCTGGGATTAAGCAAGTGACTCAGAGTTACTGCCAAGGTGTGATTATTGAATTTGAAGGATTGAAGTTTCAGGCCAACCTTATTGTATTGGAAAATAAAGGACTGGATGTCATCCTAGGGATGGATTGGTTAACCACCAACAAAGGTTTTATTGACTGCTTCAACCGGACCGTAATCCTCACCCACCATCACGGGAAGACAATAAAGGTTTCAGCCAAAGAAAGACAAATATCTAAGCAACCGAGGTTGAACAAGGTGGACGTTTACGAGTTAAGTAAAGTTCCAGTAGTGTGTGAATTTCCAGACGTATTTCCCGAAGAACTACCAGGAATGCCACCAGACCGTGGGATAGAATTCAGCATTGAGCTAGCACCCGGAACCACTCCCATTTACAAGAAACCATACAGAATGGCACCATCCGAGTTGGTCGAATTGAAGAAGCAAATCAAAGAATTACTGGACAAGGGATATATACGAGCCAGTTCCTCATCCTGGGGTTCACCAATTTATTTGCCAAGAAAAAGGATGGGACACTGAGATTGTGTATAGACTATCAAGTACTTAACATGGTCACAACCAAGAACAAATACCCAATGCCACGGATAAATGATCTGTTTGATCAGCTCGCTCAGGCCAAGGTCTTCTCAAAAATTGACTTAAGGTCGGGATACCATCAATTAAAAGTACGGACAGTGGATATCCCCAAGACAGCCTTCACCTCCAGATACAGACTGTATGAGTTCACGGTAATGTCGTTTGGACTAACAAACGCCCCCGCATATTTTGTTCATCTCATGAAAAAAGTATTCATGAAGTTTATGGACAAGTTTGTTGTGGTATTCATCGACGATATTCTGATATACTCCAAGACACCAGAAGAGCACGCTGAGCATCTCCGAATTGTACTAGGAGAACTTAGGAAACATCAATTGTACGCCAAGTTCAGCAAATGTGAATTTTGGCTAAGACAGGTAGGCTTTCTGGGACACGTCTTGACCAGAAGGTATTGCCGTGAGACCGGAAAGGTCAAGGCCAGACTTGGCTGGAAACCACCAGCCAGCGTAACGGATGTACGAAGTTTCTAGGGAATGGCAGGATACTACCGAAGATTTATTGAAGGATTCTCCACCATAGCAAAGCCAATGACGCAGTTACTCAAGAAGGACAAGAAGTTTGAATGGACTGAAGCTTGCGAGAAAAGCTTCCAAGAGCTAAAAAGGAAAGTGACGATAACACCAGTATTAATTGTGCCAGACATACACAAGAATTTTGAGGTATATTGTGACGCATCCCGAAAGGGCCTCGGATGCGTATTGATGCAAGAAGGCAAGGTAGTCGCGTATGTTTCGAGAAGCTTCATAAGCATGAAGAAAATTATCCTACTCACGACTTGGAGTTGGCAGCAGTCATCCATGCACTCAAAGAGTGGAGACACTTCCTTCTTGGAAATCGTTGTGAAATATACACAGACCATAAGAGCTTCAAGTATATTTTCACACAATCGGAACTAAATATATGGCAATGATGCTGGTTGGAATTAGTAAAGGATTATGATGTTGGAATCCACTACCATCCAGGAAAAGCAAATGTAGTGGAAGATGCTCTAAGTCAGAACCCTAGCATGGACAACGACAACCTACCAAACCTAAGACCTAAATTTTGACAGGAGTTTGCTGAACTCAATTTGATGGTGGTCACCGAAGGCAGTTTATCAAATTTGGAAATACAGCCTACCCTGATAGAAAAGATTAAGGAGGCTCAGCATAGATACCCCAGCATTGAAGGCATAAAACGGAAAGTGAGTTTGGGCAAGGCCTCAGAATTCATCATAGACGAGCAGGGAATATTGTGGTACGGGGAGAGGCTTTGCGTACCAAATATCGAGGGCCTTAAGCAGGAAATATTAGCTGAAGGCCACACCACTCCGTATTCAATTCATCCTAGAGGAACAAAGATGTACAGGGATCTTCAGGAAATTTTTTGGTGGCACGGTATGAAAAGGGACATAGCCATGTTCGTCGCATGTTGTGACTCTTGTCAACGCATCAAGGCCGAGCACCAGAAACCGGCCGGACTTTTACAGCCAAATAAGATACCCGAGTGGAAATGGGACGAAATTGGAATGGATTTTATTGTTGGACTACCTCGGTCACGGCACGGGAATGATGCCATATGGGTCATCAGCGATAGACTAACTAAGGTAGCACACTTCATCCCGTGAAGACAACCCACATCACTCGAAGCTTGCCGGGCTTTATCTTTCCCGTATCGCCTCGCTTACATGGAGTCCCAAAGACAATAATATCAGACGGAGGCACTCAATTCGTCTCCGATTTTGGGATCACTTACAACAAGCTCTGGGAACTCAAGCGGCATTTAGTACCGCATACCACCCCTGCATCGATGGACAAACCGAACGGGTAAACCAAATTCTAGAAGACATCCACGAGAGCATGTGTCCTCACCTATGGAACCAGTTGGGAAGAAAGCTTGCCATACGCAGAGTTCGCATACAACAACGGTTACCAAGCCAGCCTGCAAATGGCACCATTTGAAGCTCTGTACGGGCGAAGATGTCGTACCCCGCTAAATTGGTCAGAAACCGGAGACAGCCATATCTTCGGCCCAGACATGTTCAAGGAGGCTGAAGATAAAGTTAAGGTAATTAGGGATCGACTCAAGACAACCCAAAGTCGATAGAAGAGTTATTACGATCAAAAACATCGAGGAGTCAGCTTTGAACCCAGTGAGTTTGTGTACCTAAGAGTATCTCCTATGAGGGGCCCGCAACGATTCAAGGTTAGGGGAAAGCTAGCACCAAGATTCATCGGACCCTTCTGTATAGTGGCACGAAGAGGCACAGTAGCCTACCAGCTAGACCTACCCGAAGAATTATCCGATGTCCACGACGTGTTCCACGTCTCGCAGTTGAGGAAGTGCGTGAGCAACCCAGAGAAGCAAGTATCTCATGAAGACATTGACGTGCAACCAGACCTCACTTATCGGGAACGTCCAATAAAAATATTGGAGGAGTCTGAGAGGAGGACCCGACAGAAAACCATCAAGTTTTTCAGAGTCGAGTGGAGCAATCTGTCACATCCCAGATAGACCATGCATTAGGGTGTGCATCATGTTTAAATTTAAGTTGAATTTGAAATGGGGAAGGCAGAAACCCCGAACACCCCCTTAAAACAACTAGGGTTTACTAAAAATTATTTCAATGAACTCTGAAATGCCCTTCAAAATGTTCATCCTCTTTGTCTTGGTTCGTAACCCATGTCAAAGGAGGTGTACCATTTTCTAGGTCATCTAAGGGTCCTAAGATTAATTCACAAGTTTTTGAAATGAGCATTTTAAATTATGAAAATTATTTTAAATGTTCAAAATTGCCAAACCAAAATGTTTCATGTTGGGAATATTCCAACAAGTGACCAGGAGCATTTTGATGATTTTTAAAACAGTTTTGGTATTTTAGAAAAACCCCACAAAGTTACAGAAATTAGAAAAAGACTAAAAAAAAGGAAAACCCTACCGACGCTTTGTGCTCGGCCCACTGCGGCCCAGCCCTGGCAACAGCTGCTGCTTGGCTCGGCCAGCGAGCAGTAGCTCGGCCGTGGCGAGCGCCACGCAGCTGGCCGCCGCCCTGCTTCACCCCTTCGCCGCCTCGCCGCCCTGGACGACCTCCACGTCGCCGCCCGAACCCCCTGGACACCCCATTCTTCCCCTGCCTTCTCTCTCTCGCTCTCCCCCAACCTGGCCGACGCCATCGCCGACGCGCCACCGTCGACGCCGTGCTCCCCGCCGTCCATGCCCCTCCCCACCATGTCCAGCAGCTCCGCCGCACCCCACTACCCCTAGCTAGCCGAGTCCCGCTCGCTCTAAGCACCCCGAGGCCTCTACACCGACCTCGACCGAGCTCGAGCCGCCGGAGATCCCCATCGCCGTCGCCGCCGCATCAGAGCATCCCCGACCCCGCCGAGGCTCTCTACGAGATCACCGTGAGCCTGGCTACCTCTCCGTCCTCTCCACGCTCTTCTTCGTGCACCACAACGACTCCAACCGCGATCACCCGAACGCACTGGCCATGTGAGTTTGCCGCCGACGAGGCTCCGGCCACCCAACGGCCACGCCACCCTGTCCATCGCACTCACCGAGCTGCGCTGGGCCTAACTATGCACTTCCCGCCTCGCCGAGCCCCCTAGCAACTAACCCGACATCACCCGAGCCCGGCCGCGCCGACTTCGTCGCCGGCGCCACTCCGCCACCCGACTCCGACTAACCCCACGGACACCGCGGCTCACCTCCAGCTTCACATAGATGCTCCCGCGCCCCATTTAGTGGCGGAAAGTGCAAAAGCACTTTGCTCCGCCCGCGCTGGCCTCGGCCCGGCTAGACGCCGCGAAGTTGACCATCGACCTGTCGGTGGGCCCCTGATGATTGTCTGAGTCAATGACAGGTGGACCCCCCCCCCCCCAGCTAACTAATTAGGATTAGTTCTAATTAAGTTAATTAGTTAAACTAACCACGACATGCGGGTCCCACTGGTCAGTTTGACTGGATGACCCGTTGACCCCTGACGTCACGCTGACCTCATCTTTGGCGCATTAATTCAAATTCTGGATTTATTTTTATATAATAAGTTCCAGAATATAAATCAAATTTCAAATGCCTATAACTTTTATTCTATAACTCCAAATACAAAGATTTATATATGAAAAATTATCAGAAAAATACACTCTATCCATTGGTACAGGTTTCATGCATGTTAAAACAAGTTAACTATGCTGAATAACCAGAATAAGATATTGCACCATTAGGACTAACTCAAATGAGCTATCATTTGAATCTTGATTCAAATGAGTTCATCCCCTGTTCCTTCAACTTGCATTAGGCCAACACACATCCATATTGCCATGCCATAGCATGCATCATATTGTTGCATATTGTTTGTATGTTTATTTCGGTGTGTTTTCATGATAGGTTCTGCCCCCGAAGATAACCTCGACTACCCATCTGAAGGGCAGTTCTCTACCCCAGTTCCATCAGGCAAGCAAAACCCCCTTGTTCATTCCGATACAATCCCACTCTCTCGCTCCTGCTCTATTTTATTGCATTAGGACAACAACGACTCATGTGTTACTTGCTGCGGTAGCTGAACCCCTTGATCCTTTGCATGACCGTCATTCCACAAGAATTAGATGAAACCCACTAGCATGAGTAGGAGTTGTTTGAGCCATGTTGTGCCTACTCATTTATGCTTGTTGTCATGCCTGCCATCGCTTAGAGTTGAGTCAGGTCTCGATTCATCGGGAATGAATTGGAATGGTTGTGTGAACATGTCCTATTGAGTGTGAGCTAAGTGTGTGAACACGATTTGGTAAAGGTAGCGGTGAGAGGCCATGTAGGAGTACATGGTGGGTTGTCTCATTGAAACCGTCCTCAGGAACTGAGATCTGTATTTGTGATCCATGAAACAGTTACTACCACGCATTGGGATCCTTAATTGACCCTCTCGGCTTCTTAACCACCCTTGTTCCTGGTCCGGAGTTGCAAGTAGTTTCGGTGTTTGTAGTATCTTTGGGGCGCACGCAACGCTGACCTTAGGGGTGGGTTGTGTTATGTAGGCACCGCGGGTTGATGTACCGAGTGCCCGTTTGGTATCTCGGGAACCCCGCACACATCGTTCGGGGCTGTATGGGAAACCTCGGCGGACTCCCTGCGGATGGAACCCGAATAGGCGATAAACACGGACTTGGGACTTGTGTGTTTAGGTAGGTCGTGGCCGACACCCACGTTGGGCTTCCGCTTGAAGGTTGCCGAGTACATGTCGTGTAAACGGCGGTAAGTGGTGAGCGTGTGTGAAGAAGTACACCCTGCAGGGTTTAATATAATCTATTGAATAGCCGTGTCCACGGAAAAGGACTTCGGGTTGCCTATATCAGTTCATAGACAAGTGAAAGTGGATACTCTAAAATGCGCAAGATAAGCGTGAGTGCTATGGATGGCGTTCTTGTAGGGAGACGGGAGCGGGTCCATAGTGGTGTATTGACATGGTGAATATGTGGACTCGTGTGCGCCACTTCAAAGGAGTTACTTGCAGTCGTAGTTCAGGATAGCCACCGAGTCAAAGCTGGCTTGCTGCAGTCAAACTCCACCACCCCCTTTGATCTCGATGCATATGTAGTTAGTTACGATGTAAGTCTTGCTGAGTACAATTGTACTCACGTTTGCTTATTTTATGTTTTGCAGAGAGACGTCAGTCTCGCTAGTAGTTCCACATGGACTTCGACGTTTAGCTTGTTACCTCAGCTACGATCTTGTGCCTTCGGTAGGATCTGGTAGATAGTCAGGCTTCTCAGCCTTTTTCATTTATAGTTGTCTGTACTCAGACATGATTAGCTTCCGCTTGTGCTTTGACTTGTATGTTTCGAGTGTTGGGTCATGAGACCCATGTTTGTAATATCTCGCTCTTGAGCCTAATGAATAATATCTGAGTCGTAGAGTTATGTTGTGATGCCATGTTGTATCTACGCATATCAAGTATAATGTGTGTATGTTTGAAATGCTTGGTATGTGTGGGATCCGACAAACTAGTTGTTTATCCTTGGCAGCCTCTCATATGGGGAAATGTAGTCTCGTGCTTATGAGCGATAGTAGTCCGCTCTGACCCGGTTCACCGGAGTCCTGCTAGCCCAAAGACTACTGCTTGGACACTTGACTGGCGGCATGTGTTTCACCGTTCCTATGTCCGTCTCCTTCGGGAAATGTCACACGGTGTTATTCGGAGTCCTGCTTAGCTCGCTACAGCCCGGGATACCGGAGTCCTGTTAGCCCAAAGGTTACAGCCCGAATATATACGTTGATGACCGACATGCTCGATGTGATTCATGTATGCCTGTCCCCATAGGTTAGCGCCGCTTTGGGTTCACGACTAGCCATGTCGGCCGGTTCTTTGTCATATGGATGCTAGCGACACTTTGTCATATACGTGAGCCAAAAGACGCAAACGGTCCCGGGACATGGTAAGGCGACACCCGTGGGAATACCGTGCGTGAGGCCGCAAAGTGATATGATGTGTTACATGCTAGATCGGTGTGACTTAGGATCGGGGTCCTGACACAATCACACCGAGAATGAAGCAACTTGGGAAAGAGAGGATTTTTTCGGACAGAGCACCCGCACTTATTTGAGGATCAGCTGAAATCTCGGGGATGAGATTTTTCCTAAGGGGGTAGGTGTTGTGACAATCCAAAAAAATTTATTTAATTTTGTTAGCAAAAACCTGGCTTGATTTGAAGAGGGTCATTTAAATCCTTCCTAAAACCTCTCTCTCTCAAAACTTTTCCCCTTGGCAAGGACTTTGATTTCTGTATCTTACGCAACCACGGTGTTTGGTTATTAAAAACTTTGCTTCTAAGTATTCCATCTCAAAAATATTTTTGGGAATTTATATTTTTTTCTGTTGAAAAAGAAACCCTAAGGGTTTTGGAGCCACTCTTTTGTTTTGAACCATCCTTGGTTTTACCATGCCTCATGTGGTAAACTCTCCCAAAATCCCTCCCTCCACTTTGGGGCAATCCAAACATTCTGCCCCAACAATTTCAATCCATTTTTGGATTTTAATTCATTTATTTTACTCCCCAAAACAATTCTGTCATTTATTCTCAGCCTAGACGATTTACAAAGGAACTGCCTGTTTTATTTTGAGTTTTGATCTCAAACAAACTCCTCTGGATAGTCCTTAGCACCCCCAACCTAGATCCATCAAGATCCACTCTTCCTCTTTTCAAATTTTTCAAGTTTCAACCTCTGCAAGTTTGGACCAGATTCATCATTTTTGGTGAAATTCATATTTTTCCTTCTCCAAAAATTCCACAAAAATTCAGGCAGTCCCCAGGTGCTTTGAGAGACCACCACACCAAAGATCAGCCCCAGATAAATTTTTCTCATGCGTGAATCATTTCATCAAACACTTGGCCGGCATGGTTCCTCTACACTTTTAGTAAAAATTCAGAGTTTCAGAGTTATCTTTAGTGTCGTTTTCGTCAGTGACTTGTCACCGATCACCCGTGTGCCCTGGCACGTTGCGCACGGCCCCATCTCCCTGACCATTGCACCGCACGCCTCCTTGGACGGACGCAGGTGTCGGTGGCGGCGAGCATCGCCGACGCCGGCAGATTCTGCGGTGGCAGAGCCACCCGTGGCGGCCAACGGAGCCAGCTCGCACCACAGCACTGTCGCCGTGGCCCGGCAAGCACATGGCGCGCCCTCTGCCGCCGACGGGCCCGCGCCGCCCCGTTCTGTCGAAACCTCCCTTGCGCGCGAAATCCAACCTGGGTTAGCCTCTAAACGGAGCCCGTGGACCTCCACGTTGATGCCCAACCCCCCTAAGCACCCCGACCAAGCACTACGCCGCCGTAACCATCGCCGAAGATCCCTGTTCTCGGCCACAGCCTCGGATCGTCTATAAAATGGAGTCCCGAGCTCATTCTCGAGCATGCACCACCACTGCACCCCACCAGTACCCCGCCAAGCCACTAGGAGGACCTCGAGGAGGTCTCCTCCCCAACTCAGGCGCCCGATCCGCCTCGGGCACCAGCTTGATCCACTCCGATGAGGCCACCCTAGCTGCCCTAACCTCGTCAGTAGTCTCCTCGGGAGCCCAGTGATCTAACCCCGGCTTCAATTTGACCTCCGCAGCCCTCCCCGACGAGATCCAACTCCACCCGAGCCGCCGTCCGCCGGAGCAAGGACCGCCGTCGATGTGGTGCTCGCCGACGACCACCACCACCACCCACCGATGCGGAAGGACACCCTGAGCACGTAGGTACTCTCCGATCCTCCCCACTCGCCGTGGATCTCCGCCGGCGACCACCGCAGCTCTCGGGCGCCGACGAGCTCTGTTCCTCCCCCTTTGAAATTTCAAACCTGACAGGTGGGACCCCTCGTCAGTGTGTTCTTTTTATTCGAATCGTTTTAAAAACGCCTTGGGCGAGTACGCTTTCCTTTGCAGTTGATAGCTTTTTAGCCGAAGCGTTTTCTGTTTTTATAAGTTGGCCCCTGGAAACTTTCTGTTTCATTATAGATGAGTCCATGGATTAATATCTTTATAACTTTTTATCAGAAATTGATTTTTGATTTATTCTTTTTCTAACATCTTTATTTTTCTGTCTAATTTTTTGTCATATTTATTTTAATAATATTTGGAACACTTTTCTGTGCACTCTTGGTATTCACGATAAGTACGTATTTTCTTATACCGTAGATACCGGAGGAGGTGACGGAACCGCGAACTTCGCCAAGCTAGACTCCGACTACTCCGAACCAGGCAAGCATGTTTGAACTTTTGATATGATGAGTGTTCGTTGCATGTTTGCATTAAGTAGTTACATGGCATGTTTATGAGCATTTCGATAAGTGTTTTAACACGTGCAAAGTTGAGGCAAATGGTTTCGAAAATCCATATGTTGTTGGATATGAGTTGCATGGCCATGTGTTGGCATGGGAATGGGTGACATGGCAGTGTTGTAGCATGTCAGTCTTATGCCAGTCTATTTGACTCAAGTGTCAACGTGATTCAAGTCATGTTTTCATCTGTCTTTCCTGTACTACCACATGTTTTCCGCATGGAGTATGGCTTAGTAAGTTGCAAACCGTTTTCCTGGTACACACCAAATAGAGAGGCCGTGATGAGGGTTCCATGGCCCTGGATTAAAGCCCGTCATCCGGTCAGGGGGCATGGGTGTTTCCGGTTGGGACCGAGAGGGGGGCACCCCTTAGAGCGCGCATATATAAATTTGATCCCATGCTATTCGAGGGGCACCCCTTAGAGGTCTCAAAGTTTTTCTTGTACGTTGCCTAGGGTGATTCCTGGCATTGTGAGGTGGGATGGGTGTGTACTGGTTAGATGTGTTTCTCCCAAAATACCGTAAACGGAACTAGTCCTCGTGACTACGGATATCCGTTGGCTGTGGATAATTAGTACAAACTCTGCAGAGTCAAGATCCTTTGAATCATCTTATCCATGTCCAAGTACTGTGTTCAAATTTCCTAGTCAGGTATCAGTTTCAGTGACAAAAACACCGGTCAAACACTTGAGTGTTAAGTGCTTGTTCCTGTGGATGGACTAACCCGTGTATTATGAAGTGTTAAATTTTTCCTATGAGTGTTATATCTTAAAAAATTTATCACATATGTATAATGTTATTTAAAGCCCTTTCTGCGATGTCGCTCAGACGTCCGACTGTGGCACACTCATTATTTACCTTCACTATAAGCCCTTTCTGCGATGTCGCTCAGACGTCCGACTGTAGCACACTTATTATTTTTCCCTTCACTATAAGCCCTTTTTGTGATGTCGCTCAGATGTCCGACTGTGGCACTCTTGTCGTTTACTTTGGATATAAGCCCTCTCTGCGATGTCGCTCAGACGTTCGACTGTGGCACTCTTGTCGTTTACTTTGGATATAAGCCCTCTCTGCGATGTCGCTCAAACGTCCGACTGTGGCATGCTTGTCATTTTCTTTTCAGTATAAGCCCTTTATATGGTGTCGCTTAGACGCCTCGATCATGACATGTTAATTTATTTTGTTCACCCTTCGAGGTCGCTCCAGACCCCCGATCGATTTTCAGCTATTTTTATTGGGATTTCGGAAAGACTACCGCCCGACTTCCTTTTTACTTATCATATTGTGCAAGTAATTTTTTTTGAATGTGCATTATAAATTTTTCATGGCGCATTCCTGCATGCATTTATTATATCTTATGTCCGAACTGTCTTGCGAGTACTTTCAAAGTACTCACCTGGCTTGTTGATTTGCCCAGATGTTGATGAAGGCGATCTCATGGATGAAGAGTTCGATAGCGAGTCCGACGCCTATAGGAGTCCCAGTCAGTCTCGTGCGATCCTGGATTTGGTCATTGTATTATATCCGCTTCCGCTACTCGAATAAATTCATCGAGCCTCACCTCGATGCTCGATGAGCTGCCAGTTTAGGAGTTACATTATCCACTCCATTGTTATATATCCACCACAACTTTTATCTCAAGTCAGTAGCATGCCACCACGCTCTTGTGTCATGACCGCCCCTATGTACAATTTCGGCGTGTTTGTAATAAATTGTTGAGCAGCCTCAGCTCAACCCTGTAATATATTTAATGCTACTAGTCTGTTGTATCAAGTATTTGTCTACCAGTAAGGATAATTCTTCTTATACTGGGGCTTAAAGATCGGTTTTCTCAATAAGTATTTTATTGAAAATACGGTCGTGACACAAACCGAACATTATGCCAGATAGGGTCCCAAGAACGGCAAGACAAATGCTCCATTCAGACCACAAGTCAACTTTATGGAGTCATACCCTATTCAGCAAAACTTCACTGGGCACGTTCATCACCTCTTCGTAGACGAAGCCCAAGAGAACCTCGAAGTCGTCATTGGTATGTTTTCTGTTAATAACAAACCTGCTATAATTTTATTTGACTATGGGGCTTCCCACTCTTTTATCTCGCGGAGTTTTGTTGCCCAAAACAAATCTCCTTGTTCACTTTTGGGCAAGAATATGCTGGTACAATCACCAGGATCTTAGATCAAAAGTAATCTGGTCCGCCGTAACCTAGAAATAAATATCAACGGAGCCCGTTTCCCAACTTCCTTGATAATCATTGAGTCTGTAAGGTTGGACATTCTTTTGGGGATGAATTGGTTAACCCAATATCAAGTATGCATTAACTGCGCGACCCGAGAAGTCACTTTGGCCAGTCAAGAGGGACAGACTACAAAATTTTATCTATGCTCACAGGAGCATACCCAAGAGAGAAATGTTCTTCACTGCTGTGGCTGGTGAGTTGGAATTAATTCCTGTGGTCAATGAGTTTCCTGATGTATTTCCAGAAGAACTGCCAGGCATGCCGCAAGATTGAGAGCTTGAGTTCGCAATAGATCTTGTGCCCAGAACCGCACCATTATACAAGAAGTATTACCAGATGCCTTCATTAGAATTTGTGGAGCTAAAGAAACAGCTTGATGAAATGCTCCACAAAGGACATATCCGTCCTAGCTCTTCACCATGGGGATCACCTGCTATATTCGTGGATAAGAAGGATGGTAGCCTCCGCATGTGTGTAGATTACCGTCAGCTGAATGATGTCACCATCAAAAATAAATTTCCACTGCCCAGAATTGATGACTTGTTTGATCAGCTCAGTGGGGCCAAGCTATATATTATCCAAAATTGATTTAAGGACAGGATATCATCAACTCAAGATTAGAAAGGAAGATATTCCTAAGACATCATTCACTACCCGATATGGTCTTTATGAATATACATTTATGTCCTTTGGCCTCACCAATGCCCCTACTTTCTTCATGCATACGATGTATAAAGTATTCATGGACTTCCTCGATAAATTCGTGGTGGTCTTCATAGATGACATCCTTATATACTCGAAAGGTGAAGAAGAGCACAAAGTACACCTCAGTGCTGTGTTACAACGACTCCGTGACCATCAGTTGTATGCCAAATTCAGTAAATGCGCGCTTGGGCTCAAGCGAGTTGGTTTCTTGGGCATGTGCTGTCCGCTGAAGGTATAGCCGTCGACCCGAGCAAAGTAAAGGACGTGCTCGATTGGTTGGCACCCACAACCGTATCTCAAATCCGTAGTTTCCTTGGATTAGCGGGCTACTGCCGTTGTTTCGTTGAAGGGTTTTCCAATTTGCTAAACCCATGACGAAGCTGCTCAAGAAAGATAAGAAGTTTGAATGGACTGAGGACTATGAGAAAAGTTTCAATGAGCTAAAAATCCAGCTGACTACAACACCCGTGTATTGCGACGCCTCCAGGCAGGGTCTTGGATGCGTACTTATGCAAGATGGCAAGGTGGTAGCATATACATCGCGACAGCTACGACCCCACGAGGGAAATTATCCTACTCATGATCTGGAAATAGCCACGGTGGTTCATGCTCTAAAAATTTGGAGACACTACCTCATCGGGAAGAGGTGCCAAATTTTTACCGACCATAAAAGTCTCAAGCATATTGAGGGAGTCCCGGACTAGGGGGTGTCCGGATAGCCGGACTATCATCACGGCCGGACTCCAAGACTATGAAGATACAAGATTGAAGACTTCGTCCCCTGTCCGGATGGGACTTTCCTTGGCGTGGAAGGCAAGCTTGGCGATACGGATATGTAGATCTCCTACCATTGTAACCGACTGTGTAACCCTAACCTATCCGGTGTCTATATAAACCGGAGGGTTTTAGTCCATAGGACGAACAACAATCATACCATAGGCTAGCTTCTAGGGTTTAGCCTCCTTGATCTCGTGGTAGATCTACTCTTGTACTACCCATATCATCAATATTAATCAAGCAGGAGTAGGGTATTAGCTCCATCAAGAGGGCCCGAACCTGGGTAAAAACATCGTGTCCCTTGTCTCCAGTTACCATCCGCCTAGACGCATACGATTCGGGACCCCTACACGAGATCCGCCGGTTTTGACACCGACATTGGTGCTTTCATTGAGAGTTCCTCTATGCCGTCGCCGTCAGGTAGGATGCCTCATCTCGTCTTTAAAGATGATACCAACGCCAAAGAAGCCTTGGCCACTGGTCAGACTCTTCAGCTAGGCTGTTTTCTCACGACCGCTAGTCGGCCGCCGCGCCGATGATGACCTCTCGAGTCATCGAAACCAATCTCCATGTTATTTCGGAACTTGCCGAACAGTTAGATCCGATCGAGCTCTCCTCCATAAACGAGCTCTTGGATCGCATCGTCGCCCTCGGAGTCGCCACAGACTACGACCGGATCAGGCCTAAAACCGATCTGAGAGAGATCAACTCTCCCCAGGCTACCCATCATGTTGCTGTGATAGAGGAGCAATGCGGCGATTCCTCTTCTATCTTAAGGACCAGTTACGTCCGGATTCCCGATCCCTCCATGCCGGATTCCCGCAGAGGGACGGATGTCGATCAAGCCACGAACTTAAAGTCGCGGCGGGTTGGACTCATTGGATAACACCCAAAAGCCAAACTTCCGAGTTCGAAACTTCTCGCCCTGAGTCCTAAATTGGACCGGGTTCCGGATCTAGTTCCACCCGCCCACCCAAGCATTAGCGATCTCTCTCGAATTCGGCAAGAGCCCGCTGAAACAGTACATCATTACTGGGCCAGATTCCTCCTGGTTATGAACAGGATAAAGGACTGCTGAGAGGAGGATGCAATCCCAATTTTCTGCAATAATTGCATGGACAAGGGAATCCTAAACGCCATAAGTCGCCGCGAAATTACACTCTTTGCTGACTTGGTGACCATAGTACAAAAAATCTTCGCGATGGAGAGCGCTGAAAACCGAAAGTAAATTTTGCGATAATCCGGCCCGAATACATCCCGATCCGAAATAAAAGGGTGCATCATTATCAAGCACCTGGGTCATATACCAAAAACCAAAACCCCTAAAGGGTACGGAACCGTCTTTGGAGGGTTGGCTAAGCGGACCTGCAAAATTCATAGCACGTAGGGCGCCACTCCAACACATATCCTTCGAGCATGTTGGATACTACGGCAGGTGGCCAAAAGTGGCGAAGAGCTTCTAGCTTCAGAACCCCAGCCCAGCAACACCAGTACGGTGTTAACAGTCTTCGAGACTTTCGCATCAAATAACATGCGAAAACGAACACTCCGCAACCTTGCCGAAGTCTACCAAGTAGCAACAATAAATCCATGGAGTTACACGGCTATTACCTTTAATGCCAGAGACGAACCTAAATTCCGAACAACCCGAGCACCAGCCGCATTGGTTCTCAGTCCGATAGTGGACGGCTTTCGCCTTACTAAGGTACTCATGGATGGCGGCAGCGGACTAAACCTCATCTATGAGGAAACCCTCCGAAAAATGGAAATAGACTGGAACCGCATTGAGCGTAGCAGCACAACCTTTAGAGGAATAATCCCTAGCCGGGAAGCATGTTGCACAGGAAAAATCACACTGGATGTAGTGTTCAGCTCGCCGGACAATTACAGGTCCGAGGAGGTCACATTTCAAGTGGCCCCGTTCAACAGCGGATATCATGCTTTATTAGGACGAGAGGCATTCACAATTTTTCAAGCTATACCCCATTATGGGAACATGAAGCTTAAAATGCCGGACCTAATGGAATCATCACTCTCGCTAGTGATCCGAACATAGCACTCCGCGCCGAAAACAAGACAGCCGCACTAGCCCTCGAGGCACTATCCGAAGCCCTAGCGGCCGAGGAACTCACCGCGATGCGTTGCACGGTGAACAGGGACGATGTGATACTTGATAAAAGATTCAAGTCCACCTCTTTTAAACTAGCGGATGAAATAGTCAAATTCCAAGTCCACCCAACGGACCCTGCAAAGACGGCCTCCATTGGGGCACAATTAAACCCTGATGTAGACGCCAAGACTACGAGAATTTCTACGAGAAAACTGGGACATCTTTGCCTGGCACCCTTCAGACATGCCAGGAATCCCACGTCGGCTGGCCGAGCACAGCCTAAATATCCTAAAAGGATTCAAGCCAGTCAAACAGGCTCTTCGGCGCTTTTCCGAACCCAGGAGATAGGCCATGGGAGAAGAGCTAGCCAAACTTTTGGAGGCCGGATTCATCAGAGATATAAAACATCCGGACAGGCTAGCAAACCTGGTGACAGTACCAAAGAAGGATAAATCCTGGCGCGTATGTGTTGATTTTAAATACCTTAATAAGGCTTGCCCAAAGGATCCCTTCCCCCTCCCTCGAATTGATCAAATTATCGATGCTACAGCAGGGCACGACTCACTGTGCTTCCTCGACGCGTACTCCGGCTACCACCAATTCAAGATGGCGGAGCTGCACCAAGCTGCAACAAAGATTCATCACTCCATACGGCCTGTTCTGCTTCAACACAATGCCCTTTGGGCTCAAAAACGCCGGCGCAACATATCAGCGCATGATTCAGACATGTCTGGCAAACCAGATCGGCAAAACAGTGGAAGCATATGTAGATGACGTGGTCGTCAAAACCAAGCACGTCGAAACTCTAGTAGACGACCTGAGGCTCACATTCGATAATCTTCGAAAATATGACATCAAGCTCAATCCGGAAAAATGCGTCTTCGGCGTTCCAGCCGGAAAGCTCCTGGGCTTCATTGTGTCCGGTAGAGGAATTGAAGCAAATCCAGCCATGATCCGAGCTCTGTCACAATTGGACATTCCAAAAGACCTCAAACAAATACAAAAATTGACGGGATGCGTAGAGGCTCTAAGCCGCTTTATTTCCCGATTGGGAGAAAAGGCGTTACCTCTTTACCGCCTCCTCCGGCCACCGAACACTTCGAGTGGACGGAGGCCGCCACGGCCGGACTCGAAGAAATAAAGGCCATTTTGGCAAAAAATCCGGTCCTGGCCGTGCCCAATGTGGGCGAACCAATGCTATTATATATCGCCGCAACACATCAAGTTGTCAGCGCGGTGCTCGTCGTCAAACGGGAAACAGACGGACACCGGTTTCCTCTTCAAAAACCGGTTTACTATGTGTCCACTGTCCTAACTCCATGCAAGTCCCGGTACCCACACTATCAAAAGATAGCATACTCGGTGTTCATGGCATCCCGGAAGCTGCGACACTACTTTCAAGAGTGTTCGATAACGGTAGCCTCCAAAGTACCTCTTAATGACATTATTAACAATCATGACGCGACGGGCCGGATTGCTAAATGGGCCATAGAGCTCCTTCCATTCGACATAACCTACAAGCCACGACGAGCTATCAAGTCGCAGGTTTTGGCCGATTTCATGGCCGAATGGACAGAAGCCGAACTCCCTAAAGAGTACGGCGCATACTCCAATTGGATTATGCAGTTTGACGGCTCCAAAATGTTGGCCGGTCTGGGGGCTGGCATCATCCTAACGTCCCCAACCGGGGACACAGTCCAATACGTCCTTCAGATAATGTATACAGACTCCAACAACGTAGGCGAATATGAGGCCCTTCTGCACGGCCTCTGGATGGCAATCTCCATGGGCATTCAACGCCTAGAGGTGCGCGGGGATTAGGACCTTGCAATATCTCAAATAAACAGAGACTTTGATGCCAAAGATCCAAAAATGGCAGCATACCGCAATGCGGTCCTAAAAATGTCAGCACAGTTCGAAGGGCTCGAATTTCATCATATAGCCCGAGATAATAACCAGGCGGCGGATATACTGGCACGCATCAGTGCAGAACGCGATGCCGTCCCACCCAATATCTTTCTGGAACGGCTGTTCAAGCCATCCGTACTATGGGAAGGGGGGTCCTGCAATAACAATCCGGGCCCAACCGCACTGCCTGACGCCGAACACCTTGACACAATCGGAGGCTCTGCCTCCGAGATAACACCCTCCGTTCACGAAATAATGGCGGTTATTGCCCCGTGGACGGAACCATTCCTAGCCTACCTAACTAGGCAGGAACTCCCCGAAGACCAAAATGAGGCTCGCTGCATAGTACGGCGATCTAAAACCTATGAAGTCCATGAGGGGGAGCTTTATAAGAAAAGCACTACCGGAGTCCTTCAAAGGTGTATCTCCGAAGAGGAAGGGCGAAACCTCCTGGCTGAAATTCATGTCGGACTGGGTGGGCACCACGCCGCAGCCCGGGCCCTTGTAGGCAAGGCCTTCCGTACAGGATTTTATTGGCCGACGGCTCGGGCAGATGCACAGGACTTAGTCCAACGATGCGTCGGTTGCCAGCATTTTGCTAATCAAAGCCACATGACACCCACTGCCCTTAAAACTATATCCATCACCTGGCCGTTCGCGGTCTGGGGGCTTGACATGGTTGGACCCCTTAAGGGAGGAACCCACAAGCAAAAAATACCTATTGGTCATGGTGGATAAATTCACCAAATGGATAGAGGCCAAGCCTGTTAAAACGGCTGAATCCGGACCGGTGATGGACTTCATATCAGGGGTAGTGCACCGTTACGGTGTCCCCCACAGTATCATCACTGATAACGGCACCAACTTCACGGCCGATGAGGTCAAATTATGGTGCAAAAACATGGGCATCAAGCTCGATTACGCCTCAGTCTATCACCCTCAAACCAACGGTCAAGTCGAGCGAGCAAACGGTCTAATCATGAGCGGCATTAAACCCAGACTAGTGCGATACCTTAAGGAATCTAACACGCACTGGGTTGAGGAGCTCGACTCCGTACAATTCCGGCTGCGGACCACGCCGAAACGTACTACCGGATTCACACAAATCTTTATGGTGTACGGCGCAGAGGCAGTCTTGCCCTGTGACGTAATACATGACTCACCTCACGTGCGCATGTATGAAGAAAGAGAAGCCGAGCTCGATCGGCATGACAGTTTGGACGCATTGGAGGAGGAGCGCGACGTGGCAAAGGCTCGTTCCGCATTCTATCAACAGCAGGCTCGAAGATATCAAAGCAGGGAAGTACGGGCCAAAGCTTATAATATTGGCGAACTAGTTCTCGCTTTCTTTGGACAAGAAAAGGACAAACTCAAGCCCAAATGGGAAGGTCCCTTCATCATCGACCAGGTCCTGACCGGCGGGGCATACCGTTATGTAAATGCATCGGATAACCGACTCGAGCCGAACCCATGGAACGCAGCCCGTCTCTGAAGATTCTACGCCCTAAGCGCGGACTCCAAGTTCGTCTCCTTCCTCCGTCCCACATTTTCTATTTTGCTGTCTTTTATTTCTCTCCTTCCTCCTCTTTCTTCTTGAAGCCTCTATAGGCTCGTTTGCGCTTTTTTTCAAGCATACTTGACGCTTGTCCGCTCATTAAACCCGGGGCTTCTTTAGCGAAGCTTATTTATCTGGCTTTATGCCCAACACATGCGTTAAACTTCCGCATGTACCTTTTATTCACCATTATATGCATCGATATGACTTAAGTTTTGGCCAAGCTGGGTTACACGGCTCATCATGCTTACCCTACGTTCCCGATTGTTCGGCTTGGTGGTAAAGGGAGCACCTCTGCGATTATTCTTGCTGGTCACCGGATGTGTACCTCAGACTCGGTGAAGCCGAAAGCTAGCGTTCTTAAGGGAATATTCGGTCGGTGAATTGAAAGATGATTTTTAATTATTTACCCATCTAACCCAGATGATTTTCTGCTTTCATAGCAGCTTTGACATGCACTTTAGGGCATGCATCCCAGCGAAAGGAACACTTAACGGAACTATTCTCCCTGGAAGATGTTTCTTACTACCCATGTAATATAACATAACTAGTTGGGCACTTATGCGATACAGCAACAATGACCCCTACGCCTTTGTCTCCATGCATACCCGGTTCTTATATAACCATGAAGGTATTCAGACACACTCGGACTGTTGGGTCCGGAGGTCGGGTTAAAAGGTCCGCTATGACAAGCGATCTACAATACGGCTAGAAGACATTTTTCATGTCATATTTTTACATAGTCAACTCGACTCATTGTATTCCTCCTCAATGCCATCTAATAGGCTATCTAATTTACAATCTTGCTGGGAATACTTGGCGGCCAATTCTACTTGGTCATACACTAAGCTTACAGGGATCTCCATCCCATCAGGCCCCACAGGTCGACCTCGCCATGTGGTTTGGGTCAACAACCGTGTACAGCGTCTTTACCATGGCCCAGCCTCCTGGCGCCTTGACGGCAGCCGATATCTTCCATAGCCGGAAGCGCCGCCGTGCTCCTTGAAGCCGCTTCGCCAGCTCCCCAATGCCTTCGGGCAGGGAGATAGATGGCCACAAGGCCTGACCGATGCCTTTAATCACCTGCCAGACTCGTTCGTGCAGCTGACGCAGTTCGGGAAGAAGATCACCCGAAGAACTGGGCATCTCCTCCTGAGGACGATCTGTGAGCAAACCTACATACGTGTTTATGTTAGTCGCCTTCCTCGCTGAACTCTTTCAAAGTTCATTCAAGCACTTACTGAAAATGCCGCGACGAAGCCGTCGATTCTCCTTTACGGAGTCAGACAATTGGGCACGAACATCCTTTAGTTCCTCACCCAGCTTGGTGTTGGCGTCTTGGAGGTTATTTTTCTCCTGCCGCACCCTCGTAAGCACGCTCTCGCCAGCCTTTAGCTGGCGCAAGAGCTGCTACTTGTCCGTGGCTGTGGCTAGACCATCTCGAGCGGCACAGAGGTCCGCATCTCCCGAATCGAAGGCATTCAAGGCCTCTTGGGAGAAACATGGGTCACGAATAACTGTCCGGCGACGCCTGTGATTCAAGGCGCTCTCCACCTCGGAGCAGGTGGTGGACAACCTGTCGGCATCCTCTGTAGGAGGAGCATCCGACGCACGTCTCATGCTCGCCTCAGCCTCCGGACCTGGCTTTGAAGCCTGGCCGGTGAAGGTTCGATTGGCAACCTCTCCGGACTCAGTCCGGCGAGCGCTCTTTTTCCTGAAAAGAGCACCAGCGTTAGTACGCCTTGCAAGAATCAATCCTGGAAGTATGGTGACACGCCATACCATTGCGGCGGAGTTTCGATCCGGACCGCGCTTCTTTTTAGCCTGCGGGGCCGCACTGCCCTTTGTTGGCCAGCCGCCGCGGGCTCGGCTTCCTGCCTCGAAGGTACCCCCTGCGAAACACACCATTGGTATACGGTGATAAAAAATAAGCATGGATGGGTCATTATCAGGGTTTTGGGATCTCGGTCTCGATTACTGTGAAGAAGTATTCCGGTAATGTCAGATAATGGCAACCAAAGCATTGTCGATGCTAAGTTGGTAGAACACCCCGTCGATCAACTCCACCTTTATATCCGGATCCTCTTCGGAGGTCGGATCGAGGGACCTCTCCGGATCCTCGAGTTGTGGGGGCGGGCTGTGTATCTTCTCCACAGTCCAGCGAAGTTCCTGCGCAAAAACCATGAAATGAGATATTTAATCACGGGAACATGGATCGGACAGGTCACAAAGATGTTTGCTTACCCAGCTTCGAGGATAATTCGAAGAGAACTCCTTCAGTGGGTTGACACAGAGGAAATCCTCCTCCTCTCCTTTATACATGGCAGACAAGATCTTCACCAGTTCGATGACCGATCTCGGCCCTTTGCGGCCATGGCGGGTGGCATCATCCTCCCCGTTGAAGTCCCACATGGGGTGGCCCCTATATTGGAGCGGCTGCACTCTCCTCATAATACAGATTGCCATGACTCCAATCATGGTCAATCCGGCATGAGCCAGTAACCTTATTCGGCTCATCAAATAGAGGACATCCCGGTCGTCTTCCCTCAGGGGGCTTCGAGGTCGCCAGCTTAGGCGCTTTTTCAGAGGAGCATTGCTAAACTCCGGAAGGCCGATCCGAACAGGATCCAGCAGCGGGACATCCTCCATATAAAACCATTCAGAAGGCCAGTCTTCGGACACCTTCTTTGGGGCTCCGGATAGGTATCCGGTCCCAGCGATGCGCCATAGCTCGGCTCCGCCCACTTGATATATTGACGCCTCGTGAGAACGGGGTACTAGGTAGAATAATCTCTTCCATAGTCCGAAATGATCCTCGACGCCCAAGAACAGCTCGCAGAGGGCCACGAAGCCCGCAATGTGCAAAATGGAGGCAGGCGTAAGGTGGTGCAACTGGAGGCCGTAGAACTCCAAGAGAGAAACGGATGGATTGGAAATCCGAGTCCTCTTACTAGATAAGAGATGAAGCATACCCGCTCTCCTTTAGAGGGATCGGGGACACACTCCGCTTGTTTTCCGCCCTTGTAGGTGGCGAGTCCGGCTCGAACCGGAATCATGAAGGCCGGGGGAAGAAATCCCTTGGCTTGGAGTATAACTAGCTCGCTATGCAGGACTGAGCATCTCTCCCAATTTCCAGGCTGAGGGCTGGGAGCGTGAGAGGAGGAGTCGCGTCGACTATCCATGATGGAATGGGCTTTGGTCAGGGGCGCTCCGATGAAAGCTCGCAAAGGAGGGATGGGGTGACTCAGATCTAGATCCTCGCCCCTTTTATAGGCAGTTCATTTGCGCAGCTAGGGGGGTAAGTGTAAAAATACCCTACCTTTTCGCATTCATTCAAACACTTGGAAGATGGCCATTATTGGGCGTAGAAGCCAAGGAGCGCAGCATTTATCAGAAGCCGGACACTATTCGACAAGTATATGGAATTTGGAGAAGAACCCGCCTCGCAATGCCGAAGATAATCAACGCGCCGGACTCATCGTCATTGAAGCCTGGTTCGGGGGCTACTGAGGGAGTCCCGGACTAGGGGGTGTCCCGATAGCCGGACTATCATCACGGTCGGACTCCAAGACTATGAAGATACAAGATTGAAGACTTCGTCCCGTGTCCGGATGGGACTTTCCTTGGCGTGGAAGGCAAGCTTGATGATACGGATATGTAGATCTCCTACCATTGTAACCGACTCTGTGTAACCCTAACCTTCCCGGTGTCTATATAAACCGGAGGGTTTTAGTCCATAGGACGAACAACAATCATACCATAGGCTAGCTTCTAGGGTTTAGCCTCCTTGATCTCGTGGTAGATCTACTCTTGTACTACCCATATCATCAATATTAATCAAGCAGGAGTAGGGTATTAGCTCCATCGAGAGGGCCCGAACATGGGTAAAAACATCGTGTCCCTTGTCTCCTGCTACCATCCGCCTAGACGCACAGTTCGGGACCCCCTACCCAAGATCCGCCGGTTTTGACACCGACACATATATTTACTCAGCCAGATTTAAACCTCCGTTAGTAAAGAGGGCTTGAGTTAGTCAAGGACTATGACCTTGGAATCAATTACCACCCGGGTAAGGACAACGTGGTTGCCGATGCACTCAGCCGAAAGCCTGTCAGCCTGAATACCATAATTGAATCCTTGCCTCCTGAACTTCAAGAGGAGATTGCTCAGCTCAACCTGGTCATAGTCAGTGCTGGTCTTGCTAATATTATGGAAGTTACACCTACCCTTCAGGAAGAGATCCGCTAGGCCCAGCCAGATATCACCATCCTACAGAAACGTGCTAAGAGTATGTTAGCAAGACAGACGTCAGATTTTTCAAAGGATCAACACGGTACCCTACGATTCCATGGAAGGATTTGTGTACCCATTCAGGAGGATTTAAGGAAGAAAATCCTGTCGGAAGCACACGAATCTTCGTATTCTATTCACCCTGGAAGTATTAATATGTATGAGGACCTTCGACAAATATTCTTGTGGGATGGAATGAAGAAAGACATTGCCTATTTTATGGCCTGTCGCGACATATGCAACAGGGTGATGGCAGAACATCAGAAGCCAGCCGGACTTCACAATGGAAATGGGATGATGTCTGCATGGATTTTATCACAGGACTACCAAAGACTCAGCGAGGCAATGATGCAGTCTAGGTCATAGTGGACACCTTAACCAAGGTAGCTCAATTTATCCCCATCATAACCACATACCGAGACGATCAACTTGCACAACTATATGTATCCAGAATAGTCAGTCTTCATGGAGTACCTCGAACAATCACTTCTGACCGGGGGTCACTTTTTACCTCCGCTTTCTGGTCACGCCTCCACCAAGCCTTGGGGACAACACTAAAATATAGTACCGCTTATCATCCTCGGTGATGGGCCGGTGGCGGGTAAATAAATACTTGAAGATATGCTACGAGCATGTGCCTTGGCCCAAGGACCTAAATGGGAAGACTGCCTACCGTATGCCGAGTTCTCATACAACAACAACTTCCACACCAGTCTAAAGATGTCACCATATGAGGCTTTGTATGGCCGTAAGTTCCACACTCCTTTAAATTGGTCTCAAACTGGAGATAGCCATATTTTCGGAATGGATCTCATGATGGAAGCTGAGAAGCAAGGCAAGGAAATCTGAGACAGATTGCAATTGGCCAAATCTCGACAGAAGAGTTATTATGATGCAAAGCACCAACAAATCAGTTTCGAACCCGGAGAACACGTATACCTTCGAGTCACTCCTATGAGAGGAGTCAAGAGATTCCAGACTCGTGGAAAATTGGCACCCAGATTTATTAGTCCATTCCCAATCATGTCCAGAGTGGGTATTATTGCATATCAGCTAGAACTACCCCCAGAACTGTTAGAAGTGCACAATGTATTCCATGTGAGAAAAAGACTGCTACGACAGAAATAGAGTTGGCTAAGGATTTAACATATGAAGAGAGACCAGTCATAATTTTGGATCAGATGGAAAGGGTCACTCGTAGTAAAGAAAGTTTTATAAAGTTCAGTGGGAACATCACACAGAGGCAGAAGTGACTTGGGAACGCGAAGAGTTTCAAAAGGCACATTATCCAGAATGGTTTTCCCGGGCAACCGAATGTCGAGGACGAGATTCATCCTAAGTGGGGGAGGTTTGTGACAGCCTGGCTTTTGCCCTCTTCTCTTTGTCTGATTTTCAATTGGTTTGGATTTGAATTTGAAATTTTTTTAATCACTTCAGATGGACTTAAACACTTGGGAACCACCTTGACTTTCACCCAAGTGAATTATTTCTCTCCCTATCTATCATTTCTTCTCTGATCCACCTCAAAATAATATTAGGAATATTTTTCTTAAATGAAAAATATTCATTTTTCCTCCAAAAACCCTAGCTAGCCCACTGTGCTCCAAAGCAACCCCAATTTTTCTTGCCCACAAAAATCTGAGAAAACTCCCAAATATTCTTTGAACCCTAGGGCACCTTCCTGAGCGAAA
The DNA here is from genome assembly GCA_021605145.1 of Aegilops bicornis. Classification (NCBI taxonomy): domain Eukaryota; kingdom Viridiplantae; phylum Streptophyta; class Magnoliopsida; order Poales; family Poaceae; genus Aegilops; species Aegilops bicornis. Next base: position 550,750,594 of record CM038672.1, on the reverse strand, counting down.
ATATTGCATCAATTTTTGGAATATTTTTGCTACAGAAAATATTTTCTATTCTGGACATAAATGGTAGTTTCTACAACAACTACAATTTTACTTGCTTTTTCTTGTGCATCACTACCTTCGTAGACGATTGCTAACCTCCAAAGCTCAGTTCCCAACTCCTTGTATTTTGACCACAGTAAGCTCACAAAGTTACTGTCTAGAAACTTACCAGGAAGTTAAACTCCATCTTACTGCGCCTGAGCTCAACTCAAAGTGTTCTAACCATTCAAACCCCCAAGGACTACACGCCAGACATGAAGTTTAGGTTTTGCACGGCCTGATGTCATAGTTCACGCGGTGACCGCGTTCGTCCGAACATCTTTGGCATGCGGCCCGGCCAGCGCTTCGTGGCCTTGAGCCTCTGTTGATCGCGTGCTCGCTTCTCAGCCTGCCCCGCCTTGCCAAACCTTGCCACGATCATCGTCCCGACCCCCTTAACTCCCTCCTGGCGCTCGCTGATGCCGGTGCTCGCCGCAGCGAGCACGGGCGTGGTCCGACCAACCCAACAGTGCGCTGCGCACTGTGTTCGTCGCGACCCCCTCGTTCCTATGCTCGTCTCCGCTCGCCCACAGTGCCCACGTGAGCTGCGTCGCCTTCCCCCTCCCTCACTGACGCCGTTCGTCGCCGGGCGCCGTGTCCAGGTGTCCTCCAGCGGAGCCCGAACCCCTCTCCTTGCTTGGCTATAAATACAGCCCTCCCCAGCCTCCTGGAGCATCATCCACTCCTCACACACCCTCCACAAATCGGTAGGAAGCCATAGCCTGGCCTGGCAGGCCGCGTGTCATAGCCCCAGAATTGGTTGTAATTTGTGGCATCTACATCCATGCATCATGTTTGATTTCAAAGGAATTTTGAGATGGGGATTGCCTAAACCCTAGCATTAAAGGAATTCAAATAGGTTCAACTAAAAATATTTTTCAGTGAATCCAAATGGCTTTAGAAAATGTACATCATTTATGGAAAAAAGCTATAAACAATAACAAGAGGTGCTGCACATTTTCAATGACATATTTGGTCACTGGATTAATTCATAAAGTATTTGCATTTGGGCATTTAATGCTAATAAATAGTTTAAATGCTCAAATAATCATAAACTAAAAAGGTTGCTGTTTGTTATATTCCAAACAGTGGCATTGAGCAGTTTTATGATCTTTGGATCTGTTTTAGTATTTTTAGTAAAGGCACAAAGTTTACAGAAAATTAGAAAACAAAAACAATTAAAAGAGAGAGAGAGAAGAGGCCCCAGGCCACTTACCTGGAATGGGCCGGCCCACCTGGCCCATGCCAGTCACCACCTACCTTTGCTGGTTGGCGAGGGGAGAGACAGCCTTGCCGCCCGAAAGCACGCTGTGAGGCCATCTCCTGCTTCGCACTGTCGACGCCTCCTGTGCCTCATCTTGCGCCGTGGAGCTGCTCGAGACGCCCCGTGACCCCTCTCTCGCCTCCCTCACTCGCTGCTCTCTCTCCCCGAGCTTCTCTCCCTCCCTGGCTCTCCTCTCGCGCGCACCCGAGAGCCACCGTCGCCGCCGCTCGCCGCTGCCGTCCCCAGCGCCACTGCCTCGCCTCCCCGCTGTGTCCATCGGCTCCGCCACATCTCCCTGGAGCTCCAACCCAACGGAGGCAAGCCCGGAAGCCCTGGAACGTCACCAGCATCATCGTCTTCACCGTCGGGCACCGGAGATCGTCACCGCCGATTCGTCGTCCACAAGGCTTCCCCGAGCTCGCTGAGCTACTCATCGACCTTCCCTTGAGCTTCTCCGCCTTACCCCCTCCTCCCCGAGCTCGCTCCTGTCCTCTAGCTATGCCCGCCGCCGTACCCGAGCGCCGCCGTCCGCCATGGTCGTTGCTCTCGCAGCCACCCTGCGTCTCCACTCGAGCTTGAGCCTACGGCGTGCTCCTGAAGCAACGACGAGTCCAACGCAGGCCCTAGCTAGCTCCCCCTTGCACTGAAACCACGCGGCCGCCCATGCCCGAACTCCGGTCGCCGCCTTTGAGCTCGCCGCCGTTGATATAGGTTGCCCCGGCAAAAGCTGGTTGCACCACTCGGCGCGGGATCTCCAGCGTCGCGTAGATGCCCTCCGCCGGCCATTTGTTCGCCGTAGGAGGAATTCCGACCCCCTCCGCCGTCTCGGGCTTCACCGGCGACGAGCCGTTGAGCTGGTCCGGCGGGTTTGAGCCCGTTTGACCCGGGGTTGACTTTTCCACTAACTCACTGACAGGTGGGGCCCGGCCCTGTTAATTAGTTATGATTAGTACTAATTGTTTTTAGCTAATCTAATTACACTGACACGCAGGGGGCCCATGGTCAGTTTGACTACACCGCGCGTTGACCGTGACATCACGGTCATGTCATCTTTGATGCAATAATTCTTTTCTGGATTTATTCTTTCACAAGAAAGTCCAGAAAATAGTGCTAACTTCTAAAATTCATAGAAAATAATCTATAACTCCAATGGAAATAAGTTATATGAAAAATGATCAGAAAAATATGAAGAATCTGTTTATGCCATGATCATGCATGTTTGAACAAGTTAACCTCACTGAATATGACAAATGATGATTAGGGCAATTTATGAAATAACATTTGGAGTTGGAATTTGTTCTTGTTCGAGTTCCACTTCAATTAACTTGGCTAGATATTGCATTAGGTGAATTCTGTATCTTAACATGACATGTCATTCATGTGAATGTGCATTGCATTGATTGTGTTCTTTCTCGATTGCGGTGTTTGTCCCTCTCAAGAGACGGCGTCTGGCGATGAGTTCGATGACACCGATGAAGAACTATATTATCTTCAGAATTGCCAGGCAAGCAAAACCCCCTTGTTCATTCCGATACAATCCCACTCTCTCGCCCTACTCTCTTTTACTGCATTCGGACAACACCGGTTCCACTGTTACATGCTACGGTAGCTGAACCCCTTTATCCTCTGCATGACCTGTCATTGCCACAGTAGAAGATGAAACCCACTAGCAAGAGTAGGAGTTGTTTGAGCCCTGATGTGCCTACTCATTCATGCTTGTTTGTCATGCCTGCTATTGCTTAGAGTTGTGTCAGGTCTCATTCATCGGGGATGAATCGTAGGTGTATGAACATGTCCTACAGTTGAGAGCTAAATGTGTGAACACGATTTGGTAAAGGTAGCGGTGAGAGGCCATGTAGGAGTACATGGTGGGTTGTCTCATTGAAACCGTCCTCAGGAACTGAGTTCTGTGTTTGTGATCCATGAACAGTTACAACCACACATTGGGTTCCGGTAACTCGACCCCTCTCGACTTATTAATCAACATGATCTCTGTCCAGGAGTTGCAACTAGTTTCTGGTGTTTGTAGGTAGTGTTAGTAGTTTACCAAGTGGCACCCGTGCAGGTGGGCTTGGGACGGACTAGGCACAAGTGTACGGTGTACCAAGTGGCACCCGGTTGGTGGGCTTGGGAACCCTGCTCATATCGTTTGGGGCTGTGAGCGACACCCCACCGGATCTCCTTGCGGATGGAACCCGAATAGGCGATAAACCTGGACGAGAGACTTGTGTGGTTAGTCCGGTCATGGCCGACTCCCTCGCCCGGCTTCCGCTTGAAGGTTGCCGAGGTACATGACGTGTCTGAGGCGATAAGTGGCGAGAGCGTGTTTGAAGAAGTACACCCTGTAGGGTTATCATTATCTATTCGAATAGCGGATTCCACGGATATGGAAAGTTGGACCCTTGCATAGTTCATAGACAAGTGAAAGTGGATACTCTAAAACTCGCAAGATAAGCGTGAGTGCTATGGATGGCGTTCTCGTGGGTAGACGGAGTGGATCCATAGTGGTGTATTGATATGGTGAATATGTCGACTGCAGCGCCACCTCAAAAGAGTTACTTGCGATCGTAGTTCGAGAATAGCCACCGAGTCAAAGCTGGCTTCTGCGGTCAAACTCCACCACCCCCTTTGTCGATAATGTTGCATGTGTAGTTAGTTCTGATGTAAGTCTTGTTGAGTACAATTGTACTCACGTTTGCCTATTTTATGTTTTTGCAGAGAGACTTCAGTCTCGCTAGTAGTTCCGCGCGGACTTCGATGTTTAGCTTGATACCTCAGCTATGATCTTGTGCCTTCGGCAGGATCTGGTAGATAATCAGGCTTCTAAGCCTTTTTCCTTTATAGTTGTCTGTACTCAGACGTGTTTAGCTTCCGCTTGTGCTTTGACTTGTATGCTCTGAATGCTGGGTCGAGAGACCCATGTTTGTAATATCTCGCTCCTCGGAGCCTATTGAATAAATATTTAAGTCGTAGAGTTATGTTGTGATGCCATGTTGTAGTTATACATATCGAGCATATTGTGTGTATGTCTGAAATGCTTGGTATGTGTGGGATCCGACAACCTAGTTGTTTATCCTTGGCAGCCTCTCATCTGGGGAAATGTAGTCTAGTGCTTCACGGCGATAGTAGTCCGCTACAGCCGGTTCACCGAGTCACGCTAGCCCAACACTCTTGCTCTAGACACTTGACTGGCGGCATGTGTTTCACCTCGTTCTGTATACGTCCCTTCGGGAAATTTCACGCGGTGACATCCGGAGTCCTGCCTAGCTCTTGCCGGGTTAATGGAGTCCTGTTAGCCCAGGGCTACAGCCCGGATTCATACGTTGATGACCGACATGCTCGATGTGATTCATGTATGCCTTTCCCCATGGGTTAGCGCCGCTTTGGGTTCACGACTAGCCATGTCGGCCCGGGTTCTCTGTCATATGGATGCTAGCGACACTATCATATACGTGAGCCGAAAGGCGCAAACGATCCCGGGCCCTGGTAAGGCGACACCGTGGGAATACCGTATGCGTGAGGCCGCAAAGTGATATGAGGTGTTACCAGCTAGATCGATGTGACTTGGAATCGGGGTCCCGACAGCTTTGGTATCGAGCTTTGTTGCTGTAGGATTACCAAGCCAAACTGGTCGAAGTTGTGTCTAGAAATGCTTTAGTTATGTAAGGGAATTGATTGTGGAAGGGAACGCAAGGCTCTTGTTACTCCTTATACCTCATGGCCTTCTAATCTGAGTCATCCTCTTCTCTTCTATGGGGTTTAAGAACTAGGCTTCTCATCTATCCATTAGGATGACGTGTTACTAATCCATAGACCTTTAAGATTGTTGGTTTTAAGACAGTTCAGTTTCTACTACTTCCGTATGTTAACTGTTGATCTCGAAACCTTGATATGATGTTGTTGAGTGGTTATGCCACCATTTTTGCTGGATGTCTCAAATCATTTTGAGCATTTACAGCCGTTATGCTGCCCGAGTCATCCCAGGTCTCTAAATAGTCTGATGCATTTGCAAATCCTTTCTTTCCATTCCCGATGTCCTTTATGGTCAGAATAAGCACACTAACCGGTGCGTTAAGGTAATTTATTGCCTTGACATATATGTTGGAGCTATTATTATGACCCTAGGTGTTTAGGGAGTCACCTAGTAATCTAGCCATGTTTTGTATCCCGATTGTGATGATTCTGGCCATTAGTCTTGAAAGCATCCCGTGATGTTATTAGTTAGTAGGCATTCTATTCCTGGGTTCTTGAACCCGAGATTCATCCTACTTACCTCATGTTGATAGTGTTGCTAGTTCCTTTAGGATATTAGTAACCTTTGCATTAGTTCTCTAGGTCCGTGGCATATCCTTCTTCCAAATACTATGAACCGCTTATGGCAGAAGTTCCTCGCTGAATCGAAGGATCACAATGAGAGTACTCTTGATGAGTCCTTCATTCATAGTTGTGAATCTGCCTGTCCTTCCTTTTTCAGCATGGGTTATCCTGAAGAAACCTGTTGAACTTGATTCGACATTCCAACCTATGCATCCACAACTCAGAAAATCATATGTGCTTTGAGTTGTCCGCCTTCAGTTATATTTCGACCTTCATCTGTCAATTGATAGTCAAGGGTATGTGTGCGATCGTGTTCATCGATGCCTATTATCCTTGTGGTCTGTTAAGCCATTCTATTCTGGAATGACTAGGAGAAACAAACTCCAGTGCCTCATCCATATCTAGGATTGGGTCAAAGCAGTTGTATTCCGCAGATCAAAATGCCAATCCAGCTTTTGATTCTGTTCCACCTGGAGTGTTACCATCTTTATGTCAAGAATGTCATGAGAATTGCACCACCTCCTATGGATTCTTGACGCAGTGATACTTCTCGCTATCATTATTCATTTCTCGGTCCTGTGTTGTTGTAACCGGAATGCCGACAAGTGTACTGTGATGTGTGAAAATCAATACTCCTAGCAACTCTGTTGCTTGGTAGTTAATGGACAATACCCTCATTGTTAGTGTGCTGGTTATCAAATCATCATCCTAAGATTGATCGTGCTACCTAGTCCTTATTTCTGGTGCACCCTCCGAACAATGAGTTAGGATTATTCAGTCCCTTGCTTCATATCATCTTGCCCTGAAAAGCAAGATTGTTCTCGAGCTTAGTAACATATCGGTGGTTCGTGACTTTCCGAATATCTTCTCGGAAGTATTACCAGGATATCCCCTGACTGCTATGTTGAGCTCGTGATCAAGTTGGTTTTCCTCTAAACCACCCCTTCTCCCAGAATCCGTGTTGGATACCCCTGAGCTAGTTGGTTAAGCTAAACGACAACTTGGAGAGTTGGAAGATAAACGCTTGCCTAACTTAGTTCGTTCTATGGGATATCCTTGTGTGTGTGTGTGTTGAAGAGAGATGATATCTCCATCGAATGGTCCTCGTGGTCAGTTGTTGGACCTATTGTCTTATCAATTCTTTGACTTGAGTATGGTCCATCGTCAAGTCAAATCAGAATCAACGATGTTCGTAATGTTGTCCTACTCGTGGTTGATCCCTCGAGCATACACCATTACATATTTTGGTCTGACCAATGCTATCACCGTGTTCACATGATGGTGGAAGTCCAGTGATATGGAAATTCCGATGAGTTGTTATTGAGCCCATCAGCAGCATTTTGTCTCCCCCATGATTCATGTTGAACATCAACCTAGTGTTGGAAACTTTTATAAGCATTATCTTCATGTCCCATCCGTGAAGAATATGTTGGATGAAAGAAGTGACTTTCTCTGATTCACATGCATTTGGTGCAAGTTTCCGCTGTGAGTTCGAGAAAGATTGTTTTTGTTTCCTCTAGAACCATCCCAAGTCAGTCATGCATACGTGCGAAGTATTCTATGGTTTGGAGACTTGCAACCTTCATTCTATAGGTATCCCTAGCACACCAAGCCACTGATTGATTTGTTCAAGGAGAAGGAGTTCCTTCATAAGAGCTAATCATGACTTATGTTAGGACTTCGATATCCTCGATGATGGTTCCCCACCTGAACCCGGTAGTGTTTCATTATAAGACTACCACGTGATCATGCTTGTCTTGGACAACGTGTTCACATGTTTTTAGCAGAACCAGCTCATCTTATGGAGCTTGCTATCATAGTTCATCCCCTGAGAGTGTTGCAACGTCATCTCGTCGATTTGTGTTGCAAACTTCCATTTTTCCATCTAGACTTGATGAGTCTGGATTATCCTGACACCAACCAGTTCTGAATCTCAGGCAGATATGATGGTTGGAACATTCCCAAAGATTAGCACCTTGTCCCTAGCTTGCACCGCCATTGTGCCATCCAACCATGGGCTACCCTTCTCGGTAACTTCTGGTCAGGATCGCCTTCAACAGTGGTCCTACCATGGGTCCCATCCATTTCTGATGATAAGCAAAATCATCCATTGCGTTGTCTTCAACAAGGTAGTCCATATCATCCATTCTAGTCCGAGTATGTCATTCTTTCGAACTCCTTCAAATGATCGATTGTGAATGCCTTAGGCTGGTTTAAAGAGTTTCAATGATCTTTGAATCAAAAGTAATTCTTTTTGCCACCTAAGGGCACAGCTCTACGAGTCACCTTTCCTAAGGTGTCCCGTTATGGAATTATGGCAATCATCTCCTTGTTACTTTGAAACCATGCACCATTTTACTTAAGCGTGGAATGGTTGCCTACCAATTTGAACCTTCGTCATCCGTTTCTTTTCCATCATTCCTAATGTGTGTTTGGTGTCTCAACTCAGGAGATGTTCTTACGTCTCACTCCATGAACTGATCTTGAGTTGCTCGATCTTCAAGAAGATTAAATCTGTAGGGTTTCCCCTCTTTTTGTTGTCGTGTCGAGTGAAGATCTCGAAAGCAAAGACGTCAAGACCAAGATGATGGAATGAATCAACATCTTCGAGAAGGGCAATTGGATCGAGAAGATTGTGATAGTTTTGTGCCCCTCTGTCTTCTTACCTCACGTCCTGAATCTCGGGACGAGATTCTTGTTTAGCGGGGGTGAGTTGTCACAGCCCCAGAATTGGTTGTAATTAGTGGCATCTACATCCATGCATCATGTTTGATTTCAAAGGAATTTTGAGATGGGGATTGCCTAAACCCTAGCATTAAAGGAATTCAAATAGGTTCAACTAAAAATATTTTTCAGTGAATCCGAATGGCTTTAGAAAATGTTCATCATTTCTGGAAAAATGCTATAAACCATAACCAGAGGTGTTGTGTGACACTCCAAGAATATTCTTTTGGTTTTCTTCAAAAAAAAATTTGTTGGATTTGAAGAACGTCTTCTAAACCCTTCCAAAAATCTCTCTCCAAAGCTTTTTCCCTTTAGCAAATATTTTATTTTAGCAAACCCTTCAACTCTGGTGTTTGGTTTTTTTAAATTTTTCTTCTGATTGCCCTCTTCTCAAAATTTCAAGAAAAATCTATGGAGTGTACTTTCTTTCAAAAAGAAACTCTAGGAGTTTTGCATCCTCTCCAATATTGAAATCCACTCATGATTTTACCATGCACCACATGGAAAAAATTTCCCAAAAATCTCTCCTTCCACTTTGGGCAACCCAAACATTCTCTCTCAATAAGTTCACCCCTTTTCTGAATTATATTTCATTTATTTCTCCTCCCAAATCTTTTCTGTCCATTATTTTGAGCCTAGGAGATTTGCAAAGCAAGTACCTAAATACATTTGAGTTTTGACCTCAAACCAACTCCCCTGGATAGTCCTTGGTACCCACAACCTAGAACAATCAAGATCCACTCCTCTTCTTTTCAAATATTTCAAATTTTAGTCTCTGCAAGTTTGGACCAGATTTGTCAAATTTGGTGAAATTCATATCTTCCCTGCTCCAAAAATTCCACAAAAATTCAGGCAGCCTCTAGATGCAATGAGAGGCCCCTCCACCAAAAATCAGCTCAAGCAGAGCCTCCCACATACCAAAAACATTCTGTCGAACACCTGACCTACACTGTTTCGTTGCACTTTCAGAGTTTCAGAGAAGTTCAGAGTTTCAGTGTCGCTTCTCTTCGTCAGACATCGATCATGCGGCCACAGTGCGCTCTGGCACGATGCACACGACTTCTTTCCCCTGGCCAGCACCCCGCCCGCACGCTTGGCCGATTCCTGGCGTCGGTGGCGACGAGCATTGCCGGTGTTGGAAACTTCTGCGGTGGCCGCGCCACCCGTGGCGGCCAGAGAGGGCCCGAGCCCGCTCGCCACACCACTCGGCGCCGCCCATCGCCCCCTGGCTCTCCGCGTGTCCCTGCCTTGCCAGCGCATGCCCGTGGCACCGTCGCCGTGGCACGGCAAGCACAGAGCGTGCTCCCTGCCGCCGACGAGCCCGTGCCGCCCCGTTCCGTCGAGCACGCCCTAAGCAACCAAACCCCGACTCATTTAGCACCTAAACGGAACGGTGAACCCCACGACGGTGCTAAACCCACGAACCTTCCTAATCAACGCCTCAAGGCCACAGAACTTCACGGAGAACCCCGTTCTCGGCAACCGCCTCGGGCCGGCTATATATAGCACCCCCGAGCGCGCTCTCGCCCCCGCACACCTCCACCACCTCACTAGCCCTCGCCAAGCCCTTGGAAGGGCCTCGAGGAGCTCTTCTTCCTCGACTCCGACCGCCCCGTTCCACCTCGGCCTCCACCTCGATTCACTCCGGTGAGGTCAACTCCGGCGCCAAATCCCTTGACTACCCTCTCTCATGCTACCACGAGTCTAACCCTCCTCAATTCCTCCTCCGGCAAGACTCCCGACGAGACCCACGACCACCCAAACCGCCGTCCGCCGGAGCAGGAGTCGCCGTCGACGTGGAGCTCGCCGGCGACCACCACCACCACCAACCAACGCGAAATGACGCCCTGAACACGGAGGTACCCTCCGATCTTCCTGCCTCGCCGTGGATTGTCGCCGGCGACCACCGCGGCTCTCGGGCGCCGACGAGCCCCATCTCTCCCATTTGAAAATTTAAACCTGACGGGTGGGACCCGCCCGTCAGCCTCTCTATTGTTTTTTTTGAAACGTTTTCTGAAAGCGTACTGCAAATCGCCTTCTACTCTGAACCGCTTTTTCTGCGCTTTTCTGCTTAAGCCTCGGGAGTTTTCTGTTTCATTACAGATGGGTCCTTGGACCAAAACCCTTATAACTTTTTAACAGGAAGGAATTTTTGAGTGATTCTTTTTCTGTCCTCTTCAAAATTTTGTCTAGTTTTTTATCATATTTATTTGAAAAATATTTGGATTAACTTTTTGTACCCCCACGGTATTTACGTTAGCGCGTGTGTTTTGTGTACCGTAGATACCGAAGGAGGTGACGGAACCGCGAACTTCGCCAAGCTAGATCCCGACTACTCCGAACCAGGCAAGCAATGTTTGAAATTTTGATATGATGAGTGTTTGGGCATGTGTGCATTGTTTTTGTAACATGGCACGTTCATGAGCATTTCGATGATAGTTTATCTCGTAAGAGTTGAGGCAAGTGAGTTCAGAAAATCCATGAGTTGTTGGAAACATGTAGCATGGCCATGAGTTGGCATGAGTATGTGTAAGATGGCAGTGTTGTAGCATGCCAGGCTTATGCCAGATTGTTGACCCCGTGTCAACACCGATCAGTCAGATTCCGGTCCGTCTACCCTTTCATACTACCACCTGTTTCCCACAAGGGATAAGGCTTAGTAAGTTGCAAACCACTTCCTGGTACACACCAATTCGAGAGGCCGGGATGAAGGTTCCATGGCCCTGGATTAAGGCCTTTCATCCGGTCAGGGGGCATGGGTGTTTCCGGTTGGGACCGAGAGGGCGGCACCCCTTAGAGCGTGAGTATATAAATTTGATCCCATGCAATTCGAGATTGTGATCTCCCCGTCTCAAAGTTTTTCTTAAACGCTGTCTAGGGTGATTCCTGGCAACGTGAGGTATGATGGGTGTGTACTAGCTAGCTGTGTTTCCTCCGAAATATCAGAACGGAACTAGTCCTTCGTGACTACGGAAATCCGTTGGCTGTGGACAATTTTGGTACAGACTCTGCAGAGTCAAAATTCTTGAATTCATCTTATTCATGTCCGAGTACCGTGTTCATCTTATCTTGTCAAATGTTAGTCTCGGTGACAGAAACTCCTGATAACCATATGAGTGTTATATGTTTATTTCCTGCGAATGGACTAACCCGCTTATTGTCTTGTGATGAATATTTTCCGTTAGCACCATATCTTGACAGTTATGAATAATGAATTATAATCCCTTTCTGCGATGTCGCCCAGACGTCCGACTGCGGCATTGTTATTATTTACTTTTATTATAAGCCCTTTCTGCGATGTCGCCCAGACGTCCGACTGCGGCATTGTTATTATTAACTTTTATTATAAGCCCTTTTTGCGATGTCGCCCAGACGTCCGACTGCGGCATTGTTATTATTTACTTTTATTATAAGCCCTTTCTGCGATGTCGCTCTGACGTCCGACTGCGGCACGCATGTATTTTCTTTCATTATAAGCCCTTTTTGAGGTGTCGCTTAGACGCCCGACTGCTGCATGTTTTACTTATTTGTCCACCCCTCGAGGCGTCGCTTCAGACACCTGATCGGTTTGGAGTTTATCTTCTTTGGATTTTCGAGCGGACTACCACCGATTCCCTTTTTTACTTACTTTGCTATACTGATTTAATTGCACATTGTTAAAATTAATCACGTCGCATTCATGCATACATTTGTTATATCTTTTGTCCGAACTGTCTTGCGAGTACTTTCAAAGTACTCACCTGGCTTGTTGTTTTGGCGGAATCTTGACGAAGGCGATCTCATGGATGAAGAGTTCGATAGCGAGTCCGACGCCTAGAGGAATCGGTCCAGTCTCGTATGCACCCTGGATTAGTCAATGAGATATATCCGCTTCCGCTTACCCAAATAAATTCATCGTGCCCCACCTCGACGCTCGATGAGCCGCCAAAGGCAGAGACTTATTAACCACCTAATCGTGTTATTCCACCAACAACTCATATCTCGAGTCAGTAGTATTTCCACCCCACACCATTGTGTCATATCCGCCAACCTGTATAATTAACGGCGTGTTTGTAATAATTGGTTGGGCATCTTCAGTCCGACCCCTGTAATATTGTAATGCTACTGGCTTATTGTATCAAAGTTTTGTCTACCGGTATGGGGAATTTTCCTCATATTGGACTTCATAGGTCGGTTGTTCAATAAATATTTTTATTGAAAAACCGGTCGTGACATGCTGCACATTTTTCATGACATATTTGGTCACTGGATTAATTCATAAAGTATTTGCATTTGGGCATTTAATGCTAATAAATAATTTAAATGCTCAAATAATCATAAACTAAAATGGTTGCTATTTGTTATATTCCAAACAGTGGCATTGAGCAGTTTTAGGATCTTTGGATCTGTTTTAGTATTTTTAGTAAAGCCACAAAGTTTACAGAAAATTAGAAAACAAAAACAATTAGAAGAGAGAGAGAGAAGAGGCCCCAGGCCACTTACCTGGACTGGGACGGCCCACCAGGCCCATGCCAGTCACCCAACCTTTGCCAGTAGGCAGAGGAGGGGGACAGCGCACCGCCGCTGAGCACGCGCGAGGCCACCTCCTGCTTCACGCTGTCGACGCCTCCTGCGCGTCATCTTGCACCGTGGAGCTGCTCGAGACCCCCCGTGACCCCTCTCTCGCCTCCCTCACTCACTTCTCTCTCTCCCGGAGCTTCTCTCCCTCCCTGGCTCTCCTCTCGCGTGCACCCGAGAGCCACCGTCGCCGCCGCTCGCCGCCACCGTCGCCGCCGCTCGTCACCGCCACATCTCCCTGGAGCTCCAACCCAACGGAGGCAAGCCGGAAGCCACAGAACGTCATTGACATCATCGACTTCACCGCTGGGCACCGGAGATCGCCGCCACGATTCGTCGTCCACAAGGCCTCCCCGAGCTCGTTGAGCTACTCATCGACCTCCCCGTGAGCTTCTCCGCCTTACCCCCTCCTCCCCGAGCTCGCTCCTGTCCTCTAGCTACGCCCGCCGCCATACCCGAGCACCGCCGTCCGCCATGGTCATTGCTCTCGCAGCCACCCTACGTCTCCACTCGAGCTTGAGCCTTCGGCGTGCTCCTGAAGCAACGACGAGTCCAACGCAGGCCCTAGCTAGCTCCCCCATGCACTGGAACCACGCGGCCGCCCATGCCCGAACTCCGGTCGCCGCCTTTGAGCTCGCCGTCGTTGATATAGGTCCCCCCGGCAAAACTGACTGCACCACTCGACGCGCGGGATCTCCAGCGTCGCGTAGATGCCCTCCGCCGGCCATTTGGTCGCGGGAGGAGGAATTCACCGCCGGCCATGTGGGCCCTCCGTCGTCTCGGGCTTCACCGGCGACGAGCCGTTGACCTGGTCCGGCGGGTTTGAGCCCGTTTGACCCGGGGTTGACTTTTCCACTGACTCACTGACAGGTGGGGCCCGGCACTGTTAATTAGTTAGGATTAGTACTAATTGTTTTTAGCTAATCTAATTACACTGACACGCAGGGCCCACAGGTTAGTTTGACTCAGACCGCGCTTCAGTTGACCGGCCCGACATCACAGTGACGTCATGCTGATGCAATAACTCTTTTCTAGATTTATTCTTTTACAGAAAATTCCAGAAAATAATGCTAACTTCTAAAATTCATAGAAAATAATCTATAACTCCAATGGAAATAAGTTATATGAAAAATGATCAAAAAAATATTAAGAATCTGTTTATGCCATGATCATGTATGTTTGAAGAAGTTAACCTCACTGAATATGACAAATGATGATTAGGGCAATTTATGAAATAACATTTGGAGTTGGAATTTGTTCTTGTTCGAGTTCCACTTCAATTAACTTGGTTAGATATTGCATTAGGTGAATTCAGTATCTTAACATGACATGTCATTCATGTGAATGTGCATTGCATTGATCGTGTTCTTTCTCAGTTGCCGGTGTTTGTCCCCTCTCAGTAGACGACGTACCGACGATGAGTTCGATGACACCGATGAAGAACTATATTATCTTGAAGTGCTGTGCAAGCAAAAGCCCTTGTTCATTCCGATACAATCCCACTCTCTCGCCTGTTCTCTTTATCTGCATTAGGACAACACCGCTTCAACTATTACATGCTACGATGGCTGAACCCCTTTATCCTCCGTGATGACCTGTCATTGCCACGATAAATAGATGAAACCCACTAGCATGAGTAGGAGTTGTTTGAGCCACGATGTGCCTACTCATTCATGCTTGTTTGTCATGCCTGCTATTGCTTAGAGTTGTGTCAGTCCGATTCATCGGGATGAATCGGAGGTGTATGAACATGTCCTCTTGTTGAGAGCTAAGTGTGTGAACACGATTTGGTAAAGGTAGCGGTGAGAGGCCATGTAGGAGTACATGGTGGGTTGTCTCATTGAAACCGTCCCTCGAACTGAGTTCTGTTTGTGATCCATGAACAGTTACAACCACACATTGGGTTCCGTAACTTTCGACCCCTCTCGACTTATTAATCAACATGATCTCTGTCCTGTGAGTTGCAACTAGGTTCTGGTGTTTGTAGGTAGTGTTAGTAGTCTACCAAGTGGCACCCGGTACAGGTGGGCTTGTGACAGACTAGGCACAGTGGCACGGTGTACCAAGTGGCACCCGGTTGGTGGGCTTGGGAACCCTGCTCACATCGTTTGGGGCCGTGAGCGACACCCCGGCCGGATCTCCTTGCGGATGGAACCCGAATAGGCGATAAACCTGGACGAGAGACTTGTGTGGTTAGTCGGTCATGGCCGACTCCTCGCCCGGCTTCCGCTTGAAGGTTGCCGAGGTACATGACGATGTATAGGGCGATAAGTGGAGAGAGCGTGTGAAGAAGTACACCCTCGCGGTTATCATTATCTATTCGAATAGCCAGATTCCTCGAATATGGAAACTTGGACCCCTTGCATAGTTCATAGACAAGTGAAAGTGGATACTCTAAAACTCGCAAGATAAGCGTGAGTGCTATGGATGGCGTTCTCGTAGGTAGACGGGAGTGGATCCATAGTGGTGTATTGATATGGTGAATATGTGGACTGCAGCGCCACCTCAAAAGAGATACTTGCAAATGTAGTTCAGAATAGCCACCGAGTCAAAGCTGGCTTGTCAGATCAAACTCCACCACCCCCTTTGTTGATAATGTTGCATGTGTAGTTAGTTCTGATGTAAGTCTTGCTGAGTACAATTGTACTCAAGTTTGCCTATTTTATGTTTTTGCAGAGAGACTTCAGTCTCGCTAGTAGTTCCGCGTGGACTTCGACGTTTTGCTTGATACCTCAGCTACGATCTTGTGCCCTCGGCAGGATCTGGTAGATAGTCAGGCTTCTAAGCCATTTTCCTTTATAGTTGTCTGTACTCAGACGTCTTTAGCTTCCGCTTGTGCTTTGACATGTATGCCTTTGAATGCTGGGTCGAGAGACCCATGTTTGTAATACCTCGCTCCTCGGAGCCTATTGAATAAATATTTGAGTCGTAGAGTTATGTTGTGATGCCATGTTGTAGTTATACATATCGAGCATATTGTGTGTATGTCTGAAATGCTTGGTATGTGTGGGATCCGACAACCTAGTTGTTTATCCTTTGCAGCCTCTCATATGGGGAAATGTAGTCTAGTGCTTCCTGAGCGATAGTAGTCCGCTACAGCCCGGTTCACCGGAGTCCTGCTAGCCCAGCAGTACTGCTTGGACACTTGACTGGCCGGCATGTGTTTCACTTCGTTCTCGTGGTTCCCTTCGGGAAATGTCACGCGGTGACATCCGGAGTCCTGCCTTAGCCTGCTACAGCCCGGGTTACGGAGTCCTCATAGCCCAGTGCTACAGCCCCGGATTCATACGTTGATGACCGACATGCTTGATGTGATTCATGTATGCCTCTCCCCATGGGTTAGCGCCGCTTTGGGTTCACGACTAGCCATGTCGGCCCGGTTCTTCGTCATATGGATGCTAGCGACACTATCATATCGTGAGCCAAAAGCGCAAACGGTCCGGGCCACGTAAGGCGACACCCGTGGGAATACCGTGCGTGAGGCCGCAAAGTGATATGAGGTGTTACCAGCTAGATCGATGTGACTTGGAATCGGGGTCCTGACACCGCGGGCCGCCGTCCCTGAGCTCGAGCTTGCCGGCGATCCCCTCGGGTCGTCTCCGCAACTCTAGCCCCTCCCAGGCTCAGGCCACCCTTCCAGGGCCTCTGTCGTGCTTCGGTGGTGCCGTCCCATCTGATTGGAGCCTCTGGTGCCGCGTCTGGTCGTTGTCATCTCCAACTCCGGCCACCTATGCTCTCTATCGCCGCTGGAGGGGTCATTTCTGACGCCGTCCGACCACCCCAAGCTAACCTACGGGGTACGGGCAGGTGCACCTTCGTCTCCTCTTTCGATTCATCCCTTTAGCTCGGGCCAAGTCACCCTCCTCGCCGGCGTGTGCTCCGGCGGAGCCTCGCCGCCCTCTGTTTCCCTCTTCCCCTCCCTCTCACCGGACTAGCAGGGCCCACTAGTCAGCCACTCTGGTTGCGCCCGTAGCGGTATGAGTAGTGGCACCCGCAGGGTTTACGCCCATGACGTCAACCCCCCCCCCCAGTTCTGTTTTATTTAAATTCAAATTCAATATTATACAAAGAGTTTCAAACAGCCAAAACTATTTAACCATAAGTCCAAATGAATTGATTCTTTTTGCATTGTATTCTTTATGAAAAGATCTAGCGGCTCACCAAAAATGAGATTTTTCTCTGCTGTCTAGATTTTCTGGTGAATTTCAGAATAGTTCTTGGTGTTTTCTTTTTGTGTTTATAATTGTTTTCAGAAAGTGAAGCTTGTCCTGAGGATCACCAGGAGGTTTGTGAACCTCATCTGCACTAAGGCAAGCGACAACATCATTTTCATGGTGCCATTTCAATATTTGTGATTTTTAAACATGAATTAATATTTATATTCTGTTGGATGCTTGTTTGAAATGATATGATTAGTTTACAAAAGTTTGAAGCTAACTAAGTTGGTTAAGTAATTAGAAGTAATATTTGTTATTAAGAAGTAATATGGTTATGGAAATAAGGAGTTATTTTGGTTTATTTTTCTTGAATGAGAAAAATGAAATATGCTAAGTAAAGATTCTGTTTAAGTGATGATTGATCATAACCATAGAAGTGTTATGAGTTATTGATGCACATGCTTACTGTTTGATATAGTTGACCCAGTTATTTCCATTGATATATGATGCATATGTTAGTGATGCATTTTCATGGCATATCATGACACCGGTTATTTTCCTCTTAAGTTGAACCTGATATTAACTCAACTTGAATATATCATTGATCGGGTCATGCTTCCATTGAATCGAGTTTTTCCTAGTGAAACCACATTTGCCTTTATGGGAAGGCATTTATTCGGTACATTGTCATGCCTCTGGTCGGTGCCTCCTACGAGGGAAGGTTTTGGGCGTGCGTTACCCTAGCCTAGTAAGCAGACATAAACTTGTGTGCCCGTTGTTGTTGTTATGGTACCTTGTCCCCGTTTGGGACCGTTTATGATTTGCCACGACGGTGGCCGTTGGTGTCTTTGGTAGACACGGGGCCATCCAGGACTAGCCCAGTGGGGAGTGAGTCGGAGTGGCCGGGAGAGTGTCACGGCAGTGGAGGGGTTTCGTCGGAACACCGTTGGTCCACCCGAATGGGAGTGCGAGGAGATGGGTTCGGTGGTGTGGGTACAGTGCGCTACCTATCGCTAGTAGAGTCCACGGTTACGCACACGCTCGAAAGTAGGTCACACCATGGGTCAACGTTTAATTAATTTTGCACACTAAGCTATGAACTTTGCACTGTTGAGGAGATGATGATTGAGAAATCATTGTGTTTGTGCAGACCAAGTTGTTGGTTAGTTTGTGGTCTCAGAAAGATCATTGTTTGGTTACGAGGTAACCCGATCAAAGACCAATAGGTTGGTCCGTTTGTGATCCAAGAGCGATCACCCTTCGTTAAGCAAGTCCGTGGGACTGATGTCACAAGATCATGATCACTTCATGCATAATATGATGTTGCATTAGTGAAGTAATTGGTTAATTATCATGATATTGTTTGTCATTATGTTTATGTTTGTTGTGAACTTACAAGTACATTTAATGTAATGACCTGGCGTGTCATGCCAGCTTTCAAGAAGGTCTCGTTGGAAAGGAGTGCTGTCCGAGTCTAGATCGTGTCCACATCGGTGTCCCTGTGTTATGGAGTTCCGCTACGACATCGTTCCACTGCCGCGTAGTTGTTATGATCGAGGCCCTCTTTATGTTCACTAAATAATGTTCATATTGTTCAGCCGCACCGTGTGTTCCGCTTGGCCTCGCCAGTTGTTATAATATGAACGTTGTTCTGCTAGCATCAATAAAGCGGTTGCTTTCTGTACCAAGATGTTGTGTGTTGCCAGAAGACACGGTTGCTGGGCTGGTAATGCAGGGTAAACCGGTTGCTCTAAGCCGGGGTGCCACAGCCAGGCCTCGTTTCCATCGGCTGTTCCGTCCAAGCCCTCCCGATGAACATGACGGCGCATTCCGTTCCGACCCAGCCGGTTGGCTCCCCATGAACACGACGACGACGCAGTTTCTCCGTTCCGACCCAGCCATGTACACGATCCCTGGCCGTACGTATGCACGAGTAGGCGTTCGAGACCCAGCCCGTATGTACGTATGTGGCCGTATTTTCTTTGCACACTACCGCTGTACATGCTACGTGCGCACCTCTACTATGACACGTGTGCGCCTGTACATCGACCAGTATGTACGTAGACGTTGGCGACCAGAATGGCAACGGTACGTACGCTTCGACCAGGTGGGTCCCGACTGTTAGGCACTTCCTTGCGTGCGAATATGTAGCTGGTGGGTCCCACCAGTCAGGGGGCGAATGTTTTTTTTTGCCCGGACGCACATCCTTGCATGCGAAGATGTAGCTGGTAGGTCCCAGCAGTCAGGGGGGAAACGTTTTTTTCGGGAAATACGGTTGCCCATCTGGTGGGTCCCTACTGTCAGGTGGAGGAATCATTATTTTCCGTGTAATAAGAAGGCACTTCCTTGCTGCGGCCGTGGACCCAGCTGTCGGCCTCTCCATGTACAGTCCACGTATGATGGAAGCCGTTCCTTGACCACATTGACCACACCGCACCGAGAGCACCAGGGCGGTTGACGACGGCGAGGCCTAGGAAGGGGACGACGCAGAGCTGGGGAATATGCGGCAGTGGATGCCCACGTGTAGGGGAGTATGAGGGTTCACTGGTTCGCTGCGGTGTGATGCTACCGTCGCCGTAGAATAACAGGGGGTGTGGGTGAGTAGAGGGAATGTCTGGCCAACGGTGGCAGTAGTAGGGGCGGTGAGGCCTCCATGGCATCACAGCTGGTCATGGGAGGCAGGAGCATGATGCATGACCGGCGCTGGTTTGGGCGGCTGGAGCAAGAAGACCAGAGGTTGAAAAAGCACTACGGCCGTTGGATGGACATCGTACGGTCACTGGAGATAGAATCATGCATATTGACTAAGTTGACAAAGCCCTCCGTCCCCGTCAACTTAGTAGGCCCACAACTCAGCCTCCCACTATATTGGGTCCCAGCTAGCAGGGGAGTATTCATTTTTTGTTTGTAATAAGGAGGCACTTCCTTGCGTGCGAAGATATAGCTGGTGGGTCCGAGCTGTCAGCGGCGGTAACGTTTTTTTCGTGAAATACAGAGGCCCTTTCGGTGGGTCCCAGATGTCAGGTGGAGGAATCAATATTTGGCGCGTAATAAGGAGGCATTTACTTGCGTGCTGCCATGGACCAAGCTGTCAGCCTCTCCATGTACAGAACACTTCAGATGCATGTCGGTCGTTGACCACATTGACCAGGCCGCGCCGAGAGCACCAGCGCGGTGGACGATGGCGAGGCCTAGGAAGGGAATGACACGGAGCCAGGGAAGACTCGAAAGTTGTTTCCCACACGGAGGGGAGTACGACTGTACGAGGGTTTACTGGTTCGTCTGCCGTCGCCGGAGAATAACAGCATGTGTGGGTGAGTAGAGGGATAGCTAGGCCAGCGATGGGAGTACGGTGAGGCGGTGAGGCCTGCGCGGCCGCACAGCCGGGCACGGGGAGGACGGAGCAGGCAGTCCCGCCGGCACTTGTTTGAGCGGCTGGAGTAGGAAGAGTAGAGATTGAAGAAGCACGACGGCCGTTGGATGGACATCCAACAGTCACTGCTTGTGTGTCAAACTTTTTTTAGGAAAGCCTTAAATCTGTGGAAAACAGCATACAACCCATCTGCCATTATTTCTAATAATTTACAGCCCATTTGCTAATATTAAGTTTTTTTGGAGCCCATATTCTTTTTGTTAGCATTACAACCCATATTGTGTCCACCGTTAAAAAATTATACGAAATTTTGCATATTTCGGTGCGGTCCGAACTGTTTTTAATCCTGAAATTTTGAGTCACATTCAAACTGATTTAAAAAATAAATGTATATCAATATAAAATCCAACAAATTGTCCACGCATAAAAATCAATGCAATTTAAAATCTCGAAATGAAAAAAACAAATTTGAAACTAATTGTCGGTTTGATGTATTTTAAAAATGTACAACCTATTTCACATTACTGATAGGCCATTTTCTCGGCCAGCCGAATGAAGCTCTCCTCGTCTTGAAAGATTTGCAGCACAACAGGCCTGACAAAGCGACTTACTTGGAAAATCACAAAAGAACTGGGCTAGCCAATTTCAGAAAGAACAAAAAACTGTTGGGCTGGTCTGTGGTAAACATAAAAGAGAAGGCTGTCTAGACAGGACAGAGTGCCCCGCACAGCCCAGTTGACACCCACTTCGCCTCTCAAAAACAAATTAGATAAATGCTACTCCAATTATGGCGATTTAAAAAATGCCACTGCAATTTCCAAACTTTGAAAAATGCCACCGCAATTTTTGCAAACTTTGAAAACGCCATACGCAATTTGCAAACTTTGAAAAATGCCACTCCAGACTTCGAAAAATGCCACTGGAAATGGCATTTTTCAAAGTTTGGAAATTGCAGTAGCATTTCTCGGAAACACCATATTTGGAGTGGCATTTATCAAATTAACCCAAAACAAAAATAACTGGGCGAGCTGCTGGGTCCCTGGTGTCACCGTCACAGTAATTCTCTCGTTTATTGACTACGTTGACAATGGCATGGGACCCAGATGTGAGAAATCCATTAGGAGGAGCCATTTTTTATTGGCTTGAAATAAGAAGGCACTTGCTTGCGTACTACCATGACCTTGGCGGGTCCCTGCTGTCATCCTCTCCACGTACAATCATCTCCTGATTGTGTACGCGTCAACTTGGTAGGCCCACAAGTCAGCCTCTAAACCCGTGGAGGACAAATACAACCCATTTAAAAAAATAACAGCCCATTCCATACGTTCAAACGGAAAGTTCAAAATTCAGAGAAAAGTAACAGGTCTGATCCACATATAGAGCACTTAACTTACACGTTGACAACCATCATAGCCAAGTTAACTATCTTCTCCCACTAGTACTCTAGTAGCGTACAAGTACTAACTTACTTTTAGCTAACTAGACGATGCCGGCCACCATATGCGGTACACGCTAAGCGCCGGCACCGGCGTCCTCCGCCTCACCGAGGACTTGACAGAGGTGCGATAGGGCACGTTGTTCGCGCGTGCTGGCCCTTTCCATGCCGGCATGGTCCACCGAAGCTTCGAATTCTAAGCGGGAAACCCACTTGACGAGCTGGTAGTAAAAATTGGCGTCGCGAATGCATGCGTGCCCGACAGCCTCCAAGGCTATTTGCCGAGCACCGGCCTCCATGTAGTCGGCCCAGTTGCGGGCGCTCAACTCGCAACTCAGAGTGTCGGTACGCTGCTGCTCCATGTCCCACTAGCGGCGCAAATCGGCGATACGCTGCACATCCGCCAAGCGGTCACGCTCCAACAACTCCTGCTCCTCCGCCAAGCGGTCGCGCTCCAACAAGTCCTCAATCTCCGCATTGCCATATAAAGACCGATAGAATGCCTCCTCCATCCGTCTGCCATCCGGTGAAAAACCGAACACTAGTTCCGACGGTGACTGCCTCCGGCCTCGCCTATCGTGGACGGGCGGGGGCATGGCTGAAGGAAATATGCCCTAGAGGCAATAATAAAGTTATTATTTATTTCCTTATATCATGATAAATGTTTATTATTCATGCTAGAATTGTCTTAACCGGAAACATGATACATGTGTAAATACATAGACAAACTTAATGTCACTAGTATGCCTCTACTTGACTAGCTAATTAATCAAAGATGGTTATGTTTCCTATCCATAGACATGTGTTGTCATTTGATTAATGGGATGACATCATTAGCAGAATGATGTGATTGACTTGACCCATTCCGTTAGCTTAGCACTTGATCGTTTAGTATATTGCTATTGCTTTCTTCATGACTTATACAAGTTCCTATAACTATGAGATTATGCAACTCCCATTTACCGGAGGAACACTTTGTGTTCTAACAAACGTCACAATGTAACTGGGTGATTATAAAGGAGCTCTACAGGTGTTTCCGAAGGTACTTGTTGAGTTGGCGTATTTCGAGATTTGGATTTGTCACTCCGATTGTCGGGGAGGTATCTCTGGGCCATCTCGGTAATGCACATCACTATAAGCCTTGCAAGCAATGTGAATAATGAGTTAGTTACGAGATGATGCATTACATAACGAGTAAAGAGACTTGCCGGTAACGAGATTGAACTAGGTATTGGATACTGACGATCAAATCTCGGGCAAGTAACATACCGATGACAAAGGGAACAACGTATGTTGTTATGCGGTTTGACCGATAAAGATCTTCATAGAATATGTAGGAGCCAATATGAGCATCTAGATTCCGTTATTGGTTATTGACCGGAAACGTGTCTCGGTCATGTCTACATAGTTCTCGAACCCGTAGGGTCCGCACGCTTAAGGTTTTGATGACAGTTATATTATGAGTTTATGAGTTTTGATGTACCGAAGGAGTTTGGAGTCCCGGATGAGATCGGGGACATGACGAGGAGTCTCGAAATGGTTGAGACGTAAAGATCGATATATTGGACGACTATATTCGGACTTCGGAAAGGTTCCAAGTGATTCGGGTATTTTTCGGAGTACCGGAGAGTTACGGGAATTCGCCGGGGAGTATATGGGCCTTATTGGGCCATACGGGAATACAGGAGAGAGGCCGGAAGGAAGGAGGTGCGCAGCCCCCCTCTGGTCCGAATTGGACAAGGGTGCAACCCCCTTTTCCTTCTTCCTCTCCCCCTCTTTCCTTCTCTGCTACTCCAACAAGGAAGGGGGGAGTCCTACTCTCGGTGGGCGGAGGACTCCTCCTGGCGCGCCCCTCCTGGCCGGCCGACCTGCTCCCCTTTGATCCTTTATATGCGGGGGCAGGGGGGCACCTCTAGACACAACAACAATTGATCCTTGAGATCTCTTAGCCGTGTGCGGTGCCCCCCTCCACCATTGTCCTCGATAATATTGTAGCGGTGCTTAGGCGAAGCACTGCGATGGTAGAACATGAAGATCGTCACCACGCCGTCGTGCTGACGGAACTCATCCCCGACACTTTGCTGGATCGGAGTCCGGGGATTGTCATCGAGCTGAACGTGTGCTAGAACTCGGAGGTGCCGTAGTTTCGGTGCTTGATCGGTCGGGCCGTGAAGACGTACGACTACATCAACCGCATTGTTATAACGCTTCCGCTTTCGGTCTACGAGGGTACGTGGACACACTCTCCCCTCTCGTTGCTATGCATCACCATGATCTTGCGTGTGCATAGGAAAATTTTGAAATTACTACATTCCCCAGCAATGGCGGACGTGGCGAGAGCCAGGATAAGTGGGGAGCGACGCCGGGCCGGTGGGGGCTTATGAGGATAGGGTGAGTTGGGTCGCGGTGCCACCGGAGAAGGCCGGGAAACAATACTTATAGGCCGAAGGTAGCGCGACGGTCGTTGGAATTCAATGCATAACCAGGCATGGCTTAGCGCGCCAGCTTGCAGTGGAAAACTAGAGAAACTGAAGTTATGACTATGTTGTCCCGTCCCGTCCGTGTTCGGTCGCACGCCGGCTTGACGGTCAGACAAGTGCACTCGAATCATCTCCCTACTTGTCAATAATGATTCCACGGATTTAAAAGGCCCGCAACAACTAAAGCGCATCTTTTTTCGCATCAGTTATCTGCCTTAATTACAACCGGCTGCATGCAGGCACTCAGAATCGCTCGCAGCCTTGACGCGGAGCAGCATGCAACGAGTCGCAGCCGAGGGCACGCATGCGGCCACATAAATCGCTGGAATTAATTAGGCTTAAACTTCTGCATGCAGTTAATTATTGCTGTGCCTTGGTCTTGCTGCTTTGGCTCACAGGACTACTAAACCCGGACGGAGTGAGTACCTTGGTTGGTGAGATTTTTGAATTAAGCCCTGCAAACCGGAAAGGAGGTACTAGTACGTGTGTGATCCGCTATTTATTCGTGTAGGATCGAGCAGGTTGTTTCTTGAATTGAGCCCTACAAACCGCAAAGGAGGTAGTACGTGCATGATCCACTATTTATCTGTGTAGGATCGAGTATGTCGGATAGTGTAAGTGTAGGATCGAGTAGGTCGGATTGTGTACGTGTACGATCGCATTAGTTGATGAAATTTAGCTGGGAGATAAAGCATTTGCGAACGTTTTCGCTCGCAGTTTCTTGAGCTTCGCATGGCATTTTCTTCAGAGCAGCTTGTCAGTTTCTTCAGAGGTAGGCATTTTTATTCAAAAAACTGCCACTTCGGATCTTGCATCGCAACTAAAACTGCCAGGAGCGCATTAGTAGGCTAGCTAGTGATCGATCAGTAACTTGTAAACACTGATCGAACAGAAATAAGGAACTTTTGATGCATCATATACAAATATGTAGCTCCAAAAGCAAAGATCAGCCACTTCGGATATTGCGTCGCAACTAAAACCAACTAGTATGATTCCCATACATAAGATCAACATGTTAATGCATCTCAATGATTCACAGATCATATACAAATATGTAGCTCCAACACAAAGATATAGAAAAAACATATATTCTTCCTAATTACATGGATGCTTCTCTTGGCCAACATTCAGTACAGAATGAAAGACAAATTTGTTTGTGAAGTCTACAATTCCTCGTGCAAATGTAAGTGGTTTCACTAACAGCTGGAACCATGAGAATGAACCACACATGATGGAGGAACATCCACTGCAATATAATTTGGTCTTCACTTGATCACATGGCAAGACTATTTTCGGAATACAAACTTTAACTTAGGCAAAATGATGACCATTGTATAATCAGACCAAAGCAATGAAACACCTAGTGTTGGCCAATAAATAGTATAGTACTACTTTTCTGCAGTCCATGAAGTGACTATCGAATCTTTCTGTGTCTATTTTCCAATGGCACTGCATGCAATGACTATACTATTCTCTTGTGCAGTTCAACCAAAATTGCGGTCACTTTGTGTGTTTGCCAAATAGGAACGGGCAGACATCTCTGTCTGCACAAATATCAAGCAGCTAGTAACCATATACCCCAGCTTGTATTTTCGGTTTAAACATGTCTCTTCCGCTTAGCATCTGTCATGTATTGCACTGGACAATTTGATATAGTCATGTTTTGCCCTGAACAATTTCATACTGAATTGATTTGATGGTTCAGAGCATGAATATAGCGCCTATTCTTCATCAGACCAAGGATATCCATGTTCGCAGTGATGGAAGAGGTGAAATCGATAGAACCGAAATTGAGCATCCAATCATTGAATCCTATCCTGCACCTCCAATGTAGGTCCACCCTGCCAATAAATTCACATGCCAACCACTAGAATTACTATCTAATGACAGTACAAAAAGAGTAGCAATATAATAGAAAACCATGTACCTTCGTAATAAACATCTCATAGTGCCACCACTTGGATATAAAGGTTTGGAAGAAAACATGCTCCTAATGTTGAACCAGTTGGACTTGTTGTGCAGTTCCACTAAAGTCGAGCATCCCTGTTTGCATAGGTATTGAAAGTGTGATTACTACAAAAGTGGCACTAGTATAAGCATTCCAATTTTTTAATGGGAAAAGGTAGCAAGACTGTTTCTAACCACCTGTTTGAAGGAATAAATAAGGCAACAACGGCTAATGTCAGAAAGGCATATATAGTTCTTTCTGAAAGAATGATCGATTCCTGACCTTTCCCCTTCTTTCAAGCATATTTTGTGTAGTTCAACTAAAATAAAATGCCATCACCGCCTTGACAATTTAGTGACACTATACAAACGGAAATTACTTAACATTACATAATTATGTCAGGTATGTAGTCGACAGGCATTAGAGACAAACATACATACCTCCTCCGATAACATAATGAACATTAATTTTAACAAAGGTGTGACTAGCTTTACTGGGATAATTTGAGTGAACTCTACACCCTCAGTTCCTTAATATAAGACGTTTTCGCGGTTCAATTTAAAGTACCCAAATGTCTAGTATTTAGAAAAACAGGTAGTAGTTTTCTTGAGCACATATCTGGGAAAGCTTGCCACACTTTATTTATGTCCATACGCTAATGCAACACCATTCGAATACTACAAATATACACTAATCCAGTGGCTAGTGCAATAGTAGGGTAGTTATTTTATTACAGGGTACAGTACAATGGTTTTACTGAACAGATTTCAATAAACTCTAGCACTGGAAGATTTCTATAAGAATTAAGAATACAAAATGTAAAGGTAACAATTTTCAGCATTGGTATACTACCCGTGCATGAACATTAAACCAAATACAAAAGTCTGAAGGTAACTAGCCTTATTAAGTAATGATAGTATTAAAAAATTGCAAACCATGTACCTCCAAGGTAAATATCATTTCGAACTTGGGGGGGCCTTAAAAATTGCTATCCCTATCTTGATAACCGATCAAACATAAAAACTTGATCGAACGAATCAAGAGAACAGCCGGAGGAGGAGGTGCCCACTCTTGACCTTTCCTCTTGTCTTCATAATTTTTGTGCAGTTTAACCAAAATAAAATGACATCAGCGCCTTGGCATTTTGGTGACACTGTACAAAAAATTAACTTATCTCATGAAATTAAGGTATGTAATCTATAAGCATTAACAGTGCAAAAATCTGAAGGTAGTGTCAGGACCCCGATTCCAAGTCACATCGATCTAGCCAGTAACACCTCATATCACATTGCGGCCTCAAGCACGGTATTCCCACGGGTGTCGCCTTACCATGGCCCGGGACCGTTTGCGCCTTTTTGCTCACGTATATGATAGTGTTGCTAGCATCCATATGACAGAGAACCCGGGCCAACATGGCTAGTCGTGAACCCAAAGCGGCACTAACCCATGGGGACATGCATACATGAATCACATCGAGCATGTCGGTCATCAACGTGTGAATCGGGGCTGTAGCACTGGGCTAGCAGGACTCCGGTAACCCGGGCTGTAGCAGGCTAAGCAGGACTCCGGATGTCACCGCATGACATTTCCCGAAGGAACCACGAGAGCGAAGTGAAACACATGCCGGCTAGTCAAGTGTCCAAAGCGGTAGTCTTTGGGCTAGCAGGACTCCGGTGAACCGGGATGTAGCGGACTACTATCGCTCAGGAAGCACTAGACTACATTTCCCCATATGAAAGGCTACCAAGGATAAACAACTAGATTGTCGGATCCCACACATACCAAGCATTTCAAACATACACACAATATGCTCGATATGTGTAAATACAACATGGCATCACAACATAACTCTACGACTCAAGTATTTATTCATTAGGCTCCGAGGAGCGAGATATTACAAACATGGGTCTCATGACCCAACATTCACAGCATACAAGTCAAAGCACAATGGAAGCTTAACATCTCTGAGTACAGAAAACTATAAATGAAAAAGGCTTAGAAGCCTGACTATCTACCAGGTCCTGCCAAGGGCACAAGATCGTAGCTGAGGTAACAAGCTAAACGTCGAAGTCCACGCGGAACTACTAGCGAGACTAATGTCTCTCTGCAAAAACATAAAATAGGCAAACGTGAGTACAAATATACTCAGCAAGACTTACATCAGAACTAACTACATATGCATCATTATCAACAAAGGGGTGGTGGGGTTCTACTGCAGCAAGCCAGCTTTGTCTCGGTGGCTATCCTGAACTACGACTGCAAGTAACTCTTTTGAGGTGGCGCACACGAGTCCACATATTCACCATATCAATACACCACTATGGACCCGCTCCCGTCTCCCTACGAGAATGCCATCCATAGCACTCATGCTTATCTTGCGCATTTTAGAGTATCCACTTTCACTTGTCTATGAACTGTAGAGGCAACCCAGAAGTCCTTTACCGCAGAAACGGCTATTCGAATAGATAAGGTTAACCCTGCAGGGGTGTACTTTTTCACACACGCTCCCGCCACTTACCACCATGTACACGTCGTGTATCTCGGCAACCTTCAAGCGGAAGCCTGGCGAGGGAGTCGACCACGACCTGACTAACCACACAAGTCTCTAGTCCAGGTTTATCGCCTATTCGGGTTCCATCCGCGAGGAGATCCGGCCGGGGTGTCGCTCACGGCCCCAAACGATGAGAGCAGGGTTCCCGAGGCACCAAACGGGCGTCCCGGTACACCGTCCCTCGGTGTATCTACCGCAACATAGCCCACCCCTAGGGTCAGCACTATGCACGGCCCCCAACACATATCCTACAAACACCAGAAACTAGTTGCAACTCCTGGACAGAGATCGAGGCGATTAATAACCCAAGAGGGGTCGAGTTACCGGAACCCAATGTGTGGTAGTAACTGTTTCATGGATCACAAACACGTAACTTCAGTTCGATGACGGCTGCAGTGAGACAACCCACCATGTACTCCTACATGGCCTCTCACCGCTACCTTTACCAAATCGTGTTCACACACTTAGCTCACACACAAGAGGACATGTTCACACACCTCCGATTCATCCTCGATGAATCGGACTGACTCAACTCTAAGCAGTAGAGTGCATGACAAACAAGCATGAATGAGTAGGCACAACAGTGGCTCAAACAACTCCTACTCATGCTAGTGGGTTTCATCTATTTACTATGGCAATGACAGGTCATGCAGAGGATAAGGGGTTCAGCTACCGCAACAAGTAACAGATGAATCGTTGTTGTCCTAATGCAGTAAAAGAGAGCAGGAGTGAGAGAGTGGGATTGTATCGGAATGAACAAGGGGGTTTTGCTTGCCTGGCAGATAGCATTGAGTCTTCATCAGTGTCAACGATCACAACGTCCGTACAATGTCTACCGAGGGGGAACAACACCGGCAAACAGAGAAGAAACACGATCAATGCAATGCACAATATGATGCATGCTATGACATGGCAATATGGGTGTGTTTTGGCTAATGCATTCTAAACAGGTTGGTTTGAGTCCATTTGAATCAAAATTCAAATTAAAGCCCATGACATGAAGTCATATTAATGTATTAGCTTGTTTCACTTAAACAGCAAGGTTAAATTATTCTGACATGCATGAAACCAGTATAGATGGATAGATTGGATTTTTCTGATCATTTTTCATATATAACTTGTTTGATTTGGAGTTACGGTTGAATTACTATGAATTTTAGAAGTTTAGGCAATTTTCTGGATTTTTCTGAATAAGAATAAATCCAGAAAAGGCATTACTGCGTCAGCCTGACATCATCATGACATCAGCAGGTCAACGGGGCATGGTCCGGGTCAAACCTGACCAGTGGGGCCCACTGGTCAGTGACTCAGGACAGGTTAGTGTCATTGACAGGTGGGACCGGCCAAAACCACGCGTCGGGCCACGCCGACGCGGGGTCCACATGTCAGCCTCTAACTAAACTAACCTAGCTTAGTTAATACTAACCTAACTTAATTAGCCGGGGGGGGTTATTAGCACTAACCTAAACAGGGTTAGGCCGGCGTTAAGCCGCCGGCGACGACCAGAGGCGGCGGAGCGCCGCGGAAACGGGCTACGGTGCCCCGTTCGCAGCGTGGCTGGGCTCGTTCGAGAGCCCAGACCAGCGCGCGTCAGGCGGTGGTGCCAGCCGGGCCTGGGGTGGCCGGAGGCGACATCGAGGAGCTCGGCCGCGGTGGCCGGAGCTTGGGTGAGGCGTGAACGGCGCTGTGGTGTGTGTGCGGGAGAGTTGGAGTGCGGGTGTCTGCGTGCGTGATGCGGCGAGGGTGATGGACACGCCCAGTGGACCAAATGGTCACCGGAGGCGCGTCGATGGCGAGCGCAGGTGGCAGCGGGTGCGGTTGAGCTAGGTGCAGTCGCTACGGCGTGCGAGGAGGAGAACGATGAGGGGGAGAATGGCCAGCAGCTCACAGCGGTCACGACGAACGGGTCGGCGAGGTCGGGGAGGAACCGGAGCGGTCGTAGCGGCGAAGGGGATCTTTGGCGACCCGAGGAGGAAGAAGGGGTCGGGGACGACGCTGCAGGGCGCTTCCGCTCGCGTGGCTTGGTGGGGAGGACGATGACGTCATGAAGGAGCTCGGGGACACGTCGGTGAGGCGAGGGGAGAACGGTGGCCGCAGTGGTGCTCGTCGGCGCACTCCAAGGCGCCTGGGGAAGAGAGGGAGAGGGAGCCAGAGGATGGGAGAGGCACGGGAGAGAGAGGAGAGCTGCCGAGGGGCCGCGCATGCCTCTGTGGGGTCGCCGAAGCGAGCAGGGAGGCAGGAGGAGGTGGAAGCAGGAGGTGGCTGCGGGTGCGCGTGCACGCGACACGTCGGTGTTCTTCTGGCGTAAGGAGGAGGGCGAGTGGCAGCGGTGGTGGGCTGGGCCAGCTCCTGGGCTACACAATGCTGGGCCTGTGGGCTGAGGGTAGGCGCCAGGTAAGTTTCTCCCCTTTTTGTTTCTTTTCTATTTTCTTATGCCAATTTTTGTAGGGGCTAGTGGTGTTATTCCAGAGCTCCTCGACATATGGCACAAATTTTGGACATATATTATATATATAACATATATATATCCAATGCAAATAATTATGCATTAATTCCAAATGCCAAAAATAAATACTTATGAGCTCCTAAAAATATTGGTTTGATTTTATCTCTGTCCAATATTTTCAGGGAGCAACATGAACATTTTCTTGGACCTTTTTGGAGCAATTTTTATCCGAGTCATTTTCAGAAATGATTCTGAGGGTTTCACAAATCCCCATTTCAAATTTAATGGAATTTAAACATGATGCACACATGACTAGCTAGTCTAGGTCATACCAGAACTAGGGATGTGACAAGTAGTAACAAGTTTCATCGTTGGTATACTGGCTGTGCAATAGGATTAGAATGCCTTAGCTGAAAAATCTTTAATACATCCACAATCAACAACTAACCCTGGAATAATCCAGTGACATTAAATGGCATTACTTAAATTCATTGGTGGCATTAGACTAAGTGCGACATTAGTTAAATGTGGCATCACTTTAGCAGTAGCATTGCTTGACTTGACTGCTGGTGTTATACTAACAGAAAAAGTGACAATAAGGATGTGTTTGGTTTAAGGGACATGCTAGGCCCATTCGGATAGTGGGCGCACCAGTACGATGTACCTCCACGGACGCATAGAGTGTTGAGGAAGGTATGGTTGCCTAGAGCAACAAATAGCCAGGCAGCATATGTGGATTACGTCACATTTTTGTTCTCTTTAGCCACCTTTTTCCTATGTGACGACAATAAACCGATCGACCTGGTCAGTCTCTATTGCATTGTCATGCCTTTCTACCCTTCTTCAACCAAGAGACACGAGACTCATTCCTTAGCTACTGATTTTCCCCATTTCAACCTAGATGTGGGTTTGATGCCTACTCTCTTGGACAGTACTGTCTCCCTTCCTTTCCTTATTCAACCCAGACATGGATTAGTCCGCGTGAAGTAGGGTTTCCTTTAGTAGTGCAAATTAAGGTTTTCGTCTGCGTGACCAGCAGAGTAGAGGATAAAAATTGGGAAGATGGTGGAGTGGAAAAAGATCCACATGCAGCGACGTGGCAGATGGGGCAATAGAACAAGGGTATGGTTCTAAAAGAGGTAGCATACTTGAGGGTCGGCGGGAAGTGGCTTCACTCGTGGTCGTCGTCCTCCGCACGCACTACGGCAGCGAGCTTGGGGATGGAGGCCATCCCGCACAGGCCCTAGGTCTGAGAGGACGGCCCTGTCGTCAGTGCGTGACCTCGCTCGCCGACGATGAGTGTGTCAATGCTGCACGTCCTTTTCTTCCACGATGGACCTGTGACCACCGGTGAGGAGGGACAGAGAGACCGTCTTTTTTGATCTGGAGAGAGGGTGATAGTGCGAGAAGCAAGTGGGCAGCTGTAACGCCCCGGATTCGATGCGCCAGGTGTCCCCCAGTTATTCGCTGTAGTTTCCTTGTCATGTGCTTGCGTGTTGCACTTTGCCATGTCATCATCTGCATTTCATATCATGTCATCATGTGCATCGCATTTGCATACGTGTCCGTCTCATGCATCCGAGCATTTACCCGTTGTCCGTTTTGCAATCCGACACTCCTATGTCCTCCGGCGCCCTCTTTACCTCTTTTCGTGTGTGGGTGTTAAACTTTCTCGTAATGGACCGAGGTTTGTCAAGCGGCCTTGGTATAGCACCGGTAGACCGCCTGTCAAGTTTCGGGTCATTTGGAGGTCGTTTGATACTCCAACGGTTAACCGGGTAACCGTAAAGGCCTCTTTAGTTTGCAGCCCAACACCCCCTCCAAAGTGGCCCAAAACCCAGCTAACTCCCCTCCATGCTCTTGGTCGTTCGATCACGATCGTGTGGGCGAAAACCGCACCTCATTTGGACTCCCCTAGCTCCCTCTACCTATAAAGCTAGACCTCCCCCGAAATTCGCGGATCAATTCCACCCTAACCCTAGCCTTTCCTCTTCCTCCCGCAGCCGGACGCGTCCACCCGCGCCGGACACGTCCGCCGACCACGTCGCCCCGGCCAATCCGAGGCCGTCACGTCAGCTCCAGCCGCCCCGCGTCCAACCCCGTCGCGCCACGTCGCCCACACCGCGCCCGCCCGCGCCTCCAGCGCGAGCCCATGGCTTAAGCGCCAACCCTCCGGCCGGACACCCGCCGCCCGGGCCCGTCCTCGCCCGCCGCGCGCCCGGGCCAGCGCCCGCAACCGCCGCTGGGTTCCCAGCGCCCGCCGCCCGCTCCGGCGTGCTCGCGCCTCGGCTCTCGCCCCTCGCCGCCCGGCGACCTCGCGCCGCAGATGCCGCCCAGCGCCGCCACGCCGCGCCCGGCTTCGCCCCAGGCGCCACAGCGTCTGCCGCGCGGGCTTCGCCTCCGCCCGGGCGCCCAGTGGTCTCCTCCGCCGCGCCTCGTCCCCCGCCGGCGGATCCGGCTCCTCCCGAGAGACCACGCCGGATCCCATGCCGACCAAGATGTTGAAGGCCGCGCCTTTTAAAGAAGGCGAAGGGGGGAGCAGGGAAGCAACTGCCTCCGCGAAGGAGGCTTTCAAGGAAGAGGGGATCAGGGATCCTCCCCTCCAAGGGGAGAAGAGGACCGCTTCCGAAGACCCGGAAGCCAAGGCCTCAAAATGGGGAAAGAAGTCCTCGTCAGAAAGTCCGGCGCCGGGAAGTACCCCAGCCGCACTATTTCCCCAAGGGGATCAGCCCTCCAGCCGTAATTAAAAAGAAGGGGTCCGGTGAATAAAGAACATCCCTGTATTTATTTTTGAAGATAACCGAAATTGTACCTTGTAGTTCGGATCTCAGCCCTTCTCAGCAGAGCTCGTCTTCGGCGGATCTTCGTCCGGAGATGATAGAGAGCGAAACGCCTCCACCTATCGCGCCTTCGTTCGAGGCGGGCAACCCTGAAGTGTCGTCACGGATAGTTTCCCCGAGTCCGGTGGGGCCGGACGGTCCGGCGCGAACTGGCGTGCGGTCGGAGGAGCTGAAGGACCTGCTCGGGCGAGCATATATATCAGAAGATCACCATGCGCTAATGGCTACGGTAATCGAAAAAATTCCATCCGCTGAGAGCGGATTGCATGAAGCCGCCAAAAGCTTACTGACGGGGTTCGAGGTACGCAAAAATGATGTACCTTCTGACAGTTATGCATATAGAATGCGCCCTGTATAGATAGTAGCCCCTGAGACTCGGTATGTTGTCAAAATTGACAGCGTGCCGAGGATCATAATCTTAGTTATAACATATCGCCACTCCTAAATAGGTGGCGGGGCGTCCGGTGGCCAGCCGGACTGATGAATTTGCCGAACTAAAGCGGCAACTTGACGAGGCAGATGCGGACATCGCGCTTGTCAGTAAGCGGTTTGACGAGTCACAAGGTATGCGAGTTCTTCGCGGACCCATGGTAAGGGAGCTTGACGCCCGTGCCTTACTACTTGTATGCTTAATGCAGGTGGTGCTGCTGCTGTGAAGGAGTTGCGGGTGGAACTCGCCCGAGCTAAAGAGCAAGCCAGAAATAGTAATGCGGCCGCTTTTAAGGGTGGCCGAAGAGCTAAAAGCCGAACGGGCTGCTCACTTCTGAAGCAAAGAGGAAATGGCCGATATGGCCATAAAGTTGAAGAATGCTACCGACCGCTGTGGGGTTCTTGAAAAAGAACGTCAAGCGGAGCAAGAGGACCTGAAAAAGGCCACCGCCGAAGCCAAGGATGCCCGCTCCGCAATGAGAGCTGCAAAGGAGGAGCTGCGTCAGGCTGTGGATGTTGCTGCTGGAAAGCCTTTTCTGCTGCGGAGGAAGTTCACGCATCCGAAGTATGCTCAGTTGGACCGGCTGTGGAGTTCGGAGGATGCTTATCTGGATTTAGCGGCGAGTGTCGCGGACGCGATCGAGCACTTCCGAGGCCAGAAGGGGCACAGAAGGGTAGAGCTGTTTTGGTCGCAGTTCCATAGTCCAGAGCGTCCTCTTCCGTTAGCCGATCGGTTGGCCAAATGGGCCGAGCTGAATAGGTTGACCGGACTTGCCATGAAGGCTGTCGTGACTCATTTGTGGCCGAAAAGCCCCAAGCCGAAGAGTTATTTTGGCTTGATGCAACAGTTCCTTGGTGCGGTGCCGTATAACGATGCAATGAAGCGGTCAGCATGCATAGAGGGAGCGCAGATGGCTCTTGCCCGTGTCAAGACATACTGGGCGGAGATGAAGGCCACCGACGTTGCATCCCAAGATTCGGACAGAAGCCGAGTACCTGCCGAGCACTATTTTGGGGAAGTCCTGGAGGGCGCTCGTTTAATAGAGACGCAGTGCTCGAAGGATATTATGTTTAAATGACATGTATGATTTGTGAAAACAATGTTTCAATATAATACAAAAGCTTTTTATACTTGTGCGTTCAAGTATTAAAACGCCTCCTGTGCGGCCGTTGATGTATATGTGTATATAACTTGAAAGATGGCAGTCTTCGGCTTCAGCCCCCACGCACATAGTGCGGGGGTGTTTGCAAAAAAGGCGCATTTTCACACTTAATCCAACGTCTTGGTCCTGTGAAGGAGGTGATAGCATAGCAAACTAGGCAACCGGACTATAATGCTTTATCACTTTCCTTTAGCCATAGGAGTTCGATGGTGGGGCTACTATATAGCCCCTAGGGGCACCGCGCTCTCTCGAATTCGGGCGCCAGATGTGCTCGACCGAAACGGCCCTTCGTCAATGCGGGGAATTCTAAACATTCCGCTGGGTCATCGAGTGCTTGACCAGTCTCACGCTATATCATGACAGACAATTTTAGCTTTCTCCACTGAGGTGCTCAACCCAGCTCAACCGGGGCACAATCGCAGTGGTTCTCCCAGCGCTACCTTAGCCGATATAACGGAACGTAAGGTACCAAAACATGGGAGCCGGACAAACCCAACATTTGAACAAAGACATGATTCGGAGCTGATGCATATAAGGCCTAACTCGAGACGCCGAACACTCCCTAAGGTATTCGGTCTTTAAGAAAACGGGCAGAATAATGCCTAAAGCCCCTGGTGTCCAGGTACGCGCAAAAATTCAGGTGCAGCCGATGCCAAAACGCCAGCCTCCTCCTCGGTTATAGTAAGAAACCGGGGGATGTGTATCAACAAAAGACAGTAAAAAAGGTTTACGCAGGGTCTTAATCTGAAAAGAATCCTTGCGACGGGTCCCTGCTACACGCCTGCGCCTGTGTCTCCGCAGCCGTATCACGGACGGGTGTAGTACGGTGTTCATCGTAAAAGAGAAGAACTTAGTTGAAAAGAAAAAATATCGTGCGAGAAATATACTTTATATTAAATAAACAGAGTACGGTTTGGAAGGTGAATAAAATTGAGCTTTATTGTCTCTTGTTGTACGTGCGTGCAGCCCCTTGTATAGGGGTATGCCGCTAGTATGCGCCGGACTTGTCTAGCCGTGTCCGGTGTTTGAATGACCTATTTAGGTGCTTTGATTAGCGGAGCCGGATTGGTGTGGGGCTGTCAAGGCAGTCTCACGTTCTTCCATGCTCGAGTAACACTTAATACTCCCTTTTAATGAGATGATGCCGCGTGGACCGGGCATTTTAAGTGTAAGAGATGCATAATGCGGTATTGCGTTAAAGCGGCGAAAAGCTTCATGCCCCAAAGAGTGCTTGATAGCTACTTTGAATGGGGCGATGTGGAAGGTTAACTTTGCGGCGGAAGTTGTCGGATGAGCCAACACAACTTCTAGCAGAGGGAGCCCGTACAATGGGCATACAGGCCTGGCATTACCCCTTTGAAGGAGGTGTTGCTATGGATAATTTTGGTTGGGTTTATCCCCATGTTGCGGATTGTGTCCTGAAATAGCAGGTTTAAATTACTGCCGCTATCCATTAGGACTTGCGTAAATTGAAGACCGTCGATTATAGGTTCTAGTATCAAGGCAGTCCATCCTGCGTTCCGGATACTTTCGAAGTAGTCCTGATGGTCGAAGGTAATTGGTTTTGACAACCAGTGTTGGGCCTCCGCTGGGGTAGATTGTGCGGCGCGTAATTCAATGGGTGCCGCTCTGTTTTCCCCTTTTGTTACTTGAAGTAAGTTTACTGTTTTGACCTCTTGCGGTAAATTCTTTTGTTTTCTGGGGCTCTGCTTGTGGTGCTCTTCATCATCCTCACTTGGTGTGTCGAGCCCCTTGTGTTCGGGCGTTGAGTCCGCGGACTGCTTGAAGACCCAACAATCTCAATGGAGTACGGTTTGCGTGCTTCCCGAGAGTCTTGTGGATTTGGCATATCTTGTCCAAGATTTTGTTTAAGTTGGATAGCTCATCGCTATTGTCCTTAAGGGGCGGTTTTTTATTGTTCTGCCGTGAGCTTTTGAATCCGGCGTTTACTGTCGTGCTCTTCGGGCTGTTTCCCTTTGTCCAGCGCTGATCCTTGCTGCGTCGTGGTTTTCCATTTCCATCCCTGACTTCGGATGTACTTGGGTCGCTGGTACTGCATCTTGCTAGCCAACTATCCTCTCTCGTGCAAAAGCGGGTCATGAGGCTTGTTAATGCAGCTATTGTTCTCGGCTTCTCTGCCGAGGTGTTCATGCGAGCCATTCGTCTCGGACGTTGTGTTTGAAAGCTGCTAAGGCTTGGCGTCCGGACAATCGACTATTTGGTTCTTTTGGTGAGGAACCTGTTCGAATTTGCAGTGCTGACTCTCCGGGTTGCTGAGTTATATGACTTAAATAAATGCGCATCCGGAGGACGGACATAAGTCCCTTGAAAATTTGCCCGAAAAGCATCCTCGAGCTCTTCCCAACATCCAATGGTATTTTCAGGGACGCTTTTGAGCCAATGCCGGGCTGGCCCTTTGAGCTTGAGGGGTATGTATTTTATGGCGTGGAGATCATCTCCTCTAGCCATGTGTATGTGGAGGATGTAATCCTCAATCCAGACTCCAGGGTCTGTTGTTCCGTCGTATGCCTCTATGTTTACGGGTTTGAATCACCGGGAATTCGTGATCCGGCACCTCATCGGTGAAACACAGGGGGTGTGCGGCACCCCTATATTTGGGTGTGCCGTGATGTTCGGATATTTGGCGTGTTGCATTGCTTTGAAGAGCTTACTTTCTCGGCCCATAGATGGACCTAACTTGGCCATCCTTTTGATGTGAATCCTTATGCGGATCGGCATCGGCTTGTGTCTTGGCGCCATTTGCCGCTTCTTTGTTTGCCGTGGGGTCGCCCATCCGACCGGTGGCCTTCTTGCTTTTGATTGTGGGGCTCTACGGCCTCCTCATCAAATTCGGCGATAGTTTTCTCTTTGGCTAGCTCTTTGTTCGGCGACTGTCGCCGTATTTGTCTGCGGTGTTTGAGTACTTTGCTCCATCCGATTCTGAGTGCATCTTCCGCTTTTTTGAGCTTCCGCTTCTGCTTTTTTAGGCTATGCGCAGTGGCGACGAGCCTTTTGTGGAGGTTCTTCTGCTCCGACAATTTGTCCGGCGTGAGATCGTCCGGACTGTTATCTTCGCCGGGGACGGGTTGTTTATCCAAGTAGTCCTGTTCGGACGGTTGCTCGATAGCATGTTCATCGTCCACCGGTTCGCCCTGCTCTATGGATGGGTCTTTGTCGAGGCGGGACTTGGTGCGGCGTTTACGTTGCCGTTTTGACTGCTTATCGAGGGATTTATCCTTCGTAGTGTCCTGTTGTTCCTCGTCGTCACTTCCTTTAGGTGTATCCACCATGTATACATCATGGGATGAGGTGGCTGTCCAAAGATCCTATAGGTGCTGGTTCCTGGTTGTCTCCTACATCGTCGTCCATACCGTCGATGTCTTCGGAGTCGAAATCGAGCACGTCGTTTAAGCTTTCGACGGTGGCTACAAAGTGGGTGGTGGGTGGGCGTTGAATTTCTTCATCGTCCGCATCCCAATCGTTCTGACCGTAGTCCGGCCAGGGCTCTCCTGATAAAGAGAGAGACTTTAGTGAGTTCAGGATATCGCCAAAGGGCGAGTGCTGAAAGATGTCTGCGGCGGTGAACTCCATAACCGGCGCCCAGTCGGATTCGACTGGCAGGGGCGGTGGGAGGTTCGGAGTCCGGAAAGGAGTCCGGCACCTGGGAGTCACGAGCTTTGCAAAGGACAGGGATGGTGTTTGGCTCAATCGATGTAGAGATTTCGGCCCCCGAGGCGGTGTCCAACCAACCGTCCTCGATCGGCAAAACCGACTCCAGATTAAGGGTCGAAGCGGGCACTAGTGCGGCCTACAGGGCACTGTTCAGCGGCAGAGCTAGATCGTACCCATCAAGACAGTGCAGCAAGCTCGGCTGTTGCTCGAATCCGTCGAAGATCAAGTCTCCGTGGACATCGGCCGTATAGTTCAAGCTTCCAAATCTGACCTGACGGCCAGGGGCGTAGCTTTCGATCTGCTCCAGATGGCCAAGTGAATTGGCCCGCAGCGCAAAGCCGCGAATACGAAGATCTGTCCGGGAGAAAAGTCTCACCCTAGACTGCGCTGCTGTTGATGGTTGGAGGAGCCATCGGGCCTAAAGGTGACGACACAGAGGAACTCTCAATGAAAGCACCAATGTCGGTGTCAAAACCGGTGGATCTCGGGTAGGGGGTCCCGAACTGTGCGTCTAGGCGAATGGTAACAGGAGACAAGGGACACGATGTTTTTACCCAGGTTCGGGCCCTCTCGATGGAGGTAATACCCTACTCTGCTTGATTAATATTGATGATATGGGTAGTACAAAAGTAGATCTACCACGAGATCGAGAGGCTAAACCCTAGAATCTAGCCTATGGTATGATTGTTGTTCGTCCCCACGGACTAAAACCCTTCGGTTTATATAGACACCGAATAGGGTTAGGGTTACACGTAGTCGGGTACAATGGGAGGAGATCTACATATCCGTATCGCCAGGCTTGCCTTCCACGCCCTGGAAAGTCCCAACCGGACACCGGACGAAGTCTTCAATCTTGTATCTTCATAGTCTAGGAGTCCGGCCAAAGATGATAGTTCGGCTATCCGGACACCCCCTAGTCCAGGACTCCCTCAATGATCGCTTTGGCGCTACGAGCCCGCAGGTCATGAACAATTTCATGAAGACAGAGTACCCCATCTAGAATGTAGCGTCCATTGATGAAAGCAGACTGATACGAGCTGATGACTCTATGGGCAACGGGGGACAGGCGGTTGGCGAAACCCTTTGCAGGGAATTTAGCAAAGTTATTAATCAAATCGATGGGCCTAAACTGAGAGATCAATTCACCACCCTTAATTTTAGGGATCAGGGAGATCACCGCATAGTTAAGACGAGAGATATCGACAGTGCCTAGGCAAAACCCTTGAATGAAGTTGCAAACTAACTGCCTCAACTGAGGCCAAAACTTCCGAAAGAAACGAATGGAGAAACCGTCCAGCCCAGAAGCAGCGTTCGGGTTGGCAGAGTTAACCACATCCCAAATCTCCTGATCAGAGAGGGGAATCATCAGCGCAGCGTTCTCCTCAGCTGAAATCCTTGAACTCAGGTCCCATAGGGTAGGAGAAATGGTCAGACCCGAAGGAGGTTTAGCTCCTAACATCGAGGAGAAGAACTCAACCACATGAGATAGGATTACCGATTGGTCCGAAGTACGCACGTCATTAATGATCAGGCTATTGATACGACACCGCCTCCGCCTACCATTAGCAATGTCAAAGAAGTAAGCCGTGGCGGAATCCCCTTTTAAGGTCCAGTTAAGCGTACCCCGCTGGCGCCAGTATATTTCCGCCTGATGATGCAACTGCATCAAGGCCGCCTCCAGGTTATAACGAAGAGACCAAACATCTTCAGAGAGCCCAGAAGAGTCAGCTGCAAGGTCAAGGGATAGAATTTGAGCTTCAAGAAGATCTTTGGAGCGATGCTCCTCAGCTGCGTGGTTATGGGACCACCCTCTCAGAAATTTCTGCAAAGAATAGGAGCATGAGTGCCAGTCATCAAGAGGACCAAAGGAGCGGGCATTGGAGGAGAGAAGGAGAGAAATCCTCGAGGCCAGCATATCACTGAACCCATCAATCAATAGCCAAGAAGAATCAAATTGGAATCTAGCAGGAGGTCTAAGAAGGTGCGACCCATCGTCCAAAAGAAGGGGAGTAAGGTCCGAACCAACAATACATTTGGCAACGAGGGAGGCCCTAGGGAATAACGAGTCCCAAATGGAGAAAATAAAAACTCTATCAAGAACCGATCTAATCGGGTTAGCCTGGTGGTTAGACCAAGTGAAGCGGGCTCCAACCCTAGGTAGCTCGCGGATGGCATTAGAACTGATAAAGTCATTGAAAGCATTAGCCAGGGGTCACGAGAAGTTGTTCCTATTTCTATCAGTAGGGGGACGAAGGAGATTGAAGTCTCCACTGATAACCATCGGTAGATTGCAAGCCTCAAGCTTCTCAGAGAGCTCGTCCAGAAATAGAGAGGAAAGAGAGTGATCAGCTGGCCCATATACTACAATGAACTCCCACATCAAATTAAGGGCTTTGCGACAAACGCATTGTCTTGGCCCAGAAGATACCATGATCAAAGGCAACGAAATCGAAAACATCTTTCTTAGAGCCAATTAGAATGCCGCCCGAATGGCCCGACGCAGGTAACACATGCCAATCAAATATATCCATACCCGCAATAGATGACAATTCATGGGGAGAGAAAGAAA
This sequence comes from Aegilops bicornis, assembly GCA_021605145.1. Lineage (NCBI taxonomy): Eukaryota > Viridiplantae > Streptophyta > Magnoliopsida > Poales > Poaceae > Aegilops > Aegilops bicornis. The sequence continues at coordinate 550,708,591 of CM038672.1, read as the reverse complement.
ATTTGAAAGTTTCCACCATCCCTATCAGATCAACATTATTCGCACGAACCAGGTCTTTAATTTGATCCCGGCGCCCCCTAGCACCGAAATCACTAATGTTCCAAAATAAAGCCCTCATTTATAGGATAGCTTTTTAATGCGGAGGCAAGACCTGCTAGGAACCATGCAGGGTCTAGATCGCTTGGAAGGGCCCTTTTTAGCAGTGCTAGGCAGGGGTTGGCCACTACCAACCTCCACCCCCACACCCTGAGCCCTGGTTCCTACAGAAGCAATAGCCGAAGAGGCAACTGCCTCTTTAGCTTTAGCAATAGCTGCCTGGGCCAGCTCGTTAGCCCGGATAGTAGATAGAAGAGCAGCAGGAGAACAAACTCCAGGATCTACCGACACTCCCACATCCGATATAATATTGAAAAGGAAATCATCAGGAAGAGACTGTAGGACTAGCCGGGACGGGGAAGAAGATGGACAGGGGGCATGGAAGTTACCTGAAGGAGAAAGATCCTTAGCAGCAGCCCGCCTCTCCGCCCACTCCATGATGGACCCACCCGCATCAGCAACCCGCCTACCCTTGCGAGCCGTGGAAGCGGGCGACCTAATCACAGAAAAATGGGCGGGAGAAGGAGGGACAGGGCCGGAGCGAGACATCGAGCCGAGGTCCTTGTCGAGGCGGCGACAGACACGAGTCATGGACTGCTTGGAGCCCGAGGAGATCCTGCTCTTAGCCGAAAACTTGCACACAGAAGATTTCTTCTTTCTCTTCGATTAGGCTCCCACCTCATGACGAATAGGAGAAATAGGGAGGTCCTCGATCCCGGAGCGAGTGGGTGAGATCGGGCGAACCGGGATGTTGGAGCAGGCACCGGAGGTGGGAGTGACCGAACTCGGCTGTTTCTTCAGAAGCACATCTTCCACAGGAGGGATCAGGGAATCAGCCTTGGGGATCACCGCCGACTCACGAGGATCCGTACCAGCAGGGGCCCGGGATTGAAACAACTCACGCTCAGACTCAGCCAGCCCATCCCATTCAGACTGGGTAAACTTCAGGTTAGAACCATCACTTGGGTATTGACCACCAGCAGAACCATCACCCTCCTTGTCATGCTTGTCAGAGGGATTGGAGGAGGGGGGTGGAGGTTGAAAAGCGGCCGCCCCTTCCACCCGAACCCGGAGCCTGACACCACTTGGGCAGGGGAAGACATCTATCGCTCCATGAACACACGACGGATCCACACGCCAGATCACGTGATAAATTACCATAAGTAAGTATCATTTAGTTTTGTGTGTATGGTTCACACATGTGGAAGGGATATTGGAAGGTGTAAGGACAGAGCGTTAGCGGCCTGAGAAATTTAGTGCATGCTTTATCCAGGACAAAACCCACAAGTTAAAAATAAGGATACAACTATGCCGACTGGGCCGGCCTCGTCCTGGTAGCCGCGCTCACCCATTTCGCCCTCTTGGTGCCTCTCATTATGCTCTTCAGCCTAGTGCGCATCCCCTCCGCGCTCGCCTTCACTAGATTCGTTGCTATTAGCGTGCATACCTTGTTCAGGTTGCAGTGATTTAGTGTGCTGAACCTAGAGTCAAACAAAACCATGGAGCGGGGACATTCGAGCACAAAGTAGAGAAAAACAACCTTGGCTAGGCCGAGCTGCAGCATGGGTTGGTCGGTGCCATACCTCGACGAAGCGCTGGTGACGCTATACATCCGGCATCAGCATATGCGTGATGCATCCTCCCTAAGTGCGGCTAGGGTTAACTGCACCACGTGTGTAGCGGCAAGACTGTAGAGTTCTCATGTGTGGCGACCTGGCCGCGGACAAGAGTTGTCGAGGAGCCGAGGGAGGGCACGCAGAGGTTGGTTGATCAACAAGTAGAGGAAGAGGAGAACTGCTCGTTGCCTTCGCTCGCTTCCTGGACTGGTCCTCTGTCGCGACGTCGCTCGTTGGCTAGGTGGATGGGGCGCTCGGCCGGAGAGCGGTGGCAGGGGAGGAGGTAGGGGGAAGGGGTGGGAAGGAAGGGAAGGGGTGCGGGGCTGCGGCGGCTGTGGGTGGAGAAGGGGATGAGCGACGGCTCGCTAGTGATTGCGGGAGCTGGGAGGGACATCATGCATAGGTTTTCAGGATTTGTTTTTTGGGGTTTCTGTCCATCAAAATGAAAAAAATAGGCAAGTGGGGATGTCGAGGGTGGATCGATCTATGGAAGGAGGCAAGCGAACGAACGACCACCTACTGACTGCTCCTTTAGGTTCAGGTGTAGAGACGAGGCCGGAAGGAAAGATTTTAGTCTGTTTTGTGATTTGGGAAGAGTGGGCTAATCAAGGAAAGCTAAATTTTTTGTCAGGATTGTTTTGTGATTTGAGAAACGTGGGCCACATTCATGCTTGATTGTTAGAAAATCAGAATGATTTTAGACTGTTTTGTGATTTGGGAAAGTGTGGACCTAAGTAAGGGAAGTTAAGATTTTTGTCATAATTGTTTTGTAATTTAGGAAGTGTGGACCTAAGTAAGGGAAGTTAAGATTTTTATCGCAAGAAGGAAAGAATCGTACGTAATGGGAAAATACCAACGCCAAGATGGAAAAACCAAAGGGTGGGTTATGGGAATTGATTTGGTTTTTAATGAGAAGGGTGATGGGACGTGAGGTGAAAATAAACCAGACAAAAATAAAACGGACAAAAATAAACCATGGACGCAATCCTACCAACTGCTCCATTAGGAGTAGAGATTACTTATATCTAAAATACCAAGGATAAATGATAGTATGAAGTAAGTACATGTTGTGATGAATCTAATGATTGTTCCAGATGTAAATGTTTTTCTCCACATATACCTGGTCAAACTTTTCTGAGGTTTGACTTTTCAAAACATCCATATGCTTATGGACGTGAGAGAGTCCCTAACTAGAGAGAGAGAGTGAAATAGAAAGAGTGAGTGAAAAAAGTGTGTGTGCGTGTGTGAAAGAGACATGGACAACACTCGATAAAACTCGAGAAAAAACGTGTGTGTTTTATCCAAACATATCACACATGCATCTTCGACAACGGAAGCAAGGTGAGGAGATAGTGTGTGGTTGTTTGCAACCGAGAGAGCAAGACACCTAGAACGTGGCCAAGAGGGGTCTGACAAACAAGGGAGAGAGGTTGAGAGAGACGTACGAAGAAATTGCAGACATGGGGAGGAGAGAGTGTATGTTTGTCATAGAGCGATCCCTTGGAGATCGTGATGGGACTACATGGGTGGGAGATCGAGTGACAAGGTGTGTGCGCGATAGAAGATAACCCGAGAGATATCGAGATAGACGTATGGATGGAAGGAGACAATACGTGTGTTCTTGATGGCTAGTGAGAGATAATCATACTTTGGGGGGGGGGGTGCTTGCGCCTATGATGGAGTTATGGATTATGGTACTTATTAGGGGGTGCGTGTCACATAGCGAGAGAACAAGGGCACAGAGTGTTGGATGGGTCTATATGTATAGCGATAGTGAGACATGTGTATGTGTGAACCAGGGAGATATAAAGTTTGAGAGAAATTGAGGAGCCCCGATAAGGCTGAGTGGTGCGTCAGATAGCTGAGAGGGGGAAAGAGATGTTCCATCCGCTCGATAATGCAGTGCATGTAAATTTTTTAGTAGTCAAACTTTGGAAACTTTGATCAGGTTTATTTATATCTACAATACCAAAGATACATCATACGAAACTACATCTCATGGTGAATCCAATGGTATATGTTTGTTGTTCTAAATGTAATTTTTTTTCTCCACGTACATGGTCAAACTTTGTGATGTTTTACTTTTCAATAAATCAATATGCTATGGACCGAGGAGAGTGCCTAAGTCAAGAGAGATCAAGTGCGTGTGAAGGAGAATGAGTAAGTGTGCAAAAAGAGTATGTGTGTGAAAGAGGTAGTGACAACAAAATATAAATTAGAGAGAGAGTGTGTGTGTTTTTTCGTTTCTTAGGCGAACATATCATGCATGCATCTCCGAGATAGAACAGCGAGGCGAGGAGATACACGAAGGTAGCTAGTGTGTGATTGTTTGCAACGGAGAGAGACACCCCTATAGCACATGTCCAATAGAGGTCTCGCCAACAAGGAACAAAGGTCGAGAGGGACACATGGAGAACATGGACTCATGGGGAGGGCGAGAGGGTGTGTTTGTGATAGACAGATACCCTTGAGATCGTGAGGGGACATATGGGTGGGAGATCGAGGGATGTGCGTGTGCGATAGAAAGATGCCCCAAGAGAAATCGAGATAGACCATGCACATGTTTGTGATGGAGACTAAGATTAGCTAGTCATATACATATAGGGGGACTGTGTGTTCCTACAATTGAGTGAGAGACCATCATACTTGGCAAGCTAGGCATGAGATTGTGTGTGTGCGTGTGAGATGGAGAGAGAACGAAGGAGAGAGATAGAGTTTTAGATGGGCATATCGAGTGCGAGTGAGATATGCATGTGTATGTGTGACCCAGGTAGATGGAGAGTTTCAGAGAGAGGGGGAAGAGCTCCAAGACGACAAAGTGGTGCATGAGAGAGTTACGGGCAACGAGCCAAGGAATTTGTGTGCGTACGATGAGTGCACCCAAGATATCTAACTTGGACTAGAGAATCATACATAGTGTGTGAGAGAGACCTATAGATGGAGTATATATGCATGCGAACTAGAAAGACACCCCCCACACACACAAACAAAGAGAGAGAGAGAGAGAGAGAGAGAGAGAGAGATGGAGAGAAAGTTAGAGGGACCAACAAGGTTAGTGTGTTGGATGCGTGCGACAGAATTGAAGATTGTCAGTGAGAGAGAGAGAGAGAGTAGGAGTCCGGGGGAGGGGGAGGTCGTGTTGTATGCATCAAAGACTGATATAAACCATGTTTCGATATAAACTTGCATTCAAATATTTAAATTGGATAACATGTTGTCTGCAATTTACGCATGAACGGATATATGCGTATATCAAACAAGTTCATTAATTTGACTTTCAACATGTTCATGGAGTACTATAATACTGTACAACATGCTACTCGATGGAGGTGTTCAATTTTGGATTTAGTTCACTATTTTGACCTGGTGAATGAGCTATTTCATTGAATCGAGATATTTCATTTTGGGTTTGATTCCCATCTTTGAGTGGGTCAACTATTTGTCATATAGTAAATCGCTAGCAACGAGCATGTAAAAACACATTACTACCGAGCATCATCTCTCCATCTAAAAAAGAAGTGGCAAGCTAATATTTCAAAATTTGATTCGAATCAACTTGGTATGGAAGATGTGGATGCTCGTTCTACCAAATTTTGAATGAACCATTAAACATCCTCTACTCGGTGGAATTCGCCCGAGCAAATAAATGGGAGACGCGAAATTACCGTCCTATGTGGACACGCATCAATTGGCCCATTGTACATCGAGGGTAGGTTCGTAACTTCATCCAAGCGCGCCTTCTCCTCGGACGAAATGACATGTGTCGAATAATTCATAAACCATGGTCGGCAAAACACGCTCTCCTCGCCCGAAATAGCTCGCGCCCACTATTTCAAAACACGCTCTCCTCGCCTTAAATTGCTCGCGGCCACTATATTTCAAAACACGCCCTCCTCGCCCGAAATCGCTCCCACCCACTATTTGGGGAGGAGCAAAGTTACTCTACTATCCCCGACCCTCAGTAACAGACCCAAGCCGAGAAGCCTAAAGGCAGGGGTAGAACTATACCTCCCCCACACATTTCAGACAAATGCGTCCGTAAAACATGGTTCTACTCCCCTCCCAAATCACATTCTCCCCGGAAGCTCCTTTCTCCCGATCCACGAAACTTCAGCCCCTCCTCCATGGCGGCCCCACCGCACCAATTTCACAGCCGCCCTCCTCCCTAATCCCGGAGACGCTGTCCATTGCTACCTCTTGAGCACTACGTTGGTTTTCCCTTGAAGAGGAAAGGCTGATGCAGCAAAGTAGCATAAGTATTTCCCTCAGTTTTTGAGAACCAAGGTATCAATCCAGTAGGAGGCTACGCGCGAGTCCCTCGCACCTACACAAAACAAATAAATCCGTGCAACCAACGCGATAAGGGGTTGTCAATCCCTACACAGTCACATACGAGAGTGAGATATGATAGGATAAAATTTTTGGTATTTTTGTGAAAAAGATGCAAAGTAAAATAAAAGCAAAGTAAAAAAGAAAAGGAAATAACTAAGTATTGGAAGATTAATATGATGAAGATAGACCCGGGAGCCATAGGTTTCACTAGTGGCTTCTCTCGATAGCATAAGTATTTTACGATGGGTGAACAAGTTACTGTTGAGCAATTGATAGAATTGAGCATAGTTATGAGAATATCTAGGTATGATCATGTATATAGGCATCACGTCCGAGACAAGTAGACCGACTCCTGCCAAAGATCTACTACTATTACTCCACTCATCCACCGCTATCCAGCATGCATCAAGAGTATTAAGTTCATAAAAACAGAGTAACGCCTTAAGCAAGATGACATGATGTAGAGGGATAAATACATGCAATATGATAAAAAACCCATCTTGTTATCCTCGATGGCAACAATACAATACGTGCCTTTCTGCCCCTACGTCACAGGGAAAGGACACCGCAAGATTGAACCCTAAGCTAAGCACTTCTCCAATTGCAAGAAAGATCAATCTAGTAGGCCAAACCAAACTGATAATTCAAAGAGACTTGTGAAGATAACCAATCATACATAAAAGAATTCAGAGAACATTCAAATATTGTTCATAGATAAACTTGATCATAAACCCACAATTCATCGGTCTCAACAAACACATCGCAAAAGAAGATTACATCGAATAGATCTCCACGAGAGAGGGGGAGAATATTGTATTGAGATCCAAAAAAGAGAGAAGAAGCCATCTAGCTACTAACTATGGACCCGAAGGTCTGAGGTAAACCACTCACACTTCATCGGACGGGCTATGGTGATGATGTAGAAGCCCTCCGCGATCGATGCCCCCCTCGACAAAGCTCCGGAACAGGCCCCAAGATGGGATCTCATGGGTAAAAAAGGTTGCGGCAGTGGAATTAGGTTTTTGGCTCCGTATCTGATCGTTTGGGGGTACGTAGGTATATATAGGAGGAAGGAGTACGTCGGTGGAGCAACAGGGGGCCCACGAGGGTGGAGGACGCGCCCCCTTCCTCGTGGCCTCCTCCTTTATTTCTTGACGTAGGGTCCAAGTCTCCTAGATCTTGTTCTTTTTGAAAATCACGTTCCCGAAGGTTTCATTCCGTTTGGACTCCCTTTGATATTCCTTTTCTGCGAAACTCTAAAATAGGCAAAAAAACAACAATTCTTGGCTGGGCCTCCGGTTAATAGGTTTGTCCCAAAAAGAATATAAAAGTGAATAATAAAGCCCAATAATGTACAAAATAGTTGATAATATAGCATGGAGCAATCAAAAATTATAGATACTTTGGAGACGTATCAAGCATCCCCAAGCTAAATTCCTGCTCGTCGTCGGGTAGGTAAATGATAAAAACAGAATTTTTGATGCGGAGTGCTACTTGGCATAATTTCAATGTAATTCTTCTTAATTGTGGTATGAATATTCAGATCCGAAAGATTCAAGATAAAAGTTTAATATTGACATAAAAATAATAATACTTCGATCATACTAACAAAGAAATTATGTCTTCTCAAAATAACATGGCCAAAGAAAGTTATCCCTACAAAATCATATAGTCTGGCTATGCTCTATCTTCACCGCACAAAGTATTTAGATCATGCACAACCCCGATGACAAGCCAAGCAATTGTTTCATACTTTTGACATTCTCAAACTTTTTTAATCTTCACGCATTACATGAGCGTGAGCCATGGACATAGCACTATATGTGGAATAGAATGGTGGTTGTGGAGAATACAAAAAGGAGAAGATAGTCTCACATCAACTAGGCGTATCAACGGGCTATGGAGATGCCCATCAATAGATATCAATGTGAGTGAGTAGGGATTGCCATGCAACGGATGCACTAGAGCTATAAGTATATGAAAGCTCAACAAAAGAAACTAAGTGGGTGTGCATCCAACTTGCTTGCTCACGAAGACCTAGGGCATTTTGAGGAAGCCCATCATTGGAATATACAAGCCAAGTTCTATAATGAAAAATTCCTACTAGTATATGAACGTGACAAAATGAGAGACTCTCTATCATGAAGATCATGGTGCTACTTTGAAGCACAAGTGTGGTAAAAGGACGAATAATTGTCCCTTCTCTCTTTTTCTCTCATTTTTTTATTTGGGCCTTTTTTTATGGCCTCTTTTTTTCGTCTGGAGTCTCATCCCGACTAGTGGGGGAATCATAGTCTCCATCATCCTTTTCCTCACTTGGGACAATGCTCTAAAAATGAAGATCATCACACTTTTATTTTCTTACAACTCAACAAGTACAACTCGATACTTAGAACAAAATATGACTCTATATGAATGCCTCCGGTGGTGTACCGGGATATGCAATGAATCAAGAGTGACATGTATGAAAGAATTATGAACTGTGGCTTTGCCACAAATACGATGTCAACTACATGATCATGCAAAGCAATGTGACAATGATGGAGCGTGTCATAATAAACGGAACAGTGGAAAGTTGCATGGCAATATATCTCGGAATGGCTATGGAAATGCCATGATAGGTAGGTATGGTGGCTGTTTTGAGGAAGGTTTATGGTGGGTGTATGATACCGGCGAAAAGTGCGCGGTATTAGAGAGCTAGCAATGGTGGAGGGAAGAAGAGTGCGTATAATCCATGGACTCAACATTAGTCATAAAGAACTCATATACTTATTGCAAAAATCTACGAGTTATCAAAGCAAAGTATTACACGCATGCTCCTAGGGGGATAGATTGGTAGAAAAAGACCATTGCTCATCCCCGACCGCCACTCATAATGAAGACAATCAATAAATAAATTATGCTCCGACTTCATCACATAACGGTTCACCATACGTGCATGCTACGGGAATCACAAACTTTATCACAAGTATCTCTAAAATTCACAACTACTCAACTAGCATGACTCTAATATCACCATCTTTATATCTCAAAACAATTATCAAGCATCAAACTTCTCATAGTATTCAACACACTCATAAGAATTTTTACTATTCTTGAATACCTAGCATATTAGGATTATTTAAGCAAATTACCATGCTATTTAAGACTCTCAAAATAATCTAAGTGAAGCATGAGAGATCAATAGTTTCTATAAAACAAATCCACCACCGTGCTCTAAAAGATATAAGTGAAGCACTAGAGCAAAACTATGTAACTCAAAAGATATAAGCGAAGCACATAGAGTATTCTAAGAAATTCCAAATCATGTATGGCTCTCTCAAAAGGTGTGTACAGCAAGGATGATTGTGGTAAATAAAAAGCAAAGACTCAAATCATACAAGACGCTCCAAGCAAAACACATATCATGTGGTGAATAAAAATATAGCTCCAAGTAAAGTTACCGATGGAAGTAGACGAAAGAGGGGATGCCTTCCGGGGCATCCCCAAGCTTTGGCTTTTTGGTGTACTTAGATTATCTTGGGGGTGCCATGGGCATCCCCAATCATAGGCTCTTGCCACTCCTTTTTCCATAATCCATCTAATCTTTCACCCAAAACTTGAAAAGTTCACAACACAAAACTCAACAGAAAATCTCGTGAGCTCCGTTAGCGAAAGAAAACAAAAGACAACTTCAAGGTACTGTAATGAACTTATTATTTATTTATATTGGTGTTAAAACTACTTTATTCCAACTTCTCTATGGTTTATAAACTATTTTACTAGCCATAGATTCATCAAAATAAGCAAACAACACACGAAAAACAGAATCTTTGAAAAACAGAACAGTCTCTTGTAATCTGTAACTAACGCAAACTTCTGGAACTCCAAAAAATCATCCAAAAATTTTAAGACCTAGACAATTTGTTTATTGATCAGAAACAATTGGAATCAGTATTTTATCACGTTCTGGTGATTTTTAACAATTGTTTTCGTGAACAAAAAGTTTCTGTAAATTACAGCAAGACCAAATAACTATCATCCAAGAAGATCCTACGGGTTTAACTTGGCACAAACAATAATTAAAACATAAAAAAACATTTAACCAAAGGCTAGAACAAATATTTATTCCTAAACAGAACCAAAAAGAAAAAAAACTAAAAATAAAATTGGGTTGCCTCCCAACAAGCGCTATCGTTTAACGCCCCTAGCTAGGCATAAAAGAAAAGATAGATCTAGGTATTGCCATCTTTGGTAGGCAATCCATAAGTGGCTCTCATGATAGATTCATATGGTAATTTTATTTTCTTCCTAGGTAAGTGTTCCATGCCTTTCTTTAATGGAAATTCGAATCTAATATTCCCTTGCTTCATATCAATAATTGCACCAATCGTTCTAAGGAAAGGTCTACCAAGAATAATAGGACATGAAGGATTGCAATCTTTATCGAGAACAATAAAATCTATGGGCACATAGTTCCTATTTGCAACAATAAGAACATCATTAATTATTCCCATAGGTTTCTTAATAGTGGAATCCGCAAGGTGCAAGTTTAGAGAGCAATCATCAAAATCACGCAAATCGCACAAAGTTTTGGGAATAGTGGAAACACTAGCACCCAAATCACATAAAGCATAGAACTCATGATCCTTAATCTTAATTTTAATAGTAGGTTCCCACTCATCATAAAGTTTTATAGGGATAAAAACTTCCAACTCAAGTTTTTCTTCATAAGGTTGCATCAAGGCATCAACGATATGTTTGGTAAAAGCTTTATTTTGACTATAAGCATGAGGAGAATTTAGCACGGATTGTAACAAGGAAATACAATCTATCAAAGAACAATTATCATAATTAAATTCCTTAAAATCCAAAATAGTTGGTTTATTAACATCTAGGGCTTTGATTTCTTCAATCCCACTTTTATCAATTTTAGCATCAAGATCTAAAAACTCCGAATTTTTGGAACGCCTTCTAGGAAAAGGTGGATCATATTCAGTCTCATCATTATCAATTCATATTGAAAAACAAGGATTTAATTGGAGACACATCAATGACTTTTAGATCTTCATCTTTATTTTCGTAGAAATTCGAAGAACACGCTTTCATAAAGCAATCTTTCTTAGCACGCATCCTAGCGGTTCTTTCTTTGCACTCATCAATGGAAATTCTCATGGCTTTGAGAGACTCATTGATATCATGCTTAGGAGGAATAGATCTAAGTTTTAAAGAATCAACATCAAGAGAAATTCTATCAACGTTCCTAGCCAATTCATCAACTTTAAGCAACTTCTCTTCAAGCAAAGCATTGAAATTATTTTGTGAATTCATAAACTCTTTAACACTAGTCTCAAATTTAGAGGGAATCTTATTAAAATTTGCATAAGAGTTGTTGTAGGAATTACCATAATCATTAGAGGAATTACTAGGATAAGGCCTAGGATTAAAGTTTCCTCTATACTCATTGTTACCAAAATTATTCCTGCCAACAAATTCACATCCATAGATTCATTATTATTCTCAATGAAAGTAGACAAAGGAATATCATTAGGATCAGAAGAAACACTCTTAGTAGAAAATAATTTCATAAGTTCGTCCATCTTTCCACTGAAACATTAATTTCTTCTATCGCATGCACTTTTTTATTAGTAGATCTTTCAGTGTGCCATTGAGAATAATTAACCATAATATTATCTAGGAGTTTAGTAGCTTCTCCTAAAGTAATTTTCATAAAAGTGCCTCCCGCGGCCGAATCTAAAAGACTTCTAGAAGCAAACTTCAATCCGGCATAAATTTTTTGTATAATCATCCACAAATTCAAACCATGAGTAGGCCAATTATGTATCATTAATTTCATCCTCTCCCAAGCTTCTGCAACATGTTCATGATCAAGTTGCTTAAAATTCATAATATCTTTTCTAAGAGAGATGATCTTAGCGGGAGGAAAATACTTAGAGATAAAAGCATCTTTGCACTTTTTCCATGAATCAATACTATTTTTAGGCAAAGATGAAAACCAAACTTTAGCACGATCTCCAAGCAAAAAAGGAAATAGCTTCAGTTTAACAATATCATTGTCCACATCTTTCTTCTTTTGCATATCACACAAATCAACGAAGCTATTTAGATGAGTAGCGGCATCTTCACTAGGAAGGCCGGCGAATTGATCTTTCATGACAAGATTCAACAAAGCAGCATTGATTTCACAAGATTCAGTGTTGGTAAGAGGAGCAATCGGAGTGCTAAGGAAATCATTGTTGTTGGTCTTGATAAAGTCACATAATTTGGTATTATCTTGAGCCATCGTGACAAACAAGCAATCCAACACACGAGCAAACAAAAAGCAATTGAAAAAGAGGAAACGGAAAAGAGAGGGCGAATAAAACGGCAAGGGTGAAGTGGGGAAGAGGAAAACGAGAGGCAAATGGAAAATAATGTAATGCAGGAGATAAGGGTTTGTGATGGGTACTTGGTATGTTGACTTTTGCGTAGACCTCCCCAAAGAACGGGCGCCAAAATCCTTCTTGCTACCTCTTGAGCACTGCGTTGGTTTTCCCTTGAAGAGGAAAGGGTGAGGCAGCAAAGTAGCGTAAGTATTTCCCTCAGTTTTTGATAACCAAGGTTTCAATCCAGTAGGAGGCTACGCGCGAGTCCCTCGCACCTACACCAAACAAATAAATCCTCGCAACCAACGCGATAAGGGGTTGTCAATCCCTACACGGTTACTTACGAGAGTGAGATCTGATAGATATGATAGCATAATATTTTTGGTATTTTTGTGATAAAGATGCAAAGTAAAATAAAAGTAAAGTAAAAAATCAAAGGAAATAACTAAGTATTGGAAGATTAATATGATGAAGATAGACCCGGGGGCCATAGGTTTCACTAGTGGCTTCTCTCGAGAGCACAAGTATTTTACGATGGGTGAAAAAATTACTGCTGACAAATTGACAGAATTGAGTATAGTTATGAGAATATCTAGGTATGATCGTGTATATAGGCCTCACGTCCGAGACAAGTAGACCGACTCCTGCCTGCATCTACTACTATTACTCCACTCATCGACCGCTATCCAGCATGCATCTAGAGTATTAAGTTCATAAAAATAGAGTAACACCTTAAGCAAGATGACATGTTGTAGAGGGATAAATTCATGCAATATGATAAAAACCCCATCTTGTTATCCTCGATGGCAACAATACGATACGTGCCTTGCTGCCCCTCATCACTTTGGGAAAGGACACCGCAAGATTGAACCCAAAGCTAAGCACTTCTCCCATTGCAAGAAAGATCAATCTAGTAGGCCAAACCAAACTGATAATTCGAGGAGACTTGCAAAGATAACCAATCATACATAAAAGAATTCATAGAAGATTCAAATATTGTTCATAGATAAACATGATCATAAACCCACAATTCATCGGTCTCAATAAACACATCGCAAAATAAGATTACATCGAATATATCTCCACGAGAGAGGGGGAGAACATTGTATTGAGATCCAAAAAAGAGAGAAGAAGCCATCTAGCTACTAACTATGGACCCGAAGGTCTGAGGAAAACTACTCACACTTCATCGGAGGGGCTATGCTGATGATATAGAAGCCCTCCGTGATCGATGCCCCCTCCGGTGTTGCTCCGGAACAAGCCATAAGATGGGATATCGTGGGTACAAAAGGTTGCGGCGGTGGAATTAGGTTTTTGGCTCCGTATCTGATCGTTTGGGGGTACGTAGGTATATATATGAGGAAGGAGTACGTCGGTGGAGCAATAGGGGGCCCACGAGGGTGGAGGGCGCGCCCTGGGAGGGTAGGCGCGCCCCCTACCTCGTGGCCTCCTCCTTTATTTCTTGATATAGAAGCCCTCCGTGATCGATGCCCCCTCCGGTGTTGCTCCGGAACAAGCCCCAAGATGGGATATTGTGGGTACAAAAGGTTGCGGAGGTGGAATTAGGTTTTTGGCTCCGTATCTGATCGTTTGGGGGTACGTAGGTATATATAGGAGGAAGGAGTACGTCGGTGGAGCAACAGGGGGCCCACGAGGGTGGAGGGCGTGCCCTGGGAGGGTAGGCGCGCCCCCTACCTCGTGGCCTCCTCCTTTATTTCTTGATGTATGGTCCGAGTCTCCTGGATCTTGTTCGTTCTGAAAATCACGTTACTGAAGGTTTCATTCCGTTTGGACTCCGTTTGATATTCCTGTTCTGCGAAACTCTGAAATAGGCAAAAAATAGCAATTCTGGGCTGGGCCTCCGGTTAATAGGTTAGTCCCAAAAATAATATAAAAGTGAATAATATTTCCCAATAATGTCCAAAAAAGTAGATAATATAGCATGGAGCAATCGAAAATTATAGATACATTGGAGACGTATCATCCATTTGTCGTTGTGCACTGGGCCATGTGCCACTTACTTCGTGTTGCTGGAGCTGCCTCGACGACGGCCGCATGAACCATACCGGAGCCGATTCAACCCGCCATTGTTCACGGCGCCGGAGCGGCTCCAACTTCGGATCCGTCCAGAGTCCTAGCGTTGCTTCCTCGTAGCCGTCGACCATCGCAACATCGTTGTTTCCCTGCCGCGAGTCACCACGGCAACCGCGCCGGCCTCACCGATTCGGCGGCTGGACCTGCCTACTCCATGCCGCCAGATAGGTTGCACCCTCATCTCAAATCACTTTATTTATGTGTCAATTGTCTGAATTTTTATTTTGGGCCAATCGATTCCCAATGGGAAGCAGCACCCCTCGAGGCGGCGGAGCTCCTAGGTTGCCGGTCGGCTCGTGTCTAACGTAAGGGTGCGGGGGCACAAGTTCACCGCAGAAGATGCGCTTAGATGGCTATCTTAGAGTTGCGTGGGTTGAAGGTACTGGCACTGCCGGATCTGGATGACGGGGAGTCTTTGTGGGTTGGCCCGGGGGCGACGCAACCACGGCAGTGCGATGGGGTGGGGAGCGGGGTTTTGGCCGGGGCCACGGACGGCGGAGGCAGGCTGCTCTGCCGTTGGTCGCTCGCTCTTCGGGGAAGATTCCTAACAGTGTCAGTCGGGAGGCACAAGACGGCCATCAAGCCATCCGGCGTAGATCGGACAGTATCAAAATAAAATAAAATCGTGTGACCCCAATTTAGTCTTCAGTCAACAGATGTGTGACCACTCTTGTACCTTTTTGTTGATCTCTTAGTGTATTTCTTCAGATGAAAGAGATGTGTCGTTCTTAACATTATGCATTATCTGCATCTTCAGCCACACCGTCTTCCGACTCACCGCAACTGCTCCAACAAGGGAAGCATACACCAGAAGGGAGCTATAATCCCCACTCAACAGTTCCCTGCATCGAATGCGCCTGCCTGACATAGACAGCCACAACAACTACAGGGCCATCGACAAGTCAGCACATGATGCTCTCTCCTATGGATGGCGGCCAGAAAGGTTGTACCCTCATCTTACATGTGTGCAACATTTATGGCTTTGTTATTCATCTAAGCATGGAAAATAGATTATCACATTTCACTGTATATTCATGCTGATCTCTTACAGGTCTTGTTCAGGAGTTAACGTTGTTCCATAGTTCAGCTAAGATACTTGTTCTTTAGGTAACAATGTTCCATAGTTATCATCCATCTTCCAATGCTATCCCGCAGGCTGGTGATTATAGTATTATACCACTTCTAGTATTACCTATGTTGTTCTTTAATACTTTTGTGTGCCATCTAGTTAATCTCGAGTACAAACGATACATATTCTGTAGCTTTCATCTATGTTCTCCCTTTAGTTTTTGAGACCTGTTACTGCTAGTTAACCCCAATCCTACTATTTATGTCGTCTCCTACAGGCACTCATTACATAAATCTAACTATTAGTTGTCTTCCATGCATGTCAGATATAATTGCACACACTGATATATCCACAAGAACCTCACGGAGCAATGTAAAGGCCAATAAACTTGATGTCAATGATACCCAATATGATGGAACATGTAAAGGTAGTTCTTCAGAAGACTTGCAGAAAGATGTTGAATCCTCTTCACCCCACAAGGTCCTTGCTCTAACTTGGCCCGTGATATGAGTACAACCTGCAAATAAAGTCCTGGAGTGTATCTACACTGTTGCAATGCCATGTTCCTAGCATGCTGATCATGCATGTAAATATGTCATGCCTTCCTATTTTTCAGTACCTATTCCATTCATGATAACATGTTTTCAAATTCAAGTAATGTATATGCTTAATTTGGACATCATGCTTTTGAATATCTTATGCATTATTATTCATCAGTATGTACTTCATCTGTCTACCATACAATGTTTTTTTTACACTGAAGTGCTATTCTAGTGCTTTGTTGCATGCCATCTTAGTTTCCCAATCATACACGTGTATGTTGCCTTAGTTTTTTCTGTATGTATTCCTCTAGCATACAATTTTACTTTCAACTAGTGTTTTTTTACTGTGTTGTCATGTCGTATCCCTAGCTCTTAGACCATACTCCCTCCATCCAGATTACATGCTGCCAAAAATGGATAAAAAACGATGTATCTAGAAGTGAAATACGCCTAGACCCATCAATTTTTTTTCCGGATGGAGGGAATACATGTCAATATGTCATGCCTTTATATTCTTCAGTACCTATTCCATCTCTCTGTTGTAGCATGTTTTATAATTGAAGCCCCATTCTTCTATACAAGGCATGCAAGGGGAAGACAACTATGTTAGAATATGAAGGGTTACAAACCAGGTCTTTGCAAAAGATCCAAATGCCAGGAGATAACAAACCAACTCTAGTTTTTATAGATACTGCTCTAGCACAGAGAAACCCAACTCCTACTGATAATAAGCAGATTCCAGTGGCCCAAGAACTAGTCCGCTCCAGTCCAGCAAAAATATGTCAACTCCATTCTAAGAAGCATGTGTGTATCCTTGCATCATGAAATTTTATAGCATGTTGATCATATTTTCCACATGTTTCTTACCAATCTCTCTTTTAGAAAATAAGATTAACAGATAGAAGAATTTCTGCACTGGTATCGTATGTGAGGAAAGATTCTTGCAGGAATTCTCTATGCTCCAATGTAGATGTAAGTACCTGTTGTATATCACTATATTTTTACATCAGCATGTATTTTGTTAATCGGCGTGAATCCAAGCTTTATCTGATCTAAATTTAGATGTAGAAAAATGTATGATTAAAGGCCACAATGTTGATTTTTGTAAGGAAAATTGCCTGTTAGTTTTTCATCCTGAGCTGCATGAGTGTACTATCTCATATCAGTGGGTTTCAATACTTTGGTTCTGTAGTGGGTTTTCAGTGTTGTTTTAACTGTGTTGTCCTGTCGTATCCCTAGCTCTTACATCATACTCCCTCCGTCTGGATTACATGTCGCAGAAATGGATAAAACTAGATGTATCTAGAACTGAAATATGCCTAGACCCATCCATTTATTTTTGGATGTAGGGAATACATGTCAATATGTCATGCCTTTCTATTCTTCAAGACCTATTCCATCTCTCGTCAGTAGCATGTTTTATAATTGAAGCACCATTCTTCTATATAAGGCATGCAAGGGGAAGACGGCTATGTTAGAATCTGAAGGGTTACAAACCAGGTCTTTGCAAAAGATCCAAATGATAGGAGATAATAAAGCGACACCATTTTTCATAGATACTGCTCCAGCACAGAGAAACCCAACTTCCGCTGATAATAAGCAGATTCTAGTGGCCAAAGAACTAGTCCGCTCTAGTCCAGCAAAAGAATCTCAACTCCATTGTAAGAAGCGTCTGTGTATCCTCGCATCATGAAATTTTATAGCATTCTGATCATATTTTCTACATGTTTCTTACCCATCTCTCTTTTAGAAAATAAGGTTAAATGATAGAAGACTTCCTTCATTGGGATTATATTCGAGGAAAATATCTTGCGGGGATTCTCTTTGCTCCATTGCTGATGTATGTACACATTGTATATCACTATATTTTTACATCAGCATGTATTTTGTTAATCAGCGTGAATCCAACCTTTATCTGATCTAAAATTACTTGTAGCAAAATGTTAAAGTCACCAATGTTGATTTTTGTAAAGAAAACTGCCTGGTAGTTTTGCATACTGAGATGCATGAGTGTACTATCTCATCTCATGCACATTACTGAATTGTAGTGCTGCTCTAGTTGCCCATTCATTCATTGTGTCAATGTTGCTTTCGTATTAGCTTACCTAACTGATGATAGCTGTGCCATATTGTGTTAATTTGGTCTTGGCTAGTTGCCCAAACGTTCATTGTGCCAATGTTGCTTTCCTATTATCTAACTTGGCCAATGATAGCAATGCTAGTGTGTTAATTTGGTGCAGGCTGCTGAAGATAAGAAGACAAACTTTGAAAACAGCAAGGTACCCCCATTGTTTCTTTCCAATAAATCTAGGCCAGGTAATATGGCAATAAATCATGATTAGTCTATTTGGTTTCCCTCCTAATTTATGTTATGATGTAGTGGTCGAGACACTCTCCACTATCAATAATACAAGCCTGCCAAAATCACCATCTTAATCTGTTCAGTATCCACTGTCTCGAATGCAACGGAAAAAATGTATGTTTGTGAACCAATTAATGGTTGACGCAATGATGGAAATGGTGGAGGAATCAGAGGTGCAGAGTCGTGTGACGCAACAACTGATCAATGTTTTCAGAGATAGTGTAGCAAAGCATCAAGAACTTCCCACATGCTTATGGGCGTCATCCGTGCTGAGGTTGCAGATTGTGACATTATAGATCGTTAGATTCTGTTCATTTATTTGCACTGGCATCAATCTTTGATTGCCAAGTGGATGTAATTTCCTGTAATATATGCTTGATGTGCAACGTTTTTCGATGTATTCCGTACCTTTGCTTGATCGGTTTTGGTCCTGTGCATAATTGCTCATCGTAATGGGCTCAAATTATATAATTTGGCCTAAAGACATGTACGGACTTTAGTGGTCCCATTAAGGTAATGGGCTGTTTCCAGGCCAAAAGTTAATGGTCGGCCCTCTTAACTCCCTGGTCATTAACAGGCCTACATCAAAGCGGGCAACAGGTGGGCCCAATTGATTTCAGGGGCCGTTAACAGGCCGTTACTAAGTTCGGGTTACATATGGCCCAACTATACTGTGGGCCTTTAGTAGGCCGAAAGAGACAGCGGGCTTGTACTGGATCATGAAGAGCATGGGCCGCCAAGAGGCCGAAAGTCAGGTCGTATTGTAAATGGCCCAACTGTGTTGTGGGCCTTTAGCAAGCCGAAAGAGAAACCGGGTTGGTATTGGACCATGAAGGGCATGGGTCGTTAAAAAGGCCAAAACTCATGTCTGACTAAAATGGCCCAACTCATTTATGGTCCATTAAGAGGTTGAAAGGCACACAGGGCCGGGAATTGGCCCAACACTTAAATGGGTCGCTAAAAGGCCAAAACTCAGGTCCGACTACAAATGGCCCAACTGATATATGGGCCGTCAACAGGCTGAAAGACACACCGGGCCGGAAATTGGCCCAACACTTAAATGGGTCGCTAAAAGGCCGAAACTCAGGTCCCACTACAAATGGCCCAACTGATTTATGGGCCGTAAACAGGCTGAAAGACACACCGGGCAGAAATTAGCCCAACATTTAAATGGGTCGCTAAAAGGCCGAAAGATGTACATCGTGATAATTGGCCCATCCATTGAATGGGCCGTTAACAGGCCGAACTCTCATCGTGCCGATAATGAGCCCAAATTTATAGCGGGATGTTAACGGGCTCGAACTGACGATGGGCTTTAATGGTGTCAAATCTTTAACGAGTCGTTGACGGGCCGAATTGGCACATCTTGTATGGTCCATGGGCTTAAATGGACCTGACAAAAGTAGGCCTTATATGGGTGGGCCTTTTTCACCAGAATGGGCCACTATTGGGCCGTGCCACGTGGCGACCTATCATAGGCGCCTCCTGTCCAATGAGTGGATGACATTTGTCCCAACGGTGAGGCAACACGTGTTTCCTCCGGCCAATGATGATTTTACACGTGGAAAATCCCCATTGGTCTGGGCTGTTAACGGGTTATCGGATCCAAAACCGGACCCGATAGCTTAACAGCGTTCCGTTACGGTGGACGCCATGTGTCGGTCACCCTTGACTAAGCTTATACGCTGCGTGATTTATCATCATGGAAGTGGACACTTCCGTGATGATAATTTTGGTAATGTCATGGAACACTTCTACGACAGCACATGTATGACTATTTTCATTCTCTCATAAAATTGTCATGGATGTACATGCATGACAAAAAACGCGACCTACTATGACAAACACGCATCATCACTGAAGTGTATTTTTTTTTGTAGTGATGGGTCCTTATAGTGAGCTAATAAGGGAAGCTACTCCTCATTGTCGGAGATAACGATGACGATTGGCTCCTTGGACATGGAAGAGGGCGAGGCCTCCGCATCGTGGGTGCCCTCATTGTAGTGGTGAGTTGCCTGAGCCGCTCCGGGCACCAACCTGCTGGCTCTCGAGATGAGGTAAGCACGTACACACTGAGAAAACACCTCGTAGTCTTCGTCGAAGGCACCGACGGTGGCCTCGAGAAAATGCCATGAACTGCCGTTTAAAGCAGCGAACCGCGTCGCGGCATCGGTGCGCGAGGCGTCAATGGTGTCCTCGACGGCGAGATGCTCCTCCAAGATCCGGGGGTCGGCACGAATGGCAGCCATCGCGACCTTATCTGCACGTGCGGCTGTGATTTGCTTCTCTGCTGCCAAATGCTCCTTGAGATCCTGGCTATACTGCATGCACCATGGCTTAGGCCGGCACTTATTTGGTGGAGGGGTCGGTGATTTGGGTGGAAGGTGTCGCGCACACGCCGGCGGACGGGGCATGTGGGATGTGGAAGGAGGAGGAGGATGGGGGTCGGGTGTGGATTACCTACCTGGATAGGCGAGGCCGACAGCGTGAAGGAGGGTCGCCAGCGAGGAGGCGGCGGCGCTGCAAGCAAGAGAAGGTTTCAACTTGGAAAGGAAGGCGGAAAGAGGGGAAATATGGCATTTGGTAAAGGGGGGGGGAGGTAGATATTTCTGCGGAAGCCAAAAATTTGGAATCGCTTCAGCCAAAAAACTGGTGCGCAAAGTGTCATCAGACACGGTCCCTTATTCAGACACGGTCCGAAGATATTTTGTGCTGCATCTCACACGGTCGGTTATAGTAAACTCTGTGGGATCTACTTGATTTTTCGTCTTGATTTGAATTACATAATGGGGTCACAGTGGCCATGGCCGGTGTTTGAATTGCTAGACCTTTTATCTACAATGATCATGAAAGAATTGGAATTACTCACGGTTCGTTTGGACATTTTTATGCATTAAGTGAGTTTTCAATGCATTTATGTGCATAATTCAAATTTAAACAACATGCGCATGCTCCAGTGCATATAAATTCGTTGAAAAATCAAATCTTTGTCCTTGGGTGCATGCTTAGGTCGCATGCAAGAAATGGGAATGAATTTCAAACACCATGGTACAGTTGATTGCCGGCAAAACATTCAGATGCGTGGTTTTTAAATTCTAATAAATCCAAAACTCGTCTGATGTTCATGAAACTTGGCATGCTATCATGGAGCGGCATCAACATGCCGTGGTATAAATTTTGTCCCATTTGGGGCAGGTTTGGGTATATGCTTCTCACAAACCGGAGCTTCTCACAACAAGCATGATGGTTTTCGGTAAGGAACGTCCCACCTTTGTGGAGAAACGATATCCATTGCCTCTTATTGCTTTCAAGTTTTTTTCTCGTGTCAACATTGAACAATATGAGTGTTGTGTGAATTCTTGTGATTTTTCAGGGTTCGTTTGGACATTTTTATGCATTAAGTGAGTTTTCAATGCATTTATGAGCATATTTCAAATATGAACTACATGCGCATGCTCTAGTGCATATAAATTGACTGAAAAATCAAATCTTTGTCCTAGGGTGCATGCTTCCGTCCCATGCAAGAAATGGGAATGAATTTCAAACACCATGGCACCGTTGATTGCCGGCAAAACATTGAGATGCCTGGTTTTTAAATTCTAGTATATCCAGAACTCATCTAAAATTCATGAAACTTGGCATGCTATCATGGAAGGGCACCCGACATGCCGTGGTACAAATTTTGTCCCATTTGGGGAAGGTTTGAGTACATGCTTCTCACAAACCGGAGCTTCTCACAACAAGCATGATGGTTTTCGGTAGGGAACGTGTCACCTTTGGGGACAAAACGATATCCATTGCCTCTTATTGCTTTCAAGTTTTTTTCTCGTGTCAACATAGAACAACAGGAGTGTTGTGTGAATTTTTGTGATTTTTCAGGGTTCGTTTGGACTTTTTATGCATTAAGCGAGTTTTCAATGCATTTATGTGCATAATTCAAATATGAACTACATGCGCATGCTCCATTGCATATAAATTCATTGAAAAATCAAATCTTTATCCTTGGGTGCATGCTTAGGTCCCATGCAAGAAATGGGAATGAATTTCAAACACCATGGCACCGTTGATTGCCGGCAAAACATTGAGATGCCTGGTTTTAAAATTCTAGTAAATCCAAAACTCGTCTGAAATTCATGAAACTTGGCATGCTATCATGGAAGGGCACCCGACATGCCGTGGTACAAATTTTGTCCCATTAGGGGCATGTTTGGGTATATGCTTCTCACAAACGGGAGCTTCTCACAACAGGCATGATGGTTTTTGGTAGGGAACGTCCCACACCTTTGGGGACGACACGATATCCGTTGCATCTTATTGCTTTCATGTTTTTTTCTCGTGTCAACATAGAACAACTGGAGTGTAGTCTGAATTTTTGTGATTTATCGGGGGTCGTTTGGACTTTTTATGCATTAAGTGAGTTTTCAATGCATTTATGTGCATAATTCAAATTTGAACTACCTGCGCATGCTCCAGTGTATATAAATTCGTTGAAAAATCAAATCTTTGTCCTTGGGTGGATGCTTAGGTCCCATGCAAGAAATGGGAATGAATTTCAAAACACCATGGCACCGTTGATTGCAGACAAAACATTGAGATGCCTGGTTTTCAAATTCTACTAAATCCAAAACTCGTCTGAAATTCATGAAACTTGGCATGCTATCATGGAAGGGCACCCGACATGCCGTGGTACAAATTTTGTCCCATTTGGGGCAGGTTTGGGTATAAGCTTCTCACAAATCAGAACTTCTAACAACAAGCATGATGGTTTCGATAGGGAATGTACCACCATTGGGGACGAGACGATATACGTTGCCTCTTATTTCTTTAAAAAAAATTCTAGACTGAACATAGAACAACAAGATTGTTGTGTTCAATCTTGGAATTTTCCGGGGTTCGTTTGGCCTTCTTTATACATGAACTGGGTTTTCTAGGCATTTTATGTGCATAATTAAAATTTTAACTACAAGCACATGCTCCAATGCACTAAAGTTGGTTGAAAAATCACATGTGTGTCCTAGGGTGAATTTTTAGGTCCCATGCAAGAGATGGGAATGAAATTCAAACACCACGGCAGTGTTGATTGCCGGCAAAATGTTGAGATGCCTGGTTTTAAATTCTAGTAAATCCAAAACTCGTCTGAAATTCGTGAAACTTGGCATGCTATCATGGAGCGAGATCAACATGCCGTGGTGAAAATCTTGTCCCATTTAGGGCAGGTTCAGGTATAACCTTCTCGCAAACCAGAGCTTCTCACAACAAGCATGATGGTTTCGATAGGGAACGTCCCACTTTTGGGGACGAAACGATATCCATTGCCTCTTATTTGCTTTCAAATATTTTCTAGTGTCAACATAGAACAACAAGAGTGTTGTGTCAATTTTTGTGATTTTTTGGGAATTGTTTGGACATTTTTATGCATTAACTGGGTTTTCTAGGCATTTTATGTGCATAATTCAAATTTGAACTACAAGCACATGCTCCACTGCACTAAGGTTGGTTAAAAAATATAATATGTGTCCTTGGGTGAATTTCTAGGTCCCATGCAAGAGATGGGAATGAAATTCAAACACCAGGGAACTGTTGATTGCTGGCAAAACATTGAGATGCCTGGTTTTTAAATTCTAGTAATCCAAAAATCGTCTGAAATTCATGAAACATGGCATGCTATCCTGGAGCGGCATCAACATGCCGTGTTAAAAAATTTGTCCCATTTGGGGCAGGTTCGGGCATATGCTTCTCACAAACCAAAGCTTCTCACAACAAGCATGATGGTTACGGTAGGGAACGTCCCACCTTTGGGATCAAACGATATACCTTGCCTCTTATTGCTTTCAAAAAATTTGTCGTGTCAACATAGAACAACAGGAGTGTTGTGTCAATTTTTGGGATTTTTTGGTGTTTGTTTGGACATTTTTTATGCACTAAATGAGTTTTCAATGCATTCATGTGAATAATTCAAATTTCAAGTACATGCACATGCTCTAGTGCATATAAATTGGTTGAAAAATCATATTTCTGTCCTTGGGTGCATGCTTAGGTCCCATGCATGAAATGGGAATGAATTTCAAACACCAGGGCATGGTTGATTGCTGGCAAAACATTGAGATGCCTGATTTTTAAATTCTAGTAAATCCAAAACTCGTCTGAAATTCATGAAACTTGGCATGATTTCATGGAGCGGCATCAACATGCCGTGGTAAAAATTTTGTCCCGTTTTGGGCAGGTCTGGGTATATGCTTCTCACAAACCAGAGCTTCTCACAACAAGCATCATGGTTTCGGTAGGGAACGTCCCACCTTTGGGGACGAAACGATATCCACTGCCTCTTATTGCTTCCAAAAATTTTCTCGTGTCAACATAGAACAACAGGAGTGTTGTGTCATTTTTTGTGATTTTTCGGGGTTCTTTTGGACATTTTTATGCACTAATTGGTTTTTCAATGCATTTATGTGCATAATTCAAATTTGAACTACATGCACATGCTCAAGTGCGTATAAATTGGTTGAAAAATCAAATCTGTGTCCTTGGGTGCATGCTTAGGTCCCATGCAATAAATAGGAATGAATTTCAAACACCCTGACACCCTTGATTGCCGGCAAAAGATTGAGATGCCTGGTTTTTAAATTCTACTAAATTCAGAACTCGTCTGAAATTCATGAAACTTGGCATGCTATCATGGAAGGGCACCCGACATGCCGTGGTACAAATTTTGTCCCATTAGGGGCATGTTTGGGTATATGCTTCTCACGAACCGGAGCTTCTCACAACAAGCATGATGGTTTTCGGTAGGGAACGTCCCACCTTTGGGGATGAGACGATATCCGTTGCCTCTTATTGCTTTCAAGTTTTTTTCTCGTGTCAACATAGAACAACGGGAGTGTTGTCTGAATTTTTGTGATTTTTCGGGGTTCGTTTGGAATTTTTAATGCATTAAGTGAGTTTTCAATGCATTTATGTGCGTCAAATTTGAACTACATGCGCATGCTCCAATGCATATAAATTCGTTGAAAAATCAAATATTTGTCCTTGGGTGCATGCTTAGGTCCCATGCAAGAAATGGGAATGAATTTCGACCATGGCACCGTTGATTGCAGACAAAACATTGAGATGCCTAGTTTTTTAATTCTAGTAAATCCAAAACTCGTCTGAAATTCATGAAACTTGGCATGCTATCATGGAAGGGCACCCGACATGCCGTGGTACAAATTTTGTCCCATTTGGGGCAGGTTTGGGTATAAGCTTCTCACAAATCAGAACTTCTCACAACAAGCATGATGGTTTCGATAGGGAATGTACCACCTTTGGGGACGAGACGATATACGTTGCCTCTTATTGCTTTAAAAAAATTTCTAGAGTGAACATAGAACAACAAGAGTGTTGTGTTCAATCTTGGAATTTTCCGGGGTTCGTTTGGCCTTCTTTATAGATGAACTGGGTTTTCTAGGCATTTTATGTGCATAATTAAAATTTTAACTACAAGCACATGCTCCAATGCACTAAAGTTGGTTGAAAAATCACATGTGTGTCCTTGGGTGAATTTCTAGGTCCCATGCAAGAGATGGGAATGAAATTCAAACACCACGGCAGTGTTGATTACCGACAATATGTTGAGATGCCTGGTTATTAAATTCTAGTAAATCCAAAACTCGTCTGAAATTCATGAAACTTGGCATGCTATCATGGAGCAAGATCAACATGCCGTGGTGAAAATTTTGTCCCATTTGGGGCAGGTTCAGGTATATGCTTCTCACAAACCGGAGCTTCTCACAACAAGGATGATGGTTTTCGGTAGGGAACGTCCCACCTTTGGGGACGAGACGATATCCGTTGCCTCTTATTGCTTTCAGGTTTTTTTTGTGTCAACATAGAACAACAGGAGTGTTGTGTGAATTTTTGTGATTTTTCAGGGTTCGTTTGGATATTTTATGCACTAAGTGAGTTTTCAATGCATTTATGTGCATAATTCAAATTTGAACTACATGCACATGCTCCAGTGCATATAAATTCATTGAAAAATCAAATCTTTGTTCTTGGGTGCATGCTTAGGTCCCATGCAAGAAACGGGAATGATTTTCAAACACCATGGCACCATTGATTGCCGGCAAAACATTGAGATGCCTGGTTTTTAAATTCTAGTAAATCCAGAACTCATCTGAAATTCATGAAACTTGGCATGCTATCATGGAAGGGCACCCGATATGCCGTCGTACAAATTTTATCCCATTTGGGGCAGGTTTGGGTATATGCTTCTCACAAACCGGAGCCTCTCACAACAAGCATCATGGTTTTCGATAGGGAACGTCCCACCTTTGGGGACGAAATGATATCCATTGCCTCTTATTACTTTCAAGTTTTTTTCTCGAGTCAACATAGAACAACAGGAGTGTTGTCTAAATTTTTGTGATTTTTCGGGGTTCGTTTGGACTTTTTATGCATTAAGTGAGTTTTCAATGCATTTATGTGCATAATTCAAATATGAAATACATGCGCATGCTCCATTGCATATAAATTCATTGAAAAATAAAATCTTTATCCTTGGGTGCATGCTTAGGTCCCATGCAAGAAATGGGAATGAATTTCAAACACCATGGCACCGTTGATTGCCGGCAAAACATTGAGATGCCTGGTTTTTAAATTCTAGTAAATCCAAAACTCGTCTAAAATTCATGAAGCATGGCATGCTATCATGGAAGGGCACCCGACATGCCGTGGTCCAAATTTTGTCCCATTAGGGGCATGTTTGGGTATATGCTTCTCACAAACCGGAGCTTCTCACCACAAGCATGATGGTTTTTGGTAGGGAACGTCCCACCTTTGGGGATGAGACGATATCCGTTGCCTCTTATTGCTTTCAAGTTTTTTTTCTCGTGTCAACATAGAACAACAGGAGTGTTGTCTGAATTTTTGTGATTTTTCGGGGTTCTTTTGGACTTTTTATGCATTAAATGAGTTTTCAATGCATTTATGTGCATAATTCAAATTTGAACTACATGCGCATGCTCCAGTGCATATAAATTGGTTAAAAAATCAAATCTGTGTCCTTGGGTGCATGCTTAGGTCCCATGCAATAAATAGGAATGAATTTCAAACACCATGACACCGTTGATTGCCAGCAAAACATTGAGATGCCTGGTTTTTAAATTCTACTAAATCCAGAACTCGTCTGAAATTCATGAAACTTGGCATGCTATCATGGAAGGGCACCCGACATGCCGTGGTACAAATTTTGTCCCATTTGGGGCAGGTTTTCATATATGCTTCTCATAAACCGGAGCTTCTCACAACAAGCATGATGGTTTTCGCTAGGGAACGTCCCACCTTTGGGGACGAAACGATATCCATTGCCTCTTATTGATTTCAAGTTTTTTTCTTGTGTCAACATAGAACAACAGGAGTGTTGTGTGAATTTTTGTGATCTTTCGGGGTTCGTTTGGACTTTTTATACATTAAGTGAGTTTTCAATGCATTTATGTGCATAATTTAAATTTGAACTACATGCGCATGCTCCAGTGCATATAAATTCGTTGAAAAATAAAAACTTTGTCCTTGGGTGCATGCTTAGGTCGCATGCACGAAATGGGAATGAATTTCAAACACCATGGCACCGTTGATTGCAGACAAAACATTGAGATGTCTGGTTTTTAAATTCTAGTAAATCCAAAACTCGTCTGAAATTCATGAAACTTGGCATGCTATCATGGAAGGGCACCCGACATGCCGTGGTACAAATTTTGTCCCATTTGGGGTGGGTTTGGGTATAAGCTTCTCACAAATCAGAACTTCTCACAACAAGCATGATGGTTTCGATAGGGAATGTACCACCTTTGGGGACGAGACGATATACGTTGCCTCTTATTGCTTTAAATTTTTTCTAGAGTGAACATAGAACAACAAGAGTGTTGTGTTCAATCTTGGAATTTTCCGGGGTTCGTTTGGCCTTCTTTATACATGAACTGGGTTTTCTAGGCATTTTATGTGCATAATTAAAATTTTAACTACAAGCACATGCTCCAATGCACTAAAGTTGGTTGAAAAATCACATGTGTGTCCTTGGGTGAATTTCTAGGTCCCATGCAAGAGATGGGAAAGAAATTCAAACACCACAGCAGTGTTGATTACCGGCAAAATTTTGAGATGCCTTCTTATTGAATTCTAGTAAATCCAAAACTCGTCTGAAATTCATGAAACTTGGCATGCTATCATGGAGCAAGATCAACATGCCGTGGTGAAAATTTTGTCCCATTTGGGGCAGGTTCAGTTATAAGCTTCTCACAAACCAGAGCTTCTCACAACAAGCATGATGGTTTCGATAGGGAACGTCCCACCTTTGGGATCAAACGATATACATTGCCTCTTATTGCTTTTAAAAAAATTCATGAAACTTGGTTTTCTAGGCATTTTATGTGCATAATTCAAATTTGAACTACAAGCACATGCTCCACTGCACTAAGGTTGGTTGAAAAATATAATATGTGTCCTTGGGTGAATTTCTAGGCCACATGCAAGAGATGGGAATGAAATCCGAACACCATGGAACTGTTGATTGCTGGCAAAACATTGAGATGCCTGGTTTTTAAATTTTAGTAATCCAAAACTCGTCTGAAATTCATGAAACATGGCATGCTATCACGGAGCGGCATCAACATGCCGTGTTAAAGAATTTGTCGCATTTGGGGCAGGTTCGGGCATATGCTTCTCACAAACCGAAGCTTCTCACAACAAGCATGATGGTTTCGGTAGGGAACGTCCCACCTTTGGGATCAAACGATATACATTGCCTCTTATTGCTTTCAAAAAAATTCTCGTGTCAACATAGAACAACATGAGTGTTGTGTCAATTTTTTTGATTTTTCGGCGTTCGTTTGGACATTTTTTATGCACTAAATGAGTTTTCAATGCATTTATGTGAATAATTGAAATTTAAAGTACATGCACATGCTCTAGTGCATATAAATTGGTTGAAAAATCATATTTCTGTCCTTGGATGCATGCTTAGGTCCCATGCAAGAAATGGGAATGAATTTCAAACACCAGGGCATGGTTGGTTGCCGGCAAAACATTGAGCTGCCTCATTTTTAAATTCTAGTAAATCCAAAACTCGTCTGAAATTCATGAAACTTGGCATGATTTCATGGAGCGGCATCAACATGCCGTGGTAAAATTTTTGTCCCATTTTGGGCAGGTCTTGGTATATGCTTCTCACAAACCAGAGCTTCTCACAACAAGCATCATGGTTTCGGTAGGGAACGTCCCACCTTTGGGGACGAAACGATATCCACTGCCTCTTATTGCTTCCAAAAAATTTCTCGTGTCAACATAGAACAACAGGAGTGTTGTGTCATTTTTTGGGATTTTTCGGGGTTCTTTTGGACATTTTTATGCACTAATTGGTTTTTCAATGCATTTATGTGCATAATTCAAATTGGAACTACATGCACATGCTCCAGTGCGTATAAATTGGTTGAAAAATCATATCTGTGTCCTTGGATGCATGCTTAGGTCCCATGCAATAAATAGGAATGAATTTCAAACACCATGACACTGTTGATTGCCGGCAAAACATTGAGATGCCTGGTTTTTAAATTCTACTAAATTCAGAACTCGTCTGAAATTCATGAAACTTGGCATGCTATCATGGTAGGGCACCTGACATGCTGTGGTACAAATTTTGTCCCATTTGGGGCAGGTTTGGGTATATGCTTCACACAAGCCGGAGCTTCTCACAATAAGCATGATGGTTTTCGGTAGGGAACGTCCCACCTTTGGGGACGAAACGATATCCATTGCCTCTTATTGCTTTCAAGTCTTTTTCTCATGTCAACATAGAACAAGAGTTTCCAATGCATTTATGTGCATAATTTAAATTTGAACTACATGCGCATGCTCCAGTGCATATAAATTCGTTGAAAAATAGAAATTTTGTCCTTGGGTGCATGCTGAGGTCGCATGCAAGAAATGGGAATGAATTTCAAACACCATGGCACCATTGATTGCCGGCAAAACATTGAGATGCCTGGTTTTTAATTTCTAGTAAATCCAAAACTCGTTTGAAATTCATGAAACTTGGCATGCTATCATGGAAGGGCACCCGACATGTAGTCGTACAAATTTTGTCCCATTTGGGGCATGTTTGGGTATATGCTTCTCACAAACCGGAGCTTCTCACAACAAGGATAATGGTTTTCGGTAGGGAACGTCCCACCTTTGGGGACGAAACGATATCCGTTGCCTCTTATTGCTTTCAGGTTTTTTTCTCGTGTCAACATAGAACAACAGGAGTGTTGTGTGAGTTTTTGTGATTTTTCGGGGTTCGTTTGGACATTTTATGCATTAAGTGAGTTTTCAATGCATTTATGTGCATAATTCAAATTTTGAACTACATGCGCATGCTCAAGTGCATATAAATTCGTTGAAAAATTAAATATTTGTCCTTGGGTGCATGCTTAGGTCCCATGCAAGAAATGGGAATGAATTTCAAACACCATGGCACCGTTGATTGCCGGCAAAACATTGAGATGCCTGGTTTTTAAATTCTAGTAAATCCAGAACTCATCTGAAATTCATGAAACTTGGCATGCTATCATGGAAGGGCACCCGACATGCCGTTGTACAAATTTTTTCACATTTGGGGCAGGTTTGGGTATATGCTTCTCACAAACCGGAGCTTCTCATAAAAAGCATGATGGTTTTCGATAGGGAACGTCCCACCTTTTGGGACGAAACGATATCCATTGCCTCTTATTGCTTTCAAGTTTTTTTCTCGTGTCAACATAGAACAACAGGAGTGTTGTGTGAATTTTTGTGATCCTTCAGGGTTCGTTTGAACTTTTTATGCATTAAGTGAGTTTTCAATGCATTTATGTGCATAATTTAAATTTGAACTACATGCGCATGCTCTAGTGCATATAAATTCGTTGAAAAATCAAAACTTTGTCCTTGGATGCATGCTTAGGTCCCATGCAAGAAATGGGAATGAATTTCGAACACCATGGCCCCCTTGATTGCCGGCAAAACATTGAGATGCCTGGTTTTTAAATTCTAGTAAATCCAAAACTCGTCTGAAATTCATGAAACTTGGCATGCTATCATGGAAGGGCACCCGACATGCCGTGGTACAAATTTTGTCCCATTTGGGGCAGGTTTGGGTATATGCTTCTCACAAACCGGAGCTTCTCACAACAAGCATGATGGTTTTCGATAGGGAACGTCCCACCTTTGGGGACGAAAAGATATCCATTGCCTCTTATTGCTTTCAAGTTTTTTTCTCGTGTCAACATAGAACAACAGGAGTGTTGTGTGAATTTTTGTGATCTTTCGGGGTTCGATTGGACTTTTTATGAATTAAGTGAGTTTTCAATGCATTTATGTGCATAATTTAAATTTGAACTAAATGTGCATGCTCCAGTGCATATAAATTCGTTGAAAAATCAAAACTTTGTCCTTGGATGCATGCTTAGGTCCCATGCAAGAAATGGGAATGAATTTCGAACACCATGGCCCTCTTGATTGCCGGAAAAACATTGAGATGCCTGGTTTTTAAATTCTAGTAAATCCAAAACTAGTCTGAAATTCATGAAACTTGGCATGCTATCATGGAAGGGCACCCGACATGCCGTGGTACGAATTTTGTCGCATTTGGGGCATGTTTTGGTATATGCTTCTCACAAACCGGAGCTTCTCACAACAAGGATGATGGTTTTCGGTAGGGAACGTCCCACCTTTGGGGACGAGACGATATCCGTTGCCTCTTATTTCTTTCAATTTTTTTTCTCGTGTCAACATAGAACAATAGGAGTGTTGTGTGAATTTTTGTGATTTTTCGGGGTTCGTTTGGACATTTTATACATTAAGTGAGTTTTCAATGCATTTATGTGCATAATTCAAATTTCAACTACATGTGCATGCTCCAGTGCATATAAATTCGTTGAAAAATAAAAACTTTGTCCTTGGGTGCATCCTCAGGTCCCATGCAAGAAATGGGAATGAATTTCTAACACCATGTCACTGTTGATTGCCGGCAAAACATTGAGATGCCTGGTTTTTAAATTCTAGTAAATCCAAAACTCGTTTAAAATTTGTCGGGGTACTAGAGTAGGGGTACCCTAGTATCCCGTACTCGTGCATGGACAGTTGTAGCACCCCGCGGCAGGGTTTGCCTCGTCACCGCCAAGATCCTCCGTGGCTCCTTTGGAGCCATTCAAGAACAAAGTATTTTATTAAGAAGACAGGGCCCCGGCAAGAGGAGCTTGCCGGGAAGGCCCTCATGGCATCACGAAGACAAGGCCCGGCAAGAGGTGCTTGCCGGGAAGGCTCAGGCGACAAGCCTCGGACGCGACAATTCGGCCGTGGCAGGCGCTGCAGCGGCAAGCAAACTCTCTCATCTCCGCTCCAGCTCATCCGGCGTGTCGCCATGGGACCGTTCCATGCGGCGGCGTGTCGAGTGCAGCCGGCGGAGCGGCGATAGCGGCGACAAGCTTGCCATCGTGGCGGCGGAGGTGCACTGACGGTCTCTGTTGCACTTTGTTTGGCGACACCGACGGGCATTTATTGCTTTTGTCCTTTGCCGCCGGTGTCGCCCAAAAGGCAACAGAGACCGTCAGTGCGCCTCCGCCGCCACGATGGCAAGCTTGTCAGCGCCGCTTATCGCTGCTCTCCGCTGGCTGCACAGCCTCTCGACATGCGCGCATGGAACGGTCCCATGGCGACACGTCGCTGGATGAGCTGGAGCGGAGATGGAGAGAGTTTTCTTGCCGCGGCAAGCGCCTTGCCGCGGCCGAATCTTTGTCGCGTCCGGAGGCTTGTCGCGCTCCGAGGCTTCCCGGCAAGCTCCTCTTGTCGGGGCCTTATCTTCTGCATGCCTTGAGTGGCCTTCCCAACAAGCTCCTCTTGCCGGGGCCTTGTCATTTTAGTCAAATACTTTGTTCTTGAATGGCTCCAAAGGAACCACGGAGGATCTCGGCGGTGACGAGGCAAACCCTGCCGCTGGGTGTTATAACTGTCTGCAGGCACGAGCACGGGATACTAGGGTACCCCTACTCTAGTACACCTACAGGAGCCCCCGGCCTGGCCAGACACGGTGCCGAAGCGCCGGGCCAGGCCCAAAACAAAGGCACGCCCACACGCCGCCTCGACCACGCCGCAACTTCGCCTTCGACCCACCACGATCCCCACTAACGGCACGCACCGGACGTGGGCGTCATGCGAGAGATCGTGGGCGTGGTCGTGGGGGTTTCTTTATTAGGAAAAGCGGGCGTCCGCCCCCTCTCCCTCTTTATAAGCGGAGGAAACAGGGGCAGGCCGTCCACTCTGCCATCGCTGTCTTGTCAAGAAAACCACCACCGCTCCCCTCTTCTCCTCCGGTGCGAAGAGAGCAGCGCCCCAGCCCCCTTTCGCCCCAAGCGGCCTCCTCCGCCGCCCTCGCCATGGCTCCGAAAGCCGATAAGGAGAAGGGCGTCAAGTCGGCCGAGGCGCAGCGGCTCGCGGCGCTGCGCAAGGAGCGGGCCATCTTCCCCCCGCAGCTCGGCACAAGGGAGCTGCGGGACATCTTCTACCTCTTCTGGTCGATGGAGACGCGTGCGCATCCGCGCACGAGGGTACTCCCCGCCTCCACCTTTGATTTGGGCCCAACAGGGTACCCCCTTTTCGCTCTTTTCTTCTATTGCGGGCCTTGCCCGCCCTTTTCCGAGTTCTTCTGCGACATCATGAACACGTTTGGCCTCCGCCTCCTTGATTTCACCCCCAACGCCGTCTTGACCATGGCAGTTTTCGCGCATCTTTGCGAAAACTTTGTCGGAGTCCACCCAAATGTGGCACTCTTCCGCCATTTCTTTGTGCCTGCCGAGAGAGGAGAGCCACTTGCCGGAGGGATAGCCTGGGTCTCTAGGATCGGCAAGAAAGAGGCCTACACGGAAGGAGAGTTCCGCAACAAGTGGGAGGAGTGGAGAGCCAATTGGTGTTGGGTCATAGAGGAGAACCCGCAGCCCTTCACCGCCAGGCGCCAAACCCCAATAGTGCGCGGCAGAGATTGAGTAACTTGGCGCCGGAGGACGAAGTTGAAGATAGTCGTGACCGGATTTTGCGCCTCGGGCTTGCCAGACTAACCGTAGGAGCGGTTGGCGCAGACTTCCTTCGCCGCCGTGACGCTTCCCTTGCAGGAAAGGAGGAGGCCTGCCGGGAGTTCCAAAATGCGGCAGACATTATGAGGTTGCGCCCAGGCCTGAACCGGAACTTCACCGTCTCTTGAGCTGGACGCGATGCTGCTCGAGCTGTTCAAGAACGACCCGACCACACCGAGTGGTTTAGGTTGCCGCTGGGGTCGTCCCATTGTGCAACAACTCGGCGCTCGACCGCATCCGCGCCATGATGCCGTTGTGCGATTCCCATGGGATCATTCCAACCTGGCAGGAGCCCCCCGACGATGTCGTGCAGCAGTTCTTCGACGATTTGGAAGAAGTGCCGATCCGCTCCGATGAGCAGAAAAGGCTCACCCGCGACACCACCGACCAGGAGATGGCGCGGATTGCCACCAGGGTGGAGGAGGCGGCAGCAGCCGCTGCCGCTGGAGCCTTCGGGTTCACCGTGGAGGAGGCGGACGCGGCGAAGGCGGCAAGCCTTGCCGAGCGAGGGGAGGTCGCCGGCGAGGACGAGCTTGTCGAGCCCGAGGCCGGGTCGAGTGGACCCGTCGAGGGCGCTTTCTTCTCCACCACCCAGCGACTTGCCGCCAAGAGAGCCCCTGCTCCGCCGAAGAGGCGCTCCGCAAGGCCGGAGACGAGTCGGGCGGCAGATCGCCCACAAGAAGAAGCGCCAGCGACGCGCTTCCACCGCTGCAAGCGAGGTTGCCATGGAGCGCCCACACCGCTGCGACAAGCTGGGCGGGATCTTCGTGCCACCGCTGACGCCCGCTTAAGCGGCCAAGAGAGCCCACTCCCCGCCTCGTCGCACCGCAAAGTAGCCGGAGTTTGACTTCTCCGCCAGCCCGAGGAGGAAGGCGAAGAGTAAGCTCTTGAGATTTTGTGCTTGTATTTCTTCAATTTTATTGCTTCATCTTGAATCTGATTTTCTTCGTTCTGGACTCTTTCCTTTTTCGTGACGCTGGCCCAGAGCGTCGAAGAGGGCCAAGATCCCGACGGTCGTCGTTGAGGACGATTCTCCCGTGGCAACAGGGGACGCGTCCGAGACTCCCTTGCCGGACCCGGCAACCCTTCCTCAGTGCAGCCCCCAGCACAGCCCCCAGAGTAAGTGTGCAATTTTCTCCTTACTATTAGGTGCGCAAGGGTGCCCTTTCTTCGCTGATACCTGACTGTTCGCTTGTGGAGGAGCAGAGCAGCCTCATCAGGAGGGCTCGGAAGCCGCCCCCGAGATCTTGTCTGCTGCCACTACGCCGCCAAGGGAGGAATCTCCAGCAAGGGAGCGCCCTCCAACAAGGGAGGCCACTCCGGCAAGGGAGGCTACCCCGGCAAGGGACAGCGCCAGTGACCCTCCAGTGGTCGAGGCCATGGCTGCGGATCCTGCCAGGTAATTTCCTTACGAAAATCTCCCTTGGGCTTGCTTTCTTTTGTTTCTCTTTTTGAATATTTGCTTGACTGCTCTTTCTTCGTCTGACGCAGAGCCGACGGAGGTCGAGGCCGCCGGCGAGGAGGAAGCGCGCGGCAACACCGACGAGGCTGCCGTCGAGGAAGAAGAGGTCGTGGTTGTGGAAGAAGAGGCCGTCGCCGACGAGCCTGTTGGCGAGGAGGCCACCGAGGCTGCCGACGCAGAGGCCGGGCGAGGGTCGGCGATCGACCGACGACGCACGAGGCCGCAGGAGCGCCAAGCGCTACACCGACAACCGACTTCCCCGCCGCTGCTACGGCGTCAGGCTCTGAGGAGCCCCAGCCCGGCGCCTACCTGAAGGCCGGCGAAGGCGTCTTCATCAAGCTCCCAGGGAACCGAGCTCCAGGGCGCCGGTAGAGGGAGAGACCTTCGATGGCGAGCTACGCTGGCTCATTGGCCGACGCTGGTGGACGCGCCGCCAAGCAGCAGCAGAATGAAGTCGAGGAGGAGCAACAGAAGAAGCCGATGTCGCTCTACCGCCAGCAGGCCAAGTTGGAGACCCGGGAAGCACTTGTCGCGAGGGCAGGAGCGGACATGGAGAAGCGCGCAGAAGAGCTCCGGAGTGCCAACCAAGAAGCTCTCCGCGACGTAGCAGAAGCGCGGGGGCAACTTGCAGAAGAGCGCACGGCCTTCATCCTTGAGAAGGCCGCAGCTGAGGAGGAGCAGCGGCTGGCTGCCGAGAAGCTCTCCGCGCAGGAAAGCGAGCGGGCGCAGCGGAAGGTCAACCTGGACAGCCACGAAGAAGACCTTGCCGCGCGCGAGGAGTCACTTGGCGGGGCGCTTCAGGAAGCGAAGGATGCTGCCGCAGCCGCCGAGGCCGCCAAGGAAGAGCTGAAGGTGAAGGTGGCACAACTGGAGGCTAGCCTCAAGAAGAGCGGCGAAGAGCTCGCCGCGCTTATGCATGAGCGCGAGAAGGACGCCTACACCCTTGGCGAGCTGCAGAGTCGTCTCGCTGATAGAGGCAAGGAGCTCGACGCCGCCAAGGATTCCAAGGCGGATCTTGAGCTGAAGCTGACCACTCTGACGCAGACGTTGGACGGCGCCAGAGAGCGGGAAGTGGGTTTGTTGGAGGCGATCAAGGCCAAGGAGGAGCTGCTAGCGAATGCTGCCTCCATCCAGGAGCACCTTGAGGGAGAGCGTGGACCACTGGATGAAGGTCTTGTGGACACCGCCGCCGACATCCACAACGAAATGATGGAGCTGGGGATGGCGGACCTTGCATACTCCTCCGACGAGCATCTCCAACCCAGCGCCAAACTCAGTTTATTCTTCAAAGGCGTGGTGACGGGTCTCCAGCGTCTCCGGGAAGAGGTCCCAAAGCAGCTGGCCGAGGAATCGCGCCAGATCTGTGCAGGAGCCCTCGAGAAAGTGTTGATAAAGGTGGGCTTCCGCAATCCGGGCCTCAACCTTAACGGCGTCCTCAGATCCTTGCCGCCAGATGCCAACGTGGAGGAGCTCAAAGCCCTTGTCGCACCCATTGTGGACAAGGTGAACAAGATCAAGCGGATTGAGGGCGACCGTGTAGACTAGGCCGCCAACTTTATCTTTCCCTTGTCGCTGCTGATCATGTTTAGAACACTTTGTTAGATCAGCGACAAGTTATTTTGTAATATACTCTATCTTAGGCGATCAATGCAACGTTATTTCCTCTACTTGATTCCTTCCTTTGTATGTTTCTGCCTTACGCATTTGGGGGACTTGTCGGTGCAGGCACCTTTGCCGCGAGCGCTGAGTGCGGAACGTCAGCGGCCTGCTGGCGGCGCCGCCTCCGAGAAGCAACCTTGTCGCGACTAGCCGCAGCTCACTTAAGTTGTTGAGCGGACTCGAAACAAAGTAAGGGCGCGACTAGCCATGAGTTGGTTCCTCTGCGCAAGCAGGTTTTCCATACAAAGTACTATCGCTCGAGGAAGATAACTTAAATTTTTAAAATTGATTGCTCAAACTTTGGCAACTTAGCTTTTTCTCTCTTGCTTCCCGATGAGGTGAAACTTCCTCGAGCGATGCCCGGTCCATAGTATTATCTCCTCCTCCCCCTGGTTAACTTGTGCGGCGAGGGAGCCTTCCTTTCTTTGAGAAAAAGAGAAAGAAGAGGAAATAAAGTTATGGAGCCCAGCTGACTCGATTTGCTTATCGGGTGTGGTTGCTGCACAAAGTGTTAGCCAAAACATGCAATAAAATGATGAAAGCATGAATTTGACAAGTTGTGCGCAACACATGAGCTTTACTGATGCACGGGGTCTGCGCCCGGCTTTGTACAAAGGATTACATGCAACAGCGGCAAGACTTGTACAAAAGGTGGTTGCTGGAACGGGTTTCGACAACCGCGCCCTATGGGTAAAACTTACGAAGATGCTCAATGTTCCAGGAGTTGCTCACCGGAATGCCATCTTCGGTCTCAAGGCGGACAGCGCCAGGCCTAGTGACTCGTTTCACCCGATAAGGGCCCTCCCACTTCGGCGTCAACTTGTTTGAATTCTTGGCGGACTGAACGCGCCGAAGAACAAGGTCGCCTTCCTCGAGACTTCTGGCACTAACTCTGCGGCTATGGTAGCGATGCAAAGCTTGCTGGTAGCAAGTGGCTCGCCTGGCTGACTTTGAGCGATCCTCCTCAAGGAGCAGCGTCATCTTGTCGCAGCTGCTCTTGCTCAAGCTCATCATAAGCGAGCACTCGAGGCGATCCGTATCTGAAGTTCCGTGGGGAGAACTGCCTCTGCTCCATAGACTAGAGCAAAGGGTGCCTGGCCGGTGGCTCGATTTGGCGTCGCCCCGATCGACCAAAGAACCACCGGCAGCTCCTCGATCCAGCTTTCTTCCGCACTTGTGCAACTGTCGAAAGTTCTGGTCTTGAGCCCGCGCAAGACTTCAAAGATTTGCCCTTTTCGCTTGACCGCTGCTTCTCGAGTGAGCCACGGAAGGAAAGCGGACCTTGGCGCCAAGATCTTGGACGTCTTGCATGAAGGTGCGACCAGAATTGTGTGCCGTTGTCGGTGATGATCCTGTTAGGGATTCCAAACGGCAAACTATCGACCTGAAGAACTTGACTGCTGACTGTGCTGTCACCTTCCTCACTGCTTCCACTTCCGGCCACTTTGTGAACTTGTCGCTGGCGACGTACAAGTACTCAAAGCCCCCGACAGCTAGGGGGAAGGAGCCGAGGATGTCGAGCCCCCAGACCGAAAATGGCCAGGATAAAGGGATCGTCTGGAGAGCTTGGGCTGGCTGGTGTATCTGTTTGGAATGGAACTGGCACGCTTCACACTTGGTTACTTGTGCAGTTGCATCCTGGAGGGCTGTCGCCGGAAGAAACCTTCTTGCCGGAAAGCTTTGCCGACAAGTGCTCTTGCGCCAATATGTTGACCACATATGCCTCCGTATCTCTCGCCAACAGCTTCATCCCCATCTTCCTGTGGAATACACTTCAATTTCACACCGTTGAGTCTTCTTCTACTCTGATTATCTTTGTCGACAAACTGATACATAATTGACTGCCGGGCTACTCATTCCGCTTCTTCTTGCTCTTCGGGAAGTTCTCCTGTCTGAAGGAAATGGACAATCTGCTGCGCCCATGCTGGAGCTTGCGGCTCGACAACAAGGACCAAGGGCACATCTGTTGCTGCGGGAACATCAGCTTCTACGGCAAGAACATCAGCTTGATGCTCCCCGACAAGCTTGCCGGAGCAAGACTTGTCGGGAGCGTCTGCTTCAACGAAACAAACCATGAGGCTTGTCGGAGCAGACTGCCCCTCAGCATTGTTGGTGTTGATCTTGGGGACCTTTGCGTGACGGCTTCGGGAAGCTCGCCGGAAAGTAGTCACCAGAGGTCAACTTCCTCTTCTTGCTTTGTTCGAGTTGATGGTGTTACGGTTGGCTGAGTCGGCTTGAGCACGAAAATCCTGGTTCCATTGTGCAACTTAAGTGCGGCGCACTTTGACAGCCGTCAAGAATATCATTCTGAGCTCTTGGAACATGTTCCATTTGTAGGCCGTCAAAGTGCTCTTCTAGCTTCCTCACTTCATCAACGTAGGCTTCCATCAACGGACTCTGGTAATCTTTGTTCACTTGGCGGACGACAAGCTGCGAGTCACCCCTGACAATAAGCTTTTTGATCCCAAGGTCCATCATGCGATCCGAGAGACCGGCAAGCAAACCTTCATACTCTGCAGTATTATTTGTCGCTTGCTCCTTGGGAAAGTGCATCGGACTACGTACTTGAGGTGCTCTCCGGTGGGTGCGATAAGCGACGCCGCAAGACCGGCGCCTTGCAGCGAGAAGGCACCATCAAAGTACATCAGCCACTCTTTGCTTGCTTCCTTGACG
The DNA here is from genome assembly GCA_021605145.1 of Aegilops bicornis. Lineage (NCBI taxonomy): Eukaryota > Viridiplantae > Streptophyta > Magnoliopsida > Poales > Poaceae > Aegilops > Aegilops bicornis. The sequence goes on along the minus strand of CM038672.1, from coordinate 550,668,206 downwards.
GAATGCTCATCTCCGAATCTCTTCATCCGTGTTGGCGCCCATTCTGCTATGAATTCTGCCAACGCCTCGCTTTTGGATAGTTGATGTGCTTTCAAACTTGAGACCAAAGCTTGACAGTTCCAATGCCCACTCGACAATCCTGCCCGTTGCTTCTGGATTCTGCAGTATCCTGTTTAGCGGAAAGCGAGTGACAACTGTGATCTCATGTGCTTGGAAGTAATGGCGAAGCTTTCTCGAGGCCATGAGGAGGCCGAAAAGCAATTTCTGCACATCAGAGTACCTTGACCTAGCCCCCTGCAGGAGGGAACTGACAAAGTAGACTGGGCGCTGCACCATCCTTTTCTGCATCTGGTCATGTGTTCAGCGGATTCGTCCTTGTCAGACCAGAGCTCGCCGGGCGAAGCCCCCCGCTTGTCGCTGGATGTGCTTGCCGTGGTTGCTGGCTCGTCGTCCGCCTCCCTCTCCGCTACTAACGCAACACTAACCACTTGATTGGTTGCCGCTATATATAGCAGCAACTTCTCTCGTGGCTTAGGTGCGACAAGTGTTGGAGTGGAGGACAGGTATCTCTTCAAGTCTCGCAGGTGCAGCCTCCGCCGGAGTCCATTTCATTGGACCTGCCTTTTTCAAAATTTTGAAAAACGATGTATGCGCTTTCACAGACCTAGAAATAAACCTCTTGAGAGCAGCTATGCAACCGCAAGTCTTCGTGACATCCTTGACGCGCTTTTGGTGCTTCAATCTGCTCAATGGCCTTGATCTTGTCGGGATTAGCTTCAATCCCTCGTTGAGACACGAAGAACCCGAGAAGCTTGCCGGAAGGGACTCCAAACACGCACTTCTCGGGGTTAAGCTTAAGGTTGATCTTGCGCAGATTTGCAAAGGTTTCGTCCAAATCTTGAACCAGAGTTGCTTTGTCCTTGCTTTTGACCACTATGTCATCCATGTAGGCTTCTACATTTTTGTGCATCTGCGGCTCAAAAGCGTCATGGACTACCCTTGCAAATGTTGAACCAGCATTCTTCAAACCGAAAGGCATCCATATGAAACAGTATGTGCCACACGGTGTAATGAATGCGGTCTTCTCCTCATCTTCTTCAGCCATGAAGATCTGATGGTATCCTGACTATGCATCAAGAAACGAAAGCAAATCACATCCAGCCGTGGAGTCAACAATCTGGTCAATGTGCGGCAAGGGAAATGGATCTTTGGGACAAGCTTTATTAACATCCGTGAAGTCAATACAAAGTCTCCATTTTCCATTTGCCTTGCGCATGCGACTTCTGAGGATTGGCCAACCACGAGGGATGGAGCACTCCTCGATAGGGCATGCCGCTTCCGGTTTCTTGATCTCTTCGCTATGAATTCTTGGCGCCCACCGCTTGCTTCCTCGACTTTTTGCTTGACGGGCCGCAAGATGAGGACAAACGGCCAGCAGTGCTCAATCACTTTCGGGAACACCGGGATGTCGACGGTTGCCATGCAAACACGCCGGCATTCGCCGCCAGAAAGCAACGAGCGCCGCTTCCTATTTAGGGTCGAGAGAGGCACCGATGGTAAAGGTACCACCGTTGTCGTCCTCCTTGGCGGGCACCTTCTTGGTCTTTGGCGGAGCTACCATCTTCTTGCACTTGCCGGTGGAGCTCGATGGTGCGTCCTCGATGGTAGCGCAGCACTCCGAAGGGGTGCGCTTGCCGGAGTAAGCATCAGAGCCCTTGCCGGACTTGGACTTCGTCTTCTTCCCCCCGGGAGCTTTAGCGGCAAGTGTTTGGCAATCTGTCGCGGCTGCTGCATCCCGGTAGATCTTGTCGGCACAGATAAGGGCATCCTTCTTGTCACCATGGACAGAGATGACGCTTATCGGGCCTGGCATCTTGAGTAAGTTGTAGGCGTAGTGAGAGGCTGCCATGAACTTTGTGAGTGCCGGACGGCCAAGTATCCCATTGTAAGGCAATGGGAAATCGGCAACGTCGAATGTGACCCTCTCAGTCCTAAAGTTCAGCTCACGCCAAATGTTACCGGCAATAATCTTCCCTTCGCTTGCTCCTTCCCGGATTGATTCCTTGAAAGTGCCGGTCTCTTCGAGCTAACTGTCGAGGATTTGAAGCTTCTAGAGCACCGCGGAGGAGATCAGATTCAAGCCGGCTCCGCCGTCAACTAGCTTTTTGGTGACCTTGAGGTTGCGGATGGTTGGTGAGACCAACATCGGCAAGCACCCGACCGCAGTTATGCGATCAGGGTGGTCCTCAATATCAAAAATGATAGGCGTCCGGACCACTTCGTGAGGCTTGTGTGACTCTACGGATGGTTCCGCTGCATTGACCTCCCGCATCCATTGTTTGAGTTGGCGGTGGGAGGTATGCAGGGAAGCACCTCCGTCAACGCAGAGGACCTCTGTGGCTTTCTGAAACTCATGCTCATCAGCGTCGTCGTCTTCCATATCTTCGTCGTCGTCATCATCTTCGTCCTTGCCGCGCCGAGGAGGTCTGTCTCCTTGCCGCTGCTTGGCCTTGCCAAGGCCCCTCCCCCGCCGGACGTTTCTTGCTTGCTCCCCCAGCACCTTCCTGGGCCTTCTCCTTGTCGCGCCGCTCGTACTCAGCTCTCTGCTGTTCGACAAGCTGCTCGACCTTCTTGCAGCTCTGGAGGTCGTGGCCCTTGGTGCGGTGGATCTTGTAGTACTGCTTGCCGGAGCTGTCCTGCTTGTCGGCGGCCGCCACCGACTGGTGGTTGGCGTCAGCGGCAACCTCCTTGCCGGAGCCACCATCCTTGGCGTTCTTGTCGCCACCTCCACTGCCGGACTGCTCAACAGCTAGCACTTCTCTACCTTTCTTCTTCCTGTTGCCTCGCCGCCGGCCCTTCTTTGCCGGGGCGGTGTCCTCGCTGTCAGATCCTGCTTCCGCATTCTCTCCTAGGAGTCTCCTCCCTTCCTCGGTAGCGTGCACACTTGTCGGCCAGGCGTACAGCTCATCGACGTCCTTGACTTTGCACATCGCCATCTCCTCCCTCATCCTGCGGTTCCGCACATTCTCGATGAAATGCGTGATCACCGCGGGGTGGACGTCTGGGTGTTGTAGTGCACGGCTGAATCTCTGAATGAACTTGCGCAGGGACTCTCCTTCCTTACAGGCGGCAGATGAAGGTCACTCTCTTGGCCATGAGGTTTGTGGCCACCTGTGAAGGCGCCAACAAACTGATGGCATAGATCTGCCCAAGAGGATATGGAGCTGTCCGGCAAGTGCATGAGCCAAGATCTGACGTTGGGCTTGAGCACGAGCGGGAAGTAGTTGGCGAGGATCTTGTCATCCCGTCCCCCCGCAGCCTGCACCGCGATGGTGTAGATGCTGAGGAACTCCGACGGATGCGTCCTGCCATCATACTTCTCCGGCATGTCTGGTTTGAAGTTTTTCTGGCTGGGCCACTGGACTTGCCGCAGCTCACGCACGAACGCAGGGCAACCTACCACAGACAAGTCGCCTTGCTCCTCCGGGCGCGCGCATGTCAACAGAAGGCCCAGCGGCTTTGTCGGACCGACGTCGCGCTTCTCTTCGGGCGCCGATGCGAGTTCGAGCGTCCTCTTGTTCTCGCCGTGAAGAACTTGGCGCTGATCGCTGGCGAGCTCGCGGATCCGACGACGCGGTGGAGTCGGCCACGAGGTGGATCCGGTGAGTCGGCGATCTTGGCCTTCGTGGCGGAGAGTGCACGGTGGTTGCACCTCCGGCGATCTCGCCGCCACCGGCTCGTGCCTTGTCGTCTCGCCGGCGGCAATGATGCCGTTGGTTGCCGCGAGCGCCGCCATTGGCAAAGCCGATGAGGCTCTGGATAGTGGCCCTCCACTTGTCGACCTTGACGGCCGTTGGAGGGTAGTCGGGGAGCATCAAGCTCCGGCAGAGCCGCAGGTTCTTGCCGTAGAAGCTGATGTTCCCGCAGCAACAGATGTGCCCTTGGTCCTTGTTGTCGAGCCGCAAGCTCCAGCAACAGATTGTCCATTTCCTTCAGACAGGAGAACTTCTCGAAGAGCAAGAAGAAGCGGAAAGAGTAGCCCGACAGTCAAGTATGTACCAGTTTGTCGACAAGATACCTGCATGTAAGAAGACTCAACGGTGTGAAATTGAAGTGTATTCCTGTGGAAGATGGACATAAGCTGTTGGCGAGAGATACACGGAGGCATATGTGGTCACCACATTGGCGCAAAGAGCACTTGTCGGCAAAGCTTTCCGGCAAAGGTTTCTTCGGCCGACAGCCCTCCAGGATGCAACTGCACAAGTAACCAAGTGTGAAGCGTGCGGTTCCATTCCAAGCAGAATACACCAGCCCAAGCTCTCCAGACGATCCCTTTATCCTGGCCATTTTCGGTGCGGGGCTCGACATCCTCGGCCCCTTCCCCGAAGCTATCGGGGCTTTGAGTACTTGTACGTCGCCATCGACAAGTTCACAAAGTGGCCGGAAGTGGAAGCAGTGAGGAAGGTGAAGGCACAGTCAGCAGTCAAGTTCTTCAGGTCGATTGTTTGCCGTTTCGGAATCCCTAACAGGATCATCACCGACAACGGCTCACAATTTACGAGTCGCACCTTCATGCAGTACGTCCAAGATCTTGGCGCCAAGGTCTGCTTTGCTTCCGTGGCTCACCCGAGAAGCAACGGTCAAGCAGAGAGGGCAAATGCTGAAGTGTTGCACGGGCTCAAGACCAGAACTTTTGACAGGCTGCACAAGTGCGGAACAAACTGGATCGAGGAGCTGCCGGTGGTTCTTTGGTCGATCAGGACGACGCTAAATCGAGCCACCGGCCAGACACCTTTTGCTCTAGTCTATGGAGCAGAGGCAGTTCTCCCCACGGAACTCAGATCACGGATCGCCTCGAGTGCTCGCTTATGATGAGCTTGAGCAAGAGCAGCTGCGACAAGATGACGCTGCTCCTTGAGGAGGATCGCCTTGTCACAGGCGAGCCGCTTGCTACCAAAGAAGCTTTTGCGCTCTACCATAGCCGCAGAGTTAGTGCGAAGTCTCGAGGAAGGCGACCTTGTTCTTCGGCGTTCAGTCCGCCAAGAATTCAAACAAGTTGACGCTTGAAGTGGGAGGGCCTTATCGGGTGAAACGAGTCACTAGGCTGGCGTTGTCCGCTTTGAGACCGAAGATGGCATTCCGGTGAGCAACTCCTGGAACATTGAGCATCTTCGTAAGTTTTACCCATAGGGCGCGGTTGTCGAAACCCGTTCCGGCAACCACCTTTTGTACAAGTCTTGCCGCTGTTGCATGTAATCCTTTGTACAAAGCCGGGCGTAGACCCCGTGCATCAGTAAAGCTCATGTGTTGCGCACAACTTGTCAAATTCATGCTTTCATCATTTTATTGCATGTTTTGGCTAACACTTTGTGCAGCAACCACACCCGGTAAGCAAAATCGAGCCGCTGGGCTCCATAACTTTATTTCCTCTTCTTTCTCTTTTCTCAAAGAAAGGAAGGCTCCCTCGCGCACAAGTTAACCAGGGGGGGAGGAGGAGATAATACTATGGACCAGGCACCGCTCGAGGAAGTTTCACCTCATCGGGAAGCAAGAGACAGAAAAGCTAAGTTGCCAAAGTTTGAGCAATCAATTTTTAAAATTTTAAGTTATCTTCCTCGAACGATAGTACTTTGTATGGAAAACCTGTGCGCAGAGGAACCAACTCGCCGGCTAGTCGCGCCCTTACTTTGTTTCGAGTCCGCTCAACAACTTAAGTGAGCTGCGGCTAGTCGCTACAAGGTTGCTTCTCGGAGGCGGCGCCGCCAAGAGCCGTGACGTTCGCACTCGATGCTTTCATGGCAAAGGTGCCCGCACCGACAAGTCCCCAAATGCGTAAGGCGTAAACATACAAAGGAAGGAATCAAGTAGAGGAAATAACGTTGCATTGATCGCCTAAGATAGAGTATATTACAAAATAACTTGTCGCTGATCTAACAAAGTGTTCTAAACATGATCAGCTGACAAGGGAAAGATAAAGTTGGCGGCCTAGTCTACGCGGTCACCCTCAATCCACTTGATCTTGTTCACCTTGTCCACAATGGGTGCGACAAGGGCTTTGAGCTCCTCCATGTTGGCATCTGGCGGCAAGGATCTGAGGACGCCGTTAAGGTTGAGGCCCGGATTGCGGAAGGCCACCTTTATCAACACTTTCTCGAGGGCTCCTACACAGATCTGGCGCGATTCCTCGGCCAGCTGCTTTGGGACCTCTTCCCGGAGTCGCTGGAGACCCGTCACCACGCCTTTGAAGAATAAACTGAGTTTGGCGCTGGGTTGGAGATGCTCGTCGGAGGAGTATGCAAGGTCCGCCATCCCCAGCTCCATCAGCTTGTTGTGGATGTCGGCGGCGGTGTCCACAAGATCTTGATCCGGTGCTCCACGCTCTCCCTCAAGGTGCTCTGGATGGAGGCAGCATTCGCTAGCAGCTCCTCCTTGGCCTTGATCGCCTCCAACAAACCCACCTCCCGCTCTGGCGCGCCGTCCAACGTCTGCGTCGGGGTGGTCGGCTTCAGCTCAAGATCCGCCTTGGAATCCTTTGGCGGCGTCGAGCTCCTTGCCTCTATCGTGAGCGACGACTGCGGCTTCGCCAAGGGTGTAAGCGTCCTTCTCATGCTCACGCTTGAGGACGGCAAGATCTTCGCCGCTCTTCTTGAGGCTGGCCTCCAGCTGTGCCACTTTCTCCTTCAGCTCTTCCTTGGCGGCCTCGGCGGCTGCGGCAGCATCCTTCGCTTCCTTAAGCGCCCCGCCAAGCGACTCCTCGCGTGCGACAAGGTCTTCTTCGTGGCTGTCCAGGTTGACCTTCCGCTGCGCCAAACCGCTTTCCTGCGCGGAGAGCTTCTCGGCAGCCAGCCGCTGCTCCTCCTCAGCTGCGGCCTTCTCAAGGATGAAGGCCGTGCGCTCTTCTGCAAGGTGCCCCCGCGCTTCTGCTACGTCGCGTAGAGCTTCTTGGTTGGCGCTCCGGAGCTCTTCTGCGTGCTCCTCCATGTCCGCTCCTGCCCTCGCGACAAGTGCTTCCCGGGTCTCCAACTTGGCCTCCCGGGCGCGGTAGAGCGACAGCAGCTTCTTCAGCAGTTGCTCCTCCTCAGACTCGCCGCTGCTGCTGCTTGGCGCGTCCACCAGCGTCAGCCAATGGAGGCGAGTAGCTCGCCATCGAAGGTCTCTCCCTCGACCGGGCGCCTGGAGCTCGGGTTCCTGGGGAGCTTGATGAAGACGCCTTCGCCCGGCCTTCGGTAGGCGCTGGCTGGGGCTCCTCGAACTCGACGCCAGCAGCGTGGGAGTCGGCTGTCGGTGTAGCGCTTGGCGCTCCTGCGGCCTCGTGGTCGTCAGTCGATCGCCGACCCCTCGCCGGCCTCTGCGTCGGCAGCCTCGGTGGCCTCCTCGCCAACAGGCTCGTCGGTGACGGCCTCTTCTTCCACAACCACGACCTCTTCTTCCTCGACGGCGGCCTCGTCGGTGTTGCCGCGCGCTTCCTCCTCGCCGGCGGCCTCGACCTCCGTCGGCTCTGCGTCAGACGAAGAAAGAGCAGTCAAGCAAATATTCAAAAAGAGAAACAAAAGAAAGCGAGCCCAAGGGAGATTTTCGTGTAAGGAAATTACCTGCAACGGGATCCGCAGCCATGGCCTCGACCACTGGAGGTTCACTGGCGCTGTCCCTTGCCGGGGTAGCCTCCCTTGCCGGAGTGGCCTCCCTTGTCGGAGGGCGCTCCCTTGCCGGAGATTCCTCCCTTGGCGGCGTAGTGGCAGCAGACAAGATCTCGGGGGCGGCTTCCGAGCCCTCCTGATGAGGCTGCTCTGCTCCTATACAAGCAAACAGTCAGGTATCAGCGAAGAAAGGGCACCCTTGCGCACCTAATAGTAAGGAGAAAATTGCACACTTACTCTGGGGGCTGTGCTGGGGGCTGCTCTGAGGAAGGGTTGCCGGGTCCGGCAAGGGGGTCTCGGACGCATCCCCTGTTGCCACGGGAGAATCATCCTCAACGACGACCGTCGGGATCTTGGCCCTCTTCGACGCTCTCTGGGCCAGCGTCCTGAAAAGGAAAGAGTCCAGAACGAAGCAAATCAGATTCAAGATGAAGCAATAAAATTGAAGAAATACAAGCACAAAATCTCAAGAGCTTACTCTTCGCCTTCCTCCTCGGAGCCGAGCGGAGAAGTCAAACTCGGCTTGCCTCGGTCACGGCGAAGGCGGGGAGTGGGCTCTCTTGGCCGCTGGCGGAGGCGTTGGCGGTGGCACGAGAAGATCCCGCCCGGCTTGTCGCAGCGGTGTGGGCGCTCCAGCAACCTCGCTTGTCAGCGGTGGAAGCGGCTGCCGGGCGCTACTGTCTTTGTGGGCGATCTGCCGCCCGACTCGTCTCCAGCCTTGCGGAGACGCCTCTTCGCAGAGCCGGGCTCCGGCGGCAACTTCGCTGGGTGGTGGAGAAGAAGCGCCTCGACGGGTCCACTCGACCCGGCCTCGGGCTCGACAAGCTCGCCCTTGCCGACGACCTCCCTCGCTTCGGCAAGGCTTGCCGCCGCAGCTGGCGTCCGCCTCCTCCACGGTGAACCCGAAGGCTCCAGCGGCAGCGGCTGCCGCCTCCTCCACCTGGTGGCAATCCGCGCCATCTCCTGCGTCGGTGGTGTCGCGGGTGAGCCTTTTTCGCTTGCCGGAGGCGGATCGGCACTTCTTCCAAATCGTCGAAGAACTGCTGCACGACATCGTCGGGGGGCTCCTGCCAGGTTGGACGATCCCATGGGAATCGCACAACGGCATCATAGCGCGGATGCGGTCGAGCGGCGAGTTGTTGCACAATGGGATGACCCCCCTCGGCAACCTAAACCACTCAGGGTGGTCGGGGTCGTTCTTGAACAGCTCGAGCAGCATCGCGTCCAGCTCCAAGACGGTGAAGTTCCAGTTCAGGCCCGGGCGCAACCTCATAATGTCTGCCGCATTTTGGAACTCCCAGGCAGGCCTCCTCCTTTCCTGCAAGGGAGCGATGCGGCGACGAAGGAAGTCTGCGCCAACTGCTCCTACGGTTAGTCCGGCAAGCCTGAGGCGCAAAATCCGGGTCACAGCTATCTTCAACTTCGCATCCTCCGGCGCCAAGTTACTCCAATCTCTGCCGCGCACTATTGGGGTTTGGCGACGGGCGGTGAAGGGCTGCGGGTTCTCCTCACGACCCAACAACAATTGGCTCTCCACTCCTCCCACTTGTTGCGGAACTCTCCTTCCAGTAGGCCTCTTTCTTGCCGATCCTAGAGACCCGTGCTATCCCTCCGCAAGTGGCTCTCCTCTCTCGACGCGGGGCACAAAGAAATGGCGGAAGAGTGCCACATTTGGGTGGACTCCGACAAAGTTTTCGCAAAGATGCGCGAAAACTGCCATGGTCAAGACGGTGTTGGGGGTGAAATCAAGGAGGCGGAGGCCAATTCATGATGTCGCAGAAGAACTCGGAAAAGGGCGGGCAAAGCCCGCAATAGAAGAAAAGAGCGAAAAAGGGGTACCCTGTTGGGGCCAAATCAGAGGCGGAGGCGGGGAGTACCCTCGTGCGCGGATGCGCACGCGTCTCCGTCGACCAGAAGAGGTAGAAGACGCCCGCAGCTCCCTTGCGCGCCGAGCTGCGGGGGAAGATGGCCCGCTCCTTGCGCAAGCGCCCATGAGCTGCGCCTCGGCCGACTTGACGCCCTTCTCCTTGTCGGCTTTCGGAGCCCTGGCGAGGGCGGCGGAGGAGGCCGACGACGGTGAGCGCGCTTGGGGCGAAAGGGGGCCGGGGCGCTGCTCTCTTCGCACCGGAGGAGAAGAGGGGAGCGGCGGTGGTTTTCTTGACAAGACAGCGATGGGAGAGTGGACGGCCTGCCCCTGTTTCCTCCGCTTATAAAGAGGGAGAGGGGGCGGACGTTCCGCTTTTCCTAATAAAGAAACCCCCACGACCACGCCCACGATCTCTCGCACGACGCCACGTCCGGTGCGTGCCGTTAGTGGGGATCGTGGTGGGTCTGGGGCGAGTTGCGACATGGTCGAGGCCACGTGTGCCCATGCACTGTATTGGGCCTGGCCCGACAGCGCTCGGCACCGTGTACGGCCCAGGCCCGGGGGCTCCTGTCGGGGTACTAGAGTAGGGGTACCCTAGTATCCCGTACTCGTGCACGGACAGTTGTAGCACCCCGCGGCAGGGTTTGCCTCATCACCGCCAAGATCCTCCGTGGCTCCTTTGGAGCCATTCAAGAACAAAGTATTTGATTAAGAAGACAAGGCCCCGGCAAGAGGAGCTTGTCGGGAAGGCCACTCAAGGCATGCAGAAGACAAGGCCCCGGCAAGAGGAGCTTGCCGGGAAGGCTCGGAGCGCGACAAGCCTCCGGACGCGACAAAGATTCGGCCACGGCAAGGCGCTTGCCGCGACAAGAAAACTCTCTCCATCTCCGCTCCAGCTCATCCAGCGACGTGTCGCCATGGGACCGTTCCATGCGCGCGTGTCGAGAGGCTGTGCAGCCAGCGGAGACCAGCGATAAGCGGTGCTGACAAGCTTGCCATCGTGGTGAGCGGAGGCGCACCTGACGGTCTCTGTTGTACTGTTTGGGCGACACCGACGGGCATTTATTGCTTTTGTCCCTTGCCATCAGAGTTAGGTATTTTGCCTTTGTAATCGTTCAAGTAGGTGTACCAACTCCTGTTTTTACATTTGTACCCTCGACTGCGTTGCCACCTGTCGGAGACCCCTTGAGCATATAAAAGGAGGCCCATGCGCAACGTAGAGGGGGGTTCGGGGTTCGGTTCATTCACTCACTCGAGACCAGATACACTCACGCTAGGTTTTGTAGCTCTCATCGCTCCCTAGCAGGAACAGAATACATCAAACAAGCAGCAGTAGGAGTTTCATCTCTCCGGAGAGCTCCGAAGCTGGGTAAACTGCTCGTGTGCCTCGCCTCGATCCGCTCTTTGTGCGATCTCCGCCCCCCTCCGAACCACAAAGGGGCCTGGTCCGCCGGCCCCATAGGTGTTCGTGGGTACAATCAGCCTCCCCGACAAAATTCATGAAACTTGGCATGCTATTATGGAAGGGCACCCGACATGCAGTCGTACAAATTTTGTCCCATTTGGGGCATGTTTGGGTATATGCTTCTCACAAACCGGAGCTTCTCACAACAAGGATGATGGTTTTCGGTAGGGAACGTCCCACCTTTGGGGACGAGACGATATCCGTTGCCTCTTATTACTTTCAAGTTTTTTTCTCGTGTAAACATAGAACAACAGGAGTGTTGTGTGATTTTTTGTGATTTTTCGGGGTTCGTTTGGACATTTTATGCATTAAGTGAGTTTTCAATGCATTTATGTGCATAATTCAAATTTGAACTACATGCGCATGCTCCAGTGCATATAAATTCGTTGAAAAATCAAATCTTTGTCCTTGGGTGCATGCTTAGGTCCCATGCAAGAACTGGGAATGAATTTCAAACACCATGGCACCGTTGATTGCCGGCAAAACATTGAGATGCCTGGTTTTTAAATTCTAGTAAATCCAGAACTCATCTGAAATTCATGAAACTTGGCATGCTATCATGGAAGGGCACCCGACATTCCGTCGTACAAATTTTGGCCCATTCGGGGCAGGTTTGTGTATATGCTTCTCACCAACCGGAGCTTCTCAGAACAAGCATGATGGTTTTCGGTAGGGAACGTCCCACCTTTGGGGACGAAACGATATCCATTGCCTCTTATTGCTTTCAAGTTTTTTTCTCGTGTCAACATAGAACAAGAGGAGTGTTGTGTGAATTTTTGTGATTTTTCGGGGTTCGTTTGGACTTTTTATGCATTAAGTGAGTTTTCAACTCATTTATGTGCATAGTTTAAATTTGAAGCACATGCGCATGCTCCAGTGCATATAAATTCGTTGAAAAATCAAATCTTTGTACTTGGATGCATGCTTAGGTCCGGTGCAACAAATGGGAATGAATTTCGAACACCATGGCATCGTTGATTGCCGGCAAAACATTGAGATGCCTGGTTTTTAAATTCTAGTAAATCCAAAACTCGTCTGAAATTCATGAAACTTGGCATGCTATCATGGAAGGGCACCCGACATGTCGTGGTACAAATTTTGTCCCATTTGGGGCATGTTTTGTTATATGCTTCTCACAAACCGGAGCTTCTCACAACAAGGATGATGGTTTCGGTAGGTAACGTCCCACCTTTGGGGACGAAACGATATCCATTGCCTCTTATTGCTTTCAAGTTTTTTTCTCGTGTCAACATAGAACAACAGGAGTGTTGTGTGAATTTTTGTGATCTTTCGGGGTTCGTTTGGACTTTCTATGCATTAAGTGAGTTTTCAATGCATTTATGTGCATAATTTAAATTTGAACTACATGCGCATGCTCCAGTGCATATAAATTCGTTGAATAATCAAAACTTTGTCCTTGGATGCATGCTTAGATCCCATGCAAGAAATGGGAATGAATTTTGAACACCATGGCCCCCTTGATTGCCGGCAATACATTGAGATGCCTGGTTTTTAAATTCTAGTAAATCCAAAACTCGTCTGAAATTCATGAAACTTCTATCATGGAAGGGCACCTGACATGCCGTGGTACAAATTTTGTCCCATTTGGGGCATGTTTTGGTATATGCTTCTCACAAACCGGAGCTTCTCACAACAAGGATGATGGTTTTCGGTATGAAACGTCCCACCTTTGGGGACAAGACGATATCCGTTGCTTCTTATTGCTTTCAAGTTTTTTTCTCGTGTCAACATAGAACAACAGGAGTGTTGTGTGAATTTTTGTGATTTTTCGGGGTTCGTTTGGACTTTTTATACATTAAGTGAGTTTTCAATGCATTTATGTGCATAATTTAAATTTGAACTACATGCGCATGCTCCAGTGCATATAAATTCGTTGAAAAATAAAAACTTTGTCCTTGGGTGCATGCTCAGGTCCCATGCAAGAAATGGGAATGAATTTCAAACACCATGGCACCGTTGATTGCCGCAAAACATTGAGATGTCTGGTTTTCAAATTCTAGTAAATCCAAAACTCGCTTTGAAATTCATGAAACTTGGCATGCTATCATGGAAGGGCACCCGACATGCAACAGACAAATTTTGTCCCATTTGGGGCATGTTTGGGTATATGCTTCTCACAAACCGGAGCTTCTCACAACAAGGATGATGGTTTTCGTAGGAACATCCCACCTTTGGGGACGAGACGATATCCATTGCCTCTTATTGCTTTCAAGTTTTTTTCTCATGTCAACATAGAACAACATAAGTGTTGTGTGATTTTTCGGGGTTCGTTTGGAATTTTTATGCATTAAGTGAGTTTTCAATGCATTTATGTGCATAATTTAAATTTGAACTACATGCGCATGCTCCAGTGCATATAAATTCGTTGAAAAATCAAAACTTTGTCCTTGGATGCATGCTTTGGTCCCATGCAAGAAATGGGAATGAATTTCGAACACCATGGCCCCCTTGATTACCGGCAATACATTGAGATGTCTGGTTTTTAAATTCTAGTAAATCCAAAAATCGTCTGAAATTCATGAAACTTCTATCATGGAAGGGCACCCGACATGCCGTGGTACAAATTTTGTCCCATTTGGGGCATGTCTTCGTCTATGCTTCTCACAACAAGGATGATGGTTTTTGGTAGGGAACGCCCCACCTTTGGGGACAAGACGATATCCGTTGCCTCTTATTGCTTTCAAGTTTATTTCTCGTGTCAACACAGAACAACAGGAGTGTTGTGTGAATTTTTGTGATTTTTCGGGGTTCGTTTGGATATTTTATGCATTAAGTGAGTTTTCAATGCATTTATGTGCATAATTCAAATTTCAACTACATGCGCATGCTCCAGTGCATATAAATTCGTTGAAAAATCAAATCTTTGTCCTTGGGTGCATGCTTAGGTCCCATGCAAGAAATAGGAATGAATTTCAAACACCATGGCACCGTTGATTGCCGACAATACATTGAGGTGCCTGGTTTTTAAATTCTAGTAAATCCAAAAATCGTCTGAAATTCATGAGACTTCTATCATGGAAGGGTACCCGACATGACGTGGTACAAATTTTGTCCCATTTGGGGCATGTCTTGGTCTATGCTTCTCACAAACTGGAGCTTCTCACAACAAGGATGATGGTTTTCGGTAGGGAACGCCCCACCTTTGGGGACAAGACGATATCCGTTGCTTCTTATTGCTTTCAAGTTTTTTTCTCGTGTCAACATAGAACAACAGGAGTGTTGTGTGAATTTTTGTGATTTTTCGGGGTTCGATTGGACTATTTATACATTAAGTGAGTTTTCAATGCATTTATGTGCATAATTTAAATTTGAACTACATGCGCATGCTCCAGTGCATATAAATTCGTTGAAAAATAAAAACTTTGTCCTTGGGTGCATGCTCAGGTCCCATGCAAGAAATGGGAATGAATTTCAAACACCATGGCACCGTTGATTGCCGGCAAAACATTGAGATGTCTGGTTTTCAAATTCTAGTAAATCCAAAACTCGTTTGAAATTCATGAAACTTGGCATGCTATCATGGAAGGGCACCCGACATGCAGTCGTACAAATTTTGTCCCATTTGGGGCATGTTTGGGTATATGCTTCTCACAAACCGGAGCTTCTCACAACAAGGATGATGGTTTTCGGTAGGGAACATCCCACCTTTGGGGACGAGACGATATCCATTGCCTCTTATTGCTTTCAAGTTTTTTTCTCATGTCAACATAGAACAACATAAGTGTTGTGTGATTTTTCGGGGTTCGTTTGGAATTTTTATGCATTAAGTGAGTTTTCAATGCATTTATGTGCATAATTTAAATTTGAACTACATGCGCATGCTCCAGTGCATATAAATTCGTTGAAAAATCAAAACTTTGTCCTTGGATGCATGCTTTGGTCCCATGCAAGAAATGGGAATGAATTTCGAACACCATGGCCCCCTTGATTACCGCAATACATTGAGATGTCTGGTTTTTAAATTCTAGTAAATCCAAAAATCGTCTGAAATTCATGAAACTTCTATCATGGAAGGGCACCCGACATGCCGTGGTACAAATTTTGTCCCATTTGGGGCATGTCTTCGTCTATGCTTCTCACAACAAGGATGATGGTTTTTGGTAGGGAACGCCCCACCTTTGGGGACAAGACGATATCCGTTGCCTCTTATTGCTTTCAAGTTTATTTCTCGTGTCAACACAGAACAACAGGAGTGTTGTGTGAATTTTTGTGATTTTTCGGGGTTCGTTTGGATATTTTATGCATTAAGTGAGTTTTCAATGCATTTATGTGCATAATTCAAATTTCAACTACATGCGCATGCTCCAGTGCATATAAATTCGTTGAAAAATCAAATCTTTGTCCTTGGGTGCATGCTTAGGTCCCATGCAAGAAATAGGAATGAATTTCAAACACCATGGCACCGTTGATTGCCGACAATACATTGAGGTGCCTGGTTTTTAAATTCTAGTAAATCCAAAAATCGTCTGAAATTCATGAAACTTCTATCATGGAAGGGTACCCGACATGACGTGGTACAAATTTTGTCCCATTTGGGGCATGTCTTGGTCTATGCTTCTCACAAACTGGAGCTTCTCACAACAAGGATGATGGTTTTCGGTAGGGAACGCCCCACCTTTGGGGACAAGACGATATCCGTTGCCTCTTATTGCTTTCAAGTTTTTTTCTCGTGTCAACACAGAACCACAGGAGTGTTGTGTGAATTTTTGTGATTTTTCGGGTTTCGTTTGGACGTTTTATGCATTAAGTGAGTTTTCAATGCATTTATGTGCATAATTCAAATTTCAACTACATGCGCATGCTCCAGTGCATATAAATTTGTTGAAAAATCAAATCTTTGTCCTTGGGTGCATGCTTAGGTCACATGCAAGAAATGGGAATGAATTTCAAACACCATGGCACAGTTGATTGCCGGCAAAACATTGAGATGCCTGGTTTTTAAATTCTAGTAAATCCAGAACTCATCTGAAATTCATGAAACTTGGCATGCTATCATGGAAGGGCACCCGACATGCCGTCGTACAAATTTTGGCCCATTTGGGGCAGGTTTGGGTATATGCTTCTCACAAACCGGAGCTTCTCACAACAAGCATGATAGTTTTCGGTAGGGAACGTCCCACCTTTGGGGACAAGACGATATCCATTGCCTCCTATTGCTTTCAAGTTTTTTTCTCGTGTCAACATAGAACAACAGGAGTGTTGTGTGAATTTTTGTGATTTTTCCGGGATTGTTTGGACTTTTTATGCACTAAGTAAGTTTTCAATGTATTTATGTGCATAATTTAAATTTGAACTACATGCGCATGCTCCAGTGCATATAAATTCGTTGAAAAATCAAAACTTTGTCCTTGGATGCATGCTTAGGTCCGATGCAAGAAATGGGAATGAATTTCGAACACCATGGCATCGTTGATTGCCGGCAAAACATTGAGATGCCTGGTTTTTAAATTCTAGTAAATCCAAAACTCGTCTGAAATTCATGAAACTTAGCATGCTATCATTGAAGGGCACCCGACATGCCGTGGTACAAATTTTGTCCCATTTGGGGCATGTTTTGGTATATGCTTCTCACAAACCCTAGCTTCTCACAACAAGGATGATGGTTTTCGGTAAGGAACGTCCCACGTTTGGGGACGAGACGATATTAGTTTTTTTCTCGTGTCAACATAGAACAACAGGAGTGTTGTGTGAATTTTTGTGATTTTTTGGGGTTCGTGTGGACATTTTATGCATTAAGTGAGTTTTCAATGCATTTATGTGCATAATTCAAATTTGAACTACACGCGCATGCTCCAGTGCATATAAATTCGTTGAAAATCAAATCTTTGTCCTTGGGTGCATGCTTAGGTCCGATGCAAGAAATGGGAATGAATTTCAAACACCAAGGCACCGTTGATTGCCGGCAAAACATTGAGATGCCTGGTTTTTAAATTCTAGTAAAACCAGAACTCATCTGAAATTCATGAAACTTGGCATGCTATCATGGAAGGACACCCGACATGCCGTCGTACAAATTTTGGCCCATTTGGGGTAGGTTTGGGTATATGCTTCTCACAAACCGGAGCTTCTCACAACAAGCATGATGGTTTTCGGTAGGGAACGTCCCACCTTTGGCGACGAAACGATATCCGTTGCCTCTTATTGCTTTCAAGTTTTTTTCTCGTGTCAACATAGAACAACAGGAGTGTTGTGTGAATTTTTGTGATTTTTCAGCGTTCGTTTGGATATTTTATGCATTAAGTGAATTTTCAATGCATTTATGTGCATAATTCAAATTTCGACTACATGCGCATGCTCCAGTGCATATAAATTCGTTGAAAAATCAAATCTTTCTCCTTGGGTGCATGCTTAGGTCCCATGCAAGAAATGGGAATGAATTTCAAACACCATGCGACCGTTGATTGCCGGCAAAACATTGAGATGCCTGGTTTTTAAATTCTAGTAAATCCAAAACTCGTCTGAAATTCATAAAACTTGGCATGCTATCATGGGGCACCCGACATGTCGTGGTACAAATTTTCTCCCATTTGGGGCAGGTTTGGGTATAAGCTTCTCACAAATCAGAACTTTCACAACAAGCATGATGGTTTCGATAGGGAACGTACCACTTTTGGGGACGAGACGATATCCTTTGCCTCTTATAGCTTTTAAAAATTTTCTTGAGTGAACATAGAACAACAGGAGTGTTGTGTTCAGTCATGGAATTTTCCGGGGTTCGTTTGGCCTTTTTTATACATTAACTGGGTTTTCTAGGCATTTTATGTGCATATTAAAATTATAACTACATGGACATGCTCCAATGCAGTAAAGTTGGTTGAAAAATCACATGTGTGTCCTTGGGTGAATTTCTAGGTCCCATGCAAGAGATGGGAATGAAATTCAAACACCATAGCACTGTTGATTGTCGGCAAACCATTGAGATGTCTGGTTTATAAATTCTAGTAAATCCAAAACTCGTCTGAAATTCATGAAACTTGGCAAGCTATCATGGAGCGGCACCAACATGCCATGGTGAAAATTTTGTCCCATTTGGGGCAGGTTCAGGTATAAGGTTCTCACAAACCAAAGATTATCACAACAACCATGATGGTTTCGATAGGGAACGTCCCACCTTTGGTGACGAAACGATATCCATTGCCTCTTATTGCTTTCAAATATTTTCTAGTGTCAACATAGAACAACATGAGTGTTGTGCCAATTTTTGTGATTTTTTGGGGTTCGTTTGGACATTTTTACACATTAACTAGGTTTTCTAGGCATTTTATGTGCATAATTGAAATTTGAACTACAAGCACATTCTCCAATGCACTAAGGTTGGTTGAAAAATATAATATGTGTCCTTGGGTGAATTTCTAGGTCCCATGCAAGAGATGGGAATGAACTTCAAACTCCAGGGCACTGTTGATTGCCGGCAAAACATTGAGATGCCCGGTTTTCAAATTCTAGTAATCCAAAACTCATGTGAAATTCATGAAACATGGCATGCTATCATGGAGCGGCATCAACATGCCGTGTTAAAATTTTTGTCCCATTTGGGGCAGGTTCGGGTATAAGCTTCTCACAAACCCGACCTTCTCACAAGCATTATGGTTTCTGTAGGGAATGCCCACCTTTGGGATCAAACGATATACATTGCCTCTTATTGCTTTAAAAAAATTTCTCGTGTCAACATAGAACAACAGGAGTGTTGTGTCAATTTTTGGGATTTTTCGGCGTTTGTTTGGACATTTTTATGCATTAAAGTAGTTTTCAATGCATTTATGTGAATAATTCAAATTTGAACTACATGCACATGCTCCAGTGCATATAAATTGGTTGAAAAATCATATCTATGTCCTTGCGTGCATGCTTAGGTCCCATGCATGAAATGGGAATGAATTTCAAACACCAGGGCACGGTTGGTTGCCTGCAAAACATTGAGATGCCTCATTTTCAAATTCTAGTAAATCCAAAACTTGTCTGAAATTCATGAAACTTGGCATGCTTTCATGGAGTGTCGGGGAGGCTGATCGTACCCACGGACACCTATGGGGCCCGGCGGAGCGGGTCCCTTTGTGGTTCGGAGGGGGGCGGAGGTCGCACGAAGAGCGGATCGAGGTGATGCACACGGGCGGTTTACCCAGCTTCGGAGCTCTCCGGAGAGATAAAACTCCACCGCTGCTGTTTGATCTATTCTGCTTGCTAGGGAGCAATGCGGGCTACAAAACCTAGCATGAGTGTGGCTAGTCTGCGGTGGGTCGAATGAATCGAAACTTGGCCAATCATGGAACCTCCTTCACGTTGCACTCGGGCCTCCTTTTATATGCTAAAGGGTCTCCGGCAGGTGGCAACGAGGCGGGGTACAAACGTAAAA
Organism: Aegilops bicornis; assembly: GCA_021605145.1. NCBI lineage: Eukaryota > Viridiplantae > Streptophyta > Magnoliopsida > Poales > Poaceae > Aegilops > Aegilops bicornis. The sequence goes on along the minus strand of CM038672.1, from coordinate 550,648,863 downwards.
ACAGGGGTTGGTACACCTACTTGAACAGTGTACAAGGTGCAAAAATACCTAACTCGACGGCAAGGGACAAAAGCAATAAATGCCTCGTTGTCGCTTAAACAGTGTAACAGAGACCGTCAGTGCGCCTCCGCTCGCCACGATGGCGAGCCTGTTCAAGGCCACAGGTCGCTGTTTCCTCCGCTGGCTGCAGCCGCCCGACACGCCGCCCATGGAACGGTCCCATGGCGACACGCCTGGGTGAGCTGGAGCGGAGGCGGAGAGGAGTTGCATGCCGCGGCAAGCACCTTGCCGCGGCCGAATCTTGTCGCGCCGGAGGCTTGTCGCGCTTCGAGCCTTCCCGGCAAGCTCCTCTTGCCGGGGCCTTGTCTTCAAGGTTCGGCGCGGCCTTCCCGACAAGCTCCTCTTGTCGGGGCCTTGTCTTCTCAATCTAATACTTTGTTCTTGAATGGCTCCAAGGGAGCCACGGAGGAGAGTGGCGGTGACGAGGCGAAACTTTGCCGCGGGGTGCTGCAACCGTCCGTGCACGAGTACGGAATACTAGGGTACCCCTACTCTAGTACACCGACAAGAGCCCCCGGGCCTGGGCCGTACACGGTGCCGAGCGCTTGTCGGGCCAGGCCCAGAACTGTGCACGGACACGCTGGCCCTCGACCACGCCGCAACCCGCCCGGACCACTACCACGATCCCCACTAACGGCACGCACCGGACGTGGCGTCGTGGCGAAGATCGTGGGCGGTCGTGGGGGTTCTTTATTAATATAAGCGAACGTCCGCTCCCCTCCTCCCCTTTATAAGCAGAGGAAACAGAGGCGGGCCGACCACTCGCCATTGCCATCTTGTCAAGAAACCACCGCCGCTCCTCGCCTTTCTCCGGTGCGAAGAGCAACACCCGCCCCTCTCGCCACAAGCACACTCACCGCCGTCGACCTCCTCCGCCTCGCAATGGCCCCAAGGCCGATAAGGAGAAGGGCGTCAAGTCGGCCGAGGCGCAGCTCATGGGCGCTGCGCAAGGAGCGAAGTCGTCTTCCCCTCGCAGCTCGGCGCACGGGAGCTGCGGACGCCTACTATCTTTTACGGTCGACGGAGACTCAAGCATCCGCAAGACGAGGGTGCTCCTCGCCTCCGCCGCTGATCTGGCCCCAACAGGTACCCTTTCTTCGCCCTTTTCTTCTTTATGCGGCCTTTGCCCGGCCGCCCCTTCTTTGCTGGGCGGTGTCATCACCGAGATCCTGCTTCTGCATTCTCTCCTGGGAGCCTCCTCCCTTCCTCAGCGCGTGCACACTTGTCGGCCAAGGCGTACAGCTCACTGACATCCTTGATTTTGCTCATCGCCATCTCCTCCCTCATCCTACGGTTCCGCACATTCTGATGAAATGCGCTGATCACCGCGGCAGGGTGGACATCTGGGATGTTGTAGTGCACACGGCTGAATCTCTGAATGAATTTGCGCAGGGACTCTCCTTCCTTCTGGGCGAGCAAGTGAAGGTCACTCTCTTGGCCATGAGGTTTGTGGCCACCTGTGAAGGCGCCAACAAACTGATGGCATGTGTCTTCCCAAGAGGATATGGAGCTGTCCGGCAAGTGCATGAGCCAAGATCTCGACGTTGGGCTTGGAGCACGAGCGGGAAGTAGTTGGCGAGATCTTGTCGCCCCGTCCCCCCGCAGCCTGCACCGCGATGGTGTAGATGCCGAGGAACTCCGACGGATGCGCCCTGCCGCCGTACTTTCTCCGCACGTCTGGTTTGAAGTTTTTCCGGCTGGGCCATCGGACTTGCCGCAGCTCACGAGTGAACACAGGGCAACCTACCGCAGACGGCAAGTCCCCTCGCCTCCGGCGCTGCATGTCAACAGAAGTCCCAGCCGCTTTGTCGGATTAACGCCGCGCTTCTTCGGGCGCTCAATGCGAAGTTCGAAGGCCCTCTTGCTGTCGCTCATGAAGAACTTGGCGCCCGATCGCGGCGGGTTCATGGATCCGACGACGCAGCGGAGTCGGCTGTCGAGGTGGATCCGGTGAGTCGGTGATCTTGGCCTTCTTGGCGGAGAATGCACGGTGGTTGCACCTCCGACAGTGTCGCCGCCACCGGCTCAGGTTTTGTCGCCTCGCCGCGGCAACGATGGCGCGGTTGTCGCGGGCGTCGTTGTTGGCAAAGCCGATGAGGCTCGATAGTGGCCCTCCACTCGTCGACCTTGTCGGCCGTTGGAGGGTAGTCGAGGAGCGCTTGAGCTCTCGCCAGAGCTTCGCTGGAGTAGTAGGTGGCATTGGAGAACGGTGCGAGGAGCGGACGCGCCGGACTTCTAACCTCGTTAGAAGGAGCAGCGCCCGTCCGGTCGGGTCAGATCTCACTCGTGCCAACATGTTGGCGCCGTATGCTGGTCTTGAGGGTCTCGATCCAGCGAACGTATGGCGTTGTGAACGCCATGACGTTGCTGGTCCCGCGTCTCCGAGATGGGCGCGGGATGCGCGACGCCGAGGTTTGCGGTGCCTTGTCCTTGGACTCGGCAATGTCGCGAGCACCTTCGCCGACGCCTGTTCCTCCGGGCCAGCGTCCGCACCGCCACCCGCTTTGCCGAGGTGAGGGTGGGTACAACGCGGACGGCTTCGCTGCCGCCAAGCCTTCTTCTTCGGTGGCATGTTGAGGAAGATGTTGATGACGCTGCCAGCGTGAACGCCGGAATCGGATTCACACGGCTCGACGCCTTTACCTGGCGCGCCATATGTCGGGGAGGCTGATCGTACCCACGGACACCTATGGGGCCCGGCGGAGCGGGTCCCTTTGTGGTTCGGAGGGGGGCGGAGGTCGCACGAAGAGCGGATCGAGGCGATGCACACGGGCGGTTTACCAGCTTCGGAGCTCTCCGGAGAGATAAAACTCCTACTGCTGCCTGTTTGATCTATTCTGTGCTTGCTAGGGAGCAATGCGGGCTACAAAACCTAGCATGAGTGTGGCTAGTCTGCGGTGGGTCGAATGAATCGAAACTTGGCCAACCGCGGAACCTCCTCTACGTTGCACTCGGGCCTCCTTTTATATGCTAAAGGGTCTCCGGCTGTGGCAACGAGGCGGGGTACAAACGTAAAACAGGGGTTGGTACACCTACTTGAACAAAGTGTACGGTGCAAAAATACCTAACTCGACGGCAAGGGACAAAAGCAATAAATGCCTGCCGTTGTCGCCTAAACAAAGGTAACAGAGACCGTCAGTGCGCCTGCTCGCCACAATGGCGAGCCTGTCTGCGCCACAGCGCCGCTTCTCCGCATTGGCGGCACAGCCGCCCGACACGCGCCCATGGAACGGTCCCATGGCGATACGTCGCTGGGTGAGCTGGAGCGGAGGCGGAGAGGAGTTGCATGCCGCGGCAAGCACCTTGCCGCGGCCGAATCCTTGTCGCACCCGGAGGCTTGTCGCGCTCCGAGCCTTCCCGGCAAGCTCCTCTTGCCGGGGCCTTGTCTTCTGCGTGCCTGGAGCGGCCTTCCCGACAAGCTCCTCTTGTCGGGGCCTTGTCTTCTCAATCTAATACTTTGTTCTTGAATGGCTCCAAGGGAGCCACGGAGGAAAGTGGCGGTGACGAGGCAAAACTTTGCCGCGGGGTGCTGCAACCGTCCGTGCACGAGTACGGGATACTAGGGTACCCCTACTCTAGTACACCGACATGGAGCGGCATCGACATGCCGTGGTAAACTTTTTGTTCCATTTGGGGCAGGTCTGGGTATATGCTTCTCACAAACTAGAGCTTCTCACAACAAGCATCATGGTTTCGGTAGGGAACGTCCCACCTTTGGGGACAAAACGATATCCACTGCCTCTTATTGCTTCCAAAATTTTTCTTTTGTCAACATAGAACAACAGGAGTGTTGTGTCAATTTTTGTGATTTTTCGGGGTTCTTTTGGACATTTTTATGCACTAATTGGTTTTTCAGTGCATTTAAGTGCATAATTCAAATTTGAACTACATGCACATGCTTCAGTGCATATATATTGGGTGAAAAATCAAATCTGTGTCCTTGGGTGCATGCTTAGATCCCATGCAATAAGTAGGAATGAATTTCAAACACCAGGGCACCCTTGATTGCCGACAAAACATTGATATGCCTGGTTTTCAAATTCTAGTAAATCCAAAACTCGTCTGAAATTCATGAAACTTGGCATGCTATCATGGAAGGGCACCTGGCATGCCGTGGTACAAAGTTTGTCCCATTTGGGGCAGGTTTGGGTATATGCTTCTCACAAACCGAAGCTTCTCACAACAAGCATGATGGTTTTCGGTAGGGAACGTCCCACCTTTGGGGACGAAACAATATCCATTGCCTCTTATTGCTTTCAATTTGTTTTCTCGTGTCAACATAGAACAACAGGAGTGTTGTGTGAATTTTTGTGATTTTTGGGTATTCGTTTGGACTTTTTATGCATTAAGTGAGACTTTTTATGCTATCAAGGAATGGCGCCCGACATGATGTGGTATTTTTCGTGTCCATTTTAAGAGAAGGCGCACTCAAATAATGACAGCCAACAAAGGCATTTTGAAAAAATAGCTGCCACTTAAGATCTCAAACGTTTGTATAATTCAAAATGTGTTCGTTCTGTTAACCATTCATGTGACGCCACGTGTCTTGGTTTTAATGGCTATAGGAGGTGCCGTGCGGACAGCTGCTTGACCTTGACTGAACGACAGGCGTGCAAGCACTGTACGGTGGAGGCATGCAAGCTGTCCTCCAATGCACACGCTCACCAGGAAGCGTGCAAGCTTTACGCTGCGCATGCTCACTAGGATGCGAGCCCTTTGACTTCCATGGCCGCCCGCCTTCCTCTCCATTAATGGCGCCCGAGCCGCTGTTTAATACAGGCGGCCTTACTGTTCACCTACCATTCCCCTCCCCCCCGGCAGACCTCCACCGCCATGGCGCAGAATGATCATCTGCCCCAAGTCTTCAAGTTTGGTGAAGTCGACTACGAGCCGGAGGAGATAGAAAATAAGGAGGAATAGGGCCTCATGGACATGGCCCAGAACGAGCTTGTCGGCGTTCTGGGAACGGGGGTCCCCAGACTTGCCTGCCTGCAGCCCACGGCGTGGCTATGCTAGCGGGCCTGTCTGGCCTACCTTCATCAACAAGGCGTTCAAGACCCTTGCGAGGGGCCAAGCCTCGTGAGGCGGACGAAACAAGACCTCCTCAGGAGCGGCCTCACCTGGTTGGCTCGCGAGGAGCGGAGAGATCAAGGCTGTTGGGTTCTACGGTAGGGTGCGCCGACTGCAAATTAAAATTTTCCTACGCGCAGAACATCCAGGAACATGCTACGGGAGATGGATCATAGTTTGTTACCACTAGACGCGGAGTGCCGTGCAGCGGAAGAAGAGTTGGGGCAGCGCGTCCGCGTGGATCGTCTCCTCCTCGTCCGATCTCCCTCGAACAGCCGGTCATCTAATCCCACGTACAAGTTCGCCGGAGCGACACAAGCGCACCGCCTCTAATGGTATCCACGCGTGCAGGAGGAACACCGTGCGGTGGATTGCTAGGTCCGATCACACAGTCGGCAGCGAGTGGAGGTGGCTATTCGCAACACATGCAAACCCTAGTTGCAGCGCCGAAGCGATCAACCACATGAGTATGCCGCACCTCCACTTTATATGGGCGTCCGTCGCAGGCTCAACACTTGGGCCTTGCACGGACCCTAAGGCCCAAAGTCTACTCGGTCACGTTCCTAGTCCAGTTCGGATCACATCCGACCAAAGGTCCCATTTAACCGACCTCGTAGGTTCCTTCCCTTAAGCACGCGACCCCTTAGGTTCAAGTCGGCTTGGTCACAATTCAGATCACATCCGACCTGCACGGTTGGTAGCGGCCTCTAGCAAGGCGTGCCGACCACCAAGCAGACTATGAAGCTGGTTAGGCGAACCTGTACAACGTGTCACACTTCTGTTCCCTTTGCCACACGATATATGTTGTCGGGCTCAAGGTGAGACTGTCATCCTTGTGCTAGCCCAACCTCTTTCTCATTACAGTGATACCGACTATCGGTGTCAAAACCGGCGGATCTCAGGTAGGGGGTCCCGAAATGTGCGTCTAGGCGGATGGTAACAGGAGGCCAGGGACACGATGTTTTTCCCCAGGTTCGGGCCCTCTCAATGGAGGTAATACCCTACTCCTGCTTGATTAATATTGATGATATGGGTAGTACAAGAGTAGATCTACCACGAGATCAGAGAGGCTAAACCCTAGAAGCTAGCCTATGGTATGATTGTTGTTTGTCTTACGGACTAAAACCCTCCGGTTTATATAGACACCGGATAGGGTTAGGGTTACACAGAGTGGGTTACAATGGTAGGAAATCTACATATCCGTATCACCAAGCTTGCCTTCCACACCAAGGAAAGTCCCATTCGGACACGGGACGAAGTCTTCAATCTTGTATCTTCGTAGTCTAGGAGTCCGGCCAACGGTGATAGTTCGGCTATCCGGACACCCCCTAATCTAGGACTCCTCAAGAGCTCCTCGAACCAGGCTTCAATGACGACGAGTCCGACACGCATATTGTCTTCGGCATTGCAAGGCGGGTTCCTCTTCCGAATACTTCATACAAGATTTTGAACACAAGGATAGTGTCCGGCTCTGCAAAACAAGTTCCACATACTACAGTAGAGAGAATAATTTTTGCATAGATCTGCTGACGTATTCCGCGGCGTGACATCACACCACGGCCAGGCCTTTATACGAATCGTTTTTTACTGTCCCACCTCAGCTGCTTAGCGAGGCGGTTTTCCTTTGGCACGCCTTATCAAAGCGTAGATCATGCCCCCTTATTCCGGGATTCTCATCAAATACAGACGTAGTAACCCAACTGCGTTCTTTGGCACGCCTCCTCATCGGCGAGTCCTAATCGACCACGGGGAGGGCTCTTGGTATTCAACCTCTTTATAATGAGGCCAAGGCCCTCTTCTTTTTTCCACCCTCCATCGAATTCGCCTCGCGCTTCGAGTTCTAACACCCAAAGCTTCAGATTTTGGTGCTTCAGACCATCGATGATGTCCGGCTCCGACCAGCTCGGCCGATGGATGTCTTCTTCCGTCACAGAAGAAGATGTGCTAAAGCTGCGAGACGCCAGGTATTTAACCAGCGAGATTTCGCATAGGCTGCCTGCCTGTGGAAGGTCATTCCCACTCCCGAGCCCGGCGAGAGCATGGTGTTCAGATCTCACTTCCTTCGGGTTTAGGCTTCCGGACGGATCCCTTTGTGCTTGAGGGCTCATGTTTTATTATGGGCTGGATTTCCATGACTTGAATCCGGAGTCCATCCTCCATATCTCGTCATTCATTGTCGTATGTGAAGCCTTCCTCCATATTACCCCTCACTTTGGATTGTGGCTCAAGAACTTCAAGGTGGAGCCGAAGATGATCGAGGGGCAACAAGTAGAGTGTGGAGGGGCGGTCATAAGCAAGTGTGCTGATGTCTGCGGGTTCGAGGGCTCTTTTCAAGAGGAGCTTGGTTTAGGCAACGGGAGTGGTTTTATATCACCACTCCTGTGGGCACCAAATGGGTGGCGCCACCCGCCTTCCGGGCCAGTCCACCACAGCGGCTGGCATCATGGATCAATCGGGGGCTCGACTGGGGGCCGTCCAGGACATTCCTCTGTTGCAGGGCCGTATTCGAGACCTCCAAGAAAAGAGATCAATCTGGTCGTGGCGGCGCAGGTTATGCTGATTCGGCGCCTTCTGCCCTGCAAACGTCGCCCCCTCCGTCTGTGGGAGTTTAATCCGGAGGGACCATGAGCTCTCCAACATTTTATGGGCGCAACGCCCAAGGAGATGTACAAACTGTTCTTCGGATCACAAAAGAAGTGTCCGGATTTGACCGAGGACGCAGGTCTAAGCTGCAATCACCCAGATACTCAAGTAAGTAACCCTGTAACCGGACAGGCTGTTCATTCATTTATCATATATATGCCCTTTAAGGAGCCATTTCTTGAACAGGAGTGGATAGCCAAGGCCAAGTTAATAAGGTGTTCGGCTCCCCTCCCAGAGACCACGCCGGATCCCATGCTGGCCAAGATGTTGAAGGCCACGCCTTTTAAAGAAGGCGAAGGGGGAGCAGGGAAGCAACTGCCTCCGCGAAGCAGGCTTTCAAGGAAGAGGGGATCAGGGATCCTCCACTCCAAGGGGAGAAGAGGACCGCTTCCGAAGACCAGGAAGCCAAGGCCTCAAAATGGGGAAAGAAGTCTTCGTCAGAAAGTCCGGCGCCGGGAAGTATCCCAGCCGCACTATTTCCCCAAGGGGATCAGCCCTCCAAATGAGCCGTAAGTAAAAAGAAGGGGTCTGTGAATAAAGAACATCCTCTGTATTTATTTCTAAAGAAAACCAAATTGTACCTTGTAGTTCGGATTTCAGCCCTTCGCCGGAGCTCGCCTTCGGGGATCTTCGTCCGAGATGATAGAGAGTGAAACGCCTCCACCTATTGGCGCCTTATGCGCAGGCGAGGCGACACCTGAAGTGTCGTCACATAGAGTTTCCCCGAGTCCGCGGGCCGAAGGTCCGGCGCCAATCGGGCGTGCAGTCGGAGGAGTCAAGGATCTGCTCGGGCGAAGCGGTTATCTCGTAAGATCACCGTGGCGCCATCGGGTACGGTGATTGAAAGAATTGCATCCGCCGACAGCGGATTGCATGAAGCCGCCGAAGCTTATCGACAGGGTTCGAGGTACGCAAAAATGATGTACCTTCCGGCGCTTATGCATATAGAATGCGCCAAGAGTTTCTCGAGACTCGGTACGTTGTCAAAATTGACAGCGTGCCGAGGATCACAATCTCAGTTATAACATATCGCCGCTCCTAAATAGGTGGCGGGGCGTCCGGTGGCCAGGCGGACTAATGAATTTGCCGAACTAAAGCGGCAACTTGACGAGGCAGATGCGGACATCGCGCTTGTCAATATGCGATTTGACGAGTCACAAGGTATGCGACTTCTTCGCGGACGCCTGGTAAGGGAGCTTGACGCCCGTGCCTTACTACTTGTATGCTTAATGCAGGTGGTGCCGCTGCTGTGGAGTAGCTACGGGCGGAACTCACCCGAGCTAAAGAGCAGGCCAGAAAGAGTAATGCGGCCGTTTTAAGGGCGGCCGAAGAGCTAAAAGCCAAACGGGCTGCTCACTGCCGAAGCAAAGAGGAAATGGCCGATATGGCCATAAAGTTGAAGAATGCTACGGACCGCTGCGGGGTTCTTGAAAAAGAACGTTAAGCGGAGCAAGAGGACCTGAAAAAGGCCACCGCCGGTTAAGGATGCCCGCTTCCACAATGAGAGCTGCAAAGGAGGAGCTGTGTCGCTGTGGATGTTGCTGCCGGAAAGCCTTTTTCTCGCCGGAGGAAGTTCACGGATCCGAAGTATGCTCAGTTGGACCGGTTGTGGAGTTCGGAGGATGTTTATCTGGATTTGGCGGCGAGTGCCGCGGACGCGGTCGAGCACTTCCGAGGCCAGAAGGGGCACAGAAGGGAAGAGCTGCTTTGGTCGCAGTTCCATAGTCCAGAGCGTCCTCTTCCGTTAACCGATCGGTTGGCCGAATGGGCCGAGCTGAATCGATTGTCCGGACTTGCCATGAAGCGTGTCGTGACTCATTTGTGGTCCTTGAAACCTCAACCGAAGAGTTATTTTGGCTTAGTGTAGCAGTTCGTTGGTGCGGTACCGCGTATCGACGCAATGAAGCGGTGGGCGTGCATTGAGGGTGCACGGATGGCTCTTGCCCATGTCAAGACATACTGGGCAGAAATGAAGGCCACCGACGCTAAGGCCCCAGATTCGTGACGGAAGTCGAGTACGGCCGAGCGCTATTTTGAGGAAGTTCTTCCAGGCGCTCGTTTAATAGAGACGCAATGCTCGAAGGATGTTATGTTTGAATGACATGTGTAACTTATGAAACAACGTTTCAATATAATATAATAGCTTTTTATACTTGTGCGTTCAAGTAGTAAAACGCCTCCTGTGAGGCCGTTGATGTATATGTGTATATAACCTGAAAGATGGCAGTCTTAGCCAGCCTTCGCACATAGTGCGGGGTGTTTGCAAAAAAGAGGATTTTCACACTTAATCCAACGCCTTGGTCCTGTGAAGGAGGTGATAGCGTAGCAAACTAGGCAACGGACTATAATGCTTTATCACTTTCACTTAGCCATAGGAGCTCGATGGTGGGGCTACTATATAGCCCCTAGGGGCACCGCGCTCTTCCGAATTCGGGCACGTATGTGCTCGACCGAAACGACTCCTTCGTCAATGCGGGGATTTCTAAACATTCCATTGGGTCATCGAAAGTGGTTGACCAGTCTCACGCTATATCATGACAGTCAGTTTTAGCTTTCTCCACTGAGGTGCTCAACCCAGCTCAACCGGGGCACAATCGCAGTGGTTCTCCCAGTGCTACCTTAGCCGATATAACGAAACGTAAGGTACCAAAACATGGGAGCCGGGCAAACCCAACATTTGACCAAAGACATGATTCGGAGCTGATGCATATAAGGCCTAACTCGAGACGCCGAACACTCCCTAAGGTATTCGGTCTTTATTGAAACGGGCAGAATAATGCCCTAAGCCCCTAGTGTCCGGCACGCCAAGAAAATTCTGGTGCGGCCGATGCCAAAACGCCAGCCTTCTCCTCGGTTATAGTAAGAAACCGGGGATGTATCAACAAGAGACAAGAAAAGGTTTACGCAGGGTCTTAATCTGAAAAGAATCCTTGCGACGGGTCCCTCGCTGCACGTCTGCGCATGATGTCTCTCATAGCCGTATCCTGGACGGGTGTAGCAGGGTGTTCATCTCAGAAAAGAGAAGAACTTAGTTGAAAAGAAAAAATATCGTGCGAGAAATGTACTTTATATTAAATAAACAGAGTACGGTTCGGAAGGTAAATAAAATTGAGCTTTATTGTCTCTTCTTGTACGTGCGTGCAACCCCTTGTATGGGGGTATGCCGCTAGTATGCGCCGGACTCGTCTAGCCGTGTCCGGGGTCTGAATGACCTATTCAGGTGCTTTGATTAGCGGAGCCAGATTGGCGTGGGGCTGTCAAGGCACTCTCATGTTCTTCCGTGCTCGAGTAACACTTAATACTCCCTTTTAATGAGATGATGCCGCGTGGACCGGGCATTTTATGTGTAAGAGATGCATCATGCGGTATTGCGTTAAAGCGGGCGAAAGCTTCACGCCCCAGTAGTGCTTGATAGCTACTTTCGAATAGGGCGATGTGGAAGGTTAACTTTTCGTGGCGGAAGTTGTTGGATGAGCCGAACATAACTTCTAGCAGTAGGGAGCCCGTACAATGGGCATACAGGCCTGGCATTACCTCTTTGAAGGAGGTGTTGCTATGGCGAATTTTGGTTGGATCTATCCCCATCCTGCGGATTGTTTCCTGATATATCAGGTTTATGTCACTGCCGCCGTCCATGAGGACTTGTGTAAATTGGAATCTGTCGATTATAGGATCCAATATCAAGGCAGTCCATCCTACGTTCCGGATACTTTCGGAGTAGTCCTGATGGTCGAAGGAGATTGGTTTTGACAACCAATGTTGGTACTCATGAGGTAGTCTCATGCGGCGCGCATTTTAGTGGGCGCCGCCTGCTTTTTTTCCTTTTATCACGTGGAAGTGAGTTTACTGTTTTAACCTCTTGTGGGAAATTCTTTGTTTTCCGGTGCTCTGCTTGTGGGGTTCGTCATCATCCTCACTTGGTGTGTCGAGCCCCTTGTGTTCGGCGTTGAGTCTGCCGGACTGCTTGAAGATCCAACAATCTCTGTGGGTATGGTTTGCAGGCTTCCCGGGAGTACTGTGGATTTGACATATCTTGTCCATGATTTTGTTTAAGTTGGATAGCTCGTCGCTAGTATCCTTAAGGGGCAGTTTTTTATTGTTCTGCCGAGAGCCTTTGAACTGCATTGATCGTCGCGCGCTTCTTCGGACTGTTTCGGTCCGGCGCTTGGTCCTTGTTGCGCCGTGGTTTCCCATTTCCATCCCTCGACCTCAGATGTACTTGGGTCGCTGGTGCTGCGCCTTGCTAGCTGGGCCTATCCTCTCCGCCGCAAAAGCGGGTCATGAGGCTTGTTAATGCGGCCATTGTTCTCGGCTTTTCTTGGTCAGTGGTGTCTGGGCGAGCCATTCATCTCAGACGTTGTGTTTGAAGGCTGCTAAGGCTTCAAGGCGTCCGGACAGTCGACTATTTGGTTCTTTTTGGTAAGGAACCTGTTCTAGAATTTCCGGGCTGACTCTCCGGGCTGTTGGGTTATGTGACTTAGATCGTCTGCATCCGGAGGGCGGACATAGGTCCCCTGAAAAATTGCCCGAAACGCATCCTCGAGCTCTTCCCAACTTCCAATGGTGTTTTCGGGAAGGCTTTTAAGCCAAATGCCGAGATGGCCCTTTGAGTTTGAGGGGTAAGTATTTTATGGCGTGGAGATCATCTCCTCTAGCCATGTGTATGTGGAGGATGTAATCCTCAATCCAGACTCTGTGGTCTGTTGTTCCGTCAGATCCCTCTATGTTTACGGGTTTGAATCCCTGGGAATTCGTGGATACAAAGACCTCATCGGTGAAACACAAAAGTGTGCGGCACCCCTATATTTGGGTGTGCCGTGATGTTCGGATATTTGGCGTGCTGCATTGCTTTGAAGAGCTTGCTTTCTCGGCCCATAGATGGACCTAAATGGGCCATCCTTTTGACGCGAATCCTTATGCGGATCACGTACCGGCTTGTGTGCGGCGCCATTTGCCGCTCTCTGTTTGCCATGGGGTCGTCCATCCGACCGGGTGGCCTTCTTGCTTTTTGATTGTGGGGTTCTACGGCCTCCTCATCAAATTCGGGCAGTAGCTTTCTCTTTGGGTAGCTCTATGTTCGGCGACTGTTGCCGTATTTGTCTGCGGTGTTGAGTACTTTGCTCCATCTGATTCCGAGTGCCTCTTCCGCTGTTTTGAGTTTCTGCTTCTGCTTTTTCAGGCTACGCGCAGTGGCGACGAGCCTTTTGTGGAGGTTCTTCTGTTCCAACAATTTGTCCGGCGTGAGATCGTCCGGACTGTTATCTTCGCCGGGGACGGGTTGTTTATCCAAGTTGTCCTGTTCGGACGGTTGCTCGATAGCATGTTCGCTGCCCAAATGTTCGCCTCGCTTCTTTCGCTGGGTCTTTGTCGAGGCGGGACTTGGTGCGGCGTTTAAGTTGCTGTTTTGACTGCTTTTCGAGGGATTTATCCTTCATAGTGTCCCGTTGTTCCTCGTCGTCATTTCCTTTAGGTGTATCCACCATGTATATATCATGGGATGAGGTGGTTGTCCAGTATCCTATAAGTGCTGGTTCATGGTTGTCTCCTACATCGTCGTCCATACCGTCGATGTCTTCAGAGTCGAAATCGAGCACGTCGTTTAAGCTTTCGACAGTGGCTACAAAGTGGGCGGTGGGTGGGCGTTGAATTTCTTCGTCGTCCGCATCCCAACCTTCCTGACCCTAGTCCGGCCAGGGCTCACCTGAAAAAGAGAGAGACTTTAGTGAATTCAGGATGCCGCCAAAGGGCGAGTGCTGAAAGATGTCCGCACAGTGAACTCCATGACCGGCGCCCAATCGGATTCGATTGGCAGAGGCGCGAAGGGTTCGGAGTCCGGAGAGGAGTCCGACGCCTTGGAGTCACGGTCTTTGCAAAGGACAGGGATGGAGTTCGGCTCAATCACCAGAAGATCGTGAGCCCCGAGGCGGTGTCCAACCACTCGTCCTCGATCGGGGGAGTCGGCTCCGAGCTAAGGGTCGGAGTAGACGCTGGTGCGTCCTCCAGGACATCGGCGGCAGAGCTAGATCGCGCCCATCGAGACAGTGCGGCATGCTTGGCTGTGGCTCGAATCCGTCGAAGATCAAATCTCCGCGGACATCGGCCATATAGTTCAGGCTTCCAAATTTGACCTGATGGCCAGGGGCGTAGCTTTCAATCTGCTCCAGATGGCCTAGCGAATTGGCCTGCAGTGCAAAGCCGCCGAATCTGAAGATCTGTCCGGGTAGAAAAGTCTCACCGGACTGCGTCGTTGCTGATGATTGAAGGAGCCATCGGGCCTATAGGTGACGACACAGAGGAACTCTCAATGAAAGCACCAATGTCGGTGTCAAAACCGGCGGATCTCGGGTAGGGGGTCCCGAACTGTGTGTCTAGGCGGATGGTAACATGAGGCAAGGGACACGATATTTTTACCCAGGTTCGGGCCCTCTCGATGGAGGTAGTACCCTACTCCTGCTTGATTAATATTGATGATATGGGTAGTACAAGAGTAGATCTACCACAAGATCAGAGAGGCTAAACCCTAGAAGCTAGCCTATGGTATGATTGTTGTTCGTCTTACGGACTAAAACCCTCCGGTTTATATAGACACCGGATAGGTTTAGGGATACATAGAGTCGGTTACAATGGTAGGAAATCTACATATCCTTATCGCCCAAGCTTGCCTTCCACGCCAAGGAAAGTCCCATCCGGACACGGGACGAAGTCTTCAATCTTGTATCTTCATAGTCTAGGAGTCCGGCCAACGGTGATAGTTCCGCTATCCGGACACCCCCTAATCCAGGACTCCCTCACCGACCACAAACAGGATTATCTCATAATCCTTGTCGCATGGCCATGCTTATACTGGTCAGATCACACGAGGGGCCCAGAGTATATCTCTCCTGATCGGAGGGGCAAATCCCATCTTGCTCGACCATGTCTCGCAGCATGGGACTGGACAAACCCGAAACCTACCTTTGTAACTACCTAGTCACGGAGTAGCGTTTGGGCGGCCCAAAGCAAGTCTGTCACCATCCCGAGTACATGTGTCAGCTCAGGTGTTAGGACATAGAACGTATGTTGTACTAGAGACTCACAGATGACATATCGCTGTGTCTCTTAGTTGGGTCTGTCCGACTCGGACCATATCTTGACTCGGATCCGACTACGTCGAATCCGACCAGACCTTTCCAAGTCCATATTATCCGGTTAGCATCCAATTCTTCATGGCTAGTGAGACCGAGCCATCGACCGTGTCATATGCTAGTCTAGTCGGCTGCGCGTCCACATAGCCCTTTCGACTAAGGACCTTTTAGGTAAGTCATCATACAATGCATAGTCCCACAAACAAGTCACGTACTTGCTGATACACATCATTGATAATGTCAAGGACTATCTTTATTCATAAACACATAGGAAATATCATGATACATGATTGCCTCTAGGGCATATCTCCAACAGTCTCCCACTTGCACTAGAGTCAATCAAATAGACTTTGAATGCCCATAGCTCTAACGTGCCCCTCATGCTTGCGTTGTGGAAACGGCTTAGTCAACGGATCCGCAACATTTGCATCCGTGTGAATCTTGCATAACTCTACATCACCATTCTTTACCATCTTTCGTATCAGGTGATATTTCCGGTCTAGGTGTCTGACCTTGTGGTCATTCCTCGGCTCCTTGGCTTGTGCGATGGCACCAGAATTATCACAATAAAGGTCCAACGGTTTCACCGAGGCTAGGAAAATACCAAGATCATCCAGAAAATGCCGAATACAAACACCTTCCTTTGAAGCTTCACAAGCCGCAATGTATTCGGCTTCTGTGGTAGAATCGGCCACTGTATCCTGCTTGGAACCCATCCAAAGGTAATCGCTCCTCCATTCAGGGGCGTACACGAATCCGGACTGTGATCGACAATCATCTCTGCCGGTTTGGAAACTAGCATCGACGTAACCCCTTACGACGAGCTCTTCCTCACCTCCATAAACTAGGAACATCTCTTTAGTCCTTTTCAGGTACTTCAAAATAGTCTTTACCGCTGCCCAGTGACTCTCACCTGGGTTGGCCTGGTATCTACTTGTTAGGCTTATTGCAAAAGCAACATCAGGCCTTGTACATATCATGGCATACATGATGGATCCAATTGCCGAGGCATACGGAATCCTACTCATCCTGCTTCGCTCATCAGATGTCGAAGGACTCTGAGTCTCGCTTAGTGTTATACCATGTGAGAGTGGCAAGAACCCTTTCTTCGCCTCACTCATGTTGAACCGCTTCAACACTTTATCTATGTACGTGCTCTGGTTTAGGCCGAGCAGCCTCCTCGATGTATCTCTATAGATCTTAATGCCTAAAATATAGACTGCCTCACCAAGGTCCTTCATCGAAAACTTGCCATTCAATGATTCCTTGACCAAGTTTAGCATCAAAACATCATTCCCGATCAGTAGTATGTCATCCACATACAAGATCAAAAACACTATTGAGCTCCCACTCAACTTCTTGTATAAACAAGAGTCCTCTTCGCTTTTGACGAAACCGAGACCAGTGACGACCTCATCAAAACGAATGTTCCAACTCCGAGATGCTTGCTTGAATCCATAAATGGATCTCTTGAGCTTGCATACCTTACTAGTGCTAGTCGGATCGACAAAACCCTCGGGCTGTATCATATACACGTCCTCGGTTAAATTTCTGTGAAGGAAAGCCATTTTGACATCCAGCTACCATATCTCGTAATCGAAATATGCATCTATAGCTAGTATGATCCTCACCGACTTCAGCATCGCTACCGGCGAGTAAGTCTCATCGTATTCAATTCCTTGAACTTGTCCATAACCTTTAGCGACAAGCCGAGCTTTGTGGATCTGGACATTTCCATCCACATCGGTTTTCTTCTTAAAGACCCATTTGCAACCAATGGCAGTTACGCCAGGTGGCGGATCAACCAAGTCCCAGACTTGATTCTCATCCATGGACTTTAACTCGGATCTCATGGCCTCCAGCCATGCCTCCGAATCTGGGCTCACCATCGCTTCCGCATATGTGACCGGTCGTTGCTTTCTAGCAACAATACATCACACACTCTGCGCAATCTTTCCGACCTCCGTGGTTCCGGTGCCGCTTCCACTACAGGTTCCCTGACTGACTCCGGTATGATCTCATCACCAGTCGAGCCGTCCCCGAGTGGTCCTCAAATTTCTTTGAGTCGAACCGTCCTCCCACTGGCCTCCCGACTGAGAAAATCTTTCTCAAGGAAAACCCCGTTCCGAGCAACAAACACTTTGTTCTCTTCCCGGTTGTATAAGCTATATCCCAAGGTTTCCCTCGGATATCCCACGAATATGCATTTATCCGACTTGGGTGTAAGCTTGTCTGACATAAGTCGCTTGACAAATGCTTCACAACCCCAAATCTTCAGAAAAGACAAACTGGGACTCTTCCCGGTCCACATCTCATGTGGTGTCTTGTCTACGGATTTTGATGGTACCCTAATAAGTGTGAAAGCTGCAGTTTCTAGAGCGTATCCCCAGAATGACAAGGGTAAATCCGATTTGCTCATCATAGATTGAACCATGTCCAACAAGGTACGATTCATCCGTTCCGACACACCGTTTCTCTATTGCGTACCCGGAGGTGTGAGCTGAGGTACTATACATCGGCTTTTTAGATGATCATCAAACTCCTGGCTCATGTACTCACCTCCACGATCTGATCGTAGAAGATTTATAGTCTTGCCGAGCTGATTCTCAACCTCGTTCTGAAACTCTTTGAACTTTTCAAAAGTCTCCGACTTGTGCCTCATCAAATATATATATCCATATCTACTCAAGTCGTCGGTAAAAGTCACGAAGTACTGATAGCCACCTCTGGCAGTTGTGCTCATTGGACCACACACATCACTGTGTATAAGCTCCAAAAGCTCGGATGCCCTCTCACAACTCTTTGGAAAGTGGGACGAAGTTAGGAGTCTATCATCATGTAGCTTCTTCATGCGTTTCAGACTAATGTGTCCAAGCCGGCAATGCCAGAAGTATGTCGGATTTATCTCATTAGGCGTATGCCTCTTGACATTCATGTTATAGACTGGTTCCTATTCTAGATTCAATATAAATAGCCCATCAACAATGGGTGCATAGCCGTGGAACATACCATTCAAAAATATCGAACAACCATTGTCCTTTAAATTGAATTCATAACCTTGACTCATCAAACATGAGGCAGAAATAATGTTCCGACTAAGAGCAGGAATGTAATAACAATTATTCAATTCCATAATGAATCCGGAAGGAAGCTCGAGCTGCATCGTGCCGACTTCCAACGCAGCAACTCTTGCTTTGTTGCCGACCCTGATGTCAATCTCCCCTTGTGCCACACGCCTAGTTCTTACCAGCCCCTGCATCGAGTTGCAAATATGGACAATCGATCCGGTATCAAATACTCAAGAGCTACTAGGTATGTCAGCAAGGTAAATGTCTATAATACATGGAACAAGTGTACATTTGCCTGAAGTAGCATTTCCGGCCTTCTTGCCATGCTCTGCAAGCAACTTGCTACAGTTCCTCTTCCAGTGATCGGTTTCCTTGCAGTGATAGCAAACGGTCTTTGAGTCCGGTCCAGACTTCGGCACATTGGCAGAGGTTACCGTCTCCGTGCCCTTTGCCTTAGCCTTTTTCTTGGACCAACTCTTCTTGGACTTAGCCGATTTCTGCACCATCAACACTTGATGCATGCCTTTCTTAATATCCTGCTCTGCCACTGAGGGAGTCCTGGATTAGGGGGTGTCCGGATGGCCGGAATATGACCTTTGGCCGTGGACTATGAAGATACAAGATTGAAGACTTCGTCCCGTGTCCGAATGGGACTTTCCTTGGCATGGAAGGCAAGCTTGGCGATACGGATATGTAGATCTCCTACCATTGTAACCGAGTCTGTGTAACCCTAACCCTATTCGGTGCCTATATAAACCGGAGGGTTTTAGTCCATAGGACTAACAACAATCATACCATAGGCTAGCTTTTAGGGTTTAGCGTCTCTGATCTCGTGGTAGATCTACTCTTGTACTACCCATACCATCAATATTAATCAAGCAGGAGTAGGGTTTTACCTCCATCGAGAGGGCCCAAACCTGGGTAAAAACATCGTGTCCCTTGTCTCCTGTTACCATCCTCCTAGACGCACAGTTCGGGCCTCCCTACCCGAGATCCGCCGGTTTTGACACCGACATTGGTGCTTTCATTGCGAGTTCCTCTGTGTCGTCACGTTTAGGCACGATGGCTCCTCCAATCAACAATGATGCGCTCCAGGGTGAGACTTTCCTCCCCGGACAGATCTTCGTATTCTACGGCTTTGCACTGCGGGCCAATTCGCTTGACCATCTGGAGCAGATTGAAAGCTACGCCCCTGGCCATCAGGTCAGATTTGGAAGTTTGAACTACACGGCTGACATCCGCGGAGACTTGATCTTCGACGGGTTCGAAGCACGGCCAAGCGCCGCAGACTATCACGAGGGCATGATTCAGCTCTGCCAATCGGTCAAAGGTGTCTGGAGGTCTGATTAGAGTCTGCTCCGACCAATAGGTCGGAGCCGACCGCGCCGATCGAGGACGGGTGGCTGGACACCGCCTTGGAGGCTGCGATACCTACGGTGTTTGAGCCGTACACCTACCTCGTCCTTTGCGAAGCTCGTAACTCCAAGGTGCCGGACTCCTCTCTGGACTCCGAGCCTTCCGCGCCCCTGCCAATCGAATCCGATTGGGCGCCGATCATGGAATTCACTGCCGCGGACATCTTTCAGCACTCGCCCTTTGGCGACATTCTGAATTCATTAAAGTCTCTCTCTTTATCAGGAGAGCCCTGGCCAGATTATGGTCAGGAAGGTTGGGATGCAGACGACGTATAAAATCAAAACCCACCCACCACCCACATCGTAGCCACTTTCGACGATTTAACCAACATGGTAGACTTCGACTCCGAAGACATCGACGGTATGGACGACGATGCAGGAGACGACCAAGAACCAGCGCCCACAGGGCACTGGAAGGCCACCTCGTCATACGACATATACATGGTGGACATCCCAAAAGATGGGAATGGCGATGGAACAGCGGAGGATGACCCCTCCAAGAAACAGCCTAAGCGCCGGCATCAGCGGCGCCGCTCTAAATCCCGCCACAGCAAAAATGGTGATTCCGGCACGGGAGAAAATAACACCCCGGACAGTGCCGAAGACAACATCCTCCAACAAGATTCAGCGCAGGAGGATGGAGAAGCCAGCCCTCATGAGAGAGCGGCAGAAAAAGAGGTAGAGGACGATAATTACATGCCTCCCTCCGAAGATGAGGCAAGCCTCGACGACGACGAATTCGTCGTACCCGAGGATCCCGTCGAACAAGAGCGTTTCAAACGCAGGCTCATGGCCACAGCAGGCAGCCTCAAGAAAAAGCAGCAACAGCTTAGAGCTGACCAAGATTTCCTAGCCGACAGATGGACTGAAGTCCTTGCGGTTGAAGAGTATGAACTCGAGCGCCCCTCCAAGAGCTACCCAAGACGCAGGTTGCTACCCCAATTAGAGGAGGAAGCACCCAAACCTACATCACCAGTGCATGACATGGCTGACCGGCCACCTCGTGGTCGCGACAGAGAGGCCTCTCGGCCCTCAA
Source organism: Aegilops bicornis (assembly GCA_021605145.1). NCBI lineage: Eukaryota > Viridiplantae > Streptophyta > Magnoliopsida > Poales > Poaceae > Aegilops > Aegilops bicornis. The sequence goes on along the minus strand of CM038672.1, from coordinate 550,628,447 downwards.
CTCAAGCCGCACCCTGGCGCCACTCAAAAAATACAAAGGCACGGGGAAATGCACCGGACCTGCGAGATATATTGCAGGACAATGCAAGGCAAACAAGATCGATCTACAGATCGCGTGGGCACCCCACGATACGTGACGATAACCGTCACGCCGGATATGGCAACTCCGGCCAGACCGAACACAGTAGACAAAGCTCATTTGAGCTGCGTCGTGATATAGCCCAATACAGAGGCGCCGCATACCCAAAAGGGAGCGGAAGCGTGCACTAAGGGACGTATACGCGATGGAGCCAGTCGCCCCAAAGTTCAACCCGTGGTCTTCCTGCCCGATCACTTTTGATCGAAGGGACCACCCCACCAGCATCCACCATGGCAGATTCGCCGCATTAGTTTTAGACCCAATCATTGACGGATTTCACCTCACTAGAGTCCTAATGGACGGCGGCGGCTTTGAACCTGCTTTATCAGGATACAGTGTCCAAAATGGGCATAGACCCATCAAGGATTAAACCTACGAAGATGACCTTTAAAGGCGTCATACCAGGTGTAGAGGCCAACTGTACTGGCTCAGTTACACTTGAAGTGGTCTTCGGATCCCCGGATAACTTCCGAAGCGAGGAGTTAATCTTCAACATCTTCCCATTCCACAATGACTATCACGCACTGCTCGGACGAACCGCATTTGCAAAATTCAATGCGGTGCCGCACTACGCATATCTCAAGCTCGAGATGCTAGGTCCTCGAGGAGTCATTACGGTCAATGGAAACACCGAACGCTCTCTCCGGACGGAGGAGCATACGGTGGCCCTCGCGGCGGAAGTACAAACTAGCCTCTTAAGGCAATTCTCAAGTCCGGCTACTAAACGCCCGGACACCGTCAAGCGTGCCCGGAGTAACCTACAACAAGACTGCCTGGCACGTTCCGAGCACGCATAGCAATGCGGCCCAAACCCCAGCCCTCGCGACATTGCGAAACCAGTACTGTCGGTGTGGGAACGACACCTATGGGATCACAAGAATCCCTACTACGGTTGCGGGGCATGGGGTCGTGAGAAGAGCGGATCAAACAGATAGCACATGGTCTCTTTATCTAGGTTCGGGCCCCGAGGATGCGTCAAACCCTACTCCTGCTTTGGTGGTTTGTTTATCTGTGTTCTTGAACTAGTAATGGGGCGTGAGGAGCTCCACAAAGCCGAATCCTCCTCCTGGTTGCCTTGGGCCTCCTTTTATAGGGAAAGGGGTCGCCACAGTGGCACACAGGAGGTGGAAAGGGTACAGTGATGCGAGTTTATCCCTCGCATTACATGACAAGGCGCTTTTAATGCGTCTTGCTTAGGTGTCCTCGCTTTATCGGGACGGGAGGGCCCTGTCTCGTCCGGCCACCGCCTCCCTTTCGTCGACACGCGCATACGGCCAGCGGTGCCCGCGGTGCCATGTAGGCAGGCAGGCAGCTGAGGTGGCGCAATGGTGGGTCTCCGCGAAGATCCACTTGCCGCCACGCAGGTGCTTGCCCAACTGGTTGGGTCGGCAGCTGCATGCAAACAGTGGTGGAGGTTTGATTGACGTGGGCCTGATGGTGGCCCTACGGGTATTCTTGGCGAGGGCCTCGCCGTAGCCCTGGCAATGGTCTTGCCGGGGCCCAGGCAAGGGTCTTGCCATGGCGCCTGTTGTCATCCCCGACAAGGCTCTTGCCGGGGGCCTTGTGTTCCTCCTTGGCTGGGATCCCGCGAAGGGTCGTCATCTTCTATAGTGTGTATCTGATCTTGAATGTCTTCACAAAGATCTGCATGCCACCACGGGGATGTCTCCCGAATCCTTGCCCCATGGGGGCAGTGGACTCAAGGGTGATTCGCTCCGTAGGTGTGGGTCGAGCTGCCACGACAAGGGTCTTGCCGGGTTTGCTAAAACCGCCTCCCGGCAAGGGTCTTGCCGGGGGAGTCCGCTTCATCCCCTTTGCTCTTTGTGGTGTTGGTCTTGGCGACGTTCTGCTCCTTTCGAGCTTTGGCCTTACCTTGGTTCACCTCCCTTGCCTTGCTCAGTGCGGTGGTGCCCGCGGCTCAAACTGCCCATGCACAGTTATAGGGGTACAAAAAGTGTTCCCCTCTTTTTGTACACCGACAGGAGCCCCCGGACCTGGGCCACACGTAAGCGCAATCGCGTCGTTGGGCTAGGCCCAAAAAGCAGTCTTGTGCGCAGGCAGGGGAGGTTTTACATGGTAAGTCTTTTTCGCTAATCGCGCTTCCCGTGCTTCCAGCGTGGCTCGGGCGTGGGGAGGCGTGCGTGACGTCGTCGGCATGCGTGGCGCTGAGCTCATGGCGCATGCGTCACGTCGTAGTAAAGGGGGCGGTTCGCGCCTTCCCCATAAACGGAGGGAGGCGTGGCGGCCCATTTACTGAACGGGGCCGAGGCGTGGTCTTCAAGGCGTCCACTCCCCACAATCACGGGGTGGAGAGAGGTCGCCTCACCCGTTGCCTTGGTCCCGCACGCCTGGCACGTGGCTCTCATGCGCTTGGGGTGGCGAACGGTGGAGGCGGGAAACCAGGTCGTCGCGGGCTGGGGCAGCGGGTTGGTCCCAGTTCCCTACGCCTTCCGCGTCTTGATTAGGCTGGCCAGGCGGCTGAGCCCCCACCCGTTCCTTTATAAAGAGCGGGGAGGATGTGAGGGTCACCGCCGACAACGCTGGCCATTCCTTCTCTCCGCACTGCGGTGGCAGAGCCAACCGCGAGGAAGGGGAGGGGCGAGGCCGTGGGCGAGGCCGAAGCGCTCAGGGAAGAGGAGGACGGGGCGGCGCGCCGGCCTCGCCTCCGCCAGTAGTTCCTCCCCCCATGGAGGGCCATGTTGGGGATGACCCTTGCGAGTTCTTCGTCAGGCTGCGCCGGCCGCCTCGCCGTCGCCTTCGTCTCCCGACTACATTCACGCGGGAGATGGAGCTGGATCCACCAGAGTCATTGTGGCTGCACATGAGGGGCTGTTGGATCAGCGGTACGCGAGTTCGCGTCGACTTCCTAGCCCCTCACATGATGTATCTTCGTCGAGGATGGAAGACGTTCGCTCACATCCACCGCTTGACGGAGGGGCTCACTCTCCATTTCAAGATGATGGAGGGCGGCCTCCTCTCCGTCAAGGTCTTCGGGTGCTTCGGGACTCAGGCAAGGTGCTGCATGGAGAGCTCTTCTGATAGCGAAGACTCCTCCTCGGGCGGGAGTGGCGAGGAGGACAGCTGCAACGACGACCAGGGTAGCAGGCGGCAGGATGACGGGTCCGACTAGAGGTCGGGCGACGCTCCGTGCGGCACCGGCGACCCCATCATTCGTGTTGCCGGCTTCCTGAACTTCTCAGGGTCGTCTCCTTGGGCGGCTGGCGTTGGGAGGCTGCGTAAGAGGAAGAGGCCGGGCGGCTAGGCCGTCAAACCGGAGTACGCGGGCACCGACGCCTGACGCTGCGGCGACGCCCCACCGCCTGCCTTCGAAGCTCTGCTTCCGGCGCCGCCATCACCATCCAGCCTTCGGACGGCCACCGAGATGTTCTCTTGGTGTCTCCTGCCACTCGTAGCTCGCCTAGGCGGCCCTTTTGCCCTTTTCGCCTCCTTGACCTGCCTCCTAAGGAGAGGGACAAGAAAGGGGTTACGGGCACCTTATCTCTTTTTAGCTTGTAAGCCTCTGGGCCTTGGTTGAATTTAAAACGTGTAATCCCATCATTCATGTTTTTCATTCACCATGGGCTATACCTGAGTGGAATGTTTTTAGTGAAAAAGGGATGCTTGCCGGGTCATTTGTTTGCGGGTAGAACCCACGACAAGGAGTAAATCCTTGATATCTCTAAGATAAACATTTCCTTGCCCGGCAACAGGCCCTGCCGCCTTCCCACTTCGCTAGACCTTTCTCACGCTTTTGGCGGAGGCAAGGATGAGGTGGGTTCAGGCTCCTCGTTTCATCGTTTTGCTGCCGCGACTATGACCAAACCTGGCCCCAGGAACGAGCCCTAGGGCCTAGAGCTTTAGGGGAGCACGGTAGCTTTGGGAAAAAACGAGGTTTCACATACCTCAGTCCATAAGGGAATGGATGATAAGGGATGAAGAACTTATCTGAAGCTGTAGCCTCCCGGCAACTCTGGTTTGCCGTGGGTGAATCTTTGCACTTGCAGCCCCTGGCAATACTGGCTTGCCAGGGTCTAGATGCCGGTCTGTCCATTTTTTCTTTTTCGTCCTCAAGTGATCCGGCAAGGATATCTGTGAGTCCTGCGAACCAAAGAAGACAAAAGGACGGCAAAGAGACTCACACTCGACCTCTAAGCTAGGGGTTAGTCGCTGCTAAGCACTATCAACCCTAACCAAGGACGAGACTCGACCTACCATGCATGCCATAACTTAGGGTTACATGCATCAGGGTCTGCGCCTGGCTTTGTACAAAGGGTTACATGCATCATCGGCAATGCTTGTACAAAAGGTGGCTTGCCGGGGGGCCCGGCAAGCCGCGCCTCACGGGTAAAACTTGCGAAGATGCTCAATGTTCCAGGAGTTACTCACCGAACAGCATCTTCGGTCTCCAGGAGGACTGCGCCGGCCTCAGTGACTTCGTATTACCCGATAAGGGCCTTCCAACTTTGGCGCCAACTTGTTGGAATTCTTGGCCGATTGAACAGCGCCAAGGACAAGGACGCCTTCCTCAAGGCTTCGTGCATGAACCTTGCGGCTATGGTAGCGGCGCAAAGGCTTCTTTGGTAGCGTCGCTCTCACAGCCACCGAAGACGATCTTCCTCAAGGAGCATTGCGTCATATTGCCGCAGCTTGCTCTTGCTCAAGCTCGTCGTGAAGCGAGCACTCGAGGTGACCCGTATATGAGTTCGATGGGGAGAACTGCTTGTGCCCCGTATACTAGGGCAAAAGGTGTCTGGCCGGTGGCTCGATTTGGCGTCGTCCTGATCGACCAAAGAACCGCCGACAACTCATCAATCCAGCGCCTTCCACTCTTGTGCAGCCTGTTGAAGGTCTTGGTCCTGAAGCCTCGCAGTACTTCAGCATTTGCCCTCCCAGCTTGACAATTGCTTCGCGGGTGAGCAACGGAAGCGAAACAGACTTTGCTGCCGAGGTCTTGGCTATATTGCATGAAGGTGCGGCTTGTGAACTGTGTGCCGTTGTCGGTGATAACCCTGTTGGGTACGCCAAAACAGCACACTAGTCCCTTGAAGAACTTGACGGCTGACTGAGTTGTGACCTTCCTCACTGCCTCCACCTCCGGCCACTTTGTGAACTTGTCGATTGCAACGCATAAGTACTCAAAGCCCCCGCGGCGTGGGGGAAAGGGCCCAAAGATGTAGAGTCCCCTGCATCGAGAAGGGCCAGAGAGAGGAATGGTTTGAAGGGCTTGAGCTGGCTGATGAAGCTTCTTTGAATGGAACTGACACGCTTCACACCTGGTGACTAGTGTCGTCGCATCCTGGAGGGCGATGGGCCAGAAGAAGCCTTGCCAAAATGCCTTGCCGGCAAGGGCCCTTGACCCAATGTGGGATCCACGTATGCCTCCGTGTATCTCCGCCAATAGCTCCAGTCCTTCCTTTCGAATGATACACTTCGATTTCACACCGCTCGCCTCGTTCAGACAGTGACGCCATCGATTTAACCGGTACATGGTAGAGCGACGGGCTACTTTTTTTTCCGCTTCTTCCCGCCTCCTCGTGAAGTTCCCCTGTTTGGAGGAATCGGACGGTATGCTGTGCCCACGCTGGAGCCTGGGGTTCGACGGCGAGGACTAAATGCATTTCCTCCACTATAGGAGCGGCTGTCTCGACGGCAAGAGCTTGACGCTCCGCCGGATCCAGTCGTCCCATGGCGGGCTTAGTATCCCCGGCAACATCCTTGTCGGCGGCTCCGGGGAGCTCGGTGGGAAAGTACTTACCGGGCCCTGATTTCCTCCTCTTATTCCGCTCTGTTCATGGATCAACGGATGGCTGAGTTAGCTGAAGCACAAAGGTACCTAGTTCCACAGGTAGCTTGAGGGCAGCACGTTTTGACAGGTAATCAGCGATATCATTCTCCGCTCGGGGAATGTGTTTAGCTCAGATACCGTCAAACGCTTCTTCCAGCTTTCTCACTTCATCGACGAGGCCTTCATCAACGGGCTCTCGTAATCCTTGTTGACTTGCTTGACGATGAGCTGCGAGTCTCCCCGACGATGAGTTTCTTGATTCCGAGATTCGCCATGATCCTAAGACCGCAAGCAGCCCTTTGTACTCTGTCAGATTGTTTGTTGACACCTCCTCGGGAAGTGCATCCGGATCACGACTTGAGGTGCTCTCCGTGTGCGCGACAAGAAGCACGCCAGCCCCGGCGCCTTTGTAAGGAGAAAGCTCCATCAAAGTACATGATCCAATCACAACTTGCCTCCTTGCCGGGAGAGCAGTCTCTTGGGCTTCTTCGTCAGCGCTATGCGGTCCATTCTGCAATGAACTCTGCTAGGACTCGGCTCTGAATCGTCGAAGTACTTTCAAACTTGAGACCAAAGCTGGACAGCTCCAGTGCCCATTCCACAATTCTTCCCGTTGCATCCGGATTGTGCAATATCCGCTGCAGAGGGAAGCGAGTGACGACAGTGATCTCGCAGTTCGAATTTGTGACGCAGCTTCCTCGAGGCCATAAGAAGGTCAAGAGCAGTTTACGCATGATGTCGGAGTACCTTGATCTAGCCCCCTGCAGGAGGGAACTAACAAAGTAAACCGGGTGCTGCATCATTTTCTTCTTCGGCGGCACTTCAACTGGCTGTGTCGTCTCTGCATTGGTGGTGTTGGGCTCTGCCGCTGCCATCACCTCGTCGTCAACCTCTCTCTGCGCCACCAGTGCGGTGCTGACCACCTGGTCCGTCGCCGCCATGTATAGCAGTAACGGCTCCTGTGGCCTAGGCGCAACTAGTATTGGCGCGGAGGAGAGGTACTTCTTCAAACCTTGCAATGCTGCTTCGGCTTCAAGGCCCACTCCATCAGGCCCGCTTTTTCGTGGTCTTGAAAAGGGAAGGGCGCTCGCGCATTTTGGAAATGAACCTGCCCATGGCGGCGATGCAACCAGCAAGCCGACGCACATCCTTGATTCGTTTGGGTGCTTCAATCTGCTCTATAGCTTTGATTTTGTACGGATTGGCCTCTATCCCACGCTATGACACCAAGAACCCGAGAAGCTTGCCGGACGGGATGCCAAAGACGCACTTCTCAGGGTTTAGCTTGAGATTGATCTTGCGCAGGTTTGCAAATGTGCCTTGCAAATCTGGTATGAGGGTTGCCCTGTCCTTGGTTTTGACCACTATGTCATTCATATAAGCCTCCATATTTCTATGGAGCTAGGGTTCAAAACCAATCTGGACCGCCCTTGCAAACGTTGAACCAGCACTCTTCAACCCGAAAGGCATCCACATGAAACAATACGTACCACATGGGGTGATGAATGCTGTTTTCTTCGCCTTCTCTTGTCATGAAGATCTGGTGGTAGCCGGAGTAGGCGTCTAGGAATGACAACAGATCACACCCAGCCGTGGAGTCAACAATCTGGTCGGCGCGCAAAGAACGGAAGGGGTCTTTAGGGCAAGCCTTATTGATATCTGTGTAGTCAATACAGTCTCCACTTCCCATTTGCCTTGGCGACTACGACCGGATTGGCCAACCACGTTGGATGGAGCACTCCTCTTACCAAACCCGCTGCTTCCAGTTTCCAGATCTCTTCTGTGATGAACTCTTGTCGTTCCAATGCTTGCTTTCTGACCTTCTGCTTGAAGGGGCGCACATGAGGGCAGACAGCAAGGTGGTGCTCAATCACCTCCCTAGGAACACCGGGGATGTCAGAAGCTTGCCATGAAAACACATCGACATTCGCCCGTAGGAAGGTGACGAGCGCGTCTTCCTATTTGTCGTCAAGGGTGGAGCTTATGGTAAAAGCTCCTCCCGTGCCGTCCTCATTGACAGAAACCTTCTTGGTTCCCAGCGGTATGTCCCTGGGCTTCTTGTTTCCGCCCGTGGAGCTCTCTGGCACGTCCACGACGGCAGCGCTACACTCCGAAGAGGTGCGCTTGCCGTACAAGGTGTCACCGGTCTTCTTATTCTTCTTCCCTGCCGGGGTCCCAGCGGCAGGAGCAAGTGCCCTAGTGGCGGTAGCTGCTGCAACTGCTTGCTGGTATAGTTGGCCAGCGCAAATCATCGCATCTTTCTTATCGGAGGGGATGGTGATGATCGTCACAGGCCCTGGCATCTTCAGGGTGTTGTAGGCGTAGTGTGACGCCGCCATGAACTTGGCCAGCGCTGGGCGTCCAAGGATCCTGTTGTAAGGCAAGGGGATCTTGACAACATCAAACATGATCCTCTCCGTCCTGTAGTTCAGGTCGCTTCCAAAGGTCACGGGCAGCGTGACCTTTCCCTTAGGTTGGCTTCTTCCCGGGTTGACCCCGTGAAACGTGCCCGTCTCTTCGAGGTCTCCATCAGGAATCTGAAGTTTCTCGATCACGGCAGGCGAGATCAATTTCAGACCGGCCCCGCCATCGACTAGCATCTTCATCACCTTGAGGTTGCATATTGTTGGTGAAACCAACATTGGCAAGCACCCGACCGCAGTAGTGCGATCAGGGTGATCCTCAGTGTAAAAAATGATAGGTGTGCTAGACCACTTCAGCGGCCTTTGGGCATCAAACGACGGCTCTGCCGCTGTAATCTCGTGCCCAATCGCTTACGCCGGGCGGTGAGAAGTATGCAGCGAGACGCCGCCGCTCACGCATTACGGCCTCTGTAGCTTTCGAAACTCTTGGTCGCCGGATTCGCCCTCCTCTTCGTGATCATCGTCTTACGGCTTTACATCACGGCCTGTGGCGGGCCTCTCCTGTTGTTTATCCTTGCCGCGACGGCCCGCCTGGCCATCACGCTTCTTGCCGGACCCTTCAGCACTGTCTGGGCCTTTCTCCTTGTCTCGCCGCTCATACTCAGCCCTCTGCTTCTCACCGAGGAGCTCAACTTGTCGGCAGTCTTGGAGGGCATGGCCTTTGGTGCGATGGATCTTGCAGTATTGCTTGTCAGAGTTTCCTGGCTTCTCGGCAGCCGCCAAGGCCCGGCAGGCAACACATTCGGCAACTTCCTTGCCGGGGTCATCTGCCTTAGCTTTTTTGGTGGAGCCGGCATCATCAGATCCCTCCACGGCAAGCACGGCTTTTCCTTTACGCTTCCCGTTGCGGCGCCGGCCTTTCTTCGCCGGTGCGGCAATATCCTCATCTGAAGAGTTGCTTTCCATGTCGGCATCTTCGTCGGGGTACTTCCTTCCCTCTTCAGCCCGGGCACATCTGTCAGCAAGAACATAGAGTTCTGCTACATCTTTCACCTTGTTCATTGCCAGCTCTTCGCGGATCTTGCAGTTACGCACATTGTGATGGAATGCGCTGATGATGGCGGCAGGGTGAACATCAGGGATATTGTACTGTACCCGGCTGAACCTCTGTATATACTTGCGGAGACTCTCGCCTCCCTTCTAGGGAATGACGTGCAGGTCGCTTGCTTGGCCATGGGCTTGGTGGCCTCCAGTAAAGGCGCCCACGAACTCATGGCACAAATCCGACCAGGAGGAAATAGAGTCCATGGGAAAGTGCATCAACCATGACATGGCATTGGGTTTAAGAGCCAACGGAAAGTAATTCGCAAGCACCTTGTCGTCGCGGGCTCCGGCAGCTTGCATCGCGATGGTGTAGATGCTGAGGAACTCGGACGGGTGGGTCTTGCCGTTGTACTTTTCACCCACGTCGGGTTTGAAGGTGCGGTGAGTGGGCCACTGGAACTGCCGCAGCTCATGGGTAAAAGCCGGACAGCCTACCTCGTAAGGTAGGCCTCCAGGGCTCCCCGGTGTCGGGTGGCTCACAGCAGGCCCTGCTCGCCTGTCTGATTGGTGGCGCGCTCCGCGATGGCGCTCGATAGTGGTTCGAGCGTCTTCATGTTCTCGTTCCCGAAGAACTTGGCACTGGTCACAGTGGGCCCGCGGGTCGGATGATGTGTCACGCCTAATATGCGACCCTATCCAAAAGCAACTCGAAGGTCCCACCAAGGATACACCCGCATATTGAAACGCTTTTGCAAGGTGGATATCATTACATCAACATTACATAATAAATGGGGATACAACCAAGACATACAATGTCACTTGGAAACAACAATACAACATACAAGATCAACATCCGACTACGGATGAAACATAAACAGAAACTCAAACAATATCCACCCTGCTAGCCCAGGCTGCCGACCTGGAACCTATCCCCTGATCGAAGAAGAAGCAGAATAAGAACTCCAAAACAAGCAAACATCGCTCTCGCGTCATGATCATCGCAAAACCTGTACCTGCAACTGTTGGTGTAGTAAACTGTGAGCCACGAGGACTCAGCAATCCCATTACCATGGGTATCAAGACTAGCAAAGCTTAAAGGGGAAGGAAGGGGTAAAGTGGTGAGGTTGCAGCAGCGACTAAGCATATATGGTGGCTAACATACGCAAATGAGAGCGAGAAGAGAAACAAAGGAACGGTCGTCAACTAGTAATGATCAAGAAGTGATCCTGAACTCCTACTTACGCCGACATAACCCAAGAACCGTGGTTCGCTCTCGATCAACCCCTAAAAGAGACACTCACGGTTACGCACACGGTTGGTGTATTTTAGAAGAGTTTACTTCAAGTTTACTACAACCGGATATTAACAAATTCCCATCTGCCACATAACCGCGGGCACGGCTCTTGAAAGTTTATACCCTGCAGAGGTGTCCCAACTTAGCCCATGATAAGCTCTGGCGATCAACGAAGGATATTCCTTCTCCCCGGGAAGACCCGATCAGTCTAGGAATCCCGGCTACAAGACATTTCGACAGCAATAAAACAAGACCAACAAAGCCGCCCGGATGTGCCGACAAATCCCGATAGGAGCTGCACATATCTCGTTCCCAGGGCACACCGGATGAGCGAAGCATACAGGAACCGACGTAACCCAAGTTGCCAAGGAATGGTCCCGCACGATGCTCTAGTTTAGACCAACACTCGGAGGAGCACTGGCCCGGGGGGGGGGGTAAAATAAAGATGACCCTCGGGCTCCGGAAATCCAAGGGAAAAAGGGCTAGGTGAGGCAAATGGTAAAACCAATGTTGGGCCTTGCTGGAGGAGTCTTATTCAAAGCAAACTGTCAAGGGGGTCCCATAAATCACCCAACCGCGTTAGGGACGCAAAATCCGGGAACATAATACCGATATGACGGAAACTAGGGCGGCAAGAGTGGAACAAAACACTGTGCTTAAGGCCGAGCCTTCCACCCTTTACCAAGTATATAGATGCATTAATAATATAAGAGATATTGTGATATCCCAACAAAATCCTGTTCACCATGGAGCAATCTTCATCTTCACCTGCAACTAGCAACGCTATAAGAGGGTTGAGCAAAGCGGTAACATAGCCAAGCAACGGTTTGCTAGGAATGGTGTTAAAGGTTAGAGGTTCATGGCAATTTGGGAGGCTTGAGCAGCAAGTGATAGGTAGCGCAGCATAGCGAAAGAACGAAGCAACTAGCATAGCAATGATAGTAATGAGATCCAGGGTAGCGGTCATCTTGCCTGAAATCCCGCAAGGAAGAAGAACGATTCCATGAAGAAGATGAAGCCACGGAGACGAACCAAGCGTAGAAGAACGAATCCTCACGATCGCAACAAAACGAGAACTATCGAGAAGAAGCACACAACATGGTAAACACAACACACATGAACAAGACATGATGCACAACAAGCATGATGCATGACAAAGGCTACATGAAGCTACTCATGGCAAGAGATGATGCAAACAAGAGCAACACATCAAGGCAAGTTTAAATGAGGCCGAAAACAACATATAACAATTCCGGTAAGTCCTCATATGCAAATTTCGAAATTGGTCCAGATCTGAATAAACCTTATATTCAAGTTGTTAAACAGCAAGTTAAGATGCACCACGATGATCTACACGGAATTCTAGTCAAGTTACATATAAAGTTCATTAAATTCGGAGCTACGGCCTAGAGGATATGAGCAAAACAAGTTAAACATGGCATTGATGCAAAATGCATACAAACATCAAGCAAACACCTCAAAACATGGATGCGATATGATAATATGAAACTACATGCAAAATCAAGCAAGTTTCATATAGAGCACACTCAAAACGGAGCAACGGTTCAACACATACACATGAAACAAGTTTAAAGGACAAGCTGTCCAAAACAGCAACTAGGCATATTGCAAGCATCAAAAAAACAAGCTAAAACAACTCAACATGATAACAAAAGGCATGGCCACGATGTACAGGTAAAGCACGACAAAACATGAACACTGAGCTATCTCCAGAAATCATTAGAACATGCACAAAAAGACATGGCAAGATTGCAAATAATAACAGTTTCAGACTTATCAGAAATAACATAAGGTTGCAATGTTTAGAGCTATCAAACAACATGTTACAGGAACTCAACATGGCAAACAAAGGCATGGCATGAATCTAATTATTTCATAGAATAAAAGTCCTTTACTGACCATGAGCCACAAAGGATCAGAAAATATGATGGCACCCATATAAACATAGCAAGTTATATTACAGATTCATACATGGCAAGAACAGCAATAAGTAGGCATGTTGGTGAGCTTGAACCACTAATCACAGAGCAATACATGGCATGACAAAGAAACCAAAAGTAAGAAGACATGTTTATGAAGGTAAGCATGGCAAGAGAAAGGTCATAGGGTGCATGGATCACTAACAACAATCATGGCAACATTGAACTTAATGTTAACAGGCTGATAGCAACATTATTTAACAAGTTTGGAGCAAGATTACAACAAGCTACAGCAGGCTATAAATGCAACCAGGGGCATAGATTGATATAGCATGACATGTGTAACAAAACATCCTTAGTGAACATCTCCAGATTATGCATATAATGACTTGTAGAAGCAGGTTAACATAGCATCATGGTATAGCAGATTCAGACATGCAAAACAGTAACAGCAAGTACCCTACTTAACAAGCTTGATGCACTCACTACAAGACGTACAAAAATACATGGATAGCACCTCTGAGAAGATGGCATGGCATAAATCAAAATACATGTAGACATCAACCTCATAGGATGCACACATCAAATGCAATAAAAATGACAAATCACCAAGTTATAACAATTTCAGCAGATTAACATCATATAGCACTCTTGCAACGATGATTCGGACATCCAGATGACCTCAAATGAATATGAGGCAATGTAACTAAATGATATACTCGTCGAGGCGAATAATTTGACATATTGCACGCCTAAAATGGAGCTACGGACGCAGAGTTATGATGCGATGAACTTGCATTAAAAATACTGGAATCTGGGGACTTAGCCGTTTTATACCTAGCGAGAAGCGGGACGGCAAGGTTCCGGGACGGAGGGATCCGGGCGCGGGGGCGCGTTTGGTTGGCTGAACGGGTGGATCTCATCCACCCGCGGTGGATCCGGCCGGAGGAGCTCCGGCGAGACTCCGGCGACCGGCGGACGGCGAGGAGAGGTAGAGTTTGGGTGGGGCCTCGGATCCGGCGACGGTGAGGCCGGGCACGGCTCGTGAGGACGCCGCGCCGGCCGGGAGTGGCGGGCCTGCCATGGCGCGAGGCAGGGCAGGAGCCGCGAGCGGCGCGCTGGGCTCTCGCGGCGGCGGGCGGGCGGCGGCGCTTGATGCCAGTGGCGGAGAGCGGTCTGTGAGGCGCGGAGCGCAAGGGCGACGGACGGAGCCAGGGGTTCACAAGGGTTTAGCGGGCCGGGCGGCGGACGGCGCTGGGAGGCCACGTGGGCGGGCGGCCACTGGCTGCGGGGCGGGCGGGCGGGTTTCGTCGGCCGGACCGGACGTGTCCGGGCGCGGTGGAAGAAGGCTAGGGTTTGGGGGATTAGACCACTAATTTCGGGTTGGGCATATTTATAGATAGAGGGAGCTAGGAGAGTCCAAATGGGGTGCGGTTTTCGCCCACACGATCGTGATCGAACGACCGAGAGCATGGAGGGGAGTTTGCTGGGTTAGTGGGATGTTATGAAGGGGTGTTGGGCTGCAACAAAAGAGGCTTTATTGCCATCTTGCTAACTGCTGGAGTATCAAACGACCTCCAAATGGCACGAAACTTGACAAAGCGGTTCACCGGTGCTATACCAAGGACGCTTGGCCAAACTCGGTCCATTCCGAGACTGTTTAACACCCGCTCACGAAAAGAGGCAAAAGGGGGCGCCGGGAGACATAGGAGTGCCGGATTGCAAAACGGACAATGTGGAAAATGCTCGGATGCATGAGACGAACACGTATGCAAAATGAAATGCACATGATGACATGATATGAAATTCAAATGATGACATGGAAAAATGCAACACGCAAGCAAATGGCATGGCAACGACGGCGAATAACTGGCGGACACCTGGCGCATCGGATCCGGGGCGTTACACGATGCTATGGAGATTTCGTCGCCCATAACGTCGCGACGGGCTGGCGTCCGCGGCACCGGGCGAGGAGGAGGCGAGTGCACCGTGGTCGCGGCGCCACCGGCTCTCCTGCCACTGGTGCGTGGGACTCCGTCGGAGCGTCGACCCGGGGGCTCAGCTGGACTCGGTTCATCTTTGTTGGCCACCGCAACAAGGCTTCGAATAGTGGCTCTCCATTCGTCGAGTTTCCCCGTAGTGGGAGGAAAATCGAGGAGGAACTGCACACGCGCCAGGGCTTCTGCTGGCGTTGGTGGCAGCGAAACCTGCACGGATCACGAGGCGCTTCGACTTCTGACCATGTCAGAAGGAGCTCTATCGCGACCCCGCAGTCGCATACCATCTTCACCAGCGCCTCGATGAGCGGGCAGGTCTTCTAAATCCCGGGAGTGGCGCTCGGGGCTCTTTCCGCGGTGACGCCCGGGGTCCTCGGCGTGATTACGCCGTTCGTCGCGCGCCACTTGAGAGGAGCGCGCAGTCGGCGCCGGCGTGGGAGTCTTGGAAGCCCTCGCGTCACCTTCGGACGGGGTGGCAGCGATCTTGGAAGGCCCTGCGCCACCCGCGGAGGGCCTGGCTCTGTCTTTAGATTTGGCGGCGTGCGGCCCGTTACCAGGCGCACGAACATCGCCGCCTCCCAAACTTCGGCTGCTGGGACGGTGTTGGTGTTCGCGAACGGCGCCCTGGGTCCTTTTCGCGATCGTCCGCTGCTCGCCAAGACGAGACGGATGTCCGGCTTCCGACGGGCCAACCGCCACCGTCATCTTCTTCTTGGGCGCCATGACGATGAAGAAGCATCGAACTAACTGCTAGAGCCGATTCTCACAAATGCGCCCCCTACCTAGCGCGGCAAAGATGTCGGTGTGGGAATGACACCTATGGGATAACAAGAATCCCTACTATGGTTGCGGGGCACGGGGTCGTGAGAAGAGCGGATCAAACAGATAGCACACGGTTTCTTTATCCAGGTTCGGGCCGCGAGGATGCGTAAAACCCTACTCCTGCTTTGGTGGTTTGTTTATCTGTGTTCTTGAACTAGTAATGGGGCATGAGGAGCTCCAAAAAGCCGAACCCTCCTCCTGGTTGCCTCGGGCCTCCTTTTATAGGGAAAGGGGTCGCCACAGTGGCACACAGGAGGTGGAAAGGTGATGATGCGAAGTTTATCCTCGTGATTACATAACAAGGCGCTTTAATGCGCCTTGCTTAGGTGTCCTTGCTTTATCGGGACGGGAGGTCCTCGCTCGTCTGTCACCGCTCCCTTTCGTGTCGACACGCGCCCTGGCCAGCGGTGCCCGCGGTGCCATGTAGGCAGGCAGGCAGCTGAGGTGGCACAATGGTGGGTCTCCACGAAGATCCACTTGCCGCCACGCAAGTGCCTGCCCAACTGGTTGGGTCGCAGCTGCATGCGAACGGTGGTGGAGGTTTGATTGACGTGGGCCTGATGGTGGCCCTATGGGTGTTCTTGGCGAGGGTTTGTTGCCAGAGTCTCGCAAGGGTCTTGTCTTGGCGCCTGCTGTCATCCCCAGCAAGGCTCTTGCCGGGGGCCTTGTGGTCCTCCTTGGCTGGGATCCCGCCAAGGGTCGCCATCTTCTATAGTGTGTATCTGATCTTGAATGTCTTCACAAAGATCTGCATGCCACCACGGGGATGTCTCCCGAATCCTTGCCCCATGGGGGCAAAGTGGACTCAAGGGTGAGTCGCTCCGTAGGTGTGGGACGAGCTGCCACGGCAAGTGTCTTGCCGGGTTTGCTAAAACCGCCTCCCGGCAAGGGTCTTGCCGGGGGAGTCCGCTTCGTCCCCTTTGCTCTTTGTGGTCTTGGTCTTGGTGTCGTTCTGCTCCTTTCAAGCTTTGGCCTTACCTTGGTTCACCTCCCTTGCCTTGCTCAGTGTGGTGGTGCCCGCGGCTCAAACTGCCCGTGCACAGTTATAGGGGTACAAAAAGTGTACCCCTCTTTTTGTACACCGACAGGTACTATGCGTACATAATAACGCTCTGGAAATACAATGGGCATAGGGGGAAAGTCACGACCACGGCATGCCCAGAATGCGGCTTAACCCCACCAGGGGCTCCCCATTGTGTCATTCTTTTCTTTTTCTTTTTTCTTTTCTTCTCAGACTCCGTTCTACGAAGCCCCGTCCGGCATTAGAATCGCCGAACACACGATGCAACAGCTGTGGAAGCGTAAAGCTACGTCGAGTGTCCAGGTGGTCTCTATTACGAGCAATATATCTGTTTTACACACCATTCCGCGGCTTACCCCTAGAGGGGGACATGTTAAAAAGTCCCATCCCTTGATTATCGCACTATTTGTATCGTTCTGCTCTTACTGCAGCTCTTTCGAATAAACAATATATAGCTTCTGCCTAATATTGAATTCCCTTTTTTCTATATATATATGTTCATTTATGACATTGTGCAACTGTACACTTTGGTACGGGCAATACACCAGGGGCTTAAGTACCCCACAATATGGTGTGATAAGGCCGAGCACTTTCACAAGTGCGGCACCCCGAACTTATAGCATTATATGCATCGGCTCCGAATCATGTCTTGGGTCAATAGTTGGGTTTTCCCAGCTCCCATGTTTTGGTACCTTATGTTCCGTTATATCGGCTAAGGTAGCGCTGGGAGAACCACTGCGATTGTGCCCCGGTTGAGCTGGGTTAAGCACCTCAGTGGAGAATGCTAAAACTGACCGTCATGATAGGGCGAGAGCTGGTCGCTGTTCGAGAGGTTTTCGAGTCCCTAAAGACTTATGCCGCTTAGAGCGAGGAGTCGGCATAGTCCGGCCTAAGGCGTGGATAGCGCCCGAACTCGGGTCTTCCGAATACTAGGGGCTTCACGAAATTTAAAATTATAGAATTCTATGGCTAAGTGAGAGTGTTCAAGCATTATAGTCCGGTTGCCTTGTTCATTGCGTTGAGCGCCTCCCTCAAGGACCCAAGAATGGGAACAAGAGCGCTCAAGTTTATCCCAACACCCCAAAGACTCGTGGCATGTGGGTCAAGTTGACGACTCGCCATCTCTCAAATTTAATAAACGGCCGCATGAAGGTAATATTTTAAATTCAAAAGCGTTGCTTTAGCGATATGAACAAGTTTTCAGCAGACAGTGATAACAAATGCGAGTCTATTCAACAGTAATATCTTTGGAGCATTCATCCGCTTATAAGGCAGGCACCCCTCGTGACGCCTCATAATACATTTCCTCAAAGGCTTGCGATGCTCCTTCTTCGGTGGTGGTCCGTCTGTCACAAGCTTCTCGGCCCATCTTGCCCTAGTGCACCTTAGCAAGGGCAAGGGCCCTACAGCACCTTCGATGCAGACGGAGCGCTTTGATGACTTCAACCCATGGACAAAGGCCCACCAGCCGCCTCACCAGCCCGTAGTAGCTCCCAGGCATGGGTTCCTTGGGCCACAGCCGACCTACGAGGCCCTTCGTGGCCTGTTCGGCCGCCTTATGAAGCTAGACCAGCTGCTTCAGCTGGTCGCTCAAGGGCACCGGGTGTCCGGCCTCAGCATACTGAGACCAGAACGCCTTCTCTGTCGAGCTTCCCTCCTCGGCTCGGTAGAATGCGGCAGCATCAGCCACACTGCAGGGCAGATCTGCGAATGCTCCTGGAGAGCTCTGGATTCGGGTGAGTAACAGATAATTCACTTTCACATGCTTGCTTTGCATATAGAATGCCTTACCCGACGCTATTTTCTTCATCGCCTCAATCTCCTAGAGGGCTTTTTGGGCTTCGGCCTTAGCGGCCTTGGCGCTCTCAAGGGCCGAGGCGAGCTCGGAATCTCGAGTCTTTGAGTCACGCTCCAAACTCTCGTGTTTTTCCACGAGAGCCTGGAGCTCCTGCCGAACCTCCTCCACCCGCGCCTCCTGCTTCTCCCGCTCGGTACGCTCCGTGGCCACATTGCTTTCGGCCTTGGACACCGCCTTCTTCAGGGTCGCCACATCGTTCGTAGCCCCTGTAATATTCACGTTATCCCTGTCATTTTTTGCAAACACATTTTCTAAAATACTCCCATAAGGTATTACTTACCTTCCTTGTCCTCGAGCCGCTTCTTGGCAAGTACGAGCTCGTTCTCGGACCGCTCGAGGCTCTGCTTTAATGCATCAACCTCCACAGTCAGTGCGGCAGAGGTCAGCAGTGTAGCCTGCATTCCAATATTGACATACTTATATTAGTCTTCTGCGTATATCGTTTAGATCCTCAGTTCGGCTTTTATTTCCGAACACCAAACTGAGCATCATGGTCTACTGTCTATGCGGTAATAGTTTTAAATATCTTAAATACATACCTCAAAGCCTGTTAGAAGGTCGGGCACAGCCGGTCAGCCCGCTCTTGGCGGCCTGAACTTTCTGGATCACCACACTCATAACAGTGCGTTGCTCCTCATCGATGGAAGCGCCGTTGAGCGCCTCCATCAAATTATCCGGTGCCTCCGGTTGGACAGAGGTCACCGGCGTCGCAGTCTTGCCCTTCTTATGAAGGGGTTGCCCGCCGGACTCCAGAACCACCGGTTGTTCTCGAGATGGAGTCCCAAGACAGGGCGGACTTAAAGCCCTTAGGGGTTTTATCCCTTTGGCGCCGAGTCCGGGAGGTCGCCTTGCGGCACCTCCAGCGGCCACCTCCTCGGCTGGGCCCCTTTGGGACTCCACCTCGGCGTCATCCGCGGCGGGAGGAGACGAGGCGGTCGGAAGTGAGGCGCTATTCACGTCCGACGAGTCCAGGGAGCCGCTCGATGAATCGTCGAGCCCATCCTTGGGTGGGCTGCATGGTTATATTCGGCGTTAGATAATGTTGTGCGACAAATGGAACACCACGAGTTATTCTGGTGTCCGGACACTTACGATTTCGCCAGGGGCTTGGTCCTCGGTGCCCACCCCTCTTTGCCGTCGTCGGTGTTGGCGGTGTAGTCCGGAGGGAGGGTCCTTCCCTTCTTGGACCCTCCGACCTCCCTAGTTGGGGCGGCCTTCCTTTTCTTCTCTCCCCCCGCTGGGATAGAGGCCTCTTTTCCTCCTCCTCGTCTTCGTGGGGGGAGTCCGCCTCGGAGTCATCGGATGATGAGCCCGACAGCACCTGGCGCCGGGAGCTCCTTTGAGTTCCCGTAGCCTTCTTCTTGGCCTTCTTCTCCGGCACCACGTGAGGTGCCGGGCCGCAGCCCTGCCAATCGGGCGTCCGCTGGGTCTTCGGCAAGGGAGCCGGACAACAATATGTCCGGACGCCTTCAGCAGCCTCACAAAGGTGAGGGAGTTTTAGATCCCGCATAGAGTCAAACTATGAAAAAGAGCCCCGTAAAGGGTAAAATAACCTACCTCGTTGGCTTGACGCTGCGAGCTGAATCCGCGATCTCCGGTAGCGGATGCGGGAGCTTCGGCGCCCTTGAATAGCACCTTCCAGGCATCTTCGTACGTAGTGTCAAAGAACCGGCTCGAGGTTCGGTGCTGTGCCGGATCAAACTCCCACAAATTGAAGGCCCGTTGCTAGCATGGGAGAATCCGACGGATGAGCATCACCTGGATTACGTTGACAAGCTTGAGATTCTTGTCCACCAGGTTTCGGACACAGGTTTGGAGTCCGGACAACTCTTCCGAATCACCCCACGTCAGGCCCGTCTCTTTCCATGATGTGAGCCGTGTGGGGAAGCCAGATCGTAATTCGGGGACCGCCGCCCATTGGGAGTCGCGCGGCTCGGTGATGTAGAACCACCCTGATTGCCACCCCTTTTATGGTCTCCAGAAAGGAGCCCTCGAGCCATAGGACGTTGGCCATCCTGCTCAAAGATGGCACCTCAAAGACTCGGCTACGGCCGCCCACTACCTTCGGCTTGACATTGAAGGTCTTCAGCCATAAGCCGAAGTGTGGCTGGATGCAGAGGAAGGCCTCGCACATGATGATAAACGCCGAGATGTTGAGGATGAAATTCGGGGCCAGATCGTGGAAATCTAGGCCGTAGTAGAACATGAGCCCCCGGACGAATGGGTGAAGTTGAAACCCTAGTCCGCGGAGGAAGTGGGGGAGGAACACCACGCTCTCATGGGGCCTGGGGGTGGGGATGAGCTGCCCCTTGTTGGGGAGCCGACACGCGATGTCGTCGGACAACTATCCGGCCTTCCGCAGCTTTTTGATGTGCCCCTCCGTGACGGAGGAGGCCATCCACTTGCCTCCCGCTCCGGACATGGTTGGAGAAGGTTGAGGTGGGATGTGCGGACTTGGGCGTTGGGGCTCGAGTGCGCGGAAATGGATAGGCAAAGGAGGAAGAAGGCGTGTGTGTGGAAAAAAGGGTCCTTATCCACTTATATGGACGGACAAAGCTATGCGTCCCCACCGGCCTGATAAAAATCGCTTATCTCCCAAGCGCCGTAATCAATGGCGCAGTTGAGTTACCCACGCCCATATTGATGAGAATCCCGGAATAAGGGGACACGATCTCTGCTTTGACAAGACGTGCCAAGGAAACCGCGCTGAGGCAGGGCACTGAAAACAATTCGAATAAAAGCTTGGCCGTGGTGTGATGTCACGCCACGGGATACGTCATCAGATTGAACTTGTGTGAATATTATTCTCTCTACGGTGGTATGTGGAACTTATTTTACAGAGCCGGACACTATCCTTGTGTTCAAAATCTTTTATGAAATATTCGGAGGAGGAGGAACCGTCCTGGATTAGGGGGTGTCCGGATGGCCGGACTATGACCTTTGGCCGGACTCCTGGACTATGAAGATACAAGATTGAAGACTTCGTCCCGTGTCCGGATGGGACTTTCCTTGGCGTGGAAGGCAAGCTTGGCGATACGGATATGTAGATCTCCTACCATTGTAACCGACTCTGTGTAACCCTAACCCTATTGGGTGCCTATATAAACCGGAGGGTTTTAGTCCATAGGACGAACAACAATCATACCATAGGCTAGCTTCTAGTGTTTAGTCTCTCTGATCTCGTGGTAGATCTACTCTTGTACTACCCATATCATCGATATTAATCAAGCAGGTGTAGGGTTTTACCTCCATCGAGATGGCCTGAACCTGGGTAAAAACATCGTGTCCCTTGTCTCCTGTTAACATCCGCCTAGATGCACAGTTCGGGACCCCCTACCCGAGATCCGCCGGTTTTGACACCGATAGCCACCTTGAGCATCCCATGCAATTCAGTGAGCTTCTTATTCATGCCATGCATATGATAGTTCGAGATGAACGTCCCATAGCTGGGCGGAAGAGAACCCGTAATCGCATCAAGAGCCAGCTCATCTAAGAGTGGGAATACCAAACGATCCAAAGCTTGCACATATCCGATCATCTTGATCACATGTGGGCTCAGTGGATCACCTTCCTTCAGCTTGCAATCCATCATGGATCGCCAGGCGTTAAACCTTTCGGTCCTAGCTCAGGTCTCAAAACATGCCCCGAGACTCTCGATCATGGCGTAAGCCTCAACATTTTCGAAATGTTGTTGCAAATCGGGCTCCATACAAGCCAGCATCAGACCTTCCGATCTCCGCTGATTCATCAACGAAGTTTCGTAGGCATTTTTAGCTGTGGCACTAGCATTATCAGCATGTTCCTCTGGAAGTGGATCCTCTAGAACATGTTCCTTTTTATCATGCTTGAGAACAATTCTCAGATTTCTATACCAGGTGTTAAAGTTTGTTCCATTCAGTTTATCCTTTGCCATAATTGATTTCAACGCAAAGTTTGGTTGAGCAGGTGGTGCCATTGATCTACAGCAGAAAATATGCAATCACTAAGCAATGTGTTTATGTAGAGTAATTCTAGCCTAAACAGAAATACTCCCACTGAAGTCAACATCCCTCCGCAAACTCTCAGTGATTCAGGATCCGACTAGCGCATGGGACTAGTGAGCTTTAGCATCACTGCTAGCCAACATACCTATCCGGTAAGCAAATCCTTGCTAATCGTATCTCTATACGACTCCTGTCGGTCGGGAAGGTATCTTATACCCCGGCTCCCAACCTTCTTTGCCACAAGGCCCAAAACCATTTTGATAGCCTTGTCAAGTTAACTCGATGCAAAGGTATGTCCGTGTCCGACATTTAAACCTTCTTCAAGGACACCCAGAAGCACCCCAATTTTATGAGCCCACTACTAGACGTACTTGACGTGTGAAGGTGCAACATCGGGGATGGCATTTCGCTTGATATTCATGAGGGATCATTCTATCATTCTAACATGCATAGAAACAAAGAAACATAACAATCACAAATATAACACATATTGTGAAATAGTATGGCTCCTTGATGGATGTTCTTCCAGGTCGGCTCCGACTCCGATGACAATCTACGAACTCCATCTTGTTTGTTACGCCGGGACGCCAAGCCACCAACCTGATCTATATTATCCAACTACTACAACTAGTAATGAATTTTACATAGAGTCACACGTCGACACGCATGTCGTTATACAATATAATGACAGCACTTTGGCTCCTGCCGGCTGAAAAACATGACATGCAGGCCACGTATAAATTACACACATGCATCACATACACATGAGCCATACTATTCACATCAAACCTGCAAAACAAAGTTATGCATAGAATCGCATTCTACCGGTTTGTGTGTCGGGTACGAAATACACGTCGCTACGCAAATGGCAGCGCCCGACGTTTTCGGAAATCACAGATCATATCTGAACTCCGATCACGCCGAATTATCAGATCTGACCGATCTTATCGATCATCGGAATCCGATTCAGATTTACGTTTCACTGCTAACCCCGATGGCGGATAACCGACTGGTAGGGGTAGATCGTGTCACGACCTCATCGATCCCGATTGACAGAAAACATAGCCTCAACGATCCCCATGTGCAGTTGATCACATCAACCGTCCACATAGCCGATCTCTTCAAGGACAATAGATCTCATCTGCCGCCTCCGCATATCTAATATGCAGACGATCTGAAACCAAATCCTATAGCAGAGGCTCTGATACCACTGTTGGGTTCTACAGTAGGGTGCGTCGACTGCAAATTAAAATTTTCCTACGCGCAGAACATCCAGGAACATGCTGCGGGAGATGGATCATGGTTCGTTACCACTAGACGCGTAGTGCCGTGCAGCGGAAGAAGAGTTGGGGCAGCGCGTCCGCGTGGATCGTCTCCTCCTCGTCCGATCTCCCTTGAACAGTCGGTCGTCTGATCCCATGTACAAGTTCGCCGGAGCGGCGCAAGCGCACCGGCTCTAACGGTATCAGCGCGTGCAGGAGGAACACCGTGCGCCAGACTGCTAGGTCCGATCACACAGTCGGCGGCGAGTGGAGGTGGCTATTCGCAACACATTCAATCCCTAGTCACAGCGCCGAAGCGATCAACCGCATGAGTGTGCCGCAACTCCACTTTATACAGGCGTCCGTCACAGGCTCAACACTTGGGCCTCGCACGGACCCTAAAGCCCAAAGTCTACTCGGTCATGTTCCTAGTCCAGTTCGGATCACATCCGACCAGTGTCCTACGAACCGACCTCGTAGGTTCCTTCCGTTAAGCACGCGACCCCTTAGGTTCAAGTCGGTTTGGTCACAGTTCGGATCACCTCCGACCTGCACGGTTGGTAGCGGCCTCTAGCAAGGCGTGGCGACCACCAAGCAGACTATGAAGCTGGTTAGGCAAACCTGTACAACGTGTCACACTTCTGTTCCCTTTGCCACACGATATATGTTGTCGGGCTCAAGGCGAGACTGCCATCCTTGTGCTGGCCCGACCTCTTTCTCGTTCCAGTGATACCGACCACAAACCGGATGTCAGGACCCCGATTCCAAGTCACATCGATCTAGCTGGTAACACCTCATATCACTTTGCGGCCTCACGCACGGTATTCCCACGGGTGTCACCTTACCATGGCCCGGGACCGTTTGCGCCTTTTGGCTCACGTATATGATAGTGTTGCTAGCATCCATATGACAGAGAACCTGGGCCGACAAGGCTAGTCGTGAACCCAAAGCGGCGCTAACCCATGGGGACAGGCATACATGAATCACATCGAACATGTCGGTCATGAACGTATGAATCCGGGCTGTAGCACTGGGCTAACAGGACTCCGGTAACCCGGGCTATAGCAGGCTAGGCAGGACTCCAAATATCACTGCGTGACATTTCCCGAAGGCGAGACATATAGGAAGTGGAAACACATGCCGGCCACCAAGTGTCCAAAGCAGAGTCTTTGGGCTAGCAGGACTCCGGTGAACGGGGCTGTAGCGGATTACTATCGCTTAGGAAGCACTAGACTACATTTCCCCATGTGAGAGGCTGCCAAGGATAAACAACTAGATTGTCGGATCCCACACATACCAAGCATTTCAAACATACACACAATATGCTCAATATATGTAAATACAACATGGCATCACAACATAACTCTACGACTCAAATATTTATTCATTAGGCTCCGAGGAGCGAGATATTACAAACATGGGTCTCATGACCCAACATTCAGAGCATACAAGTCAAAGCACAAGCGGAAGCTTAACATTTCTGAGTACAGACATCTACAAATGAAAAAGAGGCTGAGAATCCTGACTATCTACCAGATCCTGCCGAGGGCACAAGATCGTAGCTGAGGTAACAAGATAAACGTCGAAGTTCACGTGGAACTAATAGCGAGACTGACGTCTCTGTGCAAAACATAAAATAAGAAAACGTGAGTACAAATGTACTCAGCAAGACTTACATCAGAACTAACTACATATGCATCATCATCAATAAAGGGGGTGGTGGAGTTTGACTGCAGCAAGCCAGCTTTGACTCGGTGGCTAACCTGAACTACGACTGCAAGTAACTCTTTGAGGTGGCGCACATGAGTCCACATATTCACCATATCAATACACTACTATGGATCCGATCCCGTCTTCCTACGATAACGCCATCCATAGCACTCACGCTTATCTTGCGCATTTTAGAGTATCCACTTTCACTTGTCTATGAACTGTTATAGGCAACCCAGAAGTCCTTTTCCGCGGACACGGCTATTCGAATAGATCATATTAACCCTGCAGGGGTGTACTTCTTCACACACGCTCTCACCACTTATCGCCATTTACACGACATGTACTCGGCAACCTTCAAGCGGAAGCCCAGCGAGGGTGTCGGCCACGGCCTACCTAATAACTCAAGTCCCTAGTCCAGGTTTATCACCTATTCGGATTCCATCCACAGGGAGTCCGGCCGAGGTTTCCACTAACGGCCCCGAACGATGTGTGCAGGGTTCCCGAGACACCAAACGGGCGAATCGGTACACCGGCCACGGTATCTACCGCATCATAGCCCACCCCTAGGGTCAGCGCTACGCACGGCCTCCAACACATATCCTACAAACACCAGAAACTAGTTGCATCTCCTGGACAGATGACAAGGGTGGTTAAGAAGCCGAGAGAGTCAATTAAGGATCCCAATGTGTGGTAGTAACTGTTTCATGGATCACAAACATAAAACTCAGTTCCTGAGGACGGTTTCAATGAGACAACCCACCATGTACTCCTACATGGCCTCTCACCGCTACCTTTACCAAATCGTGTTCACACACTTAGCTCACACACAGTAGAACATGTTCACACAACCATTCCAATTCATTCCCGATGAATCAGACCTGACTCAACTCTAAGCAGTAGCAGACATGACAAACAAGCATGAATGAGTAGGCACAACAGGGCTCAAACAACTCCTACTCATGCTAGTGGGTTTCATCTAATTACTGTGGAATGACAGGTCATGCAGAGGATAAAGGGGTTCAGCTACCGCGACAAGTAACACATGAGTCGTTGTTGTCCTAATGCAGTAAAATAGAGCAGGAGCGAGAGAGTGGGATTATATCGGAATGAACAAGGGGGTTTTGCTTGCCTGGCACTTCTGAAGATAGCATTGAGTCTTCATCAGTGTCAACGATCACAACGTCGGTACAACGTCTACCGAGGGGGAAACAAAACCGGCAAACAGAGAAGAAACACGATCAATGCAATGCACAATATGATGCATGCTATGACATGGCAATATGAATGTGTTTTGGGCTAATGCAGGTTAGAACAGGTTGAGATGAGTCCATTTGAACCAAAGATTCAAATGCAAACCCATTTTAAAAGGTCATATTAGTGCATTACCTTGTTTCACCTAAACAGCAAGGTTAAAGTGTTCTACCATGCATGAAAATCATACAGATGGATAGATTGCATTTTTCTGATCGTTTTTCATATATAAATTGTTTGATTTGGAGCTACGGTTGATTTTCTATGAATTTTGGAAGTTTTGGTTATTTTCTGGAATTTCCTGATCTAAATTTAAATCCAGAAAGAATTAACTGCGTCAGCCTGACGCCAGCGTGACGTCAGCGAGTCAACGGCCAGGTCCAGGTCAAACCTGACGTGCGGGGTCCACACGTCAGTGACACAGGAACTAATCCCGGTCAAACCCAGCGCTGACTGGGGTTTGACCAGGGGTGGGGCCCACTGTCACTGCTATAGGTTGTTTAGTTAGCTGGGTTAGCTCCTAATGGTGGAGCCACGTCGGCTCGCCGGAGTTTTGCCGGCGGCGACCATTCCGCGCGGCGGAGCTGCTACAGGGCGGCGCTAGGGGCTGCGTTTAGGTGCGGGGAGACCACCAGAAGGGAGCCCGTGCTCTTCCGCATCCAACGGGGCAGGAAGGAGCGGGCGGGGTGCGCTGTACTCGCCGGAGTCGAGCTCACGGCGGCGGCCGGAGTTCGGGCGAGCTCGGGGTCTGCGTTAGGGAGCACAGCAGAGGGTGCGGATGGGTGCTAAGGCCTCCTGGGGGTGCACTGAGCACGGCTGCGTGCTCGGTTGCAGCTCTTGGCAACGGTGGCTACGGCGGCGACATGGCCGGCGGCGAAGAGCTCTCGGCTCTGAAGGGTATCGGTGTTAGAGGAAGAAAACGAGTCAGGGGAGAGGGGGAATTGACAGAGGAGCTCACGGCGGGTGCAGCGATGGCATCGGCGAGCTCGGGGAGGCACCGGAACGAGCGGAGCATCGAGGGGGATCTTCGGCGGCCGGCGATGGAAACGAAGACGGTGGCGCTGCTTAAGGCGTCCCGCGGCCGCGTAGCTCGAAGAAGAAGTAGCAGGCGATGAGGCGGAGCCGATGGGCTTGGCGGTTGGTCGAGGGACGGCCAGAGAGCATGGTGGTAGTGAGCGGCGGCGACGGAGGCGTTCGGTCGGAAAGAACAGAGGGGGGGAGAGCGTTCGGGGTAGAGAGAGGGAGTGAGAGGGATCGGGACGACACGAGGAAAACTATCCACGCGTCCGGGGGCTCGTCGGCAAGCAGGAGGTGGCCGTGCGCGCGGCGGCCACGCGCCTCTCGTCCTCCTGGCAAGGAGGAAGACGACAAGGGAGGGGCCAGGTGGGCTGGGTCGTGCTAGGCCGGCCACTTGGGCTCTGAGCATGCTGTAAGAAGGCCTGTGGGTTTCTCTCTCTGTTTTTCTGTTTTCTATTTTTCCTGCAACTGTTGGGCTTTATTAAAAATACTAAAACGATTCCAAAAATCTTGAGAATAATTGTGGGCTCTGTTGGGATTATTCCTAACAACCCAAAACTAGTTTCAGAATTATTAGAGCATTTAAAAAATATTTATAGGATTTAAATGCTCCAATTCAAATACAATATGAATTTATTCAATAATCCAAATGTCATGGGAAAATATGCATCACCTCTGGTTACTGTTTCGAGCATTTTCCCAGAATGATGAACATTTTTGAAAGTCATTTGGATTTACTAGAAATATTTTAGTTGAACCTAGTGAATTCCTTTGATGCTAGGGTTTGAACATCCCCATTTCAAATTTCTTAGGAATTTAAACATGATGACATGATGAGTAGGCAAAGTCAAGCAAGGGCTGATCTGGGGCTGTGACAGCTCACCCCCACTAAACAGGGATCTCGTCCCGAGATTCAAGACGTGAGGTAAGAAGTCAATGGGATCACAAGCTAACACGATCTTCACGACCCAACTGTCCTTCTCAAGATGTTGATTCATTGCCTCATATTGATCTTGACGTCTTTGCTTTCGAGAACTTCATCCAACACGACAACGACAGAGAGGAACTCTGCAGGAATCGATCTTCTTAAAGATCGAGCAACTCACAATCAGTTCATGGAGTGAGACGTAAGAACATCTCTTGAGTTGAGACACCAAACACACATTAGGAATGATGGAAGAGAAACGGATGACGAAGGTTCAAATTGGTAGGCAACCATTCCACGCTTAAGTAAAATGGTGCATGGTTCCAAAGTAACAAGGAGATGATGGCCATGATTCCATAACGGGAGACCTTAGGAAAGGTGACTCGTAGAATTATTCCCTTAAGTGGCAAAAAGAATTACTTTTGATAAAAAGATCATTGAAACTCTTTATACCAGCCTAAGGCAATCACAAACGATCGTTTGGTGGAGTGCAAAGGAATGGCATACTCAGACTAGAATGGATGATGTGGACTACCTTGTTGAAGACAACGCAATGGATGATTTTTGCTTATCACCGGAAATGGATGGAACCCATGGTAAGTCCACTTTGAAGATGATCCTGGACATCAACTGCTGAGAAGGACATCCCATGGAAAATTGACACAATGGGGTGCAAGCTGGGGACAAAATGCAACTGTTGGGAATGTTCCAACCATCATATCTGCCTGAGATTCAGATCCGATTGGTAATAGGATACTCCAGACTCAGCATGTCTGAAAAGGAAAGGGTGCAACACAAATTGACGAGATGATGTTGCGAGATTCTCGGGAGATGGACTATGGTAGTGAGCTCCAAAACATGAGTGGGTTCTGCTACAAACAAGTGAACATGTTGGCCTAGACAAGCATTACCACCTAGTAGTCTTATAATAAAACACCACCGAGTTCAGGTTGGGAACCATCATCGAGGATAACGAAGTCTTGTGCATTACCATGGATTAGCACTTAACTCCTTCTCCTACAACAAATCAGTCAGTGGCTTGGTGTGCTAGGGACACCTGTAGAGCGAAGGTTGCAAGTCTCCGAACCACATAATACTTCGCACGTGTGCATGACTGAATTGGGATGATTCCAGAGGAGGCAAAAACAAACCTTTCTCAAATTCGCGGCGGAAACTTGCACCAGATGCACATGAATTAGAGGAAGTCACTACTTTCATCCAAACATAAGCTTCATGAACGGAACACGAAGGCATTGCTTATAAAGTTTCCAACACTAGGTTGATGTTCAACATGAATCATGGGGGAGACAAAATGTTGCTGATGGGCTCAACAACAACTCATCAGAACTTCCATATCACTGGACTTCCACCATCACGTGAACACGGTGATAGCATTGGTCAGACCAAAAGATGTAATGGTATATGCTCGAGGGATCAACCACGAGTAAGACAACATTACGAGCATCGTTGGTATTGGTTTGATTTGACGATAGCCCACACTCAAATCAAAGGATTGATAAGACAATAGATCCAAAGAACTGATCACGAGGACCAATCGATGAAGCTATGATCTTTATTCAACTCAAACTACGCAAGAATATCCCTTTGGAACGAACTTTGTTAGGCAAGCTTTTATCTTCCAACTCTCCAAGTTGTTGTCTAGCTTAACCAACTAGCTCAGGGATATCCAACACAGATTCTTGGAGAAAGGGTGGTTCACAAGAAACCAACTTCATTATGAGCTCAACATAACAGTCAGGAAACAATCCGGTAACACTTCCAAGAAGATATTTGGAAACTCACGAACCACCCGTATGTTACTAAGCTCGAGAACAATCTTGCTTTTTAGGGCAAGACGATATGATCAAATGAGCGAGGACTCGACAAGATCCTAACTCATCAATCGAAGTGTGCACCAGAAATAAGGACTAGGTAGCACGATCAATCTTAGGATGACGATTTGATAACCAACACGCTAAGAATGATGACACTGTCCATTTACTACCAAGCAACTTGTTGCTAGGAGTATTGATTTCACACATCACGATTCACTTGTCGGCATTCCGGTTGCGACAACACGACACCGAGGAATGAACAATGATGGCGAGAAGTATCACTATGACAAGAATTCATAAGAGAAGGTGCAATTCTCATGATGTTCCTGACATAAAGATGGTAACACTCCAAGGTAGAGTAGAATCAAAGCTGGATTGGCATTTTGATCTGCGGGATACAACTACTTTGACCCAATCCTAGAAATGGATGAGGTACTGGAGTTTGTTTCTCCTAGTCATTCCAGAACAGAATGGCTTGACGGACCTCAAGAGTAATAGGCATCAATGAACGAAGGCACGCATACTCTCGACTATCAATTGATAGATGAAAGTCAGAAGACAACTAAAGAGAACAAGCTCAAAGGAACATATAATTTTCTGAGTTGTGGATGCATAGGTTAGTATGTCGAATCAAGTTCAACAGGTTTCTTCCGGATAACCCATACAGAAAAGGAAGGACTGGCAAATTCACAATTATAAATGGAGAACTCCTCAAGAGTACTCTAATTGCGATCTTTAGGCTCAAAGAGGAACTTCTGCCATAACTAGTTCATGGTATTTGGAAGAAGGAAATACCATGGAACTCGAGGACTATTGCAAGGTTACTAATATCCTAAAGGAACTAGCAAATACTAACAACATGAAGTAGGGTGAATCTCGGGTTCAAGAACCTGTGAATAGAATGCATACTAACTAATAACATCACGGGATGCTTTCAGGAATAATGGCCAGAATCATCACACTGGGAATACAAAAGCATTGCTAAATTGCTAGGTGACTTCCTAAACACCTAGGGTCATAATAATAGCTCCAACATATATGTCGAGGCAGAAGGTACCTCAACTCACCGATTAGTGTGCTTATCCTGACCCAAAGGAACAACGGGGTGGAAAGAAGGGATTTTGCAAATGCATCAGACTAATTAGAAACCTGGGATGACTCGGACAGCATAACGGCTATAAATGCTCAAAAAGATTTGAGACATCATGCAAAATGGTGGCATAGCCACTCAACAACATCATATCAAGATTCTGAGATCAACAGTTAACATACAGAGATAGTAGAAATTGAACTGGGGCGTAAAACCAACAATCCTAAAAGTCTATGGATTAGTAACACGTCATCCTGATAGATAGATGACAAGGCCTAGTTCTTAATCCCCGTAGAAGGGAAGAGGATGACTCAGATCAGAATGCCATGAGGTATAAGGAGTAAAAATAGCCTTACGTTCCCTTCCACAAACAATTCCCTTACATAACTAAAGCATTGCTAGACACAACTTCGACCAGTTTGGCTTGGTAATCCTACAGCAGGTCAAGCTCTGATACCAAAGCTGTCAGGACCCTGATTCCAAGTCACATCGATCTAGCTGGTAACACCTCATATCACTTTGCGGCCTCACGCACGGTATTCCCACGGGTGTCGCCTTACCATGGCCCGGGACCGTTTGCGCCTTTTGGCTCACGTATATGATAGTGTCGCTAGCATCCATATGACAGAGAACCCGGGCCGACATGGATAGTCGTGAACCCAAAGCGGCGCTAACCCATGGGGACAAGCATACATGAATCACATCGAACATGTCGGTCATCAACGTATGAATCCGGGCTGTAGCACTGGGCTAACAGGACTCTGGTAACCCGGGCTGTAACAGGCTAGGCAGGACTCCGAATATCACCACGTGGCATTTCCCCGAAGGGACAGACATAGGAACGTAGTGAAACACATGTCGGCCAGTCAAGTGTCCAAAGCAGTAGTGCTGGGCTAGCAGGACTCGGGTGAACCGGGTTGTAGCGGACTACTATCACTCAGGAAGCACTAGACTACATTTCCCCATATGAGAGGCTTCCAAGGATAAACAACTAGATTGTCAGATCCCACACATACCAAGCATTTCAATCATACACACAATATGCTCGATATGTGTAAATACAACATGGCATCACAACATAACACTATGACTCAAGTATTTATTCATTAGGCTCCGAGGAGCCAAGTATTACGAACATGGGTCTCATGACCCAAACATACAGAGCATACAAGTCAAAGCACAAGCGGAAGCTTAACATGTCCGAATCTGAGACATCTAAAATGAAAAAGAGGTCGAGAAGCCTGACTATCTACCAGATCCTGCCGAGGGCACAAGATCGAAATGAGGTAACAATCTAAACGTCGAAGTTCACGTGGAACTACTAGCGAGACTGACGTCTCTCTGCAAAACATAAAATAAGCAAACGTGAGTACAAATGTACTAAGCAAGACTTACATCAGAACTAACTACATATGCATCATCATCAATAAAGGGGGTGGTGGAGTTTGACTGCAGCAAGCCAGCTTTGACTCGGTGGCTAACCTGAACATTTAATCGCAAGTAACTCTTTGAGGTGGCGCACATGAGTCCACATATTCACCATATCAATACACTACTATGGATCCGATCCCGTCTTCCTACGATAACGCCATCCATAGCACTCACGCTTATCTTGCGCATTTTAGAGTATCCACTTTCACTTGTCTATGAACTGTTATAGGCAACCCAGAAGTCCTTTTCCGCGGACACGGCTATTCGAATAGATCATATTAACCCTGCAGGGGTGTACTTCTTCACACACGCTCCAATCACTTATCGCCGTTTACACGACATGTACTCGGCAACCTTCAAGCGGAAGCCCAGCGAGGGTGTCGGCCACGGCCTACCTAATAACTCACGTCCCTAGTCCAGGTTTATCGCCTATTCGGATTCCATCCACAGGGAGTCCGGCCGAGGTTTCCACTAACGGCCCCGAACGATGTGTGCAGGGTTCCCGAGACACCAAACGGGCGAATCGGTACACCGGGCCACGGTGTATCTACCGCATCATAGCCCACTCCTAGGGTCGGCCACGCACGGCCTCCAACACATATCTTACAAACACGAAACTAGTTGCAACTCCCGGACAGAGGACAAGGGTGGTTAAGAAGCCGAGAGAGTCAATTAAGGATCCCAATGTGTGGTAGTAACTGTTTCATGGATCACAAACACGTAACTCAGTTCCCGAGGACGGGTGCAATGAGACAACCCACCAGGTACACCTACAACGCCTCTCACCGCTACCTTTACCAAATCGAGTTCACACACATCGCGCACCACCATAAGAACATGTTCACACAACCATTCCAATTCATTCCCGATGAATCAGACCTGACTCAACTCTAAGCAGTACCAGGCATGACAAACAAAGCATGAATGAGTAGGCACAATAGGGCTCAAACAACTCCTACTCATGCTAGTGGGTTTCATCTAATTACTGTGGAATGATAGGTCATCACGAGAGAGGATAAAGGGGTTCAGCTACCGCAGCAAGTAACACATGAGTCGTTGTTGTCCTAATGCAGTAAAACAGAGCAGGAGCGAGAGAGTGGGATTATATCGGAATGAACAAGGGGGTTTTGCTTGCCTGGCACTTCTCAAGATAGCATTGAGTCTTCATCAGTGTCAACAATCACAACATCGGTACAACGTCTACCGAGGGCGAAACAACACCGGCAAACAGAAAACAAACACGATCAATGCAATGCACAATATGATGCATGCTATGACATGGCAATATGAATGTGTTTTGGGCTAATGCAGGCTAGAACAGGTTGAGATGAGTCCATTTGAACCAAAGATTCAAATGCAAACCCATTTTAAAAGGTCATATTAGTGCATTACCTTGTTTCACCTAAACAGCAAGGTTAAATTGTTCTAATATGCATGGAAACGGTACAGATGGATAGATTGCATTTTTCTGATCATTTTTCATATATAAATTGTTTGATTTGGAGCTACAGTTGATTTTCTATGAATTTTGGAAGTTTTGGTTATTTTCTGGAATTTCCTGATCTAAATTTAAATCCAGAAAGAATTAACTGTGTCAGCCTGACGCCAGCGTGACGTCAGCGAGTCAACGGCCAGGTCCAGGTCAAACCTGACGTGCGGGGTCCACACGTCAGTGACACAGGAACTAATCCCGGTCAAACCCAGCGCTGACTGGGGTTTGACCAGGGGTGGGGCCCACTGTCAGTGGCTGTAGGTTGTTTAGTTAGCTGGGTTAGCTCCTAATGACGGAGCCACGTCGGCTCGCTGGAGTTTTGCCGGCGGCGACCATTCCGCGCAACGGAGCTGCTACTGGGCGGCGCTAGGGGCTGCGTTTAGGTGCGGGGAGACCACCAGAAGGGAGCCCGTGCTCTTCCGCATCCAACAGAGCAGGAAGGAGCGGGCGGGGTGCGCTGTACTTGCCGGAGTCGAGCTCACGGTGGCGGCCGGAGTTCGGGCGAGCTCTGGCTCGGGTTCTGCTTCAGGCGTCCCACGGCCGCGTAGCTCGACGAAGAAGTAGCAGGCGATGAGGCGGAGCCGATGGGCTTGGCAGTTGGTCGAGGGACAGCCAGAGAGCACGGTGGTAGTGAGCGGCGGCGACGGAGGCGTTCGGTCGGACAGAACAGAGGGGGGGAGAGCGTTCGGGGGAGAGAGAGGGAGTCAGAGGGATCGGGACGACACGAGGAAAACCATCCACGCGTCCGGGGGCTCGTCGGCAAGCAGGAGGTGGCCGTTGTGGTCGTGCGCGCGGCGGCCACGCGCCTCTTGTCCTCCTGGCAAGGAGGAAGACGACAGGGGAGGGGCCAGGTGGGCTGGGCCGTGCTAGGCCGGCCACTTGGGCTACAGGCACGCCAGGTAAGAAGGCCCAGGTGGGTTTCTCTCTCTCTCTCTGTTTTTCTGTTTTCTATTTTTCCTGCAACTGTTGGGCTTTATTAAAAATACTAAAACGATTCCAAAAATCCTGAGAATAATTGTGGGCTCTGTTGGGATTATTCCTAACAACCAAAAACTAGTTTCAGAATTATTAGAGCATTTAAAAAATATTTATAAGATTTAAATGCCCCAATTCAAATACAATATGAATTTATTCAATAATCCAAATGTCATGGAAAAATGTGCATCTCCTCTGGTTACTATTTCCAGCATTTTCCCAGAATGATGAACATTTTTGAAAGTCATTTGGATTTACTAGAAATATTTTAGTTGAACCTAGTGAATTCCTTTGATGCTAGGGTTTGAACATCCCCATTTCAAATTTCTTAGGAATTTAAACATGATGACATGATGAGCAGGCAAAGTCAAGCAAGGGCTGATCTGGGGTTGTGACACCGGATTATCTCATAATCCTTATCGCATGGCCATGCTTATACTGGTCGGATCAGACGAGGGCCTAGAGTATATCTCTCCTGATCGGAGGGGCAAATCCCATCTTTCTCGACCATGTCTCGCAGCATGGGATTGGACAAACTCGAAACCTACCTTTGTAACTACCCAGGCACGGACTAGCGTTTGGTCGGCCCAAAGCAAGTATGTCACCATCCCGAGTACATGCGTCAGCTCAGGTCTTAGGACATAGAATGTATGTTGTACTAGAGACTCACAGATGACATATCGTTGTGTCTCATAGTTGGGTCTGTTCGACTCGGACCTTATACCAGACATTTCCAAGTCCATATTATCCGGTTAGCATCCAATGCTTCATGGCTAGTGAGACCGAGCCATCGACCGTGTCATATGCTAGTCTAGTCGGCTGCGCGTCCACACAGCCCTTTCGACTAGGGACCTTTTAGGACAGTCATCATACAATGCATAGTCCCACAAACAAGTCATGTACTTGCTGATACACATCATTAATAATGTCCAAGGATTATCTTTATTCATAAACACATAGGAAATATCATCATACATGATTGCCTCTAGGGCATATCTCCAACAAAGGCAGGGCAAACCTCACGAGGTTCTCATGACTTGAGCCATGACGATCGAGACCAGGCGGGCGCCAGTGCGCGCAGTGACCTTGTTTCCTCTTTGGTGCTAAGGAAGCAAGCGCGGTCGCGGAGTACCGAGGCATCAAGCAAAGGTTTCCATATCAGTGCAACGAGACCAAGACCAGCAGGACTGCAAGATGGAGGTCACCATGGAGCCCAATGCGGCGTCACCACCAGAGCCTTTTGCAGGCGAAGACCGCTTTTGTCAGGATAAGTTGTACTAGCTGTCCCCTTTCAAATTGGTCATTGTTGGATCCCTTCCCGCTCAATATTTTGGGAGAGGACCAGGGCCTATATAAGTAGAACTAGCCATGACTATAGAGGGTGGGAATCAAGTAGAGAGCTCACAAGCTAGCCCGAGCTGAGTGAATCCACACGCACCAGTTCGCCAAGCACAAGAACTCCTCAACCTCAGGAGCCAGTTCTTCCCCTTGTACTATTCATCATCAGCCCAAGAGGCAACCCACCACCACCACACTTGAGTAGGGTATTACACCACAACGGTGGCCCGAACCAGTATAAATCTTCTGTGTTTTGTGTTGTGAGTTCATAGAGTTCGTCCGCGAGATCTTAGCAAACCTAGGGCGTTGATCGATAGAAGGGAAAGAACTTCGCACGCACCCCAGAGTTCGAACCTTAAGGGTTTCGCCGGAACCCGTGATCCGACATTTGGCACGCCAGGTAGGGGTGTGTTGTAGCTTTCCTTCCATCAATCTGCGCTCCATCGCTGCTGCACCTTGCCCGTACGGCAGGCGTCTCGTTCC
Source organism: Aegilops bicornis (assembly GCA_021605145.1). NCBI lineage: Eukaryota > Viridiplantae > Streptophyta > Magnoliopsida > Poales > Poaceae > Aegilops > Aegilops bicornis. The sequence continues at coordinate 550,591,390 of CM038672.1, read as the reverse complement.
CAGCTCCGACGGCAGGCGCTGATAACGGGGCCAGGGGGCTCCGAGTGCTGGCCCCCGCCTTGCGGCAGGTGTGATGGACGTTGAAGTTCAAGCCGGATATGCCGCCGCGCTACGACAGTGCGGCGGACCCGTCAGCTTTCCTGCTGGCGTATGAGAAGGCCATCCTCGAGGCCGGAGGGGACGACAAGGTCATGGCCAACTGGCTTCCCATGGCCCTCACTGGGAAGCCGCGTGTCTGGTTACTCAACCTCTCCGGATCCACGGTTACATCTTGGGAGGAGCTGTGCGGCCTCTTCATTGCGCGCTATGGAGCACCGGCACATCACGCGGTCGTAGCCCTGCTAGGCGTCTCTCAAGCACCGCCTTTAGATCATCATATCAAGCCATTCCTTCGCCAGATCGGCGCCGCTTCCAAGCGCTCGGGGGCTTCGCCGGGCTGGGCAGCGCCTGAAGCCGACCTCACCTTCAGCTCAAAGAACCACCCCATCACCACCGCCGGCTCGGGAAGGCTTCCGATGCTCTGCACGCCCACCATCTGCAACATGGTCGTCACCAAGACTCTCAGCGACGGCGGCGCCAGCCTCAACTTGCTCTCCGTGGAGGCCTTCAGCCTTCTTCACATGCCGCTCGAGCGGCTCAGCCTCAGCAAGCCTTTCTCAGGAGTTGGTGGCAGTGCCACCCGTTCCCTGGGGTAGATCCACCTCCCCGTCACCTTCGGCACGCGCGACAACTACCGCACCGAGCTGATCGACTTCGACATCGACCGCATCGGCCTCCCGTACAAGGCCATCCTTGGGTACCCAGCGCTGGCCCAGTTCATGGCAGTGACCCATCCGGCCTACAACCTCATGAAGATGGCTGGAAGCAAGGGCGTCCTCGCCGTCAAAGGGGACGCCAAGGAGGCCCTGGCGGCGCTCAAGATCACCGTCAAGACTGCCGCGGCGGCGCAGCCTGCCGACGCAGGTACCTCCGAGCCCAAGGGAGCCGCACCAACCAAGAAGAAGTAGTTGTTCACACAAGAAAAGGCGGAAACCAAGCAGGTGCCGGTCGACGAGGACGGGTCCTCAGGAGCCACCTTTACCATAGGTGCCGGCCTCGACCCAAGCCAAGAGGAAGCATTGGTGAAGTTCTTGCGCGCAAACAAGGATATATTTGCATGGGAACCCAATCAGCTAGTGGGGGTCCCGAGAGAGGTGATTCAGCATCACTTAAGGGTATGCCCCAATGTGCGCCCTGTGAAGCAGCGGGCGAGACGACAGTCCACTGAGAAGCAGGCCTTCATCGTCCAAGAGACCCACAAGTTGGAGGCAGCAGGTGCCAGTCGGGAGGTTCGGTACCCCGAATGGCTGGCGAACCCCATCGTAGTGCCGAAGAAAGGCGGGAAGGAGCGAATGTGCGTCGACTTCACCAACCTCAACAAGGCATGCCCCCAAGATCCGTTCCCGCTCCCACGCATCGACCAAATCGTTGACTCCACCGCGGAGTGCAACCTATTGTGCTTCCTGGATGCGTTCTCAGGGTATCACCAAATCAAGATGGTGGTAGAAGATGTAGAGAAGACAGCCTTCCTGACCCCGTGTGGGGTGTACTGCTACACCTGCATGCCCTTCGGACTGTGCAACACGGGCGCGACCTTTCAGCAGTTGATGCACATTGCGTTTGGGCGGCAGCTCGGGAGAAATACGGAGGCCTACGTCGACGACATTGTGGTGAAGTCTCGGGAGGCAAGAACCTTGATCCAAGATCTGGAGGAGACCTTCGTGAGCCTGCGCCAGGTGAACTTGCTACTTAACCCAGAGAAGTGCGTGTTCGGTGTCCCTTCCGGTAAGCTGCTAGGATTCCTCATGTCCCACAGAGGGATCGAGGCAAATTCGGAAAAGATCACGGCCATTGAGGACATGAGCCCACCACAGACCCACAAGGAAATGCAGAAGCTGGTTGGTCGGTTAACTGCGTTGGGACACTTCATCCCAAGGCTGGGAGAGCGCGCCCTACCCTTCTTCAAGGCTGATAAAGAAGAGTGAACCCCAGAGGCCGACCGAGCTTTCCAAGACCACAAGAGATACCTGACCAGCCCTCCGGTGATGGTGGCGCCACGACCTCTTGAACCTCTAGTACTCTACCTTGCCGCCACCCCGTACTCCGCCATCGCACTGCTGGAGGCGGTTCGGGAAGAGCACCAAGCCAAGGGCGCGTCGCGCCAAGCTACGCTGCCAGCCGGGATGACGCAAGATCAGGAAGGCGCAGCAAGAGCCGTGGCGGCATCAACAGAAGACCAAGCTCGGCAGGACGACGTCATCGAAATCCCCGCAAGCGATCAGGCGTCAGGAGTTCCACCACCTCAGGAGACACCCCAATTTTCGCAAGACGCGAGCCTCACTAACGCACCTGCCCTCGTCGAGCACCCGATGTATTTCGTCAGCACGGTGTTCTGGGACGCGAGAGCACGATATCCCATGCCTCAGAAGCTCTTGCTCGCGCTCTGGGTGGCCTCGCACAAGTTGCGGCACTACTACCAGGGCCACCCCATCAAGGTCGTCTCAGCCTACCCATTGGAGAGAGTGCTAAGGAGCCCCAACTCTGCTTGAAGGGTCGCCGAGTGGAACATCGAGCTACAGGCATTCCAGTTGCAGTTCACCACTACCAGGGTCATCAAGGGAGCCACGCTCGCTGATTTTGTGGTGGAATGGACGGATGCCTCGACACTTGAAGTAGGCAATGACCGGTCCACCTCACCAGGAAGCGAGGCGCCAGACGGCTGGGTCATGTATTTCGATGGCGCCTTCGTGCACCAAGGCGCGGGATGTCAGTGTTCTAGGAACGGGGGTCCCCAGTCATCGTGCCTGTGGCCCATGGCGTGGCTATGCTCTAGGCCTGTACGACCCATCTTCATCAACGAGACACTCAAGACCCTCGCGAGGGGCCAAGCCACGTGAGGCGGATGACGGAAGACCTCCTCAGGAGCGGCCTCACCAGGTTGCCTCGCGAGGAGCGGAGAAATCAAGGCAGGGCAAACCTCGCGAGGCTCTCGTGACATGAACCGTGACAATCAAGATCAGGCGGGCGCCCGCGCGTGCAGCGTCCTTGCTTCCTCTTTGGTGCTACGGGGGCAAGCGCAGGCCCGGTGTATTCAGGCATCAAGCAAAGGTTTCGATATCAGTGCATCAAGCAAAGGTTGCCAAATGTATCTACTTTTCCAAACCCTTTTGATGTTGTTTGGGACTCTAATTTGCATGATTTGATGTCAGGACCCCGATTCCAAGTCACAACGATCTAGCCTATAACACCTGATATCACTTTGCGGCCTCACGCACGGTATTCCCACAGGTGTCTCCTTACCATGGCCCGGGACCGTTTGCGCCTTTTGGCTCACGTATATGATAGTGTCGCTAGCATCCATATGACAGAGAACCCGGGCCGACATGACTAGTCGTGAACCCAAGGTGGCACTAACTTACGGGGATAGGCATACATGAATCAACATCGAGCATGTGGGTCAGGAGCGTGCGAATCCGGGCTGTAGCACTAGGCCAACAGGACTGTAACGCCCTCGATGCGGCTATATCTCCCACGTGTCGAGGCACGACTTAGAGGCATAACCGCATTGAAAGCAATGTCGCAAGTGAGGTAATCTTCACACAACCCATGTAATAAATAAGGGAAAGAGATACATAGTTGGCTTACGATGCCACTTCACACAATACGTAAATAAACAACCATCATTCAGAGTACATTCAAGGTCCGACTACGGAACCAAAATAAAGAAGATACCCCAAATGCTACACAGATCCCCGATCGTCCCAATCGGGCACCACTATCGATCATCTGGAAAAGACACATAGTAACGACCACGTTCCTCGTCGAACTCCCACTTGAGCTCGGTTCGTCACCTGACTTTGGCATCGCCGGAACCTGCAACGGTTTTGAAGTATCCGTGAGTCACGGGACTCAACAATCTCACACCCGCGAGATCAAGACTATTTAAGCTTATAGGAAGGACAGAGTAGTATAGTGGAGCTGCAGCAAGCGACTAGCATATATGGTGGCTACTTCGCAAAAGAGAGCGAGAAGAGGAGCAAGGCACGGTCGTGAAGCTAGTAGCGATCAAGAAGTGATCCTGAACTACTTACGTCAGACATAACTCCAACACCGTGTTCACTTCCTGGACTCCGCCGAGAAGAGACCATCACGGTTACACACGCGGTTGATGTGTATTTTATTTGAGGTCAACTTCGGGTTTTCTACAACCGGACATTAACAAATTCCCATCTGCCTCATAACCGCGGGCACGGCTTTGAAAGATATTACCCTGCAGGGTGTCCCAACTTAGCCCATTATAAGCTCTCACGGTCAACGAAGGATATTCCTTCTACCGGGAAGACCCGATCAATCTCGGAATCCCGGACTACAAGACATTTCGACAACAATAAAACAAGACCAGCAAAGCCACCCGGTTGTGCCGACAAATCCCGATAGGAGCTGCACATATCTCGTTCTCAGGGCACATCCAGATGAGACAAAGCTACGAGTAAAAACCAAGCCTCGAGTTTCCCGTGGTGGCCCAGGCGGTTTTCGGTTCGGGCCAGCACTCGAAGGAGCACTGGTCCGGGGTTAAAATAAAGATGACCCTCGGCTCATGAAAACCCGGGGAAAAAGGCTTAGGTGGCAAATGGTAAAACCAATGTTGGGCCTTCTTTGGGACGAGCCTTATTCAAAGCGAACTGTCAAGGGGGTCCCATAAATCACCCAACCGTGTAAGGAACGCAAAAGTCAAGGAACATAACACCGGTATGACGGAAACTAGGGTGGCAAGAGTGGAACAAAACACCAGGCATAAGGCCGAGCCTTCCACCCTTTACCAAGTATATAGATGTATTAAATATAGCAGATATATATATATTGTGATATCCCCAACAAGTAAACATGTTCCAACAAGGAACAACATCTCCATGTTCCAACAAGGAACAAACTTCAACTTCACCTGCAACTAGCAACGCTATAAGAGGGGCTGAGCAAAGCGGTAACATAGCCAATCAACGGTTTGCTAGGAAAGGATGGTTAGGGGCTGACATGGCAATATGGGTGGCATGATATAGCAAGTGGTAGGCATCGCAGCGTAGGCATAGCAAAAGAGCGAGCATCTAGCATAGCAAAGATAGAAGTGATTTCGAGGGTATGGTCATCTTGCACGCAATGTTCTCGAGTTGTCGAAAGCTTGATCCTCGTAAGCGTTCTCAACAGGATCCTCGGTCACGTACTCGTCTCCCGGCTCTACCCAAAGCAACAACACAAACAAAGGAACCACAATAAATCACGGTGCAATGCACAATCAACATGATGCAAAACATGGCATGATATGCGGGATGTGATATGCAATGCGTACAAAGGCCCGGAAGGAAAATGATGAACCAGGCATCAACTTGGCAAACCAAGTATGCCACTGGAAAGATGAGATGATTTCGGTTCAAATCGATATAAAGATCACCGGAATCGGATGCACGGTTTGGAAATGACAAGCAAAACAAGAATGGCACAAATCTGCCACTAACAGCATGATGCCACTTAGCAAGCAACAAATAATTAAGCTACTGCACCCAAACGTATCAACAAAGTACATGGCAGTGATCTACACAAGATGCTTGACAAAATATGAGCACTGAGCTACGGCTAGATCACATCATAACAGGTTCAAACAAGCATGGCAAAAGTGCACAAAATATCAGGCTGGACATGGCAAAAACAGCATCAGGTTGCAATGTTTAGAGTAACAAAACTACATGCTACAGGACCTTAAAATGGCAAAACATGGCATGGCATGAATCTACTCAAAGCATAGAACAAAAGTCCCTTACTGACCATAAGCCAAAAAGGATTAGAAAATATAGTAACACCCATGTCAATATTGAAAGTTTCGTTAACAGATTCAGCAACATGGCATGTTAAGAACTGATAACAAGTAGGCATGTTTACAAGCACAATGCACTCACTACAGAGCCTTAAATGATAAACTAAGCATACATACATCAAGAATACATGTCATAGAAGACATACATGGCAAGAACGATAACATAGCATAAATGGATCAACCACAACAACCTTGGCAAAATTGAATAACATGTAAACAATCTGCCAGGAAACATTTTATAGCAAAAGTAGAGCTCGATTGACTCAAGCTATGTTACTCCATAATTACAAACAAAGGCATGGATGGATAGAGAAAGACATGTTTAAGAAAACATCCTTACTAAAGTATCTCAAAATATGCATGGATCTCTCGGTAGCATCAAGTCAACATGGCATCAAAATATCAGCTAAACAGGGCTGAAAACAGCAACATCAGGACACCTACTTTGCATGCTTGTGCTAGTCACCACATAGATCACAAAAATACATGGCATACACCCCTGGAAAGATGGCATGGCATATTACAAAACACATGTAGGACTCCAATTCATAGGGTGCACACATCAATCATGGCAAAAATAACAAAAGTGCAAGTTCTGTTAAGAAACAGAAACTAACATCACATAGCACTCTTCCAACAGCATTTCGGGCATCAAGATGAGCTCAAATGAAAATGATGCAATGGAATGAAATGATCTACCCTTCGAGGCGAACATTTTGACATACTATACGTGCAAAATGGATCTACAATGACAAAGTTACAGCACGTAGAAAATGCAACAAATTAACGAGATGCAAAAGACTGAGAAAAAAAAAGGAGAGGGGAGAGAGTCAACGCGCGATTCCCGAGGCCGGCCGGATCGGATCGGATCGGGGCGCCGGCGCGGGGCTGCTCGCGAGCTCGCCGGGGAGGCGGCCGGCGAGGGGAGCCGAGGCGGGCAGGGAGGTCGCCAGCGGCGTTGCCGGCGGGGGCCGCGCCAAGGGCTGCGGCGGCATACGTGAGGCGCCGGGCTGGCGGGAGCGCGGGCGGCGCTGGGGAGCCTGGCGGCGGCGCTGGCCGGGAGGCGGGAGCCGGGCGGCGGGCGGCATCTGGGCTCGCCTGGCCTCATGGCCGGGAGGGCGGCGGGCGGGGGCGCCTGACGTGGCGCCCGCGATTAGCCGGGCGGCGGTGGCGGACGCGTCTGCTCGCCGGGACGTGTTCGCGCGCGGAGGGAAAGAGCTAGGGTTTCGGGAATGATCCGGGATTTGGAGGGGGGTTTGCTTAAATAGGCATAGAGGGAGCTAGGAGAGTCCAAATGAGGTGTAGTTTTCGCCCCACACGATCGTGGATCGAACGCCGGAGAGCATGGGAGTGACTTAGATGGGTTATAGGGCTGTTTTGAAGGGGTGTTGGGCTGCAACTAAAAGAGGCCTTCTTGAGTGCGGTTAACCGTTGGAGTACCAAACGAGCTCCAAATGACCCGAAACTTTACCGGTGGTCTACGGGTGGTATACCAAGGCCACTAGACAAACCTCGGTCCATTTCGAGAAGGTTTAGTACCCGCACACGGAAAAACGTAAAAGGGACCGCCGGGGGAGATAGGAGTGCCGGATTGCAAAACAGACAACGGGAAAAATGCTCGGAATCATGAGACGAACACGTATGCAAATGCGATGCACATGATGACATGATAAAATGCATGACATGGACAAAAAGCAAAAAGAGGAAAACCCAACCACGGAGGAAATAAAATAACACGTCTCCGGAAAAGGCAAGAGTTGGAGTTACGAATATGGAAAGTTGTATCCGGGGTGTTACAACACTCCACCACTACGAGAGGATCTCGTCCCGAGATCTAGGATGGCACCGGAGGAAAAAGGAAGAGGAAGATAAGAGGTAAATTAAGTTGCTTCTTTGATTTAACGAAAGTGAAACCAAAGAACCTTGAGAGGTTAAACAATTTAAAAGAAATAGTACAACAGAGATGAACGAGATTGCAAACAATCCGGTCGAAAAGAGGAACAAGGAGTATTACGAGAACTTGAAGGTTGCAAAAGACATGAATCAAGAATTTAATAGACAAGATAGAATTCAAACCACTCCGGTTAAAACAAGATGAGAGAGGAAGAATGATATAATTTTGACAAAGCACTCATGAACATGGAAGGAATAGAACATGAACTTGACAAGATGAGAGGATACTTGATGAAAACAACAACACACCGCTTCAGAACTATTGAAGGAATGGCACAAGGGTAAGAAGGATTTGACAAAGCACTCAAAGGTTGAAAAGAGACGCATGACTTGATAAGATGAAAAGAACTTGAATAGATGACACAACGCCTCGGTTAAATGGATAAGCACGAAAAGAACACGATCCTCACAATTCGAGATGATGAGTGAAAAGAGCAACATCACAATGCCTCCGGAAGAAATAATAGAAGATAGATCATTGGGATAACAGAATGAAGAAGAAAATGACAACTTCTACCACAAATGAGTTTGGAAAGCACCCTTAAAAGAAAGATAGAACGGAGTTGTTGGAAAGCCAACAACGAAAAGAATAACCTTGTAGTGGACTTATGGAAACATCTCAACATTATGAGGTGAGCTTACGCCACCAACGGAAACAAACGATTGGATTGATATCAACAAGGAGACGAGAAACTTATTTCACCGAGAGGACAAATGAAGAACTTGGGTCATTGATAAGCACCACAAATAGCAACTTTCCTTAGGGAAGGCTTTAGGTGAAATCTATACCAAGATAACTCCAAGGAAGAAGATGATGGGTTTAAATATCTCATTCTTGACAACAAGTGAATCATGAAACATGAATGAAACTGTCAAAATGACATAACAACACCTCAAAAGATAAGGTCGAAATAATTGCACTTCGGAGTGCAAGATGAAGAATGCTTGAACTCCTCAAAACAAAACATGTGTTGAGCACCATGTTTATTTTGAAGTATGGCTTGACGGATCTTAACTCCGAGAAAAACTTGAAGGACAAATCGAGAAATAAATGAATCCTTGACGAACCACCATGTAGAGTCTCCATGAAGAACTCCGGTAATAAAAGGATGATAGAAAGAAAGAGAAGTTGACAACACAAGGTGAAGCCTTGCATTGATAAGATGAAGCTTTGAAATGATATAACCGACAAAATTTGGAACTCCGGAAAGAAAGATGAACAAATGAAATCAAGAATTACTTCATCATGAACAATCTCCGAAAGAAGGAATTAATCGCTTGGATGAAACAAGAACAAGAATTATGTTATGCGTATCCTTCACCAATTTAAATTGATGACAAGCAACGGATTAGGCATACTACTTATTCTCGTTGAAAAAGGATTGAAGAGAGATATTGCTCAACTTGGGAAGGTCTTCAACGATCCGCGGTAGGATTTGGGAAGAACGAATGAATCTATATAATAACGAAGGAAGAGAACTCTTGAACGAACCACCGTAAGAATTGAAAATGAACGTAGCAAAGGCACAATTCACCGTGAAGAATTAGAAAACGAATAAAGATGCTTGACAGAATTTAGATACATTAGAATGAAGAGATCATGAGCTCATTAGATGATATTTCGATGATGCACCGGTGAGATTTGGAAAACAAGAGTTGAACGCTTGAATGAATAATTCTGAGATGATGGGCTCCGGAGAATCGAATCGAAAAGACTCCTGAAATGCTCCGGTGGGTTAAAATAATTCTCACAATCAAAAATAATTATGAGAGGATGGCATCAAGCTAGAACCATGAATCTTGAAGAGAATGGAGCAAGATTAAAGAGAAACTCTTCTTCGGTCTTCAAAATTGGAGAATGACGATGAGAAACACCACCATGAATTGTTGAGGCACTCCGGAATGAAAATTAGAAAGGTTGAACCAACGATGAAAAGAATTTGAAAGATCTTGGAGAAAGACATTTGACTGATGATAATTCATTCTTACGTCAAACTTCGAAAAGAATTTGGGAATAGCTCCGGATAAATTAGAAGAGTCAGGTAAGATCCTGGGAAAAGACCTGTGGGTTAGGGCCCACTCAAAAGAAACACCGTTGAACGATTGCTTGAAATAAAGATTGCACCGGTTGAATTAAATGACTTGAATGAGATAATAATCCCCAAATAGCTTGAATGGATCTTGAATGAAAAGACGAGCCTTGGAGATATCTTCAAAGACTCGAGAACAAATGAATAGCGAGAAGTGAGTGATTGATAGGTGCACCGGTATGAGAAAGCATTTGAAACGGGAAAATGATATGATCGACAAAGCTTGAATTGAATCCACGGAGAAGAAAATTAGAATGGAACAACGATAAGGTTGAAGCTTCCTTAGCGTCTTCATGAGAATTCACCGGATAAAACATTAAAGGAAAAGAATGAAGAAACTTCACAGCAGTAAAATGGATGCTTGATTAAGAAATCTGAGTCCTTGAAGAAAAAGGTGGGAGGGTGGGAAAACAAAACAACTTGGGACGGATGAAATGAACACCGTTGAGAAAAAGCTTAGAATTGATCTTGCGAATGTTGGAATGATCGGATCCACTTGAAGAGAAGCACGCCCGGTTGGGAAAAGAATTAACATGACGATCTCGATAAACAAGAAGGATTAGCACTCTCATAGAAATATGAGAACACCGTTTAAGGAAAGGTATGGATTCAACATTTGACTTCTAAGCAACTCGAATAACACAACTGAAAACAAAAAGATTGGCTTCTAGAATGAGCCGGAACAAACACATGATAGAGATTTCGCCCAAAGTGTTCGTGGTGGGGCCCACACGGACCTGACGATAGCGGCCGTCATGAATGACAAACAAGACGTCCCCGAATCTGCATAGCCAAGGATTCTTTAAGACGCCTCGCGACCAATCAGAATCGATCGTGAATGGGCGGACCACTAGACGTTGGACCCCAATCTCAAATCATACATCCGTCGGAAAGATATCCCGTAAGCTACTAGAATTCCCACCTATAAACTCTCGAAACTTTCTGGTTATGCAATCTGGTGTTGGGGATACAGGGACACAAAATATATCACCCAAACTAACAATACCTAGATCCAAATTTGTATCCATCCGTCAACACATAACCAAGAAATCCTCGGAAATCGTGGTACCTCGACCTTGAAAAACATCCGTTATACAAGTCATGGCAATACTCCACTTTTCGCCTCGATCTTTGGAGCTATCGGGGTTAGCTCACCAACAACTGCACAAATGAGATTTCGTTGTCGGTAATTCTCAGGTATTCCAGAATCGCAACGATAAAATTGTGACGACAACACCTCGAGCTCAACTCCCGGACACCGCCACAACCCCTAAATGTCGGGAGGCACCAAGAACAATGTTCTCGCCACAAAACCATCGGAACGATTCCAAGATACCCACGTGATCCTAAAAATTTTTTAGTGAAATTTGAGGAGAGAAGAGTCAAAACACTACGTCAGGGATACCTCACAGAGCTTATTTAAGGGACCGGGAAGTAAAAAGAATCCTACTCTCGATATATATAATCCTAAGACTCAAATTTTTTTCCATTCTAGACTCAACAACGCCAAAGAAACAATCAAGTAGGGGGCTCCTAAGTCGGGAAGGCTCGATTACCAACTTGTATCGCCCTCGATGCGGCTATATCTCCCACGTGTCGAGGCACGACTTAGAGGCATAACCGCATTGAAAGCAATGTCGCAAGTGAGGTAATCTTCACACAACCCATGTAATAAATAAGGGAAAGAGATACATAGTTGGCTTACAGTCGCCACTTCACACAATACGTAAATAAACAACCATCATTCAGAGTACATTCAAGGTCCGATTACGGAACCAAAATAAAGAAGATACCCCAAATGCTACACAGATCCCCGATCGTCCCAACCGGGCACCCTCTGATCATCCGGAAAAGAAACATAGTAACGACCACGTTCCTCGTCGAACTCCCACTTGAGCTCGGTTATGCCACCTGACCGCATCGTCGGAACCTGCAACGGTTTTGAAGTATCTGTGAGTCACGGGACTCAGCAATCTCACACCCGAGATCAAGACTATTTAAGCTTATAGGAAGGACAGAGTAGTATAGTGGAGCTGCAGCAAGTTTAACTAGCATATATGGTGGCTACTTCGCAAAAGAGAGCGAGAAGAGGAGCAAGGCACGGTCGTGAAGCTAGTAGCGATCAAGAAGTGATCTGAACTACTTACGCCGGACATAACTCCAACATCGTGTTCACTTCCCGGACTCACGAGAAGAGACCATCACAGTTACACATGCGGTTGATGTGTATTTTATTTGAGGTCAACTTCGGGTTTTCTACAACCGGACATTAACAAATTCCCATCTGCCTCATAACCGCGGGCACGGCTTTCGAAAGATATTACCCTGCAGGGGTGTCCCAACTTAGCCCATTATAAGCTCTCACGGTCAACGAAGGATATTCCTTCTACCGGAAAGACCCGATCAATCTCGGAATCCCGGACTACAAGACATTTCGACAAAGAATAAAACAAGACCAGCAAAGCCACCCGGTTGTGCCAGCCGACAAATCCCGATAGGAGCTGCACATATCTCGTTCTCGTGGCACATCCAGATGAGACAGGCTACGAGTAAAACCAAGCCTCGAGTTTCCCGTGGTGGCCCATTGGGCTCAGTTCGAACCCGACACTCGAAGAACCTTTGGTCAGAAGGGGGGTTAAAATAAAGATGACCCTCGGGCTCATGCGAAAACCGGGGAAAAAGGCTTAGGTGGCAAATGGTAAAACCAATGTTGGGCCTTCTTTGGACGAGCCTTATTCAAAGCGAACTGTCAAGGGGTCCCATAAATCACCCAACCGTGTAAGGAACGCAAAAGTCAAGGAACATAACACCGGTATGACGGAAACTAGGGTGGCAAGAGTGGAACAAAACACTGCATAAGGCCGAGCCTTCCACCCTTTACCAAGTATATAGATGTATTAAATATAGCAGATATATATATATTGTGATATCCCCAACAAGTAAACATGTTCCAACAAGGAACAACATCTCCATGTTCCAACAAGGAACAAACTTAAACTTCACCTGCAACTAGCAACGCTATAAGAGGGGCTGAGCAAAGCGGTAACATAGCCAATCAACGGTTTGCTAGGAAAGGATGGTTAGGGGCTGACATGGCAATATGGGTGGCATGATATAGCAAGTGGTAGGCATCGCAGGCGTAGGCATAGCAAAAGAGCGAGCATCTAGCATAGCAAAGATAGAAGTGATTTCGAGGGTATGGTCATCTTGCCTCGCAATGTTCTCGAGTTGTCGAAAGGTTGATCCTCGTAAAGCGTTCTCAACAGGATCCTCGTTCACGTACTCGTCTCCGGCTCTACCCAAAGCAACAACACAAACAAAGGAACCACAATAAATCACGGTGCAATGCACAATCAACATGATGCAAAACATGGCATGATATGCGGGATGTGATATGCAATGCGTACAAAGCGCTCGGAAGGAAAATGATGAACCAGGCATCAACTTGGCAAACCAAGTATGCCACTGGAAAGATGAGATGATTTCGGTTCAAATCGATATAAAGATCACCGGAATCGGATGCACGGTTTGGAAATGACAAGCAAAACAAGAATGGCACAAATCTGCCATTAACAGCATGATGCCACTTAGCAAGCAACAAATAATTAAGCTACTGCACCCAAACGTATCAACAAAGTACATGGCAGTGATCTACACAAGATGCTTGACAAAAGATGAGCACTGAGCTACGGCTAGATCACATCATAACAGGTTCAAACAAGCATGGCAAAAGTGCACAAAATATCAGGCTGGACATGGCAAAAACAGCATCAGGTTGCAATGTTTAGAGCAACAAAACTACATGCTACAGGACCTTAAAATAGCAAAACATGGCATGGCATGAATCTACTCAAAGCATAGAACAAAAAGTCCCTTACTGACCATAAGCCAAAAGGATTAGAAAATATAGTAACACCCATGTCAATATTGAAAGTTTAGTTAACAGATTCAGCAACATGGCATGTTAAAAACTGATAACAAGTAGGCATGTTTACAAGCTCAATGCACTCACTACAGAGCCTTAAATGATAAACTAAGCATACATACATCAAGAAGACATGTCATAGAAGACATACATGGCAAGAACGATAACATAGCATAAATGGATCAACCACAACAACCTTGGCAAAATTGAATAACATGTAAACAATCTGCCAGGAAACATTTTATAGCAAAAGTAGAGCTCGATTGACTCAAGCTATGATACTCCATAATTACAAACAAAGGCATGGATGGATAGAGAAAGACATGTTTAACAAAACATCCTTACTAAAGTATCTCAAAATATGCATGGATCTCTCGGTAGCATCAAGTCAACATGGCATCAAAATATCAGCTAAACAGGGCTGAAAACAGCAACATCAGGACACCTACTTTGCATGCTTGTGCTAGTCACCACATAGATCACAAAAATACATGGCATACACCCCTGGAAAGATGGCATGGCATATTACAAAACACATGTAGGACTCCAATTCATAGGGTGCACACATCAATCATGGCAAAAATAACAAAAGTGCAAGTTCTGTTAAGAAACAGAAACTAACATCACATAGCACTCTTCCAACAGCATTTCAGGCATCACGATGAGCTCAAATGAAAATGATGCAATGGAATTAAATGATCTACCCTTCGAGGCGAACATTTTGACATACTATACATGCAAAATGGATCTACGATGACAAAGTTACAGCACGTAGAAAATGCAACAAATTAACGAGATGCAAAAGACTGAGAAAAAAAAGGAGAGGGGAGAGAGTCAACGCGCGATTCCCGAGGCCGGCCGGATCGGATCGGATCGGGGCGCCGGCTGGGTTGCTCGCGAAGCTCGCCGGGAGGCGGCCGGGCGAGGGGAGCCGAGGCGGCGGTGGAGGTCGCCGGCGGTGGCGGCGGCCGGCGGGGCCGGCCGGCTGGCTGATCGGCGTGAGGCGCCGGCGGCGCGGCGGCGCTGGGGAGCTGCTGGCCGGGCGGCGTGGCGCTGGCCGGGAGGCGGGAGCCGGGCGGCGAGGCGGCGGCGGCTCTGGGCTTCGCTCCTCAAGGGCCCATGGGAGGGCGGGCGGGTGGGCGCCTGGCGGCGATACGTGGCGCCCATGATTGGCACGGGCGGGCGGCGGAGGGACGCGTCTGCTCGCCGGACGTGTCGCGGCGCGGAGGGAAAGAGCTAGGGTTTGGGAATGATCCGGGATTTGGAGGGGTTTGCTTAAATAGGCATAGAGGAGCTAGGAGAGTCCAAATGAGGTGGAGTTTTCGCCACACGATCGTGATCGAACGCCGGAGAGCATGGGAGTGACTTAGATGGGTTATAGGGCTGTTTTGAAGGGGTGTTGGGCTGCAACTAAAAAGAGGCCTTTGCGAGAGTGCGGTTAACCGTTGGAGTACCAAACGAGCTCCAAATGACCCGAAACTTTACCGGTGGTCTACGGTGGTATACCAAGGCCACTAGACAAACCTCGGTCCATTTCGAGAAGGTTTGGTACCCTTTACACGGAAAACGTAAAAGGGGCCGGGGAAGATAGGAGTGCCGGATTGCAAAAGCGGACAACGGAAAAATGCTCGGAATCATGAGACGAACACGTATGCAAATGCGATGCACATGATGACATGATAAAATGCATGACATGGACAAAAAGCAAAAAGAGGAAAACCCAACCACGGAGGAAATAAAATAACACGTCTCCGGAAAAGGCAAGAGTTGGAGTTACGAATATGGAAAGTTGTATCCGGGGTGTTACGAGGACTCTGGGAACCCGGGCTATAGCAGGCTAGGCAGGACTCCGGATGTCACCGCGTGACATTTCCGCGAAGGGACAGACACAAGAACGAAGTGAATCACATGCCAGCCAGTCAAGTGTTCCGGAGCAGTAGTGTTGGGCTAGCAGGACTCCAGTGAACCGGGCTGTAGTGGACTACTATGGCTCATGGAAGCACAAGACTACATTTCCCCATAAGAGAGGATACCAAGGATAAACAACTAGGTTGTCGGATCCCACACATACCAAGCATTTCAATCATGCACACAATATGCTCGATATGTGTAAATACAACATGGCATCACAACATAACACTACGACTCAAGTATTTATTCATTAGGCTCCGAGGAGCCAAGTATTACGAACATGGGTGTCATGACCCAAACATACAGAGCAAACAAACAACAAGCACATGCGGAAGCTTAACTTGTGTGAGTACAGAGAACTACAAATGAAGAAGGCTGAGAAGCCTGACTATCTACAACACCCTACCGAGGGCACAAGATCGTAGCTGAGGTATCAAGCTGAACATTGAAGTCCACACGGAACTCTAGCGAGATTGACATCTCTCTGCAAAATAAAATAGGCAAACGTGAGTACAAATGTACCCAGCAAGACTTACATCAGAACTAACTACATTTGCATCGGTATCAACAAAGGGGGTGGTCTAGTTTAACTGCAGCAAGCCAGCTTTGACTCGGTGGCTATCCTGAACTACGACTGCAAGTGACTACTTTGAGGTGGCGGACACGAATCCACATATTCACCATATAAATACAACACTATGGATCTGCTCCCGTCTCCCCACGAGAAGTCCATCCATAGCACTCACGCTTATCTTGCGCATTTTAGAGTATCCACTTTCACTTGTCTATGAACTGTACAGGAAACCCTCCTTTTCCGCGGACACGGCTATTCGAATAGATCATGTATAACCCTCCAGGGGTGTACTTCTTCACACATGTTTCCACCACTTAGCGTCTGCACACGACATGTGCTCGACAGACATCAAGCAAAAGCCGACGTGGGTGTAGACCACGACCTAACTAACCACACAAGTCTCTAGTCCAGGTTTATCGCCTATTTGGGTTCCATCTGCAAAGAAATCCGGCCGGGGTGTCCTCGAACGCCCCAAACGGGCGCCCGGTGCACCGTGCCACGTACCTACCGCATCACAGACCACCCCGTGGGCCAGGGCTGCGCACGACCTCCTGTCGTGGAATTGTCACGGCAGATGTCCTTAGTGTGAGGACTTAGTCGCGAGGCAAATGCATCTATGTGGTAGCTTGAGAGGGGTTGAGCGGAATCGAGAGTCGCAACACATGACAAGGGTTTAGATAGCTTCGGGCCCCAGGAAACATCATCCGGTAATAACCCGACATGCTTTTTGTGGCTAAGTCTCATTATGATGATGAGGGAGTCGCCAGTAAGCCGGCTCTTTGTGTCTAGCCCTAGAAATTGTTTCTTGCCCCTCCTCTTGGGGAGCCCTGCCCCTCCTTATATAAGTTAGAGGGGCGGGTTACATGTGGAGTCCTAGTAGGACTAGGACTAGTCTATCTTTTCTAACAAGTTGAATACAAGTCCGGGTCTTGCTTCCTTGTAAAGGAAATATTCGTCATCCCTTTCCACTTAAGCCGGCCCAGCATAACATGAGACGGCCTTCTAGGCCTTGGGCCTAGTCTTCTATCTGACCCGCCGTTAGGGCCATCCGTGAGTCGCCAGGCTCATGAGTCGTCTGATCAGTGAGCCGCCAGACCCGTGAGTCGCCAGTCCTCTAGCGGGTCATCGGTGAAGCGCCAAGTCCGGCCGGGTCATAGTTCCCGCCGAGTCATACCGCGAGGTATATCCCCGACATTAGCCCGCAGTTTAATTTGGATTTATCCATGTTAAACTGATCCTGTAAAACAAACACAAGAACAAATTCGATAGATTGTGTTCCGGGTTAAAAATTCTTGTAAGACGGCACCTGATCATCCTTAATCCCTTGTGCTCCGGGTTAAATATTCTCTTGAGCAGGGACCTGATTATCCTTAAGTCCAATTGTCATTTCCTTCATCTAGAAAATCCGGGTCAATAAGCTAGCTTCAGACTCAATTTTCTGAAGTTGGTTTCTCACAGAAAAATATTGTGAAGAATAATCCACTTGAGTCGGCTTCCAAGGCGCCAGCTTAATAAACATATTGTACTCAAGATTCATATGGTGATCTGCCGTTTTAAAGATGCAGACGCTGGCGAGCAATTACCGGCTTGTAATTATTGATAACACCGGGTCATAACTGTTGTTAATGCCGGGTTAATCTTATGAAGACGTCGGGTCATAAACTTTGCAGATTTCTCTGATAGTAATATAATACCTGATTTGCTCAAAACTGGTAATTTGAAGTTATTCCTCCCTTATATGCATATCACCTGTAGCCCCCAAGTGCCGGGTCGTCATGCTTGCAGCAACCTGGGACTTGTAATTGCCTTATGCTCATTAAGATTTCAACCAGTGTAGCCCCCAAGGGTCGGGTCATTATGAAACAATGAGCAGGGACTTTGTATATGATTCATTGATAATACCATCAAATGATGTAATTTCCACCATGGGGCTTGAACCCACGTCCACAAGGTTAAGAGCTTTGTACTCTACTAACTGAATAATGGATCTTTCAATATAATGGATTAAGGCTTGTGTACCTTGAATTTCCGATAGGAGCAATTGGTAGCCCCCAAGGACCGGCTCATTTAAAATGTGATGAGTCGGGTCTTCAATAAGTTGAGCAAAAAATGACTTTGCATTAGCCCGCAAGTGCCACGGTGCATGCTAGCAGTGACATGGGACTTGTATATTCGATGTAATCTAGATTTGAACAATGTAGCCCCCATGTGACGGGTCGTAAGCCTGCAGCGACTCGGGACTATTTCCTCCATTGTAAAATAAATCATTCCCATTGATAAAAATAATAGCCTTTGCGCTAAAGCGACTTTGAAAACCTCAATCATAACACTGGTTATTGATAATCACAATAGAAATCCAGCCATCTTGGCTATTCAAGATTTGAATAATATATTCCAGTATGAAAACCTCAATCATTCAATATCATCATGAAAATCCAGCCAGTTTTGGCTATTAAAGATTTGAATACCTCATCGGTTCACAAGTAAATCCGGAGTTTAAATACCTGGCGGCTCTTGGCCGATGACGACTTAATGCGCATTCATTGTAAGCCGGAATTTTTGTAACCCGGTGGCCTATAGCCCTTGAGAAAATCAATAATTGGTAACCCTTTTGAGAAACCAATTTCAGTGATGAGCTTGGACTGAAGCATTTATATAAGTCATAGTTCTGAAAATCCCGCACAAAGTTTAAACAACATATGCCCTGGCGACTTAACGTCAAGAGCTAGGGCGGGTAACCACCCAAATGTACTCTTACCCTACACACAAGTAGATCACAAGAACCCTTGGCGGTTTGTCATGAGGCGGTCATAATACCTCACATATAACCACTGTGATATTGAATTTGTACTGCCGGTTTACATGATCTGTGCAGTAAGGTTGATAACCCAATCCTTAGAAGCCAATGTTTCCACATAGATGATGATTGTCATAAGCTGGTGACTTATAGTCAAAAGTCAAGTCGGTTTAAGCATAAAACACTTATATACATTTTAGATATAATCCAAAAAAGGTCTCAAGTCAACCCAAAATTGTTCACAAAAAAGACTTAAAAAATTTAAGGCTTCTGATTCGTATACGATCAGAAAACCGTTCCAAAGGGATTGAGCTAAGATTTGAATATGATCATATAGCCCCCAGTGGCTTTGGCGTTGCCGATCAAGTGGGTACCGATAGCTATGTTCTCTTTGGTTCGAATACGACCTATGTTTGAGCAGGAAGCCCCCAAATGACCTTGAGAGTTGTTTAACTACGCTGATTCGAATATGATCCACGTCGGACCCAAAAGAGGTTAAGCTATGATTCAGATACGATCAAGAAGCCCCCTAGTGAGTTTGGCAGTATGCCGATCAAAATGGTTTCAACAGCTATGTTCTCTTTGGTTTGAATACGACCTATGTTTGAACAGGAAGCCCCCAAGTGACCATATATTAGCATTGCACCGATCAAGATGGTACCGACTGCTATGCTCGATGAGCAGGAAGCCCCTAAGTGACCATAATAAGATAAGCCGTAAGGCAGGATACCTATGTTTGAACCGCGCATCATGGCAGCAAGTTCTTTTTGGCAACCTTTAATTTTTCTTAGAACTCGAACATGCGAGAGATTAATTCTTTTTGAACCGGAACTTTAAACCGGATTTGAAAGCTTCAAAAATTAGTGAGGGGAAAATTTACCTTGAGCCGGATTTTGAGCCGCATTTGAGAGCTTCAAAAATTTGTGAGGGAAAAATTTACCCTGGGCCGGCTTTCGAACCGGATTTGAGAGCTTCAGTGCTTTGTAGGAGAAAGATGTCTCTTGAACCGGATTTTAAACCAGAGTCCTTATTTTGAGCCGGAAATGTTCTGACGGCTTTTAAATTTTCATCGATCTAGCAGTAACCTCCGGGGCCCGGGTTATTTTTTCCCTTCAATGACATGGAGTTCTTGAATTCACTGAAACCGGCTAATTTTGCCGAGTCATACCATTGTAGTCCCCGAGTCTCAAAACGACTCGAGGAGTTGGCTTGAGATTCTCCATATTTGACCATAGCAGAAGATATACATCATTGGCGTTGATAGCACGATGTGAATCCACAGAAGGTTTAGGTGACTGCGGTGGATTATAAATGATCCCGTATGAGCCGTGTCAGCAACTCGGCCAATGGTTCCTTCCAACTGGCTGTTTGAAGTTAACCAAACTCTAGTGGCGGCGACTTGTGCACCTGCCCATTGAACCATCCAGTGCAGACGGCGGCTGATAATATATGATACTTTTCCTCTAATTTGTTGGAAGAAACCCGGGCTTCCCAAGTAGTGACTTGCTCATACTCAATAAACAGCTCATCCAGAAAAGTGCGGCCCGGTGTGTCGATGTAGACCAAGCCGCGAGAGACGGACGGTAAAGATGATCATAACATCAGAGGCAGCATAGACAGATGAATCGGCTGTGGCATTGTAAGCTGGTGCGGACGGGCAAGTTGTCCTCCTTGTTGTAAGCCGGCGTGATCGCGAGAGACGGCCACAGCGTTGTAAGCCGGTGCGGGAGTCTGTTGAGTAACGACGACCACCTATGCCAAAAGATGTTGTTGTGCCTCCATCTCCGCGGTATAATATCACTTTTTTTGTCATAAATAATTTCCCTGCATAAACAATATGGCATACCAAGGCAAATATAAACTTGTTCTTTGACAAAAACAACATGTGCTAATAAAATAAACTTAGATGGATATCACCTATTTTGTTCGGATGATGGATGATCCATTCAACGTGACAGGGGCGGCTCAACGCAGCGGGGGCGACTCACATATATCCAGTAGAGAGCTTGTGTGAGCAGACATGGCTTTGATTTGTTGATATATATGTCAGAGTCAACATGCGACATTTAGAAGACAAAGCGGACGCGTGAATCGGCCGCGACATTGTTAGCCGTGCGGACAAACCAGTCGGTCGTGCGCTGTCAGGACCGGATTTTCGGGATATTAATTTCCCAGAAAATGGCCATTGTGCTCATCAGCCCCAGGATTACTGTTAGCTAATGAGGCACCAACTTGATACAGAAATTCCAAGCAAAGTAAATCATATGCAGTACAGGACCATTCTGGCCTATGAGTACAACAATTGGTTTTCTAGTGGTTGATGGCGGAAGCGGTTTGCGGTTCATCAATGGCCATGGGACTCCATTTCCCACAAGAACAGCTGACCAGGTTAACTCCTATCTTCGCAAGGCTGTTGTCACCATTGCGTGGGTTCCGGGGCTGTCATCGCAACGCTCCTCTCCAAGAAAGAAATCTGGCCAAGACAATAGCCAGGGACAAGCCAGTGAGTACTTTGAATGTACTCGCAAAAATTATGAACACGGGTATAATATAACAAACAATAATCATGCTCTGAAATATTCTATAATCACAACGTCAGTCATAAAAATAAAATCACTGATGCATGCAAACAGGCTATTTATATACAACATGAATATGCAATAACAGAGTAGTAATAAAATGCACTGATCGGGTGTCTGAAGCGACGCCTTGAAAGGATAGTAAATAACGAGCATGCCTCAGTCGGGTCTGAGCGACACCACATAAAGGGCTTATAAGGTAAACAAATAACAAGCATGCCACAGTCGGGCGTCTGAGCGACACCACATAAAAGGCTTATAAGGTAAACAAATAACAAGCAAGCCACAGTCGGGCGTCTGAGCGACACCACATAAAGGGCTTATAAGAAAATAATCACAACGAATATCCAGGAGGTAGAACCATCCCAGGGATACTCAATAATCCAAGTAATAAAAAAATTTAGTCCAATATAATAATAATCTTAATCATCATAAGTCACAAGTCATGATCCATGTTCTAGTTTAGCAGTTTCTCCTCCGAAGACCGACACTAAGACCGACACTTGACGCATCCCAGACTGTAGTCCTTAACCATGGACACGGCCATTCGAATAGATTTAACCTCTGCAGAGGGTGTACTCTTTACCCACAAGTAACGGATTCCTTTAGTCCATCGGGACTAATTTCGTCTATGATCTTTTAATTGAAAACACACCTGACCCGCACACACCAGCTTATCTTACCGGTATCTGGAATCACCCACGACACCTGTCAAGCTAAACTTTAAGTGGGGAGGCTACAACCTCGCGTAGCATGGGATCAAATTTATATCGCGGGCTCTAAGGGGTGCCCCCCTCTCAGTCCCAACCGGAAACACCCATGCCCCCGGACCAGGTGGCATGCCTACCGGATGCAGCCGGTATCTTCCACCATGGCCTGTCTGTACGGTGTGTGCTAGGAAGGGGTTGACAACTTACTGAACCGTACCCTACCTATGGCAGGGACAGGTGGTAGTACGAAACAAGTATGGGGGTTACCGGAACAAGACTCGATCTACGGTCGACTCAGGAGGTTTGAGTATTCCCTTCATGATTAGCATAACAATTTATACTTCAACCCACAGACAGAATCACCACTCGACATACCTCATCATGCTGTACCGGACACATCCGTCTCGACGGAGGACTAGGGATAAGCCCGTGTCTACCCAAGACACATGCTTTCTCGGATTCCTTCTGGTATGCATGAAAGGCATATGATGGTGACTACTATCACAAACATATCAAACTCCAATAGCATGAAATCATCAATATGCACTCATGAGTAGGAACATATCATCACATAAAATAACGGATACTCCTTGTCGAGGTGGTGTTGTGACCGTGTCAAACAACACACGACAGTATTATGCCAGGGTTCAGAATGCTTGCCTTCAAGTTGTGGAGAGGCAAGGTGCATTCCAAAACTTTGAAAGTTTTCTTCTTTCTCCAACAAATCCTATTTTTGAAAATATTCAAATTAATACATAGTTTCAAAACAGTACAAAAAAGTTGTCTGATTTTTTTTCAAATAAATCTGAAAATAAACTAGACAATATTTGAGAGAGGTAGGAGAAAGAATCAACTTATTTGGAGTTATATTTGAAAAGTTATAGCCAATCAAAGTATTGGTCAATTATGTTTTTAAAATAAAACACAAAAAGAAAAAAACGTTTCGAATAAAAGGACACGTAGAAGACATACTCCAGGATTACGCCTCCACTTACGCCTGCGTGGACCGGCGCTGGGTCACTGACAGTTGGTCCAGGGGCCCCACTGGTCAGGTTTGACCAGTCGCCCCGCCTCCTTCCTCCTCTGGCCGAACGGAGGCGGGGCTCCGGCGATCATCGCCGGTGATTGGCGGCTCCTCGCGGGCTCCGGATGGCAGGGATGGATCCGCCAGTCTAGGGCGGTCCTCCCGTTGGTCGAGGGGGTGGTGGGGATGCAGGGAGTCGCCGGTGGCGAGCTTTGCGGCGGCCGGTGGCTTCGGGAGATTTGGGGCTTTGGGCTACGGTGGTTCCTCGACGGAGTTGAGTGGTTGGGCGGCTCCGCAAGGTCGAGACGAGTCGGACGGCGGTGCTGGAAGGGGAGGGGAGGGCCTTCTCGCGGCGAATTGAGCCAGAGTGTGACGGCGGCCGAACCTGCCGGAGACGGGGAAGTCGGCTTCCTCCCGATGATTATTGGCTGTGGGGGCTCTATGGGGGTGGCCTGAGGTCGCCTGAGTGCTCAGACGAGCTCGGGTGCTCCTACTTATAGCGTGACTAGGTCGGTTCTGTGGCGGCCGGAGATAAGCTCGGCGAACTGCCTCGCTGTAGCTTGCAGGGCATCGTGGCGGCGACGAGCGCTTGCGGACAAGCCTGTGGTTGAGCTCGAGCGGCACCAGAGGGCAGCTGGCGCGCTGGGGTGGCTCGGGCGGCGCCGTCCGGGGCAGGAGCCCACTGTGGCCGGCCGCTAGCCCCCGTGGCCGACCTGACGGCGGGGCTATAGGGCGCCAGGGGCGGCCCTGCGGCAAGGGAGGGGTAGGGGCGTGCTAGCGGTGAGCGCGGAGGGGCGGCAGTGGACGCTGGCGACTACAAGACGCACGCAGCGTAACTGATGCATGCTCGGCGCTACCAATAAGACGACGCTACGTGCTCGACGCAATGCCAGAGCGTGCTAGAGTGTTAGGATGAGGCTGGGGATTAGCAGGCCTGGGTTAGGGTTAGCTAGGAACTTAGTGTCATGACCGGTTTTTCTATAAAAATATTTATTGAACAACCGACCTATGAAGTCCAATATGAGGAAAAATCCTTCATACCGGTTGACAAAACTTTGATACAATAAGCCAGTAGCATTACAATATTACAAGGGTCGATCAAGATGCCCAACCAATTATTACAACACGCCAATGATTATACATAGTGGCGGATATGACTCAAAGGTGTGGGTGGAAATACTACTGACTCGAGCTATGAGTGGTTGGTGGAATAACACAGCGGGGTGGTTAATAAGTCTACTGCACTGGCGGCTCATCGAGCGTCGAGGTGAGGCTCGATGAATTTTATTTGGGTAGCGGAAGCGGATATATCACAATGACTAATCCAGGGGTCGCACGAGACTGACTGGGATTCCTCTAGGCATCGAACTCGCTATCGAACTCTTCATCCATGAGATCGCCTTCGTCAGCATCTGGCCAAATCAACAAGCCAGGTGAGTACTATGAAAGTACTCACAAGACAGTTCGAACAAAAGATATAACAAATGAATGCATGAATGCGACATGGTTAATCTTAACAATGCTCAATTAAAACAGTATAGCAAAATAATTAAGAAGGGAATCGGCGGTAGTCCGCTCAAAAACCCAAAGAAGATAAACTCAAAACCGATCGGGTGTAAAGCGGCGCCTCAAGGGTGAATAAATAAGCAAAACATGCCACGATCAAGGCGTCGAGCGACACCTCATAAAGGGCTTATATTGAAATAAAAATACATGCGTGCCGCAGTCGGACGTCTGAGCGACATCACATAAAGGGCTTATAATGAAAATAAATAACAACAATGCCGTAGTTGGACGTCTGAGCGACATCACAGAAAGGGCTTATAATGAAAATAAATAACAACAATGCCGCAGTCGGACGTCTGAGCGACATCACAGAAAGGGCTTATAATGAAAAGAAATAACAATAATGCCACAGTCGGACGTCTGAACGACATCACAGAAAGGGCTTATAATGAAAATAAATAACAACAATGCCGCAATCGGACATGTGAGCTTCATCACAAAAAGGGCTTATAATGAAAAGAAATAACAATAATGTAGCAGTCGGACGTCTGAGCGACATCACAGAAAGGGCTTTCATCACAAAGATATAGCACTCATAATAAATATTCAACACATGAATATAAACGTTGATCCATCCACAGTGAATAA
Organism: Aegilops bicornis; assembly: GCA_021605145.1. NCBI lineage: Eukaryota > Viridiplantae > Streptophyta > Magnoliopsida > Poales > Poaceae > Aegilops > Aegilops bicornis. The sequence continues at coordinate 550,565,768 of CM038672.1, read as the reverse complement.
ACATTTAACCGGACTTAGTACTCATGTGAATCACCGGAGTATCTGTCACCAAAACTGACACTTGTCGTGATAAGATATCTGAGAACTTGGACATGGATAAGATGATTCGAGGAATTATGACTCTGCAGAGTTTGTACTAAAATTACTCACAGCCAACGGATTTCGTAGTCCTGAAGGACTAGTTCCGTTTATGGTATTTCGGAAGAAACACAGCTAACCAAGACACACCCATCCTACCTCACGAATGCCAGGAATCACCCTAGACATCGTCCAAGAAAAACTTTTGAGACGGGAGATCACAATCTCGAATAGCATGGGATCAAATTTATATTCAAGGCGCCTAAGGGGTGCCCCCTCTCGGTCCCAACCGAAACACCCATGCCCCCTTACAGGATGGTGGCTTTAATCCAGGCCATGGAACAATCATCACGGCCTCTCCATTTGGTGTGTACCAGGAAAGCGGTTACGCAACTTACTAAGCCATATCCCTCATGGAAAACATGTGGTATTACGGGAAGGGAAATGGATGGGAACCGAATCGATACGGGTTGACATCAAGTCAAATAGTATGGCATAAGACCGGCATGCTACAACACTGCCATCTTACCCATCCTCATGCCAACACATGGCCATGCACATTCACATCCAACATGTATGGATTATCGAACTCACTTCCCTCAACTTTGCATGAAAATAACCTTCATCGGTATGCTCACAAACATGCCATGAAACTACTTAATGCAAACCTGCCAGAACACTCATCATATCAAATGTTCAAACATGCTTGCCTGGTTCGGAGAAGTCGGAGTCTAGCTCGGCGAAGTTCGCAGCTCCGTCACCTCTTCCGGAACCTACGGTATAGCGAAAAGGCATACTAACGTGAAAACCAACGCGTGCATAAAGGTTTTTTCCAAAAATTCTCCAAATAAATCCCATAAAAAACTAGACAAAATTATAAGACTGTCAGAAAAAGAATCACTCAAAAATCACTTTTTATTAAAACGTTATAAGGGTTTCTGTCCAGGGACTCATCTGTAATGAAATAGAAAAGTTCCTGGGGTTTAACTGAGAAAACAGAAAACGGTTCGAATAGAAACTGTAACACCCCAAAAATTTAACCAGGTTTTAGTTATTAAATTTTTTTCCAAGAGTTAAAAATTTTTGCCTGCAAGAATATCTCTGTTGATTTCAAAACTTTTCCTTTAATATTAAGGAATTTATCCCTAGTGGATCCCTCCAAAATATATTGGACTTCTATGCCCTCTCATTAAAACAAATTTCCTAATCAGTAGATTTATTTATTAAATTATTCCACCCTGAGCTATATTCATTAAAATGACTTGTTTTTAGTTTTGGAGCTCTTTTTGTACTACAACTATTTGATAAATTTAACTAAAAATCCAACCAAAATTTGGAGATGTCATGTGATGTCTCTAAATCACTTTTGTGCAATAATATATTTAATTCATTGCATATTTTGAGAGCTACAATTGTTTTTCTTCTCAGGTCCAGTGGGCAATTTTTCACTTCAACCCTTTTAAATATTTGTTTCTAGCTTCCACCAAAATTATGGGATGTCAGTAGCAGCATATGATTCCATTATATGCAATAATCCAAGGATGTTCTTTGAAAATTTTGAGTGAATCAACCTAATCTTCATTCTGGCCATCATGATGGGTTGTACAATAACCATATTTATGCTTGCTCTTTGGCCCTTGATTCCTTCTCCTACTTGTAGTCCTCCATACTAAACCCGTAAGTCCAGGAGCATGCAACCATTGGCATATTTTTGGTTCATGAAATAATGCCACTCACATCCTGTCTAGAATTGAAGTTCTGCAAAACTTGCACTAGCAAGTTTGTGCTTTTCACCAACTAACCTCACCACCCTCTTGTGCTCCCACAGAGACCCCACTCTGGAAGTTTTGGTCACTCCAAGAAATGCCTAAGTGCATCCGCATTTTGTCGAACAACCTGTGGGCATGGACAGTTTGGCATGATTGTAAGTTTGTGTTGTGAACTTTCCCATCTGTCCAAACCAAGTTGTCTAGTAGCTCGCTAATGGTCTCTAACCTGCACTGTGGATTTGCATTTGATCTCTAGCCGCTTTTGGCCATCCCGGCATTTCGTCGAAAGCACGCCGTGCACGCTCGAGTGCGAAAGCAGAGCACGCTGCTTGCACGCGTTCGCTACCGAGCAAGCGCTACCTGGATAAACCTCCCCGAGCTCACCTGATCCTTTCCCCTCGCCGCTGCCGCGTTAAGAGCCCCGACCGCCTGGCTCACTACAGTGGCGTCGCAGCAAGCTCCTTGGCGGCACGCTTGCGTCGCATCCATGGACGGCGCCGCCTAAACCTCCTCCGCCCGGCTGCCCCTTAAGCATCTCCAACTCAGCCGCAGCTTCGTCCTCTAGCGCGCATCGCCATTGCTACAGAATGACGGTTCGCCGCCATCCTTATCGCCGGCCGCCTTGGAACCGACCTCCACCGCGTATATAAGGGCCCCGGAGACCAATCGTGTTCTCAGGCAACCTCTTCTGATCCTCCTAGAGCTACCCTGGCCAACATTCGAGGAGGGGAAGGCCTTCTTCCCCGAGTCCGGCCAGTTCGGTCGCCGCCTCGCTTCCGGCCGATTCCGTCGCCACCAGTGCCCCTCCTCTCCATTCTCTCCACCAAGAACTCCCCTCCCTCTCGAGTGCAACCTCGATCAATTTTGGTCGGAGACCTCCGCAGCCCCAAACTCACTATCCACCAACGCCGGCTCCACTGCTGAAGCTCGCCGCCGCAACTCCGGCCCACGTCGGCGACCATGGCGGGTACCCACAGACTGCCTTGACCCCTCGAGTACACCCATACCTCAGATCACCAAGAGACGCCTGTCAAGCAAAACCTCGCCGAGCTCCGCCTGCTCGGGTCGAGAGGGAGGCAAGCGTGGCTGGTCAAACCTGACCAGTGGGCCAGGCGAGCCCACCGTCAGCGACCCAGCGCCTGTCCGCGCAGGAGTAAGTGGAAGCGCCTTTTCCGAATACGCTTTCGACGTGTACATTTTTATTTGAAACGTTTTCTTTTCTGTTTTATTTTAAAAACAGATTTTGACCAAACTTTGACCTGTTGTATCTTTTAAAATACAACTCCAATTAAATTGATTCTTTTTCCTACCTATCTCAAATATTGTCTAGTTTATTTTAAGATTTATTTGAAAAAAATTCAGAAAAACTTTTTGTGCTGTTTTTATTTTTGTGTTAATTCATTTATATTTCCAAAATAGGATTTTTGAAGAGAGGAGAAGTATTTCAAGAGTTTGAAATGCACCGTGCCTTCCCATGACCTGAAGGCAAGCATTCTGAACCCCGCATAAATATTTTTATGTGTTTGATGACACGCTTTATAACATCACCTCACTTTGGAGAAACTTGTTAATTCATGTGAGATGATCATGTGCATGGATGCATATTTGTGATTTCCAAGCTGTTGGGAATGATAACACATGTGAAAATAATCATCCTCATGTGCCTTGCTTGCATGCCGGGAAGGAATCCCGGAAAGCCTCTGCCTTTGGTAGGCATGAGGTTGTCGCCGGTCCCCGTTGGGACGGTCATGTCCGGTATGGCATAGTGAGGTATGGTGAGCGGTGATCGTGTTGGTTGAGATATATTTGTTATACATGTCATGCAGGGAAATACTTAAACCTCCTGAGTCGACCGTAGATCGAGTATTGTTCCAAAGAACCCCCATACTTGCTTCAGACTACCACTCGCCTCTACAACAAGTAGAGTACGGTTCAAGAAGTTGTCAACCCCTTTCCAAAGAACTCCCCATACTTGCTTTCAGATTACCACTCGCCTCTACAACAAGTAGAGTACGGTTCAATAAGTTGTCAACCCCTTTCCAAAGACACACCGCATGTGAGAGAGGCTGTGGTGGAAGATACCGGTTGTAGCTGGTAGGCGTAATTCACCCGGTCCGGGGGCATGGGTGTTTCCGATTGAGACAGAGAGTGGAGGCCACCCCTTAGAGCGCGCAATATAAATTTGATCCCATGCTACGCGAGGTTGGAGCCTCCCCACTTAGAGTTTGCTTGACAGGTGTCGTGGGTGATTCCAGACATTGTGATTTAAGCTGGTGTGTGCAAGTTAGGTGTGTTCTCAACAAAAAGACCGTAGTCCGATGGACTAAAGGAATCCGTTACTCGTGGGTAAAGAGTACACCCTCTGCAGAGATTAAACCTATTCGAATAGCCGTGTCCATGGTTAAGGATTTCAGTCTGGGATGGTTCAAGTGTCGGTCTTAGTGTCGGTCTTTGGAGGTGAAACTATTAAGTCAGAACTGATATTACGACTTGTGTCATGTGGTAATGATGGGTATTATTTTGTTGTAGACCAACCCGTGATATTATTGGTATTATCGAATATCCCTGGGACGGTTCTACCTCCTGGATATTCAGTATGATTGTTTTTTTTAAAGCCCTTTATGTGGTGTCGCTCAGACGCCCGACTGTGGCATTTCTTTTAAAGCCCTTTATGTGGTGTCGCTCAGACGCCCGAGTGTGGCATTTCTTTTAAATCCCTTTATGTGGTGTCGCTCAGACACCCGACTATGGCATTTCTTTTAAAGCCCTTTATGTGGTGTCGCTCAGACGCCAGACTGTGGCATTTCTTTTAAAGCCCTTTATCTGGTGTCGCTTAGACGCCCGACTGTGGCATTTCTTTTAAATCCCTTTATGTGGTGTCGCTCAGACGCCCGACTGTGGCATTTCTTTTAAAGCCCTTTATGTGGTGTCGCTCAGCCGCTCGACCGTGGCATTTCTTTTAAAGCCCTTTATGTGGTGTCGCTCAGACGCCCGACTGTGGCATTTCTTTTAAAGCCCTTTATGTGGTGTCGCTCAGACGCCCGACTGTGGCATTTCTTTTAAAGCCCTTTATGTGGTGTCGCTCAAACACCCGACTGTGGTATTTCTTTTAAAGCCCTTTATGTGGTGTCGCTCAAACACCCGACTGTGGCATTTCTTTTAAAGCCCTTTACGTGGTGTCGCTCAGACGCCCGACTATGGCATTTCTTTTAAAGCCCTTTATGTGGTGTCGCTCAGACGCCCGACTGTGGCATTTCTTTTAAAGCCCTTTATGTGGTGTCGCTCAGACGCCCGATTGTGGCATTTCTTTTAAAGCCCTTTATTTGGTGTCGCTCGACGCCCGATCGTGGCATTTCTTTTAAAGCCCTTTATGTGGTGCCGCTCGACGCCTCGACCGTGGTATTTCCTTTAAAGCCCTTTATGTGGTGTCGCTCGACGCCTGATCGTGGCATTTCTTTTAAAGCCCTTTATGTGGTGTCGCCAGACGCCCGACCGTGGCATTTCTTTAAAGCCCTTTATGTGGTGTCGCCAGACGCCCGATCGTGGCATTTCTTTAAAGCCCTTTATGTGGTGTCGCTCACGCTCGACTATGGCATTTCTTTTAAAGCCCTTTATGTGGTGTCGCTCGACGCCCGATCGTGGCATTTCTTTTAAAGCCCTTTATGTGGTGTCGCTCAGACGCCCGACTGTGGCATTTCTTTTAAAGCCCTTTATTTGGTGTCGCTCAGACGCCCGACTGTGGCATTTCTTTTAAAGCCCTTTATGTGGTGCCGCTCAGACGCCCGACTGTGGTATTTCCTTTAAAGCCCTTTATGTGGTGTCGCTCAGACGCCCGACTGTGGCATTTCTTTTAAAGCCCTTTATGTGGTGTCGCTCAGACGCCCGACTGTGGCATTTCTTTTAAAGCCCTTTATGTGGTGTCGCTCAGAGGCCCGACTGTGGCATTTCTTTAAAGCCCTTTATGTGGTGTCGCTCAGACGCCTGACTGTGGCATTTCTTTTAAAGCCCTTTATGTGGTGTCGCTCAGACGCCCGACTGTGGCATGCTTGTTATTTATTTCATTATATCTTTTTATACTTCTTTGATATTGCATATTCATATATAACGTGCTTACACGCATCAGATTTATATTTATATTGTTGTGACTGACGTCATGAGTATAAAATATTTTTAGCACATCATTGTCATATTCTCCCTGTGTTCTTAATGTTTGCGAGTACATTCAAAGTACTCACTGGCTTGTCCCTGGCTATTGTCTTGGCCAGATTTCTTGCGCGGAGAGGAGCGACCGTGATGATAGCCCCGTAACCTAAGCAACGGTGATAGCAGCCTCGCGAAGATAGGAGTTATCCTGGTCAGCTGTTCTCGTGGGAAATGGAGTCCCATAGACACTGATGATTTTCAACCCGCTTCCGCCATCAACCACTAGAAATCATTGTTGTACTCACGGACCAAAATGGTCTTGTACTACATATTTTGTATTTGCTTGGAATTTCTGTATCAAGTTGGTGCCTCATCAGCTAACAGTTATCCTGGGGCTGATGAGCACAACAACCAGTTTTCTGGGAATTTGTACCCGGAGAACCGGTCGCCACAGAAACGCGCAAGCCCACAGGGAAAACGTACTCTACCCGAAGGCGCCAACAGAAAACGGTTCGCGGGAAAAGAAAGAGAGGCTGACATGGGGGGTCCACATGTCAGGTTTGAAAGACTTCGCCGGCGCCCGAAGGCTACGGTGGTCGTCGGCGTCGAACCACGGCGAGTCAGGGAGATCGGAGTGTACCAAGAGTATCAGCGTGTCCTTCCGCATCGGTGGGTGGTGGACTTGGGTGTCGGGGAGCACCACGTCGACGGTGACACTTTCTCCGGCGGACGGCGGCTCCGGTGATGGTGGGGAACTCTGGTGGTGTGCTGCAAACTTCGAATTGAAGCAGGTCGAAGGAGGGATGTACTAGAGAGCTACCGGCAAGAGGTGGGAGGCAGAGGCGACGACGGGAGTGAATCAAGCTGGATCCCGTGGCGGGTCGCGGCGGCCGGAGTCGAGGAAGGAGACTCCTCGGGCTCTTCCAAAGTGGCTAGGTGGTCTTGGTGAAGTGCGAGGTGGTGTGTGCACGAGAGCGAGCTCGGGGCTCTTTTTATAGGCGATCCGAGGCGGTGGCCGTGAACGGGATTCTCCGGCGATGGTTACGGCGGGCGCAGAGCTTGGTCGGGAGGTTTAGGGAGTGGGCGTCGGCGTGAAGTTCCACCGTTCCGCTTTTGACGCTAAACAGGCTTGGATTAGGAGCCTGGGTGGATTCGATGGAACGGGCGACGGGCCCGTCGGCGGCAGAGGGTGCGCCCTGTGCTTGCCGGGCCACGGCGACGGTGCTGCGGGGGTGCGCTGGCATGCATGGGGCCACGTGGAGGGCTAGGGCTCAATGGGCGGCACAGAACGGCGTTATGAAATGAGCAGTTCGCTCGCCGCCGCCACGGTGGCCTCGCAACCGCAGAGGCTGCCGGGCGTTGAAGATGCTCACCGCCACCGGCGCAAGGTCTGGCCCCAGCGTGCGCGGCGGTGCTCTAGCCAGGGGAAGAGGTCAGGCGCAAAGCGCCAGGGTGCACGGGCGATCGGTGCCAACACTTTTTAAAATGACACCGCAATTCTGAACTTTACGAAAGTACACAGAACAAAGGCTTACCAAGTGTTCGACGAAATGATTTTGGCATGTGGGAATTTTTTCTTGAGCTGATCTTTGGTGTGGTGGTCTCTCATTGCATCTGAGGGCTGCCTGAATTTTGGTAGAATTTTTGGGGAAGAGGAGATATGAATTTCACCAAAAATGATGAATCTGGTCCAAACATGCAGAGGTTAAATTTTGAAAATTTTGAAAAGAGGAAGAGTGGATCAAGATGGCTCTGGGTTGTGGGTACCAAGGACTATCCAAGGGAGTTGGTTTGAGGTCAAAAATCAAGAGCATTAGGGTACTTGCTTTGCAAATCACTTAGGCTCAAAAGAAAAGACAGAATTATTTTGGGAGAAGAAATAATTGGAATAAAGTCCAAAAATTGATTTTACTAGTTTGGACAGAATGTTTGAGTTGAACCAAAGTGGAAGGAGGGGTTTTGGGAGAAATTTACCACAAGAGGCATGGTAAAACCAAGGATGGATCAAAACCAAAGAATAGCCCAAAACCAAAAAGGTTTCTTTTTAGAAGAAAATAAATCCAAGAAATGCTTTTTGAGAAGAAAATTCAGAAGAGAGGTTTTTTAAGAAGGGTTTAAATGACCTTCTTCAAACCAAGCAAGGCTTTTGCTGAAAACAAGAACAACAAAAATTTTGGAGTGTCATAGCACCTACCCCCTTAGGAAAAATCTCATCCCCGAGATTCCAGTTGATTTTCAAATAATTGTGGGTGCTCTGTTCGAAGGAAATCCTCCCTTTCCCAAGTGGCTTCACTTTCGGTGTGGTTGCTCCACTGAACTTTGAAGAACTTGGTGGTTTTCTGTCGGGTTCTCCTTTCTGACTCTTCCAAGATTTTTATCGGATGCTCCCGATATGTGAGATCTGGTTGCACGTCAATGTTTTTATGGGGTACTTGTTTCTTTGGGTTGCTTACGCACTTCCTCAGTTGGGAGACGTGGAATACGTCGTGGATGTCGATAATTCTTGAGTAAGTCTAGTTGGTAGGCCACCGTGCCTCTTCGTGCTACTATGCGAAAGGCCCGATGAATCTCGGTGCTAGTTTTCCTTCAATCTTGAATCGGTCTGCAGGCCTCTCATGGGTGATACTCGTAGGTACACAAATTCACCGTGTTCAATATGTACTCCACGATGCTTCTGATCGTAATAACTCTTTTGTCGACTTTGGGTTGTCTTGAGCCGGTCCTTAATTACCTTGACTTTATCCTCAGCCTCCTTGAGCAGGTCTGGGCCGAAGATATGACTGTCTCCGGTTTCCGACCAATTTAGCGGGGTACGACATCTTCGTCTGCATGACAGAGCTTCAAATGGTGCCATTTGCAGGCTGGATCGATAGCTGTTGTTATATGCGAATTCTGCGTATGGTAAGCTCTCCTCCCAACTGGTCCCATAGGTGAGGACACATGCTCTCAAAGATATCTTCTAGAATTTGATTTACTCGTTCACCGCCCATCCGTCTGGGATGGTATGCGGTAATCGAATGCCAGCTGAGTTCCCAGAGCTTGTTGTAAGTGATCCCAAAACCGGAGATTTAATTGAGTGCCTCTGTCCGAGATTATTTTCTTTCGGACTCCATGTAGGCAAACGATACGGGAGAGGTAGACCCTAGCAAGCTTCTGAGTGGTGTGTGTTGTCTTCACGGGGATGAAGTGAGCTACTTTAGTCAGTCTATCGACGATTACCCATATGGCATCATGTCCGTGTCGTGACCGAGGTAGTCCAACAATAAAATCCATTCCGATCTCGTCCCATTTCCACTCGGGTACCTTATTCGGTTGCAATAGTCCGCCGGTTTACGGTGCTCGGCCTTGATGCGTTGACAAGAGTCACAACATGCAATAAACGTGGCTATGTCTCTTTTATACCATGCCACCAAAATGTTTCACGAAGATCTTTGTACATTTTTGTTCCTCCGTGATGGATTGAATATGGAGCGGTGTGGCTTTCAGCCAGGATTTGCTGTTTAAGGTCATGGATATTTGTGCACGCAGAGCCTATTCTGCATACCACAATATTCCTTGCTCATCAATACTGAATTATGAGGCCTTGCCCAATTTCATCTTACGCTTTATGCCTTCAATGCTGGGGTGTCCACGTTGAGCCTCTCTTACCTTCTCTATCAGGGTAGGCTATACTTCTAAGTTTGACACACTGCCTTCGGTGACCACCATCAGGTTGAGCCTTGCGAACTCCTGCTGGAATTCAGGTCTTAAGTCTGGCATCTTTGTCGTTTTACGAATTTGGGATTCCGACTCGGGCGTCTGCTACAACATTTGCTTTGCCCGGGTGGTAGTGGATCCCAACATCATAATCCTTTACTAATTCCAACCAGCGCCGCTGCCAGAATTTAGTTACGGTTGTGTGAAAATATACTTGAGGCTTTTGTGGTCCGTGTATATTTCACAACGATTACCAAGTAGAAAGTGTCTCCATTCCTTGAGTGCATGTATCACCGCCGCTAATTCCAGGTCATGGGTAGGGTAATTTTCCTCATGCTTTATGGTTGTCTCGGAAACATATGCGACAACCTTGCCTTCTTGCATTAATACGCACCCGAGGCCCTTTTCGAGATGCGTCACGTAATATTTCAAAATTCTTGTGTATATCTGGCACAATTAATCTTGGTCTTGTCGTCAGTTTCCTCTTTAGTTCTTGGAAACTTTTCTCGCAGGCTTCCGGCCCATTCAAACTTCCTGTCTTTCTTGAGTAGTTGCGCCATTGGCTTTGCTATGGTGGAGAATCCTTCAATAAATCTTGGGTAGTATCCTGCCATTCCCAAGAAACTTCAGACATCCGTCACATCGGCTGGTGGCTTCCAGCCAAGCACGGCCTTGACTTTTTCCGGGTCTCACGGCGATACCTTCTTGAGTTAGTACGTGGCCCGTAAAACCTACTTGCTTTAGCCAAAATTCACACTTGCTGAATTTGGCATAACCGATGTTTCCTGAGTTCTCCTAGTACAATCCGGAGATGTTCGGCGTGTTCTTCTGGTGTTTTGGAGTATACCAGAATATCATCGATAAATACCACAACAAACTTATCCATAAACTTCATGAATACTTTGTTCATGAGGTGAACAAAATATGCGGGGGCGTTTGTTAGTCCGAATGGCATCACGGTGAACTCGTACAATCCGTATCTGGAGGTGAAGGCGGTCTTGGGAATATCCTCGGTTCGTACTTTCAGTTGATGATATCCCGATCTCAAGTCAATCTTTGAGAATACCTTGGCCTTAGCGAGTTGATCGAATAAATCATTTATTCGCGGCATCGGATATTTGTTCTTGATTGTGACCATGTTTAGCGCTCGATAGTCTATGCACAATCTCAGTGTTCCATCCTTCTTTTTGGCGAATAAAATTGGTGAACCCTAAGGTGAGGAACTGGCTCGTATGTACCCTTTTTCCAACAGTTCCTTTATTTGCTTCTTCAGTTCCACCAATTCGGAAGGTGCCATTCTGTATGGTTTCTTGTATATGGGGGCGGTTTCGGGTGCTAGCTCAATGCTGAATTCTATCTCTCGATCTGGTGGCATGCCTGGTAGTTCTTCGGGGAATACATCTGAAAATTCACACACTACTGGAACTTTGCTCAATTCAGAAATATCCACCTTGTTCAATCTCGGTTGCTGGATATTTTTCTTTCCTTGGCTGAAACCTTTATGGTCTCCCGTGGTGATGGGTGAGAATTACAGTCCTGTTGAAGCAAATAATAAAACCTTTTTGGTGGTTAACCAATCCATCCCTAAGATGACATCCAGTCCTTTATTTTCCAATACGATAAGATTTGCATGAAACTTCAACCCTTCAAACTCGATAACCACACCGGCAATAATTTCGGGTAACTTGCTTAATTCCGTGGGACTTGATGATCATAGATTTTCCCAACGGAAGCATCGAAAAATTATTTTGCAAAGCAAAACTTTTCAAACGAACTAATGAGAAGCTCGTAATCAAACAAAACCATGGCAGGTATTGTGTTGACAGGAAACGTACCGAGTACGATATCTGGGGCATTTTGTGCTTCCTCTTTGGTCACGTGGTTCAGATGACCCTTCCTGTGGTTGTTATTTGGGTTGAAATTGTTGCGCTTTGGTGCCGAATTATTGCTTCCGTTGTTCGGCTTTGGGGTCGAGTTCCTTGGCTTGGGGCAGTGCTTGGCATAGTGCCCTTCTTTTCCACAAGCGTAACAGGTAACGCCTGGGCGGTATGTGAACTCCTTGTCCCTTGCGTGGAAATTCTTGATTGGGCGTGAGACGCTTGTCATGGGTTTGGGTGTCCAGTTCTTCTGAACATCTGTCTTGCTGCGGTGGTTGCGGGTGTGTTTAGTCTGGTCCCTCTTCCGCTATGGAAATCTTCTAAGCTGCGCCTCTCATTTTCCAAGGTAATGGCCTTATCCACCAGCGCCTTAAAATCTGGAGATGTGTACGACCAATTGACATTTAAGCGCGGGTGTCGCATCGTCTAGGAATTTCTCCATCTTTTGTTTTTCTAACATACGCTCCTCGTTGGCGTAAGCGAGATAGCGTGGTAAATCGATCGTTGTATTACGACATTGTCATTGTCCTTTGCTTGAGGTAATCAAATTCTCTCTTTTTGACCTTCATAAGGCTCTTAGGAATATGTGCCCCACGAAAACCTTCTTTAAATTCCTCCCATGATATATTATTTTCGTTTGGGTGCATGTGCAGGAAATTTTCCCACCACGATGCGGCTGCTCCAGTGAGATAGTGCAGAGCATAAAGTACTTTCTCAAGGTCTGAACACTGGGCGATAATTAATTTTCTCTCCATGTCTCGAAGCAAGTCCTCGGCTTCCAGAGGTTTGTCAGTGTGAGAAAATGTTTGGGGACGCGTCTTCTGTAGCTCAGATAACTTGGATTGCTGCTGATACGGTCCGCGGTGATTTCCCATATTGATGACTTGGTTCAGTATTTCCTGATGTTGCTGCTGACTTTGTTCATAAAGATGGCACATTTGGGAAAGTGCCGTTACACTCTTCAATTGTTGCCTGGGGGTGTGTCATAATTCTTCTCTGTCGGAGTTGGCATGGAGCGCGTCCAAGGACGAGACATAGTTCACTCTGGGGATATATTTTGAAACACTCATACGAAAAGGAATTGAGCTGCAAAAATCAATAAATTCAAGAAGATGCAAAAAAAATTGCAAATGCTCCAAGATTTTTCAAGCGAAAAAATACGTTTGCGCATGGAGAAGGACTGTTCATTACATATCTTACACGCAAGCAGTAATTATACAATACATCACTCAGGATATGCGTACATAAATCCTGACATGTTATTTAGTCTAGTGCACTTCTCCGGATCCTACATGATGCGCAAACATACTACTTCTCACAGCCTATTTACATATAAACATATCGCACAAGTCGGTACATCGCATGGCTAAGCGCACTTAGTCGGAGATGGTAAGGATTTCCCTTGGCCTGCCAAGGGTGAGGCGTAGAGAGGCTGGGGACTCAACCTCCTCCTCGGAGATAGGCTCCAGACGAGAGGTGCTGCGCGGAGTTGGTGGAGCAGGTGCCCTGTGCGGGACAACACGAATCTGAGCGGGCACGAGGGTGGTGCGTAAGCTAACCGGAGTAGGCGCAATGACGTGGTTGAATTCCTCCGTGGTAGGCCGGCGACGAGTAGTGGTGCGAGCAGTAGGAGCGAATGATGCTGATGACGAGACGAAAGTCAGTGGTGGTGCAGCACGCAGGAGCTCCCTCCTATTGGCGGTACAGCCATGGACTGAGTCCATGCGGGCAGCTACAAAGTCGTCCACCAGGTTGTCGAAGGCTGCCTCCAAAGCCCGAAGATACTCGATGACCATCTCAAAAGCTTCATCCCGTTCTCCTCTGGGGCAAGAGAACGCGTAGTGGCAAGTGTATGGCACGTGACATGGCAGGTAGCGGTAGCGACGAGTCTTCATTGAAGGCAGGATATCCCTGAGACGGGCAATCGCCTCACGGGCTGCCATCTGTAGCGCGTGCTTCTCTGTGGGCATGGCTCTCCCCACGAACCAAGAACGCCAGCTCGTCCTCTCTTGAATTCCACCGCGGCTTGGTGCATGGTTAGACGGTCATTGACCTTGTGCTGAGAGAGAGAGAGAAAACTGGGCGCCCATCTGGCCCCATCGCGACTTGGACGATGAAGGAGAGAAGCTTTACAAACCCATCGGGCATGTTGGCGAACATCTGCGACTTGCAGTTGTTGCTGGCCATCTACAAAAGTAGGCAAAAATCCTGAGGAGTCAAATCATAAATTTTATGCTGACTGTCAGAAATTGACTACATTTGTAAAAATAATAAATAGCTCTACTATGCTAATAACCGATTAGCGATCGTACCTAGTGGCTTCCTACAGTCAACTGGCTCGGTACCAAGCTTGTCACGACCGGTTTTTCAATAAAAATATTTATTGAACAACCGACCTATGAAGTCCAATATGAGGAAAAATCCTTCATACCGGTTGACAAAACTTTGATACAATAAGCCAGTAGCATTACAATATTACAAGGGTCAGACTGAAGATGCCCAACCAATTATTACAACACGCCAATGATTATACATAGTGGCGGATATGACTCAAAGGTGTGGGTGGAAATACTACTGACTCGAGCTATGAGTGGTTGGTGGAATAACACAGCGGGGTGGTTAATAAGTCTCATCAAGATCGGCGGCTCATCGAAAGCGCCGAGATGAGGCTCGATGAATTTTATTTGGGTAGCGGAAGCGGATATATCACAATGACTAATCCAGGGTCGACGAGACCGACCGGGATTGCACTAGGCGTCGGACTAGCTATCGAACTCTTCATCCATGAGATCGCCTTTCACAAGATCTGGCCAAATCAACAAGCGGTGAGTACTATGAAAGTACTCGCAAGACAGTTCGGACAAAAGATATAACAAATGAATGCATGAATGCGACATGGTTAATCTTAACAATGCTCAATTAAAACAGTATAGCAAAATAATTAAGAAGGGAATCGGCGGTAGTCCGCTCAAAAACCCAAAGAAGATAAACTCAAAACCGATCGGGTGTCTGAAGTGACGCCTCGAAGGGTGAATAAATAAGCAAAACATGCCACAGTCGGGCGTCTGAGCGACACCTCATAAAGGTCTTATATTGAAATAAAAATACATGCGTGCAGCAATGGACGTCTGAGCGACATCACAGAAAGGGCTTATAATGAATATAAATAACAACAATGCCGCAGTCGGACGTCTGAGCGACATCACAGAAAGGGCTTATAACGAAAATAAATAACAACAATCCCATAGTCGGACGTCTGAGCGACATCACAGAAAGGGCTTATAATGAAAAGAAATAACAATAATGTCATGATCGGACGTCAGAGCGACATCACAGAAAGGGCTTATAATGAAAATAAATAACAACAATGCCGCAGTCGGACGTCTGAGCGACATCACAGAAAGGGCTTATAATGAAAAGAAATAACAATAATGCCGCAGTCGGACGTCTGAGCGACATCACAGAAAGTGCTTTCATCACAAAGATATAGCACTCATAATAAATATTCAACACATGAATATAAACGGGTCGATCCATCCACAGGAATAAACATTTAACCGGACTTAGTACTCATGTGAATCACCGAGTATCTGTCACCAAACCGACACTTGTCGATAAGATAATACAGAACTTGGACATGGATAAGATGATTCGAGGAATTATGACTCGCAGAGTTTGTACTAAAATTACTCATAGCCAACGGATTTCCGTAGTCTGAAGGACTAGTTCCGTTTATGGAATTTCAGAAGAAAAACAGCTAACCAGTACACACCCAACCTACCACACGAATGCCAGGAATCAACCTAGACCTCGACCGAGAAAAACTTTTGAGACGGGGAGATCACAATCTCGAATAGCATGGGATCAAATTTATATTCACGCGCTCTAAGGGGTGCCCCCCTCTCGGTCCCAACCAGAAACACCCATGCCCCTGACCGGATGACTGGCTTTAATCCAGGGCCATGGAACCATCGTCTCGGCCTCTCCATTTGGTGTGTACCAGGAAAGCGGTTCGCAACTTACTAAGCCATATCCCTCGCGGAAAACATGTGGTTGTACGGAAGGGAAATGGATGGGAACCGAATCGACACGGGTTGACATCAAGTCAAATAGTATGGCATAAGACCGGCATGCTATAACACTGCCATCTTACCCATCCTCATGCCAACACATGGCCATGCACATTCACATCCAACACGTATGGATTATCGAACTCACTTGCCTCAACTTTGCATGAAAATAACCTTCATCGGTATGCTCACAAACATGCCATGAAACTACTTAATGCAAACTTGCCAGAACACTCATCATATCAAAAGTTCAAACATGCTTGCCTGGTTCGGAGAAGTCGGAGTCTAGCTCGGCGAAGCTCGCAGCTCTGTCACCTCTTCCGGAACCTACGGTATAGCGAAAAGGCATACTAACGTGAAAACCAACGCGTGCATAAAAGTTGTCTCCAAAAAATTTCCAAATAAATCCCATAAAAAACTAGACAAAATTATAAGACTGTCAGAAAAAGAATCACTCAAAAATCACTTTTTATTAAAAAGTTATAAGGGTTTCTGTCCAGGGACTCATCTGTAATGAAACAGAAAAGTTCCAGGGGTTTAACTGAGAAAACAAAAAACGGTTCGAATAGAAACGCGCAAGCCCACAGGGAAACCGTACTCTGCCCGAAGGTGCCAACAGAAAACGGTTCACGGGAAAAGAAAGACATGCTAACATGGGGGGTCCACATGTCAGGTTTGAAAGACCTCGCCGGCGCCCGAAGGCTGCGGTGGTCGTCGGCGTCGAACCATGGCGAGTTAGGGAGATCGGAGTGTACCAAGAGTATCAGAGTGTCCTTCCGCATCGGTGGGTGGTGGACTTGGGCGTCGGGGAGCACCACGTCGACGACGACACTTTCTCCGGTGAACGGCGGCTCGGGCGATGGTGGGGAACTCGGTGGTGTGTCTGCAAACTTGAATTGAAGCGCTGGGTCGAAGGAGGGATGTACTAGAGAGCTACCGGCAAGAGATGGGAGGCAGAGGCGCACGACGGGAGCGAATCGAGCTGGATCCCGTGGCGGGTCGCGGCGGCTGGAGTCGAGGAAGGAGACTCCCTTGGGGCTCTTCCAGTGGCTAGGCAGGGTCTTGGTGAAGTGCAGAGGTGGTGTGTGCACGAGAGCGAGCTCGGGGCTCCTTTTTATAGGCGATCCGAGGCGGTGGCCGTGAACGGGCTTCTTCGGCGATGGTTACGGCGGTGCAGAGCTTGGTCGGGGAGGTTTAGGGAGTGGGGCGTCAGCGTGGAGTTCCACCGGTTCCGTTTTGACGCTAAACAAGCTTGGATTAGGAGCCCTGGGTGGATTCGATGGAACGGGGCGGGGTCTGCCGGGCGGCAGAGGGTGCGCCTGTGCTTGCCGGGCCACGGGCGACAGTGTGCTGGGGTGCTTGGCATGCATGGGGCTACGCTGGAGGCTAGGGGCGCAATGGGCGGCGCAGAACGTTGCAGGCGAGCCGAGTTCGCTCGGCCGCCACGGGTGGCCACCGCGCAGAGAGGCTGCCGGCGTTGAAGATGCTCACCGCCACCGACGCCTGCGTCCGTCCAAGCATGCGTGTGGTGCTCTGGCCAGGGGGAAGAGGTCGGGCGCAAAGCGCCAGTGTGCACGGGCGATCAGTGCCAACACTCTGACGAAAATGACACTGCAATTCTAAACTTTCTGAAAGTACACAGAACAGGCTTAGGCCAAGTGTTCGATTTAAATGATTTTGGCATGTGGGAAATTTTTCTTGAGCTGATCTTTGGTGTCGTGGTCTCTCATTGCATCTGAGGGCTGCCTGAATTTTGGTAGAATTTTTGGGGAAGAGGAGATATGAATTTCACCAAAAATGATGAATCTGGTCCAAACTTGCAGAGGTTAAATTTTGAAAATTTTGAAAAGAGGAAGAGTGGATCAAGATGGCTCTGGGTTGTGGGTACCAAGGACTATCCAAGAGAGTTGGTTTGAGGTCAAAAATCAAGAGCATTAGGGCACTTGCTTTGCAAATCACTTAGGCTCAAAAGAAAAGACAGAATTATTTTGGGAGAAGAAATAATTGGAATAAAGTCCAAAGATGGATTTTACTAGTTTGGACAGAATGTTTGAGTTGAACCAAAGTGGAAGGAGAGGTTTTGGGAGAAATTTACCACAAGAGGCATGGTAAAACCAAGGATGGATCAAAACCAAAGAATAGCCCAAAACCAAAAAGGTTTCTTTTTAGAAGAAAATAAATCCAAGAAATGCTTTTTGAGAAGAAAACTCAGAAGAGAGGTTTTTTAAGAAGGGTTTAAATGACCTTCTTCAAACCAAGCAAGGCTTTTGCTGAAAACAAAAACAACAAAAATTTTGGAGTGTCACACTTAGTGGACATGGTGGTTAGGCAAAGCAAGCAGGTCCAGTGTGCAAACTAAAAGATATGTCAAATCTGGCGATGCACATAAGGTGTTTGACAAAATGCCAAGGGCACCTAGGCATTTCTTGGGGTGGCCAAATTAACCAGACTAGTGTCTCTTTAGATGCAAAAGAGGGTGGTATGGTTGGTTTGGCAAAAACAGAAACTTGTTAGTGCAAGTTTTTGAGAAAACCATTTCTGGACAGAGACTAAAAGGCATAGTTTCATGGACTAAAAATACTCCAATAGGTCCATTCTCCTGGACTTAAGGGTTTGGTAGGGTGTACTACAAGCAGGAGAAAGCTCCTGGTCACTAGAGCAAAAATAATTAGGGATGCAGTAGAAAACACCCAACTGGGCCAGAGAGCAAAAGAGGTTGTTTTGCTCAATGAACATTAGTGAGTTTTTGCACAAAAGTGGATAATATAATCCTACTAACCCCCCCTATTTTTGGTTGGAAGTTTTAATCTCCTGGCAAAATTAAATCCAGAAAAATGAATATTTAATCTCCTGGCAAAATTTTAATAAACAAAACATGGTTAATTATTGGGGTGTTACATGTGCGCGGACGGTTGAGTCGGCGCGGGCACGGTCAGATGAACCGACTACAGGTGTGGTCCCGGTGAGTTGATGTAACCCGGACCACGGGGGCAGCGGCTCATACACATGTCCTTCGAGTAGCAAGGCACAGACGAACATCGGTGCAAACAGTTGCTAACATGTGCTGCGCCCCCGTGGTATAACACCAGCCTTGTAATAAATAACTTTGTCCTGGTATTTTTGTTAACAAAAAACATAGAAGATGCTCAGTTGGTCTGATGATGTGCGTTCCCTTCAGTCCTTATTAGTCTATAACAACACTAATACTGCTCAAGTTGTTTGATGCATGTTGACTTTTTCTTCTGGACAGCTTGTCCATACTAGAAAACTTGCATTGATACTTCTTGTGTGACACTAGTTCAGAAAACGGCTCAATCAGTGGTGTGGCGATGCCGGGTCAGTTCAACACAGCTGAGCTACGCCGGGCATGACGGAGGCGGCGCAGGTGAAGCCGTAGGATCCCGCTCCAGGGTGGCTCGCAGACGGGACTGACTGGCAAGGCGGCGACTCGCCGTACAGAGGAAGATGGCGAGTTCAATAGAGGAGTCCGAATCCATTGATAATTTGCTTCCCTGGTCGTGGCTGTTGCCGGGTCGGTCCTAGTTGAAGAGATCGGGTCATGGTTTTCGCTTTGGTAATTGAAAAACTGAACCAATACTACTAGTAGTTTCACGTACTAGTACTAATACTAGTGGTTGACTGGATCAAAACAAGGGTCGGCTGGGACTTGATCAAAACAATGATTAGAAAACGAACTCTGGATCTTGCTGGATAGATTACTCTCATGGACAGTACTCAAGTACTTAGTGGGTCATGAACAGTAGCAGGGAGGTAGTACTCGGGATTTGACCCTTGCTCACACACGCGTAGGCTGATACAGATTGATCTGACATAGCGGTCGTAGCATAATTTCCTGCCTGCCTCGATGACACACAACTATAGCCGCAAAAAATTGATCTTTTATTCGGTTTCGATGGATCGCGTCAAACGGCGATATACAGCAGACCCAAAATCCTAAACTCCCTTGAACTCAGTCTTATCGGCGTCACCGCTGACCACTTTTTCAATCCTGACCAATGATCTCATAATTGGTGTGAATTCTTCCACTCCGGCTCTTGTTCAGCCGGAAAATTGCAAACTCCTAGATCCCTAGGGAGATCCCTCCAAGAACTCTACACCACCGTGCGCGAGCCCCACGGTGGGCGCCAACTGTCATGGAATAGTCACGACAGATGTCCTTAGTGTGAGGACTTAGTCGCGAGGCCAACACATCTATGTGGTAGCTTGAGAGGGGTTGAGCGAAATCGAGAGACGCAACACAACACAAGGGTTTAGACAGCTTCGGGCCCCAGGAAACATCATCCGGTAATAACCCTACATGATGTTTGTGGCTCAGTCTCATTATGATCATGAGGGGGTCGCCGGTAAGCCGGCTCTTTGTGTCTAGCCCTAGAAATTGTTTCTTGCCCCTCCTCTTGGCGAGCCCTGCCCCTCCTTATATAAGTTAGAGGAGCGGGTTACATGTGGAGTCCTAGTAGGACTAGGACTAGTCTATATTTTCCTACAAGTTGAATACAAGTTTGGGTCTTGCTTCCATGTAAAGGAAATATTCTTCATCCCTTTCCTCTTAAGCCGGCCCAACATAACATGATCCGGCCTTCTAGGCATTGGGCCTAGTCTTCTATCTGACCCGCCGTTAGGGCCATCCGTGAGTCGCAAGGCTCGTGAGTCGTCTGATCAGTGAGCCGCCAGACCCGTGAGTCGCCAGTCCTCCAGCGGGTCATCGGTGAAGCGCCAAGTCGGGCCGGGTCATACTTCCGGCCGGGTCATACCGCGGGGTATATCCCCGACACCTCCAGTATGCTACAAACACCAGAAACTACTTGCAACACCTGGACAGATGACAGGGGGGGTTCATAAGTCGAGCGGGGTCATATTTCAGGGCCCAACGTGTGGTAGTAACTGTTTCATGGATCACAAACACATAACTCAGTTCCTGAGGACATCTTCAATGAGACAACCCACCATGTACTCCTACATGGCCTCTCACCGCTACCTTTACCAAATCGTGTTCACACACAGTAGGGCATGTTCATCACCATTTCAATTCATCCCCGATGAATCAGACCTGACTCAACTCTAAGCAGTAGTAGGCATGACAAACAAGCATGAATGAGTAGGCACATCAGGGCTCAAACAACTCCTACTCATGCTAGTGGGTTTCATCTATTTACTGTGGCAATGACAAGTCATGCAGAGGAAAAGGGTTTCAGCTACCGCAGCATGTAACAGTTGAATCGATGTTGTCCTAATGCAGTAAAAGAGAGCAGGAGCGAGAGAGTGGGTTTGTATCCGAATGAACAAGGGGGTTTTGCTTGCCAGGTACTTCTGAAGATAATATAGTTCTACATCGGTGTCATCAAACTCCTCGTCGGAACCACATCTATCGAGAGGGAACAACCACCGGCAACAGAGAAGGAACAATATCAATGCAATGTGCAATATGATGCATGATCATGACATGTCAATATGCTATCATTTGAGCTAATGCAACTTAGAACGGGTTGGTTTGAGCTCATTTGAATCAAAGATTCAAATGCAAACCCAAAATAAGAGGTCATATTAGTGCATTAATTTGTTTCACCTAAACAGCAAGGTTAAAGTGTTCTCACATGCATGAAACCAGTACAAATGGAAAGATTGGACTTTTCTAATCAATTTTCATATAGAAATCTTTGCATTTGGAGTTACAGATTAATTTCTATGAATTTTTGAAGTTTGTAGCATTTTATAGAATGTCCTATATAAGAATAATCTAGTAAATGAGTTATTGCGTCAGGTTGCGTCAGGGTGACGTCAGCAGTCAACGGAGACGGTCCAGGTCAAACCTGACCTGTGGGTCCCGTCTGATAGTGTTTAGTTAAACTAACTAAATATAGTTAGCGTTAAGCTAACACTAATCCAGTTTAGTTAGTGGCCTGGGGCCCACACGTCAGTGACACGGGTCGGTGATTAGTGTCTAATTAAGCCAGCCACGTCAGCACAGCCAGGAAGAGGCCGCCGACGACCATCCGGCGCGGCGGAGACACACCAGAATCGCGCTGCAGCGTCGGCTGGACGTTCCGCGGGGATGTGCTAGGAGCTCCTGCTTGCCCGCATCCATTGGACCGGACGAGAGGCCGCGGGGTGGCCGGAAACAATGCCGGCGGCGAGCTACAGCGGCGGCCGAAGCTTGACCATGGCGGGGAACTTCACTGGAGGGCGGTTTCACGCGAAAGAGAGAGGGAGAAGGGGTGGTGGCTCATGTAGGTTCCAGTAGAGGCGACGGCGAGGACTGGGGCACACTGGACGGCGAGGACTGGGGTGCACTGGACGGAGCGAATCGACGGCGGTGTTCGTCGGCATCCGAGGAAAAAGAGGAGCCCAATGGCGATGTTGCAGTGCTTCCGGGGACGTGATATTCGACGGGGAGATGTAGGCATGGAGGCAAAGCTCGGGGGTACGTTTGGGCGGTGAGGGGTGGTTGTTGCTACGGCAACGACGAGCTACGGCGATGGCGCGCTCGGTGGTGCTGCGGGGAGGGAGCTAGAGGAGAGGGGAGAGAGTCAGATGGGGTCGAGGGCAGTCCAGAGCGAGGGGAACAGGACGGGGAGGCCAAGCAGGAGGTGGCGCCTGCGGCCTACGCGGGCGCTCTCTCGCGGCGACAGCAGCAGCTTTGGGGCGAGGGGAGGAAGACGACAGGAGGTCACGGTGGGCTGGGCTACACAGTTTGGCCGCCAGGTAGGTCCAGGTGAGTGGCCCAGGTAACTCTCTCCCTCTCTTTTCTCTTTTATTTCTTGTTTTCTATTTCTTCCGTAGCTTTTAGGGCTTTATTAAAATACTTAGGCACACTAAAAAATCATGAAACTTGCTCAAACCCACTGTTTGGAATATATCCAACAGTAAACATTTAAGTTTAAGATTATTTGTACACTTAAAATATTATATAGCATTTAAATGCCCAAATGCAAATAGAGTATGATTTAATTCAGTGACCCTATGATGTCCTAGAAATATGTGCACCATTTTTGTCCGAGGTTCCAAACCAAGGCAAAGATGATGAACATTTTAGAAGGGCATTTCAGGTTCATTGAAAAATATTTTAGTAAACCCTAGTTGGATTAAGGGGGTGCTGGGGGTTTTCTGTCATCCCCATTTCATATTCATTTGAATTTAAACATGATGCACACATGAAGCTAGCCTAGTGCATTGCTATAAGCTAGGGATGTGACAAATGGTACCAAGACCAGCAGGACGGCAGGACTGGGGTCACCATGGAGGCCAAGATGGCGTCACCACCAGAGCCTTTTGGCGGCGAAGACCGCTTTTGTCAGTATAAGCTGTACTAGCTGTCCCCTTTCGAATTGGCAGTTGTGGGCTCCCTTCCCGCTCAATATTTAGGGAGAGGACCACGGCCTATATAAGTAGAGCTAGCCACCACCATAGGGACAACTCATCTGGGACTGGATCCACTCCATCCACACACCCACAGGTTCGCAGAGCACAACAACACTTCACCCTCAGGAGGTTGTTCTTACCCTTGTACTGTTCATCACCAGCCCAAGAGGCAACACATCCACCACCACACTGGGGTAGGGTATTACACCGCAACGGTGGCCCGAACCAGTATAAATATTGTGTTCTTTGTGCTGTGAGTTTGTTGAGTTCATCCGCGAGATCTTAGCGAGCTAGGGTGTGGATCGGTAGAGAGGAAATCTTCGCGCGCACCCCAGCGTTCGAACCTTTAAGGTTTTGCCGGAACCCGAGATCCGACATTTGGCGCGCCAGGTAGGTGTGGGCCGGAGCCTCTTCCCCACCGATCGACCCGCCAACACTCCACGGCCCCGATGTCCGGTGACCCGAGGGCCAACTCAGACCGCTGGGCAGCCTGGCCGGCCTGGGCGGTGCCACCTGCCCATGAAGACCTCAACCCCGTGCTCCAGGCGGCCCGAGCACCGCCTAACCCCGCAGGGCGAGGGTGGCGTGGCGGGGTGTCGTCCACCCTCACTCCACGACAAGCGTGAGCGGCTGCAAGGGCCGCAAGCCACGCCGCAGCAACGGCGCCACACACATGGCGAGAGCAGGCGAACATGCGGGCCGCGCTCACGCTGGCGCGTTAACTGCTGTGGTGCCGACTGATTGAGAGCTGCCGGGATGCGCTGCTGGAACGCGTCGCAGAGCTGCTGGATGCGGCAGCGATGGGAGCACCACCCTTCTGCTATCTTCTAACTTCTCAGGCCACGAAGGGATCTCACAGCGGGCCTCGCTGCAACCACGCGCCCTCGGGTGCGTCTGGGGGCTTCATCGACAGTAGGACTGCCGGCGGCGTCGGGGGCCCCGTTTCCCCCACGCTGCCTCCGATGAGCATGGGCAGAAGTATTGCCCCCCATGGCCCGAGCGAGGAGTCATGCTATCATCCTTAGGACGATGTGTTGGGCCGGGCGACGTGGAGTGTGGGGCATTATGGCGAGGTGTTTGGGGTAACGGCCCCGGAAGCCTATGTGCCCCGCATGATGGACCAGTAGTACACGCCGGAGGACGACCCTGGCTCGTTCCTTGAGCCAGGTTAGGAGGAGGAGGCATTAGGAGCTGAAGCCTTCCAGGAGCCACCGGAGAGCCCCGCCAACCACGCCGTCGACAACAGATACAGAGTACCGCTAATCCCTCAGGAGCAAGCTTACGCTAACCATGAGTCGCTGGACATTCAGGTCACTGCAGCAGCTGGCGGCCCCAGCTTGGTGACCTCCCTCCCGCTAGGAGGATCGCGCTGGGGGCATCAGGAGAGTAGCCGGGAGCTGATGTCTACTACGCAACATTTTCCTTGTAGACGTTGTTGGGCCTGCAAGTGCACAGGTTTGTAGGACAGTAGCAAATTTCCCTCAAGTGGATGACCTAAGGTTTATCAATCCGTAGGAGGCGTAGGATGAAGATGGTCTGTATCAAGCAACCATGCAACCAAATAACAAAGAGTCTCTTGTGTCCCCAACATACCCAATACAATGGTAAGTTGTATAGGTGCACTAGTTCGGCGAAGAGATGGTGATACAAGTGCAATATGTATGGTAGATTTTAGTTTTTGTAATATGAAAATATTAAAAAGCAAGGTAGCAAGCGATAAAAGTGTGCGTAAACGGTATTGCAATGCTAGGTAACAAGGCCTAGGGTTCATACTTTCACTAGTCCAAGTTCTCTCAACAATAATAACATAATTGGATCATATAACTATCCCTCAACATGCAACAAAGAGTCACTCCAAAGTCACTAATAGCGGAGAACAAACGAAGAGATTATGGTAGGGTACGAAACCACCTCAAAGTTATTCTTTCCATTCAATCCGTTGGGTTATTCCTATAAGTGTCACCAACAGCACTAGAGTTCATTACTAGAATAACACCTTAAGAGACAAATAAACCAAAACCCTAATGTCACCTAGATACTCCAATGTCACCTCAAGTATCCGTGGGTATGATCATACGATATGCATCACACAATCTCAGATTCATCTATTCAGCCAACACATAGAACCTCAAAGAGTGCCCAAAGTTTCTACCGGAGAATCATGATGAAAACGTGAGCCAACCCCTATGCATAGGTTCATGGGCGGAACCCGCAAGTTGATCACCAAAACATACATCAAGTGAATCACGTGGTATCCCATTGTCACCACAGATACGCATGGCAAGACATACATTAAGTGTTCTCAAATCTTTAAAGACGCAATCCGATAAGATTACTTCAAGGGGAAAACTCAATTCATTACAAGAGAGTAGAGGGGGAGAAGAAACATAAGATCCAACTATAATAGCAAAGCTCGCGATACATCAAGATTGTGCCAAATCAAGAACACGAGAGAGAGAGATATCAAACACATAGCTACTGGTACATACCCTCATCCCTGAGGGTGAACTACTCCCTCCTTGTCATGGAGAGTGCCTACGATGATGAAGATGGCCACTGGTGAGGGTTCCTCCTCTGGCAGGGTGCCGGAACAGGGTCCCGATTGGTTTTTGGTGGCTCTGGAGGTTTTGCGGCGGCGGAACTCCCGATGTGATCTCTCTTCTGTATGTTTTAGGATACGTGGAGTTATATTGGCGGAAGAAGCACATCAGGGGAGCCACGAGGGCCCCACGAGGCAGGGGGGCGCGCCCTATCGGGGTGGGCGCGCCCCCCACCCTCGTGGCTTCCTCGTTCCTTCCTTGACGTGGGGTCCAAGTCCATCGGGTGGCTTTCCTTCCAAAAATAATTTCTCCAGTTGATTTCATTCCGTTTTGACTCCGTTTGATATTCCTTTTCTTCGAAATACTGAAATAGGCAAAAAACAGCAATTCTGGGCTCGGCCTCCGGTTAATAGGTTAGTAGAAAAAATAATATAAAAGTGGATAATAAAGCCCCATATTGCCAAAATAGTAGATAATATAGCATGGAGCAATCAAAAATTATAGATACGTTGGAGATGTATCAAGCATCCCCAAGCTTAATTCCTGCTCATCCTCGAGTAGGTAAATGATAAAAAAGATA
Source organism: Aegilops bicornis (assembly GCA_021605145.1). Taxonomy (NCBI): domain Eukaryota; kingdom Viridiplantae; phylum Streptophyta; class Magnoliopsida; order Poales; family Poaceae; genus Aegilops; species Aegilops bicornis. Next base: position 550,539,638 of record CM038672.1, on the reverse strand, counting down.
ATTTTTGATGTGGAGTGCTACTTGGCATAATTTCAATGTAATTCTTCTTAATTGTGATATGAATATTCAGATCCGAAAGATTCAAGACAAAAGTTCATATTGACATAAGTGATAATACTTCAAGCATACTAAGTAAGCAATTATGTCTTCTCAAAATAACATGGCCAAATAAAGTTCATCCCTACAAAATCATATAGTTTAGTCATGCTCCATTTTTGTCACACCAGAATGCTCTCATCATGCACAACCCCGATGACAAGCCAAGCAATTGTTTCATACTTTAGTAATCTCAAACTTATAAACCTTCACGCAATACATGAGCGCGAGCCATGGATATAGCACTATGGGTGGAATAGAATATCATGATGGGGGTTATGTGGAGAAGACAAAAAAGGAGAAAGTCTCACATCAACGAGGCTAATCAATGGGCTAGAGAGATGCCCATCGATTGATGCTAATGCAAGGAGTAGGGATTGCCATGCAACAGATGCACTAGAGCTATAAATGTATGAAATCTCAACAAAAGAAACTAAGTGGGTGTGCTTCCAACTTGCTTGCTCACGAAGACCTAGGGCACTTGAGGAAGCCCATCGTTGGAATATACAAGCCAAGTTATATAATGAAAAATTCCCACTAGTATATGAAAGTGACAACATATGAAACTCTCTGTATGAAAAACAAGGCGCTACTTTGAAGCACAATATTTGAGACTCGCTATATGAAGAACATGGTGCTACTTTGAAGCACAAGTTTGGAAAAAGAGATAGTAACATTGACCCTTTTTATTTCTCTTTTTTTGGGACTTTCTCCTTTTTTTCGGACAATGTTCTATTAAATGATGATCATCACACTTCTATTTATTTACAACTCAATGTTTACAACTCGATACTAGAGCGAAGTATGACTCCATATGAATGCCTCCGGCGGTGTACCGGGATATGCAATGAATCAAGAGTGACATGTATGAAAGAATTATGAATGGTGGCTTTTCCACAAATAATATGCCAACTACATGATCATGCTAAGCAATATGGCAATGATGAATGTGTCATGAAGAACGGTATGGTGGAAAGTTGCATGGCAATATATCTCGGAATGGCTATGGAAATGCCATAATAGGTAGGTATGGTGGCTGTTTTGAGGAAGATATAAGGAGGTTTCTGTGTGAAAGAGCGTATCATATCACGGGGTTTGGATGCACCGGCAAAGTTTGCACCAACTCTCAATGTGAGAAAGGGCAATGCGCGGTACCGAAGAGGCTAGCAATGATGGAGGGGTGAGAGTGCGTATAATCCATGGACTCGATCATTAGTCATAAAGAACTCACATACTTATTGCAAACATCTACAAGCCATAAAAAACCAAAGCACTACGCGCATGCTCCTAGGGGGATAGATTGGTAGGAAAACACCATCGCTCGTCCCCGACCGCCACTCATAAGGAAGACAATCAAAGAACACCTCATGTTTTAAATTTGTTACATAACGTTTACCATACGTGCATGCTACGGGACTTGCAAACTTCAACACAAGTATTTCTCAAATTCACAAATACTCAACTAGCACGACTTTGATATTATTACCTCGATATCTCAAAACAATCATCAAGCATCAAACTTCTCTTAGTATTCAACACACTCATAAGAATTCTTACAAATCTTGTATGCTTAGCATATTAGGATTATTTAAGCAAATTACCATTCTATTTAAGACTCTCAAAATAATATAAGCGAATCATGAGAGTTCATCTATTTCTTCAAAATAAAACCTCCATTGTGCTCTAAAAGATATAAGTGAAGCACTAGAGCAAATGACAAACTACTCCGAAAGATATAAGTGAAGATCAATGAGTAGCCGAGTAATTATGCAACTATGTGAAGACTCTCTAACATTTAAGAATTTCAGATCTTGGTACTTTATTCAAACAGCAAGCAAAGCTAAAGAAAATAAAATGACGCTCCAAGCAAAACACATATCATGTGGTGAATAAAAATATAGCTCCAAGTAAAGTTACCGATGAACGAAGACGAAAGAGGGGATGCCTTCCAGGGCATCCCCAAGTTTAGGATCTTGGTTGTCCTTGAATATTACCTTGGGGTGCCTTGGGCATCCCAAATCTTAGGCTCTTGCCACTCCTTATTCCATAGTCCATCGAATCTTTACCCAAAACTTATAAACTTCACAACACAAAACTTAACAGAAAACTCGTAAGCTCCGTTAGCGAAATAAAACAAAACACCACTTCAAGGTACTGTAATGAACTCATTCTTTATTTATATTGGTGTTAAACCTACTATATTCCAATTTCTCTATAGTTTATAAACTATTTTACTACCCATAGAGTCATCAAAATAGGCAAACAACACACGAAAAACAGAATCTGTCTAAAACAGAACAGTCTGTAGTAATCTATAACTAACACAAACTTCTGAACTCCATTTTTTTAAAATAAACTGGTTGATCTGAGGAATTTGTCTAGTAATCATCTGCAAAAAGAATCAACTAAATATCAATCTCCAGTAAAACGTTGAAGCTAATGTCGTGAGCGCTAAAGTTTCTGTTTTTTACAGCATGATCATAAAGACTTCACCCAAATCTTCCCAAAGGTTCTACTTGGCACAAACACTAATTAAAACACAAAACCACATCTATACAGAAGCTAGATGGATTATTTATTACTAAACAGAAGCAAAAAGTAAGAAACTAAAATAAAATTGGGTTGCCTCCCAACAAGCGATATCGTTTAACGCCCCTAGCTAGGCATGATGATTTTAATGATGCTCACATAAAAGATATGAATTGAAACATAAAGAGAGCATCATGAAGAACATGACTAGCACATTTAAGTCTAACCCACTTCCTATGCATAGGGATTTTGTGAGCAAACAACTTATGGGAAGAATAATCAACTAGCATAGGAAAGCAAAACAAGCATAACTTCAAAACTTTAGGCACATAGAGAGGAACCTTGATATTATTGCAATTCCTACAAGAATATATTCCTCCCTCATAATAATTTTCAGTAGCATCTTGAATGAATTCAACAATATAATCAGCACCTAAAGCATTCTTTTCATGATCTACAAGCATAGAAAATTTACTACTCTCCACATAAGCAAAATTCTTCTCATTCGGAATAGTAGTGGGATCAAACTCAACAAAATAACTATCATGTTATTGAAAATTAAGATCAAGATGACAAGTTTCATGGTTATCATTATTTTTTAAAGCATACGTGTCATCACAATAATCATCATAGATAGGAGGCATGCTTTTATCATAGTAAATTTGCTCATCAAAGGTTGGGGAACAAAAAATATCATCTTCATCAAACATAGCTTCCCCAAGCTTGTGGCTTTGCATATCATTAGCATCATGGATATTCAAGGAGTTCATACTAACAACATTGCAATCATGCTCATCATTCAAATATTTAGTGCCAAACATTCTAATGCATTCTTCTTCTAACACTTTGGCACAATTTTCTTTTCCATCATACTCACGAAAGATATTAAAAAGATGAATCGTATGAGACAAACCCAATTCCATTTTTTTGTAGGTTTCTTTTATAAACTAAACTAGTCCTAAAACAAGAAACAAAAAGATTCGATTGCAAGATCTAAGGATATACCTTCAAGCACTAACCTCCCTGGCAACGGCGCCAGAAAAGAGCTTGATGTGTACTACGCAACCTTTTCCTTGTAGACGTTGTTGGGCCTGCAAGTGCACAGGTTTGTAGGACAGTAGCAAATTTCACTCAAGTGGATGACCTAACGTTTATCAATCCGTAGGAGGCGTAGGATGAAGATGGTCTCTCAAGAAACCCTGCAACCAAATAACAAAGACTCTCTTGTGTCCCCAACACACCCAATACAATGGTAAATTGTATAAGTGCACTAGTTCGGCGAAGAGATGGTGATACAAGTGCAATATGTATGGTAGATATAGGTTTTTGTAATCTGAAAATATAAAAACAGCAAGGTAGCAAGCGATAAAAGTGAGCGTAAACGGAATTGCAATGCTAGGAAACAAGGCCTAGGGTTCATACTTTCACTAGTGCAAGTTCTCTCAACAATAATAACATAATTGGATCATATAACTATCCCTCAACATGCAACAAAGAGTCACTCCAAAGTCACTAATAGCGGAGAACAAACAAAGAGATTATGGTAGGGTACGAAACCACCTCAAAGTTATTCTTTCCAATCAATCCATTGGGCTATTCCTATAAGTGTCACAAACAGCACTAGAGTTCTTACTAGAATAACACTTTAAGACACAAATCAACCAAAACCCTAATGTCACCTTGATACTCCAATGTTACCTCAATTATCCGTGGGTATGATTATATGATATGCATCACACAATCTCAGATTCATCTATTCAACCAACACATAGAACCTCAAAGAGTGCCCAAAGTTTCTACCAGAGAATCACGACGAAAACGTGAGCCAACACCTATGCATAGGTTCATGGGCGGAACCCGCATGTTGATCACCAAAACATACATCAAGTGAATCACGTGATATCCCATTGTCACCACAGATACGCACGGCAAGACATACATCAAGTGTTCTCAAATCTTTAAAGACTCAATCCGATAAGATTACTTCAAGGGGAAAACTCAATTCATTACAAGAGAGTAGAGGGGAGAAGAAACATAAGATCCAACTATAATAGCAAAGCTCGCGGTACATCAAGATCGTGCCAAATCAAGAACACGAGAGAGAGAGAGAGAGAGAGAGAGAGAGAGATAGAGAGATCAAACACATAGCTACTGGTACATACCCTCTGCCCCGAGGGTGAACTACTCCCTCCTCGTCATGGGGAGCACCGGGGATGATGAAGATGGCCACCGGTGAGGGTTCCTCCCGACAGTGGTGCTTAACAGGTCCCGATTGGTTTTTGGTGGCTCTGGACGTTTTACGGCGGCGGAACTCCCGATCTAATCTTTGTTCTGGAAGTTTTAGGATACGTGGAGTTATATAGGCGGAAGAAGCATGTCAGGGGAGCCACGAGGGCCCCACGAGGCAGGTGGGCGCGCCCTAGGGGGTGGGCGCGCCCCCCACCCTAGTGGCTTCCTCCTTCCTTCCTTGACGTGGGGTCCAACTCCATCGGGTGGTTTTCCTTCCAAAAATAACTTCTCTAGTTGATTTCATTCCGTTTTGACTCCATTTGATCTTCCTTTTCTTCGAAATACTGAAATAGGCAAAAAACATCAATTCCGGGCTGGGCCTCCGGTTAATAGGTTAGTCGAAAAAATAATATAAAAGTGGATAATAAAGCCCAATATTGCCCAAAACAGTAGATAATATAGCATGGAGAAATCAAAAATTATAGATATGTTGGAGACGTATCAGGAGCCGGATCCCTCGCCGCGTCGCACGGAGCAAGGCCCCCCGGAGGTTGGCCCTTTGCTGGGGTGGTGTTGAAAAGCCTGCCCCCGGCAGAGGACCCGTGGTCGCTGAGGGCGCCGCTGGTTGCCGGTCGGCTCAAAGGTAGTCGAGGGCGGCGCAAGGCGGGGCCCTCGTATGGCGATATGAAGCAAGGTCGGTACCTGTGAACATGGGCCAGTGCCTGTGAAGATCGGTGCCCGTGACACTCTCACGTAATAGTGAGTGGGGCTGTACACGCCTCTGAGTCTTCGGAGAGTCGCCCTCGGGACTCGGGGGCTCCCTCCCACGCCTAGTGGCAGCACTTAGCTCCGTGCTGGTGAGAAGACTTGAAGACAAGAAGACTAGACTAGGTGCCAGACACGGCCATTTGCTTTGAATCCCTTTTCTGTAGCCTTGCCTTTTGAATTTGGATTTAAGTTGAAGTTGAGTTTTTATCGATGGTCGCTGGGGGGTGCCATTTCTCGTTCGGAGCGATTTCTTGCCATCCGGTTCTTGCCATGTTCTGGAGCTCGCGCTCGCTGCCTCCCCTTCGCGGGCCCCTTGCGAGCGGGGCTGGGCGTGGCACACACACTGAACACGCTGCTCGGCGCTAGATCCTCGCGAGGCCCGCTCGGGCGGATCAGTCGACCCTTCAGGAGCTCCGCGGCAACTCTCGACCTTACAATCCTTGGGAGGCCGTCCCAGGTAAGGTAAGCCGCAGCAACCAAACTTGTCGCCAGGCTCGTGGATCCACGAAGGCGCCCACTTGGTTGGGCCTAAAAGAATAAAAATTGTGATTTGTTTACATGAGGGGCTCCCCCTCTCAAAATGCTCTCACAATTCCTAAGGGCCACGCCCAAGTTCTTGTATACAGGATAAAGCAGTAAAGGAATAAGGGATCAGCCAGATATGTCGCTCGCCGCGTCCTCCACATCGTCTACAGATGCATCACTGGCGTCGCCGCCACCTTCGTTGGCTCGCCTCCGCCCTCACCAACACCGGCATCACCATCATCAACCACGTCGCCTTCGTCTGAGGCAACCACCACCGCGTCGTCTTCGGAAGAGAAGGCCCTGACCAGCGCGTCCACGTTGTCCTCCATTGTCGGCGTTGGGTGCGACATATGCCAATGGATGGCATATCATGGTGGGAGCAAGTAGAACATCGCCGGTGCCTGGAAGCGGGATGAGGCGTAGACACGAACGCCGTCGCACTATACCCAGGTTCGGGGCTCTCCTAGGAGATAACACCCCTAGTCCTGCTCTACGGGGTCTCCGCATGATCACTAAGGCAGTAGTGGATACAATAGTGCTCCTCGAGCTTTATGCTAGAGGTAGAAGAAGGTAGGCACGCTCTCTCCTTCCTGTAGGTATGCGTCTAGTTCTAATAGGTTGGGAACCCTTTGCATGGGTGACCTGGGGGTTTTATATAGGCCTACCCCTAGGGGTAAAATGGTAATCATGCCCCGCCCCCTCGGCTTCATATCCCACTTTGCGTGATGCGTCAACTTGGATTTCCGCCTTCATGGAGGAGTCGGCTGTGGCGTACTTGTCGGCTACGATCAGCAGTTCATCGAGGGTCCCCGGCTCATCGCAGAGAATCCAGTGCTTGAGTAGGGTGCCTTCTTGGCACCCGGCAGTGAAGTACGGCGAGGAGGCGGGTCGTCGTTTCATCGGTTGGGCGCTTCAGTGCAGCACTTGGCCTCCTGCTGCTCAGCAGCCGCTTCAAGGAGCTGCTGGACACGCTTCGTCATGTGGAGACGCTCGTCGCCCTCGAGCTTGTCTAGCTCGTCTGCTGCCGCCTGGGCAGCTCGTATGTTCTTTGCAGGCATGACGTAGATGGGACGATCTATCTCGAATAGGCTGGCAATGGCTGGGCCACGCTGCCGGATGAGGCCAATGCGGCTAGGCCCACCAGGAGCCGGCGTGCCGCCGACGGCACGGTCCATCACGCTGGTAGGCCTCCCAAAGGCGACTCATGCTGGCCAGCCGGTTGGCGCTTTCGACGAGCTGGACATGGCGTGCCTCCAGCGTCTCGGAATCGGCGTCTGCTGGGATGGGCGCAGTCAGGTCTTGCAGCGCCGCCTGCAACGGGTCCTGGCCACCTCCGCCAGAGTGCTCGCCGTGGGTGATGACGAGCACCTCCGTGACGGTGCTGCCACCGTTGTCCGCGCGAGGAAGCGGTTCGTCATAGACCACCATGTTGGTGGGGAACGCGTCAAGTGACGCCGTGTCGGAGTCGACAAGCATCGGGTTGGTGGAGCCAACCGACTCCAAGTCTACAACAGGCTCGCTGGCGACATGGAGCTGATCGAGGAGGCTGACGAGGCAGCTCTCGGGGCCTTATGTGCCCGCGTCGGATGCGGTCTCGTCGGAGTGGGGATCTCGCCAAGAAGATCGGCGAGGCATCTGGCCGCACAGGCGACCTTCACGCCGTGCAGCGCGTCGGCGCAGGTGCCGTCTGGCGTGCCGGGCTGGCTGCGCTTGTCAGGAAGGAATAAGGTTCCCGTCCAGAACAGGCCTCCGAGAGATGGTGCACCTGGCCCCAAGGTGGGCGCCAAATGTCGGGGGTTGGGTGCGACATATGCTAACGGATGGCTTATCATGGTGGGAGCGAGTAGAACGTCGTCGGTTCCTGGAAGCGGGATGAGGCGTAGACATGAACGCCGGCAAACTTTGCCCAGGTTCGGGGCTCTCCTAGGAGATAACACCCCTAGTCCTGCTCTGCGGGGTCTCCGCATGATCACTAAGGCACTAGTGGATACAATGGTGCTCCTCGAGCTGTATGCTAGAGGTAGAAGAAGGCAGGCACGCTCTCTCCTTCCTCTAGGTATGAGTCTAGTTCTAACAGGTTGGGAACCCTTTGCATGGGTGCCCTGGGGGGTTTATATATGCCAACCCCCCCAGGTGTACAATGTGAATCTGGCCGGGTGTAGGTCCCGCCGTCGTTGTCTCCGTCGCGGTTTCTCCGCCGATGTGGGGTCTGCACGCTGGTGGGCCCCGCCAATCTGCACGGAGTCGACAGGCCGCTCCCTCCGCTTGCGGGTCTTGCCGGCTGCTGATTACTGTAGCCGTGATGTTAATGACGTAGGCTTGGTTAGGGGAGCATGGCTACAGTCCCGCCGCCTGGTGGGAAATCACTATAGCCACACCGTGTCTCATCTGGTTAATGGTGCACGGGCCCCGAGGGAGGAACAAGGCGCTTGCTGGAAGCTGGCCTCCCTCAGGTCCGGCTGGTCTGGCTTCCGCCGTCTTCTAGGCTCTCGTTGCCTAGTAGAGCCCGCCGCCTGCGCGCCGTACCGACAGGCCATCGTGGGGACATGGTTGTGCCTGCCCGTAGTGATGTCAGGGGTGGAGTGGCAACAGTGCCGCGCCGGGCAGAGATCTCCGCCTGCACGGAGCACTGTGGCCATGCCCTGCCCTGGATATGGGGGTGATGGGCTACACTGTATGCTCACCATGTCTTGTCTTCTTAATGGGAGTGCAGACTCTGAGGGCACCGTGGGCCGCCTGCTAGGAGCCAGCCTCTCTAGAGGTTGTCGGCGTTCTGGGAACGGGGTCCCAGGACTTGCTCAAGGCGTGCGGCTCATGGAGTGGCTCAAGGAGGCCCAAAGACGGCCCATCTTCATCAACGCAAGCTCAAGACCTCGCGAGGGGGCTGAGATTGCTGAGGCGGACGACAAGGAGCTTCCTCAGCACGGCCTCGTCAGGCTGGCTCATGACGAGGCGGGAGAGTTCAAGGCAGGTGGTACCTCATGAGGTGCCCATGACGCAAGCCATGACGACCAGTGGCGCCAGCGGCCACCCGCCAAGCAGTTGTCCTCCTTTCCTCTTTGGTGCAAAGGGAGCAAGCGTAGGTGAGAGCATCAAGCAAAGGCATCCATTTCGGTGCAACAAGACCAACACCAGCCCAACGGCAGGAAGGGAGTCATCATGGAGCCCAAGCAGGCGTCATCACCAGAGCCTTTGGCAGGCGAGGACCAACTTTAGTCAGGATAAGTGTACCCGTTGTTCCCCTTCAAAATGGCAAATTGTTGGCGCCCTTCCCGCTCAATATTTGGGAAGAGGCCCAGGGCCTTTGCCTATAAATAGGACTAGCCACCCCCAGGGTAGAGAGGGAGATCTGAATCCTCATCAAGAAACCAGTAGCTAGAGCGACTGAACCCCACCTAGCAGTTCATAGCACCCGCCAAGAACAGACCCTCGCGAGACTGTTCTTCCTTGTATTGTTCCTCATCAGCCCAAGAGGCAATCCACCACACCACACACTGGAGTAGGTTATTACACCACAATGGTGGCCCGAACCAGTAGAAATCTCGTGTCTCTTGTGCAGTCCGCTCAAGAGTTTAGGTCCCAATGATTCGGGCGAGGTGCGAGACGGTGGAGGGTTGGATCTCCGCACACCCGGTGTTCGAACCACAAGGGTCTGCCGGAACCCGAATCCGACATTTGGCGCGCCCGGTAGGTGCGCGGAATCGCCTTCGTCGCCTCGTTCTTCCCCGACCACCGCAACTATGTCTGACGCCTGGCTGGCTCAAGGCTGAAGCGCCGAAAGCCGCTTTCGCCTCCCATGTCGCCAGACAGCCTCACAGCCGTCAAGGGCGCCCTTTGTCGTTCCCGTCACCGCCGTCAACGCCGCCACCGGCCCGGCGGGGAACGAGCAGCAAGCATCATCCCAGCACCCGTCCATGAGGCGGGACGGCCGCACCGCCACGCCTTCGCTCACCCCCGCTGGTTCTTCGTCACGCGCGCCCCGCGCGGCCATGGAGGCCCGAGCTGCACTCATCGCGGCAAACGAGCTCCTGCGCTACCGCCCCGTCGACGATGTCTATGAAGAATGGCTCGACCGAGCCGCCGACCTCGCCAAAGTCACGAGGGAGTCGCTTGGGCACCACGTGGACGCGTGCTTCGAAGCATGTTTCCCGCAAGCAGGAGCAAGGCAAGGGGGGCCGAACCCTCAGGAGTTCGTCAGCAAGGCCATCCTGGAGGCTCGAGAGGTCAGGCACGCCGGAGCCCTGGCGGAGATGGAGATGGCCCTTGAGGAGCCGCCAGCGTCTCCGGATCCTCCCGAGGCCCCCGGGCCTGTGGGCTCGTGAGGATCGGCTCCCACAGCCCACCGAGTCTGCTACACCAACACCCCTTCGTCCCCAACACCACCAGGTGGCATCTTTAAGTTTTATTTCCGGCTGGGAGCGCCTTCAGGGCCGCATTATTCCCAGGCCGCGTGGGTCCGTCCCTGCGGCATGCACCCCTTTTATTTCATGTCATTAGCCTATCCTGTTGGGGGCGCCCCTCGGGCTGCATCGTCCCCAAGCCGCTCGGGTCTGTCCCAGCGGCATGTATCCTTCTTACGTTTTCCTTAGGATTATGCTCTTGCTCCACCATGCTTGTTATTTGGTGCCTTTTCCTGGGTGACGGAATCTTGCACGTTAAAGGGGGGTGCCTGAGCATCGCGACTCAGGGCTCCTACTGGCTCTCCGGCCGTCACCGTCTAGTCTTGTCCATGGCATCGCGACCTGGCTTGCCAGCGACGGCTGAGACCATCCCGAGAGCCGGGACCCGAGGACGTAGAGTTTCTGCATCTAACCCAGCTTGCGCGTTAAAGGGGGGTGCCTGAGCATCGAGACTCGTGGCTCCTACCAGCTCTCCGCCCTCACCTCCGGGTCTTGTCCATGGCATCGCGAATCGGCTTGCCAATGACGGCCGAGACCAGCCCGAGAGCCGGACCCAAGGACGTAGAGTTGCTGCATCTAACCCAGCTTGCGCGTTAAAGGGGGGTGCCTGAGCATCGCGACTCAGAGGTCCTACCGGCTCTCCGCCCTCACCCTCTAGTCTTGTCCATGGCATCGCGACCTGGCTTGACAGCGACGGCTGAGACCAGCCCGAGAGCCGGGACCCGAGGACGAGAGTTGCTGTGATCTAACCTGCCTTGCGCTGCTAAAGGAGGCGGGTGCCCGAGCATCGTGACTCGTGGCTCCTACCGGCTCTCCGCCCTCACCCTCTGGTCTTGTCCATGGCATCACGACACGGCTTGCCAACACGGCTGAGACCAGCCCGAGAGCCGGGACCAAGACGACAGCTCCGCATCCGCCAAATTTGCAGGAACACACTCGATGATAAGGCCTGCAGCCAGCGCAACCCGCCTTGAGGTAGGGGCCCGTGAGTCCTGCTACCGGCTCACGGGTGCCCAGATACACCTCGTCCAGCCCTACCGTACAGCCACGCGTGTCGTGGTGGGCTGTATCACGCAACGCCTCGAGCGCCACGCGAGGGCTGGACACGGGCTGCGCCTGGTCAGCCCAGACGACGCCACCCAGCCAGCCCCAAGCCTGGTTCGTCAGACGTCACTCCCGAGCGGAGCCAAGGTACGAATGTCGTTTGAGCGTCAAGGGGGACTCCTGAGCATCGCGACTCAGGAGCCTAACTGGTCACGTAGCCCCTCACCCCTTAGTTCTGAAAGGCTAACGGCGGTCGAGGTATGTGCGGGGCCGGGCTCTGCAGACGTAGAACGGTAGATCCGCCTGCATCTCACCTCCCTACTTGTTGTTCGTGCGCCAAGGGTGACTCCTGAGCATCGCGACTCAGGAGCCTAACTTGTCACGTAGCCCCTCACTCCTTGGTCCCGTCCTGGTTTCCGGTCGGGGCTAACGACGGCTGAGAGAGGCGGGGCGGGCTGCCGGCGTGAGAACATAAGCAAGTAGCAAGCGCAAATTTCAAGGAATTCAAAAGCAAATATTACAGTCCACACTGTTATCGCAATAACAAATGCAAGTTTAAACGCCTCCCCGAGGCATGATACATGTGCAGGAATTAAAGGCAGGACAGGAGCCACAACGGAGTCACTTGTCGGCGGTGGAGCAGCGCGGAGTGGGTTCACCTCGTGGAGCAGCAGGGCCAGCAGCGCCTCGCTTTGGCTTGGTGCTGAAGGCCCGGAACTTCCCCAACAGATCCTCCGTGCGACCCTTCACAGCCTTGGCAGTGGCAGCTCCATGCTCGCCTCTTGGTGGCTCCAGCAGGCTATCCAGGTCGACGCTGGGATCGCGAAGGTAGATGTGGGTGAGGACCCGCGTCAGTGCCGCAGAAGACAAGACACGCGCCTCGGCCTCGGCCGTGGGGCCAAGGCCAAGGGTGACATCTTCAAGAGCGAACCGGAAGGGAAGCAGCTTGGCGGGACCATCCTCGGCGCCGCCAGCGGACTCTCCAGGCCACTGTCAGAAGCTGTCTTCAAAGAAAGAGCGAGCCTTCACCACCATATCCGTGAAGGCCACTCGATCTTTTGCAAGAACCCGCGCCTTGTCGTCCAGCTCGACCTACCTTGCCTCCCGCTCCTGCTCCAGCGCGCCTAGGCGGTCGCGAAGCTTCTTGAGCCTGGCCTCCCGGTCCTGACGCCTCATGAGCCTTCATGCTCTCCTCCTGCTCCTGGCGGAGGCGGGCCTCCTCGGCAAGCTGGTTCTATAGGCCCTTCAGCTCGCTCTCCAGCGTCTCATAGCGACCTTGGATGCTGGCTGCCTCCCCCAGGGCAGCATCACGGGCAATCTTCGCCTCACGGACAGCCTGCTTCTCCTCGTCGCAAGCCGTCGAGGCCTGGACCAGCGTCGCCCAGATCGAAGCGTCAGAGCGAATCCAGCCAGAGGCCAGCTCCAAGCGCCCGGCCACCAAGGGAGGGTCGGCGCCAAGAAGATCTTGCCGCAGCCGGTCCAATTCAGCAGCAGCACGATCCAGGACAGTGGGATGACTCGGAGAGATAGCAGTTGGTGGAGTAGGAGGAGAGGGCGGCGGCATAACTACAGTATCGTGAGGCGGGACCTGCTGCGCCCCAACAGCTATGGCGGCGGCATCAGGCAAGGACACCTCGGGAGTTGCTTGGTCCATGGTGGCTGAACTCGCCCCAGCCAGCTCCGCCAGGCCTCGCGAGGATGACCGGGCAGGAGAGGCCCGTGTCTTGTCATCGCCTTCCTTCGCGGGCAGAGGCGCTGCCCCAGATGAAGTCTCAGGAGCTCCCTCCAGCTTCTTCGCCACAGGCGCCAGCCTAGCCAAGAGATACAGATATCAAGCCTCAGCGACAAAGCAAGGAATAAAACAAGAATCAAGCACTTACTAGTCATCGTCATGAAGCTCGAGCAACCTCCGGCCATACTTGAAGCCCGAGAGCCGGCTGCAGGGATCAGCTTCAAGGGGCCCGGGAGCAGGAGGCGCATCTGCGGATCGCCCCGGGGCCGGGGCGGACCCACGGGGGACCAGCCCAGTCCGGTCCTTCTTCGGGATCGGGGGCAGGCTTCCGCCTCCCTGCTCATCCTCATCCTCGTCGTCACACTGGGGAGGTGGAGAGTGCGGAACTGCGCCCAAGGGGAGGAGCCCTTGACTCCGCCGAATCAACCCCTCTCCGGCTCTCTTTCCTCCACCTCTTCACTGGAGTCGGCAGAGGACACGCCCACCAGTCCTCCGGAGCCTCCACGAGCTGGGCCCGCCCCATTGAAGATGTGCATGGGCCCCACTACCGCCTCCCAATCCTCGCGAAGGAACAAGGGCTGGGGCGCCTCCAGCCTCGCCACATCGCCCCAACAAAGGACTGGAGGACCGCCGCCAGATCCTCGCCGGCCAGACCACGGGGCTCGACCGAGGCCTCCACATCGAAGCGAAGTATCGACGGCGGAGCCGCTTGATGCTCCAGAACTCCTCGCCAGCCGACGCGACGGTCAGCCGCCGCCGCGTTGGCCGGCTTCAGATCTGCGTCCATCTTCTCCAGCACCAGCTTCGCGCGGGGATCCAGAAGCTCCACTCGGGACCAGTCATCGGAGCTCGCAGGGTGCTCCGTGGGCAGGATCGGCCGAGGGTGGATGCGCCCAGCATCCACCAAGACCCACTTGCTCCTGAAGCCCTCAATCCGCTTCCCAGGGTTTGAAATGGCGATGGCTCCACCAGAGGCGCATTTAAGCTCACAAGACTTGAGGCGGAACCACGGGAGGTTCGGAGGTAGAAATAATGGCGCAGCAAGGCCACCGAGGGATTCACCCCAACTTGGGCCTCAAAATAGTAGGCGAAGATTGCCAGAAGAAGGACTGTCACAGCCCCAGATCAGCCCTAGCTTGATTTTCTTGCATCCTTGCATCATGTCTAAATTTCCTTTAAATTTGAATTGGGGAATTGGAGAGCCTCAGGAATCATTTAAAATAAATGATCAACATTAAAAATTGCTTCAAATGTTTCCAAGGAAATGTTCTTTTCAGCTTTTAAAAAATATTGGCAAGAATAAAATTCAAACCAATATTTTTGGAGTGATCAAAACATTTTATTTTGGGCCTTTGAATTAATTCAATAACTATTTGCATTGGAAATATATTTTATATATAATTAATATATGTTCAATAATTCTGGGACATTTTATGTGGTTTGTTATACTTTAGTTCCAGCCACGTAATTATCTTCAGGATTTTATAAAGTGGTTTAGTATTTTACTAAACTAAAACAGAGGAAAACAAAATAGAAAAGAGAAATAAAATAGAAATAAAATAGAGAGAGAGAAGGACTACCTGGCACTCACCTGGCAGCCCAGCCTCCCCTCCTGCTGGCCCTGCTGGTGGCCCAGCCCACCAGGTGCCCCCCCCCTGTCGCCTTCCTCCTCGTGCCAGTAGGCAGAGGAGGGACACCGCGACGCCGCCGAGCTCGCCTGGCCACCGCGACACCTCGCGTCATGTCCTCGGCGCCGCCCCGACCCCCTGGACCCCCTCGCTCTCTCCCTCTCCCTCGTTCCCCTCCTCTGCCCCGCTCTCACACGCACCACCGAACGCCGTCGCCGCCGTTCGCCATAGCCGTAGCCGCAGCCATCCCCGAGCCTCTCCGACACGCCCCCGAGCTCCGCCTAGTCTCTCTCCCCCTTCTCACCGAGCCTCCCGACACCGAAGCCCCTGTACGCCGCCAGCGCCGCCATCTCTGCCCTCGGGTGCCGGAGATCCCCGCCGACGTTCCGCCGGGTCCCGTGTCTCCCCTGCCTCTCCAGCAGCACCAAAAGAACCGCGGTGAGCCTCTGCACCGTTTCCCCCATACCCCGTCGCCTAATTCATCCAACAACCGCCGTCTCCACCGAAAACTCCCGCCGCCCGGCCATGGCACCGTCAGGCAGGGCCACCTAGCCTGCGCCGAGCATGCTACCAAGTTCGCCACCTCCCAGAGCTCATGGTGCCCTTCCGCTTTCCCCTCTAGTGCACCGCATGGCCGAGCCCGAGCCGCTTCGAGCTCGGCGGCCGCCTAGGTCGCCGGCCGCGCCGAATCCGCCACCCCGACCTTAGCCAACCCCACCAAGAGCTTGGCTCATCCTCAGCTCCACATAGATAACCTCCACAACCATTTGGTGGCCGGAACGGCGAAAATCACTTCCGCCGCCGCGTCGGGCTTGCCGGCGGCTAGACGCCGGCAGCCGACTTTGCCTTTGACCACGAGTGGGCCATGTTTGACCCTGTTGAGCCTATGACAGGTGGGGCCAGCCCTGTTAACTAATCAGGTTTAGTTTAATTGTTAATTAGCTAAACTAATCACACTGACATGTGGGACCCGCCGTCAGTTTGACCGGACCGTGACTGTTGACCATCGACGTCACATTGACGTCGGTCGATTTAATAACTAGTTTTCTGGATTTAATTTAATTCGGGAAATTTCAGAAAACACCCCAAACTTCAAATATTCATACTTTTAATCTGTAACTCCAAATTAAATAATTTATATATGAAAAATGATCAGAAAAATATGAAGAATCTGTTTATGGCATTTTCATGCATCATTGAACAATTTAACCTCACTGAATAGGATGAATCATGATTAGGGCAAATTATGAAATAACATTTGGAGTTGGAGTTTAACCTTGTTTGAATTCCACTTCAATTAACTTGGCTAGATATTGCATTAGGTGAATTCAGTACCTTAACATGACATGTCATTCATGTGAATGTTCATTGCATTAATTTTGTTCTCTCTTGTTTGCCGGTAATTGCCCCCTCTCGATAGACGACGTTCCGACGATTGTTCGATGACACCGATGAAGAACTATATTATCTTGAAGTGCCGTGCAAGCAAAACCCCTTGTCCATTCCGATATAATCCCACTCTCTCGCTCCTGCTCTATTTTACCGCATTAGGACAACAACGACTCATGTGTTACTTGTCATGTAGCTGAACCCCTTTATCCTCTTGCATGACCTATCATTCCACAAGAATTAGATGAAACCCACTAGCATGAGTAGGAGTTGTTTGAGCCATGTTGTGCCTACTCATTCATGCTTGTTGTCATGCCTGCCATCGCTTAGAGTTGAGTCAGTCCGATTCATCAAGAATGAATTGGAATGGTTGTGTGAACATGTCCTCACGTGTGTGAGCTAAGTGTGTGAACACGATTTGGTAAAGGTAGCGGTGAGAGGCCATGTAGGAGTACATGGTGGGTTGTCTCATTGCAGCCGCCCCTCGAACTGAGTTCTGTGTTTGTGATCCATGAAACAGTTACTACCACGCATTGGGATCCTTAATTGACCCTCTCGGCTTCTTAACCACCCTTGTCCTCAGTCCGGAGTTGCAAGTAGTTTCGGTGTTTGTAGTATGTTTGGGGCCGCACTAACGCTGACCATAGGGGTGGGTTGTGTTGCGGTAGGCACCGTGGCCCGGTGTACCGATTCGCCTGCTTGGTGTCTCGAACCATGTACACATCGCTCGGGCTGTATGGGAAACCTCGGCCGGACTTCATGGATGGAACCCGAATAGGCGATAAACCTGGACTTGGGACTTGAGTGTTTAGGTAGGCCGTGGCCGACACCCACGTTGGGCTTCCGCTTGAAGGTTGCCGAGTACATGTCGTGGTAAACGGCGGTAAGTGGTGAGAGCATGTGAAGAAGTACACCCTGCAGGGTTAATATGATCTATTCGAATAGCCGTGTTCACGGAGAAGGACTTCGGGTTGCTTATATCAGTTCATAGACAAGTGAAAGTGGATACTCTAAAATGCGCAAGATAAGCATGAGTGCTATGGATGGCGTTCTCGTAGGGAGACGGAGGCGGATCCATAGTGGTGTATTGATATGGTGAATATGTGGACTCGTAGCGCCACCTCAAAAGAGTTACTTGTAGTCGTAGTTCAGGATAGCCACCGAGTCAAAGCTGGCTTGTCGCAGTCAAACTCCACCACCCCTTTTTGATAATGATGCATATGTAGTTAGTTACGATGTAAGTCTTCTTGAGTACGCTTTGTACTCACGTTTGCTTATTTTATGTTTTGCAGAGACGCTGGCCTCGCTAGTAGTTCCGCTTGGACTTCGACGCTTAGCTTGTTACCTCAGCTACGATCTTGTGCCCTCGGCAGATCTCGTAGATAGTCGCTCCTCAGCCTTCTTCATTTTTAGTTGTCTCGTACTTGACATGTTTAGCTTCCGCTTGTGCTTTGACTTGTATGTTCGAGTGTTGGGTCATGAGACCCATGTTTGTAATATCTCGCTCCTCGGAGCCTATTGAATAAATATTTGAGTCGTAGAGTTATGTTGTGATGCCATGTTGTATCTGCACATATTGAGCATATTGTGTGTATGTTTGAAATGTTTGGTATGTGTGGGATCCGACAAACTAGTTGTTTATCCTGGGCAGCCTTTCATATGGGGAAATGTAGTCTCGTGCTTCTGAGCGATAGTAGTCCGCTACAGCCCGGTTCACCGGAGTCCTGCTAGCCCAGTACTACTGCTTGGACACTTGACTGGCCGGCATGTGTTTCACTTCGTTCCTATGTCTGTCCCTTCGGGGAAATGTCACGCGATGTTATACCGGAGTCTTGTTAGCCCAGTGCTACAGCCCGAATTTATACGTTGATGACCGACATGCTCGATGTGATTCATGTATGCCTGTCCCCATAGGTTAGTGCCGCTTTGGGTTCACGACTAGCCATGTCGGCCCGGTTCTTTGTCATATGGATGCTAGCGACACTATCATATACGTGAGCCAAAAGACGCAAACGGTCCCGGCCATGGTAAGGCGACACCCGTGGGAATACCGTAAGGAGGTCGCAAAGTGATATGAGGTGTTACCGGCTAGATCGATGTGACTTGGAATCGGGTCCCGACAGCGTTGGTATCGTGAGCCCGATCGCTCAGAGGATTACCAAGCCAAACCGGTCGAAGTTGTGTCTAGAAATGCTTTAGTTATGTAAGGGAATTGATTGTGGAAGGAACGTAAGGCTCTTTTTACTCCTTATACCTCATGGCCTTCTGATCTGAGTCAACCTCTTCTCTTCTACGGGGTTAAGAATTAGGCTTCTCATCTATCTATCAGGATGACGTGTTACTAATCCATAGACTTATAAGATTGTTGGTTTTAAGCCTCAGTTCAGTTCCTACTATTTCTGTATGATAATTGTTGATCTCGGAATCTTGGTATTGTGGTGTTGAGTGGTTATGCCACCATTTTTGCAGGATGTCTCAAATCATTGTGAGCATTTACAGCCGTTATGCTGTCCGAGTCATCCTAGGTCTCTAAATAGTCTGATGCATTTGCAAATCCTTTCCTTCCGTTCCCGATGTCCTTTTGGTCAGAATAAGCACACTAATCGGTAAGTTGAGGTACTTCGTTGCCTCGGCATAGATGTTGGAACTATTATTGTGTCCCTAGTTGTTTAGGAAGTCACCTAGCAATTTAGCAATGCTTTTGTATCCCAAAGGTGATGATTCTGGCCATTATTCTTGAAAGCATCCCGCGATGCAATTTAGTTAGTAGGTATTCTAATCGGGGTTCTTGAACCCGAGATTCACCCTACTTCATGTTGTTAGTATTTGCTAGCCCCTTTAGGATATTAGTAACCTCATGAGTCCCCTCGAGGTCCGTGGTATTTCCTTCTTCCAAATGCCATGAACTATTTATGGCGTAAGTTCTTTTGAACCAAAAGATCACAATCAGAGTACTCTTGAGGAGTTCTCCATTCCATATTGTGAATCTACCAATTCTACTTTCTGCATGGGTTATCCGGGAGAAATGTTGAGCCTTGCTCGATATACTAATCCATGCTTCCACAACTCGAAAAATTATATGTTCCTTTGAGTTTCTCTCTTTAGTTGTATCCTGACCATCCTCTATCGCTTGATAACCAAGAGTATGTGTGCATTCGTTTATCGATGTCTATTATCCTTGTGGTCCGTCAAGCCATTCTGCTCGAATGACTAGGAGAAACAAACTCGAGTACCTCATCCATTTCCGTGATTGGGTCAAAGTAGTTGTATCCCGCAGATCAAAATGCCAATTCAGCTTTTGATGCTGTTCCACCTGGAGTGTTACCATCTTATGTCAAGAATGTCATGAGAATTGCACCTTCTCTTATGAATTCTTGATTCAGTGATACTTCGCCATCATTATTCATTCCTCGGTTCCGAGTTGTTGAAACCGGAATGCCGATTTAGTGAATTGTGATGTGTGAAATCAATACTCCGGAAAGCAACTCGTTGCTTGGCAGCTAGTGGACAATATCCTCACTCTTAGCGTGTTGGTTGTTAAATCATCATCCTAAGATTGATCGTGCTACCTAGTCCTTATTTCGGTGCACACTTTGATTGATGAGTTAGGATTATATCAAGTCCTCACTCATTTGATCATATCGCCTTGCCCTCAAAAGCAAGGTTGTTCTCGAGCTTAGTAACATATCGGTGGTTTGTGATTTTCCGAATATCTTCTCGGAAGTATTACCAGGTTGTCCTCGACTGTTATGTTGAGCTCGTGATCAAGTTGGTTTCTTGTGAACCACCCTTTCTCCAAGAATCTGTGTTGGATATCCCTGAGCTAGTTGGTTAAGCCAAACAACAACTTGGCGAGTTGGAGGATAAAAGCTTGCCTGACTTAGTTCGTTCCAAAGGGATATTCTTGTGTAGTGTGTGTTGAAGAAAGATGATATTTTCATCGATTGGTCCTCGTGGATCAGTTGCTGGACCTATGGTCTCATCAATCCTTTGATTTGAGTGTGGGCTATCGTCAAATCAAATCAGTACTAACGATGCTCGTAATGTTGTCTTACTCGTGATTGACCCCTCGAGCATACACCATTACATCTTTTGGTCCGACCAATACTATCACCGTGTTCACATGATGGTGGAAGTCCAAAGGATATGGAAATTCCGATGAGTTGCTTTGTTGAGCCCATCGGTAGCATTTTGTCTCCCCATGAGTCATGTTGAACATCAACCTAGTGTTGGAAACTTGTGTAAGAATTTCTTCGTGTGCCGTTCATGAAGCTTATGTTTGGATGAAAGTAGTGACTTCCTCTAATTCATGTGCATCCGGTGTAAGTTGCCGCCATGAATTTGAGAAAGGTTTGTTTTGTTTCCTCCGGAATCGTCCCAAGTCGATCATGCAGGTGCGAAGTGCTCTATGGTTTGATAGGTTGGCCGCCTCCACTCCATATGTGTTCCTAGCATACCAAGCCAGCGATTGGTTTGCTCGAGGAAAAGGAGTTGTCAGTGCGAATACTAGTTCTTGCACAAGATTCCAATATCCTCGAAGATGGTTCCCCACCTGAACATGGTAGTGTTTTGTTATAAGACTACCATGTGGTCATGCTTGTCTAGGACAGTGTGTTCACAGGTTTGTAGCGGAACCAGCTCATGTTTTGGAGCTTGCTATCGTAGTTCATATCCCGAGAATCTCGCAACGCCATCTCGTCGATTGTGTTGCAAACTTTCATTTTTCTTTCCGGACCCGATTAGTCTGGAATATCCTGGCACCAATCGGATCTGAATCTCAGGCAGATATGATGGTTGGAACATTCCAACAGTTGCATTTCGTTCCCAGCTTGCACCGTCCTTGTGCCATTTCACTATAGGCTGCCTTCTTAGTAATTCTTGTCCAGGATCATCCTCAAAAGTGGACTTACCATGGGTCCCCTCCACCTCCGATGATAAGCAAAAATCATCCATTGCGTTGTCTTCAACAAGGTAGTCCACATCATCCATTCTGGTCCGGGTGTACCATTCCTTTGCACTCCACCAAACGATCGTTGTGAATTGCCTTAGGCTGGTATGAAGAGTTTCAATGATCTTTGTATCAAAAGTAATTCTTTTTGCCACTTAAGGGAATAGTTCCTCATGTCACCTCCCCTGAGGTGCCCCGCTATTGAATCATGACAATTATTTCCTCGCCACCTTGACACCATCCATCATCTCCCTAAGCGTGGAATTGTTGCCCACTAATCAAACCTCGTCGTTTGTTATTCCTTCCTCTCGATATGTTTTGTGTCTCAACTCGAGATGTGTCACCATCCGGTCCATGAGTCGATCATGTTTACTTGATCTTCGTGAAGATCGAATCATGTAGGGTTTCCCCTTCTTTACATTGTCGTTTCGGGTGAATATCTCGAAGACGTCAAGACCAAGATGATGGAGTAAATCAACATCTTCGAGAAGGGCAAATGGATCATGAAGATTGTGATAGTTGCGACCCCCCCCCCCCCCCGCCTTTTCCTCTTACCTCACGTCTTGAATCTCGGGGCGAGATTCTTGTTTAGTGGGGGTGAGCTATCACCCAGCATCAGCCCTAGCTTGATTTTCTTGCATCCATGCATCATGTCTAAATTTCCTTTAAATTTGAATTGGGGAATTGGAGAGCCTCAGGAATCATTTAAAATAAATGATCAACATTAAAAATTGCTTCAAATGTTTCCAAGGAAATGTTCCTTTTCAGCTTTAAAAAAATATTGGCAAGAATAAAATTCAAACAAATATTTTTGGAGTGACTGAAACATTTTATTTTGGGCCTTTGAATTAATTCAATAACTATTTGCATTGGAAATATATTTTATATATAATTAATATATGTTCAATAATTACGGGACATTTTATGTGGTTTGGTATACTTTAGTTCCAAATGCACGTAATTATCTTCAGGATTTTATAAATTGGTTTAGTATTTTACTAAACTAAAATAGAGGCAAACAAAATAGAAAAGAGAAATAAAATAGAAATAAAATAGAGAGAGAGAAGGACTACCTGGCACTCACCTGGCGGCCCAGCCTCCCCCCCTGCTGGCCCAGCCCACCAGGTGCCCCCCCTGTCGCCTTCCTCCTCGTGCCAGTAGGCAGAGGAGGGACACCGCGACGCCGCCGAGCTCGCCACGCCACCAGGCTGCACTGCGTCGCCGCCACACCATGACGCCTCGCGTCATCTCCTCGGTGCCGCCCGACCCCTGGACCCCTCGCTCTCTCCCCTCTCCCTCGTTCCCCTCCTCTGCCCCGCTCTCACACGCACGGCCGAACGCCGTCGCCGCCGTTCACCATAGCCGTAGCCGCAGCCATCCCCGAGCCTCTCCGACACGCCCCCGAGCTCCGCCTAGTCTCTCTCCCCCTTCTCACTGAGCCTCCCGACACCGGAAGCCCTGCGCCCGCCAGCGCCCGCCGTCTCGCCCTCGGGTACGGAGATCCCCTTGACGTTCCGCGGGACCCCGTGTCTCCCCTGCCTCTCAGGCACCCGAGAAGAACCGCGGTGAGCCTCTGCACCGTTTCCCCCAGACCCCGTCGCCTAATTCGTCCTACAACCGCCGTCTCCACCAAAGCCGAAAACTCCCCGCCGCCGGCCATGGCGCCGCCGTGGCCAGGGCCACCCTAGCCTGCGCCCGAGCATGCTACCAAGTTCGCCGCCATCCCAGGAGCCCGCGGTGCCCTTCCGTTTCCCCTCTAGTGCACCGCAGCGTCGAGCCCGAGCTCGCCCGAGCTCCGGCGGCCGCCTAGGTCGCCGCCGGCACCGAATCCGGCCACCCCGACCTTAGCCAACCCCACCAAGAGCTTCGGCTCATCCCCAGCTCCACGTAGATAACCTCCGCGAACCATTTGGTGGCCGGAACGGCGAAAATCACTTCCGCCGCCGCGTCGGGCTTGCCGGCGGCTAGACGCCGGCAGCCAACTTTGCCTTTGACCACGAGTGGGCCATGTTTGACCCTGTTGAGCCTATGACAGGTGGGGCCAGCCCTGTTAACTAATCAGGTTTAGTTTAATTGTTAATTAGCTAAACTAATCACATCGACATGTGGGACCCGGCTGTCAGGTTTGACCGGACCGTGACCTGTTGACCATCGACGTCACATTGACGTCGGTCGATAATAACTAGTTTTCTGGATTTAATTTAATTCAGGAAATTTCAGAAAACACACCAAACTTCAAATATTCATAACTTTTAATCTGTAACTCCAAATTAAATAATTTATATATGAAAGATGATCAGAAAAATATGAAGAATCTGTTTACGGCATTTTCATGCATGATTGAACAAGTTAACCTCACTGAATAGGATGAATCATGATTAGGGCAAATTATGAAATAACATTTGGAGTTGGAGTTTAACCTTGTTTGAATTCCACTTCAATTAACTTGGCTAGCTATTGCATTAGGTGAATTCAGTACCTTAACATGACATGTCATTCATGTGAATGTGCATTGCATTAATTGTGTTCTTTCTTGTTTGCCGGTAATTGCCCCCTCTCGATAGACGACGTTCCGACGATTGTTCGATGACACTGATGAAGAACTATATTATCTTCAGAAGTGCCAGGCAAGCAAAACCCCCTTGTCCATTCCGATATAATCCCACTCTCTCGCTCCTGCTCTATTTTACTGTATTAGGACAACAACGACTCATGTGTTACTTGCTGCGGTAGCTGAACCCCTTTATCCTCTCGTGATGACATGTCATTCCACAAGAATTAGATGAAACCCACTAGCATGAGTAGGAGTTGTTTGAGCCATGTTGTGCCTACTCATTCATGCTTGTTGTCATGCCCGCCATCGCTTAGAGTTGAGTCAGTGCGATTCATCGGGAATGAATTGGAATGGTTGTGTGAACATGTCCCTCACTGTGTGTGAGCTAAGTGTGTGAACACGATTTGGTAAAGGTAGCGGTGAGAGGCCATGTAGGAGTACATGGTGGGTTGTCTCATTGCAGCCGTCCTCAGGAACTGAGTTCTATGTTTGTGATCCATGAAACAGTTACTACCACGCATTGGGATCCTTAATTGACCCTCTCGGCTTCTTAACCACCCTTGTCCTCAGTCCAGGAGTTGTAAGTAGTTTCTGGTGTTTGTAGTATGCTGGGGCCGCACGCAACGCTGACCGTAGGGGTGGGTTGTGTTGCGGTAGGCACCGTCTTGATGTGTACCGATTCGCCTGCTTGGTGTCTCGGGAACCCTGTACACATCGTTCGGGGCTGTATGGGAAACCTCGGCCGGACTCCTGCGGATGGAACCCGAATAGGCGATAATCCTGGACTTGGGACTTGAGTGTTTAGGTAGGCCGTGGCCGACACCCACGTTGGGCTTCCGCTTGAAGGTTGCCGAGTACATGTCGTGTAAACGGCGGTAAGTGGTGAGAGCGTGTGTGAAGAAGTACACCCCTGCAGGGTTAATATGATCTATTCGAATAGCTGTGTCCACGGAGAAGGACTTCTGGGTTGCCTATATCAGTTCATAGACAAGTGAAAGTGGATACTCTAAAATGCGCAAGATAAGCGTGAGTGCTATGGATGGCGTTCTCGTAGGGAGACGGGAGCCGGTCCATAGTAGTGTATTGATACGGTGAATATGTGGACTCGTGTGCGCCACCTCAAAAGAGTTACTTGCAAATGTAGTTCAGGATAGCCACCGAGTCAAAGCTGGCTTGCTGCGGTCAAACTCCACCACCCCTTTTGATAATGATGCATATATAGTTAGTTACGATGTAAGTCTTGCTGAGTACGTTTGTACTCACGTTTTCTTATTTTATGTTTTGCGAGAGACGCGTCGGTCTCGCTAGTAGTTCCTCTTGGACTTGACGTTTAGCTTGTTACCTCAGTGTACGATCTTGTGCCCTCGGCAGATCTCGGTAGATAGTCGGGCTCCTCGGCCTTCTTCATTTTAGTTGTCTGTACTTTCGAGACATGTTTAGTTTCCGCTTGTGCTTTGACTTGTATGTTTCCGAGTGTTGGGTCATGAGACCCATGTTTGTAATATCTCGCTCCTCGGAGCCTATTGAATAAATATTTGAGTCGTAGAGTTATGTTGTGATGCCATGTTGTATCTACACATATTGAGCATATTGTGTGTATGTTTGAAATGCTTGGTATGTGTGGGATCCGACAAACTAGTTGTTTAGCCTGGGCATCCTTTCATATGGGGAAATGTAGTCTCGTGCTTCTGAGCGATAGTAGTCCGCTACAGCCCGGTTCACCGGAGTCCTGCTAGCCCAGTACTACTGCTTGGACACTTGACTGGCCAGCATGTGTTTCACTTCGTTCCTATGTCTGTCCGTTCGGGGAAATGTCACGCGGTGTTATACCGGAGTCCTGTTAGCCCAGTGCTACAGCCCGAATTTATACGTTGATGACCGACATGCTCGATGTGATTCATGTATGCCTGTCCCCATAGGTTAGTGCCGCTTTGGGTTCACGACTAGCCATGTCGGCCGGGTTCTTTTGTCATATGGATGCTAGCGACACTATCATATACGTGAGCCAAAATCATAAGCGGTCCCGGGCCATGGTAAGGCGACACCCGTGGGAATACCGTGCGTGAGGTCGCAAAGTGATATGAGGTGTTACCGGCTAGATCGATGTGACTTGGAATCGGGGTCCTGACAAGGACGGAGTTGGGATGGAGGTGCAGAGCTTGAATGTTGTAGTGACGGAGGACGGAGAAGAAGAACTCAGAAAAGGGAGGCACCAGACCAGCAATGATGGCGCTCACGAAGAATGGGTAGAAGGTACTCCCCCGACCCTCAGGGGCGGAGGAGCCGGCCTTGAACGCCTCCGTTCCGTTGACGCCCTGCGCCTCCGCCATCCGGCGCACCAAGGCGAGGCTCGCCCCTGACGCATTTGGCGGGTCCATGGCAGGAGAGTACCAAGCTCCGGCCGGGGCTTGGCGAGGAGCCATGACTGGCTAGCGCACGCAGGCGGAGTGGATCTGAAGATCTTGGAAGCAGAGAGGAGAGGCTCAAGAAAGGGGATCTGAGCAGCAACTGGAGAAAGTAAAGGAGGCAAGGAAGATGCCGCTCTGTTATCAACTCACGCGGTTGCAGAGGCGGACGCGTCCAATCAACCGCCACGCGTCGCCCAAGTCCGCAGGCTGTTAGGGGCCCATGACGCAAGACTTGCCCTTTCGCCTCTGCTCGGCCAAGTTCGGGCGCGCCGTGGGCCCGGGCTCTTGTCGGTGTTCAGGGAACGGGGTCCCCGGACTTGCCTGCCCGCTGCCTGCGGCGTGGCTCAAGGAGGCCCAAAGACGGCCCATCTTCCTCAACGCAAGCTCAAGACCCTCGCGAGGGGCCAAGCCTCGCGGGGCGGACGACAAGGAGCTTCCTCAGGCACAGCCTCATCAGGCTGGCTCATGAGGAGGCGGAGAGTTCAAGGCAGGGTACCTCGCGAGTTGCCCATGACGCACGCCATGACGACCAAGGGCGCCCGGCCGGCGCCACCGGCGCCACCAGCAGATGTCCTCCTTTCCTCTTTGGTGCAAAGGGAGCAAGCGTGGCGAGAGCATCAAGCAAAGGCATCCGTTTGGTGCAACAAGACCAAGACCAGCCCAACGGCAGGAAGGAGTCATCGTGGAGCCCAAGCGAGCATCATCACCAGAGCCTTTGGCAGGCGAGGACCAACATTAGTCAGGATAAGTGTACCCGCTATTCCCCTTCAAAATGGCCAATTGTTGGCGCCCTTCCCGCTCAATATTTGGGAAGAGGCCCAGGGCCTTTGCCTATAAATAGGACTTGCCACCCCCAGGGTAGAGAGGGAGATCCGAATCCTCATCAAGAAACCAGTAGCTAGAGCGACTGAACCCCACCTAGCAGTTCATCGCACCCGCCAAGAACAGACCCTCGCGAGGCTGTTCTTCCTTGTATTGTTCCTCATCAGCCCAAGAGGCAATCCACCACACCACACACTGGAGTAGGGTATTACACCACAATGGTGGCCCGAACCAGTATAAATCTCGTGTCTCTTGTGCAGTTACGTTCAGTAGTTTAGGTCCCAGCGATTCGGCGAGGTGCGAGATGGTGGAGGGTTGGATCTCCGCGCGCACCCCAGTGTTCAAACCTCAAGGGTCTGCCAGAACCCGAAATCCGACAGAGGCCGCCTCCAAGGAGTCGGCCCGTCTTGGTACCGCCTTCTGGAGCTTAGCCGCCTTCTGGCAGCCGGCCGCTTGGGCCAGCCGGCCATCAGAAGGCGGCGCTTCATCTTGTTGTCCTGAGGGGCGCAGCCGGCCCTGATGTCTTGAAAGGCTCAGGGACTCGGGTTAGGCTTCCCGTGGCCCATTAGTCCGAGATCCACCCACCGCGGCAGGTCACCACGAATGGCCTGCGGCACAGGGGCAATGGCGGCATCAAAGTTGAAGTCGGGGAAGGAGATTTGAAGATGGCTGAAGACACGGGAGAACAAGCGCCCGAGCAGGCCCCGGCTTCTCTCTTACACAAGCTAGCAAGCCCTATCAGACCGGCTTCCAGACTTGTCACCACATCGGTGAAGAAGTTCAGGTGACTGGTGTTGTCATTTGAGTGGGGGTGTGGTGCATTCTCGTCACAGATGTAGCCCATGGCAGTATTAGCCCTGTTCCGGAGGTCCTGAAGCATGGGGGCGTGCTCGCACTCCAGCATCCGCCATTGAAGCACCTCCTCCCTATTTTTTGGCGCGATGGCCTCGGCATCATCAACCCGTTTCCGAAGAGAAAGCAGCTCGGCGCGGGCGGAGGCTAGGTCCTCCTACGCCGTGACCAGGGCGGCAGCCGTGGCCTCCTCATGCCTCTCCGCCTCATCTAACCTGGGCCTAAGAGCGGCGGTCCTACCTGCTGCCTCAGTTCCCGCAAGCTTCAGCTTCATGTCGTGCCAACCTTCAAGATCCACGCGAACCTCAGCCACCAAGCGGTCAACTTCCTCCTGGACTCTGGCCTCGCGAGCACCGACAACATCTTCCGCCTGGGCAACTTGACGCTCCCTCGTCTCCAGTTGCTCAAGCTCAAGGCTACGCTCCAAGGCTTCCAGAGCCAACGCCTCCTCGTGCTTCCGGACCTCCTCTTCCTCGCCAAGCGTCCCCCTCAGCGACGCAAGGGCGGCTCTGCGCGCCTCCACGTCCAGGCTTGAAGCTCGCATGCGCGCTTCTCCGTAGCCTCGTGATGGCGGTCAGCCTCGCGAGCCTCCTCCAAGGCTCATGAGCAAGCCTCACGGGAAACCTTGAGGGACGCCTCAGCCTTTGCATTATCAAGATCACACTGGTAGTGGCCAAGGTTGATGGCCACCCTCGGCTTACGTTGTTCCTCCACCAGCCGAAGACCCTCAGCCTCAAGGCGCGAGTCGACAACTGCGAGTTCTTCACCGAGTCGGCTCATCGCCCCCATCGCCTCCTGGAAGAGCTCATGACGAACGATGCTCCGCCCGCACTCGAACTCTAACGCACGCCCCTCCTCTTCCTCTGCCATGGGGGCTGCAGGCGGGACGTGAAGCGGCGCACCCCCTCTCAGCAGGGGGCTGGGGGTGGTGCTGCTCCAGGTGCTGGCCCGACCTCACGAGGAGCCCCGGCCGGTCAGGGCCCGCTGCTTGAAGAGGTGATGAAGGTCGAAGCCAACCAGCTGCTATCCATAATCAGAGGAGGAGTCCGGGGAACGCCCGCCAAGCTCCAAGCCATACCATGGAGAAAGGGCAATGGAGCCGCAGATTCAAAGCGCCAGGGAGGTGAGCGCACCCCCTCGGCCGGCTCAGCTCCAGGCGTGGCATGCAGGCTCGGATGCTCAAGGCTGACGGGGGTGCCGAGGATGGCGGGGATTGCTTCTCGGGGGACTCAACGGTCCTGGCAGAAGGGGCCTGAAGAGCCAGCGTCAGGAAGGAAAGCAAAAATCAAGAGAACGCAAGGTGCAGTACTTACTCGTCGACGATGGTGTACCTTTGTTGCTTCAACGGCCCGAAGATGCCGCTGCCGCTCGGAGATCCTTTCCCCCTGCGGAGTTCCTCGAAGTCCACACAAAGCCGACCGAAGCACTGAACGTGGCAGCCAGTGCGGGGTGCAGCCGGAGAAGTGCTCGAGGGAACAATTTCAGGGGTGCCTAGTTGCGGAGAACAGTCGGGCGCCGTCTCACCGCGACCTCCCAAGGCCTTTGAAGTTTCGGTTTCGGGAGCCACCTGCTGCATCATCTCAGCGACCAGCGTCCCAGAATCACGGTTTCCTGAGGACGACGCCCCAGGTGCCCCAGGCGGCATCCGCACATCGGCACTCATGCCACCAGCCAGTGGCGGCGCTCGTCCCCCTGCACCCACATCTGGGGCGAGCTCGGCGCCATGGAGATGAAGCGGGCGGGGTGCAGGTCATATTGGAGAGGAGGGGTAGAGTCTCGAGAAAGCAGAGGAATTGGGGAAAGCAAGGCGTGTGCGATGGAAGAATAACTGTGTAGGTTGCGGGGGCCGCCTAGCCAGGCGGATTCCAAGGCAGCATGGGGAAGTGGAGACGCCCACGTCCAATCAACCGCCACGCGTCGACCAGGGCCACAGGCTTTTGGGGCCCGCGGTGCTACTCGCTTGACCTTTGTCTTCACCTCAAAGCCAAGCACAAGCGCGCCTTGGGCCCGGGGGCTACTGTCGGTGTTCTGGGAACGGGGGTCCCCAGACATGCCTGCCTGCGGCCCATGGCGTGGCTGTGCTGCAGGCCTGTATGGCCAATCTTCATCAACAAGACACTCAAGACCCTCGCGAGAGGCCAAGCCTCGTGGGGCGGATGACGCAAGACCTCCTCAGGAGTTGCCTCACCAGGCTGCCCCACGAGGAGCGGAGAAATCAAGGCAGGGCAAACCTCGCAAGGCTCTCGTGACGTGAGCCGTGGCGATCAAGATCAGGCGGGCGCCAGTGCGTGCAGTGTCCTTGCTTCCTCTTTGGTGCGATGGGGGCAAGCGCAGGCGCGGAGTACCGAGGCATCAAGCAAAGGTTTCCTTATCAGTGCAACGAGACCAAGACCAGCAGGACGGCAGGACGGAGGTCACCATGGAGCCCAAGATGTCGTCACCACCAGAGCCTTTTGCAGGCAAAGACCGCTTTTGTCAAGATAAGTTGTACTAGCTGTCCCGTTTTGAATTGGACATTGTTGGCTCCCTTCCCGCTCAATATTTGGGGAGAGGACCAGGGCCTATATAAGTAGAGCTAGCCACCACCGTAGGGACAACTCATCTGGGACTATATCCACTCCATCCACACACCCACGGGTTCGCAGAGCGCAAGAACACCTCACCCTCAGGAGGCTGTTCTTACCCTTGCATTGTTCATCATCAGCCCAAGAGGCAATCCATCCACCATCACACTGGAGTAGGGTATTACACCGCAACGGTGGCCCGAACCAGTATAAATCTTGTATTCTTTGTGTTGTGAGTTCGTCGAGTTCGTCCGCGAGATCTTAGCGAGCTAGGGCATGGATCGGTAGGGAGGAAATCTTCGCGCGCACCCAAGTGTTCGAACCTTGAGGGTTTTGCCGGAACCCGAGATCCGACACGGGGGCTGGAGCAGAACTCATCTCGCCCACTTAGGACAAGCTCTACTACGTTGTGCAGCTCTGCTTTCAGCAGGGCGAGAAGGTCTCCTACAACATCGCAGAATACGAATGTCACAGCCCTAGAATTGTTTGCAATTTTGTGCCACAAGCATCCATGCATCTTTTCTAAATTACTTCTTTAATTTGAAATGGGGAATAATAAACCCTAGCAGCAAATGGAATTCAACCAGGTTCAAACTTAAATCTTTTCAATAATCCCAAACTGCCTTTAGAAATGTTCATCATTTTTGAAATTGTCCAGCACCTCTGACGAAAATGATGCACATATTTTTAGGCCATTCTAGATTTTTGAATTAATTCATATTGTATTTGCATTAGGGAATTTAAATGATATAAAATATTTTAAATGCTCAAATAATCATAAAATAAAATGTTTACTATTGGATATATTCTAAACAGTAGCCATGACTAGTTTCATGATTTTCGGAAATGCCCTGGCATTTTTATTAAAGCCCCGAAGTTACAGAAATAATAGAAAACAGGAAATAATAAAAAGGGAAGGAACTTACCTGGGCTTACCTCATCTGTGCAGCCACCTGGCGGCCCAAGTGGCTGGCCCAGCCCACCACCGCCACCTCCCCTGTCGTCTTCCTCCTTTGCCAGGAGGACAGGCGCGTGCCCGACGCGCGCGCACCGCCATGCGCCACCTCCTGCTTGCCGCCCGCGCCGCTGGTCGTCTGGATGACCTCCACATCGTCGCCCCGACCCCCTGGACCCCTCCATTCGCCCCCAACTCCTCTCCCTCGCCCAACCGCCATGGTCGAAACCTCCATGGACGCGCCGTTGTAACCCCACGCCCACAGCCACTCCCTCGCTCCATCTCTGCCTCCCCGAGGTCCGTATCATCTCCAGCTTCATCGTCGACGAGCCAAGCCTCGCCGGATGCCCTGCAGCACCGCCCCCGATGCCTTCTTCTTCCTCGGGTCACCGAGATCGCCTCCGCCGCCGTGCTCGCTCCTGCCCCTCCCCGAGCTCACCGACTCGCTCGTCGTGTTCTACGTGAGCTTCTAATCATCCTCCCCCTCTTTGTTCTCTCTCTTGCACGCCGTAGCCGCCTCGCCCCTCTCGCCCGACTGCACTGCCGCCTGCACTCGCCGCCGACACGACTCCGGCGACCATTTGGTCCGGGCGTCGTGTCCAACATGCTCGCCGCCTCGCGTAGCTGCTGTAGGTGCCACGAACGTGATACCACGGCCACTACAGCCCCGTAGCCACAAACACCCGAACACCGGCGCCGCCCCGAGCTCGTTTTCGGTGAGCTCCGGCCGTACCCGCTACTGCCGAATGCCTTCCTGGATGCGGGCGAGCCCCAGCTCCCCGCGCGTGCTCTCGGCCGCCCATTTGGTCGCCGGAGACGCAAACCCGAGCCCCTCCACCGCGTCTGGCCTCGCCGGCGTCATGTCGCCGGTGGGTTTGACCCCGCTGACCGTTGACTGGGTGGGCCCGTTTGACCCTGGGTCACTGACGTGTGGGCCACCCTTGTTAATTATTAGTTAGGTTAGTTTAGCGCTAATTAACCTAGATTAGTGCTTAACCTAACACTAACTAACTCTATTTAGTTAGTTAACTAACAACTGGCACGTGGGTCCCATAGGTCAGGTTTGACCCGGCCGACCCAGTTGACCGCTGACATCACAGTGACACGATGCTGACGCAGTTAATTATTTTCTGGATTTATTCTTATTCAGGAAATTCAAGAAAATAGAGCTAACTTCTAAAAATCATAGAAATTAATATGTAACTCCAAATGCAAAGTGTTATATATGAAAAATGATCAGAAAAATCCAATCTATACATCTGTACCATTTTCATGCATGTTTGAGCAACCTAAAGCTACTATATATGACAATCTGAATTAATGGCATTTGAAACGTCATATATGGAGTCTGAATTTGAATCTTAGATTCAAACCAACTCCATTTAATCTGCAGCTAGTTGCATTAGCTCAAACCACAACATCATGCATCATATTGTGCATTGCATTGATTGTGTTCTTCTTTGTTTGCCGGTGTTTGTCCCCTCTCGATAGACGTGGTTCCGACGATGAGTTCGATGACACCGATGAAGAACTATATTATCTTCGGAAGTGCCAGGCAAGCAAAACCCCCTTGTTCATTCCGATACAATCCTACTCTCTCGCTCCTGCTCTCTTTTACTGCATTAGGGCAACAAAGACTCATGTGTTACTTGCTGCGGTAGCTGAACCCTTTTCCTCTGCATGACCTGTCATTGCCACGGTAAATAGATGAAACCCACTAGCATGAGTAGGAGTTGTTTGAGCCCTGTTGTGCCTACTCATTCATGCTTGTTTGTCATGCCTGCTACTGCTTAGATTTGAGTCAGGTGTGATTCATCGGGGATGAATCGGAGGTGTGTGGACATGTCCTACTGTTGAGAGCTAAGTGTGTGAACACGATTCGGTAAAGGTATCGGTGAGAGGCCATGTAGGAGTACATGGTGGGTTGTTTCATTGAAACCGTCCTCAGGAACTGAGTTTTGTGTTTGTGATCCATGAACAGTTACTACCACACATTGGGATCCTTAATTGACTCTCTCGGCTTCTTAACCACCCTTGTTCTCTATCCAAGAGTTGCAACTAGTTTCTGGTGTTTGTAGGATATGTGTTGGAGGCCGTGCGTAGCGCTGACCCTAGGGGTGGGCTATGATGCGGTAGATACACCGTGGCACGGTGTACTGGGCGCCCGTTTGGTGCCTCGGGACCCTGCTCACATCGTTCGGGGCCGTATGTGGAAACCTCGGCCGGACTCCCTGCGGATGGAACCTGAATGGGCGATAAACTTGGACTAGAGACTTGAGTGTTTAGGTAGGCCGTGGCCAACACCCTCGCCAGGCTTCCGCTTGAAGGTTGCCGAGACACATGACGTGTACATGGCGGTAAGTGGCGAGAGCGTGTGTGAAGAAGTACACCCCTGTAGGGTTAACATCATCTATTCGAATAGCCATGTCCGCGGTAAAGGACTTTTGGGTTGCCTATATCAGTTCATAGACAAGTGAAAGTGGATACTCTAAAATGCGCAAGATAAGCGTGAGTGCTATGGATGGCGTTCTCGGAGGTAGACGGGAGCGGATCCATAGTGGTGTATTGATTGGTGAATATGTGGACTCGTGTGCGCCACCTCAAAAGAGTTACTTGCATACGTAGTTTAGGATAGCCACCGAGTCAAAGCTGGCTTGCTGCAGTTAAAATCCACCACCCCCTTTGTTCATGCCGATGCATATGTAGTTAGTTATGATGTAAGTCTTGCTCGGTACATTTGTACTCACGTTTGCTTAATTTAAGTTTTGCAGAGAGACTTCATTCTCGCTAGTAATTCCGCGTGGACTTCGATGTTTAGCTTGATACCTCTGGTACGATCTTGTGCCCTCGGCAGGATCTGGTAGATAGTCGGGCTTCTAAGCCTTTTTCATTTGTAGATGTCTGTACTCAGACATGTTTAGCTTCCGCATGTGCTTGGATTTGTATGCTCTGAATGTTGGGTCATGAGACCCGTGTTTGTAATATCTCGCTCCTCGGAGCCTAATGAATAAATACTTGAGTCGTAGAGTTATGTTGTGATGCCATGTTGTATTTACACATATTGAGCATATTGTGTGTATGTTTGAAATGCTTGGTATGTGTGGGATCCGACAATCTAGTTGTTTATCCTTGGCAGGCTCTTTTATGGGGAAATGTAGTCTAGTGCTTCCTTGAGCCATAGTATTCCGCTACAGCCCGGTTCACCGGAGTCCTGCTAGCCCAGCACTACTGCTCAGGACGCTTGACTGGCCGGTATGTGTTTCACTTTGTTCTGTGGTTCGTCCCTTCGGTGAAATGTCACGCGGTGACATCCGAGTCCTGCCTAGCCTGCTACAGCCCGGGTTCGAAGTCTGTTAGCCCGATGCTACAGCCCGGATTCACACGCTGGCCGACCGACATGCTCGAAGTTGATTCATGTATGCCTGTCCCCATGGGTTAGTGCCGCATTGGATTCACGACAAGCCATGTCGGCCCGGGTTCTCTGTCATATGGATGCTAGCGACACTATCATATACGTGAGCCAAAAGGCGCAAAAGGTCCCGGGCCATGGTAAGGCGACACCCGTGGGAATACCGTGCGTGAGGCCGCAAAGTGATATGAGGTGTTACCGGCTAGATCGATGTGACTTGGAATCGGGTCTGACAGCTTTGCTATCGAACTGAGCTGCTGTGAGGATTACGAAGCCAAACCGGTCGAAGTTGTGTCTAGAAATGCTTTAGTTATGTAAGGGAATTGATTGTGGAAGGGAACGTAAGGCTCTTTTTACTCCTTATACCTCATGGCCTTCTGGTCTGAGTCATCCTCTTCTCTTCTACGGGGATTAAGAACTAGGCCTTCTCATCTATCTATCAGGATGGCGTGTTACTAATCCATAGACTTATAGAATTGATAGTTCCAAATCTCAGTTCAGTTTTACTACTTTCGTATGTTCATAGCTGGTCTCATAAAAATGATCAGAAAAATCCAATCTATACATCTGTACCATTTTCATGCATGTTTGAGCAACCTAAAGCTACTGTATATGACAATTTGAATTAATGGCATTTGAAATGTCATATATGGAGTTTGAATTTGAATCTTAGATTCAAACCAACTCCATTTAATCTGCAGCTAGTTGCATTAGCTCAAACAACAACATATTGCCATGTCATGATCATGCATCATATTGTGCATTGCATTGATTGTGTTCTTCTTTGTTTGCCGGTGTTTGTCCCCTCTCGATAGACGTGGTTCCGACGATGAGTTCGCTGACACCGATGAAGAACTGTCAAAGCCCCAGATCAGCCCTTGCTTGACTTTGCTTGCTCATCATGTGATCATGTTTAAATTCCTAAGAAACTTGATATGCGGATGTTGAAACCCTAGCACCAAATAAATTCAACTAGGGTCAAAATAAAATCTTTTTCATTGAACCCAAAATGCCCTTCATAAATATTCACCATCTTTGGTCCTGGCTAAACCCCCTGCCAAAAATGGTTTCATATTTTTGGAGGCCATTCTGGATTTTTGCACCAAGCCATAAGTATTTGCATTTGGGCGATTTAAATCCTATAAATATTTTAAAATGCCGAAATAATCTTGAAGGTATTTTTAGGCTGTTGAAAATATTTTCAAATGTGCCTCCGAATATTTTCAGGTTTTTCCTAATTGGGATAGTATTTCTACTATTTCAAAACACATAACAGAAACAAATAAACAGAAAACAGAAAGCAGAGAGAGAAAAGATACCTCGCATCCACCAAAGCCCGCCTGGCGGCCCAAGTTGCCAGCCCAGCCCACTGGCCTGGCACTGTAGCCCAGCCCACCAGGGGCGCCTCCCTGTCATCTTCCACCTCCTGCCAGTAGGCAGGAGGGCGTGGTCGCAGGCGCGCATTACGCGCTCGACCACCTCCTTCTTCCCGCCGCTTCCACGCAGCGTTCGACGATGCCAAGCACCCCCCGGCCTCTCTCTCCCTCACCCGTGGTCTCTCCCCTCTCCTGGACCTCTTCCTCTCACCCACCCGAACGGGTCCGTCGCCGCCGACAAGCACCACCGCGGCCACCGGCCTCCACACGTATCTCCGACGCGCCAAGAAGCTCCTGCATCGTCCCCCTCATCTTCAAGACCGAGCCACGCGAGCCCGGACGCCCTGCATCGCCGGCAACATCACCATCTTCCTCCTCCACCACCCTGGATCACCGACGTCGATTGGTCGCCGTCCGGCCTCCCCCGAGCTCGCTGACGTCTCCAAACTACGCGGGGTGAGCCCCTCTTCGTTTCGCCTCTATCCTCGCCGCCTCAAGACGTCCTCTTCTAGCGCTAGCGCCGCCGTGCCCGAAGCTCGCCGCCTCCCTGCCAGGTCGTTGTCGTGGCCACAGCCGCCTCCGCCCGCTTTTGAGCTTCCAGCCGTGCTAGTTGAGCTCGCAGGAATCCGTAGCACTGCCCAGTGGTGCAAATGTGCACCGTGGACTCGTCCCGCACAATGTCGTGGCTCTGTCGCCGCTGAACCTCGTCGCCGGCGAGATTCCAGCCGCTCTGTGACCTCCTGTCTGGTCCATCAGATGCGCGAGAGCAAGAGCTCATGCTCGGTGCCTCCCGAGCGACAAACCACAACCCCTAGCATGTTTCCGGCGATCCTCCGCCGCGGTTTGAGGTCGCCGCCGGCCGAACTCCGGTGTACTGACGTGGCGCCGTCATTAGGGGCTAATCACCCTGCTAACGAAACCATGTTACGCTGACAGTGGGCCCCGTGCCCTAATTAACCCCGGATTTATTCTCTGTTTAGTTTAGGTTAATACAGCCGGCCCCACTTGTCAGTTTGACCCTGCCACGTCAACGTTGACCTGGACCCACTGGTCAACCTCTGTTCCTGCCCTGTTACACTGACGTGTGGACCCCACATGTCAGGTTTGACCCGGACCAGCCCCTGTTGACCTGCTGACATCACAGTGATGCAATGCTGACGCAGTAAAGCATTTTCTGGATTTAAGTTTATTCAGGAAAATTCCAGAAAATAGTGCTAACTTCTAAAAATCTTAGAAATTCAACCATAGTTCAGAATGAAATAATTTATATATGAAAAATGATCAGAAAATCCAATCTATCCATCTAAACCATTTTCATGCTTGTTAGAACAACTTATGGCTGCTGTTTAGGCCAAATCATTTAAATGGCATTTAAACTCTCACATATGGAGTTTGATTTTGAACCTAGGGTTCAAACCAACTCCATTTAACATGTTGCTAGTTGCATTAGCTCAAAACACAGCATATTGACATGGCATGATCATGCATCATATTGTGCACTGCATTGATTGTGTTTCCCTTCTCTGTTGCCGGTGTTTGTCCCCTCTCGATAGACGTATTCTGACGATGAGATCGATGACACCGATGAGGAGTTATACTATCTTCAGAAGTGCCAGGCAAGCAAAACCCCCTTGTTCATTCTGATATAATCCCACTCTCTCGCTCCTGCTTTATTTTACTGCATTAGGAGAACAACGACTCATGTGTTACTTGTTGCGGTAGCTGAAACCCCCTTGTTCATTCTGATATAATCCCACTCTCTCGCTCCTCGGAGCCTAATGAATAAATACTTGAGTCGTAGAGTTATGTTGTGATGCCATGTTGTATTTACACATATCGGGCATATTGTGTGTATGATTGAAATGCTTGGTATGTGTGGGATCCGACAACCTAGTTGTGTATCCTTGGTAGCCTCTCTTATGGGGAAATGTAGTCTAGTGCTTCCTTGAGCCATAGTAGTCCGCTACAGCCCGGTTCATCGGAGTCCTGCTAGCCCAGCACTACTATTCAGGGCACTTGAGTGGCTGGCATCTGTTTCACTTTGTTCCTGTGTCTGTCCCTTCGGGGAAATGTCACGCGGTGACATCCGGAGTCCTTCCTAGCCTGCTACAGCCCGGGTTCCCGGAGTCCTGTTAGCCCAGTGCTACAGCACGGATTCACACGCTGCTGACCTACATGCTCGATGTGATTCATGTATGCCTGTCCCCGTGGGTTAGTGCCGCTTTGGGTTCACGACTAGCCATGTCATCCCGGGTTCTCTATCATATGGATGCTAGCGACACAATCATATACGTGAGCTAAAAGGCGCAAACGGTCCCGGGCCATGGTAAGGCTACACCCGTGGGAATACCCCGCGTGAGGCCGCAAAGTGATATGAGGTGTTACCGGCTAGATCGATGTGACTTGCAATCGGGGTCCTGACAGCTTTGGTATCGAGCTTTGTTGCTGTCAGAGGATTACCAAGACAAACTGGGTCAAGTTGTGTCTAGAAATGGTTTAGTTATATAAGGGAATTGATTGTGGAAGGGAACGTAAGGCTCTTTTTACTCCTTATACCTCATGGCCTTCTGATCTGAGTCATCCTCTTCACTTCTACAGGGATTAAGAACTAGGCCTTCTCATCTATCTATCAGGATGATGTGTTACTAATCCATAGACTTATAGAATTGATAGTTTCAAGTCTCAGTTCAGTTTCTACTACTTTCAGTATGTTATCAGTTGAACCAGAACCTTGATATGATTTTGTTAAGTGACTATGCAAATCCTTGTAAATGTCTCAAATCTTTTCTGAGCATTTACAGCCGTTATGCTGTCCGAGTCATCCCAGGTCTCTAAATAGTCTGATGCATTTGCAAATCCTTTCTTTCCGTTCCCGTTGTCCTTTTGGGTCAGAATAAGCACACTAATCGGCGAGTTGAGGTACTCTGTTGCCTCGACATATATGTTGGAACTATCAGTATGACCATAGGTGTCTTAGAGGATCATCTAGTAACCTAGCCATGCTTTGTATCCCCAGTGTGATGATTCTGGCCACCATTCTCGAAATCATCCCGTGATGCCATCTAGTAGTAGGTATTCTTCTCTTGGGTTCTTGACCCAAGATTCACCCTACTTACTTCATGTTGATAGTGTTTGCTAGTTCCTTTAGGATATTAGTAACCTTTGAAATAGTCCTCGAGGTTCGTGGTATTTCCTTCTTCCAAATACAATGAACTACATATGGTAGAAGTTCTTTGAACCAAAAGATCACAACCAGAGTGCTCTTGATGAGTTCTCCATTCTGCATTGTGAATCTGCCAGTCCTACCTTTCGGCATTGGTTGTCCGGAAGAAATGTTGAGCTTTGCTCGACATACTAATCTATGCATCCACAACTCAGAAAATTATATGTTCCTTGAGTTGTTCTTCTTCAGTTGTATCCCGACCATCCTCTATCAGCTGATAGCCAAGAGTATGTGTGCATTTGTGTTCATCGATGCCCTTTTATTCTTGTGGTCCGTCAAGCCATTCTATTCCGGAATGACTAGGAGAAACAAACTCCAGTACCTCATCCATATCCAGGATTGGGCCAAAGTAGTTGTGTTCTGCAGATCAAATGCCAATCCAGCTTTTGCTCTGTTCTATCCTGAAGTATTATCGTCTTATGTCAAGAATGTCATGAGAATTCCACCAACTCTTATGAATTCTTGTTGCAGTGATACCTCTCGCCATCATTGCTCATTCCCCGGTTCCGTGTTGTCATAACCGGAATGCTGGCAAGTGAGTCGTGATGTGTGTAATCAATACTCCTAGCAACTCTGTTGCTTGGTAGTTAATGGACAATATTATCATTCTTAGCGTGTTGGTTATTAAATCATCATCCTAAGATAGATCGTTCCACCTAGTCCATTTTCCTGGTGCACACTTCGATTGATGAGTTAGGATCTTGTCAAGCCCTCGCTCATTTGATCATATCATCTTGCCCTCAAAAGCAAGATTGTTCTCGACCTTAGTCACATACCGGTGGTTCGTGATTTTCTGAATATCTTCTCGAAAGTATTACCAGGTTGTCCCCTGACTGTTATGTTGAGCTCGTGATCAAGTTGGTTTTCTCTAAACCAGCCATTCTCCAAGAATCTGTGTTGGATACCCCTGAGCTAGTTGGTTAAGCTAAACAACAACTTGGAGACTTGGAAGATGAAAGCTTGTCCGACTTAGTTCATTCTAAGAGATATTTTGTATGTGTGTTAAAGAAAGGTGATGTCTTCATTGATTGATCCTCGCGATCAATTGCTGGACCTATCATCCTAACCAAAACTTTGATTTGAGTATGGGCTATCACCAAATCAAATCAGTACCATCGATGTTCGTAATGTTGTCTTACTCGTGGTTGATCCCTCGAGCATACACCATTACATCCTTTGGTCCGACCAATGCTATCACCGTGTTCACATGATGGTGGAAGTCGATGATATGGAAATTCCGATGAGTTCTTTGTTGAGCCCATTAGCAGCATTTTGTCTCCCCATGAGTCATGTTGAACATCAACCTAGTGTTGGAAACTTGTGTAAGCATTTCTTCGTGTTTCGTTCATGAAGCATATGTTTGGATGAAAGTAGTGACTTCCTCTAATTCATGTGCATCTGATGCAAGTTGCCGCCGTGGATTCGAGAAAGTCAATGTCGCTTCTTTTGGAATCATCCCAAATCGGTCATGCATACGTTAAGTATTCTGTGGTTCGGAGACTTGCAACCTTCGTTCTATATGTGTCCCTAGCACACCAAGCCACTGATTGATTTGTTCAAGGAAAAGGAGTTGTTGTGCAAATCCTAGGTCATGCACAAGACTTCGTTACCCTAGATGATGGTTCCCCACCTTAACTCTGTAGTGTTTTATCATAAGACTACTATGTGGTCATGCTTGTCTAGGACAGCGTGTTCACATGCGTTTAGCAGAACCAGCTCAAGTTTTGGAGCTTGCTATCTTAGTTCATTCCTCGAGAATCTCGCAACGCCTTCTCGTCGAATTGTGTTGCAAACTTTCGTTTCAGACATGTTGAGTCTGAAGTATCCTATTACCAATCGGATCTGAATCTCAGGAAGATATGATGGTTGGAACATTCCCAACAGTTGCATCTTGTTCCCAGCTTGCACTGCCATTGTGCCAATCCCCCATGGGCTGCCTTTCTCTGTAGTTGCTGTCCGATATTATCTTCAAAAGTGGACTTACCATGGGTCCCCTCCACCTCCGATGATAAGCAAATCATCCCTTGCGTTGTCTTCAACAAGATAGTCCACATCATCCATTCTAGTCCGGGTATGCCACCACTTTGTACTCCGCCAAACGATTGTTGTGAATTGCCTTAGGCTGGTATAAAGAGTTTCCATGATCTCTGAATCAAAAGTAATTCTTTTTGCCACTTAAGGGAATAGTTCTTCAATTCACCTTCCCTGAGGTCCCCCGTTTTGAAATCATGGCAATTTCCCTCGCTACTTTGAAACCCTCGTCAAATTGTTTCTTCTGTCGCTCCTGATGCATATTTTGCCTCTCAGCTCCAGAGATGTTTCTATGTCTCATTCCGTGAGTCGATCTTGTGATCTTTAAGATGATCCTAAATCGCTCGAACCTCAAGAAGAACGATTCTTCTAAAATCCTCCCTTTCTTCTCGTTGTCTTGTTGGATGTAGTTCTCAAAGCAAGACATCGAGATCAAGGTGATGCAATGAGTCATTAACCTCAAGAACATCTGGATCGTGAAGACCGTGTTAGCTTATGACCCCTTTGTCTTCTTATCTCACGACTTGAATCTCGGGACGAGATTCTCGTTTAGTGGGGGTGAGCTGTCACAGCCCCAGATCAGCCCTTGCTTGACTTTGCTTGCTCATCATGTTATCATGTTTATATTCCTAAGAAACTTGAAATGGGGATGTTGAAACCCTAGCACCAAATAAACTCAACTAGGGTCAAAATAAAATCTTTTTAATTGAACCCAAAATGCCCTTCATAAATATTCACCATCTTTGGTCCTGGCTAAACCCTCTGCCAAAAATGGTTTCATATTTTTGGAGGCCATTCTGGATTTTTGCACCAAGCCATAAGTATTTGCATTTGGGCAATTTAAATCCTATAAATAATTTAAAATGCACAAACAATCTTGAAGGTATTTTTAGGCTGTTGAGAATATTTTCAAATGTGCCTCTGAATATTTTCAGGTTTTTCCTAAATGGGATAGTATTTCTACTATTTCAAAACACATAACAGAAACAAATAAATAGAAAACAAGCAGAGAGAGAGAGAAGTTACCTGGCATCCACCAAAGCCACTTTGGGCGGCCAAGTGGCCAGCCCAGCCCACCGGCTCGCAGCATCAGAGCCCAGCCCACCAGGGCGCCTCCTGTCGTCTTCCACCTCCCGCCAAGAGGCGGAGGGCGGTGGTCAGCTGCCGCGCACACGCGCCCGGCCACCTCCTGCTTCCCGCCGCTGCCCGACGCATCTGGACGATGCCACGCAACCCCGCGGCCTCTCTCTCCCTCACCCGTGGTCTCTCCCCTCTCCTGGAACTCTTCCTCTCACCCACCCGAACGGGTTCGTCGCCGCCGACAAGCACCACCGCGGCCACCGGCCTCCACACGTATCTTCGACGCGCCAAGAAGCTCCGCCATCGTCCCCCTCATCTTCACGACCGAGCCACGCGAGCCCGGACGCCCTGCATCACCGGAAACATCACCATCTTCCTCCTCCACCACCCTGGATCACCGATGTCGATTGGTCGCCGTCCGGCCTCCCCCGAGCTCGCTGACGTCTCCAAACTACGCGGGGTGAGCCCCTCTTCGTTTCGCCCCTATCCCGTCGCCGCTTCAAGACGTCCTCTAGCGCTTAGCGCCGCCCGTGCGGCTTCGCCGCCGCCCTGCCAGTCGTTGTCGTAGCCTGACCGCCTCCGCCCGCTTTTGAGCTTGCAGCCGTGCTAGTTGAGCTCCCAGGAGTCCGTAGCACTGCCCAGTGGTGCAAATGGTGCACCGTAGACTCGTCCCACACAACGTTCCGGCCGCTCTGTGACCTCCTGTCTGGTCCATCAGATGCGCGAGAGCAAGAGCTCATGCTCGGTGCCTCCCGAG
Source organism: Aegilops bicornis (assembly GCA_021605145.1). NCBI lineage: Eukaryota > Viridiplantae > Streptophyta > Magnoliopsida > Poales > Poaceae > Aegilops > Aegilops bicornis. The sequence goes on along the minus strand of CM038672.1, from coordinate 550,496,319 downwards.
CGACAAACCGCAGGCCCTAGCATGTTTCCGGCGATCCTCCGCCACGGTTTGAGGTCGCCGCCGGCCAAACTCCGGCGTACTGACGTGGCATTGTCATTAGGGGCTAATCACCCTGCTAACTAAACCATGTTACGCTGACAGTGGGCCCCGTGCCCTAATTAACCCCGGATTTATTCTCTGTTTAGTTTAGATTAATACAGCCGGCCCCACGTGTCAGTTTGACCCTGCCACGTCAATGTTGACGTGGACCCACTGGTCAGCCTCTGTTCCTGCCCTGTTACACTGACGTGTGGACCCCACATGTCAGGTTTGACCTGGACCAGCCCCTGTTGACTTGCTGACATCACAGTGATGCAATGCTGACGCAGTAAAGCATTTTCTGGATTTAAGTTTATTCAGGAAAATTCCAGAAAATAGTGCTAACTTCTAAAAATCTTAGAAATTCAACCATAGCTCAGAATGAAATAATTTATATATGAAAAATGATCAGAAAAATCCAATATATCCATCTGTACCATTTTCATGCATGTTAGAACAACTTATGGCTGATGTTTATGCCAAAACATTTAAATGGCATTTAAACTCTCACATATGGAGTTTGATTTTGAACCTAGGGTTCAAACCAACTCCATTTAACGTGTTGCTAGTTGCATTAGCTCAAAACACAGCATATTGACATGTCATGATCATGCATCATATTGTGCACTGCATTGATTGTGTTTCCCTTCTCTGTTTCCGGTGTTTGTCCCCTCTCGATAGATGTATTCTGACGATGAGATCGATGACACCGATGAAGAGTTATACTATCTTCAGAAGTGCCAGGCAAGCAAAACCCCCTTGTTCATTCCGATATAATCCCACTCTCTCACTCCTGCTTTATTTTATTGCATTAGAACAACAATGACTCATGTGTTACTTGCTACGGTAGCTGAACCCCTTTATCCTCTGCATGACCTGTCATTCCACAGTAATTAGATGAAACCCACTAGCATGAGTAGGAGTTGTTTGAGCCCTATTGTGCCGACTCATTCATGCTTGTTTGTCATGCCTACTACTGCTTAGAGTTGAGTCAGGTCTGATTCATCGGGAATGAATTGGAATGGTGTGTGAACATGTCCTACTGTATGTGAGCTAAGTGTGTGAACACGATTTGGTAAAGGTAGCGGTGAGAGGCCATGTAGAAGTACTTGGTGGGTTGTCTCATTGAAACCGTCCTCAGGAACTGAGTTATGTGTTTGTGATCCATGAACAGCTACTACCACGCATTGGAATGCTTAAGTGCCCCTCTCGACTTATTAATCAACTCGATCTCTGTCCAGGAGTTGCAACTAGTTTCTGGTGTTTGTAGGATATGTGTTGGGGGCCGTGCGTAGCGCTGACCCTAGGGGTGGGCTATGTTGCGGTAGATACACAAAGGCACAGTGTACCAGGACGCCCGTTTGGTGCCTCGGGAACCCTGCTCTCATCGTTTGGGGCCGTGGCGACACCCGGCGGATCTCCTTGCGGATGGAACCCGAATAGGCGATAAACCTGGACGAGAGACTTGAGTGGTTAGTCAAGTCGTGGCCGACTCCCTCGCCAGGCTTCCTCTTGAAGGTTGCCGAGATACACGACGTGTAGATGGTGGTAAGTGGCGAGAGCGTGTGTGAAGAAGTACACCCTGCGGGGTTAACATCATCTATTCAATAGCCGTGTCATGCAAAGGACTTCTGGGTTGCCTATAACAGTTCATAGACAAGTGAAAGTGGATACTCTAAAATGCGCCAAGATAAGCATGAGTGCTATGGATGGCGTTCTCGTAGGGAGACGGGAGGCGGATCCATAGTGGTGTATTGATATGGTGAATATGTGGACTCGTGTGCGCCACCTCAAAAGAGTTACTTGCGGTCGTAGTTCGGGATAGCCACCGAGTCAAAGCTGGCTTGTCAAGTTAAACTCCACTACCCCCTTTGTTGATACCGATGCATATGTAGTTAGTTCTGATGTAAGTCTTGCTGGGTACATTTGTACTCACGTTTGCTTATTTTATGTTTTGCAGAGAGACGTCAGTTTCGCTAGTAGTTCCGCGTGGACTTCGACGTTTAGCTTGATACCTCAGCTACGATCTTGTGCCTCGGCAGGATCTGGTAGATAGTCAGGCTTCCAAGCCTTTTTCATTTGTAGATGTCTGTACTCAGACATGTTAAGCTTCCGCTTGTGCCTTGACTTGTATGATCTGTATGTTGGGTCATGAGACCCATGTTTGTAATATCTCGCTCCTCGGAGCCTAATGAATAAATACTTGAGTCGTAGAGTTATGTTGTGATGCCATGTTGTATTTACACATATCGGGCATATTGTGTGTATGATTGAAATGCTTGGTACGAGTGGGATCCGACAACCTAGTTTTCTATCCTTGGTAGCCTCTCTTATGGGGAAATGTAGTCTAGTGCTTCTTTGAGCCATAGTAGTCCGCTACAGCCCGGTTCACCGGAGTCCTGCTAGCCCAGCACTACTGTTCAGGGCACTTGACTGTCCGGCATATGTTTCACTTCGTTCATGTGTCTGTCCCTTCGGGGAAATGTCACGCGGTGACATCCGGAGTCCTGCCTAGCCTGCTACAGCCCAGGTTCCCGGAGTCCTGTTAGCCCAGTGCTACAACCCGGATTCACACGCTGCTAACCGACATGCTCGATGTGATTCATGTATGCCTGTCCCCATGGGTTAGTGCCGCTTTGGGTTCACGACTAGCCATGTCGGCCCGGGTTCTCTGTCATATGGATGCTAGCGACACTACCATATACGTGAGCCAAAAGGCGCAAATGGTCCCGGGCCATGGTAAGGCGACACCCGTGGGAATACCGTGCGTGAGGCCGCAAAGTGATATGAGGTGTTACCGGCTAGATCGATGTGACTTGGAATCGGGGTCCTCACAAGAACTATATTATCTTCAGAAGTGCCAGGCAAGAAAAAACCCCTTGTTCATTTCGGTACAATCCTACTCTCTCGCTCCTGCTCTCTTTTATTGCATTAGGGCAACAACGACTCATGTGTTACTTGCTGCGGTAGCTGAACCCCTTTATCCTCTGCATGACCGGTCATTGCCACAGTAAATAGATGAAACCCACTAGCATGAGTAGGAGTTGTTTGAGCCCTGTTGTGCCTACTCATTCATGCTTGTTTGTCATGCCTGCCATCGCTTAGAGTTGAGTCACGTCAGATTCATCGGGGATGAATCGGAGGTGTGTGAACATGTCCTACTGTTGAGAGCTAAGTGTGTGAACACGATTTGGTAAAGGTATCGGAGAGAGGCCATGTAGGAGTACATGGTGGGTTGTCTCATTGAAACCGTCCTCAGGAACTTAGTTTTGTGTTTGTGATCCATGAACAGTTACTATCACACATTGGGATCCTTAATTGACTCTCTCGGCTTCTTAACCACCCTTGTTTTCTGTCCAGGAGTTGCAACTAGTTTCTTGTGTTTGTAGGATATGTGTTGGAGGCCGTGTGTAGCGCTGACCCTAGGGGTGGGCTATGATGCGGTAGATACATCATGGCACGTTGTACCGGGCGCCCGTTTGGTGTCTCGTGAAGCCTGCTCACATCGTTCGGGGCCGTATGTGGAAACCTCGTCCGGACTCCCTGTGGATGGAACCTAAATAGGCGATAAACCTGGACTAGAGACTTGAGTGTTTAGGTAGGCCGTGGCCGACACCCTCGCCAGGTTTCCGCTTGAAGGTTGCCGAGATACATGATGTGTACATGGCGGTAAGTGGCGAGAGCGTGTGTGAAGAAGTACACCCCTGCAGGGTTAAAATCATCTATTCGAATAGCCGTGTCCGCGGTAAAGGACTTCTGGGTTGCCTATATGAGTTCATAGACAAGTGGAAGTGGATACTCTAAAATGCGCAAGATAAGCGTGAGTGCTATGGATGGCGTTCTCGGAGGTAGACGGGAGCGGATCCATAGTGGTGTATTGATTGGTGAATATGTGGACTCGTGTGCACCACCTCAAAAGAGTTACTTGCATACGTAGTTTAGGATAGCCACCGATTCAAAGCTGGCTTGCTGCAGTTAAACTCCACCACCCCCTTTGTTGATACCGATGCATATGTAGTTAGTTCTGATGTAAGTCTTGCTGGGTACATTTGTACTCACGTTTGCTTAATTTATGTTTTGCAGAGAGACTTCAGTCTCGCTAGTAATTCCGCGTGGACTTCGACGTTTAGCTTGATACCTCAGCTACGATCTTGTGCCCTCGGCAGGATCTGGTAGATAGTCAGGCTTCTAAGCCTTTTTCATTTGTAGATGTCTGTACTCAAACATGTTTAGCTTCCGCATGTGCTTTGATTTGTACGCTCTGAATGTTGGGTCATGAGACCCATGTTTGTAATATCTCGCTCCTCGGAGCCTAATGAATAAATACTTGAGTCATAGAGTTATGTTGTGATGCCATGTTATATTTACACATATCGAGCATATTGTGTGTATGTTTGAAATGCTTGGTATGTGTGGGATCCGACAATCTAGTTGTTTATCCTTGGTAGCCTCTTTTATGTGGAAATGTAGACTAGTGCTTCCTTGAGCCATAGTAGTCCGCTACAGCCCGGTTCACCGGATCCTGCTAGCCCAGCACTACTGCTCAGGACGCTTGACTGGCCGGCATGTGTTTCACTTTGTTCCTGTGTCTGTCCCTTCGGGGAAATGTCACGCGGTGACATCCGGAGTCCTGCCTAGCCTGCTACAGCTCGGGTTCCCGGAGTCCTGTTAGCCCAGTGCTACAGCCCGGATTCACACGCTGCTGACCGACATGCTCGAAGTTGATTCATGTATGCCTGTCCCCATGGGTTAGTGCCGCTTCAGGTTCACGACTAGCCATGTCAGCCCGGGTTCTCTGTCATATGGATGTTAGTGACACTATCATATACGTGAGCCAAAAGGCGCAAACGGTCCCGGGCTATGGTAAGGCGACACCCGTGGGAATACCGTGCGTGAGGCCGCAAACTGATATGAGGTGTTACCGGCAATATCGATGTGACTTGGAATCGGGGTCCTGATAACGAAGGCCTCATAGCTGGCCTAAAGGGTGCGGCAGCTCTAGTGGTGAAGCGCCTTATCATTAAGGGCGACTCGCAGCTCCTCGTCAACTTCTCCAACAAGGTATACGAGCCGAAGGACGAGCACATGGAGGCGTACCTCGCGGAGGTGCACAATATGGAGAAGCAGTTCTCGGGCCTGGAGTTGCAGCACCTGCCCCGGGGCACCAACAAGGAAGCTGACGACATTGCCAAGAGAGCATCCAAGCGGCAGGCCCAAGAGCCCGGCGTCTTTGAGGAACGGATCTTCAAGCCATAAGCGACACCATCACTTTCAAGCACAGCTCAGCCTCGGGAGGAGCTCCCACAGCCGCCTGCCACAGGAGCCCCAGCCTATTGCCCGACCTCAGAAGCTCGCCTGCTCTTGGCGCTCGAGCCCTAGAAGGGATGTTGGGCCAAGGAATTCAAGGAATACCTTATGCAAGGGACGCTACTGGAGAAAGAGGAGGACGCAGAGCGCATGGCCCGATAGGCCACGGTATACTCCATCTGCGACGGTGAGTTATACAGGAAGCGGCCCAATGATGTTTCACTGCGTTGCATTTCCGCATACCAGGGGAAGGAGTTGCTATCTGACATACACGGTGGGTACTGCGGGCACCATGCGTCATCACGGACCCTCGTCGGCAAGGTATTCCGCAGCGGATTCTACTGGCCCACGACGCTCAATGACGCGGCCGAGCTGGTGAAGTCCTGTGAAGCCTGCAAGTTCCACGCCAAGCAGATCCATCATCCAGCTCAGGGCCTCTAGTCCATCCCGCTCACATGGCCGTTCATGGTCTGGGGGCTGGACATCTTGGGCCCGTTCCCTCGAGCACCTGGGGGCTACCACTACCTCTACGTCGTCATCGACAAGTTCACCAAGTGTGCGGAAGTGGAAGCCGTCCGCACTATCCAAGATGGCTCCACAGTCAAGTTCATCAAGGGTCTCGTGAGCCGCTTCGGGGTTCCCAACCGCATCATCACCGATAACGGCTCGCAGTTCACTAGTAAACTCTTCAAAACATACTGTGTTAACCTTGGAACGCAGATCTGCTACGCTTAAGTGGCAGACCCCAGGAGCAATGGCCAGGGCGAACGCGCCAACGCAGAGGTCCAGAGGGGCCTCAAGACTAGGACCTTCAAGAAGAAGCTCGAGGCCTACGACAGGGGCTGGCACGACGAACTCCAGTCCGTGCTGTGGTCCATCTGCACCACCGCCACCAAGCCGATGGGTGAGACCTCGTTCTTCCTCGTCTACGCAGCCGAAGCGGTCCTCCCTCACGAGGTCAAGCATCGCTCCGCATGGGTCCTGGCATTTGATGAAATGCAGCAGGACGGCACGCGGGGGATGGACCTCATGCTGGGGGAGGAACGTCACCACGAGGCTGCACTGAGGGCGGCAAGGTACCAGCAGGTGCTACGGCGATACCACTCCCGCAACATCCGCTCCAGGACGCTCGAGGCGGGCGACCTCGTCCTGAGGCGGGTCCTGTCCAAGGAAGGGCTGCACAAGCTCTCACCTATGTGGGAGGGCCCGTTCAAGGTCGTCCACATCTCTAGGCCTGGCGCCGCGTGCGTCGAGACGCAGGACGGGGTGCCCATCCAGAACGCCTGGAACATCCAGCACCTCTGGAAGTTCTACCCATGAAGCAAGGCCCACTGCCTGTGAAGAAAGGCCCAATGCCTGTGAAGAAGGCCCGGTGCCTATGAAGAATCGCCGTTCATGACACTCTCACGTAATAATGAGTGGGGCTGTACACGCCCCGGAGTCTCCGGAGAGCCACCCTCGGGCCTCGGGGGCTCCCTCCCACGCCTAGTGGCAGCACTTAGCTCCGCGCTGGTGAGAAGACTTGAAGACTAGACTAGGTGACGGACGCGGCTTTTCATTTGCTTTCCGTAGGTTGCTCGCCTTCTTTTAGTCAAAGTTTGCGTCTGGTGTTCCTTGCTGATTTGGTTTCGTCGCCTTTTGCCGCTATTTCCGACTCTAGTTCGCCAGTGTTCTCTCTCGCATACCTCGCGAGGGGGCTAGGCAGGTGCCCTCGCGAGAGTTTTTCCTTCTCTCTGCCTTCCGTCTGCTTTCTCGCAAGGCACCCTTGTTCGAGCCCACAAGCTGGCGCATCTCTCCTAATCCGTGCCCCTCGGGTACCGCGATATGAAGCACTGGGTCAAGGCTTGGGTGAACGACAAGTCTCCTTGCGAGCTTCCTAATGAATTTTTTGCAGTTCCTGAGCGACCACTAGGTCAAGACGGGCACGAGGAAAAAAATGCCTCGTGAAGAGGAGGTCGCCCCGAACGCACCAAGCTAAGTTATCTCTGCACAAAATAACAGCACAGAACGGAAACAACAAGCATAGCATAATGATTGAGGAATCATAGTTCGATACACACCCCTCTGGGCCCATACTAGTTTCATTTTGATGCAGAAAAGGAAAGAAGAACAAAACAAAAGCGACGCTCGCCGCCGCAGCGTTCCACGGGGGCAGGCCCTCAGCGACGTCCCGAGCATTAGCCGGATCCCTCCTCGCACTTCACAGAGGCGCGGCGGCGAGATGACCCGCTACCACATTCGAAGCGAGCGCGGCGGAGTGGCGGCTGGTCGTAGCTGCCACTGCTGGAGCTGTCACCTAGAGAAGAGCCACCGTAGCTGGACGAGGCGCGGCCGGCGGGTTCGCACTCCTCCTCGTCCCGACCATCGCCAAAACCGACCACCTCCTCGCCGTCGTTCACCTCGGTGCAGCATCCGGCGCGGCGACCATCTTCCCCAAACACCCTCACATAGAGGGTCGCGTCACCGTCATACTTGAAGTGGAGGGTGCATCGCCTGCCTAGGCCGCGCGCGCGGGCGAACGTCTGCCAACCGCGGGCAAGAGCTATATTGCCTGCGACGGAGACCTCGACCACGACCCAAGAAGGCCGGCTGCAGCAACCGTCCGCCTGCAGCCAGAGCCCACCTGGACCGGAGGCTGGCAGCTCGTCGGCAAAGTAGCGGGGAAGTTGAAGCCAGTTGCCGGCCGGTTCCTCCGACCAGACGACGAACTCCGGCAGCACCTCTGCCGAGTGGAATCGCGGCCGGGGAGGCCGCGCAACCACGGCGCGTCTCCCTTCGTCAACGGGGCTGCCGCGACCAGAGCGACCCCTACCACGCGCAGCGACGCCACCCCGGGAGCGGGGGGCCGCGGCGGGGGTGGCGGTGTTCTTACGGGGACGGTCGCGCCCATGCTTGGGCGTCGGGGAGCCCCCCCCCCCCCTGAGCGGCCTTGCCCTTCTCCACGGCGGAGAACCTCTTCGACGGCGCCATTGCTACTAGCAGAGGTGCAGGGAGGAAGAAGCAAGCGGACTGCAAAGAGATGGGCGGCGGGGACTCTGCCCCCTCCCCGTTAATTGCGGAAGAAGGCCAACCAGCGCCTCCCACGATCACATGTAATGATGATTTTCCCTTTTATGTCGCAGGGACTTGTCAAGTCGGGCAGTTGCCGAGGCAGCGTGGGGAAGCGGAGACGCCCACGTCCAATCAACCGCCACGTGTCGACCAAGGTCGTAGGCTTTTGGGGCCCGCGGCTCTCCGTACTTGACCTTTGGCTTCGCCTCGAAGCCAAGCCCGAGTGCGCCTTGGGCCCGGGGGCTACTGTCGGTGTTCTAGGAACGGGGGTCCCCAGACTTTCCTGCCTGCGGCCCACGGTGTGGCTGTGCTAGCGGGCCTGTACGGCCTGCCTTCATCAACAAGGCGTTCAAGACCCTCGTGAGGGGCCAAGCCTCGCGAGGCGGACGACACAAGACCTCCTTAGGAGCGGCCTCACCAGGTTGGCTCGCGAGGAGTGGAGTGATCAAGGCAGGGCAAACATCGCGAGGTTCTCGTGACATGGGCCGTGACGATTGAGACTAGGCGGGCGCCAGCGCGGGCACTGTCCTTGTTTCCTCTTTGGTGCTATGGAAGCAGGTGCAGTGGCGGAGTACCGAGGCATCAAGCAAAGGTTTCCATATCTGTTCAATGAGACCAAGACCAGCAGGACGGCAAGACGGAGGTCACCATGGAGCCCAAGGCGGCGTCACCACCAGAGCATTTTGCAGGCGAAGACCGCTTTTGTCAGGATAAGCTATACTAGTTGTCCCCATTCAAATTGGTCATTGTTTGCTCCCTTCCCGCTCAATATTTGGGGAGAGAACCAGGGACTTTATAAGTAGAACTAGCCACCACTATTGAGGAGGGAAATCAAGAAGAGAGCTCACAAGCTAGCCCGAGCTGAGTGAATCCACACGCTCCAGTTCGCCATGCACAAGAACACCTCAACCTCAGGAGGCTATTCTTCCCCTTGTACTGTTCATCATCAGCCCAAGAGGCAATCTACCACCACCACACTGGAGTAGGGTATTACACCACAACGGTGACCCGAACCAGTATAAACCTTGTGTCTTTTGTGTTGTGAGTTCGTCGAGTTCGTCCGCGAGAGCTTACACTACAAGAAATATGTCAACTTGTGACCCTCACTATTGGCCGCTAAAAGGTCAAAGTTTTCCATTTGCGACCTTTTTGTGACAAAAAAGGAAGGTCAAAAGCTGGCGGTCGTAAACTGAAATTAACGACCTTCTGTAAAAGGTCGTTGGTTCTTCGACCAAAATTTTGGTCACTAGCAGCCTCCCTAGACCATGTAGGATCCAACGTGGCAAGCTGACGTGGATAAGAATCAGACCCGTCCAGTTCGGTATTTTACATGGGCCGAGCCCAACAATTCAGCCCATTTATTACATTTATTTTGTTAATTTTTGTCAGCTACATGGGCCAAGCCCAACTATTCAGCCCATCAATTTTTATGCACGTTTGGCCTTCCAAGAATATAGGTACTATTTTGTGCAGCGCATTTTCTGGTTTACATTCAGCCTTTTTATACAGTCAAATAATAATTCAATCTTGGGAGTTGGTCCAGTACACTTCTCAGCCCATTCACATATATGCGGCCCATATTCATAGAAATGATTCTCCTTTTCGATAAATTTTGCAAATAATTTCATAATTCATCACTAAATATGTTTACATCACAGGCCGTAAAGCCCTACAAAATAGTATCACATGTTGCTATACAAAACTATCAAATCATATGTACAACAATGTCACACCCTGATTTTCATGCCACAACACTTAAGCTAATAAATCATATGGAGCTAAATGTAAGGTGGTAAAAGATTAATTACCAGTAGTCTAATCAATTTCCTCGTGATCTGGTCCATGTAAAAAACCTTCTTTTCCTTGTCGCACTTGTAGCGGGCCTTGATGAAGTTACGCCTCAAGGGGTTGGTGAACTTCACGAAGGGGTTTGGGATACCCGTTGTCGGTGTCAAAACCGGCAAATCTCGGGTAGGGGGTCCCGAACTGTGCGTCTAAGGCGGATGGGAACAGGAGGCGGGGGACACAATGTTTACCCAGGTTCGGGCCCTCTCGATGGAGGTAATACCCTACTTCCTGCTTGATTGATCTTGATGATATGAGTATTACAAGAGTTGATCTACCACGAGATCGTAGAGGCTAAACACTAGAAGCTAGCCTATGGTATGATTGTTGAGTGTCCTACGGACTAAACCCTACCGGAGGGGGCTAGGTTTACACAGAGTCGGTTACAATGGCAGGAGATCTACATAACCGTATCACCAAGCTTGCCTTCCACGCCAAGGAGAGTTCCATCTGGACACGAGACGAAGTCTTCAGTCTTGTATCTTCATAGTCCAACAGTCCGGCCAAAGGATATAGTCCGGCTGTCCGGATACACCCTAATCCAGGACTCCCTCAGTAGCCCCTGAACCAGGCTTCAATGACGATGAGTCCGGCGCGCAGATTTTCTTCGGCATTGGAAGGCGGGTTCCTCCTCCGAATACTCCATAGAAGAGTTTGAACGTAAGGATAGTGTCCGGCTCTGCAAAATAAATTCCACATACCACCGTAGAGAGAATAATATTTCCACAAATCTAATCTGCTGACGTATCTCGAAGCATGACATCACACCACATCTCGGTCATTTTTCGAACCGTTTTTCTCAACCAGCCTCGGCGCATATCACGAGGCAGCTTCCTTGGCCCGTCTTGTCGAAGTAGAGATCGTGTCCCCTTATCACGGGATTCTCATCAATACGGACATGGGCAACCCAACCGCGCCATCAATTACGGCGCTTGGGGAACAAGCGAGTTAACTAGGCAGGTGGGGGCGTACAGCTCCGTCCGCCCTTATAAAGGGATACGGATTCACCTTTTTCACCCACGCCTTCTTCCTCTTCGCATATCCATTCTTGCGCACTCGAGCTCCAACACCTAAGTTCGCGTCTTTCTCCTCAAACCGTTCCAATCATGTCCGAAGCGGGAGGCAAGTGGATGAAATCCTCCAACACCCAAGTGCCCTGGAAATTGTCAAGGAATGCATCTTCCAGATCCTCCCAAAAGCCAACAGAGTCTGCTGGCAAGCTGTTCAGCCAATGCCGAGCTGGTCCTTCGAGTTTTAGTGGGAGGTACTTGATGGCATGTAGATCATCACCCCGCGCCATGTGGATGTGGAGGAGGAAATCCTCGATCCATACTGCAGGATCTATTGTACCATCATATGATTAGATATTTACGGGCTTAAAACCCTCTGGGAATTCATGATCCATTACTTCATCGGTGAAGCATAGGGGGTGTGCGGCGCCTCTGTGCTGGGCTATATCACGACGCAGCTCATATGAGTCTTGCCTACTGTGTTTGGCCCGACCGGATTTACTTTTACTGTATCCGGCGTGACGGTCATCGTCGCACGGAGGCACGCGCCCTCGTGGTCTATAGACCGATCTTGCGTGTTTTGCCCTGTCTTCCAATACATCTCGCAGGTCTCGCATGTTGCCCCGTGCCTTGGTATTTTTGTTTAAGTAGCGGCGGGGTGCGGGCTGAGCTTCAGGATGGAATGCCTCTCTGTCTCGGCCGCGAGGCGGTCGATCAGCCGCATCATACGCTGGTGATGAAGGTTTCAATGCTTCCTCCTCAAGTCCGGGGTGCAACCTGCACTTTGGGTAACCCTTGGAGGGGCGTTCGAGTTCATATTCCTCGACCGCAAGGGCTTCAGTCCATCTGTCTGCTAGCAAATCCTGATTACCTCGAAGTTGTTGTTGCTTTTTCTTCAGGCAATTTGTTGTGGCAATAAGCTGGCGCTTAAAGCGCTCCTGCTCGATGGGATCCTCCGGCACGACGAATTCTTCGTCACCGAGGCTCACCTCGTCTTCGGAGCGAGGCATGTAATTGTCATCCTCCGCTTCTCCCTCTGCCGCTCGCTCAGGAGGGTTGGCTCGTTCATCCTCCGGCCCTAAATCTTGTTGGAGGGGATTGACGTCGGCTTCGGCAGTGCCCGAAGTGCTATTATCTCCTGTGCCGGTATCATCGCTTTTGTTGTGGCGAGACTTAGAGCAGCGCCGCTGACGTCGGCGCTTGGGTTGCTTCTTGGAGGGGTCATCCTCCGCTGTCTTGTCACCAGTGTCCAGTGCCCTGTGGGCAGTGGCTCCTGTTCGTCTCCCGCATCGTTGTCCATACCATCGATGTCTTCGGAGTCAAAGTCGAGCATGTCGGCTAAATCGTCGACAGTGGCTCCTAAGTGGGTGGTGGGTGCAGAGTGAATTTTCTTGTCATCCACATCCCATTCTAGCCGGACATAGTTTGGCCAAGGTTCTCCTGACAAGGAGAGAGACCTGAACGAGTTTAGCACATCGCCGAAAGGCGAGTGCTGAAAGATATCCGCGGAGGTGAACTCCATGATCGGCGCCCAATCGGATTCGACAAGCATGGGCGCGGGCGGCTCGGAGTCCGTGGTCGGAGATGAATCCAGTGGTTCGGCATCACGGCTCTCCTGAGGGGTAAGGACAGTATCAGGCTCTATCGCCGCTGAGAGTACGGCCTCCGTGGCGGGGTCTATCCACCCGTCCTTGGATGTCGTAATTTGCTCCGGTTAAAAGTCGGAGTAGTCGCAGGTGCTATCTCCCGAACACTGTCCGACAGCAGAGCTAAATCATGCTCGTTGTGATCGTGCGGCGCACCTGACATGGGCTCGAATCCGTCGAAGATCAAGTCTCCACGGATGTCGGCAGTGTAATTCAAGTTTCCGAACCTGACCTGGTGGCCAGGGGCGTAGCTCTCGATCTGCTCCAGATGGCCAAGTGAGTTGGCCCGCAGTGCGAAGCCACCGAATATAAAGATCTATCCGGGGAGGAAGACTTCACCCTGGAACGCATAGTTACCGATGATCGAAGGAGCCATCAAGCCTTACGGTGACGGCACAGTGGAACTCTCAATGAAAGCACCAATGTCAGTGTCAAAACCAGCGGATCTCGGGTATGGGGTCCCGAACTATGCGTCTAAGGCGGATGGTAACAGGAGGCGGGGGAGACAATGTTTACCCAGGTTCGGGCCCTCTCAATGGAGGTAATACCCTACCTCCTGCTTGATTGATCTTGATGATATGAGTATTACAAGAGTTGATCTACCACGAGATCGGTGAGGCTAAACCCTAGAAGCTAGCCTATGGTATGATTGTTGTGTGTCCTACAGACTAAACCCTCTGGTTTATATAGACACTAGAGGGGGCTAGGGTTACACAGAGTCGGTTACAATGGGAGGAGATCTACATATCCGTATCGCCAAGCTTGCCTTCCACGCCAAGGAGAGTTCCATCCGGACACGAGACGAAGTCTTCAATCTTGTATCTTCATAGTCCAACAGTCCGGCCAAAGGATATAGTCCGGCTGTCCGGATACCCCCTAATCCAGGACTCCCTCACCCGCGGCTTCACGTTCCACGTCCTCCTTATCCCATATGGGCCTTTTACCGAGGTAGCCACGGCTTCCGAGGCGATGCTTCCCCAGGTTCCTTTGCTAAAGGCTCTTGAATTTTGTAGCCTTAGCCTTGGCTGCCTCGGTAGTGCAAGTGTCCTTGAACTTTTCGGACTCCTCTTCCGTAAGTGTTGGATTTTCCTCCAGAATCTTGGACAGAGGTTCCTCAGCCTCAATAGCTCGTGTCACCCTCCCTTTCCAGGAGGCCAAATCATTGCTGAACATGCCCATGGCGTGATTGTTAATCTTTTTCATCTTCGGATCATCCCATGGTTGTTCTACGTTATGATCCCGGTCGGGGAACTTGAATCTCTTGTGCAACTTCGTCAGGAGCAACTGCGTCAAATGTTCTTTACTCCTTAAGTCATCGTCGTTGATGCTCGCGCATTCCTGTAGGATGCATCCTACTTGGTTCCCATAGCACTTGCGAAGTTCTTCCGACTCTGATGGCTCAAACTTGCCAGGTGCCATCTTTGTGATCACAAGTCGTCCAATCCCTAGTTTGTTAGGTTTTGATATCCTCTACTTCTTCGGCTTCTTCTTTTTGGTAGCGGCATCGGTGTAGTTACCTTCCACGCCGGTATGTTCCCCGCCGGTCTCGGCGCCGCCATCGGTCCCTGCGCTGTAGATGTCGATGTCGGCGTCAGTACCATCATCGAGGCCGACCTGCAAACTCTCTTAGCAGTCAAATAGTCGAGGTACTCTTGTTCACCCTCATAATCCATCTCGTCTGCATCTTGGTCAGAAGGCCCAGTTTCTTCGTTGTTCGACATGTTTCCTATGATTAAGTCTCCTCGTTTAATTCTAAAAGTATGAAAAAATGAAAAATGACATCTATGATTGGCGGAATGTCGTTTCCCAGCAACTCCAAGCACTCGATATGCCGACTATCTAGCACAAATTAGGCCAAAATTCACGGAAAATTTCGGCATGACCTTTGCCAAAAAATGGACATATCGAGCACCTGAAATTCACCGGAATAGAAATGAATCAACATTCCGGCGTAACATAGGCCACTCAGATCGTTTACCCTGCACATAATCATCATTTTCCAAATATGACATGTCCAAAACATAACATGTCCAAATGACATGTCCACATATCACATGTCCAGTTCAAATTTGCATATAAATTCAGCCTACCTAAATTCAGCCTACCTAAATTTGCTTTAACAAGGGATGTTGATTTGGACAATTGCTTAAATGCTGCCTTTTCTTTTAACTACAATTGCTTAACCCTAAATTTCTGTCCTATTTTAAAACCTAGCTAAATTCATAACTAAATAGATAACCTAACTAACCTACTGCCCTAACTAAAACCTAAGTAAATTAACCGAAGAACCCTAGCTAGCAGAGAGAGGATGAGCGTTGGGGCGGGGGGGGGGGGTTACAGAGGGTGCCGGGGCGAGGAGGCAGGCCCGACCATGGCCGAGGTTGGGAGGGGAGGAAGCAGAGGGAGGCGTGGCGCGTTGGGGTCGGGGGCGAGCGCCGAGGTCGGGTGATACGTCTCCAACGTATCTATAATTTTTGATTGCTCCATGCTACTTTATCTACTGTTTAGGACTATATTGGGCTTTATTTTCCACTTTTATATTATTTTTGGGACTAACCTATTAACCAGAGGCCCAACCCAGAATTGCTGTTTTTTGCCTATTTCAGTGTTTTGAAGAAACGGAATATCAAACGGAGTCCAAACGGAATGAAACCTTCGGGAACGTGATTTTCTCACCGAACGTGATCCAGGAGACTTGGACCCTACTCCAAGAAGTAACAGTGGCGGTCACGAGGGTGGGGGGCACCCCCCTAGGGCGCGCCCCCTGCCTCGTGGATCCCCTGTTGCTCCACCGACGTACTCCTTCCTCCTATATATACCTACGTACCCCCAAGCGATCAGAACAGGAGCCAAAAACCTAATTCCATCACTGCAACTTCCTGTATCCACGAGATCCCATCTTGGGGCCTGTTCCGGAGCTCCGCTGGAGGGCGTGACATCACACCAGGGCCAGGCCTTTATATGAATCGTTTTTTATTGTTCCACCTCAGCGTGTTTAGCGAGGCAGTTTCCTTGGCACGTCTTATCAAAGCATAGATCATGCCCCCCTTATTCCGGGATTCTCATCAATGCGGACGTGGGTAACCCATCTGTGCCACTGATTACGGCGCTTGGGAAATAAGCGAGTTTTACTAGGCTGGTGGGGGACGCATAGCTTCGTCCGTCTATATAAGGGGATAAGGATCCACCTTTTCACCCACGCCTTCTTCCTCCTTTGCTTATCCATTTCCGGCGCCTCGAGCTCCAGCGCCCAAGTCCGCACATCCCACCTCGACCTTCTCCAACCATGTCAGGAGCGGGAGGCAGGTGGATGGCCTCCTTCATCACGGAGGGGCACATCAAAAGACTGCGGGAGGCCAGATACTTGTCCGGCAACATTGCGCACAGGCTGCCCGAAGCGGGGCAGCTTATTCCAACCCCCGGGCCCCATGAGAGGGTAGTGTTTCTCCCCACTTCCTCCGTGGACTAGGTTTTCCTCTTCACCCATTTGTCCGGGGGCTCATGTTCTACTACGGCCTGGACTTCCACGACCTGGCCCCGAATTTCATCCTCAACATCTCGGTGTTTATGGTCGTGTGCGAGGCTTTCCTCTGCATCCAGCCCCACTTCGGCTTATGGCTGAAGATCTTCAACGTCCGGCCGAAGGTAGTGGGCGGCCGTCAAGCAGAGTGCGGAGGTGCCATGGTTGGCAAGATGGTCAAAGTCCCATGGCTCGAAGGTGCCTTCGTGGAGACAATAAAGGGGTGGCAATTAGGGTGGTTCTACATCACCGAGCCCCGGAACACCAAATGAGTGGCGGCCCCCGAGTTCAGATCTGGCTTCCCCACACGGCTCTCGTCATGGAAAGAGACGGGCCTGACGTGGGGGAATTCGGACGAGACAGCCAGACTTCAAACATGCGTCCGAAACCTGGTGGCCAAGAACCTTGGGCTTGTCGACGTAATCCAGGTGATGCTCATCCCCCGGATTCTCCCATGCCAACAACGGGCTTTTAACTTGTGGGAGTTCGATCCGGCACAGCACCAAACCTTGAGCCGGCTCTTCGACACTACGCATTTAACACGCACGGAAGGTGTTGTTCAAGGGCGCCGGTTTCAACATCCGCTACCAAAGATCGCGGATACAGCTCGCAGCGTCAAGCCAGCGAGGTAAGTTATTTTACCCTTTACGGGACTCTTTTTTCATAGATTGACTCTACGTGGGATATAAAACTCCCTAATCTTTGACAGTACTGGCTGAAGACGTCCGGACAGATTAACTGTCCGGCTCCTTTGCCGGATACCCGGAGGGCGCCCGATTGACGGGGCTGCTGGCTCCGGCGCCCCATGTGGTGCAGGAGAAGAAGGCCAAGAAGGAGGCCACGGGAACTCGAAGGAGCTCCCGACGCCAGGTGTTGTCAGATTCCGAAGCGTAATCTTCTCCTGAAGATGAGGAGGAAGAAGAAGAAGCTCCTCCCCCAGCGGGGGAGGAGAAGAAAAGGAAGGCCGCCCCAACTGGGGAGGCCGGAGGGTCCAAGAAGGGAAGAACCCTTCCTCCGGACTTCTCCACCAACGCCGATTTGACGACGAGGAGGATTGGCCTACGAGGGCCAAGCCCCTGGCGAGATCGTTAGTGTCCGGATACCCATGCCTTTTTATTATTGCAGAGTGTTCTCTAATGTCGAACAAACGTGCAGCCCGCCCAAGGGCGTGTTCGCCGATTCATCGAGCGGGTCCCTGGGCTCGTCGGAAATGGAGAGTACCTCGCTTCCGACCGCCTCCTCGCCTCACGCTGCGGGCGACGCCGCGTCGGGGCCCCAAGAGGGGCTTGGACAAGAGGAGGTAGCGCAGGAGGTGCCACAAGGCAACCTCCCGGACTCCAGGCGCGTGGGGGGCAAGACCCCCAGGGGCTCTAGGCCCGACCCTTGTCCGGTCTCCATGCCGGAGCCTTTAGTGGTTCCGGTGTCCGGCAAGCGGACCCTTCGGAAGAAGGGTTAGACGCCGGTGTCCTCTGTCCAACCGGAGGCACCGGATAGCTTACTGGAGGTGCTCAACGGCGCCTCCATCAAGGAGGAGCACCGCACTGTTATGAGTGCGGTGATCCGGACAGTTCAGTCCGCCAAGAGCGGACTGACCGAAGCCTGTACCAGCCTTCTAACAGGCTTTGAGGTAAGTTTGAATCATGTAAAAATATTACCGCATAGACAGTAGCCCCTGATGCTTAGTTCGGTGTTCGAAAAGAAAAGCCGGACTAAGGATCTCAAAAGATATCATGAGGAGTCTAACATAAGTATGTCAATATGGGAATGCAGGCTGCGCCGACCTCTGCCAGACCGGCTGCGGAGGTCAATGCATTGAAGCAGAACCTCGAGCGGTCCGAGAACGAGATCGGACAAGCCAAGAAGGAGCTCGAGGACAAGGAAGGTAAGTAATACCTTATTAAAGAAATACCTTATAGAAAAGGTTTTCGGTACTGCAGGGGCTACGAACGAGGTGGCGACCCTGAGGGAAGCGGTGTCCGTGGCCGAAAACAAAGCGGCTGTGGAACGCACCGAGCGAGAGAAAGGGGGAGGCGCAGCTGGCCAAGGTACGGCAAGAGCTCCAAGCTCTCGTGGAACAACACGAGAGTTTGGAGCGTGACTCAAGACTCGAGTCCGAGCTCGCCTCGGCTCTTGAGAGTGCCAAAGCTGCTAAGGCCGAGGCCCAAAAAGCCCTCCAAGAAATTGAGTCCTTAAAGAAGATAGCGGCGGGTAAGGCATTCTTTATGCAAAGCAAGCATGTGAAAAGTGAATTACCTATTACTTACCCGGATTCGGAGCTCTCCAGGAGCATTCGCAGATTTGCCCTGTAGTGTGTCTGATGCTGCCGCATTCTACCGCGCCAAGGAGGGGAGCTCGACGGAAAAGGTGTTCTGGTCTCAGTATGCTGAGGCCGACCATCCGGTGCCCCTGAGCAACCAGCTGAAGCAGCTGGTCGAGATCCATAAGGTCGCCGAACAGGCCATGAAGGGCCTTATAGCGCGGTTGTGGCCATTGGAGGCCATGCCCGGGAGCTACTTCGGCTTGGTGCAGCGGCTGGTGGATGCCTGTCCGCGGCTTGAAGTCATCAAGCGCTCCGTCTGCATTGAAGGTGTCCGTCGGGCCCTTGCCCGTGCTAAAGTGCACTGGGGCAAGCTGGATGCAGAGAGGCTTGTGACGGACGGGCCACCGAAGGGCCATGAGCATCGCACGCCCGAAATGTACTATGAGGGCCTCCTGAAGGGTGCCCGCCGAATAGCGGATGAGTGCTCCAAAGATGTAATTTTTGAATAAACTCACATTTGTTATCCTGTACGCTGAAAACTTGTTCATATGCGCTAAGCAACGCTTATTAATTTAAAATATTACCATCTATGCGGCCGTTTATCAAATTTGGAAGATGGCAAGTCGTTGGCTTCAGCCCCCATGCCGCGAGTGCTGGGGTGTTCGGGATAAGCTTGAGCACTCTTGTTCCCATTCTTGGGTCCATCTAGGGAGGCGCTCAACACAACGAACAAGGCAACCGGACTTATAATGCTTGAACACTCTCACTTAGCCATAGAATTCTATAATTTTAAATTTGGTGAAGCCCCTAGTATTCGGAAGACCGAGTTCGGGCGCTATCCCGCCTATGGCGGACAATTCCGGTTCCTCGCTCTAAGCGGCGTAAGTCTTTAGGGAATCGAAAAAACCTCTCGAACAGCGACCGGCTCTCGCCTTATCATGACGGTCAGTTTTAGCTTTCTCCACTGAGGTGCTCGACCCAGCATAACTCGGGCACAATCGCAGCGGTTCTCCCGGTGCTACCTTAGCCGATATAGCGGGCGTAAGGTACCAAAACACGGAGCCGGGCAAACCAAACTATTGACCCAAGACATGATTCAGAGCCAATTCATATAATGCTATAAGTTCGGGGTGCCGCACTTGTGAAAGTGTTCGGACTTATCACACCATAATTTTGGGATACTTAAGCCCCTGGTGTACAAGCCGTACCAAAGTGTACGGTTACAACATGTCGTGAAATGAACATATGTATATATGAAGGAAGTAGAGCAATAATAAGCAAGAGCTATGTATTGTTTATTAAAAAAGGTACTGCAATGGGAGCAGAACGATACAAATAGTGCGATAAGCAAGGGATGGGACTATCTAACATGTTCCCCTCTAGGGGGTAAGCTGCGGGATGGTATGTAAAATAGGTATAATGCTCGTAACAGAGACCACCTGAACACTCGACGTGGCTTTCCGCTTCCCTGGCTGTTGCATCATGAGTTCGGCGATTCAAGTGCCGGACATGACTTCTCAAAGACGGAGTCTTGAAAGTAAAAAAAGGAAGAAAAAGGGAAAAGGAAAAGGAAATGACACAAACGGGAGCCCCTGGTGCGGTCGAGCCGCATTCTTGGCGTGCCGTTGTCTTGCCCCTCCCCATATGCCCATGGTATCTCCAGAGCGTAATTATGTACAGCGTAAGACTACCTTCGTAATTTCGCGAGGGCTGGGGTTGGGGCCGGATTGCTACTCGTGTTTGAATCGTGCCAGGTGGTCTTGTTGCAGGTTACTCGGGGCGCGCTCGGCGGTGTCCGGACGCTTAGTGGCCGGACTCGAGAATTGTCGTGAGAGGCTGCTTTGCACCTCCGCCGCGAGGGCCGCCGTATGCTCCTCCGTTCGGAGAGAGCGTTCAGTGTTTCCATTGACCATAAATACTCCTCGAGGGCCTGGCATCTTGAGCTTCAGGTATGCATAGTCCGGCACCGCATTGAACTTTGCAAATGCGGTTCGTCCGAGCAGAGCGTGATAGCCGCTGCGGAACGGGACGATGTCGAAGATTAACTCTTCGCGAAGTTATCCGGAGATCCGAAGACCACTTCGAGTGTGACTGAGCCTGTACAATTGGCCTCTCCACCCGGTATCACGCCTTTAAAGGTCGTCTTTGTAGGTTTAATCCTTGAGGGGTCTATGCCCATTTTGCGCACTGTATCCTGATAAAGCAGGTTTAGGCTGCTACCACCGTCCATCACGACTCTGGTGAGGTGAAATCCGTCAATAATTCGGTCAAGAACCAATGCGGCGAAGCCGCCGTAATGGATGCCAGTGGGGTGGTCCCTTCGATCGAAGGTGATCGGTAAGGAAGACCATGGGTTGAACTTTGGGGCGACTGGCTCCATCGCATATACGTCCCGTAGTGCACGCTTCCGCTCCCTTTTGGGTATGTGGGTTGCGTATATCATGTTCACCGTCCGCACTTGTTTGGGAAAACCTTTCTGTCCTCTATTGTTCGGCGGCCGGGGCTCTTCCTCTTCATCGCTATGCAGCCCCTTGTCATTGAGTTCGGCACTTAACTTGCCTACTTGCTTCAACACCCAACAATCCCTGTTGTTGTGATTGGCTGGTTTTTCAGGGGTGCCATGTATTTGGCACAAGCGATCGAGTATGCGGTCCAAGGTGGACGGGCCCTGGGTATTTCTTTTGAATGGCTTCTTCCGCTGACCGGGTTTAGAGCCTCTGAATCCGGCATTGACGACCGTATCTTCAGTATTATCGACGCGTTAACGCGGCGCTTTGTTCTTGTTAACGCCGACCTGCCATTGTTGTCCTTAGTATCCGGACTATCAGGATGTTTGGCCAAGTTGTTGCTTCGGGCTAGCCAGCTGTCCTCTCCCGCACAAAAGCGAGTCATGAGGGTTGTGAGGGCTGCCACAGATTTCGGCTTTTCCTGTCCTAGGTGCTGGGCAAGCCACTCATCGTGGATGTTATGTTTGAAGGCTGCGAGGGCCTCTGCATCCAGATAGTCAACGATTTGATTTTTCTTTGTTAGGAACCGAGTCCAGAATTGTCTGGCCGATTCTACTGGCTACTGAATTATGTGGCTAAGGTCATCGGCGTCTGGTGGTCGCACATATGTGCCCTGGAAGTTATCAGGGAATGCGTCTCCCAGGTCCTCCCAACAACCAATTGATTCTGCTGGCAAGCTATTGAGCCAATGTCGAGCTGGTCCTTTAAGCTTCAGTGGGAGGTATTTGATGGCATGTACATCATCACCGCGGGCCATGTGGAGATGGAGCAGATAATCCTCGATCCAGACCGCAGGATCTGTGGTACCATCGTACGATTCGATGTTTACGGGCTTGAAGCCCTCGGGGATTTGATGATCCATTACTTCATCTATGAAGCATAGTGGGTGTGCGGCGCCTCTGTATTGGGCTATATCATGACGTAGCTCATATGAGCTTTGTTTACTGTGTTCGGCCCGCCGGTTTTCTTTGTATCCGCGTGGACGGTAATCATCCCGCATTGCTGGCGCCCCACGCGATCCTAGATCGATCTTGTATGTTTTGCCTTATCCTCCAATATATCTACGCAAGTCCGGTAGCGTTTTCCGTGCCTTGGTACTTTTTGAGCGGCGTCGGGGTGTGGCTTGAGCGGAGGGCCGAGAGGCTTCTCTGTCGCGGCCACGGGGTGGCCGGTCTGCCATGTCATGCGCTGGTGACTTGGGTGCTTCCTCCTCTAGTCGAGGAAACGGCCTGCGTTTGGGGGTAGCTTTTGGAGGGCGTTCGAGTTCATACTCTTGGCTGCAAGGACTTCAGTCCATCTGTCGACTAGCAGGTCTTGATCAGCTCTAAGCTGTTGCTGATTTTTCTTGAGGCTGCTTGCCGTGGCTATAAGCCTGCGTTTGAAAGCAGCGCTGTTCGGCGGGATCCTCGAGCACGACAAATTAAGGTAAATGTCGAGGCTTGCCTCATCTTCGGAGGGAGGCGCATAATTATCGCCCTCGACCTCTCTTTACGCGCAAGACCGTGCGGACTTGCTTCTCCCTCCTCTGCGCTGAGTCCCGCTGGAGGGGTTCTCTTCAACCTTTGTCCGGGGTGTTATTATCTCCCATGCCGGAATCACCGTTTCTATTGTGGCGGGATCTAGAGCGGCGCCGCTGACGTCGGCGCTTCGGCTGTTTCTTGGAGGGGTCATCCTCCGTTGTTCCATCGCCGTTCCCATCTTTTGGGATGTCCACCATATATATGTCATATGACGAGGTGGCCTTCCAGTGCCTTGTAGGCGCTGGGTCTTGGTCGTCTCCGGCATCGTCGTCCATACCGTCGATGTCTTCGGAGTCGTAGTCTAGCATGTCGGTTAAATCATCGACAGTGGCTACAAAGTGGGTGGTGGGTGGGCGTTGAATTTCTTCGTCATCCGCATCCCAACCTTCCTGTCCGTAGTCCGGCCAGGGCTCTCCGGATAAAGAGAGAAACTTTAGTGAATTCAGGATGTCGCCAAAGGGCGAGTGCTGAAAGATGTCCGCGGCAGTGAACTCCACGACCGGCGCCCAATCGGATTCGATTGGCAGGGGCACGGAGGGTTCGGAGTCCGGGAAGGAGTCCGGCACCCTGGAGTCAAGGTCTTCGCAAAGGACAGGGATGGAGTTCGGCTTGATCGCCGTAGAGATTGTAGCCCCCGAGGCGGTGTCCAACCACCCGTCCTCGATCGGGGAATCCGGCTCCGGATTAAGGGTCGGAGCGGATGCTGGTGCGGCCTCGAGGGCACTGTTCGACTGCAGAGCCAGATCATGTCCATCGAGACAGTGCAGCACGCCTGGCTGCGGCTCGAATCCGTCAAAGATCAAGTCTCCGCGGATATTGGCCGTATAGTTTAAACTTCCAAATATGACCTGATGGCCAGGGGCGTAACTTTCGATCTGCTCCAGATGGCCAAGCGAATTGGCCCGCAGTGCAAAGCCGCCGAATACGAAGATCTGTCCAGGGAGAAAAGTCTCACCCTGGACCGAGTCGTTGTTGATGATCGAAGGAGCCATCGGGACTATTGGTGACGACACAGAGGAACTCTCAATGAAAGCACCAATGTCGGTGTCAAAACCAGCGGATCTCGGGTAGGGGGTCCCGAACTGTGCGTCTAGGCGGATGGTAACAGGAGACAAGGGACATGATGTTTTTACCCAGGTTCGGGCCCTCTCGATGGACGTAATACCCTACTCCTGCTTGATTAATATTGATGATATGGGTAGTACAAGAGTAGATCTACCACGAGATCAAGGAGGCTAAACCCTAGAAGCTAGCCTATGGTATGATTGTTGTTCGTCCCACGGACTAAAACCCTCAGGTTTATATAGACACCGGATAGGTTAGGGTTACACAGAGTCGGTTACAATGGTAGGAGATCTACATATCCGTATCGCCAAGCTTGCCTTCCACACCAAGGAAAGTCCCATCCGGACACGAGACGAAGTCTTCAATCTTGTATCTTCATAGTCTTGGAGTCCGGCCTGACGATAGTCCGGCTATCCGGACACCCCCTAGTCCGGGACTCCCTCACCTATATACATGATCATACCTAGATATTCTCATAACTGTGCTCAATTCTGTCAATTGCTCAACAGTAATTTGTTCACCCACCATAGAATACTTATGCTCTTGAGAGAATCCACTAGTGAAACCTATGGCCCCCGGGTCTATTCTCATCATATCAATCTCCATCACTTTAATACTTGCTTTGTTTTTACTTTGCCTTTTACTTTTCACTTTGCATCTCTATATAAAAAATACCAAAAATATTATTTATCATCTCTATTAGATCTCACTCTCGTAAGTGACCGTGAAGGGATTGACAACCCCTAATCGCGTTGGTTGCGATGAGCTATTGTTTTGTGCAGGTACGAGGGACTTGTGCGTAGCCTCCTACTGGATTGATACCTTGGTTCTCAAAAACTGAGGGAAATACTTACTTTGCTGCATCATCCTCTCCTCTTCGGGGAAATCCAACGCAGTGCTCAAGAGGTAGCAAGAAGAATTTCTAGCGCTGTTGCCAGGGAGGCTTAAGCAAGAGCAAGTCAAGACTTGGACTCCTAACAACAAGCCACTTCTGGCGCCGTTAAAGTCTACATACCAAGTACCCATCACAATCCCTATCTCCCGCATTACATTATTTGCCATTTGCCTCTCGTTTTCCTCTCCCCCACTTCACCCTTGTCGTTTTATTCGCCCTCACTTTCCGAATCTCCTACTCTTTTTCCCGTTTGCCTTTTTCTCGCTTGCCTTTTGTTTGCTCATGTGTTGGATTGCTTGTTTGTCGCGATGGCTCAAGATACTACCAAATTGTGTGACTTCACCAATACCAATAATAATGATTTCCTTAGCACCCCGATTGCTCCTCTTGCCAATACTGAATCTTGTGAAATCAATACTGCTTTGTTATATCTTGTTATGAAAGATCAATTCGCCGGCCTTCCTAGTGAAGATGCCGCTACTCATCTAAATAGCTTCATTGATTTATGTGATATGCAAAAGAAAAAAGATGTCGATAATGATGTCGTTAAGTTCAAGCTATTTCCTTTTTCGCTTAGAGATCGTGCTAAAGCGTGGTTTTCATCTCTGCCTAAAAATAGTATTGATTCTTGGAACAAGTGCAAAGATGCTTTTATCTCTAAGTATTTTCCTCCCTCTAAGATCATCTCTCTTAGGAATGATATTATGAATTTTAAGCAACTTGATCATGAACATGTTGCACAAGCTTGTAAGAGAATGAAATTAATGATACGTAATTGTCCTACTCATGGTTTGAACTTGTGGATGATTATACAAAACTTTTATGCCGGATTGAATTTTGCTTCTAGAAATCTTTTAGATTCGGCCGCGGGAGGCACTTTTATGGGAATCACTCTAGGAGATGCTACTAAACTTCTTGATAATATTATTGTTAATTATCCTCAATGGCATACCGAAAGATCTACTAATAAAAAAGTGCATGCGATAGAAGAAATGAATGTATTGAGTGGAAAGATGGATGAACTTATGAAATTATTTGCTACTAAGGTTGTTTATTCTGATCCTAATGATATGCCTTTATCTACTTTGATTGAGAACAATAATGAATCTATGGATGTGAATTTTGTTGGTAGGAATAATTTTGGTAACAACGCGTATAGAGGGAATTTTAATCCTAGGCCTTATCCTATTAATTCCTCTAATAATTATGGAAATTCCTACAACAATTCTTATCAAAATTTTAATAAGATGCCCTTTGAATTTGAGACTAGTGTTAAAGAATTTATGAGTTAGCAAAAGAATTTTAACGCTTTGCTTGAGGAGAAATTGCTTAAAGTTGATGATTTGGCTAGGAACGTTGATAGAATTTATCTTGAAATTGATTCTTTAAAGATTAGATCTATTCCTCCTAAGCATGATATCAATGAGTCTCTCAGAGCTATGAGAATTTCCATTGATGAGTGCAAAGAGAGAACCGCTAGGATGCGTGCTTCCAAAGATGCCTTTATTAAAGCGTGTTCTTCCAATTCCTATGAAAATCAAGATGAAGATCTAAAAGTTATTGATGTGTCCCCATTAAATATTTGTTTTGCAATATGAATCTTGATGAAACTGAATATGATCTTCCTTTACCTAGAAGGAGTTCTAAGAATTCGGAGTTTTTAGATCTTGATGATGAAATTGATAAATGTGGGATTGAAAGAAATAAAAACCTAGATGTTGCTAAACCCACTATATTGGATCCCAAGGAATTTAATTATGAAAATTGCTCTTTAATTGATTGTATTTCCTTGTTGCAATCCATGCTAAATTCTCCTCATGCTTATAGTCAAAATAAGGCCTTTACCGAACACATTGTTGCAATCTATGATGAGTGGGAACCTACTATTGAAATTAAAATTAAAAATTATGAGTTTCATGCCTTGTGTGATTTGGGTGCTAGTGTCTCTACTATCCCCAAAACCTTGTGTGATTTGCTAGATTTCCGTGACTTTGATGATTGCTCTCTAAACTTGCATCTTATGGATTCCACTATTAAAAAGCCTATGGGAAGAATTAATGATGTTCTTATTGTTGCAAATAGTAATTATGTGCCCGTAGATTTATCGTTCTTGATATAGATTGCAATCCTTCTTGCCCTATTATTCTTGGTAGACCTTTCCTTAGAACGATTGGTGCAATTATTGATATGAAGGAAGGGAATATTAGATTCCAATTTCCCTTAAAGAAGGGCATGTAACACTTTCCTATAAATAAAATAAAATTACCATATGAATCTATCATGAGAGCCACCTATGGATTGCCTACCAAAGACGGCAATACTTAAATCTATCTTTGCTTTTATGCCTAGCTAGGGGCGTTAAACGATAGCGCTTGTTGGGAGGCAACCCAATTTTATTTTTAGTTATTTTGCTTTTGCTTCTGTTTAGGAATAAATAATTCATATAACCTCTGTTTAGATGTGGTTTTATGTTTTAATTAGTGTTTGTGCCAAGTTAGACCTATAGGATCTTCTTGGATGATAGTTAATTGATCTTGCTGTAATTTCCAGAATCTTTCTGTTCAAGAAAACAATTTTTAAAAAACACCAGAACGTGATAAAATACTGATTCTAATTGATGCTGATCATTAAACAAATTTTCTAGGTCTTTGTATTTTGGTAGAATTTTTGCAGGTCCAGAAGTTTGCGTTAGTTACAGATTACTACAGACTGTTCTCTTTTTGACAGATTCTGTTTTTCGTGTGTTGTTTGCTTATTTTGATGAATCTATGGCTAGTAAAATAGTTTATAATCCATAGAGAAGTTGGAATACAGTAGGTTTAACACCAATATAAATAAAGAATGAGTTCATTACAGTACCTTAAAGTAGTCTTTTTTTCCTTCTCTAACGGAGCTCACGAGATTTCTATTGAGTTTTGTGTTGTGAAGTTTTCAAGTTTTGGGTAAATTATTTTGATGGATTATGGAACAAGGAGTGGCAAGAGCCTAAGCTTGTTGATGCCCATGTCACCCCCAGGATAAACCAAGGACACCAAAAAGTCAAAGCTTGGGGATGCCCCGGAAGGCATCCCCTCTTTCGTCTACTTCCATCGGTAATTTACTTGGAGCTATATTTTTATTCACCACATGATATGTGTTTTGCTTGGAGCGTCTTGTATTATTTGCGTCTTTTCTTGTTAGTTTACCACAATATCCTTGCTGTACACACGTTTTGAGAGAGCCATACATAAATTGGAATTTGATAGAATACTCTATGTGCTTCACTTATATCTTTTGAGCTTGATAGTTTTGCTCAGAGTGCTTCACTTATATCTTTTGAGCGTGAGAATATTTGCTCTAGTGCTTCACTTAGATCTTTTAGAGCACGGTGGTGGATTTGTTTTAAAGAAACTATTGATCTCTCATGCTTCACTTAGATTATTTTGAAAGTCGTTAATAGCATGGTAATTTGCTTAATATTAATATACTTGGTATTCAAGATATGTGAAACTTTCTTTTGAGTGTGTTGAATATTAAGAAAAGTTTGATGCTGGATAATTGTTTTGAGATATGAAGATGGTGATATTAGAGTCATGCTACTTGAGTAGTTGTGAATTTAAAGAATACTTGTGTTGAAGTTTGTGATTCCCGTAGCATGCACGTATGGTGAACCGTTATGTGATGAAGTCGGAGCATGATTTTTTATTGATTGTCTTCCTTATGACTGGCGGTCGGGGACGAGCGATGGTCTTTTCCTACCAATCTATCCCCCTAGGAGCATCATGTAATACTTTGCTTTGATAACTTCTAGATTTTTGCAATAAGTATATGAGTTCTTTATGACTAATGTTGAGTCCATGGATTATACACACTTTTTCCCATCCTTCCACCATTGCTAGCCTCTCTAATACCACGCACTTTTCGCCGGTATCATACACCCACCATATATCTTCCTCAAAACAGCCACCATACCTACCTATCATGGCATTTCCATAGCCATTCCGAGATATATTGCCATGCAACTTTCCACCGTTCCGTTTATTATGACACGCTCCATCATTGTCATATTGCTAGCATGATCATGTAGTTGACATTGTATTTGTGGAAAAGCCACCGTTCATAATTCTTTCATATATGTCACTCTTGATTCATTGCATATCCCGGTACACCGCCGGAGGCATTCATATAGAGTCATACTTTGTTCTAAGAATCGAGTTGTAATTGTTGAGTTGTAAGAAAAATAAAAGTGTGATGATCATCATTCTTTAGAGCATTGTCCCAAGTGAGGAAAGGATGATGGAGACTATGATTCTCCCATAAGTCAGGATGAGACTCCGGATGAAAAATAAAAAAATAAAAACAGAGGCCATAAAAAAGGGAAAAGGCTCAAATAAAATAAAAGGAGATAAAAAGAGAGGAGGGACAATGCTACTATCCTTTTACCACACTTGTGCTTCAGAGTAGCACCAACATCTTCATGATAGAGAGTCTCTCATTTTGTCACTTTCATATACTAGTGGGAATTTT
This sequence comes from Aegilops bicornis, assembly GCA_021605145.1. NCBI lineage: Eukaryota > Viridiplantae > Streptophyta > Magnoliopsida > Poales > Poaceae > Aegilops > Aegilops bicornis. The sequence goes on along the minus strand of CM038672.1, from coordinate 550,467,109 downwards.
TCATTATAGAACTTGGCTTGTATATTCCAATGATGGGCTTCCTCAAATGCCCTAGGTCTTGTGAGCAAGCGAGTTGGATGCACACCCACTTAGTTTCTTTTGTTGAGCTTTCATATACTTATAGCTCTAGTGTATCCGTTGCATGGCAATCCCTACTCACTCACATTGATATCTATTGATGGGCATCTCCATAGCCCGTTGATACACCTAGTTGATGTGAGACTATCTTCTCCCTTTTTGTATTCTCCACAACCACCATTCTATTCCACATATAGTGCTATATCCATGGCTCACGCTCATGTACTGCGTGAAGATTGAAAAAGTTTTGAAAATGTTAAAGTATGAAACAATTGCTTGGCTTGTCATCGGGGTTCTGCATGATTTAAATATTTTGTGTGGGGAAGATGGAGCATAGACATACAAAATGAATTTGTAGGGATAACTTTCTTTGGCCATGTTATTTTCAGAAGACATAATTGCTTAGTTAGTATGCTTGAAGTATTATTATTTTTATGTCAATATGAACTTTTGTCTTGAATCTTTCGGATCTGAATATTCATACTGCAATTAAGAAGAATTACATTGAAATTATGCCAAGTAGCACTCCACATCAAAAATTATCTTTTTTATCATTTACCTACTCGAGGACGAGCAGGAATTAAGCTTGGGGATGCCTGATACGTCTCCAACGTATCTATAATTTTTGATTGCTCCATGCTACTTTATCTACTGTTTTGGACTATATTGGGCTTTATTTTCCACTTTTATATTATTTTTGGGACTAACCTATTAACCGGAGGCCCAGCCAGAATTGCTATTTTTGCCTATTTGATGTTTCAAGAAACCGAATATCAAACGGAGTCCAAACGGAATGAAACCTTCGGGAACGTGATTTTCTCACGAACGTGATCCAGGAGACTTGGACCCTACTCCAAGAAATGTGAGGCGGTCACGAGGTGGGTGGCGCCCCTAGGGCGCGCCCCTGCCTCGTGGACCCCTGTTGCTCCACCGACGTACTCCTTCCTCCTATATATACCTCATTGCCCCAAACGATCGTAACAGGAGCCAATAACCTAATTCCACCGCCAAGAACTTCCTCAGATCCACGAGATCCCATCTTGGGGCACATTAGGAGCTCACGAGGGGGCATCCACCACGGAGGGCTTCTACATCATCACCATAGCCCCTCCGATGAAGTGTGAGTAGTTTACTTCAGACCTTCGGGTCCATAGCTAGTAGCTAGATGGCTTCTTCTCTCTTTTTGGATCTCAATAAAATGTTCTCCCCCTCTCTCGTGGAGATCTATTCGACGTAATCTTATTTTTGCGGTGTGTTTGTTAAGTCCGATGAATTGGTGGTTTATGATCAAGATTATCTATGAACAATATTTGAATTTTCTCTGAATTCTTTTATGTATGATTGGTTATCTTTGCAAGTCACTTTGAATTATCCGTTTGGTTTGGCCAACTAGATTGGTAGTTCTTGCAATGGGAGAAGTGCTTAGCTTTGGGTTCAATCTTGCGGTGTCCTTTCGATGTTGAAGGGGCAGCAAGGCACGTATTGTATTGTTGCCATCGAGGATAACAAGATGGGGTTTTTATTATATTGCATGAATTTATCCCTCTACATCATGTCATCTTGCTTAAGGCGTAACTCTGTTTTTAACTTAATACTGTAGATGCATGCTGGATAGCGGTCGATGAGTGGAGTAATAGTAGTAGATGCAGGCAGGAGTCAGTCTACTTGTCTCGGACGTGATTCATATATACATGATCATACCTAGATATTCTCATAAGTATGCTCAATTCTGTCAATTTCTCAACAGTAATTTTTTCACCCACCGTAGAATACTTATGCTCTTGAGAGAAGCCACTAGTGAAACCTATGGCCCCGGGGTCTATTCTCATCATATCAATCTCCATCACTTTAATACTTGCGTTGTTTTTACTTTGCCTTTTACTTTTCACTTTGCATCTCTATATCAAAAATACCAAAAATATTATTTATCATCTCTATCAGATCTCACTCTCGTAAAGTGACCGTGAAGGGATTGACAACCCCTAATCGTGTTGGTTGCGAGGAGATATTGTTTTGTGCAGGTACGAGGGACTTGTGCGTAGCCTCCTACTGGATTGATACCTTGGTTCTCAAAAACTGAGGGAAATACTTACGCTACTTTGCTGCATCATCCTCTCCTCTTCGGGGAAATCCAACACAGGGCTCAAGAGGTAGCATCGGGCGAGCGCCGGGGTCGGAGCCGAGGCCGGGGTCGGGGTTAGGGTCGGGGGCGAGAGCCGGGGCGCGGCGAGGGCAGGGTCCCGACGGTGTGACGGGGAAGAGAAAGTGGGGATTTGGGGCGAAAAGAGGCGGGATGAAGCTGAGAGAGTGTGGATTTTGGGTTAAGTGGACGTAGCAGTAGCGCGTTTAGAGCAAATGCGCTACTACTATTACAGGCAGCTATAGCGGTTTTATACAGAAACAACTACTACTACCTTGACTAGATGTAGCTCTTTTTCAGTAAAGCGCTACTGCTATAACCAGTTTCCCTTTTTCTTTTCCTTTATTTTCTCTCACTTTTTTTCCGAGAGCAGTGAACGAAGGGAAGGGGATATATATTGCATCATTTGACTGTTAAATATGTATACAAAATAGGAACATATATATTACATCATTGGACCCATGCATAATAATGGCTAAGTGTGTATAAAAAATAGGAACATATATATATATATATATATATATATATATATATATAGACACACATATATATATTACATCATTTGACCGATAACATACGGTTCCTCAGTGTTGATGTTTTTGTTTTTTAGTCAGCTTCTTTCCCTTCTTGTTCGTTCAAGAATAATTGAGCCCCTCATTGTGACTTTGCCTTTTCCATGGAGTATGATTTTTCTTAGGTCATGTAGTATTCATTCTTATTTTGACATATACTTCATCATCATCATCATCTTCCCTCACTGGGTTGCCGTACTGATCGTAGTCTTCCTCGTTGGCGACTCCATCCATTCCAATGATGTTCCTTTTGCCTCTCCTCACGACAACACGGGTGGGATTGCACGGGTCGGTTATGAAGAAGCATTGTGTCACGTGCTTAGCGTGTACCCATGGCTTGTTTTTTGCGATAGCGTTCACGGTAGCGCTCTTGGCGTAGGGTATAGTCATGGTAGTGAAATTCTGATTTTCTCGTTCGACATTGTTAGCCCATCTGACACGGAACATCATCATGTTGTGCAGTCCACCGTAGTCAAGCTCCCAGATCTCCTCGACCCTTCCGTAAAATCTTTCAGTTGCGCCGTTGTCGCTGCCGATCATGCATTCCATCGTCAACCCTGAGTTCTGATCATAACTATCCATATCTTTGGCCTCCGTGTAGAACGTGTATCCGTTGATATCGTATGTCTGATAGGTTACGAGGTTGGGCGAGGGGCCATGTGGTAAGGCGTATATGAGAAACCTGTCCTTAGAACCCTCCTCCGGGGGATGAGCAATGATATGCTCTTTGAACCAATGCAGGAAAGTGTTGTTGTGCTCTCTAGTAACTTCAAGGCCCATCCCGTGATACCCCCGGTCACGAGCATTTCTTTTGCGATAATTACTTTGTGCAGTGCCACGAAAGGATGTACCTCGTCTATGTGTTGTAGCACTACCAAGTTTGCTCTGTCAAAGTCGCTGCGTCGCTTTGAGTATGCCACATGCAGTTCCCTACGACCGTTGGAGTGACCTTCTCCTTCGAGCCACCATCGTGCTTGTTAACGGGCAAACCAACACTAACACCAGGTGGCTGCAGGTCTGCACCATATAGAAAATTCTAGCAGAAAGAGATGCACTCTTGCGTCAGATAGCCCTAGACGATGCTTCCATCCGGACGGGACACGTTATGAACGAATCCTTTGATGATCCCATTCATCTTCTCGAACGGCATCATGTTGTGCAAAAATGATGGCCCCAGGTCTATTATGTCGTCCACAATATGGACACACAAATGCACCATCATGAAAAAAGAACGCGGGCGGAAAGTACATCTCAAGCTCATTCAGTATCACAAGAATCTCTTCCTGTAGCCTTCGGAGCTGCTTCAGACTGATCAACTTTCGAGACATGACGTCGAAAAAGTTGCAGAGACCAATAAGCGTGTCACGGACGTGCTTGTCTATTATCCCTCTAAGGGCAACAGGTAGTATCTGCGTCATCATCACATGACAGTCATGGGACTTCATCCCGCTGAACCTTTTCTTGTCCGTGTCTAGATATCTCGCTTATCTTGCCACAAAGAACGGAACTAACTTTGACTCCAGTAAGGCACTTAAAGATTTGACCGATCTCAGCCTAACTTAAGGTGAAGCAAGAAGGGGGGCAATAATCCTCTTTCTTTATTTTCTTGCCCTTCTCCTCCCGTGCCTCTGTCTCCGTCTCTGTATCGTCTGACATTATACGGGGCGACATGTGTAGATCTTCCCTGATTTTCAAATCCTGCAAGTCTTTTCTTGCCTTCGGCCCATCCTTGGTCTTATCCGACATGTTCATTAGTGTTGCGAGCAAGCTCTCAAGGACATTCTTACATATATGCATTTGATCAAGGCAATGAGGTGTATCGAGTTTATGCCAGTACTCCAAGTCCCAGAACACAGACCTCGTCTTCCATACCTTTAGCAGCGGCTCCGGCGCCTTTTTCATCGTCTTTCCCGGTGCGGGGCACTCCTTCCCATTTTTCAACAGCTCATCGATTTCGGCACTGCTCCGCTTACGTGGAGGTCCTCGATGCTCAGCGTGACCATTGAATAGATCTCCACGGTTTCTCCATGGGTCGTCCTGTTCGAGTCATGTTCGATGCCCCATGTACACGATTTTCCCAGACCCGCCATTTTTCCTTGACGTTAGCTGCTGAGACATCATATCATCCATGCACCACGTGCATCCGCAATATCCATGGCACACCTGGCCTTCGACATATCCTTAACCGAGATAGTCGTGCACCATCGTGATCAGCGCGGCTCCCATGTAGAAATACTCGCCTTTGCTGGCGTCCCATGTCTTGGTCGGTGTTTTCCATAACGTGTCTAACTCCTCTTGAAGTAGCCCCAGATACAAATTAATATTATTTCATGGTTGTTTTGGACCTTGAATAAGCATGCTCATGTGAATGTACTTCAACTTCATGCACAACCAGGGGGGCGGTTGTACATCCATACAAACACGGGCCATGTGCAATGGTTGGTGTTCTGGTTGCCAAAAGCATTCATGCCATTGGTACACGCGCCGAGCACGATGTTCCTTGCATCACATTCAAAATAGCGATAGAAGTTGTTCGACACTCTCCACTGGGATCCATCCTTGACGTGTCCCAGCTTCGGACCATCTCCATCGTCGGGCTTCTTCCTCTCCGCATGCCAGCGCATTAGCTTTGCTTCCTTGGGATCTACAAAATACCGCTGGAAACTTTCTGGGGACATTTCTTCCCGGCCTTTTTGTATCGAGAAGCATTGCACACCGAACAGCTTGTTTTTTCCGCGTGCTCCTTCCGATAAATTATGCAATCATTGATGCATGCATGGTATCTAATGTGCGGTAGATCAAGAGGGCACACGATCTTCTTGGCCTCATCAACACTAGTAGGACATAGATTCCCCACGGGCAGAACATCCTTTAGGTACTTGAGATGCTCATCGAGGATAGTGTCGGTCCATTTTTTTTAGCCATCGACTTCAGGAGTTGGAGCGTGAAACTCAAGCGGGTCACCTCAGGATTGCAACCATTATACAATGGAGTGTTCGAGTCTACCACCAGTTGCTCCAACTTAGCCTCCTCTGTAGAAGCAGCTCTCTTAGTACTCGTCTCCTTGCGAAGCAGTGCTTCAACATGAGGGTCCTGCACGATTGAATTTAGTACCGATGAACTCTGCTGCGTGGATTCCACGTCGTTCTCTCCGCCGCCATGTCCGGCCCCTTCTCCTCCGCCATGTCCGGCCCCTTCTCCGCCGCCATGTCCGGCCTCTTCCCCGCCGCGATTATTGATCATCTCTTCATCTTGCCCCATGTCATCATTGCCTGCCCCGTCGGCGTCCTCAACATCGTCATCCTCATCTTCAATTATCCACCGAGTATAGCCATCAGTGAAACCAGTCATGAGCAGGTGCGCTTTAACACGACCATCGTTATAGGGGTCGAGCCAAACTATTCCTTTGCATTTTTGACACGGACATAAAACCTTTGTCGGGTTATTTTCTTTCATGTCCTGCACCGCTGACCGCAACCACCTGTCCACCATCGTTCCACTGGCCATCATGAACGTCTGCATCGTAATAATAAAAAAATTGATTATAAAAATGCGTGCATGCATCAAAGTCATACAAAAATCCGGCAAGACCTTCCCTAAAACTAGGACATATATAGATCTAGAGTTTGCCCGGAATTCGCCGAAACGGAAATAAATCGACATTTCGGTAAAACATAGGCAACTCAAAAGCACAAGGCGTCAACTCATGCCACACAAAAAATTTCCAGCATATTGCCCAATTATCATATCACACACACATACACATATTTCCATTTTGCAGAAGCATGAAATTTTAATCACCTCTATCTCAAGATCGAGCACGTGGTGGAGATGATGATGTAGGGAGATCAAAAGTGCACAAAAGCTCTTCTTGACAAAGATTGATCTAATTATAGGGCAAATAGGTCACTTGACTAAATGCTACATCTACCTAACTAGCTAATTTGGGAGGAGACAACTTCAACTAGTGGAGGGGGAAGGAAAAAGATAAAGGAGATGCATTAATGGAGGTGGTGTAGTTAGCTAGGAGTAAAGAAGAGAGAGAAAGGTAGGTAGTAGAGGGAGAGTAATGGGGGGAGAAGTCTTTGAAGGAAATATGCCCTAGAGGCAATAATAAAGTTATTATTTATTTCCTTATATCATGATAAATGTTTATTATTCATCCTAGAATTGTACTAACCGGAAACATAATACTTGCGTGAATACATAGACAAACAGAATGTCACTAGTATGCCTCTACTTGACTAGCTCGTTGATCAAAGATGGTTATCTTTCCTAGCAATAGACATGAGTTGTCATTTGATTAATGGCATCACATCATTAGGAGAATGATGTGATTGAATTGACCCATTTCGTTAGCTTAGCACTCGATCGTTTAGTATGTTGCTATTGCTTCTTCATGACTTATACATGTTCCTATGACTATGAGATTATGCAAATCCCGTTTACCAGAGGAACACTTTGTGTGCTACCAAACGTCACAACGTAACTGGATCATTATAAAGGTGCTCTACAGGTGTCTCCAAAGGTACTTGTTGGGTTGGCGTATTTCGAGATTAGGATTTGTCACTCCAATAGTCGGAGAGGTATCTCTGGGCCCACTCGGTAATGCACATCACTATAAGCCTTGCAAGCATTGCAAGTAATGATTTAGTTGTGGGATGATGTATTACGGAACGAGTAAAGAGACTTGCCGGTAACGAGATTGAACTAGGTATTGAGATACTGACGATCGAATCTCGGGCAAGTAACATACCGATGACAAAGGGAACAACGTATGTTGTTATGCGGTTTGACCGATAAAGATCTTCGTAGAATATGTGGGAGCCAATATGAGCATCCAGGTACCGCTATTTGTTATTGACCGGAGACATGTCTCGGTCATGTCTACATAGTTCTCGAACCCGTAGGGTCCGCACGCTTAAAGTTTGATGACGGTTATATTATGAGTTTATGTGTTTTGATGTACTTAAGGTTGTTCAGAGTCCCGGATGTGATCACGGAAATGACGAGGAGTCTCGAAATGGTCGAGACGTAAAGATTGATATATTGGACGACTATGTTCGGAGTACCGGGGGTTACCGGAACCCCCCCCCCCCGGGAACTAATGGGCCTTGTTGGGCCCTAGTGGAGAGAGAGAGGGGCGGCCAGGCAAGAGGCGCGCCTCCCTTGAGTCCGAATAGGACAAGGAAGGGGGGCGCCCCCCTTGCCTTTCCCCTCTCCCACTCCTTCCTCCCCCCTCCTTCTTGGACTAGGAAAGGGAGGGGACCTACTTGGAGTAGGTTTCCCCTCCTAGGGCGCGCCACCCCTTGGTCAACCCTCTCCTCCTCCCCCTTTATATACGGAGGGGCGGCACCCCATAGACACAACAATTGATCTCTTGATTTCTTAGCCGTGTGCGGTGCCCCCCTCCACTATAATCCACCTTGATAATATCGTAGCGGTGCTTAGGCGAAGCCCTGCGTCGGTAAAACACCATCGTCGTCACCATGCCGTCGTGTTGAAGGAACTCTCCCTCAAAGCTCGGCTGGATCGGAGTTCAAGGGACGTCATCGAGCTGAACGTGTGCTGAACTCGGAGGTGACGTGCGTTTGGTACTTGATCGGTCGAATCGTGAAGACGTACGACTACATCAACCGCGTTGTGCTAATGCTTCCGCTTACGGTCTACGAGGGTACGTGGACAACACTCTCCCCTCTCGTTGCTACGCATCACCATGATCCTGTGTGTGCGTAGGAATTTTTTTGGAATTACTATGTTCCCCAACAGTGGTATTCGAGCCTGGTTTTATGCGTTGATGTAATATGCACGAGTAGAACCCAAGTGAGTTTTGGGCGATATAACTCATACTGCTTACCAGCATGTCACACTTTGGTTCGGCGGTATTGTTGGATGGAGCGTCCCGGACCGACATTACGCGTACGCTTACGCGAGACTGGTTTTACCGCCGTGCTATGCACATAGGTGACTAGCGGATGTTAGTTTCTCCAACTTTAGTTGAACTGAGTGTGGTTGTCGTGGAATTGTCACGGCAGATGTCCTAGGGTGAGGACTTAGTCGTGAGGCCAACGCATCTATGTGGTAGCTTGAGAGGGGTTGAGCGGAATCGAGAAACGCAACACGAGACAGGGATTTAGACAGCTTTGGGCCCCGTGAAACATCATCCGGTAACAACCCTACTTGTTGTTTGAGGCTAGGTATCATTATCATCACGAGGGAGTCGCCGTAAACCGTCTCTCCTCTTTGTGTGTAGCCCTAAGATTGTTTCTTCTTGCTTGTAGCTTGTCCCTCTTTGGGGAGCCCTACCTCTCCTTATATATGTTGAAGAGGCGGGTTACATGTAGAGTCCAACTCGGACTTAAGACTTAACTATTCTAACTTATCGCCATGGGCTTCTTAACATCTTGGGCTTCATAACGTCTTGGGCTTCATAACCCCTGGCAACCCAGTTATCACTGTTTGACGGTTTAACATTGTCTGCCGGTTTAACATTGTCTGGCGGTTTAACATTGTCTGCCGGTGTAACGTTGTCTGCCGGTTTAACATTGTCCGCCGGTTTAACATTGTCTGCCAGTTTAACATTGTCCCAGCCGGTTTACAACTCCGTCCGGGTTATACCGCGGGGTACATCCCCGACATTAGCCCCTAGTTTAATTTGGATTTATCCATGTTAAACTGATCCTGATCCTCTTTAAATCCTTGTCATTTCCTTCCAGAAAATCTAGGTCAATAGGCCAGCTTCATAATTAATTAGCTGACATTGGTTTGTCACAGAGAAATATTGTGAAGAATAACTCCTTTAACTCAGCTCCCAATGCTTAAAAAGAATATTGGTCATTGAAATAGTCATCTGATCTTCAGCCGGTTTAAGGACGTAGAACTTGCCGGTTTATCATTGCCAAGATCACCGGTTTATAAATATTGATAGCACCGGGTCATACTTGTAGTTAACATCCAGCTTGAAAATATACCTCTTTATATACCTATCACTTATAGCCCCCAAGTCTTAAGAAGGTAGCATAGCAATAGCTTAAGACTTGCTTCAATATAAATATCACAATCTTGAAGAAATCCAGGTTGTTCATCTCAATCACTAGTCAGAATTGAGTATTCCACATATGTAGGCCCCAAGTGTCGGGTTGTCATGCTTGCAGCAACCTGGGACTTGATATATACTTCAATGAAAATAACATCATATGATATAACCCCCATCATGGGGCTTGAATCCACGTCCACAAGGTTAAGAGCCTTGTTCTTTACCAACTAAGCAATGTATCCTTCAATATAATGGATAAAAAGCTTTGTACCTTGAATTGTTGATAGGAGCAATTGGTAGCCTTCAAGGGCCGGCTCATTATAATGTGATGACTCGGGTCTTCAATAATATGAGCAAAAAAAATGGCTTTGCATTAGCCGCCAAGTGTCATGGTGCATCCTTGCAGCGACATGAGACTTGCATATTTGATGTAATCTCAACTTAAATAAGGTAGCCCCCAAGTGCCGGGTTGTAAGCCTGTAGCAACTCGGGACTATGCCTTCAATTGTAGAATAAATCATATCCTATTGACAATATGATAGCCATTGCGCTAAAGCGACTTTGAAAACCTTAACCATAATACTGGTTATTGATAACCATAATAGAAATCCAGCCATGTTGGCTATTTGAAGATTTGAATAATATAGTCCAATAATTTATGAGCGCATGATTCCAATGGCGCAATCCAAATATATGCTGGCGACTTATAGTCGAAACCAGACCGGGCTCATAGTCTCCAGATTATGATTTAATCGTGTTCCGTCAATCTGTAACTGACAGTTGAACCGGATTTAATAATGTTGGTTGAAAACACAACAGAAAAAAACAATATTTTATCAAAAGAAAGACAAAAGCAAAGGCAAAGATAAAACCATTGCAAATGAGGCTTTGAGCTGATCAAGTGGCATTACCATGGTCGGACAAGACCATGCCCCCAAAAAGGCGTAGCTATGGTTCAAGTCAGCCAGGTCCCCAAATGATGCATTGGCATTACGCCGATTAAGAGGTGTAGCGATGGTTCGGGTTCGACCAAAGCCCCAAAGTGATGCCGTGGCACTAGGCCGATCAAGAGGCGTTACTATGGTTCAGACATGACCAAGTCCCCAAGTGATGCTGTGGCTTTTCACCTACCAAATGGTGTTGCTATGGTTCGGACACGACCAAAGCCCCCAAGTGATACTGTGGCATTGCGCCGATCAAGAGGTGTGACTATGGTTCAGACATGACCAAGCCCCCAAGTGATCAATAAATGATAAGCCAATAAGGCATGATACCCATGTTTGAACCGCGCATCATGGCAACAGGTCCTCTTTGGCACCCTTTAACTTTTTGCATGAGATAAATCCTTCTTGAACCGGATATTGAGAACGTCAGAGATTTGCAAGAGATAGTTTCCTTTTTAAACTGGATTTGAACCAGATACTAAGGGCTCCAGCGTTGTGTGGGAGACGGGATTCCCATTAAACCGGACTATAAACCGGATGCGTCATTGTGAGCCGGAATATTTCTGACGAAATTTAAATATAACAGTAGCCTCTGGGACCGGGTTATCTTTGCCTTCAACATCTTGGCGCACTTGAATTTGTTGAAACTGGTAAGACTTGTTGAGTCATATCATCGTAGCCCCCGAGTCTTAAGATGACTCAAGGAGTTGTCTTGAGATTGTCCGTACTTGACCATAGCAGAAGGTGTATATCATCGGTGTTAATAACGTGATGTAAATCCACAGAAGATTGAGGTTACTGCGGCGGGTTATAAATGATCCCGTATGAACCGTGTCAGCAACTTGGCCAATGGTTCCTTCCAACTGGCTATTTGAAGTTGACCAAACTGTAGTGGCAGCGATCCATTGCGGATGGCAGCTGAATGATAATTGGCCTCCAATTTATTGGAAGAAAACCGGGCTACCCAAGCGGTGACTTGCTCATACTCAATAAAACAGCTCATGCAGACAGGTGCGGCCCGGTGTGTTGATGTAGACCAGACCGCGAGAGACGGACGACAAAGACGACCACAACATCCGAGGCAGCTTAGATAGATTAGTCGGCCGCGGCATTGTAAGCCGGCGCGGCCGAGCGAGTTAATTCGCAGGGGCGGTCCCGGTGAGTTGAAGTAGTCCGGGCCGCTAGGGCGGCCGCTTGCGCGCATACATTTACCGGGTGATGAGGCACGGACGAATACCGGGTGCAATGTTGCCGGCACGTGCTCCGTATCCATGGCATAAACCACATTAGTAGTGAATAATTGTCTTGCGTACAAAAAATATAGCAGGGCGGAGTAGTTGTTTGTTGATGGAAATCAACATGTACTTAACGAAATATGTAAGATAAATATCACCTGATTTTTAGGCGACAGATGATCATTATATGGTGTCCGTAGATAACCAAGACCTTTTGTGTTGATCCTTTCAAGGGCCTTGCCAGAATTCGCCGTAGTTTGTATAATCTTCGCTCCAAGAAATTGGGGCATAATTATCCTCGGGAACGCCTCTTATATCTTCTGATATGATTTTTTTTACTGCCCGCAACGCTGGAACCCTTGTCCCTTTTGTAACCTCTTGCCATCCGGTGGATGTAAACTGACCGGATCAATTATACCTTTGTGCAAGTAAGATCTTTTGACTTTTCCCAGCCGGTTCAACGCTTCTTTCCTTGAGCATATGGACGGAGCTGACTGCTGGAGCCGATACACACACAGGCCTGGAGGCGGAGGTGAGGCCGTGGAAACGGCCGGCCGTCGGGGCAGCTCCTTGCAGTGACAGGCGTCCCAGGAAGAAAACGCGTGGGGTCAAAGTCAATAACCCGGCAGGGGCGGTTGGGCACAAGGCCGCGGGGGTGAAAGAAATGAGTCGGTGATGGATATTCAGGGGAGACAAAGCCCAACGATGACTCGGACTGGAGGTGAAGCCTGACGGCGACTCGGTCAGGAGGTGATCCGCGACCCGTGGCGGCGAGTTAGGCAGACAGAAGACGGCTCAGTAGTTTGTCCGGCCCAAAGTACGATGAAGGCAAGGCGACTTGATCCGGCCACTGGAGGCTCATACTGAAGCCTAAACCGGCCCACAGCGGCGGGTTAGAGTCATCCGGCTGGGGGCTCGCAACGACCCCTACCTCCCCGGCTCACCTCGCTTCTGAGAAACATCCAAGGCAGGCACTCGTGAGGGACGACTCGCAGACCGGCGGCGACTCAGAGGCCGATGGTGACTTGGAGCGGCGACTCTGAAACCGCGCCGAAGTGACGGCGGCCTGCAACGAAGATCGGCGACCGGCGACTGCCTCGAGTAATTGCGTAGAGGCGGAAAGCGGGTGTGGCTCGGAGGCGATGGCACAGGTCGGCTGCTGCCAAGGACCGGCTCATGGTCATGGCACGACAACTTGGAGGTAAGGTCGATCCCACAAGAGCGGCTCGCGTTGCGACGAGGGTGCTCCGGCGAGTCGTTTGAAGCGCGTCCGCCACAGCGGCGGGTTGGAGAGGCGCTGCCACGGGTTGGTGGCAGCGACCCAGAGGCGAGACACGACTGACCCGGCGACAGTTCACAACAGAGGCACGACGACTTGGAAAAGGCAGCTTGTCTTTGACAGAAATATACATAAAATGACACCTTGAGCTGTCCATAATCCAGTGTCGTTTTGACGTGTTTTTTGCAGCGACCGGACGCTGATGACTGTTGGTTGTAGACAAGGCTAGCTTCCATTTTACAAGAATCCTCAACAAACCCCACGAACTCGACAGCAAGCCAACAAACACCACTCAGACTGCATGTTTCAAACCAGTAGTTGATCCAATCCCTTCCCACTAAATTATGTCTTCCAACCAGTTTCCTCAGTCTCCGCGGTTGCCGGACCGCGACTGCTTGATGTTGTTGCTTTGAAGATTCTGGTTCAAGTCGAGGGCACACGGACCCTAGCGAGGAACGACAACGGTTCAGTGCAGAAGCGTTCTGCTGACTTCGTCGTGGCAGAAGAAGCTTGGCGTCAAGCCGGGTTAGGATCATAAGAGTGAATTTCACATGGTGCAACAGGGCGCCGCAGGTGGAAGAAGGGCCGGCTTGCAGTGGTTGTGTGAGCGGCGTCTCGAGGCCGCAGTGGAAGTCCAGCGTCTCGTAAGGCGGGTCACCCAGCGATGGTGACTCAGACAGTCGCGGGGGTGGTGGTGAGGCTGGGACTTGGTCCGGCGGCGGTTCAACACTGGGACTGCTGTTCCACGGAGGCCGAGGCGACTCAGGCGTGGGAGACCCGGCAGGGCGCCGCAGTGAGCCGGGTCGCACGGGATGGCGAGAGGCAGCGGTGGCGGATCGAGGCGACCCTGACCAGCAGAAGCACGTGACTCGCGCAGCAAGGCCAGTGGGTACAACCTGGTCGACCGCCGGGCGGATGTGCCTTTGACAGCAACTCAAATTGACGGCGGGTCGACGTAGGCAACTTGAAGCGGAGAAGAATCTCTGGTGACTTGAGCGATAGAAAAAAAAGTGAGCCATGGTCCGGACGCAGCTCAGCGGAAACGATGTTGTCCAGCGAGGGCGGGTCAAAACGGCGACTCATCGGCGGGATGCCAATAACCCGGAGTAAGCAGAAACAGCGCCCGACAGAACCAGTCCAGCCACTCCTCGAGGGCGAGTCAAAACAGAGCGGCGACTCATGGGCAGTTTACCAGCGATCCGGAGCGAACAGGGCGGACTGGCCTGGCAAAACACGGATCACAGCGATAGAAGAGGAATCCGGGTCAATGCCCAAGTCCTTCTCCGGGTCGTAGCCCCCTTTTCCTCCTCTTCCTTTTTTTGTTGAATCGACATCTTCTGTACGCTGGTGGCTCTCCCCTTTTTTTTGTAAACCGTACCTGGCGGAATATCATGGCACATGTGGTAGATGCTGAACATGCAACTCTGACTCTCTCTTGACCTTGTTTTGACTGCTCATGGATGACGTGATCTACTGAACCGGATATTTTCCCATCCGGAAATTGCAAACTTCCCTCAAACATGTCCGTGTTCCCGAATCATGGTGACGCTTGACGGAAGTCCTGTTGGTTTCACCGACGCGCAAACGCTCCAAAAGGTTTGATCTGAGTTTTGATTGCACGGCCTGTCGGTCTCGTCAACTCGGCAATCGTATGACGGCCCACCTAATGTAACCCTAACTTTTTGAATCTATTTCGTCTGATGAATTGCAAACTTCTTGATCCTTCAGAGATCCCTCCAAGAACTCAACACCATTGTGTTCCGCCCCACGGTGGGCGCCAACTGTCGTGAAATTGTCACGGCAGATGTCCTAGGGTGAGGACTTAGTCGTGAGGCCAACGCATCTATGTGGTAGCTTGAGAGGGGTTGAGCGGAATCAAGAAACGCAACACGAGACATGGATTTAGACAGCTTCGGGCCCCGGGAAACATCATCCGGTAACAACCCTACATGTTGTTTGAGGCTAGGTCTCATTATCATCACGAGGGAGTCGCCGTAAACCGTCTCTCCTCTTTGTGTCTAGCACTAAGATTGTTTCTTCTTGCTTGTAGCTTGTCCCTCTTTGGGGAGCCCTACCCCTCCTTATATATGTTGGAGAGGCAGGTTACATGTAGAGTCCAACTCGGACTTAAGACTTAACTATTCTAACTTACCGCCATGGGCTTCTTAACATCTTGGGCTTCATAACGTCTTGGGCTTCATAACCCCTAGCAACCCAGTTATCACTGTTTGCCGGTTTAACATTGTCTGTTGGTTTAACATTCTCTGCCGGTTTAACATTGTCTGCCGGTTTAACATTGTCTGCCGGTTTAACATTGTCCGCCGGTTTAACATTGTCTGCAGGTTTAACATTGTCCCAGCCGGTATACACTTCCGGCCGGGTCATACCGCGGGGTATATCCCCGACAGTGGCTATGCCCGGTCCTTGCAAAGGTTAAAATAGCACCAACTTGACAAACTATTGTTGTGGTTTTGATGCGTAGGTAAGAACAGTTCTTGCTCAGCCCGTAGCATCCACGTAAAACTTGAACAAACAAAGTAGAGGACGTGTAACTTGTTTTTGCAGGGCATGTTGTGATGTGATATGGTCAAGGCATGATACTACATTTTATTGTATGAGATGATCATGTTTTGTAACCGAGTTATCGGCAACTGGCAGGAGCCATATGTTTGTCGCTTTATTGTAATGCAATGCAATCGCCCTGTAATTGCTTTACTTTATCACTAAGCGGCAACGATAGTCGTAGAAGCAATAGTTGGCGAGACGACAATGATGCTACGATGGAGATCAAGGTGTCGCGCCGGTGACGATGGTGATCATGATGGTGCTTCAGAGATGGAGATCACAAGCACAAGATGATGATGGCCATATCATATCACTTATATTGATTGCATATGATGTTTATGTTTTATGCATCTTATTCTGCTTAGATCGATGGTAGCATTATAAGATGATCTCTCACCTGAGTATGCACCATTGCGAAAGTTCTTCGTGCTGAGACACCACGTGATGATCGGGTGTGATAGGCTCTACATTGAAATACAACGTGTGCAAAACAGTTGCACACGGGGAATACTCAAGTTAAACTTGACGAGACTAGCATATAACAGATATGGCCTCGGAACACTGAGACTGAAAGGTCGAGCGTGAATCATATAGTAGATATGATCAACATAGTGATGTTCACCATTGAAACTACTCAATCTCACGTGATGATCGGACATGGTTTAGTTGATATGGATCACGTGATCACTTAGAGGGTTAGAGGGATGTCTATCTAAGTGGGAGTTCATAAATAATATGATTAATTGAACTTAAAGTTATCATGAACTTAGTACCTGATAGTATCTTTCTTGTCTATGTTGTTGTAGATAGATGGCCCGTGCTGTTGTTCCGTTGAATTTTAATGCGTTCCTTGAGAAAGCAAAGTTGGAACATGATGGTAGCAATTACACGGACTGGGTCCGTAACTTGAGGAATATCCCCATTGCTGCACAGAAGAATTACGTCCTCGAAGCACCGCTAGGTGCCAAACCTGCTGCAGGAGCAACACCAGAAGTTATGAACGTCTGGCAGAGCAAAGCTTATGACTACTAGATAGTTCAGTGTGCCATGCTTTACGGCTTAGAACCGGGACTTCGACGACGTTTTGAACGTCATGGAGCATATGAGATGTTCCAAGAGTTGAAGTTAATATTTCAAGCAAATGCCCGGATTGAGAGATATGAAGTCTCCAATAAGTTATACAACTCCAAGATGTAGGAGAATAGTTCTATCAGTGAGCATATACTCAGAATGTCTGGGTATAACAATCACTTGATTCAACTAGGAGTTAATCTTCCGGATGATAGCGTCATTGATGTAATTCTTCAATCATCGCCACCAAGCTACAAGAGCTTCGTGATGAACTATAACATGCAAGGGATGGATAAGACGATTCCCGAGCTCTTCGCAATGCTAAAGGCTGCGGAGGTAGAAATCAAGAAGGAGCATCAAGTGTTGATGGCCAATAAGACCACCAGTTTCAAGAAAAAGGGCAAAGGGAAGAAGAAGGGGAACTTCAAGAAGAACAGGAAACAAGTTGCTGCTCAGGAGAAGAAACCCAAGTCTAGACCTAAGCCTGAGATTGAGTGCTTCTACTGCAACCAGACTGGTCACTGGAAGCAGAACTGCCCCAAGTATTTGGCGGATAAGAAGGATGGCAAGGTGAACAAAGGTATATGTGATATACAAGTTATTGATGTGTACCTTACTAATGCTCGCAGTAGCACCTGTGTATTTGATACTGGTTCTGTTGCTAATATTTGCAACTCGAAACAGGGACTACGGATTAAGCGAAGATTGGCTAAGGACGAGGTGGCGATGCGCGTGGGAAATGGTTCCAAAGTCGATGTGATCGCAGTCGGCATGCTAGCTCTACATCTACCTTCGGGATTAGTTTTAGACCTGAATAATTGTTATTTGGTTCCATCGTTGAGCATGAACATTATATCTAGATCTTGTTTGATGCTAGACGGTTATTCATTTAATTCAGAGAATAATGGTTGTTCTATTTATATGAGTAATATCTTTTATGGTCATGCACCCTTGAAGAGTGGTCTATTTTTGTTGAATCTCGATAGTAGTGATGCACATATTCAAAATATTGAAACCAAAAGATGCAGAGTTGATAATGATAGTGCAACTTATTTATGGCACTGCAGTTTAGGTCATATTGGTGTAAATCACATGAAGAAACTCCATACTGATGGACTTTTGGAACCACTTGATTATGAATGACTTGGTACTTGCGAACCATGCCTCATGGGCAACAGACTTATTGGAAATCATACATACATATGTATGTGGTCCGATGAATATTGAGGCTCGCGGCGGGTATCGTTATTTTCTCACCTTCACAGATGATTCAAGCATATATGGGTATATCTACTTACTAAAACATAAGTATGAAACATTTGAAAAGTTCAAAGAATTCCAGAGTGTAGATGAAAATCATCGTAACAAGAAAATAAAGTTTCTACGATATGATCATGGAGGAGAATATTTCAGTTACGAGTTTGGTTTTCATTTGAAACAATGCAGAATAGTTTCACAACTCACGCCACCCAGAACACCACAGAGAAATGGTGTGTCCGAACATCGTAATTGTACTTTACTAGATATGGTGCGATCTATGATGTCTCTTACTGATTTACTGCTATCGTTTTGGGGTTATGCTCTAGAGACAGCTGCATTCACGTTAAATAGGTCACCATCTAAATCCGTTGAGACGATGCCTTATGAACTATGGTTTGGCAAGAAACCAAAGTTGTCGTTTCTTGAAGTTTGGGGCTGCGATGCTTATGTGAAAAAGCTTCAACCTGATAAGCTCGAACCCAAATCGGAGAAATGTGTCTTCATAGGATACCCAAAAGAGACTGTTGGGTACACCTTCTATCACAGATCCGAAGGCAAGACTTTTGTTGCTAAATTTGGAATCTTTCTAGAGAAAAAGTTTCTCTCCAAAGAAGTGAGTGGGAAGAAAGTAGAACTTGATGAGGTAACTGTACCTGCTCCGTTATTGGAAAGTAGTTCATCACAGAAACCGGTTCCTGTGACGCCTACACCAATTAGTGAGGAAGTTAATGATAATGATCATGAAATTTCAGATCAAGTTGTTACTGAACCTCGTAGGTCAAACAGAATAAGATCCACACCAGAGTGGTACGGTAATCTTGTTCTGGAAGTTATGTTACTAGACCATGAAGAACCTATTAACTATGAAGAAGCGATGGTGAGCCCAGATTCCGGAAAATGGCTTGAAGCCATGAAATCTTAGATGGGATCCATGTATGAGAACAAAGTGTGGACTTTTCTTGACTTGCCCGATGTTCGGCAGGCCATTGAGAATAAATGGATCTTCAAGAAGAAGACTGACGCTGACTGTAATGTTACTGTCTACAAATCTCGACTTGTTACAAAAGGTTTTCGACAAGTTCAAGGGGTTGACTACGATGAGACTTTCTCACCCGTAGCGATGCTTAAGTCTGTCCGAATCATGTTAGCAATTGCCGCATTTTATAATTATGAAATTTGGCAAATGGATGTCAAAACTGCATTCCTGAATAGATTTCTGGAAGAAGAGTTTTATGTGATGCAACCGGAAGGTTTTGCTGATCCAAAGGGAGCTAACAAAGTGTGCAAGCTCCAGCGATCCATTTATGGACTGGTGCAAGCCTCTCGGAGTTGGAATAAATGCTTTGATAGTGTGATCAAAGCATATGGTTTTATACAAACGTTTGGTGAAGCGTGTATTTACAAGGACGTGAGTGGGAGCGCTGTAGCATTTCTGATATTACATTTGGATGACATATTGCTGATTGAAAATGATATATAATTTCTGGATAGCATAAAGGGATACTTGAATATGAGTTTTGTCGGATTTCGGGTTCCGGCAGACCCTCTAGGTTCGAACTATGGGGTGCGCGCGGAGATCTCACCCCCTACCTACCTGCACCTCGTCGTCTCGCAAGGATCTAGAACTACACGAAGAGCAACACAAGGGACACAAGGTTTATACTAGTTCGGGCCACCATTGTGGTGTAATACCCTACTCTAGTTTTTGGTGTGGTGGATTGCCTCTGGGGCTGATGATGAACAGTACAAGGAAGAACAGCCTCGCCAGGGTCTGTTCTTGGCTGGTGCGATGAACTGCTAGGGGGAGTTCGATCGCTCTCTCTCTCTCTCTCTCTCTCTCTCTCTCTCTCTCTCTCTCTCTCTCTCTGCGATTGATCTCTCGATGCCTCTACCCTGTGGGTAGCTAGTCCTATTTATAGGCGGAGGCCCTGGGCCTCTTCCCAAATATTGAGCAGGAAGGGCGCCAACAATTGGCCATTTTGAAGGGGAACATCTGGTACACTTATCCTGACTAAAGTTGGTCCTCGCCTGCCAAAGGCTCTGACGATGACGCCGGCTTGGGCTCCACGATGACCTCCTTCATGCCGTTGGGCTGGTCTTGGTCTTGTTGCACCGAAATGGTTGCCTTTGCTTGATACTCTCGCCTGCGCTTGCCTCCTTTGCACCAAAGAGAAATGAGGACACTGTGCGGGCAGGCGCCCGCCTGGCGCCCTTGGTCGTCATGGCTTGCATCATGGGCACCTCGCGAGGTACCCTGCCTTGATCTCTCCGCCTCCTCATGAGCCACTGACGAGGCCGTGCTCGAGGAAGCTTCTGTCGTCCGCCCATGAGGCTTGGCCCCTCGCGAGGGTATTGAGATTGTGTTGATGAAGATGGGCCGTGCTGGGCTACCCCTGGAGCCACGCCGTAGGCCGCAGGCAGGCAAGTCTGGGTACCCCCGTTCCCAAAACGCCGACAAGTTTTTCTACGAAGGACCTCGGTGAAGCTGCTTATATATTGGGCATCAAGATCTATAGAGATAGATCAAGACGCTTAATTAGACTTTCACAAAGCACATACCTTGACAAAGTTTTGAAGAAGTTTAAAATGGATCAAGCAAAGAAAGGGTTCTTACCTGTGTTACAAGGTGTGAAGTTGAGTCAAACTCAATGCCCGACCACTACAGAAGATAGAGAGAAAATGAAAGATGTTCCCTATGCTTCATCCATAGGCTCTATCATGTATGCAATGCTGTCTACCAGACCAGATGTGTGCCTTGCTATAAGTTTAGCAGGGAGGTACCAAAGAAATCCAGGAAAGGATCACTGGACAACGGTCAAGAACATCCTAAAATACCTGAAAAGGACTAAGGATAAGTTTCTCGTTTATGGAGGTGACAAAGAGCTAGTCGTAAATGGTTACGTCGATGCAAGCTTTGACACGGATCCGGACGATTCTAAATCGCAAACCGGATACGTGTTTATATTGAACGGTGGAGCTGTCAGTTGGTGCAGTTCTAAACAAACCATTGTGGCAGGATCTACGTGTGAAGCGGAGTACATAGCTGCTTCAGAAGTAGCAAATGAAGGAGTCTGGATGAAGGAGTTCATATCCGATCTAGGTGTCATACCTAGTGCATCGGGTCCAATGAAAATCTTTTGTGACAATCTTTGGTGCAATTGCCTTGGCAAAGGAATCCAGATTTCACAAGAGAACCAAGCACATGAAGAGACGCTTCAACTCCATCCGGGATCAAGTCCAGGTGGGAGACATAGAAATTTGCAAGATACATACGGATCTGAATGTTGCAGACCCATTGACTAAGCCTCTTCCACGAGCAAAACATGATCAGCACCAAGGCTCAACGGGTGTTAGAATCATTACTGTGTAATCTAGATTATTGACTCTAGTGCAAGTGGGAGACTGAAGGGAATATACCCTATAGGTAATAATAAAGTCATTATTTATTTCCTTATATCATGATAAATGTTTATTATTCATGCTAGAATTGTATTAACTGGAACATAATACTTGTGTGAATACATAGACAAACAGAATGTCACTAGTATGCCTCTACTTGACTAGCTCATTCATCAAAGATGGTTATGTTTCTGTCGGTGTACAAAAGAGGGGCACACTTTTGTACCCCTTTACCTGTGCACGGGCAGTCAGAGCCGCGCCCACGACCACGCCAAGCAGAATAGGGGAGGTGAGCCAAGGTAAGACCGAAGCCCAAGATAATCACAGCAACGCCAAGGCCAAGACCACAAAGAGCACAGGGACGAAGCAGGTTCCCCCGGCAAGACCCTTGCCGGGGCAACCTCAGCGGCCCTTGCCGGGACAACTCGCCCCACACCAACAAAGCGAGCCACCCTTGAGCCCACGGCCGCCAAAACCGTCATCAACATGGGGCCAGGGCTCGGGAAGGCACCTCTGTGGTGGCATGCAGATCTTTGTGAAGACATATTCAAGATCAGATGAGGATTAGAAGACGACGATCCTCGACAAGATCCATGCCGAGGAGGGCTACCAGACCCCCGGCAAGAACCTTGCCGGGGACGACAGGGCGCCACGGCAAGACCCTTGCCAGGCCACACGGCAAGACCCTCACCAACGACGCTGGCGGGACCCCCGCCATGCCCACGACAACCAAGCTTCCAGCGTCGTTCCCATACTGCTGCCAGCCCAACCAGCTAGGCGGGCACCTGCGTGGCAACATGCAGCTCCCAGGCCAACTCATCAAGCGCCGACATGGCGGCATGCAGATCTTCGTGAAGGCTCCACCACCGCGCCACCTCAGCTGCCTGCCTGCCTACATGGCACCGCACGCATCACTGGTCGGGGCGCGTGTTGAAGCAAGGAGGAGCGGCGACGGACGGGACGGGCCTCGCCCCGGTCCCCGATAAAGCAAGGGCACACCTAAGCCACGCATTATATGCGTCTTGTCCTGTAATACGAGCGATTATCAATCAAGTTGAAGGTGGCATTAACTGAACCTCACTGTAACCCTTATCTAAGGATATACTAATTACAAGCAGGAACTGACATACTACCAAGGGTTGCAAGACTGACTTTAAATTATAGACTTGCAGATGCGAAATTAACTGAGAGCAAAATTACACCACTTTTGCCACATGTTCACATCCTTGCATGTAACAAACAACAAAACTGTAGACATGTGCAAATGGCTACAATCCTAACAAAACTAATACCAAAACTAACAAAACTAACAATCCTAACAACAAAACATGTGCATGTCACACTAAGAGACAATGCTGCATAACAGTTCTGATCTTCTGCCAAAACTGAACACAACATGTACCAAGGAAAATCAACACTTATAGATTCATATCACACTAACAGCCAACACTGCATAACAATTCTGAACTTCTGCCAGAAATGAACACAACATATACCAGGAAAAATCAACGCTTCTGAATTAATACCAGACTAACAGCCAGTCAACACCGCATACCAATTCTAAACTTTTTTCAAACTGAACATAACATACACTAAAGGAAACAATCAGCAAACAAGATGAAAAGTGTAATAACCTGAGGTTCTGTCAACATGATTTCCTCCGACGCAAGTGCTCACTTATCTTCCATGCTTCGGAGCCATCACTTGAACTGTATCGGTGCCTCGTGCACCAACATCACACGGGCAAGGTACATTCTTCTCAGACCCGAGGTTATCAGAGGCTCCCTCTTGGAGCACCTTGAGCCCATGGATACTACCCACATGGATCATGCTCCTGTCGGGAGTGGCGTGGTGGTGGTGCTGCTGCTGGCCACAGAGCTGCTGCATAAAGGACACCTCCATGGAGCTGATGTACATGTTGTGGGTCTCGTTGGTCCATCCGGCCGACACTAGCTCCCCAACCTGATCACCCTGCTGAAGAAGAAGAAGTTAGAAACCAGTTTCAGTTTTACAGG
The DNA here is from genome assembly GCA_021605145.1 of Aegilops bicornis. Taxonomy (NCBI): domain Eukaryota; kingdom Viridiplantae; phylum Streptophyta; class Magnoliopsida; order Poales; family Poaceae; genus Aegilops; species Aegilops bicornis. The sequence continues at coordinate 550,443,515 of CM038672.1, read as the reverse complement.
CACAAAATCACACCAGCTCCCCAATAGGAAGGTGGTAAGCATAAGGGCAGGGGCAACTAACAATTAACATCACAGGAGAAGAAAACATACAGTTTGTGACTACATCAGAACGTATATTCCTCAGCAAAAGATGCCCCTAGGACCTACACAGATCTAGATTTACAGATGCAACCTTCAGAACTAATTATTCTATGATCAAAGAAAAGCAGAGACTATTTACTAGGTACTAATGCACTATTCTATGATCTGAGCTATCGTTGTTTCAATAGCTTGGCAAACATTGACAGCAAAGAAACAAAAATTTTAAGTCAATATCTTTGTGAGCGTGTAGTATATTGTTCACATCCTAATGAGATACATGGCAAAGAAGCTTGAAGTATACTAGCAACAGAAAGCAGTCAGCAGTATCTGAGAGTGAATGATGGTTGTTTCAACAAACAATCCGTTTCCTGACATCTTAACACGGACCAAAGAACTGTTATTACTTCACAATGCAGATAAATAGATCGACTCTAGCAAGCAAGGACCTGACCTCTCCTTTCGGAAGAAAGGAAGAGGGTTTCAGTTTCCTTGTCACAAATTTGATGGCTAACTGACCAGTCACTACTAGCATACGAAGCTCATCCAGTCACTACTAGCATGCATACGAAGCTCATCCAGCTAACTGACCATCGAAACACGGGAGAGCACCCATACAAGCCGGAGACAAATATGTACACAAGCCGGAGGTACCGGGGGAGAGAGAGGGAGGGAGAGGGCTTACGAGGCGGGCGAGGAGCGTGAGGAGCGCGCGAATCCTGGGGCGGACGTGCGCGTTGGGCATACATGAAGACGAAGACGGCGCTGGGCACCCTCTTGGGCTTGTTGGGGTCCTTGCCGGCCTTGCCCTTCTTCCCTTGGCGGCTGGCTTCTCGGCCCCCTTGCTCCTCACTGCCAACCTACAACACCACAGATCATCAGAACCCTAATCACTGGAACAGATCTACCACGAGTGGAAGGGAGTACCTTGAGCTCGTGTCGTCGGGCTCGGATGAATGGGCAGCTGCGTGTGGGGTGAGGTAAGAGTCACCAGAGCCACACCATCGACGGAGGCGCCATCGCATCCGAAACCCTAGCCAGGGGGACGTTGTCGGGGAAGGACACAGGAAAAAGGAGCAGCACGACTGGCCTTGAGGTCCGACGCGTCGACGGCCTGCCTGGCGTCAGGCACCCTCACGGAGACGCCAGAGGAGGAGGCTGGTGAAGCAGCAACGGCTGGGATCGACTGCTAGGGTGGAGTACGACGAACCCCTCCCTACAGCGAGGTGGACGGCGGCCGTCCGAGGATCCCGCAAACCCTAGGTCGCATGCCGTCGTGGTCCGGCCAGCTCGACGGACCAGCTCGCATCGAAGCACGTGCGTGCCGGCGAGCTAGTCGGCCGCGACGCCGAGGCTGTAGGGCGCTGGATCTGCTGCGGGAGGTGGAGGGAGGGAGCGGAAGATGGGGAACAATGGGCGGCGCGCGGATCTGGCGTCGTCGGGCTCGGATGAATGAGTGGCGCGAGGGAAGGGGAGGTGGCGGCGGTGATCTGGAAGGGGAGGAGGAGAGATCTCTCTCTCTCTCTCTCCGCATCGGGCACAGCGGGTGGGTGGGTGGGAAACAGCGGGTAGGTGTGGGACTATGGGTGGGTGGGTGGGTGGATGGATGGATGGATGGATGTGGGATGAAAAGATGGATGGATGGATCTGTGCCATGTCATCGATCCATGTCACACATGTTTCAACCAATGATGATTAAGCTTATGCAATTAATTTTTTGTTTTTTTTTCTCTTACATATTTTCTCACCCATGTAAATAACCTATCCAATATTTGCTGCAAAAGGGCACCACTTCATTTTCAAAAATATTATACAATATTGACTAACTCAGGAAGGCTTCGTTGCAACTCCGGCGACCCTCGACAATATTACATCACAACACTCGTGGCCTGACAATGCTTCATTGCAACTCCGTCGGTCCCGACAATGTTGGATCACAGCACCCGCGGTCCGCCGCGATGCTATGTTGCATCACCGGTGACTATTTGCAGCACCACCTTCTGCTGCAACCCCCGGCAACCTTGCGACACCATCCTCGTGTGCATGACCGGTGGCCACCACCCGGCAGCCTGCGGTGCCACGCATCACTACCCCACACCAAGATCTTCGACACCCCTCGCATCAACAAATCATCACCACCGTCGTCGAACATCAGCCATCACAGAAATGCCCAAATGTTATGGTAGATCAGTGGCTTTCAAGCCAAATGATCAATCTTATGGCCACATTCATGGCATAGTTTGTTCAAATGACCTCATATCGTGCACAAGGGTGCATCTTGGAATGACAAACAATGTTGCCTAAGGAAGTTTTCATTTTCTTTGGACGAAAAATTCATTTTCCATTTTTTCAAGTGCCCAAAATGAGTTTTTTTTGTGAAGGACCTAGCATATATTTGTTGCAAAATTGGACGAAATCATTTTTATAAAATACTAGGCCATATTTAATGCACAATTGACCAAATGGTTGGGTGTCAAAATATTTGATCCACATCTGGTGAAAAAGACCAATTCCCGCTGATTCAGCTGGAAGCGGGTCAAATTTGAACTACAGCTACCTCATAGTTTGCTCTTTATTTTTTCCAAAAACCATTTCTAGGTACATAAGTATCTATTTAATCAGAGAAACATCAAAAGTTTTCCAAGATTCAACCACTAGCTAGGAATTGTCAAGCCTGCCGTTTTGACCGCATTTTGAAGCGGGCATAAAAAATTAAAAAAAAATCAAAAAATTGGAAAACCTTCACACTGTGTCATTATATGTGACCAAGTTTCCAAGAAAAATAATAAACTTGTAATACAGAAATTATTTTAAAAAAGTATTCTCAGAAATGAGCTATCATGCGTGAAGATTCATGGCTTTCAAGCCAAATGATCAATCTTATGGCCACATTTATGGCATAGTTTGTCCAAATGATCTCATATTGTGCACAAGGGTGCATCTTGGAATTCCAAACAATGTTGCCTAAGGGAGTTTTCACTTTCATTGCACAAAAGAGCCATTTTCCATTTTTCGAGTGCCCCAAATGAGGTTTTTTGTGAAGGACCTACCAAATAATTATTGCAAAATTGTACCAAATCATTTTTCAAAAATACTAGGCCATATTTATTTGCACAATTGACCAAATGGTTGGGTGTAAATAGTTTTGGTCCACCTCTGGTGAAAAAGATAATTTCCCGCCGATTCAGTTGGAAGCGGGTCAAATTTGAACTGCAGCTGCCTCATAGTTTGCTCTTTATTTTTTCCAAAAATCATTTCTAGGTACGTAAGTATCTATTTAATCAGAGAAACATCAAAAGTTTTCCAAGATTCAACCACTAGCTAGGAATGGTTAAGCCTGCCGTTTTGACCGCATTTTGAAACGGGCAAAAAAAATTCAATAAATATCAAAACATTGGAAAACCTTCGCATTGTGTCATTATATGTGACCAAGTTTCCAGGAAAAATAATAAACTTGTAATACGGAAATTATTTTTAAAAAGTGTTCTCAGAAATGAGCTATCATGCGTGAAGATTCATGGCTTTCAAGCCACATGATCAATATTATGGCCACATTCATGGCATAGTTTGTTCAAATGATCTCATATTGTGCACAAGGGTGCATCTTGGAATTCCAAACAATGTTGCCTAAGGGAGTTTTCACTTTCATTGCAGAAAAGAACCATTTTCCATTTTTTGAGTGCTCCAAATGAGGTATTTTTGTGAAGGACCTACCAAATAATTATTGCAAAATTAGACCAAATCATTTTTCAAAAATACTAGGCCATATTTAATGCACAATTGACTAGATGGTTGGGTGTAAAAAGTTTTGATCCACCTCTAGTGAAAAAGACAAATTCCCGCCGATTTAGTTGGAAGCGGGTCAAATGTGAACTGCAGCTGCCTCATTGTTTGCTCTTTCTTTTTTCCAAAATCATTTCTAGGTACATAAGTATCTATTTAATCAGAGAAACATGAAGAGGTTTTCAAGATTCAACCACTAGCTAGGAACGGTCAAGCCTGCCGTTTTGACCGCATTTTGAAATGGGCAAAAAAAATTAAAAAAAATCAAAAAATTGGAAAACCTTCGCATTGTGTCATTATATGTGACCAAGTTTCCAGGAAAAATAATAAACTTGTAATACGGAAATTATTTTAAAAAAAGTGTTCTTAGAAATGAGTTATCATGCGTGAAGATTCATGGCTTTCAAGCCAAATGATCAATCTTATGGCCACATTCATGGCATAGTTTGTTACAATGATCTCATATTGTGCATAAGGGTGCATCTTGGAATGGCAAACAATGTTTCCTAAGGAAGTTTTCATCTTCTTTGCACAGAAAATTCATTTTCCATTTTCCGAGTGCCTGAAATGAGTTTTTTTATGAAGGACCTACCATATATTTGTCGCAAAATTGTACCAAATCAATTTTATAAAATACTAGGCCATATTTAATGCACAATTGACAAAATGATTGGGTGTCAAAAGTTTTGATCCACCTCTGGTGAAAAAGACAAATTCCCGTCGATTCAGTTGGAAGCGGGTCCAATTTGAACTACAGCTGCCTCATAGTTTGCTATTTATTTTTTCCAAAAATCATTTCTAGTTACATAAGTACCTATTTAATCATAAATAAATGGTTTGGTGGCAATACGTCGAGGTTTGGACGGTGGCCGAGGGCCCCAACTCTAGAGCACGTAAACTTCGCATGTGGCGTGGTCACCGCGTGACCGTGGCGTTGCCATGTGTTCTAGGGTGCCTAGGAATGTCTAGTGGGTTGGGCGCTCCCCAGGTAGGTGCTAGGAAGAAAATCACAACATAAGATTCTCACGAGGAGACCGATCGATGGTCAAACATGAATAAGCAGCCAAGTGTTTGATTAGCGGTACAGGAAATGCACATGGCTAATGGGCGTGAGTTTTGGCTGAGGATGATCAGTTACTAAGAAGACCGTCTTCACAAATTTTCAGCTCAGAAGGAGGAGCCTAGGTGGTACTTTCTTTGCAAAGTACCACACTCGACATAAATACGAATGTTGAAGCCGGGCTCAAAATAATGAACGGATTGAGCTAGCATTTGGTGAAGGATGGTCATTTGGGTAGAGGAAAGCACTATAGAAAATGGATACCATTTGGACATGCCAAAGTGGTACTTCCTTCACAAAGTGTTTTTCTGAACAGAATAGGAAAATGAATATTTTTGAATTATTTTTGAACTACGCAAGGAAGGTTTTTTACATATTTGACGAAGATATGACCCAAAGAATTTATGAGATTTTTTTGGGAATTTTTGGAATGACAAAAATATAGGTTGCTTCACAACCTAGGGAAAAAACTGCCACATGGGCATGACACATAGGCAAAACTGATGAGGTGGCGCCTAGTCATAGCAACCCAGCACAATTTAGAAGGTTATGACCATCTATATTGGTCATGATAAGCTAGAAATAAGGCAGCGGACTTGTGCTATCTGCTTTATGACCATTTCGTGTAAGGAAATTACGACCTTTCTGACCAAAATGGTCGTTATTGTTTAGGGTTTGGAGCCCCCCAAACAGCTTTTGACCAATTGGTCTCAAATGGTCATAGATCTATGACCAATTCTTCCAGGGACACTCACATAAGGTCACTAGTTGACATATTTCTTGTAGTGTAAACGGGTTGCCCACAATAATACTGGGCGCACGTACTCTCATGTGTTGTTGGCACAACAAGCGGGGGGATAGATTGCGCCGCCTGTTCTCCCAACTGGGGAACGGTTTTCCCGCATTTTTTTACAATTGCTTGTTGGCTCGAGCTAGAGCTCACTTCTTCTGTAGTCGTGCTCGATGTGCCTTCCTGATTTGGCACTCATTGTCTGAGTCAACAGGCTTGGGAGCTGGTGGTCTAGCCATACGAATGAAGTGGTCAATCTTTTCCTCAGGCACTTTCTCCATCGGCGGCGGTGCCGGTTTCGGTCTAAAATGGGCGTCCACTTCAGCCTGCACTATGGCATCGTTTTGCTCCTCGGTCATGTCGTAAGGCCTCTGAGGAAGAGGAGCGAGGCTACTTGGACCATATTTATATCGCTTGTCTCCGCCTGTACTTCCTGTACTACCTCGACTCATACCGCTACGCACCATAGCTGCGGCATGTCTCTTCTGCGATTGCTGAGGCGGCGGAGACGGCTGACCACTAGTAGAAAACGGAGCTATTTAACCGGTTCATAGGAGCCTTTAGTGCTAGTTTTGCAACCGGCACTAAAGTGTGAGGACTAAAGGTCCCCCCCTTTAATCCCGGTTCAGCACGAACCAACACTAAAGGGCCACCACGTGGCACGAGGCGCGCTGTGGTCTGCGGGGCCTTTAGTCCTGGTTGGTGAGGATTATTTTTTTTAAATGAAAGGAAAACAGACCACCTACTGGGCCGGCACGGCCTGCATACGACTAGAAACCCAACCTCTAGTTGGGCCAGGATGCATGCCCGTACGACCCAGTAGGGCCCACAGGGTAGAAGACTTACAATAGGCCCACAAAGGCCTGCATAGAGAGGAGCTCGACACGGTAGCCGCGGCGGGCCTTATAAACCAGTGCGAGCTCCTCTCAACTAGTGAGGTGGCACTAAACATTGTGCACTACGGGTGGCAGCGCACCCCTTTAGTACCGGTTGGTGGCACGGACTCGTACTAAAGGGGGGGTCTTTAGTACCGGTTGGAGCCACCAACCTGTACTAAAGGCCACCACCTCTTTAGTACCGGTTCGTGGCACGAACATGTACTAAAGGTTCGCCACAAACCGGTACTAATGAGCGCCGCCCGCCTAGCCTTTGGAACCGGCACTAATGGTCACATTAATGTCGGTTCAATTACAAACCGGGACTAATGAGCTTCACATTAGGTCCTTTTTCTACTAGTGGACGTGGCTGAGTTGGAGCAGTTGGAGTGGCCTGACGCTGTCTCGGACTGGAAGTACGAGGTGTGGCCCGACACGGTGTCGGACTTGAAGCAGGATGTGTGGCCTAACGCTGTGCTGGACTTGAAGCGGGAGGTGTGGCCTGACACGGTGTCGTACTTGAAACACGAGGAGTGGCCTGACGCTATGCCGGACTTGAAGCAGGAGTCTGCTCACGCGTTCGTGGACTTAGAGGAGCGGGAGTCTACTGACACGGTGGCGGACTTCATGGAGGAGTCGGCAGACGCGGTGTCGGTGGACTTCGAGAGATGATGCAATCCTTTCTCCATATGATGATACGATGTATGGCCTCTCTCAGTGTGTGCTCGTCGTTACCTCCAGGAATGTCAAGCTGTAGCCCTGAATATGGGTCCACCACCTCATCAACCAAGACATGAGCATAGCCCGCTGGAATCGGGGCGCAATGGAAGGTTGATTCGGGGGTAATTGTAAAAGCAACGGCGTCCGCCACCTTCATGGATATGTTCTTCATTTTGAAGTGTAGCTCATAGTTAGTGCTCTCTATGATGTCATCCGCAGGGTATGTATCCAGCAGTGCGTCACCCGGGGCGGAACCAACGCTGCTTCTCGGCCATCTAAAATAATAACAGCGGAAGGCTTGGAAGATAAAGTGAGTCCATCAACTCCAACAGCATCACTGAGTGAAAGACCATGACCTAGGGCTCCTTACTCGTCGTCCGAAAAGTCTGTAACATGATACGTTGCAGCCTGAAAACGGGTTAGCACATGGAATATGCTGGCGATGTAACACTAGAGGGTAATGAACAGAATAATGCTAACACTACATGCATATATGGCTGGTGGAGGCTGTAGGGTTAATATGTATTGCGAAAAGCCAATTTGTACCTACTGCAAAGGAATATATTTTATTTAACTACAAGGTTTGCTGAAAAACATTGAGAAGGTAAACCCCCTCTCAATCCCAATTAAAAATAATCATTAACAACCCATCAAATTAAATTAAGTAGTGATGAGATCAACATGATAATCCAAAAACCAGATACTCAAGATGTCCATAGCCGGGGACACGGCTAACCATGATTAGTTTGTACACTCTGCAGAGGTTTGCGCACTTTTCCCCACAAGACTTGATCTCCTCCGTTGAATTTCTCGCACTACATGGTGTTTGAGAAATGGATGACTAAGACACAATCTTTCAGAAGCGTTAGAACGTTACGATGGGTAAACCGAACCACCTACATCCCCTACATCTGCTAGTCTACCACTGTAAGAGTTCACACGAATTAATTAACTATGCTAGAGCCCATAATAGCTTGTGGCTGCACACGGAAGTTTCTAGTATGAATAATCTCATGATCCCTTTGAGCCTGGGTGGCAGTCCATAGGAGAATCACACGGTACCCCGGGATTTCCATGAAAATACAGGCAATCACTGGGTTCCCCAGGTGCCTCAATCCACCCAGATGTGTATTTAGGTTGCCACCTTAAGTTTAACCATTAATTAACAATCTCACATCTGTCATGAATGCACTCAAACCCAATCCACGTCTACGAGCATAGCATAGCAATATAAGCATAACGTAGAAGTAACTCCCAGGGTTTGATAATAAACAGGTGAATAGGTACTACCTCAGCTACTTCCCAACCCACAAATTAATTCAGATCCTAACCATGCCATTGTTTGAGGAATGATCTAATGCAATAAAACTGGGTAGTAAAGAGGTATGATCAAAGTGTTACTTGCCTTGCGGATGATCAGCAAAACCTAGAGACTCCTAGTAGCACGCTTCGCACTCCGGGTACTCTATCACAAACAAACAAGCATACAATAAGAAAACAAGAAAGGGCACGTGTAAAACTCAAATAGTAGATCTAACCAGAAAGTTCAACCTAAGAACTCCGGTTTGCAAATAATAGATCAAACGAAGCAACAAAACTCGAACTGCGAAAGAAATAAGCTTCGTTTACTAATCTGGACTAAAGTCAAATTTTACAGTAGCAAAAACTTGTTTAAGTTGGTTAAACAGAAAGTGGGCTTCGATACGAAACTCTAGGCGCTTGAATCGCATGATTTCGATAAACGAGCGAAAAGATAAACTAAAACGAAAATCGGATCAGAAATCACGATCGAAAATAATCGTGGAAAATCCGAGAAAAAGAAAAACTGACGAACAGGCTAACGAACGGACGTTCGCTGTCTGCGGTTAAAAGGTGAAAACCGTTCATTAATACGAACGTACGGATGAACGTTCGCTAAATAACTAACCTAATAAAAATAAATCGAACCGATCTAAATAATAACGAAACTAGGGTTTACGAAATAAAACCGATCGGTCTTAAAAAACGGCGGCTACCTCGAAGACCGGCGGGCGGCGGCGACGGGCGATGGGCGGTGGGCGTGGCGGCGGGCGGCGCTGGGCGGTGGCGTGGCGATTTGAGCGCGGGCGGAGGCCAGCTGAGGCGAGGCGGCGGCGGCGGCGGATCGGGCGGGCTAGGTTTTTGGGCGGCGGCAGGTCTCATTGGGCTGTAGGGTGCGGGCGGCGGCTTATAAAGGGGCCAGCCCGAGGTCTCCTGGCCGGGTATGGCCCGAAGTCGGTTTGACTTTTTTTTTAAATAATTCTGACGTGCAGAAAAAGAAAGAAAAGAAATAATAAACAGAAACCAAAAATCCCAAAATTAATTTTCCCCGTCCTCTAAAGATAGGCCGGACAAGGTGAACATTTATTTGGGCCTAAAATGCAATTTTGATATATGCATATTATTCCTAATTCAAATAAAATAGCGACAAAACTCCGAATAAAAACCTTATTTGATTTTAACATTAAATCTCCGATATTTCTTTATTTTGAGGAAGTCATTTTATCCTCTCTCTTTTATTTTAATAAAAGAAATATTTCGGAGAAAAATAATTAAAATCAAAGATCCTCTTTTCAAAATTCGAGAAAAACTCGAATATGAAAATAACGAAATCCCCAACTCTCTTCGTGGGTCCTTGAGTTGCGTAGAATTTCTAGGATCAACCAAAATGCAATAAAATATGATATGCAATGATGATCTAATGTATAACATTCCAAATTGAAAATTTGGTATGTAACAATACAAGGCTGTAAATGATAAACAACCTATTGCATTTTATTCCTCTCAGGGGATTGAACGCACATAGAAGAAAAAGGTAGAGTATGTATTTCATAGATCCTTCATTAGCAAATGGCACATCGTTAGATGGTAACGACCGACGGCATTGGGCCGTTAACACAGTCGTCCGTATCTTTGAAAACACGTCCCATGCCGAATCATTTCTCTGGCCATATCATGAACGGTAAGTCAAGTAAACAACCACGCATACACTGATTGTCTTTCAGGTTTCGACATCATTCATAAGTTCATGGCTTTCTTAATATGTAGCAATCACTGGAAATTGGTATTCATTGTTCCAAACAAGAATACAGTTTACTACATCGATTCTCTAAGAGAGTCAACAAACGTTCAGGATCTGACGCATGTTCAACAATTCTTGGATAGGTATTGAATTTTATGATGTTGAAATTAATTTGCATTCATGTCTGGTTCAACAATTGATGTTGTCAAAATTCATCATCATTTGCAGTGTGCTCGCATTGTGGAAAACTAAACCAGGGAACCTGTTCAAGACGAAACAACCTCTGCAACACGAGATTGTTTCTCCGGTAACACACCGAAATCCGTTATTTTCGGAAAATTTATCCAACAGTCTGCAAATACCTTTCCATAAGCTAGTCAAATGTTCAAGCCTCTAAATAAACTTCTTTCTATTTTGTCCAAAGAAAAATAATACATCTAACACCGGTTAGGTTGTTCCTAATAGGACAAATACATGACTAATTTTGTACAAAAAATTTCAGTGTCCTCAGCTTGAAGCAGGGACCAACCTTTGTGGATACTATGTTTGAACACACATGATCTCCATCTGCAAAGTTGCTGTTAGTTGTGATGATCCTCGTGAATTAGTACCAGTATGTCTATCTTAATTAATATCATCTACTCCACTCATAGGGCACATTCTGGTCTTAAAAATACTGCAGCTCATCTTAAAATCGAGGACCCCTGAACCGCTCCCGGCTAGTGAATTGCTGATGGTTCGGAGATTTATCTGCGACTTCTTCCTGGATCACTACATCAATCCCACTGGTGATAATGAAGATTTCAGCATGTGTTCTCCTGAAACATTGAGTAAGAGTTAGCTGCTAAACATATAACTCATGGCTCCATTGTTTTCCATCTGATGAGGTCTTCGTATTTCGTACACTACGATTAATTATGTAATGCATATACATGTGGACAAATCATTGGAATTTAGCTACCATATGTTCAATTGCAATTGTTGCGAAATCTGATGAATGTTCTTCCTGTGCACACTATTTGTTCAATTGAATATTGTGGAGAATTTGCTTTTTGCGTGCCGATTCAAAATGGGATATTTTTTATTATTTGTTTAATCAAATATTGTGCCTAATTTTCTTTTTGCGTGCCAATTCAAAATGGGATATTTTTGTTTATTTGTTCAATTGAATATTGTGGCGAATTTGATATTTGCGTGCCGATTCAAAATGGGATATTTTCTTAACCTGGAAATTGCTCTGCACACGGTTCAACTAAATGAGTGTGTGCGATCCACATCGGAAAGCATTCGTCAATCATAGTGGAACCGTCGGTGATACACAGCAGATCACAAACGATTTGCAGCGCTACTATGTGTGCGTTTGGTCTCCGGAACCATTTGTGATATTGCATTATCGCACACGAGAACTGGGAGTAAACCATGCCCAATGCAAAATACAATCCATTCGTAATTTTTACAGGAAACGTGTGGGATCCCAAACGAAAAGCACACGTCACTCTTGCGGCAACCGTCGATGATACCCAACAAATCACAAACGGTCTGCAACACTTGTATATGTGTGAAGGGGCTCCTGAATCGTTTGTGATAGAAGATTATTGCAGACGGTAATTGTTGGCAAACGTGTGCGATGGAGTCTGGCATGGCAGACGGGTTATGCAGAAAACTCATATGCGATGGGACACAAATTGCACACAGTTCATATGTTGGCCGGTGTGCCTTACATACTATTTCCCAAATGGTTCATTACGACAGACCGTATGGTTTCACTGTGTCATTAGAAACGCTTAATCACCGATACCACACGTGCGAAAGAATTTAGTGTGTGATGCATCACACACGATTACATTTTGGAAGGCCTCTGGATCACTGCTCCATATCCCCGACGGTTTCTGGGTTGTGTGGGAAGGAAACCCTATCGCACACACTCACTTGGTGACGTTCCCAAATATAGTCGCGGAAAGGGGTTAAAAGCCGTTTGTATAGCACCGATGCGTACCAGTGCCTCTACAAATCCCCGCATACCTCTGCGAAGGGCCTATCTATTCACTTTTATTGTTGAGTCATCATCTACTTATTAAAGCACCAGCTGGAGAGCACTATTGTCATTTATATGCTTTGTTTTTAGTTGATGTTGAGTATGAGTGTGACTGGATCTCTTTTGCAATGAATTATAATGTCTAGTCAGTGCTTGATCTTTAGGGGTGCTCTACATTTATATTTTGCGGTCTCAGAAAGGGCTAGCGAGATACCATTATATCATATTATATCATGATTTTTTAGAAAAAGTGTTGTCATCCGAGATATCTTATTATTGCTCGCTAGTTGATTATGTCATTGATATGAGTAAATGTGTGTCGGTGTCAAAACCGGCTTATCTCGGGTAGGGGGTCCTGAATTGTGAACTTTAGGATCGATGGTAACAGGGGGGAAAAAGGAAACGATGTTTACCTAGGTTCGGGCCCTCTTAATGGAAGTAATACCCTACTTCCTGCTAGATTGACCTTGATGAATATGAGGATTACAAGAGTTGATCTACCTCTAGATCGATGTGGCTAAACCCTAGAAGCCTAGCCTATGGTAATTGTGATTACGCCTCTACGGACTAAACCCTCTTGTTTATATATGCACCGGAGGGGCCTACACTACAACAAAAAAATACACTTCCGTGATGATACGTGTTTGTCATAGTAGGTCACGTTTTCTGTCATGCATGTACATCCATGACGATTTTATGACAGAATCAAGATAGTCATATATGTGCTGTGGTAGAAGTGATCCATGACATTACCAAAATTATCATCACGGAAGTGTCCACTTGCATGATGATAAATCACGCGTCATAGAAGTGCTTTCGTCAAGGGTGACCAACACGTGGCATCCACCATAACGGCTCGCCGTTAAGCTATCGAGTCCGGTTTTGGATCTGATAACCTGTTAACAACCCCGACCAATGGGGATTTTCCACATGTAAAATCATCATTGGCTGGAGGAAACACGTGTCGGCTCACCATTCGGACATATGTCATCCACTCATTGGACAGAAGGCACCTATGATACATCGACACGTGGCATGGTCCAACAGAGGCCCATTCCTGTGAAAAGGCCGGCCTGTTTGACTTGGTCAAAAGGTGGAGGGCCGGCCCACGGAAAGCCTGTTAACGGCATGTTCGCATATAGCCCATTTACAGCCCGCTAATCCAAGGCCCGTTATGACCTATATGAATTAGGCCCAGTAGCGTCATCTGGGCTGTCCAATATGATTCCAGCCCGTTTTTACTTCTGTCCCATGTATGGCCCATCACTTTTGCAGGATGCTGCTAACACGACACTACGATCAGAGATCCTTCGAAAAGCTGTGTGCGATGCAATAATCGCAAACGGTGTTGTACGAAAACCGTCAGAAATGATGCAAAACGTTTGCGATGAATGATACATCAAACACGGTTCAGATTATAGTTGCGTGTGCGATGAGGGGCATACGGTTGATCTGTATGAACTGTTTATGGCGAGATAGAACAATGTAAACGGACAGCCAAATCAAGGTGTTAATGCGATATCTGACCTCTGATTCGCTCCGATGAACTGTTTTCTATTAGGGAGTGCAACATAAACGGTTAGCCAGATCAAGGTGTGTCTAATACAGGGCACGCGGTTCACTCGGACGAACTATTTTTGATTAGAGAACGCAACAGAAACGGTTCAACTTAACGAGATGTGTGTGATACGTGGCAAACAGCCGACTCGGATGAACTGTTTGCGATGAGAATTTACAACATAGATGGTTAATACAGTTAGTTCGTGTGTGATTCTGTGTGTACAAAAAACTTTGAAAAATGCAAACTAGTTGCTTGCGGTGGCTAGGAGTATCACACGAATGCATCTGTGAGTACTCGTGTGCGATGATTAGTATGTTACACATATGTTTCCTTATGTTAGCACGTGTGTGATAAATAACACATGGCACCGGATACGGTATTCGGGTTGTGTGTGTGATCCACTTAGTCTTCCCGCACTCCAGCGAATGCTTCCCACGCTCCACATGGATGAATTGTAAAATCCACGCCTATTCCCTCACCGGTTTCCGCCACGATTAACGGCTTGCTGCATATAACCCAGGCGGCAACGCACCGCCGCGACACTCTGCGAAGATCTAGTCCTCACCCATCTACCATTAGTTATTCCAAGCATGCCAGGCAACGACCACCTGTGTTACATCTTCGGCAAGGAGAACGAGCTGGAGCAGGTTGAGGAGCAAGAGCTTCATCGGCCGGTGCAGGCACCATGGCCCATCAGCAACGATATCGGTGTCACAGTCCTTGGGAGCACAATCGACATATTGCAGAGGAGGTGTGATGAGCAGTTGCCATCCACCGTGCAAAAGATCCAAAGCTGCTCGGCGGCATGATCGACGACCCACCCGAAGATCCGCCGCCACCAGTGCTCATCGAGAGCCTGATGCTCTGCAAGGAATGGGCAGAGGACCTCTACGATTGAGTCAAGATAAAGGCAGCCTACGGCTTCATCATTGCCCGTGGCGGCCGTGTCAACCTCGATCCTGATGATGTGGTGGCCAGGCTCGAGCGCATCCTTGACGGAGTTGATGTCCCCGACAAAGTAGAACATCACCAACGTGATATCTTGAGAACGCAGGTGATCGACGGAATTTGCTACCAGGCCAAAGACATGGAAATGGAGCGGTTCTGTGGAGTTGTCATGCGCATGATTGCATGCTGTCAAGCTCTTCTGGAAGAGGCCCAAAGAGCCCCAAGAGCCTTGGCCAAAGAGCTCCGTAGGCGGAGGCGGGTCGGGACACTCGGAGTAAGGGTGCTATGCTGATCATGGAGTCCGAGAAGACCATCGTCGGAAGGCTGCCAACTCAGCCTTTTAGCTTATATTTTATTATAATTGTATGCATATGTAGGTCGTGAGTGTTCTGGGCCTTGTCGGCATTTTAAATTATCCTGAATATGTAAGACAATTATTAAGAATTATTAACAGTTGCCATTGTAACTTTGCCTCAACGGCGAGCAGAGCGCGCGCAGGGACGCCAGAGCGGAGTGCGCCGCGACCGCCTCAACGGCGAGCAACCACGTGGTCAACCTTCTTCCATCAATAAATTTTCACCTTGTTTCTCGTCACATTGCTGATTACAACGCAGTAAGTAATTGCAAATCTGTTCACACCTATCAAACTAATATGTGTTCACAGTTCCACTCCTCATCACCCACAAAACTGGTTTTCTCTGTCAAGTCATTCCACCATGACCGGTAGGATTTTAGGGTGGACATATAACCAGGAAGCAAAGACCAAGGCCGCGGAAGCACTAGAGAGGTCCCGCCGCAAAGCCGCAGCCGCAACAGAGATGTCCGGGCGCGCCGCGGAGCCCTTGAGCGAGGTCTCACGGGCATGCGAGGGCTCTCACAAGCGCATTCGCGGCGTCGACCATCACGACGAGCAGGCGTTCCTGAAGTCCTTCACCGGCGATGACGACATTCTCGCTAGCATCACTACGCAGCAGGAGCTGGTCGACGGCTTGATGAAGCTGCTCAAGATCAGCGATGCCTCAGTTGACAAGGCGACCGGCCTCGTCGAGCAACTCATGGATGACAATGCGAAGCTCCTCAAGTTGGTCGCCGAGAAGGAGGAGGATGCCGCCGGCTAGAAGATGATGCATGAGCAGAGTAGTGCCTCGGAGATGACGCTGAAATCGGTCGTCGAGGAACTGATGGGTGGCTTGAGGAAGCTCCGTATCGAGCGTGAGCAGGAGGTGGAGGAATCCATGGCTACTTTCAAGCAAAGTCGTGAGTAAATGAAGAAGTTGCTAGAGGATTTCGCCACCCGGCGATCCATCGATGAGTAGTGATAGTAGCGACCCAGATCGTTGTCTGCAATTTCCTTCTTCTCTTGCCCCCGTGTCTTCCGGGCTTTGCCGCATGTGGCATTTTAAATTTTTCGGAATATGTAAGACAATTATTATGTGCGCCATTGTAAATTTGTTGTCATATTATCTGTTGCCATTTTATTTGTGGTCGTATTATCCGTTGCCCTATGTGGCAATTTAAATTAGGGCGGAATACTAGTTGAAAACGTGAACAAAGTAAATACTGCCATGGGATCACAAGCAAACACCCTCCGTCCAGGTGCTTTAATTAACCCATTAATGGAGAAGTTGTGAGCAAGGTGGGCGGTGGCTGGTGCATGGAGGTCAAAGAGCTCGCTTCCCGTTGAGCATGGGCGGCCTTCCTGCTTGCACATGTCCCGTCGAGCCTGCGAGGTGGACCGGATGCACGCATCCCATCGAGCCTGCCCGGCGGACTGCTCGCATGCGTCCCGTCGAACCTGTACGGCAGACTTCTCGTGCTCATCCCGTCTAATCAAACAGCTGCACGCACGCCACCGAGTATGGTTAAACTTCGACACGTTAAATATAACACAACTGTTTGCGATATTAATGTGTCAGCTTTTTGTTTCAGAAAGGACTTCGTTGGCTAGTAATGTGTGCGCCTCTTCTCAAATTGGACAATTTTTTTACGATGACATATATGTGGCATGTCATGAAACCATGCCAAGTTTCTTGTTTTTTGGGTGACTTTTTTAATTTCCGGGATTTAAAAACAAAGATTCTCATTGTTTCAGGACGAAGACGAGTTTGTAATTCATTCTCATTCCTTAAATGAGACCTAATCATGCACCCAATGACACATGTACGATTTACCACCCATTTTGCTTCACTAGAGCATGTGGTTGTAGTTCAAATTTGAATTATGGACTACATTAAATGCATAGAAAACTTAGTAATTAGTAATATATATATATACAATGGCCAAATGAACCCTGAACAGTTTCAAATTTCAGCCCGACACTCCTGTTATTCTATGTTGCATGTAGAAAACAAAGTTCAAGGCGAGAAGAGGCATCGATTATCGTTTCGGCCACAAGAGGGGCTTGTTTCTCTACCGGAACCGGAGTGTTGCGACAGGCTCCGGTTTGTCAAAGGCTTGTAATATAGCTTCTACCAAATTGGACAATTATATATACCATGTAGTGACACCATGCCAAGTTTCATGATTTCCTGGTGAGTTTTGGATATACAGACATTTAAAAAGCGAGATTCGCAATGTTTGTGGCCAGGCCAGGATGGTGAGACGGTTCAATTCGTTCCCATTCGTTCCATGGGACCTAAACATGCACCCCAAGGAACATGTACTTTTCTTCTAGACATTTTGGTGCACTGGAGCATGTATTTGTAGTTCGGATTTGAATGATGGACATTAAATGCCTAGAAAACTCAATTAATGAATAAAAAAGGTCAAACGAACCCTGATCAATTTCAAAGTTCAGCGCGAATCTCCAGTTGTTCCATGTCGCGTGTTGAAGAAAATACAAGGCTAGAAGAGGGAGTGATTATCGCTTGGCCCACAAGGGGAGACGTTTCCCTATCGAAACCACGAGGGTTCTTGCGACAGGCTCCGGTTTCTAAGAGGTTTGTAACAAAGCTTGGCCCAAATTGGCAATGTTTTTACCATGATATATACGTGTCATGACATGACACCTTGCCACCTTTGATGACTTTCTGGCGAGTTTAGGATTTCTGGGGACTTAAAACGAGATTCAAAATGTTTGAGGAAGATCCAGGACACCGGTACTGTCGGTGTACAAAAAGAGGGGTGCGTTTTTGTACCCCTATACCTGTGCACGGGTAGTCGGAGCCGCGCCTACGGTCACACCGAGCAGAACAGGGGAGGTGAGCCAAGGTAAAACCAACGCCCAAGATAATAAGAGCAATGCCAAGGCCAAGACCACAAAGAGCAGAGGGACGAAGCAGGTTCCCCCGGCAAGACCCTTGCCGGGGCAGCCTCAGCAGCCCCGGCAAGATCCTTGCTGGGACAGCTCGCCCCGCACCAACAGAGCGGGCCACCCTTGAGCCCACGGTCTCTAACATCACGTTGGGCCAGGGATCGGGAGGCACCTCCGTGGTGGCATGCAGATCTTTGTGAAGACATATTCAATTTCAAATGAGGATTAGAAGACGAGATCCTCGGCAAGA
Source organism: Aegilops bicornis (assembly GCA_021605145.1). NCBI lineage: Eukaryota > Viridiplantae > Streptophyta > Magnoliopsida > Poales > Poaceae > Aegilops > Aegilops bicornis. The sequence continues at coordinate 550,425,122 of CM038672.1, read as the reverse complement.
TCCTTGCCGAGGAAGGCCACCAGACCCCCGGCAAGGCTCTTTCCAGGGACGACAGCGCACCACGGCAAGACCCTTGCCAGGCCACCCGGCAAGGCCTCACCAAGGACGCCAGCAGGGCCACCACCAGGACCACGCCAACCAAGCTTCCACTGTCATTCACATGCAGCTGCCAGCCCAACCAGCTGGGCGGGCACCAGCGTGGCAACATGCAGCTCCCAGGCCAACTCATCGAGCGCCTGCGTGGCGGCATGCAGATTTTTGTGAAGGCTCCACCACCGCGGAACCTCAGCTGCCTGCCTTCCTACATGGCGCCACAGGCACCGCTGGCCAAGGCGCGTGTCAGAGCGAGGAGGAGCGGCGACTGACGGGACGGGCCTCGCTCCCGTCCCCAATAAAGCAAGGGGACACCTAAGCTACGCATTAAATGCGTCTTGTCCTGTAATACGAGCGATAAGCTGAGGGCATTGTACGCCTTTCCACCTCCTGTGTGCCACTGTGGCAGCCCCTTCCGACTATAAAAGGAGGCCCATGGCATACTGGAGAAGGATTCGGCTCTTTCGAACCACGCACTGACCACAGCTAGTTTGAGAGCTCAAGAACTCTCTGAAATACACCCACCAAAGCAGGACTAGGGTTTTACGCATCCTCGCGGCCCGAACCTGGGTAAACGATCCTTGTGCTATCTACTAGCCCTGCACTTCTTGCAACCCCGCGCCCCGGCAACCGTAGTAGGGATTCTTTTGATCCCATAGGTGTCGTTCCACACCGACAGGTACGGTTGTAATTCATTCCCATTCTTCGCATGCGACCTAAACATGCACCCAAGGACACATGTATAGTTTTTCTAGCCATTTTGGTGAACTGGAGCATGTATTTCTAGTTAAGATTTGAATTATGGACATTAAATACATAGGAAACTCAATTAGTGTATAAAAAGGCCGAACGAACCCTGAATAAGTTTAAATTTCAGCACGGATATCCTGTGGTTCCATGTTGCCCGTGGAAGAAAATACAAGGCGAAAAGAGGCAGTGATTACGTTTTGCCCACAAGGGGAACCCATTTCCCTATCAGAACCACAAGGCTTCTTTGAGAGAATATCCAGTTTTTGTAAGAGGTTTGTAATAAAGCTTGGCCCAAATTGGACAATCTTTTTACCATGACATATATGTGCCATGACGTGACACCATGCCTGTCACAGCCCTAGAATTGTTTGCAATTTCGTGGCACAAGCATCCATGCATCTTATCTAAATTACTTCTTTAATTTGAAATGGGGGATAATAATCCCTAGCAGCAAATGGAATTCAACCAGGTTCAGACTTAAATCTTTTCAATAATCCCAAACTGCCTTTAGAAATGTTCATCCTTTTTGAATAGGTCCAGCACCTCTGAAAAAAATGATGCACATATTTTTAGGCCATTATGGATTTTTGAATTAATTCATATTGTATTTGCATTTGGGCATTTAAATGCTATAAAATATTTTAAATGCTCAAATAATCATAAACTAAAATGTTTACAGTTGGATATATTCTAAACAGTAGCCATGACTAGTTTCATGATTTTCGGAAATGCCCTGGCATTTTTATTAAAGCCCGGTTACGTAAATAATAGAAAACAGGAAATAATAAAAAGGGAAGGAACTTACCTGGGCTTACCTCATCTGTGCAGCCACCTGGTAGCCCAAGTGGCTGGCCCAGCCCACCACCGCCACCTCCCCTGTCGTGTTGCTCCTTTGCCAGGAGGACGGGCGCGTGCCCGACGTGCGCGCACCGCCGTGCGCCACCTCCTGCTTGCCGCCCACGCCCCTAGACGTCTGGACGACCTCCACGTCGTCGCCCCGACCCCGTGGACCCCTCCATTCGCCCCAAACTCCTCTCCCTCGCCCGTTCCCTGCCATGGTCGAAACCTCCATGGACGCGCCGCCGTAACCCCGTGCCCACAGCCACTCCCTCGCTCCATCTCTGCCTCCCCGAGATCCGTATCATCTCCAGCTTCATCCTCGACGAGCCAAGCCTCACCGGACGCCCTGCAGCGCCGCCCCCGACGCCTTCTTCTTCCTCGGGTCACCGAGATCACCTCCGCCGCCCCGCTCGCTCCGGCCCCTCCCCGAGCTCACCGACTCGCTGGTCGTGTTCTACGTGAGCTTCTGGTCATCCTTCCCCTCTCCGCTCTCTCTCTTACATGCCGTAGCCGCCATGCCCCTCTCGCCCGACTGCGCCGCTGCCTGCACTCGCTGCCGACACGACTCCGGCGACCATTTGTTCCGGGCGTCGTGTCCAACATGCTCGCAGCCTCGCATAGCTGCTGTAGGTGCCACGAACGCGATACCACGGCCACTACAGCCTCGTAGACACAAACACCCGAACGCCGGCTCCGCCCCAAGCTCGTTTCCGGCGAGCTCCTGCCGTCCCCGCTGTTGCCGCATGCCTCTCTGGATGCGGGAGAGCCCCAGCTCCCGCGCGTGCTCTCGGCCGCCCGTTTGGTCGTCGGAGACGCAAACCCGAGCCCCTCCACCGTGTCTGGCCTCGCCGGCGTCATGTCGCCGGTGGGTTTGACCCCGTTGACCGTTGACTAGGTGGGCCCGTTTGACCCTGGGTCACTGACGTGTGGGCCACCCTTGTTAATTATTAGTTAGGTTAGTTTAGCGCTAATTAACCTAGATTAGTGCTTAACCTAACACTAACTAACTCTGTTTAGTTAGTTAAATAACCACTGGCACGTGGGTCCCACAGGTCAGGTTTGACCTGGCCGACCCAGTTGACCGCTGACGTCAGAGTGACGTAGTTATTTATTTTCCGGATTTATTCTTATTCAGGAAATTCCAGAAAATAGAGCTAACTTCTAAAAATCATAGAAATTAATATGTAACTCCAAATGCAAAGTGTTATATATGAAGAATGATCAGAAAAATCCAATCTATCCATCTGTACCATTTTCATGCATGTTTGAGGAACCTAAAGCTACTGTATATGACAATTTGAATTAATGGCATTTGAAATGTCATATATGGAGTTTTAAATTGAATCTTAGATTCAAACCAACTCCATTTAATCCGCAGCTAGTTGCATTAGCTCAAACCACAACATATTGCCATGTGATGATCATGCATCATATTGTGTATTGCATTGATTGTGTTCTTCTTTGTTTGCCGGTGTTTCTCCCCTCTCGATATACGTGGTTCCGACGATGAGTTCGATGACACCGATTAAGAACTATATTATCTTCGGAAGTTCCAGGCAAGCAAAACCCCCTTGTTCATTCCGATAAAATCCTACTCTCTCGCTCCTGCTCTCTTTTACTGCATTAGGGCAACAACGAATCATGTGTTACTTGTTGCGGTAGCTGAACCCCTTTATCCTCTGCATGACCTGTCATTGCCACAGTAAATAGATGAAACCCACTAGCATGAGTAGGAGTTGTTTGAGCCCTGTTGTTCCTACTCATTCATGCTTATTTGTCATGCCTGCCATCGCTTAGAGTTGAGTCAGTCCGATTCATCGGGGATGAATCGGAGGTGTGTGAACATGTCCTCCTGTTGAGAGCTAAGTGTGTGAACATGATTTGGTAAAGGTATCGGTGAGAGGCCATGTAGGAGTACATGGTGGGTTGTCTCATTGAAACCGTCCTCAGGAACTGAGTTATGTGTTTGTGATCCGTGAACAGTTACTATCACACATTGGGATCCTTAATTGACTCTCTCGGCTTCTTAACCACCCTTGTTCTCTGTCCAGGAGTTGCAACTAGTTTCTGGTGTTTTTAGGATATGTGTTGGAGGCCGTGCGTAACGCTGACCCTAGGGGTGGGCTATGATGCGGTAGATACACCATGGCACGGTGTACCGGGCGCCCGTTTGGTGTCTCGGGAACCCTGCTCACATCGTTCGGGGCCGTATGTGGAAACATCGGCCGGACTCCCTTCGGATGGAACCTGATTAGGCGATAAACCTGGACTAGAGACTTGAGTGTTTAGGTAGGCCGTGGCCGACATCCTCGCTAGGCTTCCGCTTGAAGGTTGCCGAGATACATGACGTGTACATGGCGGTAAGTGGCGAGAGCGTGTGTGAAGAAGTACACCCCTGCAGGGTTAACATCATCTATTCAAATAGCCGTGTCCGTGGTAAAGGACTTCTGGGTTGCCTATATCAGTTCATAGACAAGTGAAAGTGGATACTCTAAAATGCGCAAGATAAGCGTGAGTGCTATGGATGGCGATCTCGTAGGTAGATGGGAGCGGATCCATAGTGGTGTATTGATTGGTGAATATGTGGACTCGTGTGCGCCACCTCAAAAGATTTACTTGCATACGTAGTTTAGGATAGCCACCGAGTCAAAGCTGGCTTGCTACAGTTAAACTCCACCACCCCCTTTGTTGATACCGATGCATATGTAGTTAGTTCTGATGTAAGTCTTGCTGGGTACATTTGTACTCACGTTTGCTTAATTTATGTTTTGGAGAGACTTCAGTCTCGCTAGTAATTCCGTGTGGACTTCGACGTTTAGCTTGATACCTCAGCTACGATCTTGTGCCCTCGGCAGGATCTGGTAGATAGTCGGGCTTCTAAGCCTTTTTCATTTGTAGATGTCTGTACTCAGACATGTTTAGCTTCCGCATGTGCTTTGATTTGTATGCTCTGAATATTGGGTCATGAGACCCATGTTTGTAATATCTCGCTCCTAAGAGCCTAATGAATAAATACTTGAGTCGTACAGTTATGTTGTGATGCCATGTTGTGTTTACACATATCGAGCATATTGTGTGTATGTTTGAAATGCTTGGTATGTGTGGGATCCGACAATCTAGTTGTTTATCCTTGGCAGCCTCTTTTATGGGGACATGTAGTCTAGTGCTTCCTTGAGCCATAGTAGTCCGCTACTTCTGACGGTTCATCGGAGTCCTCGCTAGCCCAAAGACTATCGCTCAGACGCTTGATCGGCCAAAGACATGTGTTTCACTTCATTCCTGTTTGTCCTTCAGGAAATATCACGCGGTGACATCCGAGTCCTACCTAGCTCTGCTACAACCCGGGTTCCTGAGTCCTGTTAGCCCAGTGCTACACGCTCGATTCACACGCTGACCGACATGCTCGAAGTTGATTCATGTATGCCTGTCCCCATGGTAGTGCCGCTTTGGGTTCACGACTAGCCATGTCGGCCCGGGTTCTTCGTCATATGGATGCTAGCGACACTATCATATACGTGAGCCAAAAGGCTTAAACGGTCCAGGCCATGGTAAGGCGACACTGTGGGAATACCGTGCGTAAGGCCGCAAAGTGATATGAGGTGTTACCGGCTAGATCGATGTGACTTGGAATCGAGGGTCCTAACAGCTTTGGTATCGAGCCTGACTGCTCAGAGGATTACCAAGCCAAACCGGTCGGGTTGTGTCTAGAAATGCTTTAGTTATGTAAGGGAATTGATTGTGGAAGGGAACGTAAGGCTCTTTTTACTCCTTCTACCTCATGGCCTTCTGATCTGAGTCATACTCTTCTCTTCTATGGGGATTAAAAACTAGGCCTTCTCATCTATCTATCAGGATGACGTGTTACTAATCCATAGACTTATAGAATTGATAGTTTCAAATCTCAGTTTAGTTTTACTACTTCCGTATGTTCATAGCTGGTCTCAGAACCTTGATATTGCGATGTTGAGTGGTCATGCCACTATTTTGTAGGATGTCTCAAATCATTTTGAGCATTTACAGCCGCTATGCTGTCCGAGTCAGATTTCTAAATAGTCTGATGCATTTGCAAATTCCTTCTCTCCGTTTCTAATGTTCATTTGGGCCAGATTAATCACACAAATTAGTGTGTTGAGGTACTCCGCTGCCTCGACATATATGTTGGAGCTATTATTATGAACCTAGGTGTTTTAGGGAGTCACCTAGTAATCTAGCCATGTTTTGTGTTCCCGGTGTGATGATTCTGGCCACCATTCTCGAAAGCATCCCGTGATGCCATCTAGTAGTAGGTATTCTACCCCTGGGTTTTCGAACCCGAGATTCACCCTACTTCATGTTGTTAGTATTTTCTAGTTCCCTTAAGATATTAGTAACCTTGCGAAAGTCCTCGAGGTCTGTGGTATTTCCTTCTTCCAAATACCATCAACCATTAATGCAGATGTTCTCTGAACCAAAACCAGTTCTACCTTTCTGTGGGTTATCTGGAAGAAACCTGTTGAACTTGGTTCGACATATTAATCTATGCATCCACAACTCAGAAAGATATATGTCCCCTTGAGTTGTCCCTCTTCATTTGTATTCCGACCTTCGACTATCAATTGATAGCCAGGAGTAATTGTGCATCCATGTTATCAATGCTTATTATTCTTCTGGTCCGTTAAGCCATTCTATTCCAGAATGACTAGGAGAAACGAACTCCAGTACCTCATCCATATCTAGGATTGGGTCAAAGCAGTCGTACTCCGCAGATCAAATGCTAATCCAGCTTTTATTCTGTTCCACCTTGGAGTGTTACCCTCTTTATGTTGGGATATTCATGAGAATTGCACCATCTCTTATGAATTCTTGATGCAGTGATACTTCTCACCATCATCGTTCATTCCTCGGTCATCGTGTTGTTGTAACCGGAATACTGACAAGTGAACCATGATGTGTGAAATCAATACTCCCAGCAACTAGTTGCTTTGTAGTAAATGGATAATATTCTCATTCTTAGCGTGTTGGTTATTAAATCATCATCCTAAGATTGATCGTGCTACCTAGTCCTTATTTCTGGTGCACTCTTCGATCCATGAGTTGGGATTGTGTCAATCCCTCACTCTTTCGATCATATCGTCTTGCCCTAAAAAGAAAGGTTGTTCTCGAGCTTAGTAACATACCGGTGGTTCGTGATTTTCCAAATATCTTCTCGAAAGTATTACCAGGTTGTCCCCTGACTGTTATGTTGAGCTCGTGATAAAGTTGGTTTCTTGTGAACCACCCTTTCTCCAAGAACCTATGTTGGATACCCCTGGGCTAGTTGGTTGAGCCAAATAACAACTTGGAGAGCTGGAAGATAAAAGCTTAATCCACTTAGTTCATCACTAAGGGATATCCCTGTGTGTGTGTGTGTGTGTGTGTGTGTGTGTGTGTTGAAGAAAGATGATATCTCTGTCGATTGGTCCTCGTGATCAGTTGTTAGATCTATTGCCTTGTCGAAACTTTGACTTGAGTATGGGCTACCGTCAAGTCAAATCAGAACCAACGATGTTCGTAATGTTGTCTTTACCGTGGTTGATTCCTCGAGCATATACCATTACATCTTTTGGTCTGACCAATGCTATCACCGTGTTCACATGATGGTGGAAGTCCAGTGATATGGAAATTCCGATGAGGTGTTGTTGAGCCCATCAGCAACATTTTGTCTCCCCCATGATTCATGTTGAGCATCAACCTACTGTTGGAAACTTCGTAAGCATTGCCTTCATGTTCCGCTCATGAGGTATAAGTCTAGATGGAGAAGTGACTTCCTCGAACTCATGTGCATTTGATGTAAGTTGTCGCCGTGGATTCGAGAAAGCTTGTTTGCTTCCTGTGGAATCATCCCAAGTCAGTCATGCATGTGTGAAGTATTCTGTGGTTTGATAGACTGATCATCTTCATTCTGTATGTATCCCTAGCACACCAAGCGACTGATTGATTTGTTCAAGGAGAAGGAGTTCCTTCATAGCAACTAGTCATGACTTATGTTAGGACTTCGTTATCCTCGATGATGGTTCCCAACCTGAACTCGGTAGTGTCTTATTATAAGATACTAGGTGGTCATGCTTGTCTAGGATAGCATGTTCACGTGTGTGTAGCAGAACCAGCTCTTGTTTTGGAGCTTGCTATCGTAGTTCATATCCCGAGAATCTTGCAACGTCATCTTGTCGATTTGTGTTGCAACCTTTCTTTTCGGACATGCTGAGTCTGAAGTATCCTATCACCAATCGGATCTGAATCTCAGGCAGATATGATGGTTGGAACATTCCCAACAGTTGCTTTTTGTTCCTAGCTTGCACCGCCATTGTGCCAATTCCCATGGGCTGCCCTCTCAGTAATTGTTGTTTAGGATCATCTTCAAAAGTGGTCCTACCATGGGTCCCATCCATTTCTGATGATAAGAAAAATCATCCATTGCATTGTCTTCAACAAGGTAGTCCACATCATCCATCCTAGTTCGAGTATGCCATTCTTCGAGCTATTTCAAATGATCAATTGTAAATTGCTTTAAGCTGGTATGAAGAGTTTCAAAGATCTCTGAATCAAAAGTAATTCTTTTTGCCACTTAAGGGAATAGTTCTTCGAGTCACCTTCCCTGAGGTGCTCCGTTCTGGAATCATGGCAATTTCCCTCGCTACTTTGAAACCCTCATCAAATTGTTTCTTCTGTCGCTCCTGATGTATGTGTTGCCTCTCAGCTCCAGAGATGTTTCTATGTCTCAATCCGTGAGTTGATATTGTGATCATTAAGATGATCCTAAATTGCTCGGACCTCAAGAAGACTGATTCTTCAAAAATTCTCCCTTTCTACTCGTTGTCATGTTGGATATAGTTCTCAAAGCAAGAAGTCGAGATCAAGGTGATGCAATGAGTCAATACCCTCGAGAAAGACATCTGGATCGTGAAGACCGTGATAGTTTGTGCCCCCTCTGTCTTCCTACCTCAAGTCTTGAATCTCGGGACGAGATTCTTGTTTAGTGGGGGTGAGTTGTCACAGCCCTAGAATTGTTTGCAATTTAGTGGCACAAGCATCCATGCATCTTGTCTAAATTACTTCTTTAATTTGAAATGGGGGATAATAAACCCTAGCAACAAATGGAATTCAACCAGGTTCAAACATAAATCTTTTCAATAAACCCAAACTGCCTTTAGAAATGTTCATCATTTTTTAATTGGTCCAGCACCTCTGACAAAAATGATGCGCATATTTTTAGGCCATTCTGGATTTTTGAATTAATTCATATTGTATTTGCATTTGGGCATTTAAATGCTATAAAATATTTTAAATGCTCAAATAATCATAAACTAAAATGTTTACTGTTGGATATATTCTAAACAGTAGCCAGTACTAGTTTCATGATTTTCAAAAATGCCCTGGCATTTTTATTAAAGCCCCGAAGTTACAGAAATAATAGAAAACAAGAAATAATAAAAAGGGAAGGAACTTACCTGGGCTTACCTCATCTGTGCAGCCACCTGGCGGCCCAAGTGGCTGGCCCAGCCCACCACCACCACCTCCCCTGTCGTCTTCCTCCTTTGCCAGGAGGACGAGCGTGCTCGACGTGCTACAGACCGCCAGGCGCCACCTCCTGCTTGCCGCCCGCGCTGACGTCTGGGCGACCTCCACGTCGTCGCCCGACCCCGGACCCTCCATTCACCCCAACTCCTCTCCTCGCTTTGTTCCCCGCCATGGCCGAAACCTCCATGGACGCGCCGCCGTAACCCCGCGCCCACAGCCACTCCCTTGCTCCATCTCTGCCTCCCCGAGCTCCGTATCATCTCCATCTTCATCCTCGACGAGCCAAGCCTTGCCGGACGCCCTGCAGCGCCGCCCCCGATGCCTTCTTCTTCCTCGGGTCGCCGAGATCGCCTCTGCCGCCCCGCTCGCTCCGGCCCCTCCCCGAGCTCACCGATTCGCTCGTCGTGTTCTACGTGAGCTTCTGATCATCCTCCCCCTCTCCGTTCTCTCTCTTGCATGCCGAAGCCGCCACGCCCCTCTCGCCCGACTGCACCGCCGCCTGCACTCGCCGCTGACACGACTCCGGCGACCATTTGGTCCAGGCGTCGTGTCCAACATGCTCGCCGCCTCGCGTAGCTGCTATAGGTGCCACGAACGCGATACCACGGCCACTTCAGCCTCGTAGCCACAAACACCCGAATGCCGGCGTCGCCCCGAGCTCATTTCCGGCGAGCTCCGGCCGTCCCCGCTGCTTACGCATGCCTCCCTGGATGCGGGCGAGCCCCAGCTCCCCGCGTGTGCTCTCGGCCGCCCGTTTGGTCGCCGGAGACGCAAACCCGAGCCCCTCCACCACGTCTGGCCTCGCCTGCGTCATGTCGCCGGTGGGTTTGACCCCGCTGACCGTTGACTGGGTGGGCCCATTTGACCCTGGGTCACTGACGTGTGGGCCACCCTTGTTAATTATTAGTTAGGTTAGTTTAGCACTAATTAACCTAGATTAGTGCTTAACCTAACACTAACTAACTCTATTTAGTTAGTTAACTAACCACTAGCATGTGGGTCCCACAGGTCAGGTTTGACCTGGCCGACCCAGTTGGCCGCTGACGTCACAGTGACGTAGTTAATTATTTTTTGGATTTATTCTTATTCAGGAAATTCCAGAAAATAGAGCTAACTTCTAAAAATCATAGAAATTAATATGTAACTCCAAATGCAAAGTGTTATATATGAAAAATGATCAGAAAAATCCAATCCATCCATATGTACCATTTTCATGCATGTTTGAGGAACCTAAAGCTACTGTATATGACAATTTGAATTAATGGCATTTGAAATGTCATATATGGAGTTTGAATTTGAATCTTAGATTCAAACCAACTCCATTTAATCTGCAGCTAGTTGCATTAGCTCAAACCACAGCATATTGCCATGTCACGATCATGCATCATATTGTGCATTGCATTGATTGTGTTCTTCTTTGTTTGCCGGTGTTTGTCCTCTCTCGATAGACGTGGTTAACATCATCTATTTGAATAGCCGTGTCCGTGGTAAAGGACTTCTGGGTTGCCTATATCAGTTGATAGACAAGTGAAAGTGGATACTCTAAATTGCACAAGATAAGCGTGAGTGCTAAGGATGGCGTTCTCGTAGGTAGACGGGAGCGGATCCATAGTGGTGTATTTATTGGTGAATATGTGGACTCGTGTGCGCCACCTCAAAAGAGTTACTTGCATACGTAGTTTAGGATAGCCACCGAGTCAAAGCTCGCTTGCTGCAGTTAAACTCCACCACCCCCTTTGTTGATGCCGATGCATATGTAGTTAGTTCTGATGTAAGACTTGTTGGGTACATTTGTACTCATGTTTGCTTAATTTATGTTTTTTGCAGAGAGACTTCAGTCTCGCTAGTAATTCCGCGTGGACTTTGACGTTTAGCTTGATACCTCAGCTACGATCTTGTGCCCTCGGCAGGATCTGGTAGATAGTCGGGCTTCTAAGCCTTTTTCATTTGTATATATACGTACTCGAGACATGTTTAGCTTCCGCATGTGCTTTGATTTGTATGTTTCAATGTTGGGTCATGAGACCCATGTTTGTACTATCTCGCTCCTCGGAGCCTAATGAATAAATACTTGAGTAAATACAGTTATGTTGTGATGCCATGTTGTATTTACACATATCGAGCATATTGTGTGTCTGTTTGAAATGCTTGGTATGTGTGGGATCCGACAATCTAGTTGTTTATCCTTGGCAGCCTCTTTTATCGGGAAATGTAGTCTAGTGCTTCCTTGAGCCATAGTAGTCCTCTACAGCCCGGCTCACCGGAGTCCTGCTAGCCCAGCACTACTGCTCAAGACGCTTGACTGGCCGGCATGTGTTTCACTTCGTTCCAATATCTGTCCCTTCGGGGAAATGTCACGCGGTGACATCCGGAGTCCTGCCTAGCCTGCTACAGCCCGGGTTCCCGGAGTCCTGTTAGCCCAGTGCTACAGCCTGGATTCACACGCTGCTGACCGACATGCTCGAAGTTGATGCATGTATGCCTGTCCCCATGGGTTTGTGCCGCTTTGGTTTCACGACTAGCCATGTCGGCCCGGTTTCTCTGCCATATGGATGCTAGCGACACTATCATATACGTGAGCCAAAAGGCGCAAACGGTCCCGGGCCATGGTAAGGCGACACCCGTGGGAATACCGTGCGTGAGGTCGCAAAGTGATATGAGGTGTTACCGGCTAGACCGATGTGACTTGGAATCGGGGTCCTGACAATGCCACCTTTGATGACCTTCTGGTGATTTAGGATTTACGGGGACTTAAAAACCAAGATTCGAAATGTTTGAGTACGAGCCATGTCACCAATACGGTTTTAATTCGTTCCCATTCCTGGCATGGGACCGAAACATGCACCCAACGACACATGTACAATTTTTCTAGCCATTTTGGTGAACTAGAGCATGTATTTGTAGTTCAGATTTGAATTATGGACATTAAATGCCTAGGAAACTCAATTAGTGTATAAAAAGGCCAAACGAACCTTGAATAAGTTCAAATTTCAGACGGATATCATGTCGTTCCATGTTGCCCGCAGAAGAAAATACAAGGAGAAAAGAGGCAGTGATTACGTTTCGCCCATAAGGGGACACGTTTCCCTATCGGAACCATGAGGCTTCTTTGATAGAAGCTCCGGTTTGTAAGAGGTTTGTAATAAAACTTGTGCCACAATGGACGAAAAAAATTCCTCGACATATAAGTGCGATGTCGTGACACCATGGCAGATTTCACGATTTTCGGCTTAGTTTTGGATTTACGGGGATTTAAAAACTGATATTCTTTTCACAAAATGCTTTCAAATAGCACATGGTTCACTCACGAAAGCCGATATTCAATGAAAACTTCGTGGAAACCATATTTTAAAGTTTCATAAAAATTCGAAAAAAATGTGGGGTGTTAAGAAGGTGATGTTTTATTGCTACACAAAATTTCAAGTTGAAAAACATTACGAGATGTGAGCTATGAAAAAGACAAATTCTGCCCTGAATAGTGACATTACTATTCGACAGTATTCAACACTGATTTTGCCTTTTTCATAGCTCATATCTCTTAATGTGTTTCAACATGAAATTTTGTGTGCCAATAAAACATCATCCTCTTAACATCCCGCATTTTTTGATTTTTTTAACTTCAAAACATCTTTTTCTCGTGGTTTTCACCGGTTTCCACCGAATGTTGGTTTCCGTATGATATCCCCAGCTGCGCTGGCGTGATCTCGAGTCCTGCGCTCGACCGCCGTAACCCAAACCCCACGGATCGTACGTGTGCACCGTTACATGCTCCCGGATCGAACGGCAACCCTGAGCCCTTTCGACAACACATGGAGTACATGGGTAAGCACTGTGCGCTTGCGTCGTGTAGCTCACGCTTCCTTCTCTACTAGGTTTTCATTCAAAACAGGCTACCATTTCTCTCCACTCCTCTCATCGGTTTCCCGCCTCTTCTCCCAGATATGCATGATATAGATGTTCGTTTAATTCATATAGTTCATCTCATCCACAATCAATTAGTTTTGTAAAAAAAACTATTTAAGATTCATGGAATTGTGCATTGTAAAGGTAAAAACAAAAAGTGACAATTCATTTAGAAAAAAAAGGTTTACGCAATTAAGATATGGAAGATTCTAGAGAACAAAGGAGAAGTTCTTGTGTTTAGAGGTTTGTAAATTATGCTTAAGTTCAACAATGGAGTCTTCTAGATTGTACATGTGGCAGAATCTGGTGGAATGTAGATGATATCCAACGGCCAGTAGTGCTCGGATTTGCCATCTCTGTACCATCGAATTGGCTTCATCCAACGAGCAACTTTCATTGTTATTCGCACACTATATATGTGTATAGATGTATAGATATATAGATATATATAGATGTGTCCCATGCTAGACAAAATAAAGTTTGAGCGCATGCGTGGGACAACACCCCCCCACCCCTGCTGCCGCCTCAAAGTTGGGAAACTGACATCATAGGTATTGAACGGGGCTTGGAGTCGGGTACGGTGTTCGGTTTGTAATGTACTTGGTGTGGCCCATCGAAGTTGTGCATTTGGAATTTAAACACATCATACACCATTGTACCCATACATATTTTCGGGCCGCATGCAGTGTATACGGGGTCTTCTGATCGACCACATCTCCCTTGTGCGGTTTTTTGTGATGACACGAATATCTGTGGGCTCCCTAAGTGTATATATATGACCCCTTTGACCGATAAAGAGGGGTATGTAGTGTTGGCCATGAATGGTTTCCTCCTAGTTCATGTTAGGGCCAGTCACCGTCAAATGTCGGTCAACGAAAGCTCGAGCTCATGCGTTGTCAGGATTCCCTCCCAGATGCTCGGATTGTTGGGTTCGACCTACATCAAACCCTGCGTACGTATCTCGTCCTTAACTACCTTGCCTTCATAGTTGTTGTCTGTATCGAGAGGTAGGCACCTCATCTAAATTGTACATTATTCTATATTGAAAACACACATCACCCCTTCCCAACGTACATCATTTTGGGCCGCATGCAAAAGGTGCTGGTTTTGTGGTCCCTCTTGTGCGATGTTTATGATGGTCCAATCTATTGGCCCAAGCGGTTTATCGACAACAACAACTGTCATTTGACCAAACGAAAGATTCATTGGTCCGTCTTATGGTAGGTCATGGTGACATGCATGTATGACCAAAGTACCGATCATTACGTGCACCTACCCCGCTGACACGAAGTGGGTGGTGGTGGGCCAAGCATCCTAGCTAGGTACGACATTATGTCAATATATATATCCTAGCTAGGTGGTTGGTAGGGTGCTTTCGGGTTTGGGAGGCAGGCCCCACCAAAATTATGCATTTTGTATTTAAAGTTTTAAACATCCCCAATATTCGTACATATATTTGGCCACTTCCAGGTCGTTCTAGACTTCTGGCTCCTCTCATCGATCTTCAATGACGCGCCCAACCGTGGGCACGCGGGCTCAAAGTTGTGCATTGGAATTTTGAACATCACATACCACCCTTTTCACTCATATATTTTTGGGCCAAATGCTGGTGTGGCTGTCTTTTGACCCTCCCTAACGTTATCTTTTGCTGCAAAGACTCTAATGATCCTCAACGGACACGGGGTATAATATCTAAACCGTGTGCGATACAAGTGCCATGCGAATCACCACGACTAAGGTGGAAGTACTGGCTCAACCGTGTGCGATGCAAGTGCACTGAAATCACCACGAACGCTCAAGCGCGAGCAAAGAGTGGAGGTATTGGCTCAACTGTGTGCGATGTAAGTGCACTGAAATCACCACGACTGCGCAATCACGAGCAAAGGGTGGAGGTACTGGCTTAACCATGAGTGATGCAAGTGCACTGTAAAACCACCACCTGTGGAAGATAAAGGCGAGTAAGTCTATTTGGAAATTAGGACGAACCGTGTGCGATAGACCATCGAGCTAGAAATATAAAAGACAAACTACCCGCCTTGAGCGTTGCAAAAATCGGCGGATCCACGCCACTTTTCCTTATTATCATACACACATATTGTTATTGGACCGTGCGCGATCTTGGGCACTCCCAACCCGCATCAATTCCTTTACCCAAATTTTAGTAGCCGTCGTACTTCAACCATCGCCCACACTCCTCCAGCACCGACCTTATAGTAAAATTTTAGCAGCCGATGCATTTGAACCGTCGCCCTCCCTCTTCCCCCCGTCCACCACCATCTCCACCCACCATTACTAAAATTTTCAGTAGCCGCGGTGTATCCTCAAACACCACCACTACCACCCACAGTCCCCCACCCGCCCCTCCCCCTTTCGAACCCTACCTTGCGGTCGCCGCCGGTGCCTCTGCCAACCCTGTCGGTCTGCCTATTCCTCCTAGCTTAGATAATAAAGTTCAGGTTATCCAGCGATTCCCATACCGTTGCCCCACTCCCCTGAGTTTTTAAATGAGGCCTGCAGTGTCCCACCCCGCCAGATCCACATCCCCCGCTCTAGAATGTCGCAGCCTAAGCTCAGCCACGTATCCCGCGGAGCCCGATGAGCGTTCGGCCAAGAAGAGGTTTATCATGGCCTCTCCCGGGAAGCCGGCGAAGACGTTGACTACGTTGCCATGCCGAAGGCTTCATATCAGCGGGCTAGTGTATTACTGTATCTCGGGAAAGCTGGCTACGACATCAAGCTCGTCCACACCGACGGCTTCACGCGGGCCATGTCACAGGTTAAGTGGTCCATCCCCAACCCCTCTGGTTCAACCGCCATCGATCTCTTCGACGGCCCTGCCGCTGATCTCCTCCGCCAAGTGATCAAGGATTTGCGAGCTTTATACACCATCGAGCCCATTTTGTCACTTCTGAAGGACACGTTCTACGGCGGCGGCTTGGGATCCTCAATTGCCAAGTCAGATCTCATCGACCACGACCACGAGGAGGGCACCCACGAAGGTTCTTCCAGGGTGAAACAGCCCATCTGTGACATCAAAGAGTGCACCATGGGTCTGTGCTCTTACATCTGGAAGGATCCCGTCCATGAAATGTGAGGCAACATTCTATCAGCTAATATTACCTTTTCTAGGTTGCTAACCCGTACCCTTTTCTAGGATTCCAGTAGCATTTGCCGTGCGGTGCTTTAACTGTGCCGTGTTTAATTATTTCAATTATGCAAAAATTTATTGTTCAATAGGTCTATGTGATGTTTAAGTATGAATTGTCCACTTCAGTTTCACAAATGGCTATGTTTGGTTGTTCATAGTGAGCAGATGCCTTGTTTATCTGTATTTGGTTGTTAGGTTGGTTGGAATGAGCATTTTTTCAGTTATCGAGCAGATGCCTTGTTTATCTGTATTTGGTTCTTAGTTTGGTTGAAGTGAGTATTTGTCCAGTTATCAAGCAGATGCCTTGTTTATCTGTATTTGGTAGTTAGGTTGCTTTTTTTAGCATTTGTACAGTTATCCAGCAGATGCCTTGTTTATCTGTATTTGGTTGTCAGGTTTCTTTTTTTAGCATTTCTCCAGTTATCAAGGAGATGCCTTGTTTATCTTTATCTGCTAGTTAGGTTGGTTGCACTGAGCATTTGTCCAGTTTTCAAGCATATGCCCTGTTTATCTATATTTGCTTGTTAGGTTGGTTGCAGTGAGACTCTGTCCGGTTTTCAATGGCTATATTTGGTTGTTACACTGGTCATTTATGGCTTGTTTATTTCAGTCATTCACAATGTGTGGTTCATTATGTGCACGTCGGGAATTGTGCCACTGGACTACATCAATACCAGTTTGAACGGCTATATTTGGTTCCAATTATTCCTGGTGTAGTTAACACATGCCCTTTATTTCAGTTTTACACATTTATCCAGTGTGATGTTTAAGCATTACCTACGTTCTATTCTTTTTCAATAGCATCAGTTTGAATTGCAATATTTCATGGCTATTAAGCCTCATTGCCGGTAACATTGCCTTCCATTTTATATCTGCTTTAACAAAGATTTGAAACCAACACATTCAAGCTATCATTTGGAGATGATGTTGTTTACCGTTGATATATTTGTTTGATGTTAAGATTGTTATACTTATCATGCCTTTCCACTACTTATACAGGACAACACCGAGAGTGGCCACCATTTTCCGCAGAGGTTAGCTTCATCCCTCGGCTTGTATTCCCCCCGTCGTTCCATAATGTAGTGCATATAGATCCAGGTCTCGACACTAGTTAGCTTCTAATATTGACTTGTTGCTTGTAGGTACATATGCCCTTGGCAAGGATCCATGCATCGACCCTTTTTGCATATGGGGCAATGAGATATTGATGAACAAGCATCAGGTAAAGAAACTAATAAGGATTATTAGCAAAAAGATATGAATGGTGGCAAGCAAATTATTTTTTATGCTCTATCCAACACAACAGTGAGCTGTAGGATGGTAACTACAAACTCTGCAGCCTTCTCTTTTTACTGCCCATAATGAGTTGTTAGACAACAATGTCTGAATCTTTTTCATTCCCAGTGGTTCCCGAAGCAGTTCACTCAAGATTACCTCGCAAAGTACATGATTGGTAGACACGCAATGAAGGTTAAAGTACTTCATCCAGACTACAATGAGCATCGAGAAGTCCTAATGAAGACAGTGAAGGATGGGCGGGCGGCCATCACAAGGGGTTGGCCTAGAGTCGTGCGCGCCATACGCATGGAGGACGGCACAATGTAGGCATTCCGCTTTACCTTCTCAGCAACCAGAATGTATTTTGTCTCTCTCTCTTTACAGTCTTTAGTACAACTATGGTTCATCATTCTTTACTTGGTGCTTCTGTAGTTCTTCGGTATATGTACCTGTGCATTGAATTATGGATTCGTGGTTGAACCAATATTTGTAATAAATATGGTTGGATATGAAATAAGTGATTGCCTACTTTCAAATTCATAACAAGTGATTTTTAAATAAGGGATTAATTGGATTAATTATCGATTAAATACGGATTACACTGCACATGGTTTGTGAAAGTGAAATGTCTGCGATATACGTGGAGATCAGAAACGTTTCTAGGATCCACTACATGTGCGATCAATCTCCACTGCACACACGACTTGCTCTTGAAAACTGTTTGCGTTAGGCCACCTTGCGTAAACATTTATCACATAAAAAGTGTGTGTGATGGACAGCCTTTGCCACACAGTTTTCTGTCGAAACCCGGCGGCGGCGGTTAGCTCGGGCGACGACGGCGGGATCGGCGGCGGCGGCTCCGGCTGCATATTGGGCGCGACTGCGGACGGTGGCTAGGAGCTCCAGCGGTAGTGGCGGATCGGCAGGGTGGCGCGGCAGCAGGAGGCAGCAGCGGCACGACACCGGCATGGCGCGGCGGTGGCAGCGGCTTCGGGCGGCGGTGTGCGAGGGCGGCGGCGGCACGGGAAGTGCGAGGGAGGAGAGAGAGGCGGGGGCCCGGGGCCTCGCTATATATAGTGGGGGCGGCGAACCTCGGGGGCGTGCCCGGGTCGGAAACCGCGGCGGCGGCGCGTGCGGGGCTCGATCTCCTACAGGAGGTCGGGGAAGGTGGAGCTGGGCCGGCTGGCTGGGCTTCGGCCTAGTTGGCCCGGTCCAGAGAAGAAGGTTTTTTAATAAACATTTTCCAAACAAACAAAAAAATAATAAAAGCAAAATAAATAAAAAATATTATGTAGGCATATAATATATCAAATAATTTAGAAAAACATTTTGTTCAACGTGGACATTTTTTTCAAGTCAAATAAAATTGAGAAAATTTCAAATAATTCAAAGAATGCTACTGCCCTACTAAAATCCAATAAAAATCATTTTAGTAATACCAAAATAATTTCAAATTTATTTATCACCAATTTTTTGATGTAGGGAATCATTTTACCCTAATTTCCATGTATTTTATTTTTGGAGAAAAATAAATTGAAAAAACTCAAATAACTCCAAATTAAAGATAATTTCCAAAAATACTTTAAATTTGATACTTTTAAACTCCCAACTCATATTTCATATGTTTTCATGAAAATCATTCAGTTGCTTAAAGTTTCTGAATTGGAAAATATTTCCAAAAGAAATTCAAATGTTTTCAAAAACCCTTTTTCATTTATTTAAATGGAAGATGTCATGTCATCTTCACTCAAGGGTTTTGTGATGAAAAGAATTTGAATTCATGGAGATCAGAAATGCAAGATGAAAGTTTGGGAAAGTCCTTTTATTCCCTCTCATTTAACTTTCAAAAAAGTTTCGAATTTCACTCAATTTCACACAAGCAAACAAACAATCAATCATCACTATCTATTTATTATAACATTCCAAAATTTAGAATTTTGGGATGTTACACCGGCAAGGGCCCTTGACCCTATGTGGGAGCCACATATGCCTATGTGTATCTCCGCCAACAGCTCCAGTCCTTCCTCCCAGGGAATGCACTTCAATTTCACACTGTTTGGTCTTTTTTTGTACAAAACATCGTCGACGAACTGATACATGGCAGACCGACGGACTACTTACTCCGCTTCTTCCTGCTCCTCAGGGATCTCCCCTGTTTGGAGAAAACTAACGGTATGTTGTGCCCATGCCGGAGCCTGAGGCTCGATGGCAAGGACTAAAGGAATCTCCTCTGCCATGGGAGCGGCTGTCTCTACGGCCAAGGCTTGACACCCTGCCGGAGTCTGTTGCCCCATGGCAGGCTCAGTGTCTTCGGCTACATCTCTGCCGACGGCTCCTGGGCCTGATTACCTCCGCTTGTTCTTCTCTGTCGATGGTTCAACGGATGGTTCAGTTAATCAAAGCACAAAGTTACCTGGTTCCACAGGCAGTTTGAGGGCAGCGCGTTTCAAGAAGTAGTCGGCGATGCCGTTCTCCGCTCAGGGAACATACTCCGCTTGTATACCGTCAAAACGCTCCTCCATCTTCCTCACTTCATCTACGTAGGCCTCCATCAACGGGCTCTGGTAATCTTTGTTAACTTGCTAGACGACAAGCTGTGAATCACCTCTGACGATGAGCTTCTTGATCGAGGTCTGCCGCGATCCTAAGACCGGCAAGCAATCCCTCATACTCGGTAGTGTTGTTTGTTCACATTTCCCTGGGAAAGTGCATCTGGACTACATACTTGAGGTTCTCTCCGGTGGGTGCAATGAGCAGCAAACCAGCACCGGCGCCTTGCAGCGAGAAAGTCCCTTCAAAGTACATAATCCAGTCGCGACTTGTTTCCTTGCCGGGGAGAGTGTTCTCCTGAATCTCTTCGTCGGGCGTTGAGGTCCATTCTGCAATTAACTCTGCCAAGACTCTACCTTGGATTGTCGAAGTGCTTTCAAACTTCAAACCAAAGCTAGACAGTTCCAAGGCCCATTCCACAGTCCTCCCGGTCGCATCTGGGTTATGCAATATCCGTTGCAACGGGAGGCGGGTGACAACGGTGATCTCGTGTGCTTGGAAGTAAAGATGCAACTTCCTTGAGGCCATAAGGAGGCCGAACAACAATTTCCACACACCGGAGTACCTTGATCTAGACCCCTGCAAGAGGGAGCTGACAAAGTAAACCAGGTGCTACAACATCTTCGTCTTCTGCACCACTTCTTTTGGTTGCGCCGCTTCTGCTCCAGTGGCGTTGAATTCTGTCAGGCGCTCCGCCTCGCCATCGGCCAGCTCTGCCGTTGCTACCACTTCCGCATTGACCTCCCTCTGCGCCACTAGTGCAGCATTGACCAATTGATTTGTTGCTGCTAGATACAGCAGCAATGGCTCTTGTGGTTTTGGCGCAACCAGTATTGGCGTAGAGGAGAGGTATTTCTTCAAATCCTGCAGCGCTGCTTCGGCCTTTGGGGTCCATTCCATTGGGCCCGCCTTTTTCAAGATTTTGAAAAAGGGAAGGGCACGCTTAGTAGACTTGGAGATGAATCTACTCATGGCGGCAACACAACCAGCAAGCCGAGCACATCCTTGATTCGCCTGGGCGCCTCAATCTCCTCAATGGCTTTGATCTTATCTGGATTTTCCTCGATCCCACACAAAGAATCCGAGAAGTTTGCCGGACGGAACGCCAAAGACACACTTCTCAGGGTTCAGCTTGATGTTGATCTTGCGTTAATTTGCAAATGTTTCTTCTAAGTCTGGTATAAGTGTTGCCGTGTCCTTGGTTTTGACCACTATGTCATCCATATAAGCTTCCATATTTCTATGTAGCTGAGGCTCAAAACCAATTTGTACTGCTCTTGCAAATGTTGAACCAGCACTCTTCAACCCGAAAGGCATTCGTATAAAACAATAGGTACCACATGGGGTGAAGAATGTGGTCTTCTCTTCATCTTCTCTCATCACGAAGATCTGGTGGTATCCTGAGTAAGCGTCAAGGAATGAAAGCAAGTCACACCCGGTCGTGGAATCTACAATTTGGTCGATGCGTGGCAGCGGGAGAGGATCCTTTGGACAAGCCTTATTGATGTCTGTATAATCAATACACAGCCTCCACTTCCCATTTGCGCACCACCACCGGATTGGCCAACCACGTCGGGTGGAGTACTCCTCTGACCAAGCCTGCCGCTTCCAACTTCCTGATCTCCTCTGTGATGAACTCTTGCCATTCCAAATCTTGCTTCCTGACCTTCTCCTTGATGGGACATGCATGAGGACAGACAGCAAGATGGTACTCAGCCACCTCCCTGGGAACACCGGGGATGTCGGATACTTGCCATGCAAACACATCGACATTCGCTTGCAGGAAGATGACGAGCGCGCGTTCCTATTTTCTATCGAGGGTGGAGCTTAAGGTGAAAGCTCCTCCCGTGCCATCCTCCTTGACGGACACCTTCTTGGTCTCTGGTGGCGCAGCTCTGGATTTCTTGCTCTTGTTGGTGGAGCTCTCTGGCACATCCTCGACGGGAGCACTGCACTCCGAAGAGGTGCGCTTGCCAGAGTGGGTGCGAGAGGTCTTGCCGGTGTTCTTCCCTCCCGGGGTTTCGGTGGCAGGAGCAAGTGCCTTGGCGGCAGTTGCTGCAACTGCTTCCTGGTAGAGTTGGTTAGCGCAGATCAGCGCGTCTTTCTTGTCGGAGGGGACGGTGATGATGTTCATCGGCCCAGGCATCTTCAACATGTTGTAGGCGTAATGTGATGCCTCCATGAACTTGGCTAGTGTCGGGCGGCCGAGGATCCCGTTGTAGGGCAACGGGATCTCGGAAACATAAAAAACAATCTTCTCTGTTCTATTGTTCAGCTCGCCTCCAAATGTAACGGGTAGCGTGACTTTACCTTTCGGCTGACTTCTTCCTGGATTGACCCTTTGAAACATGCCCGTCTCTTCGAGGTCTCTATCAGGAATATGCAGCCTTTTGATCACAACAGGCGAGATAAAGTTCAGACCGGCCCCGCCATCAACTAGCATTTTTGTCACCTTGAGGTTACGTATTGTTTGTGAAACGAACAATGGCAAACACCCGACTGCAGTTGAGTGACCAGGGTGATCCTCAGTGTCAAAAATGATAGGCGTGCTGGACCACTTCAATGGCTTTTGAGCATTGAACGATGGTTCCGCCGTTGTGATCTCACGCGCCCACTGCTTGAGCTGGCGGTGAAAGATGTGCAGCGAGGAGCCACCGTCGCTGCACATGGCCTCCGTAGATTTCTGGAACTCATGCTCGCTGGACTCATCGTCCTCGCCGTGATCGTCGTCTTCCTGCTTCTTGTCGCGGCCCCGAGTGGGCCTTTCCTTTTGATTATCATTGCCGCAGCGGCCAGCTTGGCTGCCACGCTTCTTGCCGGATCCCTCAACACCATCTTGGCCCTTCTCCTTGTCCCGCCTATCATATTCCGCTTTCTGCTTTTCTGCAAGCTGCTCGACTTGTCGGCAGTTCTGGAGGTCATGGCCCTTAGTGCGGTGGATCTTGCAGTAATGCTTGTCGGAGCTTCCTGGCTTATCGGTGGCCGCCAAGGCCTGGCAAGCGGCACACCCGGCAACTTCCTTATCGTGGTCGTCTGGCTTAGTCTTCTTGGCAGCGCCGGCTTCGTCGGATCCCTCGACGACAAGCACGACCTTGCCCATACATTTCCTGTTGTAGCGTCGGCCCTTCTTCGTCGGGGCGACGGCTTCTTCGTCCGTGGAGTCGGTTTCCGCACCGGCATCTTCGCCAGGGTACTTCCTCCCCTCTTCAGCCCAAGCACATCTATCGGCCAGAACGTAAAGTTCGGCCACATCCTTGACCTTGTTCATCGCCAGCTGTTCACGCATCTTACGGTTAAGCACATTCTGATGGAATGCACTGATGACAGCGGCGGGATGAACATCCGTGATGATGTATTGTACCCGGCTAAATCTTTGTATGTACTTGCGTAGGTTTTTGCCTTCTTTCTGGGGGATGACATGCAAATCGCTTGCCTGGCCATGAGCTTGGTGGCCTCCCGTAAAGGCGCCAACAAATTCATGGCACAAATCTGACCAGGAAGAAATGGAATCCGTTGGCAAGTGCATCAACCATGGCATGAAGTTGGGTTTAAGCGCCAACGGGAAGTAATTTGCAAGCACCTTGTTGTCGCGAGCTCCGACAGCTTGCATTGCGATGGTGTAGATGCTGAGGAACTCCGACGGGTGAGTCTTGCCGTTGTACTTCTCGCCGACATCAGGCTTGAACATGTGGTGAGTGGGCCACTCAAACTGCCACAGCTCAAGGGTAAACATCAGGCAACCCACCTCGTAAGGTAGGCCACAAGAGCCACCCGGCGCTGGGTGGTCCATAGTGGGCCCTGCTCGCCTATCTGACTGATGGCGCGCTCGCGCCGTCGCTCGATTGTGGTTCGAGCGTCTTCCTGGGCTCGCTACTGAAGAACTTGGCGTTGATCGCAGTGGGTCCGTGGGTCGAACGACGCTATGGAAACGTTATCACAAGCGTCATCCCAACAGACCGGCACCCGCGGTAGCTGGCATGGAGGAGGAGAGTGCACCATGGCTGCAGCAACCCCAGTCCTTCCACCACTGGCATGCGGTGGCTCGACAGAGTGTCGGCCCGAGGGCCCCATTGGCCGCGGCTCATCCTTGTTGGCGGTGCCGACGAGGCTTCAGATGGTGGCTCTCCACTCGTTGAACTTTTCCGCAGCAGGAGGGAAGTCAAGGAGGAACTGCGCGCGCGCAAAAGCTTCTGCTGGCGTGGGTGGCGGTAAAAGCTGCATGGACCGTGACGCGCTTCGACTTCTAACTATGTTAGAAGGAGCTCTATCACGGCCTTGCGGCTGCGCGCCATTTTTGCCAGCACTTCGACGTGCATGTTGGTCTTGTGCGTCCCGCGACTGGTGCATAGGACTCTTCCCGCGGCGGTGACCGGGGTCACTTGTCACGCCCAAGATGCGACCCTATCCTGAAGGAAATCGAAGGTCCCACCAAGGATAGAAACGCATCTTGAAGACGCTTTTGCAAGGTGGATATCATTACATCAAACCATTACATAATAGTTGGGGATACATACATAAGGCACAAACGCCTCAATAATACATCAACATCATACAAGAGATCAACATCCGACTACGGATGAAACATAAACAGAAACTCAAACAATATCCACCCTGCTAGGCAAGGCTGCCGACCTAGAACCTAACCCAAGATCGACGAAGAAGAAGAAGAACTCCAACACAAGCAAACATCGCTCTCGCGTCATGATCATTGCATAACCTGTACCTGCAACTGTTGTTGTAGTAATCTGTGAGCCACGAGGACTCAGCAATCCCATTACCCTGGGTATCAAGACTAGCAAAGCTTAATGGGTATGGAAAGGATTAGTGGTGAGGTTGCAGCAGCGACTAAGCATATATGGTGGCTACCACACGAAAATAAGAGTGAGAAGAGAAACAAACGGAATGGTCATGAATCTAGCAACGATCAAGAAGTGATCCTGAACTCCTACTTACCTCAAACATAACCCAAAATGGCGTTCACTTCCCGGACTCCGCCGAAAAGAGACCATCACAGCTACACACGCGGTTGATGTGTTTTAATTAAGTCAAGTGTCAAGTTCTCAACAACCGGATATTAACAAATTCCCATCTGCCACATAACCGTGGGCACGGCCCTCGAAAGTTTATACCCTGCAGGGTGTCCCAACTTAGCCCATCACAAGCTCTCACGATCAACGAAGGATATTCCTTATCCCAGGTACACCCGATCAGTCTCGGAATCCCAGTTTACAAGACATTTCGACAATGGTAAAACAAGACCAGCAAGACCGCCCGGATGTGCCGACAAATCCCGATAGGAGCTGCACATATCTCGTTCTCAGGGCACACCGGATGAGACATCCAACAAGTAAAACCAGACCTCAAGTTTCCCTGAGGTGGCCCTGCAGTCTACTCAGTTCGGACCAAAACTCGATGGAGCACTGGCCCGGGGGGAGTTAAATAAAGATGACCCTCGGGCTCCGGAAACCCAAGGGAAAAAGGCTTAGGTAGGCAAATGGTAAAACCAAGGTTGGGCCTTGCTGGAGGAGTTTTATTCAAAGCGAACTGTCAAGGGGGTCCCAAAAATCACCCAACCGCGTAAGGAATGCAAAATCAAGAAACATAACACCAGTATGACGGAAACTAGGGCGGCAAGAGTGGAACAAAACACCAGGCATAAGGCCGAGCCTTCCACCCTTTACCAAGTATATAGATGCATTAATTAAATAAGAGATATTGTGATATCTCAACATAATCCTGTTCATCATGGAGCAATCTTCAACTTCACCTGCAACTAACAACGCTATAAGAGGGGCTAAGCAAAGCGGTAACATAGCCAAGCAATGGTTTGCTAGGAAGGGTGAAAAGGCTAGAGGCTGACATGGCAATTTGGGAGGCTTGAAGAGCAATTGATAGGTAGCGCAGCAAAGCAATAGAACGAAGCAACTAGCATAGCAATGATAGTAATGAGATCGAAGGTGACGGTCATCTTGCGTGAAATCCCACTAGGAAGAAGAACGAGTCCATAGTAACGGGAGTAGTCAAACGAATCCTCACAATCGCAACATTACCGGAACTAAGAAGCAACACCGGAAAGAAACGAACAACATGGTAAATGCACAAGCATAAACATGGCATGATGCACAATCAAGTATGATGCATGTCCGGTTTAGTGAGGCATGGCATGGCAAAGTGCAACAAACAATGCTACAAGTTAAGTGGAGCTCAATATGCAACGAGTTGCATATTGACAAAACACCACATTGACATATTTAGTTTATTCTCGTTTAAGCTACCAAACAATGTTAAATATTGTTAAACATGGCAAGAGGTGAAGCATAATTAAACTACCTATCTAGGAAAGTTTAAATGAGGCCGGAACAACAAACAACAATTCCAGAAAAACCCCATATGTATATTTTCGAATTTGGTACTGTTCTGCCCTAAAAAATATTTTATTGTTGTTAAACAGGAAAATAAAGTGCAACATGTTAAACTAGACATTTTCCACCCCATTTACATATAAAGTTTATTTAAAACCGAGCTATGGTTATTTAGTTATGAAATAAATCATTTTAACATGGCATTTGTGCAAATTATTACAAACAACAATTTTAAACATTTTTAACAGGGATGAAAGTTGCATATTGTGAAAGTAGATACAATTCTAAGCATTTTACATATCTAACAAGTTTTATTTGGATGCATGGACATTTAGGTATGAGCATTTTAAAATGATGGCATTTACTGTAAATATGCATGCACGAAAATAGAGAAAAACTCTGAGATGAAAAAAAAACGCGGGCCGGATTGCAGCAACCTGCAGGGCAAAAATGGCGCAGCTGGGAATCGAACCCCAGACCGCTCGGATGGATACTGGCTGCGCTAGCCACTGGGCTAGCTTTGTTTTCTTGAGGCAAAGGGAGATCGGCGCAAGATAAAGCATATGGGCAACGCGACCAGGACCCAAACTGAAGCGCGCATGGGGATCTCAGCGGCGATGGCAGCGAGCAAGCATGGCGCATGCGGTGGATGTAGAGCTATGGCGGGCGTGCGGAAAGGTTCAGGGTGCAGCGCACACGTGTGGAGAATGCTCGGGATGTGTGTGGCATGGTCTCGAAGCTTCCGAGCTATCGGCCATGGGGTTTTCGGCTCGGTGCTGGGCGGCTGCAAGGCAACAGGCGAGGCTCTGGTTGCGTGCGAGAGATGCTGGTGTGCGTGGTTGGTGCGGAGCAACACGCGAGGTGTTGGTGCTGCAAATTGGACTCGGCTGAAGCCTGAAGATGCATACTTACTGAACGGATTTGAAGTCTAAACCAAGCGAAGTAACTACAGAGAAACATGGCCGGTATTGCAGGTCGAGGCGCTCGGCCACGGCCACGGCGGGGCGTGCAGTCGTGCAGCGTGGCAAGCGTGGGTATGGGCGTGCAGCGGATGTGGTGCTAGGTGTGGATGCATCTGCGCGCATGTGCAGGAGGCGCATGGGTGTGAGTTTCAGAAACTCGTCCATGGCGGATATGGGATCGGTGACTTGGGAAGACGACCACGGTGATAGAATTGAACCGGAGAGAGAGAGATGGGGAGGAACGGGGCTTCACCGTGGGAGTGCTTCTGGAGTCGTACGAGGTTGGAGATGAGCGGGGACGGCGACAAGACACGCTGATGTTCCACGAAGCAGAGGAAGCAGGGTAAGAAGAGGACGACGGGGAGGCAGCCGGACTTGGCGATCCTTGGGCGCGGCTCGTGGTTAGAATGGGTCTGGGGTAGTGTTCTCGAGCGAGAAGACGACAGAGGGATAGGCCGGCGGCGAGGTCGTGCCCGAGCCAGCCATGGCTCCTGGAGGAGGGGAAGCAGGTGCGTGGGTGCCCCTTACCTATGGCAGCGGCGCGGAGGGTAAAAGAGGGAGGAGGAGGAACCCTAGGGCGAGGGCTGCTGGTTTTATAGGAGGGCGAGGCGAGCTGGCTCGGCCACGGTGGCCATGGCGAGCGTGTAAAGCAGAGGAGGAGAGGTAGGAGAAAGGTAGTGAAAACTACAGTCTCCCCCACTGATGGATGGGTCCAGCGTTGCCATGTGGGACGAGTGGAAGAGAGGTTTGGTTGGGTTTTGGGTGAGAAAAGGATCTGGAGGGATAAGTGGGCTGTCATTGGGCTGCCTTCATCTTGTGTCGGCCTCTTTGGAAGCTGGGCCGCTGCTCTCTCTTCCTTTTTTCCATTTCCTCTGCCAGAAAATAAATAGAAAAGCATAGGGATTAAAGATGGGTGTATGAGAGATATAAGAATATCCCTACAACGCTGGAATTATGCAATAATTGAAATAATTGGTTTGGGCATTTTTAGAGAAAGAAAATTATCGCAAGTTTGAAGTAAATTCAAACTTGAGGCAATTTTGATTCCAACCAAATCAAGTCCAAAAGAGTTGAAAATTGGTAGAGAGGTTTTAGGCATGGTGAGCTAGCATCAGGAAAAGAATGAACATTAATGAAGGAGGGAATAATGTCGCATGCAAAAACATGAAGGAGGAAGGAAGGGAGAGATGATGATACATGGGCATGGCTTGAGAGAGAGATAGCAAGGGCTGATGCACCCACAACATGAAAGTAACATGTAACATAAGGAAGAGTGCAATGCACATGATGCTCATGGAAACAACATGAATGACCAAAAGCAATATGACAAGAGATAGGCATGGGAAAACAAACAAGGATGCATAATGCAATATAATAAAAGATGAACATGCTATAACAAGCAAAATTAGACAAGGCACTCAACATGGTCATGGCATCAACATAGAGGAGTGAAATATGCAAAAAATAATTATGATAATGCAACAAACAAAATAAACACACGTCATGGAAGGCAACTCGAGCATCGGTCTCGGGGCGTTACATCACTAGCGTTGTGGCGCTGCTCGTCGCGCGCGACCTGGGAAGAGCGTGTTGCGGGTACTGGTGTGGGCATCCTAGAAGTCGCCACGCCGCCTATAGGTGGCACGACGCCGCACAGGGAGGGCCCCGAGCTGCCTGCGGGGGGCATAGCTCCATTTTTGGGTTTAGCAGCGTGCAACTCATCGTCTCGTGCGCCAACGACGCCGCTCGCCAGGCTCTGGCTGCCAGAGCGTCGTGGGTGTTCGCGAGCCGCGCCTCGGCTCCTAGACGCGACCGCTCCGTCGCCCGACCGCACTGGTATGGGCGGTTCGGCTCCATATTAATCGATAGCCGTGATCGTCTTCTTCTTAGGAGCCATGACGATGAAGAACTACTATACTAACTGCTAGGCCGGATTTTCACAACTGCTCAGCCCTACCTGGCGCGCCAAAGATGTCGGGGGAAATGACACCTATGGGATCACGAGGATCGCTTCAACGGTTGGCGGGCGCGGGGTTGTGCAAAGAGCGGGTCTAGAAGTCACCACAAGGAGATTTTACCCAGGTTCAGGCCACGTAGATGCGTAATACCCTAGTCCTGCTTTGGTGTATACTTGAGTGTTCTTGAGTTCTGGAACTAGCTACGATGCGTGTGTAGACCAAAAAGACCAAATCCTTCTGAAGTACGCCTCAGGCCTCCTTTTATAGGAAGAAGGGGCCTTCACAGTGGCACACAGGAGGTGGAAAGCATGTACAGTTTACAAGCTTATTGCCTGTCATTACAGGAAAAAACGCACTAAATGCGCTACTTAGGTGTCCTCTTGCTTTATCGGGGAAGGTAACAAGGCCCGTCTCGTTCGTCGCCGATCCGTCTTGCTTCGACACGCATCCAGGCCACTGAGGCATGCAGCGCCATGTAGGCTGGCAGGCTGCTGAGCTGGCATGGTGGTAGGGTCTTCACGATAATCTGCATGCCACCACGCAGGTGCTTGACTAGTTGTATTACGAGCCACATACTGCCACGTGGGTACTTGCTTTAGTTGGTGGGTCGGTCGCTGAGCTGGGGCGGCGATGGGGCGGCAAGGCCTTGCCGCGGTCTTGCATATATTCCTGGCAAGGGTCTTGTCGGGGCCTTGTGAGCGCCCTCTGCAAGAGTCTTGCCGGGGTCTTGCGGGTGTCTTTGGCAAAGAGCCTTGCCGGGGCCTCGTGGGCATCCTTGGCAAGGAGCCTTCTGGTTGTCTTGTCTTCTGGTTCTCATATAGGCTTTGTAGGCTCTTTGTCTTCACAAAGATTTGTATGCCACCATGCAGGCACTTCGTGAGCCTTGGTTCCAATGTTGTCAATGGTGTCGGAACTCTCAGGCTCAAGGGTGGCTGCGATGCTGGTGTTGGGTGAGCTGCCCCCGGCAAGGCTCTTGCCGGGGCTCTATAGGCCGCCCCGGCAAGGGTCTTGACAGGGTAAAGCCCATCTTGTTGCTTGACCTTCTTGCGCCTCTGTCATGGCGCTGCTCTGGTAGTGTTGCGTTGATATTTCCTTCCTCTGCCCCGCTAAGCGTGGCCGCAGGTGCGGCTCTGACTGCCCGTGCACAAGTAAAGGGGTACAAAAGAGAGCCCCTACGTTTGTGCATTGACACATGTAATAAAGTCTTATATAATGGGATGGATGGAGTGTTGTACTACATCATTTTTCAATTTTTGTTTAGCTTCTAATATTATCTTGGTGCTTTTAGGTACACATATCATTGCCAAAGATCCACACTTCGACCCTTTCTGCGTATGGGGCAATGAGATATTCATGAACCAGCATCAAGTGAGGAAACTGATAAAGATTGTTATTCAAATGGGTCAAAAGATGTCAATCAAACTATTTTTTTACACTTTATGCAAGACAACAGTGAACTGCAGGATGGTAAGTAAGAACCCTGTAGTTTTCTTTTTACTACCCGTAATGAGTTGTGTTAGATGACAATATCTGAATCTTTTTTCTTTTGGCGGTGGATCCTGAAGCAGTTTACTCAATATTACCTCACAAACTACATGATTGGCGGCCGCCATCACAAGGGGTTGGACTAGTGTCGTGCATGACTTCTGCATCCAGGGGAGCACAATAGGGCCATTCCGCTTCACCTTGTTCAGCAACTGGAATGTCTGTCGCCCCTTTCTTTACCATCTGTAATAGTAAAAGTATAGAACCTTGGTACATCATTCTTTATTTGGTGCTTATGTAAATCTTAAACATATGTACCAGTGAATCGAATAATGCATTGGTTGTTTGAACCTTATGGATATGAATAAAGCTATAGCCTACTTTCAAGTTTTACAATTTTAAATAGCAGCAATTAAATTAGGGCAAAAATATGTTGTGCAGGTCATTACGGCACACACGGTTGGTAAAACACAAACGTTTGCGATATACACCATAATCCGAGACGGTTCATAGAGAGAAAACGTATGCAAGCATGCACACAGTTGCCTTTTGCAAAGCGTGTGTGTTGTCAGACACTATCACATACGGTGCGGGGAAAGTAAATGTGTGTGATTGTCCACCTATCGTACACGGTTTATAATCATGAACTATTTGTGACATGCCAGGAATCGTAAAACTCCCGTGCCTAGACTATGCCTGGAAAACTCCCGTGCCTGGAATCTGCCTGGTTTTAGGCAGAACCCTAAAACTCCGACTGCGATGTCAATGCAAGCACAAACGAGTAGCAAGGACGAAGCGTTTGGGATATTCGAGATATCGAAAACAATTATATAGGGACAACCGTATGCATCAAGGCTCCCTATCCCCGACGGTTTCTGGGTCGTGTGGGAAGGACCCCCCTATCGCCCACACACACTTGGAGATGGTTCCAAATGCCATCGCGGAAAGGGGTTAAAATACGTTTGTTTAGGACCGACACACACTAGTGTGTATTAAGTTCATAGAGAAACAGAGCAATGCAGTAAGAACGATGACATGATGTTGACAAGATCTATTCATGTAGGAATAGAGCCCATCTTTTTATCTTAATGGCAACGATACATGTGTGTCACTTCTCCTTCTATCACTAAGATTGAGCACCGCAAGATCGAACCCATCACAAAGCACCTCTTCCCATTGCAAGAAAAATCAATCTAGTTGGCCAAAACAAAACAAAGTTTTGCAGCAGAAATACAAGGCAATAATAATCGTGCATATATATAAGAGATCAAAGAAGAGTCGAATAATATTCATAGATAGATCTGATCGTAAACTCATAATTCATCGGATCCCAACAAACACACCACAAAAAGCCATTACATCAAATAGATCTCCAAGAACATCGAGGAGAACATTGTATTGAGAGTCGAAAAGAGAGAAGAATGTGGCATCCGGCTCAGAGCGACCGGTTTACCTTGCATTGCCAGCCCAGAGATCAAGTCTACTGGCAACACACAACAACTTGGTATAGAAAGACAACCGCTTTATTGAAGCATAGAGTCTATATTACAACAAGTAGCAAGGCCAAGCGGCACATACGGTGCTGCTGAACATATCTACATTATTTAGTAGACATGAGCAGGAGCCTCGACATCATGATAAAGCTATGCCGCAGCGGAACGATGATGTAGAAGGACTCCATCTCACAGGGACGCTGATGTGGACACCGTCTAGACTGCGATGCACGATGCAACTCCAACTCCAGTATGACTTCTGCTGGAACTGGCATGACACACCAGGTGAGTACTTTGAATGTACTCGCAAGCTCACACAAATAAAGCAACAATGGCAAACAACAGCAATGATATTTAAGGAGGTTTAATGCAAAAACTAATATGCTACTCATGAAGTGATTGTGCTCATAATAGGGCTTTTTAGATCCGCTTACCATCTCGGTTACCTCATAACCACGAACAACATCATACCAAGGTGGTCACCTCCGGATCACAAATGAAACCACCTCGGTGGTCTCAACAACTTCATCAACATAACCAGTGCCACAAGGATTCCTTTAGTGTGCAAGTTTAATATTTCTGTTGATCCACGGTGTGACCTACTACGAACGTGTGTCCATGACCGAGGACGTGACTATCGATAGATTAAATACACTCTGCAGAGGATAGCACAATGTACCGACACCACATAACCCATGGCCTCAAACTCCCATTTGGGTGGACCAACGATGTTCGACAGAACCAATCTATTGCCATGACACTCTCCCGGCCACTCCAACCCACGCCCCTTTGGGCTAAGTCATGGGTGGCCCTGATGCCACTCCGGACATCAAACGGCCACCGTCGTGGCAAAACAATCGTCCCAAACGGGGACATGGTACCAAAACAACTACGGGCACACAAGGGTATGCCTGCCTACTGGGCCAGGGTAGCGCAAGCGCATAACCTTCCTTAGTTGAAGGCATTGGAGAGAGGCATAACAATAGACCGAGAAAGGACCTCCCCATAAAGGCAAATACGGCTGCACTTGGGAAGTACCATGACTCTATCAACAGCATGTTCAAGTTGGTTTATTATCAGGTTTCATCTTGCAAATAAATTTTACCGAGTCATAGTGTGCCATGAAAATGCAATGAACCATATATGCATCATTTCAACAATATTGATATGATCAAGCATAACATCTCATTACTCTATTGCATAAACTTAGTTATCCAACTATATTGTTACTGATAACAGAACAAGCATAGCAAGAACATGAAACTAGCATCAAATAATCATATTCAAGTGAAAATCATAGTTATTGAAATGACATTCTTGCAAATATTTGTGATGGCTTGCCTTAGTGCAGAGGAGGGTCACACTCCTCCTGGTTGTCCTCAAGGCAACAAGTTCTTTCTGAAAATAATTAAAATAGCAAAAATAAAATTTCACATAACACTGTTTAATGCACCAGAAAAATATCCACAACAAGAAAAAATCTCATCTTTTGCATGCCAATAGAGGAGTTTAACACAAAACCAATGCAAAAAGAATCATATCATTTCGACTTATAGAATAGAAACTAGAGTTTTTAAAAGTTTAGTCAAATTTCTGAATTTAAATTGTTTTTTTTGAAAAATCACAGAGTGGGTGACGTCGAAGGCGTAAACCCGCGGGGCGACTCCACTCATACCGCCTCGAGGGAGGCTGAATGGCTGACCAGCGGGCCCCCGCGGTCAGGTTTAGAGAGAGAGAGAAACAGAGGGAGGGCGGCTCGTCGTCGGTGATTCTCCGGCGAGGAGGGCTCGGATGCGCAAGACTACGGCGAACCTGCACGTACCCGTAGCTCGGCGAGAGGTGGATGGAGGGCATCGTGGTGGTCATCTCCAGATGCGTCGGCGGAGGAGAGCTCGTCGGAGTGGTTGAATCCGGCGAGGCAGGGCCGGTCCAGCAGCACCAGCGCGACCACTAGAGCACCATGAGCACACCAGAGAGGCCGGAGGAAGACGAAGAGCGCCAGAGGAAGCAGCACGCCGAGGCGGGGTCGGCAGTGATCTCCGGAGCAGAACGGCGGCTAGAGGCAAGCCTGGCTTGGCCGCTGCTATCTAAAGGAAGTGTGAGTGCCAGAGGAGGAGGGTGGTGGGGTTGAATGAGCTCAGGGGGGGTCCTAGTTATAGCCGTGGCTGAGGGAGGGGATCGAGAGTGCCGGCGAGCTCTCCGGAAGCGGTGCCCCGCGACGAGAGGGGTCACAGAGAGGGGAAGAATTGGCCACGGGTCACGCGGCAACTGTGGGAGCTCGCAACCGAACACAGGGCATGCAGGAGGGCGATGACAGGGAGCACGGGCTCACTATGTGCTCCGGCACGACGTGCTCGTGACCGCTGCGGTGAGCTCTGGCATCGGCGAGCGGCAAGGAGGGCTCAAGGGTGATGAGACGAAGCAGTAGGTGCTAGGTGGTGAGCTGGTTTGGCCTCGGGCGCGCGCACGGGCAAAACAGAGGCCTTGGTGCCACCCAGAGCGCGCCGAGCACTGGCTTGGCACTATCTACACACGCGGTCACCGCGTGAACTCTGGCTACACGGCGCACTGAGGATTAAAATCATGTCTGGTGGATTGTTCTTGCAGTGTTAGTTCTAGGAGAAGTGATGGTTCACTTCCAGGCCGACTAGGTTGAACAAGAGAGCCTCGGCAAGTTTCTGGACAGAAACTTGGGAGCTAAGTAGAGAGGATTCTAGAGAGAGTTAGGAGCTGATCTTTGGGGGTTAAACATCTCTTAGGAAGGTAATGATGCCCTAAAAATTTCAGCTCCACAGGATCAAGGAAAATGCACTTCCTTCACAACATGCATTTTCTGGCCAGAACAGAAAAGATTTTCTGTAGCAAAAATATTCAAAATACCCATGAAATATTTTTGCACAGGGAGTTGTGCCAAGGTCCAAAGTATATTTAGGAATTTTCTCAGAATTTTGTGGGCAAGAAAAATGAGGGTTGCTTTGGAGTAGAAGTGAATGAAATGCTATATCAGAGAGAAAATGAATATATTTCATTTAAGAAAAAGATTTCCCAAGGTCATATTTGGATGTATCAGAGTGGAAGAGATGGGTTTGAAGGTCAGATGAGTCACTTGGGTGAAAATCAAAGAAATGCCCAAGTTATTAAGTCCAAATGAGTTGATCCAAAACTCAAATTAAATTCAAAAATGCAATAAAATCCAAAAAAGAAAACGGGCAGAAACCAGGGTGTCACAAACTATCGTGGAAGTGTCACGACAGATGTCCTCATGGAAGGACTTGTTGTGGAGCCATTGCGATGAGGTTAGCTTAAACAGGTTAAACAAGGCAAAGTACATGGGGAGTTTATACTGGTTCGGCTCCTTGCGGTGAAGGTAAAGGCCTAATCCAGTTTGAGGTGGTATTGCTAGGGTTTCGATGACCAGGGAGCAAATACGCTTTTCCTGGCTCTTGAGTTGTTGTTTCTTGTCCCTAAACCGCTGTCGGGTCATCCCTTTATATACACAGGTTGACACCCGGCGGTCCACAGAATCCCGGCCGCCTCATAAACGTGTCCTGCTCGGTATCTACTCCTTCCTATCTTACAACACAAGTCACACACCTTATGGCGGTTTATATCTATGGGCCCTAACCCACCTTTGGGCTTTGGGCCTTCTTATTAAGTCACCTTCGTAAATCACCATCGTCTATATCTTCATGGGCTTTAACACTGGTAAATCATCATGAGTATGATCCGGCCCCTCCTGGGCGGTTTATACTCAATAGTAATATCCCCAACGTTAGGCCCCAGGTTGATTTGAACTTGTTCATGTCAATCTTCAACACTTAGAAAAATTCCTCCTTCATTACCTTCGCGAAGCTTGTAACTCGCCGTGATGTCATCTTCTAGGATCATGATTACCCGCCATGATGTCATCTGTCATTAATTTTATACAGAGCCAAATCTTTAATGTATCTCCTTATTTTTAATGAACCTCCGAAAATCGAGGCGTCTGCACTGTTACAGATCCGTTTTTGACCTCCTCGATTCTTGCGCTTGCCACTTATCCATTATCCTTATAAATAGGGGGGTCCCTTTCTCCACCACCCCCCCCCCCGTGCCTCTTCGTCTCGTTGTCTTCCTTGCGACGCCCTAACACCCGAGCTCAGCCGCCGCCATCAAGCTTCACCTCTGCTTCAACGTTGGCCGCTACATCAACCTGTTCGGATCAGATTCCACTTGCATGCCTCCGCCATTCAACGGCCTCAGTAAGTTCTTCCTCCTCCCCTCTGTAGATCTAATTGGGGTTCGCACGAGCTCATGGAGGTTCAGTGTTGTTCTTCCCCTGTTCTTCTCCGTAGCATAAATGGCGAATTCAAACTTGATATTTTCCTGTGCGGTAGTAGCTATTGTTCCCTTTTTCATCATTAGAATATCTATTTTTGTATAGAAAAATCCCATCTGGATCTGATGAACTGCTCAAGTACCCATATTAAGTCTGAATATATTTTCCTTTCCTGACGCGCGGTAGATCCAATATTGTGATATCAATCTGTGAAACCTGTTCTTGATTCACTTAGCATTTTTCCAACTTCAGATCTATATTTTAAATATCTGTGTAAGCGGTTTAACTTTGGAAAATAATAACCCGATAGGTACCATTAGTCCTCTCTTAAACCGTCAAGCGCTCATCTTTGTAATTTGATAATGTCAATCTCCAGTTTAATACTTATGCATGCTTCAACACTGTCCACCTTTTAACCTTTAATGGATTAACCTTCAACCTTAAACCGGCACAAATCTTCTTTCAGGTTGTCGAACAATGGCCATGTCTTATTATGCGTGTAACTAGGTTCAATCCCAGGTTACAGAGGAAAAACTGAATGGGTGTGTTGCAACCGGTGCTTTAGCGAAGAAGATAGACATCCATTGGAGAGCCCCCGATCCAGAAAATCCTCCTGAGCCCAAGGATGGGGAAGTGATCGTTTTTGTTGATCATCTAAGTCGAGGGTTCAGCCCTCCCAGATAAAAAAATTCCGTGATGTGCTTCATTGCTTCCAACTTCACCCCCAAGATATTGGACCTAACTCCGTGTCCAATATTTGCAACTTTCAAGTATTTTGTGAAGCTTATCTACACGAAGAGCCCACAGTCGAAATGTTTAGAGATTTCTTCTATTTAAACCGCCATACTCAATTTACGGATGGGCCCAACACTGAACTTGGCAGGGTTTCAATTCAGAAAAGAAAAGATGTCAGCTTCCCTCATGCTAAGCATCGTAGCCACCCTAAAGATTGGAATCAAACTTGGTTCTATTGCCGGGATACATCTCCATCTTATGAGAATCCTCTGTCGGGTTTCCGTGCTCACCGGCTTACCAGTACACATCCATTCCCGCAAAGACTTAGTGCAAAGGAACGGGCCAAGTATGTACCACAGCATTCAAATCTCAGAGCCTTTGTAGCAAACGGTTTAACAGGCATTGACTTTGTCTGTTGCTGCGTATCTTGGAGCATTCTACTTTTAAGCCGTCACCCTAGTTTAATGTGTGAATAAACAGGGGACGCGAAGGACCCTCAATGCAACACTGATATTCAGCTGACTGATGCTGAAATTGTTGAATCTGTCAAGAAAATGTTGGATCAACCAGTGGCCAATTGCAGCAAAACAGGGCTTAGTCCTTTCTACGCTTCAAATAAACCGCCAGCTGTAAGAATTGCCCAATTCCTGCTTTCATCCATATTATTAAACCCCCCTTATTGTCACAGCCCTAGCTTAGATTTTGCTTGTCCTTGCATGATCATCATGTCATCATGTCTAAATTTCATTTAAATATGAAATGGGGGTTGAACAAACCCTTGCATCAAATTAAATCAAATAGGCTCAAGTAAAATCTTTTTCAATGAACCCAAAATGCCCTTAAAAGATGCTAATAATTTATGGAACAAGGTGAAAACCTAAACCAAAAATGGTGGACATTTTTCCAGGACATAAATGGGCTTTGAATTAATCCAATATGTATTTGAATTGGAGCTTTAAAATTCTATAAATATTTTTACAGCTCCAAATATTTTGAAACTTGCTGAGAGTCTCTGATATAATTCAGTTAGTGCCCATAAAAAGTTTCAAAAGCTTACAAAATGGTTTAGTGCCAAACTAAATCAAAAACAATTAAAGAAAACAGAAGAAATAAAACAGACAAAGGAAAGGGCCTTACCTCACTTACCTGCCTGGCCCAAAACTCATGTTCTGGCCCAGCCCATAGGGGCAACAACGTCTTCTTCCTCCTGCCAGGAGGAGAAGCAACAAGGTTCGCACGCTGCGGGCCGACGACGCCACCTCCTCGCCTCCCTGCAACGCCTGGCCTTCCACCACACACCAAAGGAGACGCCTGCACCCTCTGCATCCTTTCCCTCTCAGCTCTCTCTCCCTTCACCTGGACCCCTCTCTCTCAGTGAAATCTAAACCAATTTTTTTCTGTTACTAGTGGCGCACCTAGCAAATGGTGCGCCACTAGTAAGTTTGAATTTTTTTTCATTTTCCCCCCTCTAGATCTTAAAAGCCATGTATCTTTCGTTCTGTTACCAGAGAGATTTTGCAAATAAAGTCGAAATTCATATTTGTAAATTTTCCCAACAACTAGACCACATATAACATGGGAAACTTATTTTCTTTTATTTTTTTGACATTCCCATCATTTTCATTTATTTTTTTAAACTAAAAATGAGGTCCACGGGGGGGTGCATTTAGCACCAGGGTTACTAATGGCGCACCTGGTGTGTGGTGC
Organism: Aegilops bicornis; assembly: GCA_021605145.1. Lineage (NCBI taxonomy): Eukaryota > Viridiplantae > Streptophyta > Magnoliopsida > Poales > Poaceae > Aegilops > Aegilops bicornis. The sequence continues at coordinate 550,386,004 of CM038672.1, read as the reverse complement.
GCCATTAGTAGTTTTGAAAAAAAAAAAAATTGTGCGCACTGTCCACTGGTGCGCCACTACTAACAAATTGTTTTTTTTCAGAACTAATAATGGCGCACGGTGGGTGTGGTGCGCCATTACTATGTCAACTAGTAATGGCGCACTATCCCCTGGTGCGCCACTGCTAACAATTTGTTTTTCAAAACTACTAATGGCGCACCACACACCAGGTGCGCCATTAGTAATATGTCAATAATGGCACACCTGTATCTGGTGTGCCACTGCTATGGCGCACCACATACATAGTGCGCCATTAATGTCCATATCAGCTATAGCCCTTTTCCTAGTAGTTACCCGAGTGCGCCCGTCGCCACCATCGCTGACCACCGCGGCCACCAGTCTCCCCACGACCAGCCAGCTACTCCACGAGCTCCGCCTCACTGCCGCGCACCTCTACGCCAGAACCCACGAGCCTGGAGGCCCTGTGAAGCCTCCATCGTCATCATCTTCCTCGCCTCTGTCCGGCGATCGCCGTCGCTGATATACCGGGTCCCTCGCGTCCTCGAGCTAGCTGAGTGTCACGACCGGTTTTTCAATAAAAATATTTATTGAACAACCGACCTATGAAGTCCAATATGAGGAAAATCCTTCATACCGGTTGACAAAACTTTGATACAAAAAACCAGTAGCATTACAATATTACAGGGGTCGGACTGAAGATGCCCGACCAATAATTACAACACGCCAATAATTATACATAGTGGCGGATATGACTCAAAGGGGTGGGGTGGAAATACTACTGACTCGAGCTATGAGTGGTTGGTGGAATAACACAGCAGGGTGGTTTGTCTACTGCAGTGACGGCTCATCGAGCGTCGAGGTGAGGCTCGATGAATTTATTTTGGGTAGCGGAAGCGGATATATCACAATGACTGATCCAGGGGTCGCAGGAGACTGACTGGGATTCCTCTAGGCGTCGGACTCGCTATCGAACTCTTCATCCATGAGATCGCTTCACAAGACATCGCCAAATCAACAAGCCAGGTGAGTACTATGAAAGTACTCGCAAGACAGTTCGGACAAAAGATATAACAAATGAATGCACGAATGCGACATGGTTAATCTCAACATTTCTCAACTAAAACAGTATAGCAAAAATAATCAAGAAGGGAATCGGCGGTAGTCCGCTCAAAAACCCAAAGAAGATAAACTCAAAACCGATCGGGTGTCTGAAGCGACGCCTCGAAGGGTGAATAAATAAGAAAAACTTGCCAAAGTCGGGCGTCTGAGCGACACCTCATAAAGGGCTTATATTGAAATAAAAATACATGCGTGCCGCATTCGGACGTCTGAGCGACATCACAGAAAGGGCTTATAATAAAAATAAATAACAACAATGTCATGATGGACGTCCGAGCGACATCACGAAAGGGCTTATAATAAAAATAAATTACAACAATGCCGCAGTCGGACGTCTGAGCGACATCACAGAAAGGGCTTATAATAAAAATAATTAACAACAATGCCGCAGTCGGACGTCTGAGCGACATCACAGAAAGGGCTTATAATGAAAATAAATAACAACAATGCCGCAGTAGGACGTCTGAGCGACATCAAAGACAGGGCTTATAATGAGAACGAAAAACAATAATGCCGCAGTCGGACGTCTGAGCGACATCACAGAAAGGGCTTTCATCACAAGAAAATAGCATTCGTAATAAACATTCAACACAGGAATATAAACGGGTTAGTCCATCCACAGGAATAATCATTTAACCGGACTTAGTACTCATGTGATTCACCGGAGTATCTGTCACCAAAACTGACACATGTCAGGATAAGATAATACAGAACTTGGACATGGATAAGATGATTCGAGGAGTTATGACTCTGCAGAGTTTGTACTAAAATTACTCACAGCCAACGGATTTCCGTAGTCCTGAAGGACTAGTTCCGTTTATGGTATTTCGGAAGAAACACAGCTAACCAAGTACACACCCATCCTACCTCACGAATGCCAGGAATCACCCTAGACATCGTCCGAGAAAAACTTTTGAGACGGGAGATCACAATCTCGAATAGCATGGGATCAAATTTATATTCGCAGCTCTAAGGGTGCCCTCTCGGTCCCAACCGGAAACACCCATGCCCCCTGACCGGATGACTGGCTTTAATCCAGGGCCATGGAACCATCATCACGGCCTCTCCATTTGGTGTGTACCATAAAAGCGGTTCGCAACTTACTAAGCCATATCCCTTGCGGAAAACATGTGGTAGTACGGGAAGGGAAATGGATGGGAACCGAATCGTCTGAGTTGACGCTGAAGTCAAATAGTATGGCATAAGACCGGCATGCTACAACACTGCCATCTTACCCATCCTCATGCCAACACATGGCCATGCACCTTCACACCCAACACGTATGGATCATCGAACTCACTTGCCTCAACTTTGAATGAAAATAACATTCATCGGTATGCTCACAAACATGCCATGAAACTACTTAATGCAAACCTGCCAGAACACTCATCATATCAAAAGTTCAAACATGCTTGCCTGGTTCCGAGTAGTCGGGGTCTAGCTCGGCGAAGTTCGCGGTTCCGTCACCTCCTCCGGAACCTACGGTATAGCGAAAAGGCATACTAACGTGAAAACCAACGCGTGCATAAAAGTTGTTCCAAAAACTTTCCAAATAAATCCCATGAAAAACTAGACAAAATTATAAGACTGTCAGAAAAAGAATCACTCAAAAATCACTTTTTATTAAAGAGTTATAAGGGTTTACATCCAGGACTCATCTGTAATGAAACAGAAAAGTTCCAGGGTTTAACTAAGAAAAGCGAAAACGGTTCGAATAGAAACGCCAATAAGCCCACGTGGAAAACGTACTCTGCTCAAGGCGCCAACGGAAAACTGTTCGCGGGAAAAGAAGAGAGGTGACATGGGGGTCCACATGTCAGGTTTAAAAGACCTCGCCGGCGCCCGAAGGCTGCGGTGGTCGTCGGCGTCGAACCACGGCGAGTCAGGGAGATCGGAGTGTACCAAGAGTATCAGTGTGTCCTTCCGCGTCGGTGGGTGGTTGACTTGGGCGTCGGGGAGTACCACGTCGACGGCGATACTTTCTCCGGCGGACGGCGGCTCGGGCGATGGTGGATCTCGCCGAGAGGGCTGCAAGGATCGAATTGAGGTGGGGGTTAGAGCACTAGGTGTAAGAAAGTCTGCGGACGAGGTTTGGGCGCCGGAGGTGGCCTCACCGCAGTGAATCAAGCTGGTGGCCGAGGCAGATCGAGGCGGCCGGAGTTGGGGGAGGAGACCTCCTCGAGGTCCTCCAAGTGGCTAGGCAGGGTCTTGGTGAAGTGCAGGGGTGGTGTGTGCATGAGAGCGAGCTCGGGGCTCCTTTTTATAGGCGATCCGAGGCGGCGGCCGTGAACGGACTTCTCCGGTGATGGTTACGGCGGCGCAGAGCTTGGCCGGGAAGGTTTAGGGAGTGGGGCGTCAGCGTGGAGTTCCACTGGTTACGTTTTGACGCTAAACAAGCTTGGATTAGGAGCCCTGGGTGGACTCGACTGAACGGGGCGGCGTGGGCCCGTCGGCGGCAGAGAGCATGCTTTGTGCGTGCCGCGCCACAACGACGGTGCTGAATGCGTGCGCTGGCGAGGAAGTGGCCACGCGGAGCCACCAGGGGGTTTGGGCAGCGCCGAACGGCGTTACGCCGCCGTTCTGCTCCCGGTCGGCCGCTACGGTGGTTCGGCCACTGCAAGACACGCTGGCGCAGGCGGGCCAGGGCGCCACCGACGCCAGGAACGCGCCAAGCACGCGTGTGAGGCTCCGGACAGGCACGCTAGGCCGTGAGCAACGTGCCAAAGGCACTGTGAACATGTGACTGAATTTACTGACGAAGATCGACACTGAAACTCTGAACTTTCTGAATTTAACTGAAGATGCACAGAAACAGTGCATGCAAGGTGCTCGACAGAATGATTCTGGTATGTAGGGATTTTTCCTTGAGCTGGTTTTTGGTGGAGTGGTCTCTCATTGCAACTAGAGGTTGCCTGAATTTTTGTGGAATTTTTGGAGGAGTGTAAATATGAATTTCACCAAATTTGGAAAATCTGGTCCAAAATTGCAGTGAGTGAAATTTGAAATATTTGAAAAGAAGAAGAGTGGATCAAGATGGTTCTGGGTTGTGGGTACCAAGGACTATCCAAGGGAGTTGGTTTGAGGTCAAAAATCAAGAGCATTAGGGTACTTGCTTTGCAAATCACTTAGGTTCAAAAGAAAATACAGAATTATTTTGGGAGAGAAATAATTGTAAATAAAGTCCAAAAATGGATTTTACTAATTTGGACAGAATGTTTGAGTTGTACCAAAGTGGAAGGAGGAGTTTTGGGAGAAATTTACCACAAGAGACATGGTAAACCCAAGGATGGATCAAAACCAAAGAATAGCCCAAAACCAAAAAGGTTTCTTTTTAGAATAAAATAAATCCAAGAAATGCTTTTGAGAAGAAAAATTCAGAAGAGAGGTTTTTAAGAAGGGTTTAAATGATCTTCTTCAAACCAAGCAAGGCTTTTGCTGAAAACAAAAACAACACAAATTTTGGAGTGTCACAGCACCTACCCCCTTAGGAAAAATCTCGTCCCCGAGATTCCAGTTGATTTTCAAATAATTGCGGGTGCTCTGTTCGAAGGAAATCCTCTCTTTCCCAAGTGGCTTCATTTTCGGTGTGGTTGCTCCACTGAAGTTTGAAGAACTTGGTGGTTTTCTGTCGGGTTCTCCTTTCTGACTCTTCCAAGATTTTTATCGGATGCTCCCGATATGTAAGATCTGGTTGCACGTCAATGTTTTTATGGGGTACTTGTTTCTCCAGGTTGCTTGCGCACTTCCTCAATTGGGAGGCGTGGAATACGCCGTGGATGTCGGATAATTCTTGGGTAAGTCTAGTTGGTAGGCCACCGTGCCTCTTCGTGCTACTATGCGAAAGGCCCGGTGAATCTCGGTGCTAGTTTTCCTTTAATCTTGAATCGGTGCAGGCCTCTCATGGGTGATACTCGTAGGTACACAAATTCACGGGTTCAAAATGGACTCCACGATGCTTCCGATCGTAATAACTCTTTTGTCGACTTTGGGTTGTCTTGAGCCGGGTCCTTAATTACCTTGACTTTATCCTCGGCCTCCTTGAGCAGTGTCCGGGCGAAGATATGACTGTCTCCGGTTTCCGACCAATTTAGCGGGTACGACATCTTCGTCTGACATGAGCTTCAAATGGTGCCATTTGCAGGCTGGTCCGATAGCTGTTGTTATATGCGAATTCTGCGTATGGTAAGCTCTCCTCCCAACTGGTCCCATAGGTGAGGACACATTCTCTCAAAGATATCTTCTAGAATTTGATTTACTTGCTCACCGCCCATACATGCAGGGATGGTATGCGATCTTGAATGCCACCTGAGTTCGAGCTTGTTGTAAGTAATCCCAAAACCGGGAGACAAATTGAGTGCCTCTGTCCGAGATTATTTTCTTTGGAACTCCATGTAGGCAAACGATACGGGAGAGGTAGAGCCTAGCAAGCTTCTGAGTGGTGTGTGTTGTCTTCACGGGGATGAAGTGAGCTACTTTAGTCAGTCTATCTGTGATTACCCATATGGCATCATGTCCGTGTCGTGACCGAGGTAGTCCAACAATAAAATACATTCCAATTTCGTCCCATTAACACTCGGGTATCTTATTCGGTTGCAATAGTCCGGCCGGTTTCTGGTTCTCGGCCTTGATGCGTTGACAAGAGTCACAACATGCAATAAACGTGGCTATGTCTCTTTTTATACCATGCCACCAAAATGTCTCCTGAAGATCTTTGTACATTTTTGTTCCTCCAGGATGGATTGAATATGGAGCGGTGTGGCTTTCAGCCAGGATTTTCTATTTAATGTCATGGATATTTGGTACGCAGAGCCTATTCCTGTACCACAATATTCCTTGCTCATCAATACTGAATTCTGAGGCCTTGCCCAATTTCATCTTATGCTTTATGCCTTCAATGCTGGGGTGTCCACATTGAGCCTCTTTAACCTTTTCTATCAGGGTAGGCTGTACTTCTAAGTTTGACACACTGCCTTCAGTGACCACCATCAGGTTGAGCCTTGCGAACTCCTGTTGGAATTCAGGTCTTAAGTCTGGCATGCGGTCGTTGTCTGGACTGGGGTTCCGACCAGAGCGCCCGCCACAACATTTGCTTTTCGGGTGGTAGTTGATCCCAACATCATAATCCTTTACTAATTCCAACCAGCGTCGCTGCCAGAATTTAGTTCTGGTTGTGTGAAAATATACTTGAGGCTTTTGTTGTCCGTGTATATTTCACAACGATTACCAAGTAGAAAGTGTCTCCATTCCTTGAGTGCATGTATTACTGTTGCTAATTCCAGGTCATGGGTAGGGTAATTTTCCTCATGCTTATGGTTGTCTGGAAACATATGCGACAACCTTGCCTTCTTGCATTAATACGCACCCGAGGCCCTTTCGATATGCGTCACAAAATACTTCAAAATTCTTGTGTATATCTGGCACAATTAGTACTGGTATTGTCGTCAGTTTCTTCTTTAGTTCTTGGAAACTTTTCTCGCATGTTTCCGTCCATTCAAACTTCATGTCCTTCTTGAGTAGTTGCGTCATTGGCTTTGCTATGGTGGAGAATCCTTCAATAAATCTTCGGTAGTATCCTGCCATTCCCAAGAAACTTCGTACATCCGTCACACTGGATGGTGGCTTCCAGCCAAGTACGGCCTTGACTTTTTCCGGGTCTACAGCGATACCTTCTTGAGTTAGTACGTGGCCCAGAAAACCTACTTGCTTTAGCCAAAATTCACACTTGCTGAATTTGGCGTACAACTGATGTTTCCTAAGTTCTCCTAGTACAATCCGGAGATGTTCGGCGTGTTCTTCTGGTGTTTTGGAGTATACCAGAATATCATCGATAAATACCACAACAAACTTATCCATAAACTTCATGAATACTTTGTTCATGAGGTGAACAAAATATGCGGGGGCGTTTGTTAGTCCGAATGGCATCATGGTGAACTCGTACAATCGGTATCTGGAGGTGAAGGCGGTCTTTGGAATATCCTCGGTTCGTACTTTCAGTTGATGATATCCCGATCTCAAGTCAATCTTTGAGAATACCTTGGCCTTAGCGAGTTGATCGAATAAATCATTTATTCGAGGCATCGGATATTTGTTCTTGATTGTGACCATGTTTAGCGCCGATAGTCTATGCACAATCTCGGTGTTCCATCCTTCTTTTGGCGAATAAAATTGGTGAACCCCAAGGTGAGGAACTGGCTCGTATGTACCCTTTTTCCAACAGTTCCTTTATTTGCTTCTTCAGTTCCACCAATTCGGATGGTGCCATTCTATATGGTTTCTTGTATATGGGAGCGGTTCCGGGTGCTACACAATGCTGAATTCTAGCTCTCGATCTGGTGGCATGCCTGGTAGTTCTTCGGGGAATACATCTGGAAATTCACACACTACTGGAATTTTGCTCAATTCAGAAATATCCACCTTGTTCAATCTCGGTTGTCTGGATATTTTTCTTTCCTTGGCTGAAACTTTTATGGTCTTCCCGTGGTGATGGGTGAGAATTACGGTACTGTTGAAGCAGTCAATAAAACCTTTGTTGGTGGTTAACCAATCCATCCCTAAGAGGACATCCAGTCCTTTATTTTCCAATACGATAAGATTTGCGTGAAACTTCAACCCTTCAAACTCGATAACCACACCCTGGCAATAATTCTGGGTAACTTGCTTAATTCTGTGGGACTTGACGATCATAGATTTTCCCAAGGGAAGCATCGAAAAATTATTTTGCAAAGCAAAACTTTTAAAACGAACGCAAAGTGAGAAGCTCCAGAATCAAACAAAACCATGGCAGGTATTGTGTTGACAGAAACGCATCGAGTACGATATCCGGGGCATTTTGTGCTTCCTCTTTGGTCACGTGGTTTAAATGACCCTTCTGTGGTTGTTATTTGGGTTGAAATTGTTGCGCTTTGGTGCCGAATTATTGCTTCCGTTGTTCGGCTTTGGGGTCGAAGTTCCTTGGCTTGGGGCACCGCTTGGCATAGTGCCCTTCTTCTCCACAAGCGTAATGTAACGCCTGGGCGGTATGTGAACTCCTTGTCCCTTGCGTGGAAATTCTTGATTGGGCATGAGACGCTTGTCGTGGGTTTGGGTGTCCAGTTCTTCGAACATCCGTCTTGCTGCGGTGGTTGCGGTGTGTTTAATCTGGTCCCTCTTCCGCTATGGAAATCTTCTAAGCTGCGTCTCTCATTTTCCAAGGTAATGGCCTTATCCACCAGCGTCTTAAAATCTGGAAATGTGTGTACGACTAATTGACATTTAAGCGCCGGGTGTCGTAATCGCCTAGGAATTTCTCCATCTTTTGTTTTTTTCGACATACGCTCCTCGTTGATGAAGCGAGACAGCAGGTAAACCGACTGTTGTATTACGACATTGTCATTGTCCTTTGCTTGAGGTCATCAAATTCTCTCTTTTTGATTTTCATAAGACTCTTAGGAATATGTGCCCCACGAAAACCTTCTTTAAATTCCTCCCATGATATATTATTTTCGTTGGGGTGCATGTGCAGGAAATTTTCCCACCATGATGCGGCTGCTCCAGTGAGATAGTGCAGAGCATAAAGTACTTTCTCAAGGCCTGAACACTGGGCGATAATTAATTTTCTCTCCATGTCTCGAAGCCAGTCCTCGGCTTCTAGAGGTTTGTCAGTGTGAGAAAATGTTTGGGGACGTCTTACGTAGCTCGAGATAACTTGGATTGCTGCTGATACGGTCCGCGGTGATTTCCCATATTAATGACTTGGTTCAAGATTTCCGATGTTGTTGCTGACTTTGTTCATAAAGACGGCACATTTGGGAAAGTGTCGTTTCACTGTCCTGCTGATTTATCTGTCCCTGTGTGAAATTGTTGCCTGGGGGTGCGCCATAATTTTCCTCTGTCGGAGTTGGCATGGAGCGCGTCCAAGGACGAGACATAGTTCACTCTGGGATATATTTTGGAACACTCATAAGAAAAGGAATTGAGCCGCAAAAATCAATAAATTCAAGAAGATGCAAAAAGTTGCGAATGCTCCAAGATTTTTCAAGAGGAAATACGTTTGCGCATGGAGAAGGGCCGTTCATTACATATCTTACACGCAAGTAGTAATTATACAAATACATCACTCAGGATATGTGTACATAAATCCTGACATGTTATTTAGTCTAGTGCACTTCTCCGGATCCTACATGATGCGCAAACAAACTACTTCTCACAGCCTATTTACATACAAACATATCGCACAAGTCGGTACATCGCATGTCGGCTAAGCGCACTTAGTCGGAGATGGTAAGGATTTCCCTTGGCCTGCCAAGGGTGAGGCGAGAGAGGTCGGGGACTCAACCTCCTCCTCAGAGATAGGCTCCAGACGAGAGGTGTTGCGCGGAGCTGGTGGAGCAGGTGCCCTGTGCGGGACAACTCGAATCTGAGCGGGCACGAGGGGTGGTGCAAAACGAACCGGAGTAGGCGCAATGACGTGGTTGAATTCCTCCGTGGAAGGTAGGCGACGAGTAGCGGTGCGAGCAGTAGGAGCGAACGATGCTGATGATGAGACGAAAGTCAATGGTGGTGCAGCACGCAGGAGCTCCCTCCTGTTGGCGGTACAGCCATGGACTGAGTCCATGCGGGCAGCTATAAAGTCGTCCACCAGGTTGTCAAAGGCTGCCTCCAAAGCCCGAAGATACTCGATGAGCATCTCAAAAGCTTCATCCCGTTCTCCTCGGGGGCAAGAGAACGTGTAGTGGCTAGTGTATGGCACGTGACATGGCAGGTAGGGGTAGCAACGAGTCTTCATCGAAGGCAGGATATCCCTGAGACGGGCTATCGCCTCACGGGCTGCGATCTGTAGCGCGTGCTTCTCTGTGGGCATGGCTCTCCCCACGAACCGGTAACGCTCAACTCGTCCTCTCTTGAATTCCACCGCGGCTTGGTGCATGGTTAGACGGTCATTGACCTTGTGCTGAGAGAGAGAAGACTGGGCGCACATCTGGCCCCATCGCGACTTGGACGATGAAGGAGAGAAGCTTGACAAACCCATCGGGCATGTTGGCGAACATCTGCGACTCGCAGTCGTTGCTGGCCATCTACAAAAGTAGGCAAAAATCCTGAGGTTTCAAATCATAAATTTTATGATGACTGTCAGAAATTGGCTACATTTGTAAAAAATAATAAATAGCTCTACTATGCTAATAACCGATTAGCGATCGTACCTAGTGGCTTCCTACAGTCAGCCTGGCTCTGGTACCAAGCTTGTCACGACCGGTTTTTCAATAAAATATTTATTGAACAACCGACCTATGAAGTCCAATATGAGGAAAATCCTTCATACCGGTTGACAAAACTTTGATACAAAAAGCCAGTAGCATTACAATATTACAGGGGTCGGACTGAAGATGTCCGACCATAATTACAACACGCTAATAATTATACATAGTGGCGGATATGACTCAAAGGGGTTGGGTGGAAATACTACTGACTCGAGCTATGAGTGGTTGGTGGAATAACATAGCGGGGTGGTTAATAAGTTCATCAGCAGTGACGGCTCATCGAGCGTCGAGGTGAGGCTCGATGAATTTATTTTGGGTAGCGGAAGCGGATATATCACAATGACTGATACAGGGGTCGCACGAGACTGACTGGGATTCCTCTAGGCGTCGGACTCGCTATCGAACTCTTCATCCATGAGATCGCCTTCGTCAGCATCTGGCAAAAATAATCAAGAAGGGAATCGGCGGTAGTCCGCTCAAAAACCCAAAGAAGATAAACTCAAAACCGATTGGGTGTCTGAAGCGACGCCTCGAAGGGTGAATAAATAAGAAAAACTTGCCAAAGTCGGGCGTCTGAGCGACACCTCATAAAGGGCTTATATTGAAATAAAAATACATGCGTGCATGATCGGACGTCTGAGAGACATCACATAAAGGGATTATAATAAAAATAAATAACAACAATGCCGCAGTCGGACGTCTGAGCGACATCACAGAAAGGGCTTATAATAAAAATAATTAACAACAATGCCGCAGTCGGACGTCTGAGCGACATCACAGAAAGGGCTTATAATGAAAATAAATAATAATAATGCCGCAGTCGGACGTCTGAGCGACATCACAGAAAGGGCTTATAGTGAGAACGAAAAACAATAATGCCGCAGTCGGACGTCTGAGCGACATCACAGAAAGGGCTTTCTTCACAAGAAAATAGCATTCGTAATAAATATTCAACACAGGAATATAAACGGGTTAGTCCATCCACAGGAATAATCATTTAACCGGACTTAGTACTCATGTGATTCACCGGAGTATCTGTCACCAAACCGACACTTGTCGGGATAAGATAATACAGAACTTGGACATGGATAAGATGATTCGAGGATTATGACTCTGCAGAGTTTGTACTAAAATTACTCACAGCCAACGGATTTCCGTAGTCCTGAAGGACTAGTTCCGTTTATGGTATTTCGGAAGAAACACAGCTAACATGTACACACCCATCCTACCTCACGAATGCCAGGAATCACCCTAGACATCGTCCGAGAAAAACTTTTGAGATGGGGAGATCACAATCTCGAATAGCATGGGATCAAATTTATATTCGCGCGCTCTAAGGGGTGCCCCCTGTCGGTCCCATCCGGAAACACCCATGCCCCCTGACCGGATGACTGGCTTTAATCCAGGGTCATGGAACCATCATCACGGCCTCTCCATTTGGTGTGTACCAGAAAAGCGGTTCGCAACTTACTAAGCCATATCCCTTGCGGAAAACATGTGGTAGTACGGGAAGGGAAATGGATGGGAACCGAATCGACACGGGTTGACGCTGAAGTCAAATAGTATGGCATAAGACCGGCATGCTACAACACTGCCATCTTACCCATCCTCATGCCAACACATGGCCATGCACATTCACATCCAACACGTATGGATCATCGAACTCACTTGCCACAACTTTGCATGAAAATAACCTTCATCGGTATGCTCACAAACATGCCATGAAACTACTTAATGCAAACCTGCCCGAACACTCATCATATCAAAAGTTCAAACATGCTTGCCTGGTTCAGAGTAGTCGGGGTCTAGCTCGACGAAGTTCATGTTCCGTCACCTCCTCCGGAACCTACGGTATAGCGAAAAGGCATACTAACGTGAAAACCAACGCGTGCATAAAAGTTGTTCCAAAAATTTTCCAAATAAATCCCATAAAAAACTAGACAAAATTATAAGACTGTCAGAAAAAGAATCACTCAAAAATCACTTTTTATTAAAGAGTTATAAGGGTTTCTGTCCAGGGACTCATCTGTAATGAAACAGAAAAGTTCCACGGGTTTAACTGAGAAAACAGAAAACGGTTCGAATAGAAATGCGCAAGCCCATAGGGAAAACATACTCTGCCCGAAGGCGCCAATGGAAAACGGTTCGCGGGAAAATAAAGAGAGGCTAACATGGGGGTCCACATGTCAGGTTTAAAAGACCTCGCCGGCGCCCGAAGGCTGCGGTGGTCGTCGGCGTCGAACCACGGCGAGTCAGGGAGATCTGAGTGTACCAAGAGTATCAGTGTGTCCTTCCGCGTCGGTGGGTGGTGGACTTGGGTGTCGGGGAGCACCACATCGACGGAAACACTTTCTCTGGCGGACGGCGGCTCGGGCGATGGTAGATCTCGCCGAGGAGGGCTGCAAGGATCGAATTGAGGTGGGTGTAAGAGAAGGCTGCGGACGAGGTTTGGGCGCCGGAGATGGCCTCACCGCAGTGAATCAAGCTGGTGGCCGAGGCGGATCGAGGCGGCCGGAGTTGGGGGAGGAGACCTCCTCGAGGTCCTCCCAGTGGCTAGGCAGGGTCTTGGTGAAGTGCAGGGGTGGTGTGTGCACGAGAGCGAGCCTGGGGCTCCTTTTTATAGGCGATCTGAGGCGGTGGTCGTGAACGGACTTCTCCGGTGATGGTTGCGGTGGCGCAGAGCTTGGTCGCGGAGGTTTAGGGAGTGGGGCGTCAGCGTGGAGTTCCACTGGTTACGTTTTGACGCTAAACAAGCTTGGATTAGGAGCCCTGGGTGGATTCGACGGAACGGGGCGGCGCGGGCCCGTCGGCAGCAGAGAGCACGCTCTGTGCGTGCCGCGCCACAGCGACGGTGCTGCATGCGTGCACTGGCGAGGAAGTGGCCACGCGGAGCCACCAGGGGGTTTGGGCGGCGCCGAACGGCGTTACGCCGCCGTTCTGCTCCCGGTCGGCCGCTACGGTGGTTCGGCCACCGCAAGACACGCCGGGCGTTAGGGCGGCCAACAGCGCCACCGATGCCAGGAATGCGCCAAGCACGCGTGTGAGGCTCCGGACAGGCATGCTAGGCCGTGAGCAATGTGCCAAAGGCACTGTGAACATGTGACTGAATTTACTGACGAAGATCGACACTGAAACTCTGAACTTTCTGAATTTAATCAAGATGCATGAAACATTGCATGCAAGGTGCTCGGCAGAATGATTACGGTATGTAGGGATTTTTCCTTGAGCTGGTTTTTGGTGGAGTGCTCTGTCATTGCAACTAGAGGTTGCCTGAATTTTTGTGGAATTTTTGGAGGAGTGTAAATATGAATTTCACCAAATTTGGCAAATCTGGTCCAAACTTGCAGTGAGTGAAATTTGAAATATTTGAAAAGAAGAAGAGTGGATCAAGATGGTTCTGGGTTTTGGGTACCAAGGACTATCCAAGGGAGTTGGTTTGAGGTCAAAAATCAAGAGCATTAGGGTACTTGCTTTGCAAATCACTTAGGTTCAAAAGAAAAGACAAAATTATTTTGGGAGAGAAATAATTGTAAATAAAGTCCAAAAATGGATTTTACTAGTTTGGACAGAATGTTTGAGTTGTACCAAAGTGGAAGGAGGGGTTTTGGGAGAAATTTACCACAAGAGACATGGTAAACCCAAGGATGGATCAAAACCAAAGAATAGCCCAAAACCAAAAAGGTTTCTTTTTAGAAGAAAATAAATCCAAGAAATGCTTTTGAGAAGAAAAATTCAAAAGAGAGGTTTTTAAGAAGGGTTTAAATGATCTTCTTCAAACCAAGCAAGTCTTTTGCTGAAAACAAAACCAACACAAATTTTGGAGTGTCACACTGAGCACTCTATCAACCTCGCCGTGACACCCTATTCTTTTCACCTCACCTCTCTCTCGCGGACATCCCCTAGCTAGACTACCCGCCAGACCCGAGAGGTCCCGCCACCATGGCTCCTCATCTCCGCGGCCAGGGCCACCGCAGCTCACTTCCGAGCACGGAACCGTGCTACATACCTCACCAGGAGCACGTAGCACACACCAACACATTCCCTAGTGCACCGCAATGTCGAACCCGTCGTTACTCGAGCTCCGGCCACCGCCGCGGTGCTCTTCGTAAGCGTTTCAGGCCACCCCAAGCTCAGAGACCATCACCGTTGGATGTGCCGCTTCGCCAGCGTCCCGGAGAACCCAACCGCGCGCCGAACGGTGCACCGGAGCGGTTTTTCGAAGCCCCTGGCCGCCGCTGACCTCGCCGGCAGGTTTGACCCCGTTGACCCGTTTTGACCCATGCGGGTCAATGACAGCTGGGGCCAACCCCCTACTAACTATAGCTTAGGATTAGTTTTTGGATAATTAACACTGTTAATAATTGAGTCACTGACCACTGGACCCCACTGTTATGTTTGACTCTGGTCAGCCCGGTTGACCTGCTGACGTAATAAATGTTTTCTAGATTATTTCTATTCTGGAAATTCCAGCAAATTAGCAAAAAAATTCATAGAAAATCAACCGTAACTCTAAATGAAATAATTTATATATGAAAAATGATCAGAAAACTCCAAAGAATCTATTCATGGCATTTTCATGCATGTTTGAGCAACCTGAAGCTACTGTATATGACAATTTGAATTAATGGCATTTGAAATGCCCTATGTGGAGTTTGAATTTGAACCCTTGGTTCAAATCAACTTCATTTAAATCACTACTAGTTGCATTAGGCCAAATCACAACAAATTGCCATGTCACATTCATGCATCATATTGTAGCATTGCATTGATTGTGTTCTTTCCTGTTTGCCGGTATTTGTCCCCTCTCAGTAGACGTGGTTTCGACGATGTGATCGATGACACCGATGAAGTGCTATACTATCTTCAGAAGTACCAGGCAAGCAAAACCCCCTTGTTCATTCCGATACAATCCCACTCTCCCTGCTGCTCTCTTTTACTGCATTAGGACAACGGTGATTCAACTGTTACATGCTACCGTAGTTGAACCCCTTTCCTCTGCATGACCTGTCATTGCCACAGTAAATAGATGAAACCCACTAGCATCAGTAGGAGTTGTTTGAGCCCTGATGTGCCTACTCATGCTTGTTTTCATGCCTGCTACTGCTTAGAGTTGAGTCAGGTCTGATTCATCGGGGGTGAATTGGAATGTGGTAACATGTCTTACTGTTGAGAGCTAAGTGTGTGAACACGATTTGGTAAAGGTAGTGGTGAGAGGCCATGTAGGAGTACATGGTGGGTTGTCTCATTGAAACTGTCCTCCGGAACTGAGTTATGTGTTTGTGATCCATGAACAGCTACTACCACACATTGGGCTCCGGGCACTCCAAGCTCGCTCGACTTATTAATCAACCTGATCTCTGTCCAGGAGTTGCAACTAGTTTCTGGTGTTTGTAGGTAGTGCTAGTAGTCTACCAAGGGGCACCCGGTACAGGTGGGCTTGGGATAGACTAGGTGCAGTGGCACGGTGTACCAAGCGTTGCCCGTTTGGTGGGCTTGGGAACCCTGCTCACATAGTTTGGGGCCGTCAACGACACCCCGGCCGGATCTCCTTGCGGACGGAACCCGAATAGGCGATAAACCTGGACTAGAGACCTGCGTGGTTAGTCAGGTCGTGGCCGACACCCTCGCCAGGATCCCGCTTGAAGGTTGCCCAGATACATGACGTGTACCTGGTGGTAACTGGCGAGAGCGTCTATGAAGAAGTACCCCCCTGGAGGGTTATAAATGATTTATTCGAATAGTCGCGTCCGCGGTAAAGGACTTCTGGGTTGCCTATACAGTTCATAGACAAGTGAAAGTGGATACTCTAAAATGCACAAGATAAGCGTGAGTCCTATGGATGGCCTTCTCGTATGGAGATGGGAGCGGATCTATAGTGGTGTATTGATATGGTGAATATGTGGACTCATGTGCGCCACCTCAAAAGAGTTACCAGCAGTCGTTGTTCAGGATAGCCACTGAGTCAAAGCTGGCTTGCTGCAGTCAAACTCCACGACCCCTTTGTTGATACTGATGCATATGTAGCTAGTTTTGATGTATGTCTTGCTGGGTATATTTTTACTCACGGTTGATTAATTTATGTTTTCACAGGGAGTCTTCAGTCTCACTAGTAGTTCCGTGTGGACTTCAACGTTTAGCCCTTTACCTCAGCTACGATCTTTTACCCTTGGGAGGGTCTTGTAGATAGATAGGCTTACTACCCTTCTCTCTTTTCAGATGTCTGTATTGTCACGACCGGTTTTTCAATAAAAATATTTATTGAACCACCGACCTATGAAGTCCAATATGAGGAAAATCCTTCATATCGGTAGACAAAACTTTGATACAATAATCCAGTAGCAATATAACTTTACAGGGGTCGGACTAAAGATGCCCAACCAATTATTACAAACACGCCGATAATTATACATAGAGGCGGATATGACTCAAAGGTGTGGGGTGGAAATACACTTGACTCGAGATATGAGTGGTTGGTGGAATAACACGGCGGGGTGGTTAATAAGTCTACTGCACTGCCGGCTCATCGAGCGTCGAGGTGAGGCTCGATGAATTTATTTGGGTAGCGGAAGCGGATATATCACAATGACTAGTCCAGGGATCGCACGAGACTGACAGGGATTCCAATAGGCGTCAGACTCGCTATCGAATTCTTCATCCATGAGATCGCCTTCGTCAGCATGTGGCCAAATCAACAAGACAGGTGAGTACTTTGAAAGTACTCGCAAGACAGTTCGGAAAAGATATAACAAATGAATGCATGAATGAGTCATGATTAATTTTAACAATGTTCAGATAAATCAGTATAGCAAAATAAAGTAAGAAGGGAATCGGCGGTAGTCCGCTCGAAAACCCAAAGAAAGATAAACTCAAAACCGATCGAGTGTCTGAAGTGACGCCTCGAAGGGTGAACATAAATAAAACATGCCACAGTCGGGTGTCTGGGCGACACCTTATAAAGGGCTTTTATTGAAATGAAAATACATGCGTGCCACAGTCGGACGTCAGAGCGACATCACAGAAAGGGCTTATAATAAAACTAAATAATAACGATGCTGCAGTCGGACGTCTGAGCGACATCACAGAAAGGGCTTATAATGAAAATAAATAACAACAATGCCGCAGTCGGACGTCTGAGCGACATCGCAGAAAGGGATTATAATGAAAATAAATAACAACAATGCCGCAGTCGGACGTCTGAGCGACATCGCAGAAAGGGCTTATAATGAAAATAAATAACAACAAAGCCGCAGTCGGACGTCTGAGCGACATCGCAGAAAGGGCTTATAATGAAAGTAAATAACAACATGCAGCGATCGGACGTCTGAGCGACATCGCAGAAAGGGCTTATAATTCATTATTTATAACTGACAAGATATAGTGCTCACAAAAAATATTCATCACAAGACAATAAGCGGGTTAGTCCGTTCACAGGAAAGTAACCATTTAATACTCAAATGGTTCTCAGGAGTTTCATCCATCGAGACCGACACTTGACAAGATGAGATGATCACGATGCTTGGACATGAATAAGATGAATTCAAGAATTTTGACTCTGCAGAGTTTGTACCAAAATTGTCCACAGCCAACGGATTTCCGTAGTCACGAAGGACTAGTTCCGTTTACGGTATTTCAGAGGAAACACAACTAGCTAGTAAACACCGATCATACCTCACGTTGCCAGGAATCACCCTAGACAATGTTTAAGAAAAACTTTGAGACGGGGAGATCACAATCTCGAATAGCATGGGATCAAATTTATATCGCAGCGCTCTAAGGGTGCCCCCTCTCGGTCCCAACCGGAAACACCCATGCCCCCGACCGGATGAAAGGCTTTAATCCAGGGCCATGGAACCTTCATCCCGCCTCTCGATTTGGTGTGTACCAGAAGTGGTTTGCAACCTACTAGGCCGTATCCCTTGCGGGAAACAGGAGGTAGCACGGAAAGGAAGACGGACGGGAAACTGACCGATTTATGTTGACAGTGGGTCAACGATATGGCATAAGCCTGGCATGCTACAACACTGCCATCTTACCCGTACTCATGCCAACTCATGGCCATGCAACAAGTTTCCAGCAACTCACGGATTTACCAAGCTCATTTGCTTCAATGCTCACGAGATAAACTATCATCAAAAATGCTCATGAACGTACCATGATACAAAAATAATGCAAACATGCCCAGACACTCATCATATCAAAAGTTCAAACTTTGCTTGCCTGGTTCGGAGTAGTCGGGGTCTAGCTCGGCGAAGTTCGCGGTTCCGTCACCTCCTTCGGTATCTACGGCAAACAAAAATACACGCGCTAACGTAAATACCATGGGGTACAGAAAGTTGATCCAAATATTTCTCAAATAAATATGACAAAAAACTAGACAGAAAAATAAAGATGACAGAAAAGGAATCAATCAAAAATCGTTTTCTGTTTAAACGTTATAAGAGTTTTGGTCCAAGGACCCATCTGTAATGAAACAGAAAGTTTCCAGGGGGCTCTGTGGAAAAGTCCAGGATAACGTTTCGTTTAAAAGAGACAGCTGTGAGGCTGACAGCGGCTCCACAGCCGGGTTTGAAATTTCAAACAGAGCGCCGACGGCGCCCGAGAGGTGCGGTGGTCGCCGGCAGCAATCCACGGCGAGGCAAGGTGATCGGGGTTACCTTGAGATCGATGCACCGTTGCGTCTGTGGGTGGTGGTGGTGATCGCCCGGCGAAACCTGTCGACGACGGCCCTTGCTCCGTGGACGGCGGTTCGGGCGATCGTGGATCTCACCGGAGGGAGCTGCGGGTCAAATTGGAGTGGGGTTTAGTCTCCTAGTTGCTCGAGAGGGTTCTTGCCGACGGTTAGAGGCGTCGGAGACGGCCTCACCAGAGTGAATCGAGGTGGAGGCCGAGGCGGAGCAGTGGCCGGAGTCGGGGAAGAAGGGCCCCTCGAGGCTCTCCCTGTGGCTAGGCGGGGTCTAGTGAGGTGGTGGAGTCGTGCGGGGGCGAGGGCAGGCTCGGGGGTGCTATATATAGCCAGCCCGAGTCGGTTGCCGTGAACGGATAAGTCCGGCGAGTTGATTACGGCGGCGCTGTGGCTGGACGGTCGGCTTAGGAGCTTGAGCATCGCCTGGGTGGAGTAGTGGTGCCATTTTAGGGTCCAGCTCAGCACGGGAGGAAGGTTTACGGCTTGCCCTCGACGGAACGGCCGCACGGCCCGTCGGCGGCAGAGAGCGCGCTCTGCGCGTGCCAAGCCACGGCGACGGTGCCGCATGCGTGCGCTGGCAAGGAGGTGGCCACGCGGAGCCACCAAGACGCTTGCGCGGCACCGAACGGCGTTGCGCCGCAGTTTTGCCCCTGTCGCCGTTACGGTGTTTCGGCCACCGCAAAGCACGCCGGCGCAGGCGGGCCAGGGTGCCACCGACACCGGGAAGGCGCCAAGCGCGCGTGTGGAGCTCCGGACAAGCAGGCCAGGCTGCGAGCATCGAGCCAAACGCACAGTGGGCATGTGGTGAAGTTCTCACGCCGAGAAACTTAATTGAACTTTCTCGAATTTACATCGAATATGAACAAAACAAAGGCATGCGGTGTTCGACAAAATGATTCTTGTATCCAGGGATATTTCCTTGAGCTGATTTTTGGTGGAGTGGTCTCTCATTGCAACTAGAGGTTGCCTGAATTTTGGTGGAATTTTTAGAGAAGTGTAGATATGAATTTCACCAAATTTGGCAAATCTGGTCCAAACTTGCAGTGAGTGAAATTTGAAATATTTGAAAAGAAGAAGAGTGGATCAAGATGGTTCTGGGTTGTGGATACCAAGGACTATCCAGGGGTGTGGAGTTGAGGTCAAAAATCAAAAGCATTAGGGTACTTGCTTTGCAAATCACCTAGGCTCAAAAGAAAAGACAGAATTATTTTGGGAGGAGAAATAATTGGAATAAAATCCAAAATGGATTTTATTAGTTTGGACGGAATGTTTGAGTTGTACCAAAGTGGAAGGAGAGATTTTTGGGAAGGTTTTACCATGTGGTGCATGGAAGAATCATGAATGGTTTCAAATATGGGAGAGGATGAAAACTCCTAGAGTTTCCCTTTGAAAGAAAATACTCCAAAGATTTTTCTTGAAATTTTGAGAAGAGGGCAATCAGAAGAAAATTTAAAACCAAACACTAGAGTTGAAGGAGATGCAAAAATAAAATATTTGCTGAAGGGAAAAAGCTTTGAGAGAGATTTTTGGAAGGGTTTTGGAGACCTCCTTCAAATCCAACAAAATTTTGAAGAAAACCAAAGGAAAATTTTTGGAGCGTCACATGTACTCAGACATGTTTATGATTCCGCCTGTGCTTGTTGCCTGTATGACTTGAATGATGGATCATCAGACCCATGTTTGTAATATCTAGCTCCTCGGAGCCTAATGAATAAATACTTTGAGTCATAGAGTTTTGTTGTGATGCCATGTTGTATTTGCACACATATCGAGCATATTGTGTGTATGTTATTGAAATGCTTGGTATTTGTGGGATCCGACAACCTAGTTGTTCATTCTTGGTAGCAACTCTTATGTGGAAATGTCTCCTAGTGCTTCCACTGAGCCACGGTAGCTTGCTGCTGCTCCGGAACACTTAGGCTGGCCGGCATGTGTCCTTCTTCGTACCCGTGTCTGTCCCTTCGGGGAAATGTCACGCGTTGTTCCTTTAAATCCTTGTAGCTTGCTACGACTTGGGTTCGTACATTGATGACCGACACGTTCGTTGCTGGGTCATGTATGCCTGTCCCTGTAAGTTAGTGCCACCTTGGGTTTACGACTAGTTATGTTGGCTCGGGTTCTCTGTCTTATGGATGCTAGTGACACTATCATATACGTGAGCCAAAAGGCGCAAACGGTCCCGGGCCAGGTAAGGTGGCACCCGTGGGAATACCGTGCGTGAGGCCGCAAAGTGATATGGTTGATTACATGCTAGACGGTGTGACTTAGGATCGGGGTACCGACAGCTTTGGTATCAGAGCCTGACTGCCTATAGGATTACCAAGCCAAACTGGTCGAAGTTGAGTCTAGAAATGCTTTAGTTATATAAGGGAATTGATTGTGGAAGGGAATGTAAGGATCTTTTTACTCCTTTACCTTTATGTCCTTCAGATCTGAGTCACCCTCTTCTTTCCTACGGGGATTAAGGACTAGGCTTCTCCTCTTTCTATTAGGATCACGTGTTACTAATCCTTAGACTTATAGGATTGTTGGTTACGCCTCAGTTTTGTTCCTACTACTTCCGTGTGTTAACAGTTGGTCTCGGAACCTTGATATGGTGATGTTGAGTGGTTACGCCACCATTTTGCAGGATGTCTCAAATCTTTTTGAGCATTTACAGCCGTTATGCTGTCCGAATCATCCCAGGTTTCTAACTAGTCTGACGCATTTGCAAATCCCTTCTTCCCATTTCCGATGTCCTTTTGGGCCAGATTAAGCACACTAAATGGTCTGTTGAGGTACTCCATTGCCTTGACATATATGTTGGAGCTAGTATTATGACCCTAGGCATCCTAGATAACCACCCAATAATCTAGCAATGCTTTATATCCCCAGTGTGATAATTTTGGCCACCATTCTCGAAACCATACCGTGATGTTATTTAGTTAGTACGCATTCTATTTCTGGGTTCTTGAGCCCAAAATTCACTCTACTTGCCTCGTGTTGGTAGTGTTTGCTCGTTCCTTTAGGATATTAGTAGCCTTTGTGATAGTCTTTGAGGTCCATGGTATATCATTTTTCCAATACCATGAACCATTTTGGCAGAAGATCTTTGAACCAATGATCACAACAAGAGTGCTCTTGATGAGTTCTCCATTCTATATTGTGAATCTGCTAGTTCTACCTTTCTGCATGGGTTATCCCGAAGAAATGTGGAGTTTTGCTCGACATACCAATCTATGCATCCACAACTCAGAAAGATATATGTTCCTTTGAGTTGTCCCTCCTCAGCTATATTCCGACCTCGTCTATCAGTTGAGAGTCAGGAGTAGTTGTGCATTCGTGTTCATCGATGCCTTTTAGCCCTATGGTCCGTCAAGCCATTCTATTCCAGAATGACTAGGAGAAACAAACTCCAGTACCTTGTCCATTTTGGGGATTGGGTCAAAGTAGTTGTATTCCGCAGATAAAAATGCCAACCCGACTTTTGCTCTGTTCTACCCTGTAGTATTACCATCTTATGTCAGGATTGTCATGAGAATTGCACCATCTCTTATGGATTCTTGATGCAGTGATACTTCTCGACATCATTGTTTCATTCCTCGGTTCCGTGTTCTTGTAACCGGAATGCCGACAAGTAAACTGTGAGGTGTGAAATCAATACTCCTAGCAACTCGGTTGCTTGGTAGTTAATGGACGATAATTTCATTCTTAACATGTTGGTTACTAAATCATCATTTTCTAAGATTGATAGTGCCACATAGTCCATTTTCCCTAGTGCACCGCTCGATCAATGAGTGAGGATTGTAACAATCCTTTGCTCTTTTGGTCATATCGTCTTGCTCTGAAAAGCAAGATTGCTCTCGAGCTTAGTAACATATCGGTGGTTCGTGATTTTCCGGATATCTTCCCGGAAGTATTACCAGGTTGTCCTCTGACCGTTATGTTGAGTTCGCGATCAAGTTGGTTTTCTTGCAAACCACCCTTTTCTCCAAAAATCTTTGTTGGATACCTCTGAACTAATTGGTTAAGCTAAACAACTACTTGGAGAGTTGGAAGATAAAAGCTTAATCCACTTAGTTCACTCCAAAGGCATATCTTGTGTGTGTATGTTGAAGAAAGATGATATCTTCATCAATTGATCTCCGTGGTTAGTTTTTGGATCTATTATCTTATCCAAACTTTGATTTGAGTATGGGCTGTCGTCAAAACAAATCAGGACCAACGATGTTCATAATGTTGTCTTAATCGTGGTTGTTTCCTCGAGCATACATCATTATATTCTTTGGTCTAACCAATGCAATCACCTTGTTCACACAGTTGTGGAATTCCATCTTTGTTGGAATTTTGATGAATTATTGTTGAGCCCATCGGCAACATCCTTATCTTCTCCGTAACTTGTGTTGAACATTAAGCTAGTGTTGGAAACTTTTGAAAGCACTTTCTTCATGCTAGCTCATGAAGTATTTGTTCGATGAAAGAAGTGACTTCCTCTTATACATGTGCATTTGGTACAAATTGCCGCCGTGAATTCGAGAAAGTTAGTTTTGCTTCCTCTGGAATCATCCCAAGTCAGTCATGGATGTGCGAACTATTCTATGGTCTGATAGACTGATCATCTTCATTCCATATCTATTCCCTAGCACCTAAAGCCACTGTTTGATTTGTTCAAGGATAAGGAGTTTGTTGTGCTAATACTAGTTCAGGCACAAGATTCCGTTAACCTCAATGATGGTTCCCCATCTGAACTCGGTAGTGTTTTATTGTAAGACTACTATGTGGTCATGCTTGTCTGGGACAACGTGTTCACATGTGTGTAGCAGAACCAGCTCATGTTTTGGAGCTTGCTATCGTAGTTAATTTTCCCGAGAATTTCGCAACGTCATCTCGTCGATTTGTGCTGCAAGCTTTCCTTTTCATACAACATGAGTATAAAATATCCTTCCACCAACCAGATCTGAATCTCAGTCAGATATCATGGTTGGAACATTCCCAACATTTGCATTTTGTCCCCATCTTGCACCGCCATTGTGCCCATTTCCCATGGGCTGCCCTTCTCAGCAGTTGTTGTCCAGGATCATCTTTAGAAGTGGTCCTACCATGGGTCCCATCCATTTCCGATGATAAGCAAAAATCATCCATTGTGTTGTCTTCAACAAGGTAGTCCACATCATCCATTCTAATCTGAGTATGCCATTCCTTCGAACTCTTTAAACGATCAATTGTGATTTTCCTTAAGCTGGTATAGAGAGTTTCAATGATCTATGTATCAAAAGTAATTCCTTTTGCCACTTAAGGGAATAATTCTACGAGTCACCTTCCCCGAGGTGTCCCATTATGGAATCATGGCAATTATCTCCTCACTACCTTGAAAACCATGCACCATCCTACTCCAGTGTGGAATTGTTGCTTACCGAACTGAATCTTCGTCATCTGTTATTGTTCCATCCCTCTGATGTGTGTTTTGAGTCTCAACTCAAGGGGTGTTCCTTCGTCTCACTCCATCAGTGGATCTTGATTGCTCGAACTTTGAGGAGATCGATTCCTGTAGAGTTTCTCTCTGTCGTCATCATGTTGGATGAAGAACTCGAAAGCAAAGACGTCAAGATCAATTGGAGCAATGGATCAACATCTTCGAGGAGGGCAATTGGTTCATGAAGATCGTGTTAGCCTTGTGTCCCCTCTGTCTTCTTACCTCACGTCTTGAATCTCGGGACGAGATTCTTGTTTAGTGGGGGTGAGTTGTCACAGCCCTAGCTTAGCTTTAGCTTGTCCTTGCATGACCTTCATGTCACCATGTCTAAATTTCATTTAAATATGAGATGGGGGTTGAACAAACCCTAGCATCATATTAAATCAAATAGGCTCAAGTAAAATCTTTTTCAATGAACCCAAAATGCCCTTCAAAAATGCTCGTAATTTATGGAACAAGGTGAAAACCTAAACCAAAAATGGTGGACATTTTTCTAGGACATAAATGGGCTTTGAATTAATCCAATATGTATTTGAATTCGAGCTTTAAAATTCTATAAATATTTTTACAGCTCCAAATATTTTGAAACTTGCTGAGGGTCTCTGAAATAATTCAGTTACTGCCCATAAAAAGTTTCAAAAGCTTACAAAATGGTTTAGTGCCAAACTAAATAAAAAACAATTAACAAAACAAAACAGAAGAAATAAAATAGACAAAGGAAAGGGCCTTACCTGACTTACCTGCCTGGCCCAAAACTCCTATTCTGGCCCAGCCCACAAGGGCAACACCGTCTTCTTCCTCCTGCCAGGTGGAGAAGCAGCTATGTACCTGCACGCGCGCGGCCGACGACGCCACCTCCTGCTCCAGCACAACGCCCCAGCTCTTCCAGCCACACTAGTGAGACGCCGAGACCCCCCCGGATCCTTTCCCCCTCTCAGCGCTCTCTCTCCGCTCGCCTGGACCCCTCTCTCTCACCCACCCCGAGCGCGCCCGTCGCCACCATCGCTGACCACCGTGGCCAGCAGTCTCCCCACGACCAACCAGCTATTCCACCAGCTCCGCCTCGCTACGGCGCACCTCTACGCCGGAACCCACAAGCCCGGAGGCCCTGTGAAGCCTCCATCGTCATCATCTTCCTCGCCTCTGTCCGGCGATCGCGCCATCGCCGATTCACCGGATCCCCCGCGTCCTCGAGCTAGCTGAGCACTTTATCAACCTTGCTGTGAGCCCCTATTCTTTCCCCCTCACCTTTATCTCTCTCTCTCTCTCTTGGAGATCCCCTAGCTAGCCTGCCCGCCAGAACCGAGAGGTCCCGCCACCATGGCTCCTCCTCGCCGCGGCCAAGGCCACCGCAGCTCACTTCCGAGCGCAGAACCGTGCTCCGTACCTCACTAGGAGCACGTAACACACACCAGCGCATTCCCTAGTGCACCCCAATGCCGAACCAGTCCCGAGCTCGGGCCGCCGCTGCGGTGCTCGTCGTTGGCATTTCTGGCCACCCCAGGCTCGGAGACCATCACCGTTGGATGCGCCGCTTCGCCAGCGTCCCGGAGAACCTAACCGCGCGCCAAACGGTGCACCGGAGCGGTTTTCCGAAGCCCCTGGCCGCCGCTGACCTCGCCGGCGGGTTTGACCCCGCTGACCCGTTTTGACCCCTGCGGGTCAATAACAGCTGGGGCCAAACCCCTGCTAGCTATAGCTTAGGATTAGTATTTGGATAATTAACACTATTAATTAATTGAGTCACTGACTAGTGGACCCCACTGTCAGGTTTGACTCTGGTCAGCCCGGTTGACCTGCTGACGCAATAAATGATTTCTGGTTTATTTCTATTCTGGAAATTCCAGAAAATTAGCAAAATTATAAAATTCATAGAAAATCAACCGTAACTCTAAATGAAATAATTTATATATGAAAAATGATCATAAAAAATCCACAGAATGTGTTCATGGCATTTTCATGCATGTTTGAGCAACCTGAAGCTACTGTATATGACAATTTGATTTAATGGCATTTGAAATGCCATATGTGGAGTTTGACTTTGAACCCTTAGTTCAAATCAACTTCATTTAAATCATTGCTAGTTGCATTAGGCCAAATCACAACATATTGCCATGTCACATTCATGCATCATATTATTGCATTGCATTGATTGTGTTCTTTATTGTTTGTCGGTATTTGTCCCCTCTTAGTAGACATGGTGTCGACGATGTGATCGATGACACCGATGAAGAGCTATACTATCTTCAGAAGTGCCAGGCATGCAAAAACCCCTTGTTCATTCTGATACAATCCCACTCTGTCGCTTCTGCTCTCTTTTACTGCATTAGGACAACGACGATTCAACTGTTACATGATGCGGTAGTTGAACCCATTTCCACTGCATGACGTGTCATTGCCATAGTAAATAGATGAAACCCACTAGCATGAGTAGGAGTTGTTTGAGCCCTGATGTGCCTACTCATTCATGCTTGTTGTCATGCCTACTACTCCTTAGAGTTGAGTCAGGTCTGATTCGTCGGGGGTGAATTGGAATGTGGTGAACATGTCTTACTGTTGAGGCCATGTAGGAGTACATAGTGGGCTGTCTCATTGAAACCGTCCTCAGGAACTGAGTTTTGTGTTTGTGATTCATGAATAGCTACTACCACAAATTGGGCTCCGAACACTCCAAGCTCTCTCGACTTATTAATCAACATGATCTCTGTCCAGGAGTTGCAACTAGTTTCTGGTGTTTGTAGGTAGTGCTAGTAGTCTACCAAGTGGCACCCGGTACAGGTGGGCTTGGGACAGACTAGGTGCAGTGGCACGGTGTACCAAGCATCGCCCGTTTGGTAGTCTTGGGAACCCTGCTCACATCGTTCGGGGTCGTGAGCGATACCCCGGCCGGATCTCCTTGCGGATGGAACCCGAATAGGCGATAAACCTGGACTAGAGACTTGCGTGGTTACTCAGGTCATGGCCAACACCCTCGCCAGGCTCCCGCTTGAAGGTTTCCGAGATACATGACGTGTACATGGCGGTAAGTGGCGAGAGCGTGTGTGGAGAAGTACACCCCTGCATGGTTATGAATAATCTATTCGAATAGCCGCGTCCGCGGTTAGGGACTTCTGGGTTTCTTATACAGTTCATAGACAAGTGAAAGTGGATACTCTAAAATGCGCAAGATAAGCGTGAGTTCTATGGATGGCCTTCTCGTAGGGAGACGGTAGCGGATCCATAGTCGTGTATTGATATGGTGAATATGTGGACTCATGTGCGCCACCTCAAAAGAGTTACCAGCAGTCGTAGTTCAGGATAGCTACTGAGTCAAAGCTGGCTTGCTGCAGTCAAACTCCACGACCCCTTTTGTTTATACTGATGCATATTTAGCTAGTTTTCATGTAAGTCTTGCTGGGTACATTGGTACTCACCTTTGCTTAATTTATGTTTTTGCAGAGAGACTCCAGTCTCACTAGTAGTTTCGTGTGGATTTCAACGTTTAACTTGTTACCTCAGCTACGATCTTGTACCCTTGGGAGGGTCCTGTAGACAGATAGGCTTACTAGCCTTCTCTCTTTTCAGATGTCTGTACTCAGACATGTTTATGCTTCCACCTGTGCTTGTTGCCTGTATGACTTGAATGCTGGGTCATCAGACCCATGTTTGTAATATCTGGCTCCACGGAGCCTAATGAATAAATACTTCGAGTCATAGAGTTTTGTTGTGATGCCGTGTTGTATTTGCACATATCGAGCATATTGTGTGTATGTTATTGAAATGCTTGGTATGTGTGGGATCTGACAACCTGGTTGTTTATTCTTCGTCACCTCTCTTATGGGGAAATGTCTCCTAGCGCTTCCACTGAGCCATGGTAGCTTGCTACTGCTCCGGAACACTTAGGCTGGCCGGCATTTGTCCTTCTTTGTTCCTGTATCTGTCCCTTCGGGGAAATGTCAAGCGTTGTTCCTTTAAGTCCTTGTAGCTTGCTACGACTTGGGTTCATATGTTGATGACCGACACGTTCGTTGTTGGGTCATGTATGCCTGTCCCTGTAAGTTAGTGCCACCTTGGGTTTACGACTAGTCATGTCGGCTCGGGTTCTCTGGCATATGGATGCTAGCGACACTATCATATACGTGAGCCAAAAGGCGCAAATGGTCCCGGGCCAGGTAAGGTGGCACCCGTGGGAATACCGTGCGTGAGGCTGCAAAGTGATATGATGTGTTACATGCTAGATCGGTGTGACTTAGGATCGGGGTCCCGACACTTATGATATTTTCAATTTTTAACAGGGTGATGATCCATTCTGGAATAGGAAAAAGGAAGATAAACCGGCCAAAACACCTCGTGTCAAAACCAATGTCAACAAGAAGCCCGCCAAGAAGAAAACCGCAGATTCCACCGAGTTAAATGTTGATGACGACGATGATAATCATGAGTCAGAGGTAGAAATTGATTCACTTGGCTCCTTTTTCATACATCTCATTGACAATGATTATTATCAGGATGACGCAGAAGCTAGCCATGCTGGGGACACAGAGGTAATTATTCTTTCTTCTGACTCAAAACCTCAGCCAACACAGAACACCCAGCAAGCAAGCCGGAAAGTACGATTTTCTCACCCTCTAGCTCACTTGGATCCAAACTTTCTTTTGAAGAAATAGCAACACGAAGCTCGCCGCACAACCCGGCATAGTGGCCAGGTGGTAATTTTTTCTGGTTAACCGAACACGCCGGTTCGTAAACGTCGCCCAAAGGTCTCTTATACTTCTGACACATGTTATCACAAGGCGGGTTATTTCCGACAACCTCTTAATCCGTATGATTCAAATTATCAGGGAACTTCTCATTCTTCCTCTAGCAAGTCAACAGGAACACAAATTCCAACCCTCAAAACTGTTCCAGGGTGAGTATACTTTATTGACCCTTCATACCTTATGCTTGATCATTACACTTAACCTATTATTTGCGTCTTTTTTAGAGCTCGGGCCAGACCCAGCAAGAAGGCCAAACTGAAAAAACAGTTGATGACTCCAATTCACCTGATCTGGAACGAAATCCGGAACAGTCTAATCCAAATACTAAAGCCATTCTTGATGATCCGCCACCACAAGATCATGAAACCTTAGTTGATCAAATGGAAGTTGATCCAATGACTCATGCTAATAAACTACCAAGCCCAGTTAAAGCCGCTGATGACAAAACTGATGATGCGATAGTCACTGGCGTGAGTTATACAGCCCCAGGCAACCCCACTGCCCTGTCAAAACATAGCGCCAAAGAAGAATTTTCTGTTGTTGACAAAAGCAAATGGAAAGCAGACTTGGAAAGTTATGCCCACCTCAGCGGCCGATGTGACACCCCAAAATTTTAACCTTGTTTTATTAACTAAAATTTTCCAGGAATCTTAAACTTTTATTTTCTAGATTTTCGTTTGATTTCAGAACCATTCTTTTCTTTATTTTTGTGGAGTTTTAACCCCAAGTGAAAACTTTCCAATTATATTATTGGACTTGTATACCCTCTCAAGAAATATACTTCTATTATCAGTGGATTTAATTGCATAATTATTTCTCTCTGAGCTTTATTCCTTAAAGTGAGTTTTCTTTAGTTTTGGGGTCCCATTTGCACTGCAACCCTTTTATAAATTCATTTAAAAATCCCACCAAAATTTGGGGATGTCATGTGATGTTTTTAAACCACTTTTATGCAAAAGTATATTTCATTCTTTCGATATTTTGAACTCTACATCAAATTTTCAAATCTGGTCCAGTGGGCAATTTTGCACTACAACCTATTTAAATATTTCTTTAAAGCTTCCACCAAAACTATGGGATGCTAGTAGTAATATATAATTCAACTTTATGCAAAGACCCAGCGATGTCCTTTGAAAAATTAGAGTTAATCAACCTCATCCTCATTCTGGTCCAACTTGGTGATTTGTACTGCAACCATATTTTTACTTGCTCTTTTACACATGATTCTTTTTCCTACTTATAGCCCATCCTACAAAACCCTTAAGTCTAGAAAAGTGGACCAATTGGAGGATTTTAAGTGATTGCAAGCACCTTTTTCTTTCTGTCCAAAACTGAAGATTTGCAAAACTTGCACTAACAAGTTTCTGTTTTTGACAAACTAACTTTACCACCCTCTTATTCATCCAAAGAGACTATGATCTGGGGACTTTGGCCACCCCAAGAGTTGCCTAGAGGCTCCTCACATTCTGTTGAGCACCTTGAGTTCATGAACAGAATTGACATGCTCATGAGTTTGCATTACAGACTTGCCACAGCAGCCAAACGAGCATGTCCACTAGCATCCCAGCTACCACTAGCCTAGATCTGTTGGTCACCAGCCCCTCCTATGCCCTCTAGCACACGCCGGCATTTCGCAAACACTTTGCATGCACGCCTGGGCGCGGCCAGAGCGCTGCTTTGCACGTGCGGACACCCGAGTCACCGCGTCCCGCTGCCGCCTCCCCCGCGCCCGTTCTGGCCCCTCCCCTCTCCCAGCCGCCGCGCCCCGACTCCTCCCTCACTGCAGAGCCGCCCGGACCCCCTGTGATGCGCCACAGCGCCGCCACCGCTAGCCGACGGTCAGAAGAGCATCGCCACGGACGGCGCCGCCCGAGCCACACCCGGACGCCAACTCGCCCTCTTGAGCAGTAGGGAGCTCGTCAGGATGCGCCGGCCAGCTTGACGTCGCCCTGCTAGCTACAGCGAGGCGGTTCGCCGGCGACCTTATCCATTGCCGCGGAACTGACATGGCTGTGCTATATAAGGAGCCCCCGAGCTCGTCCGGGCCCTCAAGCAACCTCATACCACCTCTCTCACTCCCTCACTGATCCCCCCGTAGCAGTAGAAAGACCAGAGATGGTCGTCTTCTTCTTCTCCGACAACCGCAGCCGCCGCCACTGTCTCGATCATTCCGGCGCCACCAGGGCCTCCCCCCCCCCCTCCACTCTCTTCACCAGAATCTCTCTCTTCACCTCGTGAATCCATCCCCATGCTCAATTTTGATCAGGAGCCGTCGGAGGCAAGAGCCCCACCATACCCGACGGCCACCGTCCGCCGCGGAGCTAGCCGCCGGCGAGTCCGTCCACCCCAGGGACCATAGCGACCACCGAAGGGACCGCCTCAACCCCCTGAGCCCGCGGATGGCCTCGGTTTCTCGAACGGTGTCATGCTCGGCCGGGCGAAAGCATCGCCGAGTCCCGCCATCACTCGGCAGAGGAGAAGGGAGGGAGAGGCGACTGGTCAAACCTGACCAGTGGGCCCCTGGACCCACTGTCAGTGACCCAACGCAGGTACATGCAGGCGTATGGAGACGTAAAACCAGAGTACGCCTTCGACGTGTTTAGTTTTCGAAACATTTTTTCTTTTTTCTGTTTTACTTTAAAAACAGAATTTGACCAAAACTTTGACTAGCTATAACTTTTTAAATATAACTCCAAATGAGTTGATTCTTTTTCCTACCTCTCTCAAATATTGTCTAGTTTATTTTCAGATTTATTTGAAAAAAATTCAAACAAAATTTTTGTACCATTTTTAAAATATGTGTTAATTTGAATATTTTCAAAAATAGGATTGTCGGAGAGAGAAGAAAACTTTCCAAAAAAGTTTTAGGATGCACCCTGCCTCTACACAACTTGAAGGCAAGCATTCTGAACTCTGGCATAATATTTTTGTGTGTCGCTTGAATACGATTACCACACTCCTTGTCTCGGAGTTTCGTTATTTTATGTGATGATAGGAAGCATACTCATAAGTGCATATTGGTGATTTCCGTGCTACTGAAATTTGATACGTTGTGATAGTAATCACCCTCGTATGCCTTTCATACATACCGTAAGGAAGCCGGGAAAGTCTCTGTCTTGGGTAGACACGAGCTTGTCCCTAGTTCCTCGTCGAGACGGTTGTGTCCGTATGGCATGACGGGTATGATGAGTGGTGATTCTGCCTGTTGGTTGAAAATATATTTGTTATGCTAATCATGCAGAAATACTTAAACCTCCAAGGCCGGGTCAGAGATCGAGTCTTGTTCCAGTAACCCCCATACTTGTTTCATGCTGCCACTTGTCCCTGCCGTAGGTAGGGTATGGTTTAGTAAGTTGTCAACCCCTTCGTAGCACACACCGTACAGAGAGGCCATGGTGGAAGATACCGGCTGCATCCGGTAGGCATGCCACCTGGTCCGGGGGCATGGGTGTTTCCGGTTGGGACCGAGAGGGGCACCCCTTAGAGCGCTGATATAAGTTTGATCCCATGCCACGCGAGGTTGTAGCCTCCCACTTAGAGTTTCTCTTAACAGTGTCGTGGGTGATTCCGGACACCGGTGAGTTAAGTCGGTGTGTGCGGGTCGTGTGTTTTCAATTAAAAGACCATAGACGGAATTAGTCCCGATGGAGTAAAGGAACTGCTACTCGTGGGTAAATAGTACACCCTCCGCAGAGGTTAAATCTATTCGAATAGCCGTGTCCATGGTTAAGGATTCTGATGCAGGATGGGTCAAGTGTCGGTCTTAGTGGCGGTCTTGGAGGAGAAAATACTAAAACAGAACATGGATCATGACTTGTGACTTATGATGATTATGATTATTATTACTGTGGACTAACTATTTTCATTATTTGATTTATTGAGTATCCCTGGGACGGTTCTACCTCCAGGATATTCACTGTAATTGTTTTCTTATAAGCCCTTTATGTGGTGTCGCTCAGACGCCCGACTGTGGCATGCTCGGTATTTATTTACTTTATAAGCCTTTTATGTGGTGTCGCTCAGACGCCCGACTGTGGCATGCTCGTTATTTATTTACTTTATAAGCCTTGTATGTGGTGTCGCGCAGACGCCCGACTGAGGCATGCTTTATATTATTATCCTTTCGAGGCGTCGCTTCAGACACCCGATCGGTGCATTCTATTTTTATTCTCTGGTTGCATATTCATGTTTTATATGAACAACCTGCTTGCGTAAATCATGGGTTTTTATTTCGTGACTGACGTTGTGATCACAGAATATTTCAGAGCATGATTATCGGTTGTTATATTATACCCGTGTTCATAATGTTTGCGAGTACATTCAAAGTACTCACTGGCTTGTCCCTGGCTATTGTCTTCGCCATATTTCTTGCTTGGACAGGAGCGTTGCGATGACAGCCTTGGAACCTAAGCAACGGTGATAGCAACCTCGCGAAGACAGGAGTTAACCTGGTCAGTTGTTCCTGTGGAAAATGGAGTCCCATACACACTGATGATCCACAAACCACTTCCGCCATCAACCACCAGAAACCATTTGTTGTACCCATAGGCCAGAATGGTCTTGTACTGCATATTTCGCATTTTGCTTGGAATTTCTGTATCAAGTTGGTGCCTCATCAGCTAACAGTAATCCTGGGGCTGATGAGCACAAGGGCCATTTTCTGGAAAAATAATATCCCGGAAATCCGGTCCTGACAAACTTGGTATCAGAGCCAGGGTGACCATTGGCTAATCCTATCTTAGTCAGGCTGAAAAACCTAGGTAAACAAACCCACCAGGCCTGAACCTAACCCCGGCCAAGCTTCTCGTGTAAGATAGCCACACAGTGACCGACACCTTTTGGCAGTCGGTGCCCAACCTATCAGCCTAGCCTGTCGATCACGCGCCAATGACCGACACCAAAATTTTCTCATTCGCCAGCGTGCGAAGGAAGACTCCGTCCCTTTTTTCCATAAAAAGGGCACGCTAGCCTCAACCCAGCACAGGACAGCCTCTGCACAAACCAAGCTAAAATGCCAGGACCCATTGTTCACAATGAGACCACGGCAACCAACCTTGGAGGTTTTGTGACCGTGCTAGCAAACCTCACCCGCCGTGCCTTCGCGTTAGAAGAGCCCCAAGAATATGTTGTGTACCAAGGACCCATGAGCGGTGAGAGCTGTCAATACTGGGCCACTGTGCACGTCTACGGTAGGGGTCTATCGCCAGAACGCTCCTACAGGTTCACTGGAAGGACAACTTCCTTTGAGCCACAAGCCATCCAACTAGCTGCTCGAGAGGCTACAGTTGAACTCCGGCACTTGTCGCCCAGAGTCAACTGCCGCTCGTTCTACTACTACCCCAGCCGTGACGGGTATGGTAGACCACCCCAAGTTGCCAACGAAGACCACGAGACGGATCCTGCATTATTGCATCTGGTACGCTATGTAAGTGTACTAGAGGGACTGTTCGATCAAATCACCCTTGATCTAATCGCAGCTCGTGGAGAACTGATCCGCCGAGCCCCAGCAAGAGGAGAAGAGGAGCCCGGCACCAACAGTCCAGTCGTGTTGTTCGAACAACCGATCGAGTCCCTGAGGTCTGCCCCAGTCATCGACCAAAATACCTTGATGACCCCAGAAGTGCTTCGTCGCCTTTTGGGAACACACTCCAGCGGGATTGTGGCCAACAATCCCAGAGATGGTCATCATCGCTACCCCGACCCTGCAGTCCCTCAACCCCCTCCAGCTAATCCCGACGGTGAAAACCGTGGAGAAGCCTTGACGTCCACAAGGCAAGCCCTCTTAGATATTAACGAGGTAGAATGAGTCATTCGAGTGGAACCAAGTCCTGGCATGTCCTCGCCTTGTAACTGCGTGACCCTGTATCACCGTAATTAAATGATGTTGCTTGTGCGCCCTTTTTTTAAATAGTAGCCATGCATGAGTATGTCGATGTGCCGAATGCATTTTTAACCCCGGACGTAGCTGCCAAAAACCAACCTCGACGACACAAGGTTTGTACTATGAGTAAACTTTTTGGTTTCAACTAACAGGAATGATATTTTTGAAAACAACTCTTAACAAATCTCGAGGACGAGATTTTTCTTAAGGGGGGTAGTGTTGTGGCACCCCAAAATTTTAACCTTGTTTTATTAATTAAAATTTTGCCAGGATTCTTAAACTTTTATTTTCTGGATTTTTGTTTGATTTCAGAACCATTCTTTTCTTTACTTTTGTGGAGTTTTTACCCCAAGTGAAAACTTTCCAATTATATTATTGGACTTGTTTACCCTCTCAAGAAAAACACTTCTATTATCAGTGGATTTAATTGCGTAATTATTTCTCTCTGAGCTTTATTCCTTAAAGTGAGTTTTCTTTAGTTTTAGGGTCCCATTTGCACTGCAACCCTTTTATAAATTCATTTAAAAATCCCACCAAAATTTGGGGATGTCATTTGATGTTTATAAACCACTTTTATGGAAAAGTATATTCCATTATTTGGATATTTTGAGCTCTACATCAAATTTTCAAATCTGGTCCAGTGGGCAATTTTGCACTACAACCTATTTAAATATTTCTTTAAAGCTTCCACCAAAATTATGGGATGCTAGTAGTAATATATAATTCAACTTTTTGCAAAGACCCAGTGATGTCCTTTGAAAAATTTGAGTTAATCAACCTCATCCTCATTCTGGTCCAACTTGGTGATTTGTACTGCAACCATATTTTTACTTGCTCTTTTACACATGATTCTTTTTCCTACTTATAGCCCATCCTAAAAAACCCTTAAGTCCAGAAGAGTGGACCCATTGGAGGATTTTAAGTGATTGCAATCATGCCTTTTTCTTTCTGTCCAAAACTGAAGATTTGCAAAACTTGCACTAACAAGTTTCTGTTTTTGACAAACTAACTTTACCACCCTCTTATTCATCCAAAGAGACTATGATCTGGGGACTTTGGCCACCCCAAGAGTTGCCTAGAGTCTCCTGACATTCTATCGAACACCTTGAGTTCATGAACAGAATTGACATGCTCATGAGTTTGCATTACAGACTGGCCACAACAGCCAAACGAGCATGTACACTAGCATCCCAGCTACCACTAGCCTAGATCTGTTGGTCACCAGCCCCTCCTATGCCCTCTAGCACACGCTAGCATTTCGGCAAACACTTGGCATGCACGCCTGGGCGCGCTGGCCAGCTGCTGCTTTGCATCGCAGGACACCCGAGTCGCCGCGTCCCGCTGCCGCCTCCCCCACTCCCGTTCTGGCCCCTCCCCTCCCCCAGCCACCGCGCCCCGACTCCTCCCTCACCGCAGAGCCGCTTGGACCCCCTCTAACGCGCCACAGCATCGCCTCCGCTAGCCGCCGACGGCCGGAGCAGGCCACTGCCGTGGACGGCGCCGCCCAAGCCACACCCGCACGCCAGCTCGCCCTCTTGAGCAGTAGGGAGCTCGTCAGGATGCGCCGGCCAGCTCCACGTCGCCCTGCTAGCTACAGCGAGGCGGTTCGTCGGCGACCTTATCCACTGCCGCGGAACCGACATGGTTGCGCTATATAAGGAGCCCCTGAGCTCGTCCAGGCCCTCAAGCAACCTCATACCACCTCTCTCACTCCCTCACTGATCCTCCCGTAGCAGTAGAAAGACCAGAGATGGTCGTCTTCTTCTTCTCCGGCAACCACAGCCGCTGCCACTGTCTCGATCATTCCGGCGCCACCAGGGCCTCCCCCCTCCACTCTCTTCACCAGAAGCTCTCTCTTCACCTCGTGAATCCATCCCCATGCTCAATTTTGATCAAGAGCCGTCGGAGGCAAGAGCCCCACCCTACCCGACGGCCACCGTCCGCCGCGGAGCTAGCCGCCGGCGACTCCGTCCATCCCAGGGACCATAGCGACCACCGAAGAGACCGTCTCAACCCCCTGAGCCCGATGATGGCCTCGGTTTCTCGAACGGTGCCGCCGTTCACCTGCGAGCATCGCCGGAGTCCCGCCATCACTCGGGCAGAGGAGAAGGGAGGGAGAGGCGACTGGTCAAACCTGACCAGTGGGCCCCCTGGACCCACTGTCAGTGACCCAGCGCCGGTCCACGCATGCGTAAGCGGAGACGTAAAACCATAGTACGCCTTCGACGTGTTTAGTTTTCGAAACGTTTTTTCTTTTTTCTGTTTTATTTTAAAAACAGAATTTGACCAAAAGTTTGACTCGCTATAACTTTTTAAATATAACTCCAAATGAGTTGATTCTATTTCTTACCTCTCTCAAATATTGTCTAGTTTATTTTCAGATTTATTTGAAAAAAATTCAGACAATTTTTTTTACCATTTTTAAAATATGTGTTAATTTGAATATTTTCAAAAATAGGATTGTCGGAGAGAGAAGAAAACTTTCCAAAAAAGTTTTAGGATGCACCCTGCCTCTACACAACTTGAAGGCAAGCATTCTGAACTCTGGCATAATATTTTTGTGTGTCACTTGAATACGATTACCACACTCCTTGTCTCGGAGTTTCGTTATTTTATGTGATGATAGGAAGCATACTCATAAGTGCATATTGTTGATTTCCGTTACTCTTTGAAATTTGATACGTTGTGATAGTAATCACCCTCGTATGCCTTTCATACATACCGTAAGGAAGCCGGGAAAGTCTCTGTCTTGGGTAGACACGAGCTTGTCCCTAGTTCCTCGTCGAGACGGTTGTGTCCGGTATGGCATGACGGGGTATGATGAGTGGTGATTCTGCCTGTTGGTTTAAAAATATATTTGTTATCCTAATCATGCAGGAAATACTTGAACCTCCTGATTCGGCCGTAGATCGAGTCTTGTTCCAGTAACCCCCATACTTGTTTCGTGCTGCCACTTGTCCCTGCCGTAGGTAGGGTACGGTTCAGTAAGTTGTCAACCCCTTCCTAGCACACACCGTACAGAGAGGCCATGGTGGAAGATACCGGCTGCATCCGGTAGTCATGCCACCTGGTCCGGGGGAATGGGTGTTGGGACCGAGAGGTGGGCACCCCTTAGAGCGCGCGATATAAGTGTTATCCCATGCCACGCGAGGTTGTAGCCTCCCCACTTAGAGTTTCGCTTAACAGGTGTCGTGGGTGATTCCAGACACCGGTGAGTTAAGCTGGTATGTGCGGGTCATGTGTGTTTTCAATTAAAAGACCATAGACGGAATTAGTCCCAATGGACTAAAGGAATCCGTTACTCGTGGGTAAAGAGTACACCCTTTGCAGAGGTTAAATCTATTCGAATAGTCGTGTCCATGGTTAAGGATTACAGTCTGGTATGGGTCAAGTGTCGGTCTTAGTGGCGGTCTTTGGAGGAGAAAATACTAAAACAGAACATGGATCATGACTTGTGACTTATGATGATTATGATTATTATTACTGTGGACTAACTATTTTCATTATTTGATTTATTGAGTATCCCTGGGACGGTTCTACCGCCTGGATATTCACTGTGATTGTTTCTCTTATAAGCCCTTTATGTGGTGTCGCTCAGACGCCCGACTGTGGCATGCTCGTTATTTATTTATTTTATAAGCCCTTTAGGTGGTGTCACTCAGACGCCTGACTGTGGCATGCTCGTTATTTATTTACTTTATAAGCCATGTATGTGGTGTCGCGCAGACGCCCGACTGAGGCATGCTTTATACTATTATCCTTTCGAGGCGTCGCTTCATACACCTGATCGGTGCATTCTATTTTTATTCTCTGGTTGCATATTCATGTTTTATATGAACAACCTGCTTGCGTGCATCATGGATTTTTATTTCGTGACTGACGTTGTGATCACAGAATATTTCAGAGCATGATTATCGGTTGTTATATTATACCCGTGTTCATAATGTTTGCGAGTACATTCAAAGTACTCACTGGCTTGTCCCTGGCTATTGTCTTGGCCAGATTTCTTGCTTGGAGAGGAGCGTTGTGATGACAGCCTTGGAACCTAAGCAACGGTGATAGCAGCCTCCCGAAGATAGGAGTTAACCTGGTCAGCTGTTCCTGTGGGAAATGGAGTCCCATACATACTGATGATCCACAAACCGCTTCCGCCATCAACCACAAGAAACCATTTGTTGTACCCATAGGCCAGAATGGTCTTGTACTGCATATTTCGCATTTTGCTTGGAATTTCTGTATCAAGTTGGTGCCTCATCAGCTAACGGTAATCCTGGGGCTGATGAGCACAAGGGCCATTTTTTGGAAAAATAATATCCCGGAAATCCGGTCCTGACACCCAAGACATTCATTCTGGGTTTTTAAACCTTTTGTACTCAAGTCGTGACTATGAAGCCGGTTTACTAAATATGATGAAGGAGCAATATAAGGTAAATGTTGTTAACTCTGCATAAATATTCTTCGCTTAGCCACCAAGTTTATCGGACATGAAAGAAGAGAATGTTCTGTAAACTTCCATTAACCATAGAGATCAACTCTAGTAGCCCACAAGGGCCGGTTTATACTGTCAAGATGAACCGACACTGCCTTTGTGGCCCCCAAGGGCCGGTTTATACTTTTAAGATGAACTGAGACTTTAAAATGGCTGCTCTTGAATGTTTCCTGTGTAGCCCCCAAGGGTTGGACTTAACAAATATGTTAAGTGGGGACTAACTATGTTGTATGGCTATATACTCTTGTTTAGGACCTTTGTAAACCAGTTGAACACTGAGCAAATATGCATTAGCCCCCAAGTGCCAAGAATAATACTTGTATTAAGCTTGGGACTTGTAATTTTTTTGATTAACAAGCAAATAGACATTAGCCCCCAAGTGCCAAGTATATTACTTGTTATGCGCTTGGGACTTTGAATATGTATTGGTATTTCATAAATTGCTTGTCTCTTGCAGGATGAACTTGGCAAGAAAGAACCCCAAATCGCCAACCTTCACGAAAATATCAAATCACAACAAGCAGAGACTTCCAAGGCCAAAGATGAATTAACCAGTGCCTTAGCAGCAATGGAAAAACTGAAGGAGAGCTTCAAGAACGAGCGGGCAGGTTGGGATACAGAAAAATCAACTCTGCTGAAGAGGGCTGAAGATGCTGAAAAGGCCCTTAATCCGGTAGCTGAGGAGCTGACTGGCTTGAGACAGCAAATAAACGCCATGACTGCTGCCGTTTTTTTGTAAACACCATCTTCATAAGCTTTTAAACATGTATTATAAACTGTCGGTTGACAGATGTTTTTGATGACACAGGAACTCGCGTTGCTCATCTTGGCTCCGATATGCGGCAAAGACTGAAAGCTGCGTATACACTTATAGAACAGTTATATACCAGTGTACAACGGGTTATCTGCACAGCTTCTCATAATAAACCGCCCCCATCCTTGATCAAGGAAACATTGGAAAGGCTGGCGATGATGCCTGCCCGGTTTGAAGAACTAACAGAGCGGGTGCTGTTACTACACTAACACGGGCTAAAGCATGGGTATGTGATGTTGATCTGGCCGATTTGGAAAATGGCTACCCAAGCATAAAGGAGGATGGTTCAGAGTTTAATAATGATGACCTCAGAGCCTTGACGAGGGAAATGTGCCCATTGGCTAGCAAATTGGCTGAAGAGAACGGTATTTCACATTATCAGTCGATTTATGATGCCAACAACAAGAAAGTTAACGCGCCAACTTATGATGCTCCAAATCTTATTCCTCCAATCCATAATCATACTTATGCCCCTGATATTGACCCCTCCACACTTATAAGTGATGAAGCTGTATTCAAAGCCTTAACTGGGATCGATTGGACAACCATTGACTTCCAGCCACTGGGTAGAGTAGAGGATGATGAACGAGCGCAGGATGATCCGCAACCTTCAAGTCAGCCAGTCCAAGATTCATAAACCGGGGCCGTATTAGCTTCTGCTTTCTGCAAGTCTTTTTGAAAACAATCATTCTTTTGGGAAGCAAACGCCTTGTAATAGGCTAGTTCAAACTCTTGATCTGCTATGCCATCGCGTATATTTTGCTTTGCATGAAACTGATGAGTTGTTGTATTAAAATATGCCACGTATGCTTATGATATTAGCAATGTTGAATCTGTGCCTGCATACAACAGATAAAAAACGTCTCGGCAGTTTACGGCTAGACGGGTTATGATACCCAATATAAAATTAAGGGAAACCAGCCTAGTTTATAACCAAAGCTGGATTTAAGAATAACCATATATCATACCTGTGATATGTAATTGTATTGCTGGTTTACTAAGCCAATGTAATAAGGGTGATAACCCAAATTTTAGTACTGGTGATTTATCATATACTGCCGGCTTATGAAGAGAGCCAAGTCGGGTTAATAAACACTAGATATTATGTTATCTCATACTCGCGACTTATAGTCAAAAACTAGGCCGGGTTAATAAACACCGGATCTTAATTTATCATGTACTGACAACTTATAGTCGAAAGCCAAACTGGGTTAATAAACACCGGCGAAGTGTGATAATAAAACCTTATAAGCTTTATCAAATAAACCTCAAAAGACCTGTCGAAATAAAAACACACGAAAATGAGGCTTTTCATGGGCTGCCAGGCCGAAAAATCGAGGCTTTTCATGGGCTGCCAGGCCACTGAGTTAAACTGTTTTACAAACCTTAGAAGATGGACCTCACCTTAACCAATCGTCATTTTAACTTTGACAAGTTCAGGGTATGCATAAGATTGACTTGTGAAACGTTCGGTGGCTCATACCAGAAATACCTGGGCGGAGTGGCTTACTTAAAAAGACAGGATAACCCGGCGTTTTAGGTGAATATACCTGGCTTCCAAGCCTGGCTTTTAAGCCTATCACAAGGCTTATAACAACTCTTGTTCTCTAGAACAAAAAGATCCCCCAAGCAATATTTCTAAGCTATGTTATATGGGCAGCTATGTTTGAGTTGTGCTTTTGCAACAAACTCTCTTTGGTCCCTTTAATCTGGGTAGCAAGCCCCCAAGTTTTTTTTTCAATTGGCTTATAAGCCAGTTCAAAGGGTAATCATAACTTCGTGCATAAATCGGAAGCTCCCAAGGAACTAAAAACTCATTGAGAGAAAACGATAGAGCCCCTGCTTTATCAGGGATGCCGGTTTATTATATTGATCATAATATATACATTGTAAAAATATGTACATCAGAAGCGCTAGTGGCTCAGGTGTACTAAGGCCGAAGATGAGCAATATTCCAGAGCCGGTGGGTCTCCTCCTCCGACTTACGTGAGTCTTTGTGCTCTCGAACATTGGTAAGATAGTATGACCCGTTGTTTAGATTCTTGCTGACTACAAAGGGTCCTTCCCAGGGTGGGGACAACTTGTGCATATCAGTCTGATCCTGGATGAGCCGGAGCACTAGATCACCTTCTTGGAAAGTTCTGGTTTTAACCCGTCGGTTGTGGTAACGGCGTAGATCTTGCTGGTAAATCACCGAATGAGCCGCTGTGATGTCACACTCCTCATCTAACAAGTCAAGTGCTTCCTGATGTGCTTTTTCATTGTCATCTTCAACATAATCGGCCATGCGGGGCGAGTCATGACGGATGTCACTAGGGAGAACTGCCTCTGCTCCGTAAACCATGAAAAAAGGCGTGTAACCCGTAAACCTGTTGGGGGTGGTATTAATGCTCCATAACATGGAAGGTAACTCCTCCACCTAACAAGCCGACGTCCTCCGTAAGGGAACCATAAGCTGGGGCTTGATGCCTCACAGAATCTCTTGATTGGCTCTCTTGGCCTGACCATTAGATTGGGGGTGAGCCACTGATGATACATCAAGCCGGATATGCTCACATTGACAAAATTCCGTCATAGCACCCTTGGAGAGATTAGTGCCACTGTCTGTTATAATGCTGTGTGGAAAGACAAAGCGGAAGATCACCTTCTTCATGAATTGAACCATCGTTGTTGCATCACACTTACTCACTGGCTCTGCCTCTACCCACTTAGTGAACTTACCAACCGCCACCAATAGGTGGGTCTTCTTATCCTTGGACCTCTTAAAAGGCCCAACCATGTCAAGCCCCCAGACTTCAAACGGCCAAGTAATTGGAATCATCCTCAATTCTTGAGCCGGTACATGGGCGCATCGTGAAAACTTCTGACAGCCATCACATTTACTGACAAGATCCTCTGCATCCGCATGAGCCGTCAGCCAATAAAATCCATGATGGAAAACCTTAGCAACCAGAGACTTAGATTCGGCATGATGACCGCAATCTCCTTCATGGATCTCATAAAGAATCTCACGGCCCTCCTCTGGAGAAACACAACGTTGATAAGCCCCGGTAACACTGCAATGGTGTAACTCGCCATTGACTATTGTCATCGACTTAGACCACCGCGTTATCTGCCTGGCTAAGGTTTCATCCTCAGGTAACTCGCCCCGGGTCATATAAGCCAAATAAGGGAATGTCCAATTCGGAATTGCATGAAGAGCTGCCACTAATTGAGCTTCCGGATTAGGAATAGCCAAATCCTCCTCCGTCGGTAACTTGATCGACGTGTTATGCAAAACATCAAGAAAGACATTAGGCGGCACCGGTTTACGTTGAGAACCCAGCCGACTTAAAGCATCAGCCGCTTCATTTTTCCTCCGATCAACATGCTCAACTTGATAACCTTGAAATGACCAGCAATGACATCCACCTCTCGTAGATAAGCCGCCATGAGTGGATCCTTAGAATCCCAAGTGCCAGAGACTTGTTGAGCCACCAAGTCTGAGTCACCAAAGCACCTTGCCCGGCTTAAGTTCATCTTCTTAGCCATCCGAAGACCATGGAGTAACGCCTCATATTCATCTACATTGTTAGTGCAAGGGAACATCAAACAGAGAACATAACAAAATTTATCACCTCGAGGGGAAGCTTGTACGACTCCAGCCCCCGAGCCCTCCAATTGCCTGCACCGATCAAAGTGAATAGTCCAATACATGTTATCTGGCTTTTCCTTTGGTGCCTGCAACTCTTTCCAATCATTAATGAAATCCACAAGCGGTTGGGACTTCACAGCCGTACGAGGCACATACTTTAAACCGTGAGGCCCAAGCTCAATTGCCCATTTAGCAACCCGGCCAGTTGCCTCCCTGTTTTGGATGATATCTCCCAAAGGAGCAGAGCTAACCACTGTGATGGGATGACCCTGAAAATATTGCTTAAGCTTCTGGCTCGCCGTGAAAACCCCATATACAAGTTTCTGCCAGTGCGGATATCTCTGCTTGGACTCAATAAGCACCTCACTGATGTAGTAAACCGCCATCGAACCGGTT
Source organism: Aegilops bicornis (assembly GCA_021605145.1). Lineage (NCBI taxonomy): Eukaryota > Viridiplantae > Streptophyta > Magnoliopsida > Poales > Poaceae > Aegilops > Aegilops bicornis. The sequence goes on along the minus strand of CM038672.1, from coordinate 550,341,561 downwards.
CTCTTTGCTCGCCTCCTTCCGTTCCACCACAATGGCTAATACCGACAGCCCAGGCATTACCAGCCACATATAACAAAAATGTCTCTTTATCAATAGGAGCAGCAAGAACGCGTGGCTCAACCATCTGCTTCTTCAAGTCCTCAAACGCCTCATTGGCAGCATCAATCCAAACAAAATCATTTGTCCTCTTCATCAGCTGATACAAAGGGATGGCCTTTTCTCCAAGGCGGCTTATAAACCGGCTCAAAGCTGCGATCCGACCCGCCAAGCGTTGGACGTCATTGACATATTTCGGTTTAGCCAGAGAGGTAATAGCCTTGACCTTCTCTGGATTAGCTTCAATGCCCCTATTAGACACCAGAAAACCCAAGAGCTTGCCTGCCGGCACACCAAAGACACACTTGGTCGGGTTAAGCATCATCTTGTAAACCTGGAGATTATCAAAGGTTTCCTTCAAATCGTCTATCAACGTTTCCTTCTGTCTTGATTTCACCACAATATCATCCACATAAGCATGAACATTGCACCCAATCTGATTATGAAGACAATTCTGCACACACCGCTGGTAAGTCGCCTGGGCACTCTTGAGCCCAAAGGGCATAGACACATAGCAGAAGGCCCCAAAGGGAGTTATGAAAGTTGTCTTCTCCTGGTCCTTAACTGCCATCTTGATCTGATGATAACCAAAATAAGCATCCAAAAAACTCTAATGCTCACAACCCGCTGTAGCATCAATAATCTGATCAATACGAGGGAGAGCAAAAGGATCACCCGGACAAGCTTTGTTTAAATCCGTGTAATCCACACACATGTGCCATGTCCCGTTCTTCTTAAGTACCAACACCGGGTTAGCCAACCATTCAGGATAAAAAACTTCAACAATAAACCCAGCTATCAAGAGCCGGGCTACCTCCTCACCAATGGCCTTGCGCCTTTCTTCATTGAAACAACGAAGAAATTGCTTGACCGGTTTAAACTTTGGATCAATATTGAGAGTGTGCTCAGCGAGTTCCCTCGGTACACCTGGCATATCAGAAGGATTCCATGCAAAGATGTACAGGTTCTCATGGATAACCTCGATGAGCACGCTTTCCTATTTCAGATCCAGATTAGCGCTGATGCTGAACTGCTTGGATGAATCGCCAAGAACGAAATCATTTAGCTTAGTCTCATCTGCCGATTTAAACTTCAAGGCCGGATCATGCTCTGTAGTTGGCTTCTTTCAAAGAAGTCATATCTGCTGGATCAACATTGTCCTTATAAAAATTTAACACCTCTGTTGCACAAGCCGACTCAGCATAAGCTGCATCACCCTCTTCAAACTCCAAGGCTATCTTCCAGCTCCCGTGTACTGTGATGGTCCCCTTGTGACCCAGCATCTTGAGCTGCAGATAAACATAATAGGGCCTGACCATGAACTTAGCATAAGCCGGCCGTCCGAACGTAGCATGATAACGGCTCTTGATTTTCACCACTTCAAAGGTCAAGGTCTATGATCTAGAGTCATGATCATCGCCAAAAGCAACTTCCAGAGCTATCTTACCAACTGGGTATGCCAACTTACCAGGCACCACGCCATGAAAAACAGTATTCGACGGTTTAAGATTTTTATCTGTCAATCCCATCCGACGGAAGGTATCATAATAAAGAATATTGATGGTGCTCCCTCCGTCCATGAGTACCTTGGTGAATTAATACCCTCCAACCTGAGGTGCACTACCAACGACAGGTGACCCGGATTATCAACCCGAGGCGGGCGATCTTCCCGACTCCACACGATGGGCTGCTCAGACCAGCGCAAATAACGGGGAACTGCCGGTTCAACGGAGTTCGCTGCCCTGTTATGAAGCTTCTGGTCGCGTTTGCATAAGCTAGTGGTGAAGACATGATACTGTCCACTATTCAGCTGCTTCGGGTTGCTCCGATAACCCGACTGTTGCTGCTGTTGACTCCCCTGATTATTCTGCTGATTGTAACCAACCTGACTGCCTTGATTGCCTTGAAACCCAGAACTTGAACCACCACCACCATAACCCGGTCCGTGGGAGCCGGGTCCCGAACCGCTTCCCGGTCCATGATTGCCTTGAAATAAATTGGAATTTTTGTACTCCTTCATAATGAAGCAATCCTTCCAGAGGTGAGCAGATGGTCTTTCTCATGTACCATGTCTTGGGCAGGGCTGGTTTAGCAGGTGCTCAAGATTGACGCCTGATCCTCCAGTCTGTGGGGGCGGTTTACCCTTGGGACACTGACCATTATTCTGCGTATTGGTGTTAGCCACAAAGTCCAAACTATTGTCAGCCTTGCGCTTACCGTTGTTTCCATGACTTGCCGGGTTATGCAGCTGTCCTCTGGTGCTGCTGCTCTTCTTTCCCTTTCCCGGCTTTTCATCATCAGACTCGGGGTCCTTGGTACCATCAGAGTCAGCATACTTAACTAGAGCCGCCATGAGCGTCCCCATGTGATTGCAATGATGTTTGAGCCGTCCTAACTTTTGCTTCAGGGATATAAACCAGGCAATTGCTTTCCAACATCAAGACTGCTAAATCGGCATTGATGCGATTTAGGAGTGTAGGATTGTCGAGACCCGGCGCATCCAATGAGTTGTCGATTCACCTTCTTCCAGGACACAGGCGGCTAAATCCATAATTGACATGGGCTGCTTGGATGTATCCTTAAAATTCTGGATAAACCAGGCTTTTAACTCAGCCCATGACCCAATGGAGTTGGCTGGCAACCCCTTCAACCAAATTCGAGCCGTCCCTTCCAACATCATGGTGAAGTACTTCGCACATGCAGCATCGTTAACGTCCAGCATTTTCATCGCCATCTCATAACTCTCAACACCTGTTTCGCAAGGTAAGTCAGCAGTGTAGTTGGGCACCTTACGGGGACCTTTGAAATCCTTGGGCAGCTGTATGTTACGTCGAGCCGGAGCCAGACACGGCACACCCAAAGTCCTGAAAGTCACACCTGGCTCGACCGAAGTTGTCGGACGAACCAGAGTAAGTTGACGGGCCGCGTATTGCGCTGCTACCTCGGCTTCCCAACGTGCCCTACCTTGATCCACCACGTTCTGAGCATCAGCACCGCTACCCAGCGGGTTATGCCCACGAGCCGGGTTACGGTTCCGCTCACTGCTTGGCACAGCCGGCTCATTAATATGCCTGCTGTAAATCCGACTTGGGCGAGGGGTCGAATGAATCCTTTCACGGCTGTAAGAATAAGCCTCTGCTGAATTAATGCTGTCTGAAGGAGCTCTCAAGCCCTCCGTGTCTCAACCGCTATTGGGGACTCACCTTCGACCGGGAGAGCCGCCAGTTGTGAAGCGGCAGCGACCATGTTATCCAAAGGGTTAGAATAACGGCTCGGCGGCGTTGGCGTGTACTGTGGTGGGTTATCGTTCTGACGTGGCGGTTCCATTATGCGTGGCTGAACCGGAGCTCCCGTCCCAAGCGCTTCGACCCGGTCTACCGCTGGCGGGTTCCTGCTCCTGGCGTGTTAAAGAGATTCCTCGCCTCGTAAACCGGCGATAGGCGACTCTGATGTCTCCTCCTCATGACTTCATTTGAAGCTTTCTGATCTAGCATAAGCCGGAAAGACTCTGATTGAATCCGCTGCGCCTGAACATCCAAAGCGGTCCGTCCCGCGGCCATCCTAGTGTTTTCCGCATTCAGCTCCTCCTTGGCATGTGCTATCTCATCCCGTAACTAGGCAATTGATGCGTTAATCCTGATCCGCCGGGTTAACCAGTGTTGTTAACAACACTGTCAGCTTATCCAACAAGTCGGTTATGACCTGAGCCGGCGGGCGCACAGGGCCTCCTACCCAAGCAGCCGTTGCCGCGGCTAATTCGGAAATCATCGTTGCTGCGGTTGATGAGTGTTGCACTGGCTGTGTCCCGGCCATGAAGATCGCGGCCCGGTTCGGCGGCACGCAGGGGTCCAGAATACTTTGGCCATTGGCACAGCCCCCAAGCCGGCCGTCTGGCAGTTGATACAATGACTCGGTCTCACCGGTGGATGATTCGTCATCAGAGTAGACGACTGTCTCATCACCAGATACCGCTCTATCCTCAGATTCTGCCCCATGGATGAATCCCACAAAGGCACGCTTCATGGCGGGCTGAACTCGGGTAGGTCTCGCACGCTGAGCCGTCTCGATGATGTCGGTGCAAATGTCCGGCTCAGGGCCCGGCTCGCCAATCTTGCCGATGAAGACATGAATTCCACCAAAAGGGGACCCTGTACCCGTACTCAATTGAGCCGGCCTCGGGGCCCCAGCCTGCGTCGTCGATGTAGAGCTTGCGGCGACGACTCTTGGTCATCCGGCCCACGGCGTATCCCTTGATCCCTTTGAAGCTGCCCTTTAAGAACTCGAAACCACCGTGCGTTGGCCCCATGGTGGGCGCCAACTTTCGTGGAAGTGTCACAGTAGATGTCCTCATGGAAGGACTTAGTTGTGGAGCCATTGCGATGAGGTTAGCTTCAAGGGGTTAAACAGGCCAAAGGTCACGGGGAGTTTATACTGGTTCGGCCCCTTACGATGAAGGTAAAGGCCTAATCAAGTTTGAGGTGGTATTGCTAGGGTTTCGATGACCAGGGAGCGAATATGCTTTTCCTGGCTCTCGAGTTGTTGTTTCTTGTCCCTAAACCGCCGCCGGGTCATCCCTTTATATACATAGGTTGACACCCGGCGGTCCACATAATCTCGGCCGGCTCATAAACGTGTCCGGCTCTGTATCTATTCCTTCCTATCTTACAACACAAGTCACACACCTTATGGCAGTTTATATCTATTGGCCCTAACCCGCCTTTGGGCTTTGGGCCTTCTTATTAAGTCACCTTCGTAAATCAACATCCTCTATATCTTCATGGGCTTTAACACTGGTAAATCATCATGAGTATGATCCGGCCCCTCCTGGGCGGTTTATACTCAATAGTAATATCCCCAACACAAACCTTCCCCCTTAGGATGAATCTCGTCCTTGAGATTTGGTTGCTTAGGAAACAATTCAGGATATGTTGTCCTCAAAAAGTCTTCCCTTTCCCAGGTAGCTTCACTCCCGGTATGGTGTTCCCACTGCACCTTGTAAAACTTACCTAACTTGCTGCGGTTGACTCTTTCCATCTCATCCAATGTTCAGAAAGGTTTCTCTTCATATGTCAGATCCTTAGCTATCTCTATTTCTGCCATATCAGTCTATTTCTCAGGTGGTGAGTGATACGTCTCCAGCGTATCTACCTTTCCTAACGCTTTTCCTCTTGTTTTGGACTCTAATTTGCATGATTTGAATGAAACTAACCCTGTACTAACGTTGTTTTCAGCAGAACTACCATGGTGTTGTTTTTGTGCAGGAATAAAAGTTCTCGGAATGCAACAAAACTTTGCGAGGAATTTTTATATAATGAATAAGAATTTCTGGAGCCAAGACCTACCAGAGAGGGGCCCCTGGGTGGGCATAACCCACTAGGGCGCGCCCCCCTCTCCTGGCGCCCCTAGGTGGGTTGTCCCCACCTGGTGGCCCCGTACACTGAAAGCGACGTTATAAAATCTTATTTTTCCAGAAAAAAATCAGGGAGAAAGAATTATCGTGATCCACGAGACAGAGCTGCCGTCACCTCCTGTTCTTCATCGGGAGGACAGATCTGGAGTCTGTTTGGGGCTGCAGAGAGGGGGTCTTCATTCATCACCAACCCTTCTCCATCGCCAATTCCATGATGCTCCCCACAGGGAGTGAGTAATTCCTTTAAATATTCTTTGGCTCCCCTTGTGTCGAATCTATAAATTTGGGTTGAATACTCTACCCTCGAAAACTGTTGCAATCCCCTATACTTGTGCGTTATCAAGACCTTTTTTTGGCGTCGTTGCCGCGGAGCATAGCTATATTAGTTGAGTCACTTGGGATTATTATCATATTATCACTATGAGGAATCTGAAGGATGCTAAGACCAAGATATTTCCCTCTAAGATGAGGGGAGCTAAGGAACTGCCATCCAGTTCTGCTTTAGATCACCTTCTGTTATAAGTAAACTTGCAACACCACCACATGCTATCAATTCTAATATGTCACAAGTTATTGATGATGCTACTTCTGCTATGAATGATTCTTATGATGATGCTAGTACCATGCTTGATAATGATGATGTGCCACTTGGTGAATTTCTTGATGAACAAATTGCTAGAGTAATATAACATGATTTTTTTTACTCTGATGATGAGCTTGAAACTGAAACTCCTGAAACACCTGCTAGAACTAGCCTTCCTAGATGTGAATTGCCTGGGCTGAACCACAACTTCACGGTGATGGGCATGCCCACTGCTGCCAGCGGCTTTTTCAGCTCGACGTGGACCGTGACGGCAGGGCTGAGAGGTCCGGTAAGGCCGCGAAGGCCCACAAGGTCGTCAAGGGGCCCTTGTTCGGGATGCCGGCGGGGGTGGTCCTACTAAGCAACAACTCTCGCCAGACCGACATCATTGCCATGATGCCGGACTTCAATGCACATGGCCTTGACCCAAGTTGGGCTGAGCCGAAGGCGGACCGAGTGCAGGAGTTCATCGACACCTTGCAGGAGAGGTATGTCAGCGATAAGCCGCTGCTCATCTGGGACACCACTCAAGCGGAGGTGGACTACATCGCCGCCAGGGCGGCGGAGGCGGCGCCAAGGAGGCCGGCAACGCTGGTGGTATGGAGGACGAGGCCGCGGCGGCCGTGGAGGAGAAGAAGCTCGCCCAGTGGGCGGAATCTGCTGGGGAGGCCAGTAGTACCGGCACCGGGGCCCCTCTCATCGAAGATGTGGCCGATGAGTCGACTGAGGAGGAGGTCGCGGCTGTTGACCTGCCGGCCGCAAGGAGGAGACGTGTCTTGTGCCGGGCCGGCTCTGGCGAGCCGGTCCGGCCCGGCAAGGATGTGCCGCGGCAAGAGGCCCCGGAGGAGTCCATGCGCAAGACAAGGGCCGCGGCAGCGATGAAAGTGGTGAAAGCCGAGGTGGTGAAGAGGAAAGCGACCGCTTCTTCTTCGTCCAAGCTTCCTCGGACTCCACCCGCTTCTCCCCCTCCTGCATATATTGACACGGAGGTCGTGTTTGACCTCGGGTCTCTCAGCCCGAGGAGGAACAGGAAACCAGAAGAAGAGGAAGAGGAGAATGAGTAAGCATCCTGCCCTTCATCTTTTCTGACCCCTCATATTACTTTGTTTTTCTTGACTTGTTTTTATCTTCGCAGGGACCGGGAGACGTTGGCCCAGAGGGTGGCAAAGAGAGCCAGGGCCTCGTCGGGCGATCAGCCCCCAGTAGGCACCTCGAGCACGCCGCTGGTGGTGGAGATCAGCCCGGAGAATAGCCCCCGGCGCAACCCCCGCTTTAGCCCCCAGCATAAGTCTACCACTCATTCCTCCATTGATGATGCCGATCTTGCCGGGTTTAGTAGGAGAAGCGCGACAGGAGGAGGAACCGCCGAGGGCCACCCCCAACATGCCGCCCCCCACGACCACGCCTCCCCAAGGGGCATCCCCGGCAAGGGAATCCACCACCGTGCCCACGCCCATGGAGGAGGAGGAGACGAACTTGGGCGCCGGCAGTTCCACCCCGACAACGAACGCTGGTGGGTAGGACGCCACTTCTTCCTAGCCTGGAGTGGGTAAGTTATTTACCTTCTGTCCCTGTTCTTGTTTCTTCCTTCTTTTTTCTTTGAACCTTGGTCTTGGCTTTTCCTCATCCTCCTTCTCAGGTCCTGACCTTGGTCCCGCTTCATTCCCTTTCTTGGTGTGCAGGCCCCTCCTCGGTGGACCAGGAGGATGTTGACACCGTCATCGGGGAGGTCGCCAGGGACGCCGAGGCCGAGGACGAGAAGATCGTCGCCGAAGAGGCCGCCAAGGGTGCTGACGAGGGCGCCGCCAAGTGGCCGGACGGGGAGGCCGGCGAGGCCGCTGCTGAGGAGGCTGGCAAGGGGCCCGCTGGGCAGGCTGGCAAGGCTACTGCCGAGGAGGGGATGGCTGACGACTAGCCTTCCTCCTCTGCTACCTCCGGCTCGGGCAGGTTTCTGAGGGTGAGTGATGATCTGCTCGTTCACCTCCCAGGGACAGCGAGCACCAGGGCGCCTACCAAAGGGGAGGTGTTTGATCACGAGGTGCTCGCCGCCGCCGGGCTCGAGGTTGTTGACAAGCCACGCGCTGGTGGCGGTGGTTCCCAGGAGGAGGAGCTCCTTCGGGCCATGAACACCAACTTCTAGAAGCTCAGGGCGCTCCACCGGGCTCGCCTGGACAAGGCCACGTCCAGGATTGTGGCGGTGGACAAGGCGGAGGCGGACCTCGAGGGGTGCGTCGCCGAGACGCAGGCTTGGTTTCGCCAAGCCCATGAAGAGCTGAAAGTTGCCCAGGACCTGCTGGCCGAGCGCAAGCTGGAGCTTGTCATGAAGCAGGCCGACATCGAGAAATCCCAGGACAAGGCGAGGGCGCAGGACGCCAAGGATGAGGCCGCCCGGCACCAACACCAGGCCGAACAGAACTCCCAGGAGGAGGACCTTGCCACTCGTGAGGAGAAGCTCGCCGCAACACTCCGCGGCAAGGATGAGGAGGTGGAGAAGCTTGTCGTGCAGCAGACCCAGGAGCTGGGGCAGAGGCACAAGGAGGCGCTCAATGCCCAAGCTCTGGTTCATGCCAGCAAGGTGAAGGAGCTTGAGGTAGAGCGGGATGAGCTGAAGGAACATGCCCAGAAGCTGGAAAAGGAGAAATACACACTCAACGCTGCCCTGATTGAGGCACAGGCCGCGGTCCTCGGCAAGGCTGAGCAGCTCTCCAAGGCCAATGATTCCATCAAGGACCTAAAGAAAAAGCTGGTGAGGGCCTTGAGGAGACGCTTTTGGAGGTCAAGGCCCGGGCAGAGACCTTGACCAAGGACCTGGAGAAGGACAAGCTGTTGCGGAAGAACGAGGCCGCCAACCACGCAAATTACGTGCAGGGCAAAAATCTCAGGATCAGCCGCCTCGTCAATGTCGACGACAGGATCACCACACTACTGGCAACCATGGGGACGCCGAACATGAGGTACGTCCCGGATCCAAATGTGAGCCCCAACGCCAAATTGACCCTGTTCTTTGAGGGTGTCCTTGGAGCCCTGGAGCAGCTCCGCTCCAACAGGGCGACATTCCTGGCCAATGATGCCCGGAAGCTTTGCCGGGGTGCCATGACCAAGGTCCTCACCAAGGTGGCGTACTAGAATCCCACCCTCGACTTCGGCGTCCCGCTGGAGAGCTTGTCGGAGGATGTGGACCTCGCGCCGCTCGAGGAGCGCATCCAGCCCGTCATTAGCCGCATCGATGGAGTCCAGAGAGTGGAGGACCAGCGCAGGGACTAGGCACCCCGTTTCTTATCGCTGCTGCAGGTTCGGAACCAAGACAATTTTCATCCTTAGTTAGAACCACGGCGACAAGTGATGTAATATAACTCTGCAGTGCTTTGAATTGATGCATGCTATTTTCCTGTTCGATCTCTCTTTGTATGTCCACCCTACGTTTAGTCGGATAGGCTTGCCGGCGCGTAAACCCTAGCCGCGGCGCCTCAGGGACGGATCCTCAATAGCCTGCCGGGTGTGCTTGCTGCTAGGCAAACCACCTCACCGCCCTTAGCGCGGCCGTTTGAACTTTCGAGCGGACTCAAAACAGGACAAAAGCGTTGCCAGTAACGGAAATGCCACCCTGCCATTCTCGACGCTGCCGGTCGAACTGTTGAGCAGACTCGAAATGGAGCGAGGGCGTGGCCAATAGGGGGAGGGCCCCATCGCACACAGGTTTATCATACAGAGAGCAGGATCTCTGAGGAGAACAAATTTATGCAGAAAGGAAATATTTAAAGTTTTGCATGACTTAGCTTTTCTGTCGTGGCGCGGGCATTCCTCGCGCTCGCAGGCGACGCTGCCCACTTGGACACCTTCTTCCTTGGAAATCGTGGCCATGAAGGACTCTAAACTACCTGCTAAACCAGATTATCCCAACTGCGCCACCTACCTCGCGCGCCAAAGATGTCGGGGAAACGACACCTATGGGATCACTAGAATCCCTTCTACGGTTGGGGGGCGTGGGGATGAGAGAAGAGCGGCTCTAAGAGTTATCACAAAGATCGTTCCAGGTTCGGGCTGCGAGGATGCGTAATACCCTAGTCCTCCTTTGATGTGTATTTGAGCGTTCTTGAGCTCTCGAACTAGCTACAAGGAGTGCGTAGTTCAAAAGAGCCGAATCCCTCTCCAGTATGCCTTGGGTCTCCTTTTATAGCCAAAAAGGGGTTGCCACAGTGGCACACAGGAGGTGGAAAGGCGTACAGTGCACAAGCTTATCGCCTGGCATTACGCGACAAAGTGCATTAAATGCGCTACTTAGGTGTCCCTTAGCTTTATCGGGGACGGGAATCGTGGCCCGTCCCGTCCGTCGCCGCTCCGCCTCGCTTCGACACGCGCCCAGGCCAGCAATGCGTGCAGCGCAATGTAGGCTGGTAGGCTGCTGAGATGGCACAGTGGTAGGATCTTCACAAAGATCTGCATGCTACCACGCAGGTGCTTACTGAGTTGGCCTAGAGGCCGCATGTCGACACGCAGGTGCCTACTCAGCTAGTTGGGCTGGCAGCTGCATGGGAACGGCGGTGGAGTCTTGGTAGATGCGGGCTTGGTCGTGCACCAGCGGGCGCCCTCCGCAATGGTCTTGCCGGGGCCCCGACAAGGGTCTTACCGAGGCGTCGCGGTCATCCCCGGCAAGGATCTCGCCGGGGGGGTGGGGTGCTTGTGGATTTCTTCGGCAGGGATCTTGTCGAGGATCGTCGTCTTCTAGTCCTCATCTGATCTTGTGTGTGTATGATCTTCACAAAGTCCTGCTTGCCACCATGGAGGTGCCCCCCGAGCCTTGGCTTCGACGTTGTCGATGGTGTCTGAACTCTCAGGCTCATGGGTGGCCACACTGCTGGCGTGGGGCAAGCTGCCCCGGCAAGATTCTTGTCGGGGCTACTGAGGCCGCCCCGGCTAGAGTCTTGCCGGGGGAGCCCACTTCGCCCCTTTTCTCTTTGTGTCTTTGGTCTTGGCGTTGCTTTACCCATCCCGTGCCCTTGGATTCCTTCGCCCCGCCAAGGGCAGCCAAGGGCGTGGGGCTGCGACTACCTGCGCACAAGTAAAGGGGTACAAAAACAAGGACCCCTATTTTTGTACACGGACTAAGAATAAAAGGTATGATAAAAGAGACTTCATTGCTATAAAACACGGTAAAGAAAGAGATCCGTGGGTTAAAAAACCTATGCCTTTTCCACCCTATTCAACTAAAAAGAAAGATGATGAAGATTTTGAATGCTTTGCTGAAATGTTGAGGCCAGTCTTTTTGCGTACTCGCTTGACTAATATCTTGAAAATGCCTCCTTATGCAAAGTATATGATAGACATCGTCTCTAATAAGAGAAAAATACCGGAAGCTAAAATCTCCACTATGCTAGCTAATTATAGTTTCAAAGGTGGAGTACCTAAAAACTTGGAGATTCGAGAATACCAACTATACCTTGCTTATCAAAAAGAATTATGTGAAAACTACTTTGTGTGATATAGGAGTTGGTGTTAGTGTTATGCATTTTTCTTTATATAAAAGACTTGACTTGAATAAACTCACACCTACTGAAATATCTTTGCAAATGCCTTACAAATCAACTCCCATACCTATTGGTATTTGTGAGGATGTGCCCGTTGTTGTTGCTAATGTTACTATTTTGACTGACTTTGTTATATTTGAGATGCCCGAGGACAACAACATGTCGATTATCCTTGGTAGACCCTTCTTGAATACTGCAGGGGCTGTTATTTATTGCAATAAAAGCAAGTTCACTTTTCATATCAATGGTAATGAGCATACGGTGCACTTTCCGAAGAAACAATTCCAAGCAAATGGTATTAATGTTATTGAAAAATCTCCGACAATCACTATTGGAAGTTTTCATCTACCTCTACCTACTCTTAGAAAGAAATTTGAAATGCTTATTGTTGGGGACATTCATATCCCCATTGAGGTAACTTAATGATTTACGAAAGTTCTTCGGTTTCATGCTAATCGAAAGTGGTTGTTAATAAGACCTGATCAACCTTATTAATGAATCATTTTTTAGCGGTATGAAGGTGATGAATTTAGTAAGCAATACCTTCTGTACTTACCTTTTGTTTTCTGTTTTTATTAGTTAAATAAAATAAAATTCCATGTTTTGTCTGTTTTCTGATTTTCCTATGCAATAAAAAATGACCCAAAAATAGAAGTTCTCAGAATGCTCTAAAAATTTAATACTATTTTTTCTAAATATTTAAGAATTTCTGGTGCAAATAATATCAGAGGGAGGTGCACCAGGTGGGCACAATCCACCTGGGCGCGCCAGGACCCCCAGGCGCGCCCTAGTGGGTTGTGGTCCCCACATGCCCCCCCTCACTTATCTCTTCATCTCACATCATCACTTACCTCCAGAAAAAAATCTCCATTGCTCTCTCTCTCGTGTTCTTGCTCTCAGACCCGCGGATTTCCATCTCTTTGCTCAAAGATCCGTTTCCGAAATTGTTTCGGGGGATTGTTGCTTGGTATGTGACTCCACCGTTTGTCCAAATAGTTTTTGCTTTAGTGGTTTATATTTTGAATAATTATCTACACTTGGTGCTGCTATTGATGAGCTTGCATGTTGAGTTCTTAGAGTTCTAAGCAGTTCGAATGCTTGTTATGGCCTCTATGTATCCCTATGAGTAGTTGCTACCACTTTTGTGAAGTTTTGTTGAGAAAAAATTGTGGACTAAAAAATTCAGAATTTTTTGTTCATAGGAAAAAGATGAATATCTTTAGGAAGTTTTCTTCCAAGAAGAACTCCAAGGGTGTTATTGGGGAGTCATCTGACAGTGATCTCCACTCTAGGAGGTTGGCGGAGGTACGGCCGTGCGAATGGCCGCACACCCAGTTCATGGAAGAGGCTGGAATCCTTAAGGAGTTCACACAATATGCTGCTAATGCCGGCCTCACCGACTTCATCGCAGATGAGTGTGACCAACATCAAATCCTCACAAATATCTTTGTTCAAAGTTTTACTTTCCTCCCTAGGAATAATCCTCCTGAAGTATAGTTTGATTTATATGCTGAAAACCATCAGGTACCTCTTACCGAATTCTGTAACATATGCATGATCCCTTCTGATGGGAGTTTAGCTAAGCCTTGGTCGGCTGATATTGAAGCTTTTTATCGCACTTTGACAGTGGGAGATGAGAGGGGGGTGTCGGTTACCACTGTCGCTGGCTTGCACTTTCCTGTTGTTCATTACTTTGCACTTTTCATTACAAAATGTTTGCTTGCTAGGGAGAAGTTCGGTGCACTTAGTTCACTAGACCTTGTTGTTTTACATCGTGCACTAGAGGGCGATAATACTCATAGCTTGGGAGCTATTGTGGCTTGTCGCCTCCATCTTAATAAATCCCAGGGTAAAATACATGGTGGGACCTTTACTACTCATTTCGTGGCTCACTTTAATGTTGAAATACGCCCTCATGATTACCCTCTAACCAAGGTTTACCTAGACCGCGCAGCCATGGAGCACCATCATTTTATTGCACGAGATTACCCTAACATTCCTATTCCTGATAACCTGGTTTTTAGCGTTAGAACTCGCGATATTATTCCATTGCCTGCTCCTGCTTTGTTTGATCATGTTGCCAGGGGTCGATATAGGATTATGCCTGCGGACATCATCGCCTACCAGAACGCTCAGGCTACTACAGAGGTAAAGGAGTAGCCTCAGCAGTGGGATGAGTGGATGCCCACTCCTCAGTACCCCTACTACCATCCAGACTACTGATCGATTACCGAGTTAGGACAAAAGCCTAAGCTTGGGGGAGTACATGTTTCTCACCGACATTACATTCATGTCCACTTATTTCTATTTGTCGGTGCTCACACTTTTTCATTGTATCATCCATGCTTAGATTTATTTTCTTGCTTTCTTCTTGTATGTTTGAAAAACTTTAGAAAAACAAAAAAAATAGTTGTAGTAGTTTACTTTCTTTGCATGCTTAGTAGTAGCACAAAAAATAAAACCCAAAAATATTTCCTTGTTCTTCTTTTGCTTGTTGGGAGCTTTCCCGTGTAAATAGTTTTTCTCGTTTTTGCTTTTCCCTTTAATTTGCTTGTTCAAGAAAACCAAAAACTCCAAAAATATTTCAGTGTGTTTCTCTGAATTTCTTTTATTTTTATTTGAGACTTACCGAGGAGAAGACCCCGATGAAAATATTGAGTGGCTCCCTTATGAATAATCATTGATCTAATCAAGAGCCCATTTTACCTTGTCTTCTCCTGTTGAATAAAATGTTTGCATATTCCAGCTTAGTCCATGGCACTCTTGCACTATTATTATTTTCATACCATTCGGTCGTGCAAGTGAAAGGCAATAATGACGATATTCAATGAACTGGCCGTGACAGAGAGAAACTGGTATGAACTCGACTTGTTCTGTTTGTGTAAATATGTTTAATCTAGTATCCATGATTCACCCCTTTGTGATTAAACATGTTTGCAATGACAATTAGAGATTATAGTTTCTCCTTCCATGCATAAGTAGTTGGGAGTGGATAATGATTTATCTTGGATATCAACATTGCGTTAAATTGATTGTGATGTAGAATGATGATATGGTATACTCCTCTGAACGTTCGAGTGGCTTTACTTGGCACATGTTCATGCATGTAGTTGAATCAAAACCAACATAGCCTCTATGATATTTATGTTCATGGTATTCATATCCTACTCATGCTAGTGTCCAATGTTACTTATGTATAATGCATGTTTATAACCGTTGTTGCTCTCTAGCTGACCGCTTCTCAACCTATTGCTAGTCTTCGCCTGTACTAAGTGGGAGCTCTGCTTGTACATCAAAAACCTTTAACCCAAAGTTATTCCAGACGAGTCCACCATACCTACCTATATACGGTATTACCCTGCCGTCCTAAGTAAATTTGCATGTGCCACCTCTAAAAACTTCAAACAAATATCCTTTTGTGTGCCTGGATCGTTCATGGAACGACAGGAGGTACTCGGTATCTTCCATGCTAAGCGGGTTATTCTCGGGTCGAGTGTTTATTCACTCGCCATTACACGAGAAAAGGACGGTAATAGGGATTCCCAATCCCGAATTAAAAAATGCAAATAATTAAACAAAACTCCCCCGGGACTGTTGTTGGTTTGGACGGCACCCGTTGTTTCGGACAAGCCATGGAGTGTGATTGTTGGTGGAGGGGGAGTAAACTTTTACTTTTATTGCTTGGAACCGCCACTAACGTGTTTAGCATGGAATATATTGATAACTGATGGACGTGAAGTAAATGAGAAGGGTGCATGTCTCAAAATATCATTTACCTCTGTTTTAAAAACTTGAGCTCTGGCACCTCTGCAAATCACTGCTTCTCTCTGCGAAGAGAATATCTATTTACTTTTATGTTGTGTCATCACCTTCTAAAATAAGCGCTAGAACCTGAGAGCACAACTGTGATGACTTATGCATTGTGTGTAGCTAATGTTGGGTGCATCATGACTGGATCTTTTCTACCATGAATTACAATGTCTAGTTGCTGATTGACCTTTGGAGGTGCTCTGCATTTATGTTTTACGGTCTCAGAAAGGGCTAGCTAGATACCACTATTGTCATACTATATCATGGTTGTTTTGACAACGTGTTGCTGTTTGAGATGTCTTATTATTGCTCACTAGCTGATTATGTCATTGATATGAGTCAATATAATCTTTAAGAGTTATTGTCGGCATGGTTAGTTATAATGATTGGCTGAAAACCTGGGTGATGTTTAAGCTTATTTATGCAAACAAGAGCAAAAGAGTTCATAAAAGTTTTTCTTTTTCACTTTAAGTTTATCAACTGAATTGCTTGAGGACAAGCAAATGTTTAAGCTTGGGGAGTTGATACGTCTCCAACGTATCTACTTCTCCTAATGCTTTTCCTCTTGTTTTGGACTCTAATTTACATGATTTGGATGAAACTAACCCCGGACTGACGCTGTTTTCAATAGAACTACCATGGTGTTGTTTTTGTGCAGAAATAAAAGTTCTCGGAATGGAACGAAACTTTGCGAGGACTTTCTGGAGCCAAGACCTACCGGAGAGGGGCCCCTGGGTGGGCACAACCCACGAGGGCGCGCCCCCCTCTCTTGGCGCGCCCAGGTGGGTTGTCCCCACCTGGTGGCCCCGCAGATCCTGAAACCGACGCTATAAAATCCTATTTTTCCAGAAAAAATTAGGGGAAAGAATTATCGTGATCCACGAGACGGAGCCGCCGTCACCTCCTGTTCTTCATCGGGAGGCCAGATCTGGAGTCCGTTTCGGGCTCCGAAGAAGGGAATCTCCGTTCTTCGACACCACCAACCCTTCTCTATCGCCAATTCCATGATGCTCCCCATAGGGAGTGAGTAATTCCTTTGTAGGCTCGCTGGTCGGTGAGGAGTTGGATGATATACGTCATGTAATCGAGTTAGTTTTGTTAGGGCTTGATCCCTAGTATCCAATATGTCTTTAGATTGATGTTGCTATGACTTTGCCATGCTTAATGCTTGTCACTTTGGGCCTGGGTGCCATGATTTGAGATCTGAACCGTTTATGTTATCATCATTACATCCTTGTTCTAGATCCGATCTTGCTACTCTGCTGTATTATCCTCTCCTCTTCGGGGAAATCCAACGCAAGCTCAAGAGGTAGCAGTAAGTTGTCTTCCCATTTGGGTTCTTGAGTAAGAGCACATGCCTAAGAATGTCTTCGAGTATTTGATTTACTCGCTCCGTCTGGCCATCTATCTAAGGGTGATAAGTTGTGCTATACTTTAATGATGCCCCCACAGCTTGGTGAAGTCGTGACCGGAATGCCGAGGTAAAAAGGGATCCTCGATTTGATGTGATAGTTCTTGGCGTGCCATGCAGATCGACGATTACGGATCTTGTCGGCGTTAGGAGCAGGGGTCCCAGACTTGCACTGCGGCCCATGGCGTGGCTATGCTAGCGGGCCTGTACGGCCCATCTTCATCAGCGAGACATTCAAGACCCTCGCGAGGGGCCAAGCCTTGCGGGGCGGACGACACAAGACCTCCTCAGGAGTGGCCTCACCAGGCTGCCTCGCGAGGAGCGGAGAAATCAAGGCAGGGCAAACCTGACGAGGCTCTCGTGACGTGAGCCATGACGATCGAGATCAGGCGGGCGCCAGCGTGCAATGTCCTTGTTTCCTCTTTGGTGCTAAGGAGGCAAGCGCAGGTGCGGAGTACCGAGGCATCAAGCAAAGGTTTCCATATCAGTGCAACGAGAACAAGACCAGCAGGATGGCAGGACGGAAGTCACCATGGATCCCAAGACGGCGTCACCACCAGAGCCTTTCGCAGGCGAAGACCACTTTTGTCAGGATAAGCTGTCCTAGCTGTCCCTGAGGGAGTCCTGGATTAGGGGGTGTCCGGATGGCCGGACTATATCCTTTGGCCGGACTCCTGGACTATGAAAATACAAGATTGAAGACTTTGTCCCATGTACGGATGGGACTTTCCTTGGCATGGAAGGCAAGCTTGGCGATATGGATATGAAGATCTCCTACAATTGTAACTGACTCTGTGTAACCCTAACCCTCTTCGGTGCCTATATAAACCGGAGGGTTTTAGTCCGTAGGACGAACAACAATCATACCATAGGCTAGCTTCTAGGATTTAGCCTGTCTGACCTCGTGGTAGATCTACTCTTGTACTACCCATATCATCAATATTAATCAAGCATGAGTAGGGTTTTACCTCCATCGAGAGGGCCCGAACCTGGGTAAAAACATCGTGTCCCTTGTTTCCTGTTACCATCCGCCTAGACGCACAGTTCGGGACCCCCTACCCGAGATCCGCCGGTTTTGACACCAACATTGGTGCTTTCATTGAGAGTTCCTATGTGTCGTCATCTGTAGGCCCGATGGCTCCTCCGATCGTCAACCACGATGCGGTCCAGGGTGAGAATTTTCTCCCCGGACAGATCTCCGTATTCGGCGGCTTTGCATTGCGGGCCAATTCGTTTGGCCATCTGGAGCAGATTGAAAGCTACGCCCCTGGCCATCAGGTCAGATTTGGAAGTTTAAACTACACGGCTGACATCCGCGGAGACTTGATCTTTGACGAGTTCGAGCCACAGCCAAGCGCGCCACACTGTCACGAGGGGCATGATCTAGCTCTGCCGCCGAACGGTGTCCTGGAGGCCGCACCAGTGTCCGCTCCGACCCTTAGCTCGGAGCCGACTGCGCCGATCGAGGACGCGTGGCTGGACACCGCCTCGGGGGCTGCGATCTCTACGGCGGTTGAGCCGTACACCTACCCGTCCGTTCTGGCTTCGTGACTCCAAGGTGCCGGACTCCTCTCCGGACTCCGAACCTTCCGCGCCCCCGCCAATCGAATCCGATTGGGCGCCGATCGTGGAGTTCACCACCGTGGACATCTTTCAGCACTCGCCCTTTGGAGAGATCCTGAATTTACTAAAGTCTCTCTCTTTATCAGGAGAGCCCTGGCCGGACTACGGTCAGCAAGGTTGGGATGCGGACGACGAATAAATTCAATGCCCACCCACCACCAACTTCGTAGCCACTGTTGATGATTTAACCGACATGCTCGACTTGACCAAGACATTGGCGGTATCGGCGGCGATGTAGGGAGGAACATGAACCAGCACCTATAGGGCACTGGAGAACCACCTCATCTCACGATGTATACATGGTGGACACACCTAAAGGAAGCGACAACGAGGAACAACGGGACGCTATGAAGGATCATTCCCTCGAAAAGCAGTCAAAACGGCGATGTAAGCGCCGCTCAAACTCCCGCCTCGACAAAGAAAACAGCCATACAGACCCAGCCATAGAGCAGGGCGGACCGGTGGACGACGAACATGCTATCGAGCAACCGTCCGAACAGGACAACCTGGATAAACAACCCGTCCCCGGCGAAGATAACAGTCCGGACGATCTCACGCCGGACAAGTTGCTGGAGCAGAAGAACCTCCACAAAATGCTCGTCGCCACTGCACGTAGCCTAAAAAGCAGAAGTGGAAGCTCCAAACAGCGGATGATGCACTCAGAATCAGATGGAGCAAAGTACTCAACACCGCAGACAAATACGGCAACAGTCGCCGAACAAAGAGCTACCCAAAGCGAAAACTACTGCCCGAATTTGATGAGGAGGCCATAGAGCCCCCGCAATCAAAGAACAAGGAGGCCCGGTCGGATAGACGACCCCATGGCAAATATAGAGCGACAAACGGTGCCGCACACAAGCCGGCACGCGATCCACACAAGGATTCGCATCAAAAAGATGGCCCAGTTAGATCTATCTACGGGCCAAGAAAGCAAGCTCTAGTAAGCAACGCAACACATCAAGTACCCGAACATCACGGTACACCTAAATATATGGGTGCCGCACACCCCCTATGTTTCACCGATGAGATGCTGGATTACGAATTTCCGGCGGGATTCAAGCCCGTAAACATAGAGGCATACAATGTAACAACAGACCACTGAGTGCGGATTGAGGATTACATCCTCCACATACACATGGCTAGAGGAGATGACCTCCACGCCATAAAATACTTACCCCTCAAGCTCAAAGGACCAGCCCGGCATTGGCTTAAAAGCCTCCCCGAAAACACCATTGGAAGTTGGGAAGAGCTCGAGGATGCTTTTCAGGCAAATTTTCAAGTGACCTATGTCCGACCTCCGGATGCAGACGATTTAACTCACATAACCCAACAATCCGGAGAGTCAGCCCGAAAATTCTGGAACAGATTCCTTACTAAAAAGAACCAAATAGTTGACTGTCCGGATGCCGAAGCCTTAGCAGCTTTCAAACACAACGTCCGAGACGAATGGCTCGCCAGACACCTCGGCCAAGAAAAGCCAAGAACAATGGCTGCATTAACAAGCCTCATGACCCGCTTTTGCGTGGGAGAGGACGGCTGGTTGGCAAGATGCAGTACCAGGAACCCAAGTACATCCGAAGTCAGGGATGGAAACGGGAAACCACGATGCAGCAAGGACCAGCGTCGGACCAAGGGAAGCAGCCCGAAGAGCACGACAGTCAACGCCGGATTCAAAAGCTCTCGGCAGAATCATAAAAAGCTGCCCCTTAAGGATAATGGGGACGAGCTATCTAACTTAAACAAAATCTTGGACAAGATATGCCAAATCCACAGTACTCCCGGGAAGCCTGCAAACCATACCCACAGAGATTGTTGGGTCTTCAAGCAGTCCGGCAAACTCAACGCCAAACACAAGGGGCTCGACACACCAAGCGAGGACGATGACGAACTGTCGGGGAACGTAGTAATTTCAAAAAAAATCCTACGCACACACAAGATCATGGTGATGCATAGCAACGAGAGGGGGACTGTATCTTCAAACCCTTGAAGATCGCTAAGCGGAAGCGTTTTTCAACGCGGTTGATATAGTCCTACATCTTCACGATTCGACCGATCCAAGTACCGAACGCCCGGCACCTCCGAGTTCTGCACACGTTCAACTCGATGACGTCCTCGCATTCTCGATCCAGCAAGACGGGCAAAGTAGTAGATGAGTTCCGGCAGCACGACGGCATGGTGATGGTGTTGGTGAAGAACAATCTCCGCAGGGCTTCGCCTAAGCACTACGGAAACTATGACGGAGGATAAACTAGAGGGGACGGGATTGCCGGCACACGGCTTGGTGTTTCTTGATGTGTCTTTGGTGCTATCCCTGCCCCACTATTTATATGTTGAGCCTTGGGGTCGAAACTTGGAGTAAAAGCCTCCACTAAGTCGGTTTCACCCGAAAGGCACGAGTCCTTCTCGGACTCGGGGCGAACGCTTGAGGTTCCGGCGTGCAGACCTGACGCCGAGGACCTGGCGTCGGCCTGGACTTCATAAAACTTCCTTTGCGCTTTCCAAAACATTGTGGGCTTTCCCCTTTGGCCCAAATAACGTGTTCTCGTACCCAAACATTTCGGGAAACATCCGGAACCCCTTCCGGTGAATTCCGGAACCCTTCCGGAGATCAAACACTATTATCCCATATATCAAACTTTATCTCTGGACAATTCCGGAGTTCCTCGTCATGTCCATGATCTCATCCGGGACTTCGAACAACATTCGGTTACCAACATACATAACTCACATAATACTATATCGTCAATGAAATGTTAAGCATGCGGACCCTACGGGTTCGAGAACTATGTAGACATGACCGAGACACGTTTCCGGTCAATAACCAATAGCGGGACCTGGATGCCCATATTGGCTCCTACATATTCTACGAAGATCTTTATCGGTCAAACCGCATAACAACATACGTTGTTCCCTTTGTCATCGGTATGTTACTTGCCCGAGATTCGATCGTCGGTATCCAATACCTAGTTCAATCTCGTTACCGGCAAGTCTCTTTACTCGTTACGTAATGCATCATTCCGTAACTAACTCATTAGTCACATTGCTTGCAAGGCTTATAGTGATGTGCATTACCGAGAGGGCCCAGAGATACCTCTCCGACAATCGGAGTGACAAATCCTAATCTCGAAATACGCCAACTCAACATGTACCTTCGGAGACACCTGTAGAGCTCCTTTATAATCACCCCGTTACGTTGTGACGTTTGGTAGCACATAAAGTGTTCCTCCGGTAAACGGGAGTTGCATAATCTCATAGTCATAGGAACATGTATAAGTCATGAAGAAAGCAATAGCAACATACTAAATGATCAAGTGCTAAGCTAACGGAATGGGTCAAGTCAATCACATCATTCTTCTAATGATGTAATCCCGTTAATCAAATGACAACTCATGTCCATGGTTAGGAAACTTAACCATCTTTGATTCACGAGCTAGTCAAGTAGAGGCATACTAGTGACAATATGTTTGTCTATGTATTCACCCATGTATCTAGTTTCCGGTTAATACAATTCTAGCATGAATAATAAACATTTATCATGAAATAAGGAAATAAATAATAACTTTAGTATTGCCTCTAGGGCATATTTCCTTCAGTCTCCCACTTGCACTAGAGTCAATAATCTAGTTCACATTGCCATGTGATTTAACACCAATATTCATATATGTATATGATTAACACCCATAGTTCACATCATCATGTGACCAACACCCAAAGGGTTTACTAGATTCAATAATCTAGTTCACATCGCTATGTGATTAACACCCAAAGAGTACTAAGGTGTGATCATGTTTTGCTCGTGAGAGAAGCTTAGTCAACGGGTCTGTCACATTCAGAGCCGTATATATTTTGCAAATATTCTATGTCTAAAATGCTCTGCACGGAGCTACTCTAGCTAATTGCTCCCACTTTCAATATGTATCCAGATTGAGACTTAGATTCATCTGGAACGGTGTAAAAGCTTGCATCAATGCAACTCTTTACGACGGGCTCTTTTATCACCTCCATAATCGAGAAATATTTCCTTAGTCGTCACTAAGGATATTCTTGACCAATGTCTAGTGATCTACTCCTAGATCACTATTGTACTCCCTTGCCAAATTCAGAGCAAGGTATACAATATGTCTAGTACATAGCATAGCATACTTTATAGAACCTATGACTGAGGCATAGGGAATGACTTTCATTCTCTTTTCTATTTCTGTCGTGGTCGGGATTTGAGTCTTACTCAATTTCACACCTTCGCAACACTGTCAAGAACTCTTTCTTTGACTGTTCCATTTTGAACTATTTCAAAATCTTGACAAGGTATGTACTCATTGAAAAACTTATCAAGCGTCTTGATCTATCTCAATAGATCTTGATGCTCAATATGTAAGTAGCTTTACTGAGGTCTTTATTTTAAAGAACTTCTTTCAAATACTCCTTTATGCTTTCTAGAAAAATTCTACATCATTTCTGATCAACAATATGTTACTCACATATATTTATCAAAAAGGCACTAGTGCTCCCACTCACTTTATTGTAAATACAGGCTTCACCGCAAGTCTGTATGAAACTATGTGCTTTTGATCAACTTATCAAAGCGTATATTCCAACTCTGAGATGCTTGCACCAGTCCATAGATGGATCATGGAGCTTGCACATTTTATTAGCACCTTTAGGATTGACAAAACCTTCGGTTGTATCATATACAACTCTTCTTTAATAAATCCATTAAGGAATGCAGTTTTGACATCCATTTGCCGATTTCATAAAATGTGGCAATTGCTAACATGATTCGGACAGACTTAAGCATCGCTTCTGATTGAGAAAATCTCATTGTAGTCAACACCTTGAATTTGTCGAAAACCTTTTTGCGACAAGTCGAGCTTTGTAGATAGTAACACTACTATCAACGTCCGTCTTCCCCTTGAAGATCCATTTATTTTCTATGGCTTGCCGATCATCGGGCAAGTACACAAAAGTCATGGCCTCCAGCCATTTTCCGGAATCTGGGCTCATCATCGCTTCCTCATAGTTCGTAGGTTTATCATGGTCTAGTAACATGACTTCTAGAACAGGATTACCGTACCACTCTGGTGCGGACCGTACTCTGGAAGACCTACGAGGTTCTGTAGTAACTTTATCTAAAGATTCATGATCATCATCATTAGCTTCCTCACTAATTGGTGTAGGAATCACTGGAACTAATTTCTGTGATGGACTACTTTCCAATTCAGGAGAAGGTACAATTACCTTATCAAGCTCTACTTTCCTTCCACTCACTTCTTTCGAGAGAAACTCCTTCTCTAGAAAGGATCCATATTTAGCAACGAATATCTTGCCTTTGGATCTGTGATAGAAGGTGTACCCAACAGTTTCCTTTGGGTATTCTATGAATACACACTTCTCCGATTTTGGTTTGAGCTTATCAGGATGAAACTTTTTCACATAAGCATTGCAACCCCAAACTTTAAGAAACGACAACTTGGGTTTCTTGCCAAACCAGAGTTCATAAGGTGTCATCCCAACGGATTTAGATGCTGCCCTATTTAACGTGAATGCAGTTGTATCTAATGCATAACCCCAAAACGATATTGGTAACTCGGTAAGAGACATCATTGATCGCACCATATCAAATAAAGTGCGGTTACGACGTTCGAACACACCATAACGTTTTGGTGTTCCAGGTGGCGTGAGCTGTGAAACTATTCCACATTGTTTTAATTGAAGACCAAACTCGTAACTCAAATATTCATTTCCACGATCAGATCGCAGAAACTTTATTTTCTTGTTACGATGATTTTCCACTTCACTCTGAAATTCTTTGAACCTTTCAACTATTTCAGACTTATGTTTCATCAAGTAGATATACCCATATCTGCTCAAATCATCTGTGAAGGTCAGAAAATAACGATACCCGCCACGAGCCTTAATACTCATTGGTCTGCATACATTAGTATGTATTATTTCCAACAAGTTTGTTGCTCGTTCCATTGTTCCGAAGAACGGAGTTTTAGTCATCTTGCCCAAAAGGCACGGTTCGCAAGCATCAAAGGATTCATAACCAAGTGATTCCGAAAATCCATCTTTATGGAGTTTCTTCATGCGCTTTACACCGATATGATTCCAAACGGCGATGCCACAAATAAGTTGCCTTGTCATTATTAACTTTGCATCTTTTGGCATCAGATTATGAATATGTGTATCACTACGATCGAGATCCAATAAACTATTTTCATTGGGTGTATGACCATTGAAGGTTTTATTCATGTAAATAGAACAACAATTATTCTCTGACTTTAAATGAATAACCGTATTACAATAAACATGTTCAAATCATATTCATACTCAACGCAAAAGCTAAATAACATTTATTTAGGTTTAACACTAATCCCGAAAGTATAGGGAGTGTGTGATGATGATCATATAAATCTTGGAACTACTTCCAACACTCATCGTCACTTCCCCTTCAACTAGTTTACATTTATACGTAACTCCTGTTTCGAGTTACTAATCTTAGCAACCGAACAAGTATCAAATACTGGGGGCTACTATAAACATTAGTAAGGCACACATCAATAACCTGTATATCAAATATACCCTTGTTCACTTTGCCATCCTTCTTATCCACCAAATATTCAGGGTATTTCGCTTCGGTGACCATTTCCTTTGCAAAGGTAAGCACTCGGTTTCGTGCTTTGGTCCAGCTTTGGGCTTCTTCAAGGAGTGACAACTTACTTGTCATTCTACTTGAAGTTCCCTTTCTTTCCCTTTGCCCTTTACTTGAAACTAGTGGTCTTGTCAATCATCAACACTTGATGCTCTTTCTTGATTTCTACATTCATCGATTTCAACATCACGAAGAGCTCGGGAATCGTTTTCGGCATCCCTTCCATAGTATAGTTCATCACGAAGTTCTAGTAACTTGGTGATGGTGACTAGAGAACTCATCAATCACTATCTTATCCGGAAGATTAACTCCCACTTGATTCAAGCGATTGTAGTACCCAGAAAATCTGAGCACATGATCACTAGTTGAGCGATTCTCCTCCATCTTTTAGCTATAGAACTTGTTGGAGACTTCATATCTCTCAACTTGGGTATTTGCTGGAAATATTAACTTCAACTCCTGGAACATCTCATATGGTCCATGACGTTCAAAACGCCTTTGAAGTCCCGATTCTAAGCCGTTTAAGCATGGTGCACTAAACTATCAAGTAGTCATCTTTTGAGCTAGCCAAACGTTCATAACGCCTCGTGATCCGCTCCCGCAATAGGTTTGTCACCTAGCGGTGCATCAAGGACATAATTCTTACGTGGCGCAATGAGGATAAACCTCAGATCACGGATCTAATCCACATCATTGCTACTAACATCTTTCAACATAGTTTTCTCTAGGAACATATCAAAATAAACATATGAAAGCAACAACGCGAGCTATTGATCTTCAACATAATTTGCAAAAAACTACCAGGACTAAGTTCATGATAAATATAAGTTCAATTAATCATATTACTTAAGAACTCCCACTTAGACAAACATCTCTCTAGTCATCTAAGTGATCACGTGATCCAAATCAACTAAACCATGTCCGATCATCACGTGAGATGGAGTAGTTTCAATGGTGCACATCACTATGTTGATCATATCTACTATATGATTCACGCTCGACCTTCGGTCTACGTGTTCCGAGGCCATATCTGTATATGCTAGGCTCGTCAAGTTTAACCTGAGTATTCCGTGTGTGCAACTGTTTTGCACCCGTTGTATTTGAACGTAGAGCCTATCACACCCGATCATCATGTGGTTTCTCAGCACGAAGAACTTCCGCAATGGTGCATACTCAGGGAGAACACTTCTTGATAATTAGTGAGAGATCATCTTAAAATTCTACCGTCAATCAAAGCAAGATAAGATGCATAAAGGATAAATATCACATGCAATCAATATAAGTGATATGATATGGCCATCATCATCTTGTGCTTGTGACCTCCATCTCCGAAGCACCGTCGTGATCACCATCGTCACCGGCGCGACACCTTGATCTCCATCGTAGCATCGTTGTCGTCTCGCCAATCTTATGCTTCTACGACTATCGCTACCGCTGAGTGATAAAGTAAAGCATTACATGGCGTTTGCATTTCATACAATAAAGCGACAACCATATGGCTCCTGCAAGTTGCCGATAACTTCGGTTACAAAACATGATCATCTCATACAATAAAATATAGCATCACGTCTTCACCATATCACATCACAACATGCCCTGCAAAAACAAGTTAGACGTCCTCTACTTTGTTGTTGCAAGTTTTACGTGGCTGCTACGGGCTGAGCAAGAACCGTTCTTACCTACGCATCAAAACCACAATGATAGTTCGTCAAGTTAGTGTTGTTTTAACCTTCGCAAGGACCGGGCGCAGCCACACTCGGTTCAACTAAAGTTGGAGAAACAGACACCCGCCAGCCACACAATGGTGCAAAGCACGTCGGTAGAGAACCAGTCTCAGCGTAAGCGCGTCTGGCGTAATGTCGGTCCGGGCCGCTTCATCCAAAAATACCGCCGAACCAAAGTATGACATGCTGGTAAGCAGTATGACTTGTATCGCCCACAACTCACTTGTGTTCTACTCGTGCATATAACATCTACGCATAAAATCAGGCTCTGATACCACTGTCGGGGAACGTAGTAATTTCAAAAAAAATTCCTACGCACACACAAGATCATGGTGATGTAACGTGTTCTCGTACCCAAACATTTCGGGAAACATCCGGAACCCCTTTCGGTGAATTCCGGAACCCTTCCGGAGATCAAACACTATTATCCCATATATCAAACTTTATCTCCGGACCATTCCGGAGTTCCTCGTCATGTCCATGATCTCATCCAGGACTCCGAACAACATTCGGTTACAAACATACATAACTCATATAATACTATATCATCAACGAAACGTTAAGCGTGCGGACCCTACTGGTTCGAGAACTATGTAGACATGACCGAGACACGTTTGCGGTCAATAACCAATAGCGGGACCTGGATGCGCATATTGGCTCCCACATATTCTACGAAGATCTTTATCGGTCAAACCGCGTAACAACATACGTTGTTCCCTTTGTCATCGGTATGTTACTTGCCCGAGATTCGACCGTCGGTATCCAATACCTAGTTCAATCTCGTTACCGGCAAGTCTCTTTACTCGTTACGTAATGCATCATTCCATAACTAACTCATTAGTCACATTTCTTGCAAGGCTTATAGTGATGTGCATTACCGAGAGGGCCAGAGATACCTCTCCGACAATCGGAGTGACAAATCCTAATCTTGAAATACGCCAACTCAACATGTACCTTCGGAGACACCTGTAGAGCTCCTTTATAATCACCCAGTTACGTTGTGACGTTTGGTAGCACACAAAGTGTTCCTTCGGTAAACGGGAGTTGCATAATCTCATAGTCATAGGAGCATGTATAAGTCATGAAGAAAGCAATAGCAACATACTAAACGATCAAGTGCTAAGATAACGGAATGGGTCAAGTCAATCACATCATTCTCCTAATGATGTGATCCCGTTAATAAAATGACAACTCATGTCCACTTAACCATCTTTGATTCACGAGCTAGTCAAGTAGAGGCATACTAGTGACACTATGTTTGTCTATGTATTCACACATGTATCAAGTTTCCGGTTAATACAATTCTAGCATGAATAATAAACATTTATCATGAAATAAGGAAATAAATAATAACTTTATTATTGCCTCTAGGGCATATTTCCTTCACGAACCCCACAAGCAGAGCACCGGAAAACAAAAAAAAATTCCCACAAGAAATCAAAACAGTAAACTCACTACACATGACAAAAGGGAAAAATAGAGCGGCGCCCATAGAGGTACGCGCCATACGGCCTATCCTAGAGGAGTCCCGCCACTGGTTGTTAAAACCAATCACCTTCGACCATGAGGATTACTCTAGAAGTATACAGAATGTAGGTTGGACTGCCTTGATATTAGATCCGATAATTGGCGGACTCCAATTTACACAAGTCCTAATGGATGGCGGCAGTGATCTAAACCTGCTATATCAGGACACAATCCGAAAAATGGGGAGAGACCGAACCAAAATTTTCCATAGCAGCACTTCCTTTCAAGGGGTAATGCCAGGCCCATATGCCCATTGTACGAGCTCTCTACTGCTAGAAGTTGTGTTCGGCTCACCCGACAACTTCCGCCGCGAAAAGTTAACCTTCCACCTCGCCCCATTTACAAGTAGCTATCAAGCACTATTGGGACGCGAAGCTACCGCTTTAACGCAATACCGCATTATGCATCTCTTACACTTAAATTGCCCGGTCCACGCGGCATCATCTCGTTAAAGGCAAACATCGAGGGTTCCTCGAGTCCGTAAAATTGTACGGTTGCCTTGACAGCCACACAACAAACCGGCTTCACCAATAAAAGCACTTAGACAGGTCGTCCAGACCCCTAACACGGTTGGACGAGTCCGGCGTAAACATACAAGGGCTTACTAGACGCATACCCCCGTACAAGGGGCTCCGTGCATGCACAACAAGAGAAAATAAAGCTCAATTTTATTCATTTTTTGAATTGTACTTCGTTTATTTAATATAACGTAAATTTTTGCACGATCTTTTTCAACTAAGTTCCTCTCTTTTACAAATGAACACCGTGCTACACCCGTCCAGGATACGGCTGACAACGGATACACGATCGCAGGCGTGCGGTAGGGACCCGTTGCAAGGATTCTTTTTAGATTAAGACCCTGCGTAAACCTTTTTAACTGTCTCTTGTTGATACACATCCCCCGGTTTCTTGCTATAACCGAGGAGGAGGCTGGCGTTTTGGCATAGGCCATGTCAGAATTTTGCGCGTACCTGGACACCAAGGGCGTTGTTCGGCCCGTTTTCATAAAGACCGAATACCTTAGGGAGTGTTCGACATCTCGAGTTAGGCCTTATATGCATCAGCTCCTAATCATGTCTTTGGTCAAATGTTGGGTTTGCCCGGCTCCTGTGTTTTGCTGCCTTACATTCCGCTCTATCGGCTAATGCGGCACCAGGAGAACTACTGCGATTGTGCCCCGGTTCGGCCAGGCGAGCACCTCAAGAGAGAAAGCCAAAACCGATCGTCATGATATAGCGTGAGACTGGTCAGCCACTCGATGACCCGCTGGAATCTTTAGAATTCCTCCGCATTGATGAAGGGATGTTTCTCGGTCAGGCACATACGCGTCCCGAATTCGGGTGAGCGCGGTGCCCCTAGGGGCTATATAGTAGCCCCACTGTCGAACTCCTATGGCTAAGTGAAAGTGATAAAGCATTATAGTCCGGTTGCCTAGTTTGCTGCGCTATCACCTCCTTTGTAGGACCAAGACGTTGGGTCAAGTGTGAAAATGCGCTTTCTGCAAACACCCCCGCATTATATGCGTGGGGCTAAGCCAAAGACTGCCATCTTTCAGGTTATATACACATATACATTAACGGTCGCACAGGAGGTATTTTAATTCTCGAAGGCACAAGTATAAAAAGCTTTTATATTCCATCGAAACATTGTTTCACAATAATACATGCTATTCAAACATAATATCCTTCGGGCACTTCGTCTCTATTAAACGAGCGCCCTGCGGAACTTCCTGAAAATAGTGCTCGACACGTACTCGGCTTCCGTCCGAATCTTGGGATGCAACATCGGTGGCCTTCATCTCAGCCCAGTATTTCTTGACACGGGCAAGAGCCATCTGTGCACCCTCTATGCATGCTGACCGCCTCATTGCTTTGATATGCGGCACCGCACCAAGGAACTGCTACACCAAGCCAAAATAACTCTTCGGCTCGGGCCTTTTCGGCCACAAATGAGTCACGACATCCTTCATGGCAAGTCCGGACAACCTATTCAGCTCCGCCCGTTCGGCCAAACGATCGGTTAATGGAAGTGGATGCTCTGGATTACGGAACTGCGACCAAAAAAGCTCTTCCATCTCGTGATCCTTTTGATCTCGGAAGTGTTGGCCGCGTCCGCGACACTTGCTGCCAAGTCCTGATAAGCATCCTCCGCACTCCACAGCCGGTCCAACTGAGAATATTTAGGATCCGTGAACTTCCTCCGCAGCAGAAAGGGCTTTCCAGCCGCGATATCTCCGGCCTGACGTAGCTCCTCCTTCATAGCTCTCATCGCAGAGCGAGCATCCTTGGCCTCGGTGGTGGCCTTCTTCAGGTACTCTTGCTCCGCTCGACCTTCTTTTTCAAGAAGCTCGCAGCGGCGGTAGCATTCTTCAACTTCACGGCCATCTCGGCCATTTCCTTCTTGCTTCGGCAGTGAGCAGCCTGTTCGGCTTTTAGCTCTTCGGCCGCCTTTAAGGCAGCCGCATCACTTTTTCTGGCCAGCTCCTTGGCTCGGTCAAGCTCCGCCCGCAGGTTCTCCATGGCAGCGGCACCATCTGCATCAAGCATACATGTTGTAAGGCACGGGCATCTAGCTCCCTTACCAGGTGTCCGCGGAGAAACTACATACCTTGTGACTCGTCAAGCCGCTTATTGACAAGTGCGATGTCGGCATCCGCCACGTCAAGTTGCCGTTTTAGTTCGGCAAATTCATCAGTCTGGCTAGCCACCGGACGCTTCGCCACCTACATAGGAAGGGATACATATTATACCTGGGATTTTGATCCTCGGCGTGCTGTCATTTTTGACAACGCACCGAGTCTCAGGGGCTACTATCTACACAGGGTGCACCAGGAGGTGCCGGACTCGTCTGATGGCCTTTTTCGAAGGCCAGACATGGAGGGCTTTGGGTGGCCCTACGACCGCCCTCCGCCCTTGCCGGATTCGGGGAAACCCTCCGCGACGAAACCTCAGGATCGTCCGCCTCGCTAGGCGGTACGGCAGGGGGAGGCGTCCCGCTCTCCATCATCTCCTGCATTTAAGATCCTCAAGACGAGCTCACTGAGAAGGGCTGAGATCCGAACTACAAGGTAAAATTTCGGTCATCTTCAGAAATAAAAAGGATGTCTCAGATTTTAAAACTCCCCTCTCTACTTACGGCTCGCTGGAGGGATGATCTCCTTGGGGAAATAGTGCGGCCGGGGCATCTCCCGGCGCAGGACCCTCTGGCGAAGATTTCTTCCCCCGCTTTGAAGCCTTGGTCTCCGGATCTTCAGAGGCGGTCCTCTTCTCTCTCGGATGGAGGGATTCTTGATCCTCCTTTCTTGATAACCTCCTTGGCGGAGGCAGTAGCTTCCTTGTTCCCCTTCTCCTTCTTCCAAAGGCGCAGCCTCCAAAGATCTTGGTTAACATGGGATCCGGCGTGGTCTCAGGGAGGGGGGCCGGACACCTGATCAGTTTTGCTTTCGCTATCCACTCCTGTTTAAGGGACAACTCTTTTAAGGGCAAGTTTATGATAAATATACGGATAGCGTGTCCGAGTACAGGACTACTTACTTGAGTATCCGGGCGATTGCAGCTCAGACCTGCGTCCTCGGTCAAGTCCGGACACATTGCTTGTGATCCGAAGAACAGTTTGTACATCTCCACGGGCGTTGCACCCATAAAATGTTGGAGAGCTCGTGGTCCCTCCGGATTGAACTCCCACAGGCAGACGGGTGACGTTTGCAGGGCAGGATGCGACGAATCAGCAAGACCTGCGCTAATACGACCAGATTGATCTCTCTCTCTAGGAGGTCTCGAATACGGCCCTGCAACAAGGGCATGTCCTTGGACGGCGCCCAGTCAAGCCCTTTATTGACCCATGGCGCCAGCCGCGGTGGAGGACCCGAGCGAAAGGCAGGTGGCACCCATTTGGTGCCCCTGGGAGCTGTGATATAAAACCACTCTTGTTGCCATAGACTGAGCTCCTCTTGAAAAGAGCCCTCCGGCCATGAAGCGTCAGCATTCTTGCTTATAACAGCCCTCCGCACTCTGCATGTTGCCCCTTGATCATCTTCGGCTCCACCTTGAAGGTCTTGAGCCACAATCCATAGTGAGGGTTAATGCGGAGGAAGGCTTCGCATACGATGATGAACAATGAGATGTGGAGGATGGACTCCGGATCCAAGTCGTGAAATTCCAGCCCGTAATAAAACATGAGCCCCCTCACGAAGGGGTCCGTCGGGAAGCCTAGCCCCCGAAGGAAGTGAGACACGAACACCATGCTTTCACCGGGCTTGGGAGTGGGAATAACCTGCCCTTGGGCAGGTAGCCTATGCGAGATTTCGCCGGTTAGATACCTGGCATCTCTTAGCTTTAGGACGTCTTCTTCCATGACAGAGGAAGGCAGCCACCGGCCTTGAAGGTCGGAGCCGGACATCATCGAAGGTCCGAAGCGCCTGAATCTGGAGCTTTGGGTGTTGGAACTCGAGGCGAGGGGCGGATTAGATTAAGATTGAGAAAAAGGAGCGGGGCCTTGGTCTCTTTATGAAGAGGTTGAATACCAGGAGCCCTCCCCGTGACCGTTCGGGACTCGCCTTCGATAGAGGAGGCGTGCCAACGGGCACGACTGGGTTACCCACGCCTGTATTAATGAGAATCCCGGAATAAGGGGACACGATCTCTGCTTTGACAAGACGTGCCAAGGAAACCGCCTCGCTAAACACGCTGAGGTGGGACAGTAAAAATGATTCGAATAAAGGCTTGGCCGTGGTGTGATATCACGCTGCGGAATACGTCAGCAGGTTGAACTTGTGTAAATAATATTCTCTCTACGGTGGTATGTGGAACTTATTTTGCAGATCCGGACACTATCCTTGTGTTCAAAATCTTCTATGAAGTATTCGGAGGAGGAACCCGCCTTGCAATGTCGAAGACAATATGCACGCCGGACTCGTCGTCATTGAAGCCTGGTTCGAGGGGCTACCGAGGAGTCCTGGATTAGGGGTGTCCGGATGGCCGTACTATAGCCTTTGGCCGGACTCCTGGACTATTAATATAAAATATTGAAGACTTCGTCCCGTGTCCGGATGGGACTTTCCTTGGCGTGGAAGGCAAGCTTGGCGATACGGATATGTAGATCTCCTACCATTGTAACCGACTCTGTGTAACCCTAACCCTCTTCAGTGCCTATATAAACCGGAGGGTTTTAGTCCGTAGGACGAACAACAATCATACCATAGGCTAGCTTCTAGGGTTTAGCCTCTCTGATCTCGTGGTAAATCTACTCTTGTACTACCCATATCATCAATATTAATCAAGCAGGAGTAGGGGTTTACCTCCATCGAGAGGGCCCGAACCTGAGTAAAAACATCGTGTCCCTTGTCTCCTGTTACCATCCGCCTCGACGCATAGTTCGGGACCCCCTACCCGAGATCCGCCGGTTTTGACACCGACAGTCCCCTTTCAAATTGGCCGTTGTTGGCTCCCTTCCCGCTCAATATTTGGGGAGAGGACCAGGGCCTATATAAGTAGAACTAGCCACCACAGTAGAGGGCAGGGGATAACCCATTGAGAGGCATCTCGCCCACACAAGTTCACCAAGCACAAGAACACCTCAACCTCAGGAGGCTGTTCTTCCCCTTGTACTGTTCATCATCAGCCCAAGAGGCAATGCACCACCACCACACTGGAGTAGGGTATCACACCACAACGGTGGCCAGAACCGGTATAAATCTTGTGTCTTTGTGTTGTGAGTTCATCGAGTTCGTCCGCGACATCTTAGCGAGCTAGGGCGTAGATCGATAGGGAGGAAATCTGTGCGCGCACCCCAGTATTTGAACCTTGCGGGTTTTGCCGGAACCCGTAATCCGAAATTTGGCGTGCCAGGTAGGGGTGCGCCGGAGCATCCTTTTCGTCGTCTCGCGTCCAGTTGCTCCGTCGCATCCATGGCGGACGCTCGTCGTGCTCGTGCTGAGCGCCGGGCTGCCCTAGCCACCCGCATCGCTCAGACGGCTCCTGTCGGTGGACCACCTCATCGTTCTCCGTCTCCTGCCGCCAATGTCGCACCCGGCCCAGCGGGCAATGAGCAGCAAGCATCCTCGCTACACCCCTCGGTGCGGCGGGATAGCCGCACCGCCACTCCATCGCTGACCCCGGTTGGTTCCTCGTCCCACGCTCGTCGTGCTCCCATGGACGCACGGGATGCGCTCCTCATGGCGCACGAGCTCCTGCGCTACCGCTTCGGCCGACCTCTACGAGGACTGGCTCGACCGCATCGCCGAGCTCTTCCGCGCCGCAGGGGGCTCCCCTGCGCCGTCCCTCTCTCCACCTCACCCTCCACCAGCTACGGCCGACGTAGCTCACGGAGCGCCTCCACCACCTCTGCCCCAAGACGGCGCCCTGGTGCCAAGGCGCGCGGCCCCACAAAGCGACCCGCCGCGTCCCGTGCACGCGTGCGAAGAAAGAAGCTGTCAAGAAGTCCCTCCGCCACAAGATAACGCTCTGCCACTCCTCGCACCGCCGCGCCAGGATCGTCTGCCGAGGCAGGGCTCCGCGCCGCTTGCTGTGGCGGCACGTGGGCGTCAAGACCAAGCTCCACTTCCAAGACGGGCCCCGGTGACCACGGCCGGCTGCCGCGCCTTCACCCCCGAGCTGCGTAGCATCGCCTAGTCGGGCAAGTTCAAGCCAGATCTACCTCCTCGCTGCGATGGCACTCCCGACCCCGCAAAGTTCCTGCAGCTCTACGAGCTGAGCATCGAGGCGGCCAACAGCGATGAAAAGGTCATGGCGAACTGGTTCCGTATGGCGCTCAAAGACGGCGCCCGTTCGTGGCTCCTGAACCTGCCTCCGGGCTCGATCTTCTCCTGGGACGAGATGCGCGACCGCTTCGTCGCCAACTTCCAGGGCACTCGCGACCGCCCCCCAGCCGCGGGTGACCTGCGTCGCGTCAAGTAATAACCAGGAGAGACCCTCCAGAAGTTCATCCAGCACTTTAACAACATTTGTCTCAAGATGCCCAAGGTGACGGATGAGGCCATCATCTCCGCGTTCTCTGATGGTGTCCGCAACATCAAGATGAAGGAAGAGCTCTCTATCCACGAGGAGCTGTGCACATCTCATGAGTTGTTCAACCTGGCGACCAAGTGCGCAAGAGCTAAGGAACGGCGCCTCTTTGTCCTCGAGCTGCTGGCTGCGGACCCGGAGGAGAAGAAAGCCAAGGCCAAGGACGTGAAGCGCAAGGGAGCAGCTGTGCTCGCAGCGGAGCCAGACACCAAGCGAGGCAGAAACCAGCCCGAGTCATCCAAGAACAACCGACCGTTCTGCGCCCTCCACAACCTGAATACCCACAACACCAAGACGAGCCCGAGCCATTCATGAAGGTCGCTTCGGTCGACGCCCCGAGCGCGGCGAACTGGGCTACGACCGAGGAGGAGGATGTGGTGATGGGCGATGGGACGACCATGGCCCGCGCCAGGAGTGGCGCGACCGGCCTTGTGAGGACCGCTGGCAGGATCATCCTCGCGAGGGCGCCTGGAGGGACCAGCCTCGCGAGGATCATCCTCACGGCAACGACGGTC
Organism: Aegilops bicornis; assembly: GCA_021605145.1. Classification (NCBI taxonomy): domain Eukaryota; kingdom Viridiplantae; phylum Streptophyta; class Magnoliopsida; order Poales; family Poaceae; genus Aegilops; species Aegilops bicornis. The sequence goes on along the minus strand of CM038672.1, from coordinate 550,305,663 downwards.
TTCCCCCGCTGCCACCACCGCCAAGAAGGAAAGACGACCACCATAAAGACGAGAGGGTTGGGGGCTTCTGATGACCCACAAGTATAGGGGATCTATCGTAGTCCTTTCGATAAGTAAGAGTGTCGAACCCAACGAGGAGCAGAAGGAAATGATAAGCAGTTTTCGACAAGGTATTCTCTGCAAGTACTGAAATAAGTGGTAACAGATAGTTTTGTGATAGGATAATTTGCAACGAGCAACAAGTAACAAAATTAAATAAAGTGCAGCAAGGTGGACCAATCCTTTTTGTAGCAAAGGACAAGCCTGGACAAACTCTTATAATAGGAAAAGCGCTCCCGAGGACACATGGGAATATCGTCAAGCTAGTTTTCATCATGTTCATATGATTCGCGTTCGGTACTTTGATAATTCGATACGTGGGTGGACTAGTGCTTGGGTGCTATTCTTACTTGAACAAACATCCCACTTATGATTAACCTCTATTGCAAGCATCTGTAACTACAACAAAAGTATTAAGGTAAACCTAACCATAGCATGAAACATATGGATCCAAATCAGCCCCTTACGAAGCAACGCAGAAAATTGGGTTTAAGCTTCTGTCACTCTAGAAACCCATCATCTACTTATTACTTCCCAATGTCTTCCTCTAGGCCCAAATAATGGTGAAGTGTTATGTAGTCGATGTTCACATAACACAACTAGAGGCTAGACAACATACATCTCATCAAAATATCAAACGAATACCAAATTCACATCACTACTAATAGCAAGACTTCTCCCATGTCCTCGTGAATGCATTTAACTACACACAAAGCATATTCATGTTCATCATCAGAGGGGTATTAATATGCATATAGGATCTGAACATATGATCTTCCACCAAATAAACCAACTAGCATAAACTACAAGGAGTAATCAACACTACTAGCAACCTACTAGTACCAATCCCGGACTTGGAGACGAGAATTGGATACAAGAAATGAACTAGGGTTTTGAGAGGAGATGGTGCTGGTGAAGATGTTGATGGAGATTGCCCTCTCCCGATGAGAGGAGCGTTGGTGATGATGATGGCGATGATTCCCCCCCCCCCCCCGGAGGGAAGTGTCCCCGGCAGAACAGCTCTGCTGAAGCCCTAGATTGGTTCCGCCAAGGTTCCGCCTCGTGGCGGCGGAGTTTCATCCCGAAAGGTTGCTTATGATTTTTTTTCCTCAACAAAAGACCTCATATAGCAGAAGATGGGCATCGGAGGGCCACCAGGGGGCCCACGAGGTAGGGGGCGTGCCCAGGGGTGTAGGGCGCCCCCCCGCCCCCCACCCTCGTGGCCAGGTGGAGCCCCCTCTAGTGAACTTCTTCCGCTGGATATTTTTTATTATTTCCCAAAATGACTTTCGTGGAGTTTCAGGACTTTTGGAGTTGTGCAAAATAGGTCTCTAATATTTGCTCCTTTTCCAGCCCGAATTCCACCGCCGGCATTCTCCCTCCTTATGTAAACCTTGTCAAATAAGAGAGAATATGCATAAGTATTGTGACATAACGTGTAATAACAGCCCATAATGTAATAAATATCGATATAAAAGCATGATGCAAAATGGACGTATCAACTCCCCCAAGCTTAGACCTCGCTTGTCCTCAAGTGAAAGCCGATAATGATAAATATGTCCCCATGTTTAGAGGTAGAGGCGTCGTTAAAAACAAAATACGGTCATGAAGGCATCATGATTATTCTCATAACAGCAACATATATAGGTAATGTCATATGATTTCTTATGTTCAAGTAATAATCCATTCACAATGCGGAGTATGAATCATAAACTTTATTGAAAACAAACAAACTATAATCTCAGTCATTGAAGCAATTGCAATTTATCATAACATCAGAAAGAGTCTATGTCAGAGCTTAATAGCAAGTCCACACACTCAACTATCATTTAGTCTTTCATAATTGCTAACACTCACGCGATACTTGTGGTTACGGAGTTTTAATCGGACACAGAGAAAGATAGGGGCTTATAGTTTCGCCTCCCAACCTTTTACCTCAAGGGTAATGTCAACAATAATAACTCATGCCCCTACATCTAATTAGATATATCAATCAGGATCTTTCCAACACGATGTGCTTGCCAAAGGATAAAATGTAAAAAGGAAAGGTGAAGATCACCATGACTCTTGCATAAGGTAGAAGATAATGATAAAAGATAGGCCCTTCGCAGAGGGAAGCAGAGGTTGCCATGCGCTTTTATGGTTGGATGCACAAAATCTTAATGCGAAAGAATGTCACTTTATATTGCCCTTGTGATATGAACCTTTATTATGCAGTCCGTCGCTTTTATTACTTCCACATCACAAGATCGTATAAAGCTTATTTCTCCCACACTAATCAATCATACATATTTGGAGCAATTCTTATTGCTTTGCACCGATGACAACTTACTTGAAGGATCTTACTCAATCCATAGGTAGATTTGGTGGACACTCATGGCAAAACTGGTTTAAGGGTTTTTGGAAGCACAAGTAGTATCTCTACTTAGTGCTGAGAATTTGGCTAGCACGAGGGGGGAAGGCAAGCTCAACATGTTGGGAGATCCATGACAATATACTTTATCTCAGATATAAGAAAACATAACTCATTACGTTGTCTTCATTGTCCAACATCAACTCTTTAGCATGTCATATTTTAATTAGTGCTCACAATCATAAAAGATGTCAATAATAGTATATTTATATGTGAAACCTCTCTTTCCTTATTACTTCCTATTAATTGCAACGATGACCAAAGCTATGTTTGCCAACTCCCAACAACTTTTAATCATCATACTCTTTCTATGTGAAGTCATTACTCTCAACAAGATCAATATGAACTCTTTGTTTCTTTTTATTCTTTTTTATTCTTTTCTTTTATTCACTCAAGATCATGGCAAAATGATCAGGCCCTTAACTCAACACTAATCTTTATTATATAGCTCACGGACTCGATTACATAAAGAGATCATAAAGCAAAACTCAAAACTAGATCATGCCATAAACCTTATTCTACTAGATCAAGATACTACTAATAGGATCGAACTAAGAAAAATGGTAAATATAGGAGATGTGATTGTGATACAATACCGGGGCACCTCCCCCAAGCTTGGCAGTTGCCAAGGGGAGTGCCCATACCCATGTGAGTATATCTCCTTCTTTGTCGGTGAAGATGGTGGAGGTGATGGGTAGTCGCACATCGAGCGTAAGAGGTCCTCCAACTTGTGAATAATGCCCTTGAGTGCAACGATATGCTCCTTCAACAGAATATTTTCACTTGTGAGATACTTGTTTTGAATATGAGCTAACTCAATCATCTTGAAAGCTTCGATTTTAGTTGGGGTGAGAAAGTTGTGATCAAGTTGAAAGGTGTCTTCTTTTGCCGGAGTTTGGTCCTCAGTGGCCTTCTTGATCCCTTTATCCTTGTTGATCTCCATGGGTTCTTCCCTCTTCAGCTCTGTCTTCATTAGCCAAGCATCTTTGTCACCATTGTTGGAGGAGGGGGACGACATGATGCTCTATATCTGTCAGAAAAACAGCTCGAAACAAGAACAGAAGATATTTGCGTGATACGGGAGTCAAAACCTTCGGGAGAATATATAATGAATTTTTACCGACCAAAATACGTATCGTGCAAGAAACCAGAGTCCGGAAGGCACACGAGGTGCCCACGAGGTAGGGGGCGCGCCCTCCACCCTCGTGGAGCCCTCGTGTCCTTCCCGGATTGCTACTTATTTTCTATTTTTCTAAATATTCCAAAACGGAGAAATATTGCCTTAAAAATTGTTTTGGAGTCGGTTTGCTTACCGTACCACATACCTATTCCTTTTTGGAGTCTGAAACGTTCCGGAAAGTATCCCTTATGTATTCCTCGGGGTTACGATTTCAATAACATTGGTTTCAACATTTATATGATTACCTGAGATATAGTGTTTGATTCTTTGACCGTTTACCACCTTCGGATTTGTGCCTTCAAAGTTGTTGATTTTTATGGCACCGGAACGATAGACCTCCTCGATAACGTAGGGTCCTTCCCATTTGGAGAGAAGCTTTCCTACAAAAAATCTTAAACGAGAGTTGTATAGCAATACATAATCACCTACATTAAACTCACGCTTTTGTATCCTTTTGTCATGCCATCTTTTAACTTTTTCTTTAAACAACTTGGCATTTTCATAAGATTGGGTTCTCCATTCATCAAGTGAGCTAATATCAAATAACCTCTTCTCACCGGCAAGTTTGAAATCATAGTTGAGCTCTTTAATATCCCAATAAGCCTTATGCTCAAGTTCGAGAGGTAAGTGACATGCTTTTCCATAAACCATTTTATACGGAGACATACACATAGGAATTTTATATGCAGTTCTATATGCCCATAATGCATCATCAAGTTTCTTGGACTAATTCTTTCTAGACCTAGTGACAGTCTTTTGCAAAATTAATTTGAGTTCTCTATTACTCAATTCTACTTGACCACTAGACTGCGGGTGATAAGGGGATGCAATTCTATGATTAACATCATATTTAGCAAGCATTTTACGGAAAGCAATATGAATAAAATGTGAACCACCATTAGTCATTAAATATTTAGGGACTCCAAACCTCGGAAAAATAACTTCTTTAAGCATTTTAATAGAAGTGTTATGATCAGCACTACTAGTTGGAATAGCTTCTACCCACTTAGTAACTTAATCAACAACAACTAAAATAGGTGTATATCCATTAGAGGCTGGAAAAGGTCCCATATAATCAAAGCCCCAAACGTCAAATGGTTCAATAACAAGTGAATAGTTCATAGGCATTTCTTGACGTCTAATAATATTACCAATTCTTTGACATTCATCACAAGACAAGACAAACTTACGGGCATCCTTGAAGAGAGTAGGCCAATAAAAACCGGATTGCAATACCTTATGTGCACTTCTATCTCCAGCGTGGTGTCCTCCATAAGCTTCGGAGTGACACTTGCTGTAACGCCCCGGATTCGATGCGCCAGGTGTCATCCAGTTGTTCGCCATTGTTGCCATGTCATTTGCTTGCGTGTTGCATTTTGCCATGTCATCATCTGCATTTCATCTGCATGTTTTTCAAAACTTGCATTCGTTCGGGTTCCGCCGGCTCTCTCCGTTGTCCGTTCTGAGCCCGACCACACTTGCACGCGCCTGCGGCACCTCCGAAATATTATTTTATAAGTGACATAAAAATGATCTCTGAATGGGATGAAAGTTGGCGTGCGGTCTTATTATAGTGTAGACAGGCCGCCTGCCAAATTTCGTCGCATTCGGAGTTCGTTTGACTGCCCAACCGTTAAATATATAACCGCGATATAGCCGGTATAGACGTTGGACGTTTTCGGTATCCGGAAACAGTTGCCGGGCTGCTATTCTTTTCTCTCCTCTCAGCCCAACTCGTCTACACAGCCCACGAGGCCCAACTACCTACCTCCTTTGCTCCGGAGCGTCCGATGGCGATTGAACGGCTCCGAAACGGAGCAAAACCCCTAACCCTAGCCCCCTTTCTATATATAGACGCCTCCCCTACCATTTTTGGCCTCCTACCTACCCCCACCTCATTTTCCGCAGTCAGCCGCCGCCTCCATCCTCGTTTTCAGCGCCGGCGCACTCCCCCCCGCCGCCACTTGGCACCGTCCAACGGTCCAGCGCCACCGTCCCCGCCGCCTTGGAGCCAACCAGGGGCGGCCACGTGCCCCCAGACTCTCTCCGCGGCTGCGCCGCCAGCACGCCGAGCCCGCCCGAGCATAGCAGGTCCGGCGCCTCGCGTGCCCTTCGCTCCTTCCGCGCGCCCGAGCACCCCGCCTCCGGCCGCCCGGCCGCCCTCCGCCGAGCCGCGGCGCCGGTGCCGTGCGCCGCCCAGCGTTCGCTTCCTCGTTGCCCAGCCACCGCCACCAGGCGCTCAGCCGCCGCCTCACGCCCGTCACAGGCCTCGTCGTTCGCGCCAAACCCGACCTCGCGGCGTCCGCCGCGGCCGGATCCGGCCTGGCCCCTCCTTCGGCGAGCTTCCCCGACCTCCTCCATCTGTCCCCCTCGCCTCCGGTCACTCTCCGGCGACCCCATCCCGTCGAACCTCGAACCGCGTACAACCCTAGATCTGGATCTGGGCGAGGTGATTTTCCACTAAGTCCCGAAAATATTGCATTATGGTGCCATTTTCATCGCATCATAACTTGTTGCCTACTGCTCCGTTTTGTGCGTGTGATATATCACAATGTTCATCATGAGATGCTCTTCATTGTGTTCCTTTGGGTCATGTTCATTTTAGTTCATCCTGATACCCTAATCATCCTTGCAAGAGTGATATATAATGTTATATGCTGTAGTTTATCATAACATGCCCATTTGTCATTTTTGCATCTTTTTGTGTGATTTTATTTAGAGCATAAAGTATACATATGTTATGAGCTACAATATGCAATCTTTGCTGTGGTGCAATCCATTCTTCATGATATGTGATCTGTTTATTGTTACAAGCTTGTGAAGTAGCCTCCGTGATGTTACTGATTTCAGGGACTAAGAATTTTACTGTCTTTGGTTCTGCTGTTATTTTCATGCCATGTATTCATGTTGGTACAGTGAGATCCGTGCCTCTTTTGAGTATGTTCAGTAAGGATGTTTCGGACATATGGTTATGCTCTATCAAACCATGCCCCTGTTTGCATTAATGGAGTGCTCTAGCATGTATTAATCTTACTCTACTTTTCCTATAAAATATTCCTGGCAGATTGTTTACATGTTAATCAATTTTGACATGGTTGTTGTTAGTAATCTAAGGATGCTGTGAACTTGATATTGCCATGCTTAGCTTCATGAACATGCCCTCTTTCTGATTCTGTGCTTATCTTATCATGCAGTGTCTTGTGTTGAGTGAATCGAGCTTGCAAAGTTGCCTTCATGCTGTTGTTTTTGCCAAGTCTGAATCTGTAACGAAACTTGCTATGTTTAAATGGATGCCATCATATCTTCTGTGCTTCTTGGCTCATGATCAGTAAGGGACTTTTGTTAAATGCAATTAGTAGGTTCATTCAATGCCTTTGTTTGCCTTTACAATTTCCTGTAACATGTTGTTTACTAGCTCTAAACATTGCAACCTGATGTTATTTCTTCCATGTCCAGTGATTTCTCCAAGTCTGTGAACCTGTTATTATTTGCAATCTTGCCATGTCTTTTTGAGAATGTTCTAGTAGATTCTGGAGATGGCTCAATTTCATGTTTTGTTATGATTTACCAGTACATCATGTCCATGCCTTTTTTTCTGTGTTGAGCTCATGTAGCATGTTGTTTTGATGTTTGCTATATGCCTAGTTGCTGTTTTGGACAGCTTGTCCTTTTAACTTGTATAGAGTGTATGTGTTGAACCGTTGCTCCGTTTTGAGTGTGCTTTATATGAAACTTGCTTAGTTTTGCATGTAGTTTCATGTTATCATGTTGCATCCTTGTTTTGAGAGTGTTTGCTTGATGTTTGAATGCATTTTGCATCAATGCCATGTTTAACTTGTTTTGCTCATATCTTCTAGGCCGTAGCTCCGAATTAAATGAACTTTATATGTAAATTGACTAGAATCTCGTGTAGATCATCTTGGTGCATCTTAAATTGTTGTTCAACAACTTGAACATAAGGTTTATTCAGTTCTGGACCAATTTCTAAATTTGCATATGAGGACTTACCGGAATTGTTATATGTTGTTTACGACCTCATTTAAACATGCTTTGATGTGTTGCTCTTGTATGCATCATCTCTTGCCATGAGTAGCTTCATGTACCCTGCATCATACTTGGTTGAGCGTCACGCCTTGTTCATGTGTGGTGTGTTTACCATGTTGTGTGCTTCTCCCGATAGTTCCCGTTTCGTTGCGATCGTGAGGATTCGTTCGTCTACGCTTGGTTCGTCTTCGTGGCTTCATCTTCTTCATGGACTCGTTCTTCTTCCTAGCGGGATTTCAGGCAAGATGACCGTCACCTTGGATCTCATTACTATCATTGCTATGCTAGTTGCTTCGTTCTATCGCTATGCTGCGTTACCTACCACTTGCTTATCAAGCCTCCCAAATTGCCATGAACCCCTAACCTTTGTCACCCTTCCTAGCAAACCGTTGTTTGGCTATGTTACCGCGTTTGCTCAGCCCCTCTTATAGCGTTTCTAGTTGCAGGTGAAGTTGAAGATTGCTCCATGTTGGATTATGTTTATGTTCGGATATCACAATATCTCTTATATTATTAATGCATCTATATACTTGGTAAAGGGTGGGAGGCTCGGCCTTATGCCTGGTGTTTTATTCCACTGTTGCTGCCCTAGTTTTCCGTCATATCGGTATTACGTTCCCGGATTTTGCGTCCCTAGCGCGGTTGGGTGATTTATGGGGCCCCCTTGACAGTTCGCTTTGAATAAAACTCCTCCAGCAAGGCCCAACCTTGGTTTTACATTTGCCTCACCTAGCCTTTTTGGTACCTGTACGCTTCGCTTATCCGGTGTGTCCTAAGAACGAGATACGTGCGACCCCTATTGGGATTGTCGACACATCGGGCGGCTTTGTTGGTCTTGTTTTACCATTGGTGAAATGTCTTGTAACCGGGATTCCGAGACTGATCGGGTCTTCCCGGGAGAAGGAATATCCTTCGTTGATCGTGAGAGCTTATCATGGGCTAAGTTGGGACACCCCTGCAGGGTTTGAACTTTCGAAAGCCGTGCCCGCGGTTATGTGGCAGATGGGAATTTGTTGATATCCGGTTGTAGTAAACTTGAAGTAAACTCTTCTAAAATACACCAACCGTGTGTGTAACCGTGATCGTCCCTTTTCGGGGTTGTTCGAGAGGAGAACACGGTTTTTGGGTTATGTTTGACGTAAGTAGGAGTTCGGGATCACTTCTTGATCATTACTAGTTGACGACCGTTTGCTAAGCTCCTCTTCTCGCTCTTGTTCCGTAAGGTAGCCACCATACATGCTTAGTCACTGCTGCAACCTCACAACTTTACCCCTTCCTTACCCATTAAGCTTTGCTAGTCTTGATACCCATGGTAATGGGATTGTTGAGTCCTCGTGGCTCACAGATTACTACATCAATAGTTGCAGGTACAGGTTTTGCGATGATCTTGACGCGAGAGCGATGTTTACTGGTTTTGGAGTTCCTCTTCCTCTTCGTCGATCTTGGGCTAGGTTCCTGGTCGGCAGCCCAGGCTAGCAGGGTGGATGTCGTTTGAGTTTCTGTTTATGTTTCATCCGTAGGTTATATTGATCTTGTATATGGTGTATCATTGTATTCATGTGACATTGTATGTTTTGGTTGCATCCCCCACTACTATGTAATGTTGATGGAATGATATCCACCTTGCAAAAGCGTCTTCAAGACGCGCTTCTATCCTTGGTGGGATCTTCGAGTTCCTTTAGGATAGGGTTGCATCTTGGGCGTGACACTTGCGTAGGATCTGCTCCTGTTCATGCTCAGGTACACAACGTCTAATAACACCATCTACTCCTTCTTTATAAAGATGTGGGTCATCCCAAAAGTAATGTCTCAAATCATAGAAAAACCTTTTCTTTTGTTGGTATGTGAAACTAGGTGGTATAAATTTAGCAACAATGTAATTAGCATAATCAGCATACCATGGGGTACTATGAGAATGTAACGCCCTCGATGCGGCTATATCTCCCATGTGTCGAAGCACGACTTAGAGGCATAATCGCATTGAAAGCAATGTCGCAAGTGAGGTAATCTTCACACAACCCATGTAATACATAAGGGAAAGAGATACATAGTTGGCTTACAATGCCACTTCACACAATACATAAATAAACATCCATCATTCAGATTACACTCAAGGTCCGACTACGGAACCAAAATAAAAGAAGATACCCCAAATGCTACACAGATCCTCGATCGTGCTAACTGGGCTCCACTACCGATCATCGGGAAAAGACACATAGTAACGACCACGTTCCTCTCGAACTCCCACTTGAGCTCGGTTGCGTCACCTGCACTGGCATCGTCGGCACCTGCAACTGTTTTGGTAGAATCTGTGAGTCACGGGGACTCAGCAATCTCACACCCGCGAGATCAAGACTATTTAAGCTTATAGGAAGGACAGAGTTGTGAGGTGAAGCTGCAGGAAGCGACTAGCATATAGGGTGGCTACATTCGCAAAAGAGAGCGAGAAGAGAAGCAAGGCACGGTCGTGAAACTGGTAGAGATCAAGAAGTGATCCTGAACTACTTACGCCAAACATAACTCCAACACCGTGTTCAATTCCCGGACTCTGCCGAGAAGAGACCATCACGGTTACACACGCGGTTGATGTGTATTTTAATTAAGGTCAACTTCGGGTTTTCTACAACCGGACATTAACAAATTCCCATCTGCCTCATAACCATGGGCACGGCTTTGAAAGATAATACCTGCAGGGTGTCCCAACTTAGCCCATTATAAGCTCTCACGGTCAACGAAGGATATTCCTTCTACCGGAAGACCCGATCGATCTCGAATCCCGGACTACAAGACATTTCAACAAAGAATAAAACAAGACCAGCAAGAAGTCACCGAATGTGCCGACAAATCCCGATAGGAGCTGCACATATCTCGTTCTCGTGGCACACCGGATTGTCCAAGCTTCCGATAGGCCATCTCAGAGTCGCCCCTGATGGCCACCGGCGGCTGACAGGTTGGACCAGCACTCAGAGGAGAACTGGCCCGGGGGTTAAAATAAAGATGACCCTCGGGCTCGCGAAAACCCGGGGGAAAAAGGCTTAGGTGGCAAATGGTAAAACCAAAGTTGGGCCTTGCTGGAGGAGTCTTATTCAAAGCGAACTGTCAAGGGGGTCCCATAAATCACCCAACCGTGTAAGGAACGCGAAATCAAGGAACATAACACCGGTATGACGGGAACTAGGGTGGCAAGAGTGGAACAAAACACTGTGCATAAGGCCGAGCCTTCCACCCTTTACCAAGTATATAGATGCATTAATTATAGCAGATATATTGTGATATCCCCAACAAGTAAACATGTTCCAACAAGGAACAACATCTCCATGTTCCAATAAGGAACAAACTTCATCTTCACCGCAACTAGCAACGCTATAAGAGGGCCGAGCAAAGCGGTAACATAGCCAATCAACGGTTTGCTAGGAAAGGATGGTTAGAGGTTTGACATGGCAATATGGGTGGCATGATATAGCAAGTTATAGGCATCGTAGCATAGGCATAGCAAAAGAGCGAGCAACTAGCATAGCAAAGATAGAAGTGATTTCGAGGGTACGGTCATCTTGCTCGCAAGGTTCTCGTGAGTTGTCGAAAGCTTGATCCTCGTAAGCGTTCTCAACAGGTTCCTCGTTCACGTACTCGTCTCCCGGCTCTACCCAAAGCAAGAACACAAACAAAGGAACCACAATAAATCACGGTGCAATGCACAAGCAACATGATGCAAAACGTGACATGATATGCGAGATGTGATATGCAATGCGTATGCGTATGCGTGCTCCGGAAGGAAATGATGAACCAGGCATCAACCTGGCAAACCAAGTATGCCGCTGGAAAGATGAGATGATTTCGGTTGAAATCGATATAAAGATCACCAAAATCGGATGCACGGTTTGCAAATGACAAGCAAAACAAGAATGGCACAAATCTGCCATTAACAGCATGATGCCACTTAGCAAGCAACAAGAAATTAAGCTACTGCACCCAAGCGTATCAACAAAGCATATGGCAGTGATCCACTCAAGATGCTTGACAAAAGATGAACACTGAGCTACAGCTAAATCACATCATAACAGGTTCAAACAGGCATGGCAAAAGTGCAAAATATATCAGCTTCACAGACAGGGAAATTACTGAACATGGCAAAATCAGCATCAGGAAGCAATGTTCAGAGCAATGAAATAGCATGCTACAGGAACTTATAATAGCAAACCAAGGCATGGCATGAATCTACTCAAAGCATAGAACAGAAGTCCCTTACTGACCATAAGCCAAAAAGGATGAGAAAATATAATAACACCCATGTCAATATAGCAAGTTTCGTTAACAGATTCAGCAACAGGGCACGACAAAAACATATAACAAGTAGGCATGTTTAAGAGCTTAATGCACTCACTCAAGAGCATCTCATGATAAACTAAGCATACATACATGAAGAAGACATGGCATAGAAGATATACATGACAAGAACAACATCATAGCATACACGGATCAACTACAACAACCTTGGCAAAATTGAATAACATGTAAACAATCTGCCAGGAAACATTTTATAGCAAAAGTAGAGCTCGATTGACTCAAGCTATGACACTCCATAATTGCAAACAAAGGCATGGATGGATAGATCATAACCATATGTCCAAAACATCATTACTGAAGTATCTCAAAATATGCATGGATATCTGGGTAGCATCAAGTTAACATGGCATAAAAATATCAGCAAAACAGGGGCTGAAATCAGCAACATCATGAAGCCTAGTTTGCATGCTTGTGCTAGTCACCACAGAGATCACAAAAATACATGGCATACACCCCTGGAAATATGGCATGGCATATTACAAAACACATGTAGGACTCAACTTCATAGGATGCACACATCAATCATGGCAAAAATGACAAAAGTGCATGTTCTGTTAAGAAACAGAAACTAACATCACATAGCCCTCTTCTAACAGCATTTCTGGCATCAAGATAAGCTCAAATGAAAATGATGAAATGAGAAGAAATGGTCTACTCTTCGAGGCGAACATTTCGACATATTACACGCACGAAACGGAGCTACGGGTACAGAGTTATGATGCGTTTAAGATGCAACAAAATACTGCAGAATAATGACTTAGAGGGAATCGGGGCTCGGGGGGAAAGTCAACCGAGGGCTGCGCGCGAACCGAGGCGAGGTCGGGCTCGCCGGAGAGACGCCGGAGAGGAGGAAGGAGAGGCCGGGGCGGAGATGGGGCGCCGGATCCGGTCGCGAGGCCGCCGGATCTGGCCGGAGGGCGGCGCGGCCGGGCGCGGGACACGCGGCGGGATGGCGCGGCGGCGGCGGAGCGCTGCCGGCGCGGGCGGCGGTGAGGACCGGTGGCGGCGGCGGGCGCGCTGCTGGCGGCGGGGTGAGGGCGAGGGCGCGGAGGCGGCAGGGAGGGCGGGCCACGGGCGCGGGTTCGCTGGGAGCCGGGCGGCGATGTGGGCGCTGGTCGCCCACGTGGCGGCTCGGTTGGCTGCGCGGCAGCGGACGCGCCCGTCCGATCCGGGCGTGTCCGTGGCGCGGAGGGATTTCGCCTAGGGTTTGCGGTTTGGAGGGGGAGATGCATATTTATAGGTAGAAGGAGCTAGGAAGCTCCAAATGGAGTGTAGTTTTCGCCCACACGATCGTGATCCGACGACGGAGAGCATGGAAGTGACTTAGATGGGTTATTGGGCTGTTTTTAAAGGGTGTTGAGCTGCAACTTAAAAGAGGCCTTTGCGAGAGTGCGGTTAACCGTTGGAGTACCAAACGAGCTCCAAATGACCTGAAACTTGACAGGTGGTCTACCGGTGGTATACCAAGGCCACTTGACAAACCTCGGTCCATTCCGAGAAAGTTTAGTACCGCTCACGGAAAAACGTAAAAGGGGACACCGGGGGACATAGGAGTGCCGGGTTGCAAAACGGACAACGGGGAAAATGCTCGGAATCATGAGACGAACATGTATGCAAATGCGATGCACATGATGACATGATATGAGATATGAGATGCATGACATGGACAAAATGCAAAATGAAGAAAACCCAACCACGGAGGAATATCATATCACAATGCCGAAAATGGCAAGAGTTGGAGTTACAAATATGGAAAGTTACATCCGGGTGTTACAACACTCCACCACTACAAGAGGATCTCGTCCGAGATCTAGGACTGAAAGAACTCCGGATATTCGAACGGAGGTGATCCTCACGCTCGATTGGCTTCTCGGTCGGAATGTTGTGACCACTTCACTTTCAGGAATTTGATTGACTTGTTGCGAATCTTGCGCTCGGTTTCTTCAAGAATAGCAACGGGGTGCTCATGATAAGAGAGATCTTCTTGAATGTCAATCTCTTCGAAGTTGATAGTGCGCTCAGGAGTCTTGAAGCACTTGCGAAGCTGTGACACGTGAAACACGTCGTGCACATTTGCAAAGTTGGATGGAAGCTCAAGTTGATAGGCGAGATCGCCTCTTTTGCCAATGATCTTGAAAGGACCCACGTATCTAGGGGCAAGCTTCCCTTTGATACCGAAGAGACGAGTGCCTTTCATTGGAGAGACGCGGAGGTAGACATGGTCTCCGATTTCAAAAGCCACATCACGGTGCTTGTCATCATAATAGCTCTTCGGGCGCGATTGCGCGGCTTTGAGATTCTCACGAATGACTTTGCACATTTCTTCGGCTTCTGTGATCAAGTCGTTGCCAAGAAGTTGGCGTTCACCTGTCTCGGACCAATTGAGAGGAGTACGACACTTTCTGCCATAGAGAATTTCGAATGGGGCTTTGCCCGAACTCGCTTGGAAGCTGTTGTTGTAGGAGAACTCGGCATATGGAAGACAATCTTCCCACTTCATATCGATGGAAATGACACAAGCCCTGAGCATATCTTCGAGGATTTGATTGACTCGCTCGACTTGGCCACTTGTTTGAGGATGGAAAGCTGTGTTGAAACGAATGTTGGTGCCCATGGCCTTCTGTAAAGAATCCCAAAACTTGGAGGTAAAGATGCTCCCACGGTCTGAAGAGATCAATTGTGGAATGCCGTGCAAGGAGACAATTTCGGAGGTGTATAGCTCGCCAACCGAGCTGCTGTGATAGATTCTTTGATAGGAAGAAAATGAGCCACTTTAGTAAGCTTGTCAATGACAACGAAGATAGCATCATTTCCACGCTTGGACTTTGGAAATCCGATCCACGAAGTCCATTTCGATATGATCAAACTTCCATTCTGGAATAGCAAGAGGTTGGAGGAGACCAGCTGGTCGTTGGTGTTCTGCTTTCACTCTTCTGCAGACATCACACTCATTCACGAATTGAGCAATTTCTCGCTTCATTCGAGTCCACCAATATGACTGCTTGAGGTCATGGTACATCTTCGTACTTCCGGGATGAATGGATAGAAGTGAATTGTGTGCCTGCTCATAATGACTTTACGTAGATCACCCTTTGGAACCACAATCCGGTCCTCAAAGAAAAGAGTATCTTTGTCATCAATGTGGAAGCACTTGTACTTGGAAATGTCCTTGTCAATACCACGTTTCACCTTTTTCACCA
Source organism: Aegilops bicornis (assembly GCA_021605145.1). NCBI lineage: Eukaryota > Viridiplantae > Streptophyta > Magnoliopsida > Poales > Poaceae > Aegilops > Aegilops bicornis. Next base: position 550,290,383 of record CM038672.1, on the reverse strand, counting down.
TGGTATCCAGGAGTTGAGCCTCACGAATTTGGTCTTCCAAAGTAGGAGAGACTATGAGGTTGGCAAGAAAGTCTTGAGGAACAACTTGAAGATTCAGCTTGCGGAAAACTTCACAGAGATCCGGTTGGAAGGGCTTGAGGATTAAACTGTTGCGATAAGCCTTCCTGCTCAAAGCATCTGCGATGACATTGGCCTTGCCGGAGTATATTCAATACTTGGGTTGTACTCTTGAATCATTTCGACCCATCGAGTTTGCACGAGGTTGAGGTTGGGTTGAGTGAAGATATACTTGAGGCTCTTGTGATCGATGAAAATGTCCACTTTCCTTCCCAACAAGAGATGTCTCCATGTTATCAATGCATGGACAATCGCCGCCAACTCAAGATCGTGAGTGGGGTAGTTCTTTTCGCTTGGGCTTCGGTGACGAGAGGTATAGGCCACAACTCTCTTCTCTTGCATTAACACAGCACCGAGACCTTGAAGAGAAGCATCACAGAAAACTTCGAATGGCTTGGATTCATCAGGAGGAGTCAAGACATGAGCTGTGACGAGTTTCTCTTTGAGAGTATTGAAAGCAACGTCACACTCAGGAGACCAGACATACTTCACATGCTTACGGAGGAGGTTGGAAAGAGGCTTTGCAATCTTGGAGAAGTTCTCAACGAATCTTCGCAATAGCTTGCAAGACCAAGAAAATCATGGAGCTGCTTGACATTCTGAGGAGGTTCCCAATTCACAACTGCGGACACCTTCTCGGGGTTAACAGCGATGCCCTTGGCGGAGATGATATGACCAAGGTAAAGAACTTCATCAAGCCAAAATTCACATTTACAAAACTTCGCATAGAATTGATACTCTCTGAGCTTGTCGAGCACCAATCGCAAATGTTTGGCATGATCCTTCTTATTCTTGGAGAAGACCAAAATATCATCAAGATAGACCAAGACGAATTCATTGGTGTAGGGGTTGAAGATGAAGTTCATCATTCGAGAGAATGTTGGAGGAGCATTGACAAGGCCGAAAGACATGACAGTATATTCATAAGAACCAAAGCTTGTTCGAATGCTTGTCTTGGGAATATCTTGTTCACGAATGCGAATTTGATGATAACCCATACGAAGGTCAAGCTTGGAGAACACTTTAGCACCTTTGAGTTGCTCGAAAAGCTCATTGATGTTGGGAAGTGGATACTTGTTCTTGATAGTCTTCTTATTCAATGGACGGTAATCGACGCAAAAGTCGGTCCGTGCCATCCTTCTTCGGACAAAAGAACACCACAACCCCAAGGAGATGAACTCGGTCTGATCAAACCCAGACGCTCTTGTTCATCGAGCTGCTTCTTCAATTCCTTCAGCTCATTAGGTCCAAGCTTGTATGGACGCTTGCAAACGGGTTCAGTGCCAGGCTCAAGATCGATAACGAACTCTAGTAGCCGGTGAGGAGGCATTCCTGGAAGCTCTTCTGGAAAGACATCTTGGTACTCACAAACGACTGGAATCTGAGAGATAGCGTCCAATTCGCCCTTCTCATTGAGAGAAAACAACTGAATGGTTTCATCACGAGCGGCATAGATGATCACATCGTCAGAAGAGTGAGTCAATTGAATTTCCCTGGCAGCACAATCAAGCTGAGCTTTGTGCTGAGAAAGACAGTCCATCCCAAGAATAAGATCAATATCCGAGTCACCAAGAACAATTGGTTTAGCCAGAAATCTATAGTCGCCCATCTTGATAGAAACATCCGGAACCATGTAGCTCGCGTTCATGCATTTACCCGGAGAGACAACTGCTAATGGTCTAGGCAAAACTTGGAAAGACAACTCATGCTTAGATGCAAAAGGTTTTGAGATGAAACTAAGCGATGCACCAGTGTCAAAAAGAACTTTTGCAGGAATATCATTAACTGGAAGATTACCCATTATCACATCAGAAGAATCCTCTGCATGCACTGCATTCATCATGTTGACCTTGGCATGCTTTGGATTATGCTTGACCACTGCATTGCTGGAAGATTTCATAGGAGGAGGAAGCGAAGGCGCCTTTGGTTGAAGCATTTGTTCGCATAGTGACCTTTCACGACATTTGTTGCAAGTCACCTCCGAGAGCGGACAATTGGTAAGGAGCATTTGACCTTGGAGCTTGAGAATTAGACTTGTTCTCGATAGCCTTTGGGTTGGGTGGGTGGGAAGATCCACGACCACCTGAGTTCTTCTGGCGATAAGGCCGACGGAACGGAGGAGGAGGAAGATAGAACTTCACGCTTAGCTGCCGCTTGAGAGGAAGAAGAAGACTGAATCGCATCCTCGATTCTTTTCTTAGAAGCCTCACATTTGAGCTGGGCAGCTTCTTGCTTGATGCCATGTTGTAGAATTCATCATACTTATCTGGCTCAAAAAGCACAAGAGCTAATTGCAGATCTTCTCTCGAGACCACCTCTGAATTGATAGATCATACTCTTTTCATCGAGGACGCCTTGCTTAGCAAAGCGAGCGAAGTTTCTCGAACTGGATATTGTATTGATAGACAGACATGTTGCCTTGCTTGAGATTGCGGAACTCCTCACGCTTGCTCTCAACAACACTTTTCGGAATGTGGTGAGCTCTGAAGTCTCTACGGAACTCGTCCCAGGTAATGACACGACCTCCTCTGGAATCTTTGTATTGCTGGAACCACTCAGCAGCTTGGTCCTTGAGTTGAAACGAACCAAACTTGACAAAGTCCTCAGGTCTGACATTGCTACATTCAAAATGTTTGCAGATGTCCACAAGCCAATCGTCGGCGTCTGTGGCCTCGGCTACGTAAACCGAAAGACTTCGGCTGATTAGCGAGGAACCGATTGAGGGTAGCAAAGTGCGGCTGGTTGTTTCCTTGACCTTGATTGCCTTGATTGCCTTGCCCTTGAGTACGCTCTTGCAAGAGTTGCAAAATCATCTGAGCATTGGTATTGGTGGCTGCCATGATAGCTTGCCATGCCTCCGAAGGCGGAGGTGGAGGTGGAGGGTTCTGATCGATTCTCATCATTGCGATCCGGATTCAGACGTTGGCGGAGCCATCCTGAAGAGAGTGACATCCATTAGCACTTGATAGACAGATAGACAAGTTGAATCAACGGATAGAAATTGCAACATATAGTCTTCACAATAAACATTCGAACAAGGATGAACGAATGAATTCCAAAAGCTAACATCACACGTCCATTAAGGTGAGAAGCCACTTAGATAAAGGTATGGAATCATCATCTGCCTTTGAAACAACTCGAATAACACAACTGAAAACAAAACAAAGATTGGCTTCTAGAATAAGCGGAACAAACACATGATAGAGATTTACGCCCAAAGTGTTCGTGGTGGGGCCCACACGGGCACGACGCATACCGGACGTCACGAATGACAAACAAGACGCCCCGAATCAGCATAGCCAAGGATTCTTTAAGACGCCTCGCGACCAATCAGAATCGACCGTGGATGGGCGGACCACTAAACGTTGGACCCCAATCTCAAATCATACATCCGTCGGAAAGATATCCTATAAGCTACTAGAATTCCCACCTATAAACTCCGAAACTTTACGGTTATGCAATCTGGTGTTGGGGATACAGGGACACAAAATATATCACCCAAACTAACAATACCTAGATCCAAATTGTATCCATCCGTCAACACATAACCAAGAAACCTTCGAAATCGTGGTACCTCGACCTTGAAAAGCATCCGTTATAGGAGTCATGGCAATACTCGAGCTCGCTTGATCGGGTTATCGGGGTTATCTCACCAACAAGCGTACAAAGGAGATTTCGATGTCGGCAAAGCTCGGGTATTCCAGAACTGCAACGATAAAATTGTGACGACAACACCTCGGAGCTCAACTCCCCGGGACACTGCCACAACCCCTAAATGTCAGGAGGCACCAAGAACAATGTTCTCGTCACAAAATCATCGGAACGATCCCAAGATACCCGCGTGATCCTAAAAAATTTTTAGTGAAATTTGAGGAGAGGAGAGCCAAAACTTCTACGTTAGGAGACCTCACCAGAACGACGAAGGGACTGGGGAGTAAAAATAATCCTACTCTCCGATATATATAATCCTAAGACTCAAAACATTTTCCGTTCTAGACTCAACAACGCCAGCAAACAATCAAGCATGGGCTCCTAAGTCGGGGATGGCTCTGATTACCAACTTGTAACGCCCTCGATGCGGCTATATCTCCCATGTGTCGAAGCACGACTTAGAGGCATAACCGCATTGAAAGCAATGTCGCAAGTGAGGTAATCTTCACACAACCCATGTAATACATAAGGGAAAGAGATACATAGTTGGCTTACAGTCGCCACTTCACACAATACATAAATAAACATCCATCATTCAGATTACACTCAAGGTCCGACTACGGAAAAAAAATAAAAGAAGATACCCCAAATGCTACACAGATCCCCGATCGTCCCAACTGGACTCCACTACTGATCATCAGGAAAAGACACATAGTAACGACCACGTTCCTCATCGAACTCCCACTTGAGCTCGGTTGCGTCACCTGCACTGGCATCGTCGGCACCTGCAACTGTTTTGGTAGAATCTATGAGTCACGGGGACTCAGCAATCTCACACCCGCGAGATCAAGACTATTTAAGCTTATAGGAAGGACAGAGTTGTGAGGTGGAGCTGCAGCAAGCGACTAGCATATAGGGTGGCTACATTCGCAAAAGAGAGCGAGAAGAGAAGCAAGGCACGGTCGTGAAACTAGTAGCGATCAAGAAGTGATCTGAACTACTTACGCCAAAACATAACTCCAACACCGTGTTCAATTCCCGGACTCACGAGAAGAGACCATCACGGTTACACCTTGATTGATGTGTATTTTAATTAAGGTCAACTTCGGGTTTTCTACAACCGGACATTAAAAAATTCCCATCTGCCTCATAACCGCGGGCACGGCTTTCGAAAGATAATAGCCTGCAAGGGTGTCCCAACTTAGCCCATTATAAGCTCTCACGGTCAACGAAGGATATTCCTTCTACCGGGAAGACCCGATCGATCTGGGAATCCGGACTACAAGACATTTCGACAAAGCAATAAAACAAGACCAGCAAAGCCGCCCGAATGTGCCGACAAATCCCGATAGGAGCTGCACATATCTCGTTCTCGTGGCACACCGGATTGTCCAAGCTTCCGATAGGCCATCTCGAGTTGCCTCGATGGCCACCGGCGGTGACAGTTGGACCAAAGACTCAGAGGAGAACTGGCCGGGGTTAAAATAAAGATGACCCTCGGGCTCATGAAAACCGGGGGAAAAAGGCTTAGGTGGCAAATGGTAAAACCAAAGTTGGGCCTTGCTGGAGGAATCTTATTCAAAGCGAACTGTCAAGGGGGTCCCATAAATCACCCAACTGTGTAAGGAACGCGAAATCAAGGAACATAACACCGGTATGATGGGAACTAGGGTGGCAAGAGTGGAACAAAACACCAGGCATAAGGCCGAGCCTTCCACCCTTTACCAAGTATATAGATGCATTAATTATAGCAGATATATTGTGATATCCCCAACAAGTAAACATGTTCCAACAAGGAACAACATCTCCATGTTCCAATAAGGAACAAACTTCATCTTCACCGCAACTAGCAACGCTATAAGAGGGCCGAGCAAAGCGGTAACATAGCCAATCAACGGTTTGCTAGGAAAGGATGGTTAGAGGTTTGACATGGCAATATGGGTGGCATGATATAGAAAGTGATAGGCACCGTAGCATAGGCATAGCAAAAGAGCGAGCAACTAGCATAGCAAAGATAGAAGTGATTTCGAGTGCGGTCATCTTGCGCAAAGGTTCTCAGAGTTGTCGAAAGCTTGATCCTCGTAAGCGTTCTCAACAGGTTCCTCGTTCACGTACTCGTCTCCCGGCTCTACCCACAGCAAGAACACAAACAAAGGAACCACAATAAATCACGGTGCAATGCACAAGCAACATGATGCAAAACGTGACATGATATGCGAGATGTGATATGCAATGCGTATGCGTGCTCCGGAAGGAAATGATGAACCAGGCATCAACTTGGCAAACCAGGTATGCCGCTGGAAAGATGAGATGATTTCGGTTGAAATCGATATAAAGATCACCGAAATCGGATGCACGGTTTGCAAATGACAAGCAAAACAAGAATGGCACAAATCTGCCATTAACAGCATGATGCCACTTAGCAAGCAACAAGAAATTAAGCTAATGCACCCAAACGTATCAACAAAGCATATAGAAGTGATCTGCTCAAGATGCTTGACAAAAGATGAACACTGAGCTACGGCTAAATCACATCATAACAGGTTCAAACAAGCATGGAAAAATTGCAAAATATATCAGCTTCACAGACGGGAAATTACTGAACATGGCAAAATCAGCATCAGGAAGCAATGTTCAGAGCAATGAAACATCATGCTACAAGACCTTATAATAGCAAACCAAGGAACGTTATGAATCTACTCAAAGCATAGAACGAAAGTCCCTTACTGACAATAAGCCAAAAGGACCATAAAATAAAATAACACCCATGTCAACATAGCAAGTTTCGTTAACAGATTCAGCAACAGGGCATGACAAATCCAGATAACAAGTAGGCATGTTTAAGAGCTTGATGCACTTACTACAGAGCATCTCATGATAAAATAAGCATACATCCATCAAAAAGACATGGCATAGAAGATATACATGGCAAGAACAACATCATAGCATACACGGATCAACTACAACAACCGTGGCAAAATTGAATAACATGTAAACAATCTGCCAGGAAACATTTTATAGCAAAAGTAGAGCTCGATTGACTCACGCTATGACACTCCATAATTGTAAACAAAGGCATGGATGGATAGAGAATAACCATATGTCCAAAACAACATTACTGAAGTATCTCAAAATATGCATGGATATCTCGGTAGCATCAAGTTAACATGGCATAAAAATATCAGCAAAACAGGGGCTGAAATCAGCAACATCATGAAGCCTAGTTTGCATGCTTGTGCTAGTCACCACAGAGATCACAAAAATACATGGCATACACCCCTGGAAAGATGGCATGGCATATTACAAAACACATGTAGGACTCAACTTCATAGGATGCACACATCAATCATGGCAAAAATGACAAAAGTGCATGTTCTGTTAAGAAACAGAAACTAACATCACATAGCCCTCTTCTAACAGCATTTCTGGCATCAAGATAAGCTCAAATGAAAATGATGAAATGAGAAGAAATGGTCTACTCTTCGAGGCGAACATTTCGACATATTACACGCATTTAAACGGAGCTACGGGTACAGAGTTATGATGCGTTTAAGATGCAACAAAATACTGCAGAATAATGACTTAGAGGGAATCGGGGCTCGGGGAAAGTCAACCGAGGGCTGCGCGCGAACCGAGGCGAGGTCGGGCTCGCCGGAGAGACGCCGGAGAGGAGGAAGGAGAGGCCGGGGCGGAGATGGGGCGCCGGATCCGGTCGCGAGGCCGCCGGATCTGGCCGGAGGGCGGCGGCTCCGGTCGCGGGACACGCGGCGGGATGGCGCGGCTGGCGGGCGGAGCGGCCGGCTGGCGGCGGGCGAGGACCGTGGCGGCGGCGGGCTGCTGGGCGGCGGGGTGAGGGCGAGGGCGCGGAGGCGGCGCGGGAGGGCCGCCACGGCCAGCGGGCCCGCTGGAGCCGGCGGCGATGTGGGCGCGGGTCGCCCACGTGGCGGCCCCTGGTTGGCTGCGGGCGCGGCAGCGGACGCGTCCGGTCCGATCCGGGCGTGTCCGGCGGCGCGGAGGGGATTTCGTCTAGGGTTTGCCCGGATTTGGAGGGGGAGATGCATATTTATAGGTAGAAGGAGCTAGGAAGCTCCAAATGGAGTGTAGTTTTCGCCCACACGATCGTGATCCGACGACGGAGAGCATGGAAGTGACTTAGATGGGTTATTGGGCTGTTTTTAAAGGGTGTTGAGCTGCAACTTAAAAGAGGCCTTTGCGAGAGTGCGGTTAACCGTTGGAGTACCAAACGAGCTCCAAATGACTGAAACTTGACAGTGGTCTACCGGTGGTATACCAAGGCCACTTGACAAACCTCGGTCCATTCCGAGAAAGTTTAGTACCCGCTCACGGAAAAACGTAAAAGGGGACGCCGGGGACATAGGAGTGCCGGATTGCAAAAGCGGACAACGGGAAAATGCTCGGAATCATGAGGCGAACACGTATGCAAATGCGATGCACATGATGACATGATATGAGATATGAGATGCATGACATGGACAACATGCAAAATGAAGAAAACCCAACCAGGAGGGAATATCACATCACAATGCCGAAAATGGCAAGAGTTGGAGTTACAAATATGGAAAGTTACATCCGGGGTGTTACAACACTCCACCACTACAAGAGGATCTCGTCCCGAGATCTAGGACTGAAAGAACTCCGGATATTCGGAACGGAGGTGATCCTCACGCTCCCAGTTGGCTTCTCGGTCGGAATGTTGTGACCACTTCACTTTCAGGAATTTGATTGACTTGTTGCGAATCTTGCGCTCGGTTTCTTCAAGAATAGCAACGGGGTGCTCATGATAAGAGAGATCTTCTTGAATGTCAATCTCTTCGAAGTTGATAGTGCGCTCAGGAGTCTTGAAGCACTTGCGGTTGTGACACGTGAAACACGTCGTGCACATTTGCAAAGTTGGATGGAAGCTCAAGTTGATAGGCGAGATCGCCTCTTTTGCCAATGATCTTGAAAGGACCCACGTATCTAGGGGCAAGCTTCCCTTTGATACCGAAGAGACGAAAGTGCCTTTCATTGGAGAGACGCGGAGGTAGACATGGTCTCCGATTTCAAAAGCCACATCACGGTGCTTGTCATCATAATAGCTCTTCCGGCGCGATTATGCGGCTTTGAGATTCTCACGAATGACTTTGCACATTTCTTCGCTTCGTGATCAAGTCGTTGCCAAGAAGTTGGCGTTCACCTGTCTCGGACCAATTGAGAGGAGTACGACACTTTACGCCATAGAGAATTTCGAATGGGGCTTTGCAGAACTCGCTTGGAAGCTGTTGTTGTAGGAGAACTTCGGCATATGGAAGACAATCTTCCCACTTCATATCGATGGAAATGACACAAGCCCTGAGCATATCTTCGAGGATTTGATTGACTCGCTCGACTTGGCCACTTGTTTGAGGATGGAAAGCTGTGTTGAAACGAATGTTGGTGCCCATGGCCTTCTGTAAAGAATCCCAAAACTTGGAGGTAAAGATGCTCCCACGGTCTGAAGAGATCAATTGTGGAATGCCGTGCAAGGAGACAATTCTGGAGGTGTATAGCTCTGCCAACTGAGCTGCTGTGATAGATTCTTTGATAGGAAGAAAATGAGCCACTTTAGTAAGCTTGTCAATGACAACGAAGATAGCATCATTTCCACGCTTGGACTTTGGAAATCCAGTCCACGAAGTCCATTTCGATATGATCAAACTTCCATTCGGAATAGCAAGAGGTTGGAGGAGACCAGCTGGTCGTTGGTGTTCTGCTTTCACTCTTCTCGCAGACATCACACTCATTCACGAATTGAGCAATTTCGCTTCATTCGAGTCCACCAATATGACCGCTTGAGGTCATGGTACATCTTCGTACTTCCAGGATGAATGGATAGAAGTGAATTGTGTGCCTCGTTCATAATGACTTTACGTAGATCACCCTTTGGAACCACAATCCGGTCCTCAAAGAAAAGAGTATCTTTGTCATCAATGTGGAAGCACTTGTACTTGGAAATGTCCTTGTCAATACCACGTTTCACCTTTTTCACCATGGTATCCGGGAGTTGAGCCTCACGAATTTGGTCTTCCAAAGTAGGAGAGACTATGAGGTTGGCAAGAAAGTCTTGAGGAACAACTTGAAGATTCAGCTTGCGGAAAACTTCACAGAGATCCGGTTGGAAGGGCTTGAGGATTAAACTTTTGCAGTAAGCCTTCCTGCTCAAAGCATCTGCGATGACATTGGCCTTGCCCGGAGTATATTCAATACTTGGGTTGTACTCTTGAATCATTTCGACCCATCGAGTTTGCCTGAGGTTGAGGTTGGGTTGAGTGAAGATATACTTGAGGCTCTTGTGATCGATGAAAATGTCCACTTTCCTTCCCAACAAGAGATGTCTCCATGTTATCAATGCATGGACAATCGCCGCCAACTCAAGATCGTGAGTGGGGTAGTTCTTTCGTTGGGCTTCGGTGACGAGAGGTATAGGCCACAACTCTCTTCTCTTGCATTAACACAGCACCGAGACCTTGAAGAGAAGCATCACGTAAAAACTTGAATGGCTTGGATTCATCAGGAGGAGTCAAGACAGAGCTGTGACGAGTTTCTCTTTGAGAGTATTGAAAGCAACGTCACACTCGGGAGACCGGACATACTTCACATGCTTACGGAGGAGGTTGGAAAGAGGCTTTGCAATCTTGGAGAAGTTCTCAACGAATCTTCGCAATAGCTTGCAAGACCAAGAAAATCATGAGCTGCTTGACATTCCGAGGAGGTTCCCAATTCACAATGCGGACACCTTCTCGGGGTTAATAGCGATGCCCTTGGCGGAGATGATATGACCAAGGTAAAGAACTTCATCAAGCCAAAATTCACATTTACAAAACTTCGCATAGAATTGATACTCTCTGAGCTTGTCGAGCACCAATCGCAAATGTTTGGCATGATCCTTCTTATTCTTGGAGAAGACCAAAATATCATCAAGATAGACCAAGACGAATTCATTGGTGTAGGGGTTGAAGATGAAGTTCATCATTCGAGAGAATGTTGGAGGAGCATTGACAAGGCCGAAAGACATGACAGTATATTCATAAGAACCAAAGCTTGTTCCGAATGCTGTCTTGGGAATATCTTGTTCACGAATGCGAATTTGATGATAACCCATACGAAGGTCAAGCTTGGAGAACACTTTAGCACCTTTGAGTTGCTCGAAAAGCTCATTGATGTTTGGAAGTGGATACTTGTTCTTGATAGTCTTCTTATTCAATGGACGGATGTCGACGCAAAAGTCGGTCCGCGCCATCCTTCTTCTGGACAAAAAGAACACCACAACCCCAAGGAGATGAACTCGGTCCGATCAAACCCAGACGCTCTTGTTCATCGAGCTGCTTCTTCAATTCCTTCAGCTCATTAGGTCCAAGCTTGTATGGACGCTTGCAAACGGGTTCAAAGGTTGGGCTCAAGATCGATAACGAACTCTAGTAGCGGTGAGGAGGCATTCTGGAAGCTCTTACGGAAAGACATCTTGGTACTCACAAACGACTGGAATCGAGAGATAGCGCCCAATTCGCCCTTCTCATTGAGAGAAAACAACTGAATGGTTTCATCACGAAGCGGCATAGATGATCACATCACGTAAGAGTGAGTCAATTGAATTTCCCCGGCAGCACAATCAAGCTGAGCTTTGTGCTGAGAAAGACGATCCATCCCAAGAATAAGATCAATATCCGAGTCACCAAGAACAATTGGTTTAGCCAGAATCTATAGTCGCCCATCTTGATAGAAACATCCGGAACCATGTAGCTTGCGTTCATGCATTTACCCGGAGAGACAACTGCTAATGGTCTAGGCAAAACTTGGAAAGACAACTCATGCTTAGATGCAAAAGGTTTTGAGATGAAACTAAGCGATGCACCAGTGTCAAAAAGAACTTTTGCAGGAATATCATTAACTGGAAGATTACCCATTATCACATCAGAAGAATCCTCTGCATGCACTGCATTCATCATGTTGACCTTGGCATGCTTTGGATTATGCTTGACCACTGCATTGCTGGAAGATTTCATAGGAGGAGGAGGCGAAGGCGCCTTTGGTTGAAGCATTTGTTCGCATAGTGACCTTTCTGCTGACATTTGTTGCAAGTCACCTCTGAGAGCGGACAGTGGTAAGGAGCATTTGACCTTGGAGCTTGAGAATTAGACTTGTTCTGATAGCACAGGTTGGGTGGGTGGGAAGATCCACGACCACCTGAGTTCTTCTGGCGATAAGGCCGGAACGGAGGAGGAGGAAGATAGAACTTCGCTTAGCTGCCGCTTGAGAGGAAGAAGAAGACTGAATCGCATCCTGATTCTTTTCTTAGAAGCCTCACATTTGAGCTGGGCAGCTTCTTGCTTCAGTGCCATGTTGTAGAATTCATCATACTTATCTCGCTCAAAAGCACAAGAGCTAATTGCAGATCTTCTCCGAGACCACCTCGAATTGATAGATCATACTCTTTTCATCAGGTACGTCTTGCTTAGCAAAGCGAGCGAGTTTCTGGAACTGGATATTGTATTGATAGACAGACATGTTGCCTTGCTTGAGATTGCGGAACTCCTCACGCTTGCTCTCAACAACACTTTTCGGAATGTGGTGAGCTCTGAAGTCTCTACGGAACTCGTCCCTGTAATGACACGACCTCCTCTGGAATCTTTGTATTGTGGAACCACTCGGCAGCTTGGTCCTTGAGTTGAAACGAACCAAACTTGACAAAGTCCTCGTGTCGACATTGCTACATTCAAAATGTTTGCAGATGTCCACAAGCCAATCGTCGGCGTCTGTGGGCCTCGGCTACGTAAACTGAAAGACTTCGGCTGATTAGCGAGGAACTGATTGAGGGTAGCAAAGTGCGGCTGGTTGTTTCCTTGACCTTGATTGCCTTGATTGCCTTGCCCTTGAGTACGCTCTTGCAAGAGTTGCAAAATCATCTGAGCATTGGTATTGGTGGCTGCCATGATAGCTTGCCATGCCTCCGAAGGCGGAGGTGGAGGTGGAGGGTTCGACTGATTCTCATCATTGCGATCCGGATTCAGACGCGTTGGCGGAGCCATCCTGAAGAGAGTGACATCCATTAGCACTTGATAGACAGATAGACAAGTTGAATCAACGGATAGAAATTGCAACATATAGTCTTCACAATAAACATTCGAACAAGGATGAACGAATGAATTCCAAAAGCTAACATCACACGTCCATTAAGGTGAGAAGCCACTTAGATAAAGGTATGGAATCATCATCCGCCTTTGAAACAACTCGAATAACACAACTGAAAACAAAACAAAGATTGGCTTCTAGAATAAGCCGGAACAAACACATGATAGAGATTTCGCCCAAAGTGTTCGTGGTGGGGCCCACACGGGCACGACGTACAGCGGACGTCACGAATGACAAACAAGACGTCCCCGAATCAGCATAGCCAAGGATTCTTTAAGACGCCTCGCGACCATCAGAATCGACCGTGGATGGGCGGACCACTAAACGTTGGACCCCAATCTCAAATCATACATCCGTCGGAAAGATATCCTATAAGCTACTAGAATTCCCACCTATAAACTCCGAAACTTTACGGTTATGCAATCTGGTGTTGGGGATACAGGGACACAAAATATATCACCCAAACTAACAATACCTAGATCCATTTGTATCCATCCGTCAACACATAACCAAGAAACCTTCGAAATCGTGGTACCTCGACCTTGAAAAGCATCCGTTATAGGAGTCATGGCAATACTCCCGAGCTCGCCTCAAAGATCGGGTTATCGGGGTTATCTCACCAACAACTGTACAAAGGAGATTTCGATGTCGGCAAAACTCAGGTATTCCAGAATCGCAACGATAAAATTGTGACGACAACACCTCGGAGCTCAACTCCCGGGACACCGCCACAACCCCTAAATGTCGAGAGGCACCAAGAACAATGTTCTCGTCACAAAATCATCGAACGATCCCAAGATACCAGCGTGATCCTAAAAAATTTTAGTGAAATTTGAGGAGAGGAGAGCCAAAACTTCTACGTTAGGAGACCTCACCAGAACGACGAAGGGACTGGGGAGTAAAAATAATCCTACTCTCCGATATATATAATCCTAAGACTCAAAACATTTTCCGTTCTAGACTCAACAACGCCAGCAAACAATCAAGCATGGGCTCCTAAGTCGGGGATGGCTCTGATTACCAACTTGTAACGCCCTCGATGCGGCTATATCTCCCATGTGTCGAAGCACGACTTAGAGGCATAACCGCATTGAAAGCAATGTCGCAAGTGAGGTAATCTTCACACAACCCATGTAATACATAAGGAAAGAGATACATAGTTGGCTTACAACGCCACTTCACACAATACATAAATAAACATCCATCATTCAGATTACACTCAAGGTCCGACTACGGAAAAAAATAAAAGAAGATACCCCAAATGCTACACAGATCCCCGATCGTCCCAACTGACTCCACCATCGATCATCAGGAAAAGACACATAGTAACGACCACGTTCCTCGTCGAACTCCCACTTGAGCTCGGTTGCGTCATCTGCACTGGCATCGTCGGCACCTGCAACTGTTTTGGTAGAATCTATGAGTCACGGGGACTCAGCAATCTCACACCCACGAGATCAAGACTATTTAAGCTTATAGGAAGGACAGAGTTGTGAGGTGGAGCTGCAGCAAGCGACTAGCATATAGGGTGGCTACATTCGCAAAAGAGAGCGAGAAGAGAAGCAAGGCACGGTCGTGAAACTAGTAGCGATCAAGAAGTGATCCTGAACTACTTACGCCAAACATAACTCCAACACCGTGTTCAATTCCCGGACTCCGCCGAGAAGAGACCATCACGGTTACACACGCGGTTGATGTGTATTTTAATTAAGGTCAACTTCGGGTTTTCTACAACCGGACATTAACAAATTCCCATCTGCCTCATAACCGCGGGCATGGCTTTCGAAAGATAATAGCCTGCAGGGGTGTCCCAACTTAGCCCATTATAAGCTCTCACGGTCAACGAAGGATATTCCTTCTACCGGAAGACCCGATCGATCTGGGAATCCCGGACTACAAGACATTTCGACAAAGAATAAAACAAGACCAGCAAAAGCCCGAATGTGCCGACAAATCCCGATAGGAGCTGCACATATCTCGTTCTCGTGGCACACGGATTGTCCAAGCTTCCGATAGGCCATCTCGAGTTGCCCTCGATGGCCACCGGCGGTGACAAAGTTGGACCAGCACTCGAGAGGAGAACTGGCACGGGGGTAAAATAACGATGACCCTCGGGCTCGCGAAAACCCGGGGGAAAAAGGCTTAGGTGGCAAATGGTAAAACCAAAGTTGGGCCTTGCTGGAGGAATCTTATTCAAAGCGAACTGTCAAGGGGGTCCCATAAATCACCCAACTGTGTAAGGAACGCGAAATCAAGGAACATAACACCGGTATGATGGGAACTAGGGTGGCAAGAGTGGAACAAAACACCAGGCATAAGGCCGAGCCTTCCACCCTTTACCAAGTATATAGATGCATTAATTATAGCAGATATATTGTGATATCCCCAACAAGTAAACATGTTCCAACAAGGAACAACATCTCCATGTTCCAATAAGGAACAAACTTCATCTTCACCTGCAACTAGCAACGCTATAAGAGCGGCTGAGCAAAGCGGTAACATAGCCAATCAACGGTTTGCTAGGAAAGGATGGTTAGAGGTTTGACATGGCAATATGGGTGGCATGATATAGAAAGTGATAGGCACCGTAGCATAGGCATAGCAAAAGAGCGAGCAACTAGCATAGCAAAGATAGAAGTGATTTCGAGGGTACGGTCATCTTGCCTGCAAGGTTCTCAGAGTTGTCGAAAGCTTGATCCTCGTAAGCGTTCTCAACAGGTTCCTCGTTCACGTACTCGTCTCCCGGCTCTACCCACAGCAAGAACACAAACAAAGGAACCACAATAAATCACGGTGCAATGCACAAGCAACATGATGCAAAACGTGACATGATATGCGAGATGTGATATGCAATGCGTATGCGCGCTCCAGAAGGAAATGATGAACCAGGCATCAACTTGGCAAACCAGGTATGCCGCTGGAAAGATGAGATGATTTCGGTTGAAATCGATATAAAGATCACCGAAATCGGATGCACGGTTTGCAAATGACAAGCAAAACAAGAATGGCACAAATCTGCCATTAACAGCATGATGCCACTTAGCAAGCAACAAGAAATTAAGCTAATGCACCCAAACGTATCAACAAAGCATATAGAAGTGATCTGCTCAAGATGCTTGACAAAAGATGAACACTGAGCTACGGCTAAATCACATCATAACAGGTTCAAACAAGCATGGAAAAATTGCAAAATATATCAGCTTCACAGACGGGAAATTACTGAACATGGCAAAATCAGCATCAGGAAGCAATGTTCAGAGCAATGAAACATCATGCTACAAGACCTTATAATAGCAAACCAAGGAACGTTATGAATCTACTCAAAGCATAGAACGAAAGTCCCTTACTGACAATAAGCCAAAAAGGACCATAAAATAAAATAACACCCATGTCAACATAGCAAGTTTCGTTAACAGATTCAGCAACAGGGCATGACAAATCCAGATAACAAGTAGGCATGTTTAAGAGCTTGATGCACTTACTACAGAGCATCTCATGATAAAATAAGCATACATCCATCAAAAAGACATGGCATAGAAGATATACATGGCAAGAACAACATCATAGCATACACGGATCAACTACAACAACCTTGGCAAAATTGAATAACATGTAAACAATCTGCCAGGAAACATTTTATAGCAAAAGTAGAGCTCGATTGACTCACGCTATGACACTCCATAATTGTAAACAAAGGCATGGATGGATAGAGA
This sequence comes from Aegilops bicornis, assembly GCA_021605145.1. Taxonomy (NCBI): domain Eukaryota; kingdom Viridiplantae; phylum Streptophyta; class Magnoliopsida; order Poales; family Poaceae; genus Aegilops; species Aegilops bicornis. The sequence continues at coordinate 550,273,734 of CM038672.1, read as the reverse complement.
ATAACCATATGTCCAAAACAACATTACTGAAGTATCTCAAAATATGCATGGATATCTCGGTAGCATCAAGTTAACATGGCATAAAAATATCAGCAAAACAGGGGCTGAAATCAGCAACATCATGAAGCCTAGTTTGCATGCTTGTGCTAGTCACCACAGAGATCACAAAAATACATGGCATACACCCCTGGAAAGATGGCATGGCATATTACAAAACACATGTAGGACTCAACTTCATAGGATGCACACATCAATCATGGCAAAAATGACAAAAGTGCATGTTCTGTTAAGAAACAGAAACTAACATCACATAGCCCTCTTCTAACAGCATTTCTGGCATCAAGATAAGCTCAAATGAAAATGATGAAATGAGAAGAAATGGTCTACTCTTCGAGGCGAACATTTCGACATATTACACGCATTAAACGGAGCTACGGGTACAGAGTTATGATGCGTTTAAGATGCAACAAAATACTGCAGAATAATGACTTAGAGGGAATCGGGGCTCGGGGGAAAGTCAACCGAGGGCTGCGCGCGAACCGAGGCGAGGTCGGGCTCACGGAGAGACGCCGGAGAGGAGGACGGAGAGGCCGGGCGGAGATGGGGCGCCGGATCCGGCCGCGAGGCCGCCGGATTCGCCGGAGGGCGGCGGTTCGGCCGGGCGTGGGGACACGCGGGCGGGATGGCGCGGCTGCTCGGGCGGAGCGGCTGCCGGCGCGGGCGGGCGGCGAGGACCGTGGCGGCGGCGGCGCGGCTGGGCGGCGGGGTGAGGGCGAGGGCGCGGGAGGCGGCGCGGGCCGGAGGGCGGCCACGGCCAGCGGGGCCCGCTGGAGCCGGGCGGCGATGTGGCGCTGGTCGCCCACGTGGCCCCTGGTTGGCTGCTTGGCGCTGCAGCGGACGCGTCCGGTCCGATCCGGGCGTGTCCGGCGGCGCGGAGGGGATTTCGTCTAGGGTTTGCCCGGATTTGGAGGGGGAGATGCATATTTATAGGTAGAAGGAGCTAGGAAGCTCCAAATGGAGTGTAGTTTTCGCCCACACGATCGTGATCCGACGACGGAGAGCATGGAAGTGACTTAGATGGGTTATTGGGCTGTTTTTAAAGGGTGTTGAGCTGCAACTTAAAAGAGGCCTTTGCGAGAGTGCGGTTAACCGTTGGAGTACCAAACGAGCTCCAAATGACCTGAAACTTGACAGGTGGTCTACCGGTGGTATACCAAGGCCACTTGACAAACCTCGGTCCATTCCGAGAAAGTTTAGTACCCGCTCACGGAAAACGTAAAAGGGGACGCCGGGGGACATAGGAGTGCCGGATTGCAAAACGGACAACGGGGAAAATGCTCGGAATCATGAGACGAACACGTATGCAAATGCGATGCACATGATGACATGATATGAGATATGAGATGCATGACATGGACAACATGCAAAATGAAGAAAAACCCAACCACGGAGGGAATATCATATCACAATGCCGAAAATGGCAAGAGTTGGAGTTACAAATATGGAAAGTTACATCCGGGGTGTTACAACACTCCACCACTACAAGAGGATCTCGTCCGAGATCTAGGACTGAAAGAACTCCGGATATTCTAACAGAGGTGATCCTCACGCTCCCTGTGTGGCTTCTCGGTCGAATGCTGTGACCACTTCACTTTCAGGAATTTGATTGACTTGTTGCGAGTCTTGCGCTCGGTTTCTTCAAGAATAGCAACGGGTGCTCATGATAAGAGAGATCTTCTTGAATGTCAATCTCTTGAAGTTGATAGTGCGCCAGAGTCTTGAAGCACTTGCGAAGCTGTGACACGTGAAACACATCGTGCACATTTGCAAAGTTGGATGGAAGCTCAAGTTGATAGGCGAGATCGCCTCTTTTGCCAATGATCTTGAAAGGACCCACGTATCTAGGGGCAAGCTTCCCTTTGATACCGAAGCGACGAGTGCCTTTCATTGGAGAGACGCGGAGGTAGACATGGTCTCCGATTTCAAAAGCCACATCACGGTGCTTGTCATCATAATAGCTCTTCCGCGCGATTGCGCGGCTTTGAGATTCTCACGAATGACTTTGCACATTTCTTGGCGCGTGATCAAGTCGTTGCCAAGAAGTTGGCGTTCAATTGTCTCGGACCAATTGAGAGGAGTACGACACTTTACGCCATAGAGAATTTCGAATGGGGCCTTGCCGAACTCGCTTGGAAGCTGTTGTTGTAGGAGAACTTCGGCATATGGAAGACAATCTTCCCACTTCATACCGAAGGAAATGACACAAGCCCTGAGCATATCTTCGAGGATTTGATTGACTCGCTCGACTTGGCCACTTGTTTGAGGATGGAAAGCTGTGCTGAAACGAATGTTGGTGCCCATGGCCTACTGAAAAGAATCCCAAAACTTGGAGGTAAAGAAGCTGCCACGGTCTGAAGAGATCACTTGTGGAATGCCGTGCAAGGAGACAATTTCGAGGTGTATAGCTCTCGCCAACCGAGCTGCTATGATAGATTCTTTGATAGGAAGAAAATGAGCCACTTTAGTAAGCTTGTCAATGACAACGAAGATAGCATCATTTCCACGCTTGGACTTTGGAAATCCAGTCCACGAAGTCCATTTCGATATGATCAAACTTCCATTCCGGAATAGCAAGAGGTTGGAGGAGACCAGCTGGTCGTTGGTGTTCTGCTTTCACTCTTCCGCAAACATCACACTCATTCACGAATTGAGCAATTTCTCGCTTCATTCGAGTCCACCAATATGACTGCTTGAGGTCATGGTACATCTTCGCATACTTCCGTGATGAATGGATAGAAGCGAATTGTGTGCCTCGTTCATAATGACTTTACGTAGATCACCCTTTGGAACCACAATCCGGTCCTCAAAGAAAAGAGTATCTTTGTCATCAATGTGGAAGCACTTGTACTTGGAAATGTCCTTGTCGATACCACGTTTCACCTTTTTCACCATGGTATCCAGGAGTTGAGCCTCACGAATTTGGTCTTCCAAAGTAGGAGAGACTATGAGGTTGGCAAGAAAGCCTTGAGGAACAACTTGAAGATTCAGCTTGCGGAAAACTTCACAGAGATCCGGTTGGAAGGGCTTGAGGATTAAACTGTTGCAGTAAGCCTTCCTGCTCAAAGCATCTGCGATGACATTGGCCTTGCCCGGAGTATATTCAATAATTGGGTTGTACTCTTGAATCATTTCTACCCATCGAAGTTTGCACGAGGTTGAGGTTGGGTTGAGTGAAGATATACTTGAGGCTCTTGTGATCGGTGAAAATGTCCACTTTCCTTCCCAACAAGAGATGTCTCCATGTTATCAATGCATGGACAATCGCCGCCAACTCAAGATCGTGAGTGGGGTAGTTCTTTTCGTTGGGCTTCAACTGACGAGAGGTATAGGCCACAACTCTCTTCTCTTGCATTAACACAGCACCGAGACCTTGAAGAGAAGCATCACAGAAAACTTCGAATGGCTTGGATTCATTAGGAGGAGTCAAGACAGGAGCTGTGACGAGTTTCTCTTTGAGAGTATTGAAAGCAACGTCACACTCGGGGAGACGGACATACTTCACATGCTTCGGAGAAGGTTGGAAAGAGGCTTTGCAATCTTGGAGAAGTTCTCAACGAATCTTCGCAATAGCTTGCAAGACCAAGAAAATCATGGAGCTGCTTGACATTCGAGGAGGTTCCCAATTCACAATCATGGACACCTTCTCGGGGTTAACAGCGATGCCCTTGGCAGAGATGATATGACCAAGGTAAAGAACTTCATCAAGCCAAAATTCACATTTAGAAAACTTCGCATAGAATTGATACTCTCTGAGCTTGTCGAGCACCAATCGCAAATGTTTGGCATGATCCTTCTTATTCTTGGAGAAGACCAAAATATCATCAAGATAGACCAAGACGAATTCATTGGTATAGGGGCTGAAGATGAAGTTCATCATTCGAGAGAATGTTGGAGGAGCATTGACAAGGCCGAAAGACATGACGGTATATTCATAAGAACCAAAGCTTGTTCTGAATGCTTTCTTGGGAATATCTTGTTCACGAATGCGAATTTGATGATAACCCATACGAAGGTCAAGCTTGGAGAACACTTTAGCACCTTTGAGTTGCTCGAAAAGCTCATTGATGTTGGGAAGTGGATACTTGTTCTTGATAGTCTTCTTATTCAATGGACGATGTCGACGCAAAGTCGGTTCGTGCCATCCTTCTTCGGACAAAAGAACACCACAACCCCAAGGAGATGAACTCGGTCCGATCAAACCCAGACGCTCTTGTTCATCGAGCTGCTTCTTCAATTCCTTCAGCTCATTAGGTCCAAGCTTGTATGGACGCTTGCAAACGGGTTGATGCAGGGCTCAAGATCGATAACGAACTCAATCGGCGGTGAGGAGGCATTCCTGGAAGCTCTTTTGGAAAGACATCTTGGTACTCACAAACGATCGGAATCGAGAGATAGCGCCCAATTCTCCCTTCTCATTGAGAGAAAACAACCGAATGGTTTCATCACGAGCGGCATAGATGATCACATCGTCAGAAGAGTGAGTCAATTGAATTTCCCTGGCAGCACAATCAAGCTGAGCTTTGTGCTGAGAAAGCCAGTCCATCCCAAGAATAAGATCAATATCCGAGTCACCAAGAACAATTGGTTTAGCCAGAAATCTATAGTTGCCCATCTTGATAGAAACATCCGTAACCATGTAGCTTGCGTTCATGCATTTACCCGAAGAGACAAATGCTAATGGTCTAGGCAAAACTTGGAAAGACAACTCATGCTTAGATGCAAAAGGTTTTGAGATGAAACTAAGCGATGCACCAGTGTCAAAAAGAACTTTTGCAGGAATATCATTAACTGGAAGATTACCCATTATCACATCGGAAGAATCCTCCGCTGCTTGCATTCATCATGTTGACCTTGGCATGCTTTGGATTATGCTTGACCAACGCATTGCTGGAAGATTTCACGGAGGAGGAGACGGAAGGCGCCTTTGGTTGAAGCATTTGTTCGCATAGTGACCTTTTCACGACATTTGTTGCAAGTCACCTCCGAGAGAGGACGGTGGTAAGGAGCATTTGACCTTGGAGCTTGAGAATTAGACTTGTTACGATAGCTTTGGGTTGGGTGGGTGGGAAGATCCACGACCACCTGAGTTCTTCTCACGATAAGGTCGACGGAACGGAGGAGGAGGAAGATAGACCTTCTGCTGCTTAGCTGCCACTTGAGAGGAAGAAGAAGACTGAACTGCATCCCTGATTATTTTCTTAGAAGCCTCACATTTGAGCTGGGCAGCTTCTTGCTTCAGTGCCATGTTGTAGAATTCATCATACTTATCTCGCTCAAAAGCACAAGAGCTAATTGCAGATCTTCTCTGAGACCACCTCTGAATTGATAGATCATACTCTTTTCATCGTGGACGTCTTGCTTAGCAAAGCGAGCGAAGTTCGAACTGGATATTGTATTGATAGACAGACATGTTGCCTTGCTTGAGATTGCGGAACTCCTCACGCTTGCTCTCAACAACACTTTTCGAATGTGGTGAGCTCAAGTCTCTACTGAACTCGTCCCTGTAATGACACGACCTCCTCTGGAATCTTTGTATTGTTTGGGAACCACTCAGCAGCTTGGTCCTTGAGTTGAAACGAACCAAACTTGACAAAGTCCTCGTGTCGACATTGCTACATTCAAAATGTTTGCAGATGTCCACAAGCCAATCGTCGGCGTCTGTGGCCTCGACACGTAAACCCGAAAGACTTCGGCTGATTAGCGAGGAACTGATTGAGGGTAGCAAAGTGCGGCTGGTTGTTGCCTTGACCTTGATTGCCTTGATTGCCTTGCCCTTGAGTACGCTCTTGCAAGAGTTACAAAATCATCTGAGCATTGGCATTGGTGGCTGCCATGATAGTTGCCATGCCTCCGAAGGCGGAGGTGGAGGTGGAGGGTTCGTTGATTCTCATCATTGCGATCCGGATTCAGACGTTGGCGGAGCCATCTGAAGAGGGTGACATCCGTTAGCACTTGATAGACAGATAGACAAGTTGAATCAACGGATAGAAATTGCAACATATAGTCTTCACAATAAACATTCGAACAAGGATGAACGAATGAATTCCAAAAGCTAACATCACACGTCCATTAAGGTGAGAAGCCACTTAGATAAAGGTATGGAATCATCATCTGCCTTTGAAACAACTCGAATAACACAACTGAAAACAAAACAAAGATTGGCTTCTAGAATAAGCCGGAACAAACACATGATAGAGATTTCGCCCAAAGTGTTCGTGGTGGGGCCCACACGGGCACGACGTACAGCAGACGTCACGAATGACAAACGAGACGTCCCCGAATCAGCATAGCCAAGGATTCTTTAAGACGCCTCGCGACCAATCAGAATCGACCATGGATGGGCGGACCACTAAACGTTGGACCCCAATCTCAAATCATACATCCGTCCGGGAAGATATCCTATAAGCTACTAGAATTCCCACCTATAAACTCCCGAAACTTTCTGGTTATGCAATCTGGTGTTGGGGATACAGGGACACAAAATATATCACCCAAACTAACAATACCTAGATCCGATTGTATCCATCCGTCAACACATAACCAAGAAACCTTCGGAAATCGTGGTACCTCGATCTTCAAAAGCATCCGTTATAGGAGTCATGGCAATACTCGAGCTCGCCGATCTGGGTTATCGGGGTTATCTCACCAACAACTGTACAAAAGAGATTTCGATGTCGGCAAAACTCAGGTATTCCAGAATCATAGCAACGATAAAATTGTGACGACAACACCTCGGAGCTCAACTCCCGGGACACCGCCACAACCCCTAAATGTCGAGGCTCCAAGAACAATGTTCTCGTCACAAAATCATCGGAACGATCCCAAGATACCCGCGTGATCCTAAAAAAATTTTAGTGAAATTTGAGGAGAGGAGAGCCAAAACTTCTACGTCAGGAGACCTCACCAGAGCAACGAAGGGACTGGGGAGTAAAAATAATCCTACTCTCCGATATATATAATCCTAAGACTCAAAGCATTTTCCGTTCTAGACTCAACAATGCCAGCAAACAATCAAGCAGGGGTCCTAAGTCGGGGATGGCTCTGATTACCAACTTGTAACGCCCTCGATGCGGCTATATCTCCCATGTGTCGAAGCACGACTTAGAGGTATAACCGCATTGAAAGCAATGTCGCAAGTGAGGTAATCTTCACACAACCCATGTAATACATAAGGGAAAGAGATACATAGTTGGCTTACAGTCGCCACTTCACGCAATACATAAATAAACATCCATCATTCAGATTACACTCAAGGTCCGACTACGGAACCAAAATAAAAGAAGATACCCCAAATGCTACACAGATCCCCGATCATCCCAACTGGGCACCACTACTAATCATCAGGAAAAGACACATAGTAACGACCACGTTCCTCATCGTACTCCCACTTGAGCTCGGTTGCGTCACCTGACCGCATCGCCGGCACTGCAACTGTTTTGGTAGAATCTGTGAGTCACGGGGACTCAGCAATCTCACACCCGTGAGATCAAGACTATTTAAGCTTATAGGAAGGACAGAGTTGTGAGGTGGAGCTGCAGCAAGCGACTAGCATATTGGGTGGCTACATTTGCAAAAGAGAGCGAGAAGAGAAGCAAGGCACGGTCGTGAAACTAGTAGCGATCAAGAAGTGATCCTGAACTACTTACGCCAAACATAACTCCAACACCGTGTTCAATTCCCGGACTCCGAGAAGAGACCATCACGGTTACACACGCCGATTGATGTGTATTTTAATTAAGGTCAACTTCGGGTTTTCTACAACCGGACATTAACAAATTCCCATCCGCCTCATAACCGCGGCACGGCTTTCGAAAGATAATAGCCTGCAGGGTGTCCCAACTTAGCCCATTATAAGCTCTCACGGTCAACGAAGGATATTCCTTCTACCGGAAGACCCGATCGATCTGGGAATCCCGGACTACAAGACATTTCGACAAAGAATAAAACAAGACCAGCAAAGCCGCCCGAATGTGCCGACAAATCCCGATAGGAGCTGCACATATCTCGTTCTCGTGGCACACCGGATTGTCCAAGCTTCCGATAGGCCATCTCAGAGTTGCCCTCGATGGCCACCGTGGTCGACAGTTGGACCAGCACTCGAGAGGAGAACTGGCCCGGGGTTAAAATAAAGATGACCCTCGGGCTCGCGAAAACCCGGGGAAAAAGGCTTAGGTGGCAAATGGTAAAACCAAAGTTGGGCCTTCTTTGGAGGAGTCTTATTCAAAGCGAACTGTCAAGGGGGTCCCATAAAATCACCCAACCGTGTAAGGAACGCGAAATCAAGGAACATAACACCGGTATGACGGAACTAGGGTGGCAAGAGTGGAACAAAACACCAGGCATAAGGCCGAGCCTTCCACCCTTTACCAAGTATATAGATGCATTAATTATAGCAGATATATTGTGATATCCCCAACAAGTAAACATGTTCCAACAAGGAACAACATCTCCATGTTCCAATAAGGAACAAACTTCATCTTCACCGCAACTAGCAACGCTATAAGAGGGCCGAGCAAAGCGGTAACATAGCCAATCAACGGTTTGCTAGGAAAGGATGGTTAGAGGTTTGACATGGCAATATGGGTGGCATGATATAGAAAGTGATAGGCATCGTAGCATAGGCATAGCAAAAGAGTGAGCAACTAGCATAGCAAAGATAGAAGTGATTTCGAGGGTACGGTCATCTTGCCTGCAAGGTTCTCAGAGTTGTCGAAAGCTTGATCCTCGTAAGCGTTCTCAACAGGTTCCTCGTTCACGTACTCGTCTCCCGGCTGTACCCAAGCAAGAACACAAACAAAGGAACCACAATAAATCACGGTGCAATGCACAAGCAACATGATGCAAAACGTGACATGATATGCGAGATGTGATATGCAATGCGTATGCGTGCTCCAGAAGGAAATGATGAACCAGGCATCAACTTGGCAAACCAAGTATGCCGCTGGAAAGATGAGATGGTTTCGGTTGAAATCAATATAAAGATCACCGAAATCGGATGCACGGTTTGCAAATCAGCATCAGGAAGCAATGTTCAGAGCAATGAAACAGCATGCTACAGGAACTTATAATAGCAAACCAAGGCATGGCATGAATCTACCCAAAGCATAGAACAAAAGTCCCTTACTAACAATAAGCCAAAAATGATCATAAAATAAAATAACACCCATGTCAATATAGCAAGTTTCGTTAACAGATTCAGCAACAGGGCATGACAAAAACAGATAACAAGTAGGCATGTTTAAGAGCTTGATGCACTCACTACAGAGCATCTCATGATAAACTAAGCATACATCCATCAAGAAGACATGGCATAGAAGATATACATGGCAAGAACAACATCATAGCATACACGGATCAACTACAACAACCTTGGCAAAATTGAATAACATGTAAACAATCTGCCAGGAAACATTTTATAGCAAAAGTAGAGCTCGATTGACTCACGCTATGACACTCCATAATTGCAAAAAAAGGCATTGATGGATAGAGCATAACCATATGTTCAAAACATCATTACTGAAGTATCTCAAAATATGCATGGATCTCTCGGTAGCATCAAGTTAACATGGCATAAAAATATCAGCAAAACAGGGGCTGAAATCAGCAACATCATGAAGCCTAGTTTGCATTCTTGTGCTAGTCACCACAGAGATCACAAAAATACATGGCATACACCCCTGGAAAGATGGCATGGCATATTACAAAACACATGTAGGACTCAACTTCATAGGATGCACACATCAATCACGGCAAAAATGACAAAAGTGCATGTTCTGTTAAGAAACAGAAACTAACATCACATAGCCCTCTTCTAACAGCATTTTGGGCATCAAGATTAGCTCAAATGAAAATGATGCAATGTAACGGAATGATCTACTCTCCGAGGCGAACATTCCGACATATTACACGAACGAAACGGAGCTACGGGTACAGAGTTATGATGCGTTTAAGATGCAACAAAATACTGCAGAATAATGACTTAGAGGGAATCGGGGCTCGGGGGGAAAGTCAACCGAGGGCTGCGCGCGAACCGAGGCGAGGTCGGGCTCGCCGGAGAGACGCCGGAGAGGAGGAAGGAGAGGCCGGGGCGGAGATGGGGCGCCGGATCCGGTCGCGAGGCCGCCGGATCTGGCCGGAATGCGGCGGCTCCGGTCGGGCGCGGGACGCGCGGGCGGGATGGCGCGGCTCGGCGGCGGAGCGGCTGAAAGGGCCGGGCGGCGAGGACCGGTGGCGGGCGGCGCTGCCGCTGGGCGGCGGGGTGAGGGCGAGGGCGCTGGAGGCGGCGCTGGCCGGAGGGCTGCCACGGGCAGCGGGCCCGTGGGAGCGGGCGGCGATGTGGGCGCGGGTCGCCCACGTGGCGGCCCCTGGTTGGCTGCGGCGCGCAGCGACGCGTCCGTCCGATCCGGCGTGTCCGGCGGCGCGGAGGGGATTTCGTCTAGGGTTTGCCCGGATTTGGAGGGGGAGATGCATATTTATAGGTAGAAGGAGCTAGGAAGCTCCAAATGGAGTGTAGTTTTCGCCCACACGATCGTGATCCGACGACGGAGACCATGGAAGTGACTTAGATGGGTTATTGGGCTGTTTTGAAAGGGTGTTGAGCTGCAACTTAAAAGAGGCCTTTGCGAGAGTGCGGTTAACCGTTGGAGTACCAAACGAGCTCCAAATGACCCGAAACTTGACAGTGGTCTACGGTGGTATACCAAGGCCACTTGACAAACCTCGGTCCATTCCGAGAAAGTTTAGTACCCGCTCACGGAAAAACGTAAAAGGGGACGCCGGGGACATAGGAGTGCCGGATTGCAAAAGCGGACAACGGGAAAATGCTCGTAATCATGAGACGAACACGTATGCAAATGCGATGCACATGATGACATGATATGAGATATGAGATGCATGACATGGACAACATGCAAAATGAAGAATAACCCAACCACGGAGGGAATATCATATCACAATGCCGAAAATGGCAAGAGTTGGAGTTACAAATATGGAAAGTTACATCCGGGGTGTTACAGAGAAGTACTTATGACATTTAATTGTTCATCAGGAAAGCTATCATCAATAGGTAGTGGGTCATCAAGAACATTTTCTAACCTAGACAAATTATGCGCAACGGGGTTCTCAGCTCGTTTCTATCAACAATATGCAAATCAAATTCTTGTAGCAAGAGAACCCATCTAATAAGTCTAGGTTTAGCATCTTTATTTTCCATCAGATATTTAATAGCAGCATGATCAGTGTGAATAGTTACTTTAGAACCAACAATATAAGGTCTGAACTTATCACAAGCAAATACAACTGCTAAGAATTCTTTTTCAGTAGTAGCATAGTATCTTTGAGCATTGTCTAGAGTCTTACTAGCATAATGGATAACATTTAATTTCTTATCGACTCTTTGTCCTAGAACAGCACCTACAGCATAATCACTAGCATCACACATAATTTAAAAGGGTAAATTCCAATCCGGTGGCTAAACAATAGGTGCAGAGATCAATGCTTTCTTAAGTATTTCAAATGCTTCTACACAATCATCATCAAAGACAAATGGTATATCTTTTTGTAATAAATTAGTCAGAGGCCGAGAAATTTTTGAGAAGTCCTCACTAGTAGAAAAAGGGGCTATCGTTGAGGCCTGTTTTGCCCATTAGTCCCGGTTCAATCCAGAACCGGGACTAATGCGAGCATTTATCCCGGTTCGTGAGCCCAGGGGGCCGGCCGGGCCACGTGGGCCATTGGTCCCGGTTTGTCCGGACCTTTTGGTCCCGGTTGGTGGGACGAACCGGGACCAATGGTCCTGGCTCCTGGCCCACCACTATTGGTCCCGGTTGGTGGCATGAACCGGGACCAAAGGCTTCCCTTTAGTCCCGGCGCATGCCACCAACCGGGGCTAATGGTGCTGCCTATATATAGCCCCTCAAGGCAAGAGCAGAGCACACTGCTCTGCTTTTTCCGCCGAGGGGAGGGGGCTTGGTGGTGCTCTAGCTCACCTCCTATGCACACAAGGTGTTCGATGGAATGCCCGAGCCACACTACTTAAGCTTTCTCCTCTCCAAGCTCGACTTCTAACCTCCATTTTCCTCAATATTTGTCTAGGTTTAGCGGTCCGTCACGCCTCGTCCCCGTCTTCACCGCCGTCGATCACCCGCGGCGATCTCATCGCCAGCACCACCGTGGTGAGCCTCTTGTTCTTATCTTCTTTACGAAAGGAAAAATATTCTTACTTGTATTATTTTCTTACTTTTATTATTGCATCTTATATAGTGCGATGGTTTTGGTATCCGCCCGTCGGCCCTCGTCCTGTCTATGATTCGGATGTGGTATATATTATCTTTTCATAACTATTGGTTCATTTATTGTTTATGAAAATTAAGCCGACCAACGTGACATAGATTTTATTTATCTAGGAGGTTGTTGAACCGAAATTCCAACCGACCCTATTGTCGAGAGGTTAAATTTAGTTGAAGAAGAAAACAATTTCTTGAAGGAAAAAATAAAAAACTTGAGGAGGAGAAGATGATATTGGAGTTGCATGTTGCGGATGTCGTCGATGATCACAAGATCAAGATGGATGCAATGCGCTTGAAGATGAGAAAGATTAGAAAATATGCCATTCATACCGAGGCTTGGTATCATTATGCCATTGGATCAGTTGTTACCTCGGTTGCGATTATGATCGTATTTGTTTTCACATTGAAATGTTTTACATAGTTACAATGTATGGTTTAATTAATTTAGATGCTCTGCAGAGCTTTATGTTGTTAGATGAGAACTATGTATGTACTTTGGTTTTTATGTGATGATGAACTTCTATTAATTTGGTCATTTAATTATCTATTCATGATGTTACGTAATGATTTTTGACACACTTAATTATATATAATGCACGCAGATGAACCGCAATGGATGTACGGTGTGAGACACACCTCCGAGTACATTAAGGGCGTGCATGCTTTTCTCAAGTGGCTGAGGCAAACAAGCAGAATGGTTTTATGTGTTGTCCATGCCCTATATGTGGGAATACGAAGTCTTACTCGACCGGAAAATCCTTCACACCCACCTGCTTTACAAGGGTTTCATGCCACACTATAATGTTTGGACGAGGCACGGAGAAGTAGGGGTTATGATGGAAGACGGCGAGGAAGAAGAGTACGATGACAACTATGTGCCCCCTGAATACGGTGATGCTATCGAACATCAAGTTGCACTGCACGATGTGCACGATGGTGCTGCAACGGCGAAAGCTTGAAGATCAAGATGAACCAGACGATGTGCCCCATGATGATGATCTCCGCCGGGTCATTGTCGATGCAAGGACACAATGCGAAAGTCAAAAGGAGAAGCTGAAGTTCGATCGCATGTTAGAGGATCACAAAAAGGGTTGTACCCCAATTGCGAAGATGGCAACACAAAGCTCGGTACCGTGCATCGAATTGCTGCAGTGGAAGGCAGAGAATGCTGTGCTCGATAAAGGATTTGAGAAGCTATCAAAATAATGAAGAAGAAGCTTCCCAAGGATAACGAATTGCCCGACAAAGACATATGCAGCAAAGAAGGTGGTATGCCCTCTAGGATTGGAGGTGGAGAAGATACATGCATGCCCTAATGACTGCATCCTCTACCGTGGTGCCTACAAGGATCTGAACGCATGCCCGGTATGCGGTGCATTGCGGTATAAGATCGACGAGATGACCTCTGGTGATGTTGACGGCGAGCCTCCGGGAAGAGGGTTCTGCGAAGGTGATGTGGTATGCTCCTATAATACCATGGTTGAAACGTCTGCTCAGAAGCGGAGAGCATGCCAAGTTGATGCGATGGCACAGTGAGGACCGTAAGAAAGACGGGAAGTTGAGAGCACCGGCCGACGGGTCGCGATGGAGAAAAATCGAGAGAAATCTTTGGGATGAGTTTGCAAGGGACCCAAGGAACGTATGGTTTGCTTTAAGCGCGGATGGCATTAATCCTTTCGGGAGCAGAGCAGCAATCACAGTACCTGGCCCGTGACTCTATGTATGTATAACCTTCCTCCTTGGATGTGCATGAAGCGGAAGTTCATTATGATGCCAGTTCTCATCCAAGGCCCTAAGCAACCCGGCTACGACATTGATGTGTACCTAAGGCCATTAGTTGAGGAACTTTTACAGCTGTGGAATGGAAACGGTGTATGTACGTGGGATGAGCACAAAAAGGAATTTGACTGAAAGGCGTTGTTGTTCGTCACAATCAACGATTGGCCCGCTCTCAAGAACCTTCGTGACGGACAAACAAGGGATACCACGCATGCACGACCGCTTACTTGACACCGATAGTATATACCTAGGAAGCTGCGGGAAGAATGTGTACAGGCCATCGTCGATTTCTTCCGACCAACCATCAATGTCGAAAGAAAGGCAAGCATTTCAAAGCGAGGCAGATCACCGGAAGAAGCCCGCCATGCATCGGTGATCACGTACTTGCTATGGTCAATGATTTACACGTTTTCTTTGGAAAGGGTGGCGGCGGACTAGCTGTTGCGAATGACGCGGAGAATCACGCACCCATGTGGAAGAAGAAATCTATATTTTGGGACCTACCCTACTGGAAAGACCTAGAGGTCCGCTCTTCGATCGACGTGATGCACGTGACGAAGAACCTTTGTGTGAACCTGCTAAACTTCTTGGGCATGTATGGGAAGACAAAAGATACACCTGAGGCACGAGAGGACCTGCAACGCTTGCACGAAAAAGAGGGCATGCCTCCGAAGCAGTATGAAGGTCCTGCCAGCTACGCTCTTACGAAAGAAGAGAAAGAAATATTCTTTCAATGCCCGCTCGATATGAAGGTCCCGGCGGCTTCTCGTCGAATATAAAGGGAATAATAAATATGTCGGAGAAAAGTTCCAGAACCTAAAGTCTCATGATCGCCACGTGATTATGACGCAATCGCTTCCGGTTGCATTGAGAGGGCTTCTACCGGAAAACGTCCGATTAGCCATTGTGAAGCTATGTGCATTCCTCAATGCAATATCTCGGAAGGTGATCGATCCGTAAATCGTAGTAACGCTAAGGAGTGATGTGGCGCAATGTCTTGTCAGTTTCGAGCTGGTGTTCCCACCATCCTTCTTCAATATCATGACGCTTGCGTCCTAGTTCATCTAGTCGACGAGATTGTCATTACGGGGCCCGTATTTCTACACAATATGTACCCCTTTGAGAGGTTCATGGGAGTCCTAAAGAAATATGTTCAGAATCGTGCTAGGCGAGAAGGAAGCATCTCCATGGGCCATCAAGCAGAGGATGTCATCGGGTTTTGTGTTGACTTCATTCCTGGCCTTAATAAGATAGGTCTCCCTAAATCGCGGTATGAGGGGAGACTGATCGAAAAGGCACGCTTGGAAGAGACTCAATAATATGCAGGGACGGATATTCTTGGTCTCAAGCACACTACAGTTCTCTGAACTCTACCTTGGTGACCCCGTATGTCGATGAACACAAGAACGGTCTGCGCTCCAAACACGGAGCAAAGGCGACGATCGGATTACATGTGAACACATCGGGACTTTCAGCAGCTTGGTTGGAAACACGTCTCGGAGGTGACAAAGACTGTTTGTGATGAGTTGTACTTGTTGTCCAGGGACCATCTTCGATGTAATGATTTGGAAAGGATACGAGATAAATGGGAATACATTTTACACGATTGACCAAGATGAAAAGAGCACCAACCAAAACAGCGGTGTCCGCTTTGATGCAGCAACCGACAAGGGAAATGACACATATTATGGTTACATAGTAGACATATGGGAACTTGACTACGGAGTAGATTTTAAGGTCCCTTTGTTTAAGTGCAAGTGGGTCAATCTGTCGAGGCGGGAATGCAGGTAGACCCACAAGACGGAATGACAACAGTGGATCTGAAAAATCTTGGGTACACCGACGAACCGTTCGTCCTAGCCAATGATGTGGCACAGGTTATCTATGTGAAGG
The DNA here is from genome assembly GCA_021605145.1 of Aegilops bicornis. Taxonomy (NCBI): domain Eukaryota; kingdom Viridiplantae; phylum Streptophyta; class Magnoliopsida; order Poales; family Poaceae; genus Aegilops; species Aegilops bicornis. The sequence goes on along the minus strand of CM038672.1, from coordinate 550,257,715 downwards.
ACATGTCTACTGACCGAGGAAAAGAAAAGATAAGGAAGCGAATACATCATACAATGAGCCAAAGCGCCACATAGTTCTTTCGGAAAAAGGGACATCCCGGAGTGGAGGGCAAGATGGACATGTCCGAAGAGTATGAAAAGTTTCATGAAATTCCCCTTCAAAGTCAAGGCTGACCCAAGCATCCCGATAAATGATGAAGATTATCCATGGTTACTAGCAATAAGCAAAGCGACACAAGCGAAGAAAAAGTGAAGACTTTCTCCCGACTATTATGATGATACCATGCCAACTTTGTAACACACGAGTATGATACCATTGTCCGCTTTGTTCATGAACATACTATGCCAACTTTGAGAACCTCGCCAATCAAGGGCGCTCACACCGGTTTATAAGCCCGTCCCTCTACGCCTTGTTGAGCTCACAAACTTGTGATTCACACAAATTTCAAAGAATTCAAATTTTATAAAACTAATGGCACAAACAGAAAGTTTATAATTGTTCTAAAACAAATGGCACTAACAGAAAGTTTATAATTTTGCTGACCTAAAAGCAAAAAAGAATTAAAAAATAAAGCAAAAACCAAAAGAAAATAAATAATGCAGGAAACAAAACAAAAAAACTTGAAAAAATAATAATAATAGCAACAATAAGCATTTTGTTGTAAGTAGAAACAAAATAAAATAAATAAAGCAACAAAGAAAACAAAAAAGTGTTTTTGAATTTTAAAACTAATGGCATAAGCAGAAAGTTTATATTTTTTCTAAAACTAAAAGCACTAACAGAAAGTTTATAATTTTGCTGACCTAAAAGCAAAAAAGAATTAAAAATAAAGCAAAAACCAAAAGAAAATAAATAATGCAGAAAACAAAACAAAAAAACTAGAAAAAATAAAAATAGCAACAATAAGTATTTTGTTGTAAGTAGAAACAAAATAAAATAAATAAAGCAACAAAGAAAACAAAAAAGTGTTTTCAAATTTTAAAACTAATGGCACTAATAGAAAGTTTATATTTTTCTAAAACTAAAAGCAAAAAGAAATAAAATATAAAGCAAAAAAACTACCACCTACTAGGCCCCCACGGCCTGAATACGACTAGAAACCCTACATGGGCCAGGATTCAGCCCAGAGGCTAATAGGCCCACAGGCAAGAGCATGATTAGGCCCAAAGCCTGCATTTGAGAGGAGCTCGAAGGGACGCACACCAGCTTATAAACCAGTGCAGGCGCCCTTCAACTAGCGAGGTGGGACTAAACATTTGGCTGGGCAGCACAGCCTTTGGTCCCGGTTGGTGGCACCAACCGAGACTAAAGGTGGGTTTAGTCCCGGTTCATGGCACGACAGGGACTAATGCCTTAGTCCCGGTTGGTGCCACCAACCGGGACCAAAGGTCGCCGCTTCCGGCCTTTTGGGCGGCTCAATTTTGGCCTTTGGTCCCGGTTGGTGGCACCAACCGAGACTAAAGGTGGGTTTAGTCCCGGGTCGTGCCACGAACCGGGACCAATGCTCTTTCTATATAAGCAAGACTTGTGAAATTTTCACATCTCCTCGCCTCCTAGCCAGTTGCCCCCGCCAGGCTGCCCAAATCGGCGCTCCTCGTCGCCGTCGCCCGCCGCCGGCCATCATCCCGTCTCCCGTGCCTTGCCCAGCCGAGCCGCCGCCCGCCGCCCGTGCCTGCCCGTCCACGAGCACGTGCACGCGCCCTCGCCCCACGCCGCCGCCCGTGCCCTGCGCCCGGCCCGCCCCACCTCGTCGTCGCCGGCGCGCCACTGCCGCCCCTGCCTCGACGCCGCCTCCTCCCGTTCGGTCCGCTCGGCGACCCCCCTTTCCTCCCTGTCCCTCGTCCTCTTCATAAAAAAAATTTCATATAATTTTTTTAGGCAGATTTATGTTCATGTATATATGTTCATTATATGAACATAATATGGATGATGTATGCATGCTTTTTATATGTTCATTATATGGATGGATGGATGGATGGATAATTTTAGGCAGATTTTAGATTTTTTAGGCAGATTTTTAGAATTTTTGTGTATGTATGTTATGTTTATATGTATGTATGTATGTTCATATGTATGTATGTTTATATGCAAAGCATATGCAAAGAAAATGTATGAATGGTCATATGCAAAGAAAAATGTATGTATGGTCATATGCAAAGAAAATGTATGTATGTATGTTCATATGAAAGAAAAATGTATGTATGTATGTTCATATGCATATGCAAAGAAAATGTATGTTCATATATATGATGATATGTTCATATAAAAAGGAAAATAAGAAGAGGAAGAAAGGAGAAGAAGAGGAGAGGAAGAAGAGGAGAAATAAATAAGAAGAGGAAAAAGAAGAAAAGAAGAGGAGAAGAAGAAAGGAATAGAAGAGAAGAAGAAAAAATAGAAAAAATTCTATTTTTCTTCTTCTCTTCTATTCCTTTCTTCTTCTCTTCTATTCCTTTCTTCTTCTCCTCTTCTCTTCTATTCCTTTCTTCTATTTTCTTCTTTTTTTTCTTCTTCTTCTTCCTTCTTCCTTCTTCCTCTTTTCTTCCTTTTCCTTCTTTTCCTTTCTCGAGGGATAAGAAGAAAAAGAAGAGGAGAAGAAGAAAGAAAGGAATAGAGGAGAAAGAAGAAACTTTGACACGAGGGGGGCGTCGTGGTCGATATAACGAGGGTGTCGAGGATCGCCGAGGGGTCTAGGGTCGGGAACTAGGGTAGAGGGTCGAGGGTCATTAAGGGGTCAAGGGTCGAAGGTTTCGTGGTCGAGGGTTCCTATAGTGTCAAAGTATTGAAGAAATCCATCTCTTCATCATTAGCCGGAAGTAACCATGGCATGATGGTGCGAAGTCCTCCAAAGTTGTTACGGAATGGAGTCCGGATAGGATAATTTGCCTTTTGCTGAACTTTGTACCAAAAAGCGAATTATCCTATCTCGGGACTCCGCTCCAAAACAACTTTGGAGAGCTTCTGCACCATCATGCACCTGCTATTAGCCTAATGATGAAGACATGGTTTTGTTGAATCCTTTGACACTAGGCAACCTCCCGACCCTCGGCGATCTTGACCCCTTGACCCTCGACCGCTCGGCGATCCACGACCCTCTACCCTACTTGTGGGACATAGATGTACTTGTTCAACGCCCGACCCCTCCCGATAGCTTCAACACGTGGGGGGTCGATATGCACCCCTCCTAGCTTGAAGCGTTCTCGAGGCCACCCCTAACCCTTGAAGCGTTGTCGAGGCCACCCCAAACCCTAGAGAAGCAGCGCCGAGGCCACTAATATGATTCCTTATTGTGATTAGCTAGCTAGTTCTACGTTGGCACTAATATATCCATATCTGTCATGTTTGAATAATAATTGCCATGTTGTAAATATTTGTAGAAACTATGGACACCCCGAGACGAAGCACAAGAAGCGTTGTTGAGGGACATAATCGCACACGGAAGTGATGCCGTCTCCTCGATGATGTTTCTCAACGTCGATAACGATGGTCTGGAAGGAGAGGGTGAAGAAGCAGCTGGCTATGATTTACATGGCTCCGATGACCTGCTACTGTCTGTAAGTAGTACTACTTCTGTCATTAAGTATCTCTATATAACTCAGCTCTTTCATTGCATGTATTTATAAATATCCTCACTATATTATGCAGATTGAAGATCGCAGAAATGAAGAAAAAACAAGTGGGTGATATTGGGTTCATTAACACATATCTCATCGATGCAAATGAGGTTAAATATCGTGCCAAGGAAACCGAGGCCAACTTGCTACGATCGTTGGAAATAAATGAACACAAAAATACAATACTCTTTCCTTACAACTACACGTGAGTGTTACTGTCTTGTGGCATATTCGGTTTCCCTTATTTAGTCCAGGTTATAGAAATGTAATATTGATGAGTTATGCATGCGTGCAGGTTCCACTATATTCTCCTAGAGATTAAGCTTGAGCAGGAGTAGTAACTGTCTTAGACTCTAGACGAAAAGATCCCAAGGAGTATGCGGAAATGACTGAAATGCTCGAGAAGTAAGTTAAATCGATCATTATCCACCATATCAGCAACTTTGTTCATTTCTGATATCAAGTAATTGTTTTCTTTGTATGGCAGGGCTTGGGGAAAATTCACCAAAAAGCTCCGGGACTACCGAAGAAGCTGCAATTTAGACACCCGAAAGTAAGTACTATATAGTAGCATATTCCACGCGCATCTCCTAGTGATTCAAGCGCTAGTTTCATCAATACCATTTAGCATGCGCTTGCTATATATAATTATCAGTTTGATTGACCTCTGTTTCTTGTAATGTGGTTGTGGCAGGAACAAGGGAATGATTTACGTGGATACTACGTTTGCAGTCCATCCGCCACACGACTGTGAGAGGGGCTACTCCGACAAACAATTTGAAGTGCGTAAATAAAAATATTCACAATTTTATTTTATTACCATCATTTGTGTTGAGTTTCATTCATTCATATATTTATATATATATATGTATTGACCCCTTTCTTAAAATTAGATGTTTCGGCGGGATGAACTCCTAGCACCAGATCGCATGCGAGCAATTCAAGAGGAATTGGCGGCATTCTTTCTTGACTATGTGATCGCTGAAGACGGGAATACCATGTGGACCACGCGTCCGTATTTTAAAAGATAATTATTGTATATATGTAGCTGGTAGCGTCGGATAGATATCACGAGAACTTGTTGTTCGACCAATCTCTCGGAGAAGGAGAGGTGGTCGATATCACTTCTCTCTGTATGCATATATATGTTCATGACGATCTTCTGTTTGCTTAATTACTAGCTAGCTAGCATGTCTAGTTAGTCCTCTCTATACGTATGTATAGTACGCAGCGTCGACCAAGCACCTGACAAAAGAAAGGACACTTTTCTCTATTAATTAGCTAGCTATAGCACAATATATGAAACACCTAAATTAACCCCCCAAAACCCCCAAACCCCTCTTTTGAAAAAAACAAAAACCAGAGCCAAAGAAATCTTGTGGCGTGGATGTTTATTGGTCCCGGTTGGTGCCACCAACCGGACCAAAGGCCCTCCCGCCTGGGCTCGGAAAGGCCACGTGGAGGCCCATCTGTCCCGGTTACTGGATAGAACCGGGACTAAAGTTTGAGGGTATTAGTACCGACCCTTTAGTCCCGGTTCACGAACCGGGACTAAAGGCCCTTATGAACCGGTTCTACTAGTGCCTTAATGAACCTCCTATAAAATCCGGCGTGACCAAGGAAACTTCTTATACCTTTGATGTCCTTGGGACATGGCATCTTTTCAATAGCATCAACTTTGGCTTTATCAACTTCAATACCTCTTTCGTAAACTCTATGCCCCAAGACAATACCTTCATTAACCATAAAGTGGCACTTTTCCCAATTCAAGACAAGATTAGTTTCTTCACATCTACGCAAAACTCGATCAAGATTGCTCAAGCAATCATCAAAAGAGGATCCATAGACGGAAAAGTCGTCCATGAAAACCTCACAAATCTTTTCACAAAAGTCAGAGAATATAGCCATCATGCATCTTTGAAAGGTAGCAGGCGCATTACATAAACCAAAAGGCATACGTCTATAAGCAAAAGTACCAAAAGGGCATGTAAAAGTATTCTTTGATTGATCCTTAGCCGACAATGAGAGAAACCAGAATAACCATCTAGAAAGCAATAATGTGTATGTTTGCATAATCTTTCTAGCATTTGATCAATAAAAGGTAAGGGGTAATGATCTTCCTTAGTAGCTTTATTTAATTTGCGGAAATCAATTACCATCCTATAACCTGTAATAATTCTTTGCGGAATCAATTCATCTTTATCATTAGGAACAACAGTATCACCTCCCTTCTTAGGGACACAATGAACAGGGCTTACCCATTGACTATCAGAAAAGGGATAAATTATACCGCCTCCGAAGCTTTAGTATTTCTTTCCTTACCACTTCTTTCATCTTAGGATTCAACCTTCGTTGATGATCATGAACCGTTTGGCATCTTCTTCCAAATTTATTTTGTGTTGACATAGAGTGGGACTAATGCCCTTAAGATCATCAAGAGTATATCCAATAGCAAAGACGGTGCTTCTTCAAATTTTTCAATAATCTCTCTTCTTCATGCTCTGAAAGGTTAGCACTAATAATAACATGATATATTTTCTTTTCATCAAGATAAGCATATTTAAGATTATCAGGCAACGGTTTAAGCTCAAACACGGGATCACCCTTGGGTGGAGGAGGATCCCCTAGGATTTCAATAGGAAAATTATGTTTCATAATAGGTTCATGTTTAAAGAATACTTCATCTATTTCCCTTCTTTCATTCATAAACATATCATTTTCATGGTCTAGCAAATATTGTTTTAAAGGATCACTAGGAGGTACGGCAATAGAAGCAAGACCAATAATTTCATCCTTACTAGGCAATTCTTCTTCACGGTGTTGTCTACTAAATTTAGAGAAATTAAACTCATGAATCATATCATCCAAGCCAACATTAACAACTTTCTTTTCGCAATTTATCTTAGCATTGACAGATTATTCAAGAAGGGTCTACCAAATATAATGGGACAAAAGCTATCTTGTGGGGAACTAAGAACAAGATAATCAGCGGGATATTTAGTTTTCCCACACAAGACTTCAACATCTCTAACAATTCCCACAGCTGATATAGTATCTCTATTGGCAAGTTTAATTGTAACATCAATACCTTCTATCTCAAAGAGGTGCAATTTCATGCTTAATTTCTTCATACAAAGTATAAGGTATAACACTAGCACTAGCACCCATATCACATAAGCCATGATAACAATGATCTCCTATTTTGACAGAGATAATGTGCACGCCTACCACAGTGTCTATGTTTATCTTTAGCGCCAGTTTAGCAATTCTAGCAGTTTCACCACGTAATTGAATAACATGCCCATGAATATTATCAGCCAAGAGATCTTTAACAATAGCAATATTAGGTTCTACTTTAACTTGCTCAGAGGTGTATAAGTTCTAATGTTACTTTTTACGAACAATAGTTGAAGCTTGAGCATGATCCTTTATTCTAACAGGGAAAGGTGGTTTCTCAACATAAGAAGTAGGAACAATAGGATCATTATAAGTGACAGTATTTTCTTCAACTTTAATAGGTGCAGCTACTTTTACTTCTATGGGAGGATGATATTTAAACCACTTCTCCTTGGGGTGATCAACATAAGTAGAAAAATATTCACAGAAAGAAGCTACTATCTCAGATTCAAGTCCATATTTAGTGCTAAACTTACGGAAAATATCGGTATCCATAAAAGATTTAACACAATCAAACTTAGGTGTCATACCGACTCCTTACCTTCGTCGAGATCACAATATTCAGAGTTGCGTTTAATTCTATCCAATAAATCCCATTTAAATTCAATAGTCTTCATCATAAAAGAGCCAGCACAAGAAGTATCGAGCATAGTGCAATTGTTTTCAGAAAGCCGAGCATAAAGATTTTGAATAATTTTTTCTCTTGGGAGCTCATGATTGGGGCATGAATACAACACTTATTTAAGCCTCCCCCAAGCTTGAGCGATGCTTTCTCCTTCGCGTGGCCAAAAATTATATATATAATTGTGATCACGATGAACAAGATGCATAGGATAATACTTTTGGTGAAATTTCAATTTCAATCTTCTATAGTTCCATGATCTCGTATCATCACATAGCCTATACCATGTCAATGCATCTCCCTTAAAAGATAAAGGGAAGACCTTCTTCTTAACAACATCATCGGGTATACTTGCAAACTTAAAGAGTCCACAAACTTCATCCACATATATTAGGTGCTCATCAGGATGCTTTTTTCCATCTCCTACAAAAGCATTAGCTAGCAGTTTTTCCATCATACCCGAAGGAAATTCAAAGGGAAAATTTTCATATTCATTTTCAGTAGGTTCATTATGTTGAGGAGCAACTATTTGCTCTACTGGTCGGGGTGAAGATACCCTAACAAGCCCCTTAGAGGATTACTTTCCATAGTAACAAGTGATGTAAATTTCAGCACACTATATAAATTTTTCCTTACCAAATTCCACCTACCAAAGGTGCTTCACTCCCCGGCAACGGTGCTAGAAAAGAGTCTTGATGACCCACAAGTATAGGTGATCTATCGTAGTCCTTTCGATAAGTAAGAGTGTCGAACCCAACGAGGAGCAGAAGGAAATGATAAGCAGTTTTCAGCAAGGTATTCTCTGCTAGTACTGAAATAAGTGGTAACAAATAGTTTTGTGATAGGATAATTTGTAACGAGCAACAAGTAAAAAAGGTAAATAATGTGCAGCAAGGTGGCCCAATCCTTTTTGTAGCAAAGGACAAGCCTGGACAAACTCTTATAATAGGAAAAGCGCTCCCGAGGACTCATGGGGATATCGTCAAGCTAGTTTTCATCACGTTCATATGATTCGCGTTCGGTACTTTGATAATTTGATATGTGGGTGGACCAGTGCTTCGGTGCTGTTATTACTTGAACAAACATCCCACTTATGATTAGCCTCTATTGCAAGCATCCGCAACTACAACAAAAGTATTAAGGTAAACCTAACCATAGCACGAAACATATGGATCCAAATCACCCCCTTACGAAGCAACGCATAAACTTGGGTTTAAGATTCTGTCACTCTAGCAACCCATCATCTACTTATTACTTCCCAATGCCTTCCTCTAGGCCCAAATAATGGTGAAGTGTTATGTAGTCGACGTTCACATAACACCACTAGAGGCTAGACAACATACATCTCATCAAAATATCGAACGAATACCAAATTCACATGACTACTAATAGCAAGACTTCTCCCATGTCCTCAGGAACAAACGTAACTACTCACAAAGCATATTCATGTTCATAATCAGAGGGGTACTAATATGCATATAGGATCTGAACATATGATCTTCCACCAAATAAACCAACTAGCATCAACTACAAGGAGTAATCAACACTACTAGCAACCTACTAGTACCAATCTCGAACTTGGAGACAAGAATTGGATACAAGAGATGAACTAGGGTTTTGAGAGGAGATGGTGCTGGTGAAAATGTTGATGGAGATTGCCCTCTCCCGATGAGAGGAGCGTTGGTGATGATGATGGCAATGATTTCCCCCTCCCGGAGGGAAGTGTCCCCGGCAGAACAGCTCTGCCGGAGCCCTAGATTGGTTCCGCCAAGGTTCCGCCTCGTGGCGGCGGAGTTTCGTCCCGAAAGGTTGCTTATGATTTTTTCCTCATTGAAAGACCTCATATAGCAGAAGATGGGCATCAGAGAGCCAACAGGGGGCCCACGAGGTAGGGGGCGCGCCCAGGGGGTAGGGCGCGCCCCCACCCTCGTGGCCAGGTGGGGCCCCCTCTGGTGAACTTCTTCCACTGGATATTTTCTATTAATTCCCAAAATGACTTTCGTGGAGTTTCAGGACTTTTGGAGTTGTGCGAATAGGTCTCTAATAGCCCGAATTCCAAATGCATGCATTCTCCTCCTTATGTAAACCTTGTAAAATAAGAGAGAATAGACATAAGTATTGTGACATAACTTGTAATAACAGCCCATAATGCAATAAATATCGATATAAAAGCATGATGCAAAATGGACGATCAGCCTCCAGAGCGCCAGCTATCGCTTTGCATCTTGGCGGAGCTCAGGCCCCACCTCACAAAGTGCATCTTCAAACAGTTTGCTCGTGAAGTGAATGCAGTCCTCCCCAAGCTCGAGGCCACGCTACCACCGAGGTGGTCCCAAAGGCGCCATCACCTTCAACTCGGCAGATCAGCTCAAATGTGCAGCGACCGCTGGCGCCCTCCAGATGCTTTGTTCACCAGTCATCAGCAACGTGCATGTTACCAAGACCCTCATCGACTGCGGCGCAGGGCTCAACGTCCCCTCCGTCGACACGTTCGACAACCTCCAAGTGCCATGTGACCAGCTTCAGCCTACCAAGCCTTTCTCAAGAGTGACCGACGGTTCCACCACACCGATAGGGCAGGTCCGCCTCCCTGTCACCTTCGGAGAACGCAAGAACTACCGCACCGAGCTCATCAACTTCGACGTCGCGCACATCCATCTGCCATACAACGCCATCCTTGGGTATCTTGCCCTGGCCAAGTTCATGGCGGTGACCCACCATGGCTACAACATCCTCAAGATGCCGGGAAGCGGCGGAATCATCACGGTCCCATGCGAATAAAGAGATGCGGTGTGCTGCCTCGAGCGTGCCTTTCAAGCTGCAGCAATCGACAACCCTGACAGCAAGGGCGAGGGCCCTCCATAGGCCATCCCCAAGAAGAAGAAGCAGCACTGCGTGCGGACCTCGGGAGGGTGGCATCGCAGCTGGAACCACGTTGGGATCAGCACCCGCTCCAAGGGCGCCTCCCTCCGTTGCATAGGAAGGCGCGCCCAGTGCCCTCCTTAGGCAGGGCTCGGGGGCTCTCTTCTCGAGGGCCTCAGGCCTTCCCAACATCACGAGGGAGGCGCTTGGGCACCACTTGGAGGCGTGCTTCACGGCACGTTTCCCTCGGGAGGACATAGGGAGATGCGTGCCCACCGCTCAGGAGTTCATCAACAAGACTACTCAGGAACTACAAGACGCAAGGGCCATGCGCAGCGACCGCCGCTCACGAGGCGCAGCTCCAAATCCAGGCGAGGATGCTGGGCTGCGCGTCTGCATCAATGTTCCAGGGCTCAACAGGGCCGCATCTCAGGAGCTCTTATGGCCTTCACGCGTGGGCTGCTATGAGGGTCGACCGCACAGCTACGTCTGCATGCCTTTCGGCCTGCCGAGCATGTCGTGAGCCTATCAGCGCAACCTGTGGTGTGTCCTGGCGGCTCAGGAGGCCAGGCACCACGTCGTCCTGTTAGAGATGGAGACGGTCCTCAGGGAACCACCTGAGCCCCCAGAGCCTCCTGAGGCTCAGGTCCCCGGTGGCTTGTGAGGAGCAATCCCTTCGCCGCTGCACTGGGCTCCCCGACATCTCTTCATCAATGTAACTAGGTGACATTTTCCAAGTTCATTCAGCTGAGGCGCCTTGGGCTGCATCATTCCCAGGCCGCGTGGGTCCGTCCCTGTGGCATGTATCCCTTTTTCTCCATGTTTTTAGCTACCTTGTTGGGGCGCCCCTCGGACTGCATCATCCCCAAGCCGCTCGGGCCTGACCCGGTGGCGTGTATCTTCCCTGCTTTTACCTAAGCCTATTCGCTTCCCATGCCTAATCTACCTATGATTATCACCTGCTCAATCGCCACCCATCATGGGGACCGCGCGCCGGCCGTCTTTCTTCAGGACCTTCCGCGTGAGTAAGTTGAGCACGGCGTCTGTGCTCGGGCCCGTCCCTACAGAGTCGATAAATCCAACGGCTGAGCTCTGTCTGGCGAGCCAGCCCCGTTTACATCACCTCATGGGGCCGTTGGTGCTTGGCTTTCTCACGCGATAACCTTGGGGGATTCGTTCGACGCAGGTTGCCTGACCACCTCGGAGGACCAGCACAGCGAACAAGAACCAAGACCAGGCGCAACCCGCCTTGCGGTAGGGCCTCGTGAGTCCCGCGCTGGCTCACAAGTTCCCAGATACACCTCGTCTAGCCCTGCTGTGCAAGCCACATGTCGTAGGCGGGTCAGACACGCCCGGGGGCTCTCCGCAGAGGGGGCCCCCCTCCCACGCACAAGTGGAAGCCCCATGCTCCGTGCTAGCCGTCGACACTGTCGAGGAGCGGCTATGCCCGTGCAAAAGGGGAAGCACCATGCTCTGCGCTCGTGATAAATAACTGAGGGCGGCTACAGTCGCACCAACCTCAGGGAGCCCCGGAGCTCAGCGTCCGGCCTCACTGCAACGCCTCCCCTTGGGAGAGCCGCGCTAGGGGGCTGGGCATGGGGGCTACGCTAGGGTCACGCCCAAGCGCACGCCACCCAACCAGGTCCCCCGGACCTGGTCGTCGCACGCCCCTCCCGAGCCAAGCCTCGGCGAGGGCAAAGGTATGGAGATTGTTTGCACGTCATGGGACTCTGAGCATCGCGACCAGAGCCTAACTGGTCACATAGCCCTCACTCCTTGGTCCATCCTGGTCTCTGGTCGACCCAACAGCGGTTTAGGTATGCGCGGGGCTGGGCTCTGCCTACGTAGAACATTAACCTATCCTCGTGTACTCTCCCTATAAGTTGTTTGCGTGTCAAGGGGGACTCCTGAGCATCGCGACTCAAGAGCCTAACTGGTCATGTAGCCCCTCACTCCTTGGTCCGTCCTGGTCTCCGGCCGGCCCAACGGCAGTTGAGGTATGCGCAGGGCCGGGCTCTGCTGATGCAGAACACAAAGCAGATAGGAAGAAAATCGCAAAATATCGAAGCAAATATTACAAGACATATGGTTCCCTCAATATCAAACGCAAGTTTAACGCCTCCACGAGGCATTATCCATGCAGCAGTAATAAAACAGGAAAGGAGCCGCAGGCCACCCCTGAACACCATCAATGCCCGTGGGCGGCACTCCTCCCTTGGTGGTCTCTCCTTTGCTTTGGTCACCGGCCGGAGCTGTGGCAGTGGTGTCGCCCCCGGTCAAGGGCGCGGAAGAAAAGCCGCGGAACTTCTTCAGCAGGGCCTCCACCTGACCTTGCGCGGCTGCGGCGGCAGCTGTGCAGTGTTCATCAACCACAGGCTCCAGCAGCTCGTCAAGACAAGAGTTGGGGTCACGAAGGTGCAGGTGGCTGAAGACGCGAGTCAACGCAGCTGAAGAAAGAACACGAGCCTCTGCCTCTGCCATGGGACCGATGCCCTCCAAAACTTCCTCGAGCGCCTTCACCAAGAAGGGAAGCAACTGGGCAAGGCCGTCCTCATCGGTGGCTAGCGGCCTCTCCAAGCCGTTCTCTTAGAGTGTCTTCAGTGCTGCACGAGACCTCTCCTCGAGATCAGTAAAGGTCACGCGGTCCTCAGCCAGGACCTTCGCCTTGGCGTCAAGATCGGCCTCCTTCGCCTTCGCCTCCCGCTCCAGCTCCTCCAGCCAGCTGCGCTCAGCAGCCTGCGTCTTCTCCAACTCCTCCAGCTCGGTGTCACGGTTCTTGATGGTGTCCTCCCGGTCCCTCATCTCCTCCTCCTTCACCTGGCGGCCGTGTGCTTCTTCCGCGTGTTTGTCACGCAGACGCTTTAGCTGTTCCTCCAGCTCTCGGCAGCGGCCGCGGGCGGCCTCGGCGTCCTTCAGTGCTGCGTCGCGATCAGCCACGGCTTTGACGGCGCTCTGCATCTCCTTCTCGGAGGACGCCGCGGCCTGGCTCAGCGTCGCTCAAATCGCCAAGTCAAAGTGAAGCCAGCCCGAGGCCAGCTCCAGGCGCCCAGCTACCAGGCGCGGGTCTGCGCCCAGGAGATCTTCCCGCAGCCGGGCCATCTCCAAAAGAACGCGCTCCAAGGAGGCAGAGGAAGCAGAAGAACCTGGGAACAGGTGCGCAGCAGGAGGAGGGGGTGGCGCTGTCACCAGAGCCTAGGGGATCAAAGTCTCCAGAGCCTTTGGAACCTCATCAGCCGAGCCAGGCACCCGCACTTCCGGAGCCAGCGGGGCCACGGGGGCTGACTCCTCCCGACGGTGTTCCTCTTGGCCTCGTGAGGGCGACCGGGCTCGGGAGGTGCGAGTGTTGTCGTCTCCTTTCTTTACAGAGGGGCGCAGCCGCTGCATCCTCCTTCATTTTCTTCGCCAAGGTGTTGGCCTGAACAACCAAGGTTGAATGTCAGAAAATAGCAAGTGCAAGCAGGGACAAAACGAAGCATGAAGCACTTACTGATCCACCGCGACATAGTCCACCTTCCGCTTGGGGAGCCTGTAACCCGAAAGCTTCAGAACCTAAGGAGTGGGCGCACGGGCTCCGGGAGCAAAGGACAGCGCAGCAGAAGGGTTGGAGGTAGCTCCGGGCGGCGTCAAGGCAGAGGCAGCATCCCGAGGAATCAGTGACGACCTGCTCCTTGTCGGGATGACGGGAAGTTCTCCCTCCTCCTAGCGGGCATCAACCTCGGCGTCGTCAGGAAGGGCGCGGAGGATTTTAGCTTTGCTCAAGGGGGAGGTTTCCCCCATCTCCTCGGGGGTCGCCTCCTAGTCCTCCTCCTCTTCTTTCCCCCCGTGGGACTCGTCAGAAGATAGCTCCACCGGCTTCGGCGCCACGGGGGCTCCGGCGAGTGCAGGCGGCACCAGCCCGCGCGCGTCAAAGGTCGGCCTAGAGGCCACGATTGGCTCCCAGTCCTTGCGGAGGAACAAAGGAACAAAAGCGCTTGGCAGGTACTCCTGGTTGTCCCCAACCAGGAGGCACTGGAGAGCAGTCAGCTCATCGTTAGGCAGGGCCCCCGGCCTCAGGCGGATCTTGTCTTCTTCATCTCCAAGCTTCCACAAGGGGCGCACACACGCCTAGAGTGGGGCGAGGCGCAACATCAGGAATTCACTCAGGAGCATGGCCCCTGTGACCTTCGCCACCTTCGCGTTGCCCGGCTTCAGGTCGGGCTACATCTGCGCCAACACCAATGACGCCCGCTTGTCGGTGAGCTCCGCACGAGGCCACCCCTTGTTAGACTGGGGCGCCTCCGTCGGCAATGCCAAGCGCGGGTGGACGCACTTGGCGTCCATCATGACCCATTTGGTCCGGATGTTGTCGGCTCTCTTCCTGGTGTTCGATATTGAGTTGGACTTGCCGGATGAGATGAAATTGGCGCACCCGGAAACATGACCGACACTGACGGGGAGGAAGAAGAAGTGGCGCAGAAGAGCCACAGATGGCATCACGCCCAGGTACGCCTTGCAATAGTAGGCGAAGATGGACAGGAGAAGGATGGAGTTGGGATGAAGGTGCAGCACCTGCAGCCTATGGTGGCCGAGGACCTCGTAGAAGAAGTCAGAGAAGAAGGGAACCAACGCGGCGGCGATGTCGCTCGTGAAGAAGGGGAAGAAGGTGCTTCTCTCAAGCTCCGGCACGTCGGAGGTAAGTCGGAGCTCCGTCTTTCCCCTCTCGTTGCTCTCACCCGCCTTCAGCGAGCCCGTGGCGGCTAGGCTCTTCTCTGTGACGTTGGGGGCTTCAAGAGCCGGCTTGTACCAAGCCGGCGAGGTGGAGGACTTGACCTTGCATGGCGCCATTGGTCGCAGGTGGGGAGCAAGATTGGAGCAGATCTGGAGGTATCGGCAGCGAGGAGCGAGAAAGGGGATCTGAGGCAAGGTGAAAGGGAACAACGAAGGCAAGCATTGTCCGCGCCAGCCTTTTGTCAAGTCGAGCAGTTGCCGAGGCAGCGTGGGGAAGCAGAGACGCCCACGTCACCTTTGGCTTCGCCTCGAAGCCAAGCTTGTGCGCGCCTTGGGCCCGGGGGCTACTGTCGGCGTTCTGGAAACGGGGGTCCCCAGACTTGCCTGCCCGCGGCCCGCGGCATGGATATGCTAGCGGGCCTATACGGCCCATCTTCATCAGCGAGACATTCAAGACCCTCGGGAGGGGCCAAGCCTCGCGGGGCGGACGACACAAGACCTCTTTAGGACCGGCCTCACCAGGCTGCCTCGCGAGGAGCGGAGAAATCAAGGCAGGCAAACCTCGTGAGGCTCTCGTGGCGTGAGCCATGACGATCGAGATCAGCAGCGCCAACGCTGCAAAGGTCCTTGTTTCCTCTTTGGTGCTAAGGAGGCAAGCGCAGGCGCGGAGTACCGAGGCATCAAGCAAAGGTTTCCATACCAGTGCAACGAGACCAAGACCAGCAGGACGGCAGGACGGAAGTCACCATGGAGCCCCAGACGGCGTCACCACCAGAGCCTTTTGCAGGCGAAGACCACTTTTGTCAGGATAAGCTGTACTAGCTGTCCCCTTTCAAATTGGCCGTTGTTGGCTCCCTTCCTACTCAATATTTGGGGAGAGGACCAGGGCATATGTAAGTAGAACTAGCCACCACAGTAGATGGCAGGGGATAACCCATTGAGAGGCATCTCACCCACACAACTTCGCCAAGCACAAGAACATCTCAACCTCAGGAGGTTGTTCTTCCCATTGTACTGTTCATCATCAGCCCAAGAGGCAATACACCACCACCACACCGGAGTAGGGTATTACACCAAAGTGGTGGCCCGAACTAGTATAAATCTTGTGTCTTTGTGTTGTGAGTTCGTCCGTTAGATCTTAGCGAGCTAGGGCGTAGATCGGTAGGGAGGAAATCTCCGCGCGCACCCAGTGTTCGGACCTTGAGGGTTTTGCCGGAACCCGTGATCCGACAGATACTTAGAGTTGAGCCAGTTGATCTGCACGGTATGTGGTCCGGATAGGAATGAAGTGGGCCACCTTGGTAAACATGTCTACCACGACCCATATAGCATTGTTTCCACGAGGAGTGTTGGGAAGACCGATGATGAAATCCATGCAGACATCGTCCAATTTCCATTGTGGAACGGGCAAATGTTGAAGTAGCCTGGCGGGTTTTTGGTGTTTCGTCTTTACCTTATTGATTATATCACAGCAGGGGAGAAAATATGCAATATCTTTCTTCATCACATCCCACCAAAATGTTTGCCAGAGGTCTTTGTACATTTTGGTACCTCCTGGATTAATCGAGTATGAGGACTCGTGTGCTTCTGTGTGACAGCCTGGTTTTCGCCCTCCTTTATTTGCCTGATTTTCATTTGGATTGGTTTTGAAATTTGGAGTTTTCTAATCTTTTCATATGGACTAAAACACTTGGGTACCCCTTGGCTTTCACCCAAGTGCCTCATTTCTCTCTAATCATCATTCCCTCTGGTTCACCTCAAAATAATATTTGGAATATTTTTCTTAAATGAAAAATATCCATTTCCCTCTCCAAAACCCTAGCTAGCTCATTGTGATCCAAAGCAACCCCAATTTTTCTTGCCCAAAAAAATCTAACAAAATTCACAAATATTCTTTGAACCCTAGGGCACCTTCCTGAGCAAAATTATTGCACCACTTTTTGGAATATTTTTGCTACAGAAAATATTTTCTGTTCTGGACAGAATTGGTGCTTTCTACATCAACTACCATTTTACTTGCTCCATTGAGGCTGATTTTTCTTGTGCATCATCACCTTAGTAGATGACTGCTAGCCTCCAAAGCCCAGCTCCCAACTCCCAGCCGTTTGACCTCAGTAACCTCTCAAAGTTGCTGATCAGAAACTTAATTGGCTTGTGAAATCTTTTCTACTGCATCTGGATCCAAACCAAAGCGTGGTAATCTTCAAAACTACTACGAACAAAAAGCAAGACATGAAATTTGGACGTAGGTCGGCCTGGGGGAAAAGTTCACGCGGTGATCATGCGTGTACACGATGCCAGCCTGCGTGTCGACGCGCTCTGAGTGCCGCCGAGCGCTCTGTTTCGCGCGTGCTCGCTTCCCCGACAGCCAAAGTGTGCCAAACCTCGCCACCATCTTTGTCCAAACCCTCTTAACTCTACCCTAGCACTCGCCGACGCTGGAGCTCGCCGCAGCGAGCACCTGCACGGTGCGGCCAACGCAATAGTGCGCTATGCACTCTGCTCATCGCCTTCCTCTCGATCATGTGCTCGTCCCCGTTCGCCCATAGTCCCCGCGTGAGTTGCATCACCTTCTCCCCCTCTCACTGGCGCCGCTCGTCGCCGGGCGCCGTGTCCAGGTGTCACCGGCGGAGCCCGATCCACCCCTCGATGCTCGCCTATAAAAGGAGCCATCCCCAGCCTCCTCGAGCACCATCCTCCACTCCCACACACTCCACAAACTTGTAGATAGCCATAGCCCGGCCGGGCAGGCCGCGGGCCGCCGTCCCTGAGCTCGAGCTCGCCGGCGATCCCCTCAGGTCATCGCGATAGCTCTAGCCCCTCCCAGGCCTGGGCGACCCTTCCACAGCCTCCGCCACACTGCGGTGGTGCTGTTCCACCCAGTTGGAGCCCCTGGAGTCGCCTCTGCTCGCCGTCGTCTTCGTCTCCGGTGA
This sequence comes from Aegilops bicornis, assembly GCA_021605145.1. Classification (NCBI taxonomy): domain Eukaryota; kingdom Viridiplantae; phylum Streptophyta; class Magnoliopsida; order Poales; family Poaceae; genus Aegilops; species Aegilops bicornis. The sequence goes on along the minus strand of CM038672.1, from coordinate 550,239,803 downwards.
GCTCTACTTCCTGTCTCCGCTAGAGAGGACGATTCCGACGCCGTCCGACCACCCCTAGCTACTCTACGGGTACGGGCAGGTGCGCCTCCGTATCCTCTCTCGATCCCTCCCTCTCGTTTTGGCCAAGGAGCCCACGCCGCCGGCGTGAGCTCCGGCGAAGCCGCGCCACTCTCTGTTTCCTTCTCCCCCTCCACCTCACCTGACTAGCAGGGCCCGCTAGTCAGCCACTCAGTACGCGCACGAAGCGGTACGAGTGGTGGCACCCTGAGGCTTTACGCCTTCGATGTCACCCCCAAGTCTGTTTTATTTAAATTCAAATTCATATATTTACCAGAAAGCTTCAAACAGCTATAACTCTTGCAAAGAAATCTAGCAGCTCACCAAAAATGAGAATTTTCTATGCTACCTAGATTTTCTGGTGAATATTAGAAGGGTTCTTGTTTTTTCTTCTTGTGTTTAAAATTATTTTCAGAGAGTGAAGCATGTCTTGAGGATCACGAGAAGGCTTGTGAACCTCATCTGCACTAAGGCAAGCCACAACAACATTTTCATGAAGCCACTTCAATATTTGTGATTTTCCTACTTGAATGAATTATTTAATCCATGCATATAACTAACTATTATGTTATTTATATTCTGTTAAGTGCTTGTTTAAGTTAATATGCTTGATTTACAAAAAGTTTGTAGCTAACTTAGTTGGTAAAGAAACTAGAATAAAATTTTGCTATAATAAAAATAATATGGTTATTGATCTAAGTAATGAATTGGAGTTACTTTTCTTGCATGAGAAAAATGATAAATTTGTTAGATTAGATTACATTAAAGTGAAGGTTGATCCTAACCCGGAAAAGTATGAGGAGTTGTTGATGTTTATGGTTAGTGTGGAGTTAGTTGATTTCGGTCATTTCCATTAATATTTGATGCATATGTTAGTGTTGCATTTCATGGCATGCTATGACACCGGTTATTTTCAATTTAAGTTGAACCTGATGATAACACAACTTGAATATATCGTTGACCGAGTCATGGTGCCACTGAATCGAGTTTTCCCAGTGCAACCACATTTGCCTTTATGGGAAGGCCTTTATTCGGTCAGTTGTCATGCCTCTAGTCGGTGCCTCCAACGAGGGAAGGTTATGGGCGTGAGGTACCCTGGCCCGGTAAGCAGACATAACCTTGTGTGCCCGTTGTTGAGATTTTTTGTACCAGTCCCCGTGAGGGACATTTATGTTTTGGCCACGATGGTGGTCATTGTGTCTTTGGTAGACACGGGGCCACCCAGGACTAGCCCAGTTGGGAGTGGGTCGGAGTGGCCGAGAGAGTGTCATGGCAATGGAGGGGTTTCGTCGGAATGTCGTTGGTCCACCCGATTGGGAGTACGAGGCCATGGGTTATGTGGTGTGGGTACAGTGTGGTACCTCTGCAGAGTATATTAATATATCGATAGGCGAGTCCATAGTTACGGACATCTCGAAAGTAGGTCACACCATGGGTCAACATTTAATTAATCTTGCACACTAAGTCATGAACTTTGCACTATTTAGGATGGTGGGAAGGTCATTCTATTGGTTGAGACCAAGGGTTGGTCGTGGTTGTGATAGCCGGAAGGATCATTGTTTGAGTCCAAATATTGGTCGTGGTTGTGATCGCCGGAAGGATCACTGTTTGAGACCAAATATTGGTCATGGTTGTGATCGCCGGAATGATCACGAGGTATCTGTAGCTGAAATCATGTGGTTGGTACATTTGTGATCCAGAAGCGATCATTGTTGGTAAGCTAGTCCGAGGGACTGTTCTCATAAGAACGTGATCACAACATACACTACAAGAAATACGGTCAATTATGACTCCCCATTTTGGTCGTTGATTCGTTATTTTTATCGTTTATTGACCTTTTTCTGACCAAATTCATAAGGTCAACAGTTGGCCGTCAAGAATGAACAAACATGACCTCCTCTGGAATTTTGGTCATGGCCACCCATGACCTAAATTTTGGTCAATAAATCTACGACCAACATTATGGTCATCACTAATCAGCCAGGAACACGTAGGATCTGATGTGGCAAGCCAATGTGGCGATGTCCACATGGCACATGAGATGACATGGACGCCATGAAGGAAAAATATAAATAAGTTGTTTTATTGGGCAGAGCCCAATAATTAGCCGATACTCAGATTTACTTTTGGGCCACGGCTATAGGCCAAGCCCATTAATTCGGCCCATTTTCAGATTTACTTTTGGGGCACAAACCAAGCCCACCAGATCAGCCTGTTAACATTTGTTCTTGGGCTGAGTCAATGTACAACCCATTTATTCATTCCATAATTAATTGGGCCAATCCTTTTCTCTACACAGTCCAGCCCACTCACACAATTTAAAGCACAGGGGAACATAATGATAATAATAATAATATAATTCCCAAAACAACACAACAGTATCATTACACCACAAGATCTTGAAATAACATGGAATGAACAAACAACACAGGATTTCATCAACTTTGTCCCAGCAATATCATTACACCACATGTTTATAAGATGGTACCAACCAAAATAACACAACCAATATCTTAGTATTAGCATCATGCTCATAAGATGGCACCAACCAGTGCAACATCATCAAACCACACAGCCAATCCCATGTCCATATTGTAGGTCAGCCAAATGAACTCATCAACCCAACATTAAAATTCCCAGGTCCAAACAACCCTGCATCAAAATTCTAAAAGTGAGAATAGACAACTAAGTTCGAAACATTTAAAATTAGAAATGAGAACAGAAAACAGAGCATCAGGTTTGCAAGCTAAAGCAGGACACAGAGTAACTTCCATGAAGCACTGAAACTCTAGAATACCAGGATATAGTAGATTTACTTTCTTTTTACCTATACTAAAAAAACAAAGAGTTTACTGAGATAGGGCAGTGGCAGAAATAATAAGTAAGTTCCTCAATCATAAGGCATGTCAGTAGGATCTGATGAATATGGCATGAAACACCAGCAATATGAAACTTGAACTAAAGAAAGAATGTAAAAATGTTTAAGAAAGGGAAAATGGCCACCTTTGTCACATCGGCGCAAGTATATTTCCTTGGAAATATCATCATAACCCTGCAAAGAACCAGGGCCGTCTCCAGAAATTTGAGGCCCGTGTGAAATGTGAAATGAGAATCTAAAATTAGGAAATGTCATACACGGCGACTAGGGAGACAAAGAGTTTTGTATGGTAAGTGTTTCCTATATATCTATGGATTTTGGGTCTTTTTTATATATAAAATGAAAATTTGTGTATTGTTTAGAATGAACTTGAATTAAGGTAACCGGGCGCTATTTATCTATGGACTGCAGCTAACAATAAATGAACTACATGCCACAATAATCAGATTAAACCAACATCTAAGTAGCCAAAATGACTGAAATTATAAGGGGAATCAAGCATGTTAGGAATAACATATATACCTAAAACTTAAAGTTACGACATTGATGAAGTAGCAAGTTTCATTCAAATCTAACTCTACATATATACTCCAAATCTAACTAGGAGTAGCTGTTTTGGGCAAGTTGCATTTGAAATTAAACTAAAACAATGCATCTGTTCTAATGTAGTGGTCTAGTACAAGTTATTTTCCACGCTCGTCTCAATTAGCATTTTAATGCCTCCTAGTACTGACCAATTCAAGCAAAGATCCTCTAATTAGGAACGACTCCAGCTATGAGATGGGCAACAAATAAACATGATGAAGGAATTCCCAACCATACAAAAGAGGAACAAGTCCAAATTTGGTTGAATCAGACTGCAGCAGGCACTTCCCACGATCCAGGTCCAAATTCTTCATGTCCTTTCTTCTCCAACGAAAAACGAGCAATTCGGGCATTCTCAGATTCATGGCGACGAAGAACACATATACAGGATTTGGAGGCCCCTAGTTTTTGGGGGCCACATGCGATCGCCACCTCGCACACCCTCATCAACGGCCCCGCAAAGAACAATGTACATCGGACAAGAACGACAAGAGATAAAGTATCAAGACAAGCAGAATCTGATGTCCACTTTATGCTACAACATCATCATCGAGGATTAAAACAACATATGGATACTCGGTCTTTGGATGAGACCATATACAATACCACTACAACAAAATAGGCCGCTGAACGCATACGGTGCACCATCAAACTTGATCCGGCCTCGATGTTCATGAGCGTGTTGGCCTCCCACTCCGCGGTGGGCAGGCTCAAAGCTGAACCAAACCGGCCAGGTCACCATGATTAAGTGATGTTGGACCAGACCGCCGAGGAGCTGGAGCAGCCTAAGGCGAACCGCACTTCATGCACTTATGCACCTCACATATTAGAAGTCTGCATATTAGAAAAGGAAGGAGGATATTAAGCTACCATGTAAAAAGAACTAGATCAATTGTAGGTAAAAAATTGACAAAGCATTCCATATTCATTTACATGAGACATGTCTTATGATTGCATACCAGAAATGACATCAAGGAATGTAAACATAGTCATTAGAGTTGACATCAAGAAACTGGTAATACCTTTGCTAAATTGGCTATTAAGCAAGTTCATGTTTCTTAAGGATGAGAAATCTGCTCCTAAATAACAATGCTATGTGCAGACTTGGAGAATGACATGACAGGTTATTTACTAGTCCATAAGTATGATTGCACCTAAGCAAAATACCATTCTACTACCACAACAATCCATTCAATGGCAATATCCAACAATACTAGTTAGCGCACACATACTAACATCACAAAGGCAATAGAGAATAAAGGAAACCAAGAGATATACATGTGGATGATAGCGTCGACAGTGATCTGGATTGAGTTAGCATCGGTGAGATGGATGATCTCCATGGTGTGCTTGATGATACGCACGACCATGATCTTCTTGCTATTATTGCATCCGTGCACTTGATGATGGGGCACCAATGCCTCCAAATAGAACAAATTCATCATCACTAACCCATAGCTTCAAGTACAGACTAAGTATATATCAAGTGACAGTGAAAACAAGTTGAGAAAAACACTTAAAATAATTATTTCATGTAATGCGAGTTCAAACAGAATAAACATGTGCATCTTTGCTCTGAATCATCCATGGAGGATGCCTGCTGCTCCAAAGCAAACAAACATGTAAGAGCTAGTGTTCTTGAGCCAGTATGGAATTGAATCTAGCTAGTATAGGAGACATGTAGGTACTGCTGCTAACATATATAGAAATAAAATCAAGCTGCTTGTGCTTGAGCTAACTTGATGGTGGCATTTATAGTAGGGTACATATTTCACATAAGACATGAAAGTTTCATGAACCAAATGATTATTAGTATTAATAATTTGAAAGGAAGCTCATTGTTTCCCTCTTCTATTATCCATGATTTCCTTTTTTGAAGCAAGCATCATCAAACAGCACAATCATAATCGAATTGCACATAGAAACTAAACCAATACTTGCTTTGTCATGTTGTGTCCATAACAATTGCAATTGATGTCGATTCAGATCAGATCTTCAAGGGGTGGAAAGAGAGGTTGCAGCTCACCACGTGTGAGGGTAGGAGGGCGTCCTGCAGAGCAGTTTCTCCTCATCGGTAAGCAGCTGCACAAAACAGAGCCTTCAACATGTCTGATCGGGAAGAGAAATAGAAAAATTACAAAAACAGAACAAGAAAGGACAACCTTCCATGGCGTCCTATACTAGGAGCAACTCCTCTCTCTCTGGCCATGCCCCTGAATTCCTTTCCTTGACACAATACGCACACATGTCAAGAGGAGAAGAAGAGAAGTTTTAGAAGAAGGAGACAATGGGAGGGGGACTCATACCCTCTAGGGTTTCGCACCTTTGGGAAGGAGGGTCCATGCGTGATGGGGAGAACGTAGTGGTGGAGTTGCGTTGTTCATGGCATCGGGACAGGGAGGAAGAAGCGTTCCCATCCATGGCGTCCGGTGCTTTCGGCGGGCGACAGCGTGCTTGGATATGCGAGGGAGACGAGGCGATGTGAGGAAGAGAGGGACAGATGTGACAAAGAGGAGTGGAGGGACTCACTGAGTCACCGAACAACGCCGACGACGTCTTGGCCCAAACCCTAGGCTGCTTGGGCAGGTCGGCAGCATTTGGAGGACACGCGCGGATCTGGCCCGATGGAAGGAAGGCGCGTTGGGAGGAGGGCTCGGTGGTGTACTAGGCGCCGCCAGAAGACACTGGAATCAGGCCGGATCGGGCGATGTAGGTGGTGGCGGCGGCGAGGGGTAGTGCGGGGAAGAGGGAGAGACGAGCGAGAGGAGCTCACGATGGGTGGGTGGAGTGGGATTTGGCGTTCGCGGCCTGGGTCTTCTTGATTTATTATTCGCGGGCTATGAGATTGAAAACTAAACAAAATCGTTCGCGGGCTTACACAAAACTCTGGGCGCCAAAGTGTGAGTCTGACTTCACCTCACACTTGTCTCAAAAAAAACTTAACCTCATACTTCTTTTCTTTAGTATTCTTTCTTTCTTTATTTTTTCCTAGAAAAATACTATTCCAAACTATACTTCGAACAAAAAAAACTTTTCCCAACACATCAAATAGGAAAAGAAACTTAATTCCCATCTTCATAAAAAAACTTCCCTTCCCGGGCACGCATGGATGACTCGCTCCGGGCCCGGGCCTAGCCCCTCATGCAAAAACCTTCGACGGACCATCTCTCCGGCTTGCCTCGTCACCCTTCACGACGGCATGTGCAGCGTCCTTCATCATTGAACGGCGCCATGCACAATCGTTATTGGACCACTCACCCCTGCTACTATTACTTGATGGGCACTTTCGATGAAAATTTACGGTGGAAGCACATTGTTGCAATCAGTTACATGTTTGTGTCGTATGTCATTCTCTCGACAGCAGCACACACAACGTCCCTCGCAATTAGACGTCCAACAAAAGGGGGCGCAGACTTCCATGACGCTACAGGGCTCCGGAGCCATCAGAAGCCTGCCACCATGGCTCCTGCATCGGTGACAGCGTCATCTTGAAATGGCAAACAATGTTACCAAAGAGAGTTTTCATTTTCTTTGCACGAAAAAAGTCATTTTTTATTTTTGGAATGCCAAAAAATGTTTTTTGTGAAGAAACCTACCAAATATTTGTTGTGGAATGGCACCACTACATTTTGGAAAAATATTAGACCATATATTATGTACAGTTGACAAATAGTTGCATGTCAAAAGCTTTCCATTCACCTTTCGTCAAATTGACATTTTTTTGTTGTTTCAGCAGGAACCGGGTCAAATTTGAACTACACGATGCTTGTCATCTATTTTCTGTAAAAATACATTTTTAGGTACACAAGTAACTATTTCATCATATATCCACCAAAATTTTCACAAGATTCCACCTCTAGCTAAGAACGGTCTTGCCTGCCTTTTTTAAATTAACATTAAAAATTCAAAAAGAAAATCAAAAACCTTCGCCTCGTGTCATTATATGTGTCATAGTTTTCAAGAAAAATAACAAACTTGGAATACATAAGATATATAAAAAAATGTTCTAAAAAATGAGCTACCATGTATAAATATTCATGGCTTTTAAGTCAAATGATCAATGTTATGGCCACATTCATGACATAGTTTAACGAAGTGACCCAATATGGTGCACATTTTTGTATATTAGGATGGCAAAAAATGTTGGTTTGGGAGTTTTCATTTTCTTTGCAAACAAATATTTTCTATTTTTTGTTGTGCCAAAATAGTGTTTTTATGAACATACCACATATTTGTTGCAAAATGGGACCACTTCATTTTTCAAAAATATTAGACCATATTTTATGTATAATCAACCAAATGTTTGTATTTCAAATGCTTTAGATCCCCTTCTTATGAAAAAGATAATTTTACATCAATTCAATAGGATCTAAGTCAAATTTGAACTACACACGCTTTCATAGTTTGCTTTTATTTTATTTTTCAAAATCATTTTAGGTACATAGTAGTCATTTCATCATGGAGACACGGATTCAACAAAATTTTCACAAGATTCCACCCCAAACTCTGAACGGTCATGCCCGCTATTTTGAAAAGCGACATAAGACATTACAAATAGAAAATCTTGAGCATTGCACCATTATATGTGACCTTCCAGAAACATAACAATCTTGCAATACCAAGAAATATCTAAAAAAAGTGCTCTCGAAATGAACGTTCATCAAACTCATGAACATTTTGGAATCACTGAACTTTTTTGAAGCGATAATTCTTTTTGGAATTTGGGACCAATTTTGAAATTTGTGAACAATTTCAATTTTATGAACATATCTTCGAAATTCATGATTTGTTTTAATTCATGAACATTTTGTTTGAATTGATGAATATTTTTTGAATATGCAAACTATTTTCAAAATCATGAACAAATTTTTATATCCCAAATTGTTTTCTCAAATTGTGAAGATTTGTTTAATAAGCGATTTTTTTATAAAAATCATGAACATTTTGAATACGTGAATATTTTTTACAGAATTATGAACATTTTTTTAATCCAGAAAATTTTCAGATTTTTCAGACGAAATCATGAGCGATTTGTTGTCAAAATCATGAACATTTTTTTAATATGCGAAAAAAAAATTCAAAATCATGAATATTTTTTAGTCATGAACGTTTTTTAATCCGATTCCTTTTTGTTTCTCAACCGAAATCATGAATATATTGTGAATTTCTTGAACACTTTTTTTGGAATTGGAATTTTTTTTATTTAGAAATCTTTGAAATCCAGAATTATTTTAAATAACAAAAAAACAAAAACAAAAAAAGGGTTGTCCCATCCTCCATGGGCCAGCTGAAAAGGCCGCGCTGGGAAAGGAGGTCGCTTAGCCTCGTCCTACCGAGGCCAAGCCCACGCGGCTCCTCGCCTTAAATTGGGCAGACGCGTTGAACTATCAAAAAATTGGTGTTGGTGTGTTGGTTTGACGAGGTATTGATGAGTGAGAGATCTTTGGTTCGGATCCCAAACCATTTGTTTTTTGCTGTTTCTTTTTCGCTGCTTTAATATGTCATTCTGCTTGTCAGCAAGGCAAGTCCGACTTGTCGGTATGGCCTACATGTCAATCAGCGAGTCCAATAGGTGTGGCAGGTCCCACATGACAGGTTGCTGGGATGGGTCCCACATGTCATTTGTACTATGTTGGTTGATCCTGCGTGTTAATGGTACGCCTCACTTGTCAGTTTAGTGAACAAGTCAACACATGAGTGGTCAAACCAACCGGTAGAAGTGACACATAAGCCAAAATGTAATGACACGTAAGTGAAATTGATGATGTGGTTGTCCAGTCTCTTTTTTGCTGCTTTAATCGTTATTTGGTGCGTGGATCGGTTGTCAGAAGGCAAGTCCCACTTGTCTAGTCGGTATGGCCTACATGTCAGGTCGATGAGCCCAGTAGGCGTGGCAGGTCCCACATGACAAAGTTGTCGGGATGGGTCCCACATGTCATTCGCACAATGTTAGTTGATCCCACGTGTCAATGGTAGGCCTCACTTGTCAGTTTAGTCAACAAGTCAACACGTGAGTGGTCAAACCAACCGGTAGAAGTGACACATAAGCCAAAATGTAATGACACATAAGCGAAATTGATGGTGTGGTTATCCATTCATATCAATGTATCCATATTTACAAACGTTATGACCATCTAGATTGGTCTTAATCAGCTAAAATAATGCCACGGGCCACTATTATCTGCTTTATGACCATTTCGTGTAAAACAATTACGACCTTTTTTACTAAAATAGTCGTTATGGTTTAGGGTTTGGACCCTCTCAAACAGCTTAAGACCAATTGGTTTGAAATGGTCATAGATTTATGACATTTTTTCCACGGTCACTGAAAAAGGTCACAATTAAGCATATTTCTTGTAGTGATATTGGTTGCATTATTGCATTACTAATAATTGGTTAATTATCATGATATTGTTTGTTATTATGTTTATGATTGTTGTGAGCTTGCAAGTACATTCAATGTACTAACCTGGCGTGTCATGCCAGATTTCAGGGAAGTTCCGTTGGAAAGGAGTGTTGTTCGAGTCTAGATCGTGTGCACATAGGTGTCCCTGTGCTATGGAGTTTCCGCTACGACGTTGTTCCGCTGCCGCGTAGTTGTTGTGATCAAGGCCCCTTTTTGTTCACTAAATAATGTACATATTGTTCAGCCGCACCGTGTGTGCCGCTTGGCCTCGACACTTGTTGTAATATAAACTTTGATCCGCTAGCTTCAATAAAGCGGTCGTTTTCTGTACCAAGATGTTGTGTGTTGCCAGAAGACATGGTCACTAGGCTGGCAATGCATGGCAAACCGGTCGCTCTGAGCCGGGGTGCCACATTCTTTTAATATCTTCTACTTCGGGTACACATATTAGTCCTTGAAACCATAGCGTGCCTTGCTCATCCATCAGGAAGTCTTGAGTCTTTCCTTCTTTCATTCGTGTGGCCTGGTGTTGCAAGAACGGATCTTGGTGAGCTTTGCAAATTTCTTCCTCGAGCGTGGGAGTGACTACCAACATATTGGTGCAGTCAACGTCAACAATGATCAGATTGAGCTGGGCCATTTCTGCTTGTAGCTCGGGAGACAAAGATGTCATTAATGCATTTACTGTGTCTGGCTTGCGACTGAGAGCATCCGCAACCACATTAGCTTTACCCGAGTGATAGTTTATTCCGAGGACATAATCCTTGACTAGCTCAAGCCATCTTCTTTGTCGAAGATTTAAATCAGGTTGACTAAATATGTACTTGAGACTTTTGTGATCGGTGAATATTTGGCACCTCTTGCCAATAAGATAATGCCTCCAAATTTTTAATGCATGAGCAAAGGTTGCTAGCTCCAAGTCATGAGTGGGATAATTTCCTTCGTGTGGTCATAGCTGTCAGGATGTATAGGCCACAACCTTGTCATCTGGCATGAGAACACATCCTAGGCCCCTTCGAGATGCGTCGCAGTATACATCAAAGCTTTGATAAATGTATGGGAGTGTCAACACGGGTTCTGAAGTTAAACGAATCTTCAATGCATTAAAGATCTCACAATCTTCTGACCATATGAACTTATGGTCTTTCTTGAGTAGTTCTGTCATGGGCTTAGAAATCTTGGAGAAGCCTTCAATGAATCGACGGTAATAACCAGCAAGCCCCAGAAAACTTCTGATTTCTGTCACCGACGTGGGTGCTGGCCATTTTCAGCACACCCTTGATTTTGCTTGGATCCACGGCTATTCCTTCGGCGGAGAGAATGTGCCCCAGGAATCCGACTTGCTTAAGCCAGAAATCACACTTACTGAATTTTGCATATAACTGGTGGTCACGAAGCCTTTGCAATACTGCTCGGAGATGTTGTTGCTCTTCTTATCCCTTGGAGTATGTGAGAATATCATCGATGAAGACCACCACAAATTTTTCCAAGAAATCCATGAACATTTTGTTCATCATATGCATGAAGAATGCAGGAGCATTTGTCAGCCTGAATGACATAACTATGTATTCATATCGACTGTAGCGATTGGTGAAGGCGGTCTTAGGAATATCTTCTTTCCTGATATTGAGTTGATGATACCCGGTCCTTAAATAAATCTTGGAAAATATTTGAGCTCCATGCGGTTGATTAAACAAATCATCAATTATGGGGAGCGGGTATTTGTTCCTGATAGTGACATCATTGAGCTCGCGGTAGTCTATACACATCCGAAGACTACCATCTTTCTTGTTCATGAATATGGCAGGTGACCCCTGTGGTGAAGAATTGGGGCGGATGTATCCATTCTTGAGCATCTCATCGAGTTGTTTCTTCAGCTCAACGAGTTTGGATGAAGGCATCCGGTAATAGTTTTTGTATATGGGTGTCGTTCCTGGCACGAGATCAATGGCAAACTCAAGCTGCCGATCTGGTGGCATTCCTCGTAATTCTTCCGGGAATACATCTGGAAACTCACTGACCACTGGTATTAATTCCATATCTGAGGACATTGCTGTAAAAACCATTTCCTTCTTAGGCATGGTCCTACAAGGCACAAACCTCTCTGCCTGTCCTGCCGGATTTGTTAATGTAACTTCCCTGGTTGCACAATTGATGCAGACCGTATGCTATGTCAGCCAATGCATTCCCAATATGGCATCCAGCCTTGCGGATTCAATGGCTACTAGTGTGGTAGGGAAGACAACTCCATGAATCTTTATCTCCATGTCACGTCATACCAAATTTGTTTTGAGCATGGATCACGGGATTGCACCATCATGCTTTTCTCAACAGTAGAGCAAGAAAACTTGTTTTGGGCAACAAAAATCCGCAAAATAAAGGAATGGGAAGCCCCATAGTCAAATAAAATTGTTGCAGGTATGTTATTAACAGGAAACATACCGATGACCACTTCGGGGTTTTCTTGGGCTTCTTCGGCGGAGAGATGATGCACTTGGCCTTGGATAAGTTCCTGCTTAGTTTAGGATTCCATTTGGTTGACTTGAGGCTTGAGGGGTGCATCTGTCTTGCCGTTCTTGGGACACTGCTTCGCATAGTGCCCAGTCTGCCCACAAGAGAAACATGCGTTGTTACGTTGATAGTCTTCCCGGACAGGGTTGGTCACAATCTTCTTGACTTGGTTGTTGGTCTTATTGGTATTCTGCTCCCAGGTTGGTTTGAACTCAAACTGATCTTGTTGCCAAGTACGAGCCTTCTGCACTGGCTGTCCATCCTTATTGGGCTCAAAATTGCGCTTGCGATCATCATAAGTTGGCTTATTGTCGTGAACGAGCTTGTGCTCCCTTTCTGCAATAAGGGCCTTGTTCACCAAAATCTGGAATCGGGGAAGTCAAACATCATGAGGGTGTATTGGGGGTGTTGAAGGAGTCCTCCAAGGACTCGATCGATCTTCCTTTCTTGATGGCCACATCATAGAGAGAATAACGAGCCAAGTGATTAAATTTATGCAGATATTCACTTCTTGACATGTTTCCTTGAGTGAGGAGAGCGAAACTCACGCTGCTTGACCTTCATGATACGGCGGGAATGTGGTACTTGCGGAAATTGTCCTTGAATTTATCCCACGTGATCTCATCGTCACTTGAGCCACATAGCTTTAGTATTACCCCACCATATAGCAGCAGCTCCTTCAAGATAGTGTGTAGCAAATGGAGCCTTGTCAGCTTCTTCGGTGCGGGCAATTTCAAGCTTCTTCTCAACAGTCCACAACCAATTATCGGCTTCCAAAGGATCGACAACTTGACTGAAACTAGGGGGCTTAGTCCTCTGAAAGTCTGATAGCTTGGAGTGATTGCCATACTAATTTCCATTCTTCCCAACCATAGCCTACACACTTCTCAGTAATTCAAGTAAATCTTAGTTTCTTCTTTCTTCGAACATTCTCCTCATCTGCTCTATTGTAGGTGGTTGCTGTGGAGGAGGTGGTGGTGGTCGATATGGTTTGGGGGAATGCCCCGCAAGTCGGGCTGAGCAACGAACGGGAGCATCGTCACCCGCCTGACTGCTGCTACCTCCTCTTGTCATCCTATTTATGTTTCCCGATCTGAAGCATTGAGATGAGCAACATCCATAAGCGGGAAGTAAAGAAAGCGTCAAAGCCGAAAGAATGCAACAAGAAACCAAGGCGAACAATAACGGAAGAAGTTCCAACATAATTATACATAGACTCATACATGAAAGGAAATAACATGACAAGTACTACTACACTCATACGTCTAAGCATCATGGCAATCTCAACTACTCTGCAGATCGAGTGCTCCTCTGTTCCAGTTAGGATCTCCCCGGCCTCGGTCTTGGATCCTGAGCTGACGATGCTGACGGAAACCTCCGGGTTAAAGGAAACACGACGACGCTGCCTCGGGGGCTCTCCCTCAGGGGCAGGTGCTGGATGAGGCTGAATCATAGGGGCGGCGGGAGTAGCGAGAAGTAAAGCCAAATCGGCAGGAGACTCATGGGGAGTCACTTTCGAGGTACCCGAGTTACTCTGAGGGGTAACCGGAGTAGTGGGGGAAATAGGACATGGAGGACCAAATGGGGTAAACCCAATGGTAGGTGGAATGAAACCAGCTCGAGCAGCAACTAGAGTTGTATGAGTGTGAGTCAACTCTCGAGCCAACTCGAAAAGCAGAAGATAACTAGCAGATGTAGCGAGAGAGGTGGCTAGAGGAATGGTCGCACTCTGGCTCAATAGTAGGGAAACGGATACGTCCATCAGTGGACATGGACGGGTAGTAAAATAAACCTGGATGATGTTGCATCTGGACTTGGTTGTAGCGCAGATCAATGAGAGCCTCACACCTGTCGGATTTCGGGTTCCGGCAGACCCTCTAGGTTCGAACTCTGGGGTGCACGCGGAGATCACACCTCCAACCTACCTACGTCTCGTCGCCTCGCAAGGATCTAAACTACACAAAGAACAACACAAGGGACACGAGGGTTTATACTAGTTCGGGCCACCATTGTGGTGTAAAACCCTACTCTAGTTTGTGGTGTGGTGGATTGCCTCAGGGGCCGATGATGAACAATACAAGGAAGAATTGCCTCGCGAGGTGAGGAGTTCTTGTGGTGGTGGATCTGGCTAAGGTTCTTCCCCTCGGGCCGATCCCTTCTCTCTTCTCTTGCCTGCTCTTTTCTTGCCTTTGCTTTACCTTTTTTGCCTGCCCTCCTTGAGGGTGGCTAGTCCTATTTATAGAGCAAGGCCCTGGTCCTCTTCCCAAATATTGAGCGGGAAGGGCGCCAACAATTGGCCATTTTGAAGGGCAACATCTAGTACACTTATCCTGACTAAAGTCGGTCCTCGCCTGCCAAAGACTCTGATGGTGACGCTGGCTTGGGCTCCACGATGAATTCCTTCCTGCCGTTCTGCTTGGTCTTGGTATTGTAGCACCGAAATGGTTTCCTTTGCTTGATAACCTTGCGTGTGCTTGCTCCCTTTGCACCAAAGAGGAAACAAGGACTCTGCGTAGGCCGGCGCCCGCCTGGCACCCGCCTGGCTTTGGTCGTCATGGCTTGCGTCACAGGTACCTCGTGAGGTACCCTGCCTTGATATCTCCGCCTCCTCGCGAGCCAGCCTGACGAGGCCGTTCCTGAGGAAGCTATCTGTCGTCCGCCTCATGAGGCTTGGCCCCTCGTGAGGGTCTTGAGCTTGTCTTGATGAAGATGGGCGTCTTGGGCCACTCCTTGAGCCACGCCGCAGGCCGCAGGCAGGAAAGTCTGGGTACCCCCATTCCTAGAACGCCGACAGTAGCCCCCGGGCCAAAGGCGCGCCTGGACTTGGCTTAGCAGAGAAGCGAAAGGGCAAGTGCGAAGCGACGCAGGCCCCAACAGCATGCGGCCTTGGGCGCCGCGTGGTGGTTGATTGGACGTGGGTGTCCCTGCTTCCCCACGACGCCTCGGCAACTGCACGAATTGACAAGTCGCTGCATGCAAAACGGGTCATGATTACCTGTGATCGCGGAGGCCGACGGTTGGCCTCCTTCGGCTATATGTACGGAACGGCGAGGGCCCTTCCAGTCCATCCTTTCTTGCTCATTTCCATCTTCTTGGCTTCTCGCCGTCCCATGGCCCCGCCGAAGAGATTTTCGACGCGGAGAAAGGAAAGGCTCGCTGAACGACCAGTTCTCCGCCGCCAAGCGTGGGCAGGGCCGCCCTCGCAAGCACCTGCGGCCCTGCTGCGACTTCTCATGACCGTGGAAGCCCCCTCTGCTTGGCGGTGAGCGTTCTCAACAGGTTCCTCGTTCACGTACTCGTCTCCGGCTCTACCCAAAGCAAGAACACAAACAAAGGAACCACAATAAATCATGGTGCAATGCACAAGCAACATGATGCAAAACGTGACATGATATGCGAGATGTGATATGCAATGCGTATGCGTGCTCCGGAAGGAAATGATGAACCAGGCATCAACTTGGCAAACCAAGTATGCCGCTGGAAAGATGAGATGATTTCGGTTGAAATCGATATAAAGATCACCGAAATCGGATGCACGGTTTGCAAATGACAAGCAAAACAAGAATGGCACAAATCTGCCATTAACAGCATGATGCCACTTAGCAAGCAACAAGAAATTAAGCTAATGCACCCAAACGTATCAACAAAGCATATAGCAGTGATCTGCTCAAGATGCTTGACAAAAGATGAACACTGAGCTACGGCTAAATCACATCATAACAGGTTCAAACAAGCATGGCAAAAGTGCAAAATATATCAGCTTCACAGACTTAGGGAAATTACTGAACATGGCAAAATCAGCATCAGGAAGCAATGTTCAGAGCAATTAAACAGCATGCCACAGGAACTTATAATAGAAAACCAAGGCATGGAATGAATCTCATCAAAGCATAGAACAAAAGTCCCTTACTGACAATAAGCCAAAAAGGACCATAAAATAAAATAACACACATGTCAATATAGCAAGTTTCGTTAACAGATTCAGCAACAGGGCATGACAAATCCAGATAACAAGTAGGCATGTTTAAGAGCTTGATGCACTCACTACAGAGCATCTCATGATAAACTAAGCATACATACATCAAAAAGACATGGCATAGAAGATATACATGGCAAGAAAAACATCATAGCATACACGGATCAACTACAACAACCTTGGCAAAATTGAATAACATGTAAACAATCTGCTAGGAAACATTTTATAGCAAAAGTAGAGCTCGATTGACTCACGCTATGACACTCCATAATTGCAAACAAAGGCATGGATTGATAGCGCATAACCATATGTTCAAAACAACATTACTGAAGTATCTCAAAATATGCATGGATATCTCGGTAGCATCAAGTTAACATGGCATAAAAATATCAGCAAAACAGGGGCTGAAATCAGCAACATCATGAAGCCTAGTTTGCATGCTTGTGCTAGTCACCACAGAGATCACAAAAATACGTGGAATACACCCCTGGAAAGATGGCATGGCATATTACAAAACACATGTAGGACTCAACTTCATAGGATGCACACATCAATCATGGAAAAAATGACAAAAGTGCATGTTCTGTTAAGAAACAGAAACTAACATCACATAGCCCTCTTCTAACAGAATTTCGGGCATCAATATGAGCTCAAATGGAAATGATGCAATGAGAAGTAATGATCTACTCTTCGAGGCGAACATTTCGACATATTACACGCACGAAACGGAGCAACAGGTACAGAGTTATGATGCGTCTAAGATGCAACAAAATACTGCAGAATAATGACTTAAGAGGGAATCGGGGCTCGGGGGAAAGTCAACCGAGGGCTGCGCGCGAACCGAGGCGAGGTCGGGCTCGCCGGAGAGACGCCGGAGAGGAGGAAGGAGAGGCCGGGGCGGAGATGGGGCGCCGGATCCGGTCGCGAGGCCGCCGGATTTGGCCGGAGGGCGGCGGGCTGGCCGGCGCGGATGGGCGGGGATGGCGCGGCGGCGGCGGAGCGGCCGGGCGCGGGCGGGCGGCGGCGAGGACCGTGGCGGCGGCGGGGCTGCTGGGCGGCGGGTGAGGGCGAGGGCTGGAGGCGGCGGCCGGAGGGCTGGCCACGGGCCAGCGGGAGCGGAGCCGGGGCGGCGATGTGGGCGCTGGTCGCCCACGTGGCGGCCTGGTTGGCTGCGCGCTGCAGCGGACGCGTCCCGTCCGATCCGGGCGTGTCCGTGGCGTGGAGGGATTCGTCTAGGGTTTGCGGATTTGGAGGGAGATGCATAGTTATAGGTAGAAGGAGCTAGGAAGCTCCAAATGGAGTGTAGTTTTCGCCCACACGATCGTGATCCGACGATGGAGAGCATGGAAGTGACTTAGATGGGTTATTGGGCTGTTTTGAAAGGGTGTTGAGGTGCAACTTAAAAGAGGCCTTTGCGAGAGTGCGGTTAACCGTTGGAGTACCAAACGAGCTCCAAATGACCAAACTTGACAGTGGTCTATCGGTGGTATACCAAGGCCACTTGACAAACCTCGGTCCATTCGAGAAAGTTTAGTACCCGCTCATGGAAAAACGTAAAAGGGGACGCCGGGGACATAGGAGTGCCGGATTGCAAAAGCGGACAACGGGAAAATGCTCGGAATCATGAGACCAAAGGCCCTCTGCACAGGCTCGGCCGGACCCACGTGGAGGCCCATCTGTCCCGGTTCTGGATAGAACCGGGACTAAAGGGTGAGGGTATTAGTACCGACCCTTTAGTCCCGGTTCACGAACCGGGACTAAAGGCCCTTATGAACCGGTTCTACTAGTGCCTTAATGAACCTCCTATAAAATCCGGCGTGACCAAGGAAACTTCTTATACCTTTGATGTCCTTGGGACATGGCATCTTTTCAATAGCATCAACTTTGGCTTTATCAACTTCAATACCTCTTTCAGAAACTCTATGCCCCAAGACAATACCTTCATTAACCATAAAGTGGCACTTTTCCCAATTCAAGACAAGATTAGTTTCTTCACATCTACGCAAAACTCGATCAAGATTGCTCAAGCAATCATCAAAAGAGGATCCATAGACGGAAAAGTCGTCCATGAAAACCTCACAAATCTTTTCACAAAAGTCGAGAATATAGCCATCATTCATCATTTAAATGTAGCAGTAGCATTACATAAACAAAAATGCATATGTATAAAATAAAAATTACCAAAAGATCATGTAAAAGTAGTCTTTGATTGATCCTTAGCCGATCTGGTATTTGAGAGAAACCAGAATAACCATCTAGAAAGCAATAATGTGTATGTTTGCATAATCTTTCTAGCATTTGATCAATAAAAGGTAAGGGGTAATGATCTTCCTTAGTAGCTTTATTTAATTTGCGGAAATCAATTACCATCCTATAACCTGTAATAATTCTTTGCGGAATCAATTCATCTTTATCATTAGGAACAACAGTATCACCTCCCTTCTTAGGGACACAATGAACAGGGCTTACCCATTGACTATCAGCAAAGGGATAAATTATACCTGCCTCCAGAAGCTTTAGTATTTCTTTCCTTACCACTTCTTTCATCTTAGGATTCAACCTTCGTTGATGATCATGAACCGGTTTGGCATCTTCTTCCAAATTTATTTTGTGTTGACATAGAGTGGGACTAATGCCCTTAAGATCATCAAGAGTATATCCAATAGCGACGGTGCTTCTTCAAATTTTTCAATAATCTCTCTTCTTCATGCTCACGAAGGTTAGCACTAATAATAACATGATATATTTTCTTTTCATCAAGATAAGCATATTTAAGATTATCGAGCAACGGTTTAAGCTCAAACACGGGATCACCCTTGGGTGGAGGAGGATCCCCTAGGATTTCAACAGGAAAATTATGTTTCATAATAGGTTCATGTTTAAAGAATACTTCATCTATTTCCCTTCTTTCATTCATAAACATATCATTTTCATGGTCTAGCAAATATTGTTTTAAAGGATCACTAGGAGGTACGGCAATAGAAGCAAGACCAATAATTTCATCCTTACTAGGCAATTCTTCTTCACGGTGTTGTCTACTAAATTTAGAGAAATTAAACTCATGAATCATATCATCCAAGCCAACAGTAACAACTTTCTTTTCGCAATTTATCTTAGCATTGACAGTATTCAAGAAGGGTCTACCAAATATAATGGGACAAAAGCTATCTTGTGGGGAACTAAGAACAAGATAATCAGCAGGATATTTAGTTTTCCCACACAAGACTTCAACATCTCTAACAATTCCCACAGCTGATATAGTATCTATATTGGCAAGTTTAATTGTAACATCAATACCTTCTATCTCAGCAGGTGCAATTTCATGCTTAATTTCTTCATACAAAGTATAAGGTATAACACTAGCACTAGCACCCATATCACATAAGCCATGATAACAATGATCTCCTATTTTGACAGAGATAATGCACGCCTACCACAGGTCTATGTTTATCTTTAGCGCTGTGTTTAGCAATTCTACGGTTTCACCACAGAATTGAATAACATGCCCATGAATATTATCAGCCAAGAGATCTTTAACAATAGCAATATTAGGTTCTACTTTAACTTGCTCAGGAGGTGTATAAGTTCTAATGTTACTTTTACGAACAATAGTTGAAGCTTTAGCATGATCTTTTATTCTAACAGGGAAAGGTGGTTTCTCAACATAAGAAGTAGGAACAATAGGATCATTTTAAGTGACAGTATTTTCTTCAACTTTAATAGGTGCAGCTACTTTTACTTCTATGGGAGGATGATATTTAAACCACTTCTCCTTGGGGAGATCAACATAAGTAGCAAAATATTCACAGAAAGAAGCTACTATCTCAGATTCAAGTCCATATTTAGTGCTAAACTTACGGAAAATATCGGTATCCATAAAAGATTTAACACAATCAAACTTAGGTGTCATACCTGACTCCTTACCTTCGTCGAGATCACAATCTTCAGAGTTGCGTTTAATTCTATCCAATAAATCCCATTTAAATTCAATAGTCTTCATCATAAAAGAGCCAGCACAAGAAGTATCGAGCATAGTGCAATTGTTTTCAGAAAGCCAAGCATAAAGATTTTGAATAATTTTTTCTCTTGGGAGCTCATGATTGGGGCATGAATACAACACTTATTTAAGCCTCCCCCAAGCTTGAGCGATGCTTTCTCCTTCGCGAGGCCAAAAATTATATATATAATTGTGATCACGATGAACAAGATGCATAGGATAATACTTTTGGTGAAATTTCAATTTCAATCTTCTATAGTTCCATGATCTCGTATCATCACATAGCCTATACCATGTCAATGCATCTCCCTTAAAAGATAAAGGAAGACCTTCTTCTTAACAACATCATCGGGTATACTTGCAAGCTTAAATAGTCCACAAACTTCATCCACATATATTAGGTGCTCATCAGGATGCTTTTTTCCATCTCCTACAAAAGCATTAGCTAGCAGTTTTTCCATCATACCCGGAGGAAATTCAAAGGGAAAATTTTCATATTCATTTTCAGTAGGTTCATTATGTTGAGGAGCAACTATTTGCTCTACTGGTCGGGGTGAAGATACCCCGAACAAGCCCCTTAGAGGATTACTTTCCATAGTAACAAGTGACAGTAAATTTCAGCACACTATATAAATTTTTCCTTACCAAATTCCACCTACCAAAGGTGCTTCACTCCCCGGCAACGGTGCCAGAAAAGAGTCTTGATGACCCACAAGTATAGGTGATCTATCGTAGTCCTTTCAATAAGTAAGAGTCGAACCCAACGAGGAGCAGAAGGAAATGATAAGCAGTTTTCAGCAAGGTATTCTCTGCTAGTACTGAAATAAGTGGTAACAAATAGTTTTGTGATAGGATAATTTGTAACGAGCAACAAGTAAAAAAGGTAAATAATGTGCAGCAAGGTGGCCCAATCCTTTTTGTAGCAAAGGACAAGCCTGGACAAACTCTTATAATAGGAAAAGCGCTCCCGAGGACTCATGGGGATATCGTCAAGCTAGTTTTCATCACGTTCATATGATTCGCGTTCGGTACTTTGATAATTTGATATGTGGGTGGACCAGTGCTCCGGTGCTGTTATTACTTGAACAAACAACCCACTTATGATTAACCTCTATTGCAAGCATCCGCAACTACAACAAAAGTATTAAGGTAAACCTAACCATAGCATGAAACATATGGATCCGAATCACCCCCTTACGAAGCAACGCATAAACTTGGGTTTAAGATTCTGTCACTCTAGCAACCCATCATCTACTTATTACTTCCCAATGCCTTCCTCTAGGCCCAAATAATGGTGAAGTGTTATGTAGTCGACGTTCACATAACACCACTAGAGGCTAGACAACATACATCTCATCAAAATATCGAACGAATACCAAATTCACATGACTACTAATAGCAAGACTTATCCCATGTCCTCAGGAACAAAGGTAACTACTCACAAAGCATATTTCATAATCAGAGGGGTACTAATATGCATATAGGATCTGAACATATGATCTTCCACCAAATAAACCAACTAGCATCAACTACAAGGAGTAATCAACACTACTAGCAACCTACTAGTACCAATCTCGAACTTGGAGACAAGAATTGGATACAAGAGAAGGTGATGATGATGGCAATGATTTCCCCCTCCCGGAGGGAAGTGTCCCCGGCAGAACAGCTCTGCCGGAGCCCTAGATTGGTTCCGCCAAGGTTCCGCCTCGTGGCGGCGGAGTTTCGTCCCGAAAGGTTGCTTATGATTTTTCCTCGACGAAAGACCTCATATAGCAGAAGATGGGCATCGGAGGGCCACCAGGGGGCCCACGAGGTAGGGGGCGCGCCCAGGGGGTAGGGCGCGCCCCCACCCTCGTGGCCAAGTGGGGCCCCCTCTGGTGAACTTCTTCCACTGGATATTTTCTATTAATTCCCAAAATGACTTTCGTGGAGTTTCAGGACTTTTGGAGTTGTGCAGAATAGGTCTCTAATAGCCCAGAATTCCAGCTGCATGCATTCTCCCTCCTTATGTAAACCTTGTAAAATAAGAGAGAATAGACATAAGTATTGTGACATAACTTGTAATAACAGCCCATAATGCAATAAATATCGATATAAAAGCATGATGCAAAATGGACGTATCGGCCTCCGAGAGCTGCGCTATCTCGCTTTGCATCTTGGCGGGAGCTCGGGCCCGACCTCACAGTGCATCTTCAAACAGTTTGCTCGTGAAGTGAATGCATTCCTCCCCAAGATCGAGGCCACGCGCCCGCTGAGGTGGTCCCAGTGCGCCATCACCTTCAACTCGGCAGATCAGCTCAAATGTGCAGCGACCGCTGGCGCCCTCCAGATGCTTTGTTCACGGTCATGAACGCGTGCATGTTACCAAGACCCTCATCGGCGTGGCGCAGGGCTCAACGCGCCCCCTCCGTCGACATCGTTCGACAACCTTCAAGTGCCATATGACCAGCTTCAGCCTACCAAGCCTTTCTTAGGAGTAACCGACGGTTCCACCACACCGATAGGGCAGGTCCGCCTCCCTATCACCTTCGGAGAACACAAGAACTACCGCACCGAGCTCATCAACTTCGACGTCGCGCACATCCATCTGCCATACAACGCCATCCTTGGGTATCTTGCCCTGGCCAAGTTCATGGCGGTGACCCACCATGGCTACAACATCCTCAAGATGCCGGGAAGCGGCGGAATCATCACGGTCCCATGCGAATAAAGAGACACGGTGTGCTGCCTCGAGCGTGCCTTTCAAGCTGCAGCAATCGACAACCCTGACAGCAAGGGCGAGGGCCCTCCGGAGGCCATCCCCAAGAAGAAGAAGCAGCTGCACCGTGCCGTACCTCGGGAGGGTGGCATCGCAGCTAGAACCACGTTGGGATCAGCGCCCGCTCCAAGGGCGCCTCCCTCCGTTGCATAGGAAGGCGCGCCCAGTGCCCTCCTCAGGCAGGGCTCGGGGGCTCTCTTCTCGAGGGCCTCAGACCTTCCCAACATCACGAGGGAGGCGCTTGGGCACCACTTGGAGGCGTGCTTCACGGCACGTTTCCCTCGGGAGGACACACGGAGATGCGCGCCCACCGCTTAGGAGTTCATCAACAAGACTACTCAGGAACTACAAGACGCAAGGGTCATGCACAGCGACCGCCGCTCACGAGGCGCAGCTCCATATCCAGGCGAGGATGCTGGGCTGCGCGTCTGCATCAATGTTCCAGGGCTCAACAGGGCCGCATCTCAGGAGCCGTTTTGGCCTTCGCGCGTGGGCCGTTATGAGGGTCCACCACACAGCTACGTTTGCATGCCTTTCGGCCTGCCGAGCATGTCGTGAGCCTATCAGCGCAACCTGTGGTGTGTCCTGGCGGCTCAGGAGGCCAGGCACCACGCCGTCCTGTCAGAGATGGAGACGGTCCTCAGGGAACCACCTGAGCCCCCAAAGCCTCCTGAGGCTTAGGTCCCCGGTGGCTTGTGAGGAGCAATCCCTTCGCCACGTACCTTCGGCTGCCCCGACATCTCTTCATCAACAGAACTAGGTGACATTTTCCAAGTTCATTCAGCTGGGAGCGCCCCTTGGACTGCATCATTCCCCGGCCGCGTGGGTCCGTCCCTGTGGCATGTATCCCTTTTTCTCCATGTTTTTAGCTACCTTGTTGGGGCGCCCCTCGGACTGCATCATCCCCAAGCCGCTCGGGCCTGACCCGGTGGCATGTATCTTCCCTGCTTTTACCTAAGCCTATTCGCTTCCCATGCCTAATCTACCTATGATTATCACCTGCTCAATCGCCACCCATCATGGGGACCGAGTGCCGGCCGTCTTTCTTCAGGACCTTCCGCGTGAGTAAGTTCAGCACGGCGTCTGTGCTCGGGCCCGTCCCTACAGAGTCGATAAATCCAACGGCTGAGCTCTGTCTGGGGAGCCAGCCCCGTTTACATCACCTCCTGGGGCCGTTGGTGCTTGGCTTTCTCACGCGATAACCTTGGGAGATTCGTTCGACGCAGGTTGCCTGACCACCTCGGAGGACCAGTACAGCGAACAAGAACCAAGACCAAGCGCAACCCGCCTTGCGGTAGGGCCTCATGAGTCCCGCGCTGGCTCACAAGTTCCCAGATACACCTCGTCTAGCCCTGCTGTGCAAGCCACATGTCAGGGCGGGGCTGGCACGCCTGGGGCTCTCGAGGGGGCCCCCCTCCCACGCACAAGTGGAAGCCCCATGCTCCGTGCTAGCCGTCGACACTGTCGAGGAGCGGCTATGCCCGTGCAAAAGGGGAAGCACCATGCTCTGCGCTCGTGATAAATAACTGAGGGCGGCTACACGGTCGTACCAACCTCAGGGAGCCCCGGAGCTCAGCGTCCGGCCTCACTGCAACGCCTCCCCTTGGGAGAGCCGCGCTAGGGGGCTGGGCATGGGGGCTACGCTAGGGTCACGCCCAAGCGCACGCCACCCAACCAGGTCCCCCGGACCTGGTCGTCGCACGCCCCTCCCGAGCCAAGCCTCGGCGAGGGCAAAGGTATGGAGATTGTTTGCACGTCATGGGACTCCTGAGCATCGCGACCCAGGAACCTAACTGGTCACATAGCCCCTCACTCCTTGGTCCATCCTGGTCTCTGGTCGACCCAACAGCGGTTTAGGTATGCGCGGGGCTGGGCTCTGCCGACGTAGAACATTAACCTATCCTCGTGTACTCTCCCTATAAGTTGTTTGCGCGTCAAGGGGGACTCCTGAGCATCGCGACTCAAGAGCCTAACTGGTCACGTAGCCCCTCACTCCTTGGTCCGTCCTGGTCTCCGGCCGCCCATGGCAGCGATTGAGGTATCTTGAGGGCCGGGCTCTGCTGATGCAGAACACAAAGCAGATAGGAAGAAAATCGCAAAATATCGAAGCAAATATTACAAGACATATGGTTCCCTCAATATCAAACGCAAGTTTAACGCCTCCACGAGGCATTATGCATGCAGCAGTAATAAAACAGGAAAGGAGCCGCAGGCCACCCCTGAACACCATCAATGCCCGTGGGCGGCACTCCTCCCTTGGTGGTGTCTCCTTTGCTTTGGTCACCGGCCGGAGCTGCAACAGTGGTGTCGCCCCCGGTCAAGGGCGCGGAAGAAAAGCCGCGGAACTTCTTCAGCAGGGCCTCCACCTGACCTTGCGCGGCTGCGGCGGCAGCTGTGCAGTGTTCATCAACCACGAGCTCCTGCAGCTCGTCAAGACAAGAGTTGGGGTCACGAAGGTGCAGGTGGCTGAAGACGCGAGTCAACGCAGCTGAAGAAAGAACACGAGCCTCTGCCTCTGCCATGGGACCGATGCCCTCCAAAACTTCCTCGAGCGCCTTCACCAAGAAGGGAACCAACTGGGCAGGGCCGTCCTCATCGGTGGCTAGCGGCCTCTCCAAGCCGTTCTCGTAGAGTGTCTTCAGTGCTGCACGAGACCTCTCCTCGAGATCAGTAAAGGCCACGCGGTCCTCAGCCAGGACCTTCGCCTTGGCGTCAAGATCGGCCTCCTTCGCCTTCGCCTCCCGCTCCAGCTCCTCCAGCCGGCTGCGCTCAGCAGCCTGCGTCTTCTCCAACTCCTCCAGCTCGGTGTCACGGTTCTTGATGGTGTCCTCCCGGTCCCTCATCTCCTCCTCCTTCACTTGGCGGCCGTGTGCTTCTTCCGCGTGTTTGTCACGCAGACGCTTTAGCTCGTCCTCCAGCTCTCGGCGGGCCGCGGTGGCCTCGGCGTCCTTCAAGGTCGCGTCGCGATCAGCCACGGCTTTGACGGCGCTCTGCATCTCCTTCTCGGAGGACGCCGCGGCCTGGCTCAGCGTCGCTCAAATCGCCAAGTCAAAGTGAAGCCAGCCCGAGGCCAGCTCCAGGCGCCGAGCTACCAGGCGCGGGTCTGCGCCCAGGAGATCTTCCATGGCCGGGCCATCTCCAAAAAGCAGCGCCCAAGGAGGCGGAGGAAGCGAAGAACACAGGGAACAGGTGCTTGTGGGAGGAGGAGGGTGGCGCTGTCACCAGAGCCTAGGGGATCAAAGTCTCGAGCCTTTGGAACCTCATCAGCCGAGCCAGGCACCCGCACTTCCGGAGCCAGCGGGGCCACGGGGGCTGACTCCTCCCGACGGTGTTCCTCTTGGCCTCGTGAGGGCGACCGGGCTCGGGAGGTGCGAGTGTTGTCGTCTCCTTTCTTTACAGAGGGGGGCGCAGCCGCTGCATCCTCCTTCATTTTCTTCGCCGAAGGTGTTGGCCTGAACAACCAAGGTTGAATGTCAGAAAATAGCAAGTGCAAGCAGGGACAAAACGAAGCATGAAGCACTTACTGATCCACCGCGACATAGTCCACCTTCCGCTTGGGGAGCCTGTAACCCGAAAGCTTCAGAACCTGAGGAGTGGGCACACGGGCTCCGGCAGCAAAGGACAGCGCAGCAGAAGGGTTGGAGGTAGCTCCGGGCGGCGTCAAGGCAGAGGCAGCATCCTGAGGAATCAGTGATGACCTGCTCCTTGTCGGGATGACGGGAAGTTCTCCCTCCTCCTAGCGGGCATCAACCTCGGCGTCGTCGGGGAAGGGCGCGGAGGATTTTAGCTTTGCTCAAGGGGGAGGTTTCCCCCATCTCCTCGGGGGTCGCCTCCGAGTCCTCCTCCTCTTCTTTCCCCCCGTGGGACTCGTCAGAAGATAGCTCCACCGGCTTCGGCGCCGCGGGGGCTCCAGAGAGCGCAGGCGGCACCAGCCCGCGCGCGTCAAAGGTCGGCCTAGAGGCCATGATTGGCTCCCAGTCCTTGCGGAGGAACAAAGGAACAAAAGCGCTTGGCGGGTACTCCTGGTTGTCCCCAACCAGGAGGCATTGAAGAGCAGTCAGCTCATCGTTAGGCAGGGCCCCCGGCCTCAGGCGGATCTTGTCTTCTTCATCTCCAAGCTTCCACAAGGGGCGCACACACGCCTAGAGTGGGGCGACGTGCAACATCAAGAATTCCCTCAGGAGCATGGCCCCTGTGACCTTCTCCGCCTTCGCGTTTCCCGGCTTCAGGTCGGCCTGCATCTGCTCCAGCACCGATGACGCCCGCTCGTCAGTAAGCTCCGCACGGGGCCACCCCTTGTCAGACTAGGGCGCCTCCGTCGGCAATGCCAGGCGCGGGTGGGCGCACTTAGCGTCCATCATGACCCATTTGGTCCGGATGTTGTCGGCTCTCTTCCCGGTGTTCGATATTGAGTTGGCCTTGCCGGATGCGATGAAATTGGCGCACCCGGAAACATGACCGACACTGATGGGGAGGAAGAAGAAGTGGCGCAGAAAAGCCACAGATGGCATCACGCCCAGGTACGCCTTGCAATAGTAGGCGAAGATGGACAGGAGAAGGATGGAGTTGGGATGAAGGTGCAGCACCTGCAGCCTATGGTGGCCGAGGACCTCGTAGAAGAAGTCAGAGAAGAAGGGAACCAACCCGGCGGCGATGCCGCTCATGAAGAAGGGGAAGAAGGTGCTTCTCTCAGGCTCCGGCACGTCGCAGGTAAGCCGGAGCTCCGTCTTTCCCCTCTCGTTTCTCTCACCCGCCTTCAGCGAGCCCGTGGCGGCTAGGCTCTTCTCTGTGACGTTGGGGGCTTCAAGAGCCGGCTTGTACCAAGCCGGCGAGGCGGAGGACTTGACCTTGCATGGCGCCATTGGTCGCAGGTGGGGAGCAAGATTGGAGCAGATCTGGAGGTATCGGCAGCGAGGAGCGAGAAAGGGGATCTGAGGCAAGGTGAAAGGGAACAACGAAGGCAAGAATTGTCCGCGCCGACCTTTTGTCAAGTCGGCGATTCTTGCCGAGGCAGCGTGGGGAAGCAGAGACGCCCACGTCCAATCAACCGCCACGCGTCGACCAAGGCCACAGGCTTTTGGGGCCCGTGGCGCTCCACACTTCACCTTTGGCTTCGCCTCGAAACCAAGCTTGAGCGCGCCTTGGGCCCGGGGGCTACTGTCGGCGTTCTGGAAATGGGGGTCCCCAAACTTGCCTGCCCGCGGCCCGCGGCATGGATATGCTAGCGGGCCTATACGGCCCATCTTCATCAGTGAGACATTCAAGACCCTAGGGAGGGGCCAAGCCTCGCGGGGCGGACGACACAAGACTTCTTTAGGACCGGCCTCACCAGGCTGCCTCGCGAGGAGCGGAGAAATCAAGGCAGGGCAAACCTCGTGAGGCTCTCGTGACGTGAGCCATGACGATCGAGATCAGGCAGGCGCCAACGCGTGCAGTGTCCTTGTTTCCTCTTTGGTGCTAAGGAGGCAAGCGCAGGCGCGGAGTACCGAGGCATCAAGCAAAGGTTTCCATACCAGTGCAACGAGACCAAGACCAGCAGGACGGCAGGACGGAAGTCACCATGGAGCCCCAGACGGCGTCACCACCAGAGCCTTTTGTAGGCGAAGACCACTTTTGTCAGGATAAGCTGTACTAGTTGTCCCCTTTCAAATTGGCCGTTGTTGGCTCCCTTCCTACTCAATATTTGGGGAGAGGACCAGGGCATATGTAAGTAGAACTAGCCACCACAGTAGATGGCAGGCGATACCCCATTGAGAGGCATCTCACCCACACAACTTCGCCAAGCACAAGAACATCTCAACCTCAGGAGGTTGTTCTTCCCATTGTACTGTTCATCATCAGCCCAAGAGGCAATACACCACCACCACACTGGAGTAGGGTATTACACCAAAGTGGTGGCCCGAACTAGTATAAATCTTGTGTCTTTGTGTTGTGAGTTCGTCCGTTAGATCTTAGCGAGCTAGGGCGTAGATCGGTAGGGAGGAAATCTCCGCGCGCACCCAGTGTTCGGACCTTGAGGGTTTTGCCGGAACCCGTGATCCGACAGATACGTAGAGTTGAGCCAGTTGATCTGCACGGTATGTGGTCCGGATAGGAATGAAGTGGGCCACCTTGGTAAACATGTCTACCACGACCCATATAGCATTGTTTCCACGAGGAGTGTTGGGAAGACCGATGATGAAATCCATGCAGACATTGTCCAATTTCCATTGTGGAACGGGCAAATGTTGAAGTAGCCTGGCGGGTTTTTGGTGTTCCGTCTTTACCTTATTGATTATATCACAGCAGGGGAGAAAATATGCAATATCTTTCTTCATCACATCCCACCAAAATGTTTGCCAGATGTCTTTGTACATTTTGGTACCTCCTGGATTAATCGAGTGTGAGGACTCGTGTGCTTCTGTGTGACAGCCTGGTTTTCGCCCTCCTTTATTTGCCTGATTTTCATTTGGATTGGTTTTGAAATTTGGAGTTTTCTAATCTTTTCATATGGACTAAAACACTTGGGTACCCCTTGGCTTTCACCCAAGTGCCTCATTTCTCTCTAATCATCATTCCCTCTGGTTCACCTCAAAATAATATTTGGAATATTTTTCTTAAATGAAAAATATCCATTTCCCTCTCCAAAACCCTAGCTAGCTCATTGTGATCCAAAGCAACCCCAATTTTTCTTGCCCAAAAAAATCTGACAAAATTCACAAATATTCTTTGAACCCTAGGGCACCTTCACGAGCAAAATTATTGCACCACTTTTTGGAATATTTTTGCTCTGAGAAAATATTTTACATTACGGACAGAATTGGTGCTTTCTACATCAACTACCATTTTACTTGCTCCATTGAGGCTGATCTTTCTTGTGCATCATCACCTTAGTAGATGATTGCTAGCCTCCAAAGCCCAGCTCCCAACTCCCAGCCGTTTGACCTCAGTAACCTCTGAAAGTTACTGATCAGAAACTCAATTGGCTTGTGAAATCTTTTCTACTGCATCTGGATCCAAACCAAAGCGTGGTAATCTTCAAAACTACTACGAACAAAAAGCAAGACATGAAATTTGGACGTAGGTCGGCCTGGGGGCAAAGTTCACGCGGTGATCATGCGTGTACACGATGCCAGCCTGCGTGTCGACGCGCTCTGAGTGCCGCCGAGCGCTCTGTTTCGCGCGTGCTCGCTTCCCCGACAGCCAAAGTGTGCCAAACCTCGCCACCATCTTTGTCCAAACCCTCTAAACTCTACCCTAGCACTTTCATGACGCTGGAGCTTCGCCCGCAACACACCTGCAGTGCTGACCAACGCAATAGTGCGCTATGCACTCTGCTCATCGCCTTCCTCTCGATCATGTGCTCGTCCCCGTTCGCCCATAGTCCCCGCGTGAGTTGCGTCACCTTCTCCCCCTCTCACTGGCACCGCTCGTCGCCGGGCGCCGTGTCCAGGTGTCACCAGCGGAGCCCGATCCACCCCTCGATGCTCGCCTATAAAAGGAGCCATCCCCAGCCTCCTCGAGCACCATCCTCCATTCCCACACACTCCACAAACTTGTAGATAGCCGTAGCCCGGCCGGGCAGGCCGCGGGCCGCCGTCCCCGAGCTCGAGCTCAGCGGTGATCCCCTCAGGTCATCGCGATAGCTCTAGCCCCTCCCAGGCCTGGGCGACCCTTCCAGAGCCTCCGCCACACTGCGGTGGTGCTGTTCCACCCAGTTGGAGCCCCTGGAGTCGCCTCTGCTCGCTGTCGTCTTCGTCTCCGGTGAGCTCTGCTTCCTGTCTCCGCTAGAGAGGACGATTCCGACGCCGTCCGACCACCCCTAGCTACTCTAGTGCAGGGCAGGTGCGCCTCCGTCTCCTCTCTCGATCCCTCCCTCTCGTTTGGCCAAGGAGCCCACGCCGCTTGGCGTGAAACTCCAGCCGCCGCCACTCTCTGTTTCCTTCTCCCTCCACCTCACACGACTATCGGGGCCCGCTAGTCAGCCACTCAAGACGCCTGCAGCCAGTGCAGTGGTGGCACCACGAGGCTTTACGCCTTCGATGTCACCCCCAAGTCTGTTTTATTTAAATTCAAATTCATATATTTACCAGAAAGCTTCAAACAGCTATAACTCTTGCAAAGAAATCTAGCAGCTCACCGAAAATGAGAATTTTCTATGCTACCTAGATTTTCTGGTGAATATCAGAAGGGTTCTTGATATTTTCTTCTTGTGTTTAAAATTATTTTCAGAGAGTGAAGCATGTTTTGAGGATCACGAGAAGGCTTGTGAACCTCATCTGCACTAAGGCAGGCCACAACAACATTTTCATGAAGCCACTGCAATATTTGTGATTTTCCTACTTGAATGAATTATTTAATCCATGCATATAACTAACTATTATGTTATTTATATTTTGTTAAGTGCTTGTTTAAGTTAATATGCTTGATTTACAAAAAGTTTGTAGCTAACTTAGTTGGTAAAGAAACTAGAATAAAATTTTGCTATAATAAAAATAATATTGTTATTGATCTAAGTAATGAATTGGAGTTACTTTTCTTGCATGAGAAAAATGATAAATTTGTTAGATTAGATTCTGTTAAAGTGAAGGTTGATCCTAACCAGAAAAGTATGAGGAGTTGTTGATGTTTATGGTTAGTGTGGAGTTAGTTGACTCAGTCATTTCCATTAATATTTGATGCATATGTTAGTGTTGCATTTCATGGCATGCTATGACACCGGTTATTTTCAATTTAAGTTGAACCTGATAATAACACAACTTGAATATATCGTTGACCGGGTCATGGTGCCACTGAATCGAGTTTTCCCAGTGCAACCACATTTGCCTTTATGGGAAGGCCTTTATTCGGTCAGTTGTCATGCCTCTAGTCGGTGCCTTGCCTCTAGTCGGTGCCTCCAACGAGGGAAGGTTATGGGCATGAGGTACCCTGGCCCGGTAAGCAGACATAACCTTGTGTGCCCGTTGTTGAGATTTTTTGTACCGGTCCCGTGAGGGACATTTATGTTTTGGCCACGATGGTGGTCATTGTGTCTTTGGTAGACACAGGGCCACCCAGGACTAGCCCAGTTGGGAGTGGGTCGGAGTGGCCAAGAGAGTGTCATGGCAATGGAGGGGTTTCGTCGGAATGTCATTGGTCCACCCGATTGGGAGTACGAGGCCATGGGTTCTGTGGTGTGGGTACAGTGTGCTACCTCTGCAGAGTGTATTAATATATCGATAGGCGAGTCCACAGTTACGGACATCTCAAAAGTAGGTCACACCATGGGTCAACATTTAATTAATCTTGCACACTAAGTCATGAACTTTGCACTGTTTAGGATGGTGGGAAGGTCATTCTATTGGTTGAGACCAAGGGTTGGTCGTGGTTGTGATAGCTGGAAGGATCACTGTTTGAGTCCAAATATTGGTCGTGGTTGTGATCGCCGGAAGGATCACTGTTTGAGACCAAATATTGGTCATGGTTGTGATCGCCGGAATGATCACGAGGTATCTGTAGCTGAAATCATGTGGTTGGTACATTTGTGATCCAGAAGCGATCATTGTTGGTAAGCTAGTCCGAGGGACTGTTCTCATAAGAACGTGATCACAACATACACTACAAGAAATACGGTCAATTATGACTCCCCATTTTGGTCGTTGATTCGTTATTTTTATCGTTTATTGACCTTTTTCTGACCAAATTCATAAGGTCAACAGTTGGCCGTCAAGAATGAACAAACATGACCTTCTCAGGAATTTTGGTCATGGCCACCCATGACCTAAATTTTGGTCAATAAATCTACGACCAACATTATGGTCATCACTAATCAGCCAGGAACACGTAGGATCTGATGTGGCAAGCCAATGTGGCGATGTCCACATGGCACATGCGATGACATGGACGCCATGTAGGATCAATAGAAATCAGTTGTTTTAATGGGCCGAGCCCAATAATTAGCCCATACTCAGATTTACTTTTGGGCCACGGCTATAGGCCAAGCCCATTAATTCGGCCCATTTTCAGATTTACTTTTTGGGCACAAACCAAGCCCACCAGATCAGCCTGTTAACATTTGTTCTTGGGTTGAGTCAATGTACAACCCATTTATTCATTCCATAATTAATTGGGCCAATCCTTTTCTCTACGGTCCAGCCCACTCGCACAATTTAAAGCACAGGGGAACATAATGATAATAATAATATAATTGCCAAAACAACACAACGGTATCATTACACCACAAGATCTTGAAATAACATGGAATGAACAAACAACACAGGATTTCATCAACTTTGTCCCAGCAATATCATTACACCACATGTTTATAAGATGGTACCAACCAAAATAACACAACCAATATCTTAGTATTATCACCATGCTCATAAGATGGCACCAACCAGTGCAACATCATCAAACCACACAGCCAATCCCATGTCCATATTGTAGGTCAGCCAAATGAACTCATCAACCCAACATTAAAATTCCCAGGTCCAAACAACCCTGCATCAAAATTCTAGAAGTGAGAATAGACAACTAAGTTTGAAACATTTAAAATTAGAAATGAGAACAGAAAACAGAGCATCAGGTTTGCAAGCTAAAGCAGGACACAGAGTAACTTCCATGAAGCACTGAAACTCTAGAATACCAGGATATAGTAGATTTACTTTCTTTTTTAGCTATACTGAAAAAACAAAGAGTTTACTGAGATAGGACAGTGGCAGAAATAATAATTAAGTTCCTCAATCATAAGGCATGTCAGTAGGATCTGATGAATATGGCATGAAACACCAGCAATATGAAACTTGAACTAAAGAAAGAATGTAAAAATGTTTAAGAAAGGGAAAATGGCCACCTTTGTCACATCGCGGTCAGTATATTTCCTTGGAAATATCATCATAACCCTGCAAAGAACCAAGGCCGTCTCCAGAAATTTGAGGCCCGTGTGAAATGTGAAATGAGAATCTAAAATTAGGAAATGTCATACACGGCGACTAGGGAGACAAAGAGTTTCGTATGGTAAGTGTTTCCTATATATCTATGGATTTTGGGTCTTTTTTATATATAAAATGAAAATTTGTGTATTGTTTAGAATGAACTTGAATTAAGGTAACCGGGCGCTATTTATCTATGGACTGCAGCTAACAATAAATGAACTACATGCCACAATAATCAGATTAAACCAACATCTAAGTAGCCAAAATGACTGAAATTATAAGGGAATCAAGCATGTTAGGAATAACATATATACCTAAAACTTAAAGTTCGACATTGATGAAGTAGCAAGTTTCATTCAAATCTAACTCTACATATATACTCCAAATCTAACTAGGAGTAGCTGTTTTGGGCAAGTTGCATTTGAAATTAAACTAAAACAATGCATCTGTTCTAATGTAGTGGTCTAGTACAAGTTATTTTCCACGCTCGTCTCAATTAGCATTTTAATGCCTCCTAGTCTTGACCAATTCAAGCAAAGAGCCTCTAATTAGGAGCGACTCCAGCCATGAGATGGGCAACAAATAAACATGATGAGAAGGAATTCCCAACCATACAAAAGAGGAACAAGTCCAAATTGGTTGAATCGGACTGCAGCAGGCACTTCCCACGATCTAGGTCCAAATTCTTCATGTCCTTTCTTCTCCAACTAAAACGAGCAATTCGGGCATTCTCAGATTCATGGCGACGAAGAACACATATCTGAGGATTTGGAGGCCCCTAGTTTTTGGGGGCCTGCGGTCGCCCACCTCGCACACCCTCTTCAATGGCCTGCAAAGAACAATGTACATCGGACAAGAACCACAAGAGATAAAGTATCAAGACAAACAGAATACAGTGTCCACTTTATGCTACAACATCATCATCAGGATTAAAACAACATATGGATACTCAGTGCTGGATGAGACCATATACAATACCACTACAACAAAATAGGCCGCCTAACGCCACGGTGCACCATCGAACTTGATCCGGCCTCGATGTTCATGAGCGTGTTGGCCTCCCACTCCGCGGTGGGCAGGCTCAAAGCTGAACCAAACCGGCCAGGTCACCATGATTAAGTGATGCTGGACCCGGACCGAGGAGCTGGAGCAGCCTAAGGCGAACCGCACTTCATGCACTTATGCACCTCACATATTAGAAGTCTGCATATTAGAAAAGGAAGGAGGATATTAAGCTACCATGTAAAAAGAACTAGATCAATTGTAGGTAAAAATTGACGGCATTCCATATTCATTTACATGAGACATGTCTTATGATTGCATACCGAAATGACATCAAGGAATGTAAACATAGTCATTAGAGTTGACATCAAGAAGCGGTAATACATCGCTAAATTGGCTATTAAGCAAGTTCATGTTTCTTAAGGATGAGAAATCTGCTCCTAAATAACAATGCTATGTGCAGACTTGGAGAATGACATGACAGGTTATTTACTAGTCCATAAGTATGATTGCACCTAAGCAAAAATACCATTCTACTACCACAACAATCCATTCAACTGGCAATATCCAACAATACTAGTTAGCGCACACATACTAACATCACAAAGGCAATAGAGAATAAAGGAAACCAAGAGATATACATGTGGATGATAGCGTCGACAGTGATCTGGATTGAGTTAGCATCGGTGAGATGGATGATCTCCATGGTGTGCTTGATGATACGCACGGCCATGATCTTCTTGCTATTATTGCATCCGTGCACTTGATGATGGGGCACCAATGCCTCCAAATAGAACAAATTCACCATCATTAACCCATAGCTTCAAGTACAGGCTAAGTATATATCAAGTGACAGTGAAAACAAGTTGAGAAAAACACTTAAAATAATTATTTCATGTAATGCGAGTTCAAACAGAATAAACATGTGCATCTTTCGCTTCTGAATCATCCACGGAGGATGCCTGCTGCTCCAAAGCAAACAAACATGTAAGAGCTAGTGTTCTTGAGCCAGTATGGAATTGAATCTAGCTAGTATAGGAGACATGTAGGTACTGCTGCTAACATATATAGAAATAAAATCAAGCTGCTTGTGCTTGAGCTAACTTGATGGTGGCATTTATAGTAGGGTACATATTTCAGGCAAGACATGAAAGTTTCATGAACCAAATGATTATTAGTATTAATAATTTGAAAGGAAGCTCGCTGTTTCCCTCTTCTATTATCCATGATTTCCTTTTTTTGAATCAAGCATCATCAAACAACACAATCATAATCGAATTGCACATAGAAACTAAACCAATACTTGCTGTCATGTTGTGTCCGTAACAATTGCAATTGATGTCCAGTTCAGATCAGATCTTCAAGGGGTGGAAAGAGAGGTTGCAGCTCACCACGTGTGAGGGTAGGAGGACGTCCTGCAGCAGCAGTTTCTCCTCATCGGTAGCACCTGCACAAAACAGAGCCTTCAACATGTCTGATCGGGAAGAGAAATAGAAAAATTACAAAAACAGAACAAGAAAGGACAACCTTCCATGGCATCCTATACTAGGAGCAGCTCCTCTCTCTCTGGCCATGCCCCTGAATTCCTTTCCTTGACACAATACGCGCACATGTCAAGAGGAGAAGAAGAGAAGTTGTAGAAGAAGGAGACAGCGGGAGGGGGGACTCATACCCTCTAGGGTTTGAACGCTTTGGGAAGGAGGGTCCATGCGTGATGGGGAGAACGTAGTGGTGGAGTTGCGTTGTTCATGGCATCGGGACAGGGGAGGAAGAAGCGTTCCCATCCATGGCGTCCGGTGCTCGGCGGCGACAGCGTCTTTGGATATGCGAGGGAGACGAGGCGATGTGAGGAAGAGAGGGACGGATGTGACAAAGAGGAGTGGAGGGACTCACTGAGTCACCGAACAACGCCGACGACGTCTTGGCCCAAACCCTAGCTCTTTGGGCAGGGTCGGCAGCATTTGGAGGACACGCGCCGGATCTGGCCCGATGGAAGGAAGGCGCGTTAGGAGGAGGGCACGGTGGTGTCTTGGGCGCCGCCCGAAGACACTTGGAATCAGGCCGGATCGGGCGATGTAGGTGGTGGCGGCGGGTAGTCTTGAGGGAAGAGGGAGAGACGAGCGAGAGAGGAGCTCACGATGGGTGGGTGGGTGGGATTTTGCGTTCGCGGCTGGGTCTTCTTGATTTATTATTCGCGGGCTATGAGATTGAAAACCAAACAAAATCGTCAGCGGGCTTACACAAAACTCAGGCGCCAAAGTGTGAGTCCGACTTCACCTAACAATTGTCTAAAAAAAAACTTAACCTCATACTTCTTTTCTTTAGTATTCTTTCTTTCTTTATTTTTTCCTAGAAAAATACTATTCCAAACTATACTTCGAACAAAAAAAACTTTTCCCAACACATCAAATAGGAAAAGAAACTTAATTCCCATCTTCATAAAAACTTCCCTTCACAAGACGCATGGATGACTCGCTCCGGGCCCGGGCCTAGCCCCTCATGCAAAAACCTTCGACGGACCATCTCTCCGGCTTGCCTCGTCACCCTTCACGACGGCATGTGCAGCGTCCTTCATCATTGAACGGCGCCATGCACAATCGGTATTGGACCACTCACCCCTGCTACTATTACTTCAGTAGGCACTCGATGAAAATTTCTGGTGGAAGCACATTGTTGCAATCAGTTACATGTTTGTGTCGTATGTCATTCTCTCGACAGCGGCACACACAACGTCCCTCGCAATTAGACGTCCAACAAAAGGAGGCGCAGACTTCCATGACGCTACAGGGCTCCGGAGCCATCAGAAGCCTGCCACCATGGCTCCTGCATCGGTGCCAGCGTCATCTTGAAATGGCAAACAATGTTACCAAAGAGAGTTTTCATTTTCTTTGCACGAAAAAAGTCATTTTTATTTTGGAATGCCAAAAAATGTTTTTTGTGAAGAAACCTACCAAATATTTGTTGTGGAATGACACCACTTCATTTTGGAAAAATATTAGACTATATATTATGTACAGTTGACAAATAGTTGCATGTCAAAAGCTTTCCATTCACCTTTCGTCAAATTGACATTTTTTTGTCGTTTCAGCAGGAACCGGGTCAAATTTGAACTACACGATGCTTGTCATCTATTTTCTGTAAAAATACATTTTTAGGTACACAAGTAACTATTTCATCATATATCCACCAAAATTTTCACAAGATTCCACCTCTAGCTAAGAACGGTCTTGCCTGCCTTTTTTAAATTAACATTAAAAATTCAAAAAGAAAATCAAAAACCTTCGCCTCGTGTCATTATATGTGTCATAGTTTTCAAGAAAAATAACAAACTTGGAATACATAAGATATATAAAAAATGTTCTAAAAAATGAGCTACCATGTATAAATATTCATGGTTTTTAAGTCAAATGATCAATGTTATGGCCACATTCATGACATAGTTTAACGAAGTGACCCAATATGGTGCACATTTTTGTATATTAGGATGGCAAAAAATGTTGGTTTCGGGAGTTTTCATTTTCTTTGCAAACAAATATTTTCTATTTTTTGGTGTGCCAAAATAGTGTTTTTATGAACATACCACATATTTGTTGCAAAATGGGACCACTTCATTTTTCAAAAATATTAGACCATATTTTATGTATAATCAACCAAATGTTTGTATTTCAAATGCTTTAGATCCCCTTCTTATGAAAAAGATAATTTTCTGTCAATTCAATAGGATCTAAGTCAAATTTGAACTACACCTGCTTTCATAGTTTGCTTTTTATTTTATTTTTCAAAAATCATTTTTAGGTACATAGTAGTCATTTCATCATGGAGACACGGATTCAACAAAATTTTCACAAGATTCCACCCCAAACTATGAACGGTCATGCCCGCTATTTTGAAAACGACATAAGACATTACAAATAGAAAATCTTCAGCATTGCACCATTATATGTGACCTTCCAGGAAACATAACAATCTTGCAATACCGCAAATATCTAAAAAAAGTGCTCTCAGAAATGAACATTCATCAAACTCATGAACATTTTTGGAATCGGTGAACTTTTTTTGAAGCGATAATTCTTTTTGGCATTTGGGACCAATTTTCGAAATTTGTGAACAATTTCGAATTTTATGAACATATCTTCGAAATTCATGATTTGTTTTAATTCATGAACATTTTGTTTGAATTGATGAATATTTTTTGAATATGCAAACTTTTTTCAAAATCATGAACAAATTTTTATATCCCAAATTGTTTTCTCAAATTGTGAAGATTTGTTTAATAAGCGATTTTTTTATCAAAATCATGAACATTTTCAATACGCGAATATTTTTTACAGAATTATGAACATTTTTTTAATCCAGAAAATTTTTAGATTTTTCAGACGAAATCATGAGCGATTTGTTGTCAAAATCATGAACATTTTTTTAATATGCGAATATTTTTTTCAAAATCATTAATATTTTTTAGTCATGAACGTTTTTTAATCCGATTCCTTTTTGTTTCTCAACCGAAATCATGAATATATTGTGAATTTCTTGAACACTTTTTTTGGAATTGGAATTTTTTTTATTTAGAAATCTTTGAAATCCAGAATTATTTTAAATAACAAAAAAACAAAAACAAAAAAAGGGTTGTCCGATCCTCCATGGGCCATTTGAAAAGGCATTTGGGAAAGGAGGTTAAACAGCCTCGTCCTCTCAGAGGCCAAGCCCTGTGACTCCTCGCCTTAAATTGGGCGACGCGTTGAACTATCAAAAATTGGTGTTGGTGTGTTGGTTTGACGAGGTATTGATGAGTGAGAGATCTTTGGTTCGGATCCCAAACCATTTGTTTTCTTTGTTTCTTTTTCATTTGCTTTAATATGTCATTACGCTTGTCGGCAAAGGCAAGTCCGACTTGTCGGTATGGCCTACATGTCAATCAGCGAGTCCAATAGGTGTGGCAGGTCCCACATGACAGGTTGCTGGGATGGGTCCCACATGTCATTTGTACTATGTTGGTTGATCCTGCGTGTTAATGGTACGCCTCACTTGTCAGTTTAGTGAACAAGTCAACACATGAGTGGTCAAACCAACCGGTAGAAGTGACACATAAGCCAAAATGTAATGACACGTAAGTGAAATTGATGATGTGGTTGTCCAGTCTCTTTTTTGCTGCTTTAATCGTTATTTGGTGCGTGGATCGGTTGTCAGAAGGCAAGTCCCACTTGTCTAGTCGGTATGGCCTACATGTCAGGTCGATGAGCCCAGTAGGCGTGGCAGGTCCCACATGACAGGTTGTCGGGATGGGTCCCACATGTCATTCGCACAATGTTAGTTGATCCCACGTGTCAATGGTAGGCCTCACTTGTCAGTTTAGTCAACAAGTCAACACGTGAGTGGTCAAACCAACCGGTAGAAGTGACACATAAGCCAAAATGTAACGACACATAAGCGAAATTGATGGTGTGGTTATCCATTCATATCAATGTATCCATATTTACAAACGTTATGACCATCTAGATTGGTCTTAATCAGCTAAAATAATGCCACGGGCCACTATTATCTGCTTTATGACCATTTCGTGTAAAACAATTACGACCTTTTTGACTAAAATAGTCGTTATGGTTTAGGGTTTGGACCCTCTCAAACAGGTTAAGACCAATTGGTTTGAAATGGGCATAGATTTATGACATTTTTTTCCACGGTCACTGAAAAAGGTCACAATTAAGCATATTTCTTGTAGTGATATTGGTTGCATTATTGCATTACTAATAATTGGTTAATTATCATGATATTGTTTGTTATTATGTTTATGCTTGTTGTGAGCTTGCAAGTACATTCAATGTACTAACCTGGCGTGTCATGCCAGATTTCAGGGAAGTTCCGTTGGAAAGGAGTGTTATTCGAGTCTAGATCGTGTCCACATAGGTGTCCCTGTGCTATGGAGTTTCCGCTACGACGTTGTTCCGCTGCCGCGTAGTTGTTGTGATCGAGGCCCCTTTTTGTTCACTAAATAATGTACATATTGTTCAGCCGCACCGTGTGTGCCGCTTGGCCTCGACACTTGTTGTAATATAAACTTTGATCCGCTAGCTTCAATAAAGCGGTTGTTTTCTGTACCAAGATGTTGTGTGTTGCCAGAAGACATGGTCACTGGGCTGGCAATGCATGGCAAACCGGTCGCTCTGAGCCGGGGTGCCACATTCTGTTAATATCTTCTACTTCGGGTACACATATTAGTCCTCGAAACCATAGCGTGCCTTGCTCATCCATCAGGAAGTCTTGAGTCTTTCCTTCTTTCATTCGTGTGGCCTGGTGTTGCAAGAACGGATCTTCTGACTGAGCTTTGCAAATTTCTTCCTCAAGCGTGGGAGTGACTACCAACATATTGGTGCAGTCAACGTCAACAATGATCAGATTGAGCTGGGCCATTTACGCTTGTAGCTCGGGAGGCAAAGATGTCATTAATGCATTTATCGTATCCGGCTTTATGCATCGAGAGCATCCGCAACCACATTAGCTCTACCCGAGTGATAGTTTATTCCGAGGACATAATCCTTGACTAGCTCAAGCCATCTTCTTTGTCGAAGATTTAAATCAGAGTTGACTAAATATGTACTTGAGACTTTTGTGATCGGTGAATATTTGGCACCTCTTGCCAATAAGATAATGCCTCCAAATTTTTAATGCATGAGCAAAGGTTGCTAGCTCCAAGTCATGAGTGGGATAATTTCCTTCGTGTGGTCATAGCTGTCAGGATGTATAGGCCACAACCTTGTCATCTTGCATGAGAACACATCCTAGGCCCCTTCGAGATGCGTCGCAGTATACATCAAAGCTTTGATAAATGTATGGGAGTGTCAACACGGGTTCTGAAGTTAAACGAATCTTCAATGCATTAAAGATCTCACAATCTTCTGACCATATGAACTTATGGTCTTTCTTGAGTAGTTCTGTCATGGGCTTAGCAATCTTGGAGAAGCCTTCAATGAATCGACGGTAATAACCAGCAAGCCCCAGAAAACTTCTGATTTCTGTCACCGACGTGGGTGCTGGCCATTTTCAGCACACCCTTGATTTTGCTTGGATCCACGGCTATTCCTTCGGCGGAGAGAATGTGCCCCAGGAATCCGACTTGCTTAAGCCAGAAATCACACTTACTGAATTTTGCATATAACTGGTGGTCACGAAGCCTTTGCAATACTGCTCGGAGATGTTGTTGCTCTTCTTATCCCTTGGAGTATGTGAGAATATCGTCGATGAAGACCACCACAAATTTTTCCAAGAAATCCATGAACACTTTGTTCATCATATGCATGAAGAATGCAGGAGCATTTGTCAGCCTGAATGACATAACTATGTATTCATATCGACTGTAGCGAGTGGTGAAGGCGGTCTTAGGAATATCTTCTTTCCTGATATTGAGTTGATGATACCCGGTCCTTAAATAAATCTTGGAAAATATTTGAGCTCCATGCGGTTGATCAAACAAATCATCAATTATGGGGAGCGGGTATTTGTTCTTGATAGTGACATCATTGAGCTCGCGGTAGTCTATACACATCCGAAGACTACCATCTTTCTTGTTCATGAATATGGCAGGTGACCCCCAGGGTGAAGAATTGGGGCGGATGTATCCATTCTTGAGCATCTCATCGAGTTGTTTCTTCAGCTCAACGAGTTTGGATGAAGGCATCCGGTAATAGTTTTTGTATATGGGTGTCGTTCCTGGCACGAGATCAATGGAAAACTCAAGCTGCCGATATGGTGGCATTCCTGGCAATTCTTCAGGGAATACATCTGGAAACTCACTGACCACTGGTATTAATTCCATATCTGAGGACATTGCTGTAAAAACCATTTCCTTCTTAGGCATGGTCCTACAAGGCACAAACCTCTCTGCCTGTCCTGCCGGATTTGTTAATGTAACTACCCTGGTTGCACAATTGATGCAGACCGTATGCTATGTCAGCCAATGCATTCCCAATATGGCATCCAGCCTTGCGGATTCAATGGCTACTAGTGTGGTAGGGAAGACAACTCCATGAATCTTTATCTCCATGTCACGTCATACCAAATTTGTTTTGAGCATGGATCCTGGGGATTGCACCATCATGCTTTTCTCAACAGTAGAGCAAGAAAACTTGTTTTGGGCAACAAAAATCCATAAAATAAAGGAATGGGAAGCCCCATAGTCAAATAAAATTGTTGCGGTATGTTATTAACAGGAAACATACCGATGACCACTTCGAGGTTTTCTTGGGCTTCTTCGGCGGAGAGATGATGCACTTGGCCTTGGATAAGTTCCTGCTTAGTTTAGGATTCCATTTGGTTGACTTGAGGCTTGAGGGGTGCATCTGTCTTGCCGTTCTTGGGACACTGCTTCGCATAGTGCCCAGTCTGCCCACAAGAGAAACATGCGTTGTTACGTTGATAGTCTTCCCGGACAGGGTTGGTCAAAATCTTCTTGACTTGGTTGTTGGTCTTATTGGTATTCTGCTCCCAGGTTGGTTTGAACTCAAACTGATCTTGTTGCCAAGGCACTGAGCCTTACCGGCTGTCCATCCTT
This sequence comes from Aegilops bicornis, assembly GCA_021605145.1. NCBI lineage: Eukaryota > Viridiplantae > Streptophyta > Magnoliopsida > Poales > Poaceae > Aegilops > Aegilops bicornis. The sequence goes on along the minus strand of CM038672.1, from coordinate 550,196,196 downwards.
ATTGGGCTCAAAATTGCGCTTGCGATCATCATAAGTTGGCTTATTGTCGTGAACGAGCTTGTGCTCCCTTTCTGCAATAAGGGCCTTGTTCACCAAAATCTGGAATCGGGGAAGTCAAACATCCTGAGGGTGTATTGGGGGTGTTGAAGGAGTCCTCCAAGGAATCGATCGATCTTCCTTTCTTCGGTGGCCACATCATAGAGAGAATAACGAGCCAAGTGATTAAATTTATGCAGATATTCACTTACTGACATGTTTCCTTGAGTGAGAGCAAGAAACTCACGCTGCTTGACCTTCATGATACCGGCAGGAATGTGGTACTTATGGAAATTGTCCTTGAATTTATCCCACGTGATCTCATCGTCCGCAGGCCACATAGCTTTAGTATTACCCCACCATATAGCAGCAGCTCCTTCAAGATAGTGTGTAGCAAATGGAGCCTTGTCAGCTTCTTCGGTGCGGGCAATTTCAAGCTTCTTCTCAACAGTCCACAACCAATTATCGGCTTCCAAAGGATCGACAACTTGACTGAAACTAGGGGGCTTAGTCCTCTGAAAGTCTGATAGCTTGGAGTGATTGCCATACTGATTTCCATTCTTCCCAACCATAGCCTACACACTTCTCAGTAAGTCAAGTAAATCTTAGTTTCTTCTTTCTTCGAACATTCTCATCATCTGCTCTATTGTAGGTGGTTGCTGTGGAGGAGGTGGTGGTGGTTGATATGGTTCGGGGGAATGCCCCGCAAGTCGGGCTGAGCGACGAACGGGAGCATCGTCACCCGCCTGACTGCTGCTACCTCCTCTTGTCATCCTATTTATGTTTCCCGATACGAAGCATTGAGATGAGCAACATCCATAAACGGGGAAGTAAAGAAAGCGTCAAAGCCCGAAAGAATGCAACAAGAAACCAAGGCGAACAATAACGGAAGAAGTTCCAACATAATTATACATAGACTCATACATGAAAGGAAATAACATGACAAGTACTACTACACTCATACGTCTAAGCATCATGGCAATCTCAACTACTCTGCAGATCGAGTGCTCCTCTGTTCCAGTTAGGATCTCCCCGGCCTCGGTCTTGGATCCTGAGCTGACGATGCTGACGGAAACCTCCGGGTTAAAGGAAACACGACGACGCTGCCTCGGGGCTCTCCCTCGAGGCAGAGTGCCGGATGAGGCTGAATCATAGGGGCGGCGGGAGTAGCGAAGTAAAGCCAAATCGGCGGGAGACTCATGGGGAGTCACTTTCGAGGTACCCGAGTTACTCTGAGGGGTAACCGGAGTAGTGGGGGAAATAGGACATGGAGGACCAAATGGGGTAAACCCAATGGTAGGTGGAATGAAACCAGCTCGAGCAGCAACTAGAGTTGTATGAGTGTGAGTCAACTCTCGAGCCAACTCGAAAAGCAGAAGATAACTAGCAGATGTAGCGAGAGAGGTGGCTAGAGGAATGGTCCACTACGGCTCAATAGTAGGGAATCTGATACGTCCATCAGTGGACATGGACGGGTAGTAAAATAAACGTAGATGATGTTGCATCTGGACTTGGTTGTAGCGCAGATCAATGAGAGCCTCACACACTGTCGGATTTCGGGTTCTGGCAGACCCTCTAGGTTCGAGCTCTGGGGTGCACGCGGAGATCACACCTCCAACCTACCTACGTCTCATCGCCTCGCAAGGATCTAAACTACACAAAGAACAACACAAGGGACACGAGGGTTTATACTAGTTCGAGCCACCATTGTGGTGTAAAACCCTACTCTAGTTTGTGGTGTGGTGGATTGCCTCAGGGGCCGATGATGAACAATACAAGGAAGAACTGCCTCGCGAGGTGAGGAGTTCTTGTGGTGGTGGATCTGGCTAAGGTTCTTCCCCTCGGGTCGATCCCTTCTCTCTTCTCTTGCCTGCTCTTTTCTTGCCTTTGCTTTCCCTTTTTTGCCTGCCCTCCTTGAGGGTGGCTAGTCCTATTTATAGAGCAAGGCCCTGGTCCTCTTCCCAAATATTGAACGGGAAGGGCGCCAACAATTGGCCATTTTGAAGGGGAACATCTAGTACACTTATCCTGACTAAAGTCGGTCCTCGCCTGCCAAAGACTCAGATGGTGACGCTGGCTTGGGCTCCACGATGAATTCCTTCCTGCCGTTCTGCTTGGTCTAGGTATTGTAGCACCGAAATGGTTTCCTTTGCTTGATAACCTTGCTCATGCTTGCTCCCTTTGCACCAAAGAGGAAACAAGGACTCTGCGTAGGCCAGCCTGGCACCCGCCTGGCTTTGGTCGTCATGGCTTGCGTCACAGGTACCTCGTGAGGAACCCTGCCTTGATATCTCTGCCTCCTCGCGAGCCAGCCTGACGAGGCCGTTCCTGAGGAAGCTATCTGTCGTCCGCCCCGCGAGGCTTGGCCCCTCGTGAGGGTCTTGAGCTTGTGCTGATGAAGATGGGCCGTACTGGGCCACTCCTTGAGCCACGCCGCAGGCCGCAGGCAGGAAAGTCTGGGTACCCCGATTCCTAGAACGCCGACAGTAGCCTCCGGGCCAAAGGCGCGCCTGGACTTGGCTTAGCAGAGAAGCGAAAGGGCAAGTGCGAAGCGACGCAGGCCCCAACAGCATGCGGCCTTGGGCGCCGCGTGGTGGTTGATTGGACGTGGGCGTCCCTGCTTCCCCACGACGCCTCGGCAACTGCACGAATTGACAAGTCGCTGCATGCAAAACGGGTCATGATTACCTGTGATCGTGGAGGCCGACGGTTGGCCTCCTTTGGCTATATGTACGGAACGGCGAGGGCCCTTCCAGTCCATCCTTTCTTGCTCATTTCCATCTTCTTGGCTTCTCGCCGTCCCATGGCCCCGCCGAAGAGATTTTCGGCCGCGGAGAAAGGAAAGGCTCGCCGGGAAGGACCTAGTTCTCCGCCCGCCAAGCGTGGACGGGGCCGCCCTCGCAAGCACCCTGCGGCCCCTGCTGCGACTTCTCATGACCGTGGAAGCCCCCCTCTGCGCGGCGGTGAGCGTTCTCAACAGGTTCCTCGTTCACGTACTCGTCTCCCGGCTCTACCCAAAGCAAGAACACAAACAAAGGAACCACAATAAATCACGGTGCAATGCACAAGCAACATGATGCAAAACGTGACATGATATGCGAGATGTGATATGCAATGCGTATGCGTGCTCCGGAAGGAAATGATGAACCAGGCATCAACTTGGCAAACCAAGTATGCCGCTGGAAAGATCAGATGATTTCGGTTGAAATCGATATAAAGATCACCGAAATCGGATGCACGGTTTGCAAATGACAAGCAAAACAAGAATGGCACAAATCTGTCATTAACAGCATGATGCCACTTAGCAAGCAACAAGAAATTAAGCTAATGCACCCAAACGTATCAACAAAGCATATGGAAGTGATCTGCTCAAGATGCTTGACAAAAGATGAACACTGAGCTATGGCTAAATCACATCATAACAGGTTCAAACAAGCATGGAAAAAGTGCAAAATATATCAGCTTCACAGACTTAGGGAAATTACTGAACATGGCAAAATCAGCATCAGGAAGCAAAGTTCAGAGCAATGAAACAGCATACTAAAAGAACTGATAATAGCAAACCAAGGCATGGCATGAATCTACTCAAAGCATAGAACAAAAGTCCCTTAGTGACCATAAGCCAAAAAGGATCAGAAAATACAATAAAACCCATGTCAATATAGCAAGTTTCGTTAACAGATTCAGCAACAGGGCATGACAAAAACAGATAACAAGTAGGCATGTTTAAGAGCTTGATGCACTCACTACAGAGCATCTCATGATAAACTAAGCATACATCCGTCAATAAGACATGGCATAGAAGATATAAATGGCAAGAACAACATCATAGCATACACGGATCAACTACAACAAGCTTGGAAAAATTGAATAACATGTAAACAATATGCCAGGAAACATTTTATAGCAAAAGTAGAGCTCGATTGACTCAAGCTATGACACTCCATAATTGCAAACAAAGGCACGGATGGATAGAGCATAACCATATGTTCAAAACATCATTAATGAAGTATCTCAAAATATGCATGGATCTCTCGGTAGCATCAAGTTAACATGGCATAAAAATATCAGCAAAACAGGGGCTGAAATCAGCAACATCATGAAGCCTAGTTTGCATGCTTGTGCTAGTCCCCACAGAGATCATAAAAATAAATGGCATACACCCCTGGAAAGATGGCATGTCATATTACAAAACACATGTAGGACTCAACTTCATAGGATGCACACATCAATCATGGCAAAAATGACAAAAGTGCATGTTCTGTTAAGAAACAGAAACTAACATCACATAGCCCTCTTCTAACAGCATTTAGGGCATCAAGATGAGCTCAAATCAAAATGATGCAATGAGATGAAATGATCTACTCTTCGGGGCGAACATTTCGACACATTACACGCACGAAACGGAACTACGGGTACAGAGTTATGATGCGTTGAAGATGCAACAAAATACTGCAGAATAATGACTTAGAGGGAATCGGGGCTCGGGGGGAAAGTCAACCGAGGGCTCTTGGCGAACCGAGGCGAGGTCGGGCTCGCGGAGAGACGCCGGAGAGGAGGAAGGAGAGGCCGGGCGGAGATGGGGCGCCGGATCCGGTCGCGAGGCCGCCGGATCTGGCCGGAGGCGGCGGCTCGGCTGGCGCGAGACGCTGTGGCGGGATGGCGCGGGCTCGGCTGGCGGGAGCGGCTGCCGGCGGCGCGGGCGGGCGGCGAGGACCGTGGCGCTGGCGGGCGCGGCCTCGGGCGGCGGGTGAGGGCGAGGGCGCGGAGGCGGCGGGCTGGGAGGGGCCACGGCCGGGGCCGGCGGAGCCGGGCGGCGATGGGCGCTGGTCGCCCACGTGGCGGCTCCCCTGGTTGGCGGGCGCGGCGGACGCGTCCGGTCCGATCCGGGCGTGTCCGGCGGCGCGGAGGGGATTTCGTCTAGGGTTTGCCCGGATTTGGAGGGGGAGATGCATATTTATAGGTAGAAGGAGATAGAAAGCTCCAAATGGAGTGTAGTTTTCGCCCACACGATCGTGATCCGACGACGGAGAGCATGGAATTGACTTAGATGGGTTATTGGGCTGTTTTTAAAGGGTGTTGAGCTGCAACTTAAAAAAGGCCTTTGCGAGAGTGCGGTTAACCGTTGGAGTACCAAACGAGCTCCAAATGACCCGAAACTTGACAGGTGGTCTACCGGTGGTATACCAAGGCCACTTGACAAACCTCGGTCCATTCCGAGAAAGTTTAGTACCCGCTCACGGAAAAAACGTAAAAGGGGACGCCGGGGACATAGGAGTGCGGATTGCAAAAGCGGACAACGGGAAAATGCTCGGAATCATGAGACGAACACGTATGCAAATGTGATGCACATGATGACATGATATGAGATATGAGATGCATGACATGGACAACATGCAAAATGAAGAAAAACCCAACCACGGAGGGAATATCATATCACAATGCCAAAAATGGCAAGAGTTGGAGTTACAAATATGGAAAGTTACATCCGGGGTGTTACAGAGAAGTACTTATGACATTTAATTGTTCATCAGGAAAGCTATCATCAATAGGTAGTGGGTCATCAAGAACATTTTCTAACCTAGACAAATTGTCTGCAACGGGGTTCTCAGCTCCGTTTCTATCAACAATATGCAAATCAAATTCTTGTAGCAAGAGAACCCATCTAATAAGTCTAGGTTTAGCATCTTTCTTTTCCATCAGATATTTAATAGCAGCATGATCAGTGTGAATAGTTACTTTCGAATCAACAATATAAGGTCTGAACTTATCACAAGCAAATACAACTGCTAAGAATTCTTTTTCAGTAGTAGCATAGTATCTTTGAGCATTGTCTAGAGTCTTACTAGCATAATGGATAACATTTAATTTCTTATCGACTCTTTGTCCTAGAACAGCACCTACAGCATAATCACTAGCATCACACATAATTTAAAAGGGTAAATTCCAATCCGGTGGCTAAACAATAGGTGCAGAGATCAATGCTTTCTTAAGTATTTCAAATGCTTCTACACAATCATCATCAAAGACAAATGGTATATCTTTTGTAATAAATTAGTCGAGGCCGAGAAATTTTTGAGAAGTCCTTAATGAACCTCCTATAAAATCCGGCGTGACCAAGGAAACTTCTTATACCTTTGATGTCCTTGGGACATGGCATCTTTTCAATAGCATCAACTTTGGCTTTATCAACTTCAATACCTCTTTCAGAAACTCTATGCCCCAAGACAATACCTTCATTAACCATAAAGTGGCACTTTTCCCAATTCAAGACAAGATTAGTTTCTTCACATCTCTGCAAAACTCGATCAAGATTGCTCAAGCAATCATCAAAAGAGGATCCATAGACGGAAAAAGTCGTCCATGAAAACCTCACAAATCTTTTCACAAAAGTCGAGAATATAGCCATCATGCATCTTTGAAAGGTAGCGAGCGCATTACATAAACCAAAAGGCATACGTCTATAAGCAAAAGTACCAAAAGGGCATGTAAAAGTAGTCTTTGATTGATCCTTAGCCGATCTGGTATTTGAGAGAAACCAGAATAACCATCTAGAAAGCAATAATGTGTATGTTTGCATAATCTTTCTAGCATTTGATCAATAAAAGGTAAGGGTAATGATCTTCCTTAGTAGCTTTATTTAATTTGCGAAATCAATTACCATCCTATAACCTGTAATAATTCTTTGCGGAATCAATTCATATTTATCATTAGGAACAACGATATCACCTCCCTTCTTAGGGACACAATGAACAGGGCTTACCCATTGACTATCAGCAAAGGGATAAATTATACCTGCCTCCAGAAGCTTTAGTATTTCTTTCCTTACCACTTCTTTCATCTTAGGATTCAACCTTCGTTGATGATCATGAACCGGTTTGGCATCTTCTTCCAAATTTATTTTGTGTTGACATAGAGTGGGACTAATGCCCTTAAGATCATCAAGAGTATATCCAATAGCAGCACGGTGCTTCTTCAAATTTTTCAATAATCTCTCTTCTTCATGCTCTGAAAGGTTAGCACTAATAATAACATGATATATTTTCTTTTCATCAAGATAAGCATATTTAAGATTATCAGGCAACGGTTTAAGCTCAAACACGGGATCACCCTTGGGTGGAGGAGGATCCCCTAGGATTTCAACAGGAAAATTATGTTTCATAATAGGTTCATGTTTAAAGAATACTTCATCTATTTCCCTTCTTTCATTCATAAACATATCATTTTCATGGTCTAGCAAATATTGTTTTAAAGGATCACTAGGAGAATGCGACAATAGAAGCAAGACCAATAATTTCATCCTTACTAGGCAATTCTTCTTCACGGTGTTGTCTACTAAATTTAGAGAAATTAAACTCATGAATCATATCATCCAAGCCAACATTAACAACTTTCTTTTCGCAATTTATCTTAGCATTGATAGTATTCAAGAAGGGTCTACCAAATATAATGGGACAAAAGCTATCTTGTGGGGAACTAAGAACAAGATAATCAGCAGGATATTTAGTTTTCCCACACAAGACTTTAACATCTCTAACAATTCCCACAGCTGATATAGTATCTCTATTGGCAAGTTTAATTGTAACATCAATACATTATATCTCGGCAGGTGCAATTTCATGCTTAATTTCTTCATACAAAGTATAAGGTATAACACTAGCACTAGCACCCATATCACATAAGCCATGATAACAATGATCTCCTATTTTGACAGAGATAACAGGCACGCCTACCACAGGTCTATGTTTATCTTTAGCGCCAGGTTTAGCAATTCTAGCAGTTTCACCACAGAATTGAATAACATGCCCATGAATATTATCAGCCAAGAGATCTTTAACAATAGCAATATTAGGTTCTACTTTAACTTGCTCAGGAGGTGTATAAGTTCTAATGTTACTTTTACGAACAATAGTTGAAGCTTTAGCATGATCCTTTATTCTAACAGGGAAAGGTGGTTTCTCAACATAAGAAGTAGGAACAATAGGATCATTATAAGTGACAGTATTTTCTTCAACTTTAATAGGTGCAGCTACTTTTACTTCTATGGGAGGATGATATTTAAACCACTTCTCCTTGGGGAGATCAACATAAGTAGCAAAATATTCACGAGAAAGAAGCTACTATCTCAGATTCAAGTCCATATTTAGTGCTAAACTTACGGAAAATATCGGTATCCATAAAAGATTTAACACAATCAAACTTAGGTGTCATACACGACTCCTTACCTTCGTCGAGATCACAATCTTGAGTTGCGTTTAATTCTATCCAATAAATCCCATTTAAATTCAATAGTCTTCATCATAAAAGAGCCAGCACAAGAAGTATCGAGCATAGTGCAATTGTTTTCAGAAAGCCGAGCATAAAGATTTTGAATAATTTTTTATCTTGGGAGCTCATGATTGGGGCATGAATACAACACTTAGTTAAGCCTCCCCCAAGCTTGAGCGATGCTTTCTCCTTCGCGGGGCCAAAAATTATATATATAATTGTGATCACGATGAACAAGATGCATAGGATAATACTTTTGGTGAAATTTCAATTTCAATCTTCTATAGTTCCATGATCTCGTACCATCACATAGCCTATACCATGTCAATGCATCTCCCTTAAAAGATAAAGGGAAGACCTTCTTCTTAACAACATCATCGGGTATACTTGCAAGCTTAAATAGTCCACAAACTTCATCCACATATATTAGGTGCTCATCAGGATGCTTTTTTCCATCTCCTACAAAAGCATTAGCTAGCAGTTTTTCCATCATACCCGAAGGAAATTCAAAGGGAAAATTTTCATATTCATTTTCAGTAGGTTCATTATGTTGAGGAGCAACTATTTGCTCTACTGGTCGGGGTGAAGATACCCCGAACAAGCCCCTTAGAGGATTACTTTCCATAGTAACAAGTGACGATGAAATTTCAGCACACTATATAAATTTTTCCTTACCAAATTCCACCTACCAAAGGTGCTTCACTCCCAACAGCGGTGCGGAAAAGAGTCTTGATGACCCACAAGTATAGGTGATCTATCGTAGTCCTTTCAATAAGTAAGAGTGTCGAACCCAACGAGGAGCAGAAGGAAATGATAAGCAGTTTTCAGCAAGGTATTCTCTGCTAGTACTGAAATAAGTGGTAACAAATAGTTTTGTGATAGGATAATTTGTAACGAGCAACAAGTAAAAAAGGTAAATAATGTGCAGCAAGGTGGCCCAATGTTGGGGAACGTAGTAATTTCAAAAAAATTCCTACGCACACGCAAGATCATGGTGATGCATAGCAACGAGAGGGGAGAGTATTGTCTACGTACCCTCGTAGACCAAAGCGGAAGCGATCACAACGTAGAGGAAGTAGTCAGACGTTCTCCTTGCGATCCAGCCGATCCCAGCGCCCGTTACTCCAGCGCCTCCGAGTTCTTGGCACACGTTCAGCTCGATGGCGCTCCTCGGGCTCCGATCCAAAGAAAGCTCGGGGAGAGGGAGTTCCGTCGACCGACGGCGTGGTGGCGATCTTGATGTTCTACCGGCAGGCTTCGCCTAAGCACCGCTATGATATGACCGAGGTGGAATATGGTGGAGGGGCACCGCACACGGCTAAGGAACGATCTCAAGGATCAACTTGTGTGTTCTAGGGTGCCCCCTGCCCCGTATATAAAGGAGCAAGGGAGGCCGGCCGGCCCTAGGAGGTGCGCCAAGGAGGGGGGGAGTCCTCCTCCTAGTGGGAGTAGGACTCCCTTTCCTAGTCCAACTAGGAAGGAGGAAGGGGAAGGAAAGAGAGGAGAGGGAGAGGGAAAGGGGGCCGTGCCCCCTCCTGTCCAGTCGGACTCCCCATGGGGGCGGGCGCCACCTCTGGCGCAGCCCTCTCTCCCCTCTTGGCCCAATAAGGCCCATTACTTCCCGGGGGTTCGGTAACCCCTCGGCACTCCGTCTTTCTCCGGAAACTTCCGGAACCTTTCCGTGTCCGAATATAGCCGTCCAATATATCAATCTTTATGTCTCGATCATTTCGAGACTCCTCGTCATGTCCGTGATCACATCCGGGACTCCGAACTCCTTGGTACATCAAAATACACAAACTCATAATATAACCGTCCTTGAAACCTTAAGCGTGCGGACCCTACGGTTCGAGAACAATGTAGACATGACCGAGACACATCTCCGGTCAATAACCAATAGCGGGACCTGGATTCCAATTTTGTTTACTACATATTCTACGAAGTTCTTTATCGGTCAGTCCGCATAACAACAGACGTTGTTCCCTTTGTCATCTGTATGTTACTTAACCGAGATTCGATCGTCGGTATCCAATACCTAGTTCAATCTCGTTTCTGGTAAGTCTCTTTACTCGTTCCGTAATACATCATCTCACAACTAACTCATTAGTTGTAATGCTTGCAAGGCTTATGTGATGTGTATTACCGAGAAGGCCCAGAGATACCTCTCCGACAATCGGAGTGACAAAACCTAATCTCGAAATACGCCAACCCAACAAGTACCTTTGGAGACACCTGTAGTACTCCTTTATAATCACCCGATTACGTTGTGACGTTTGGTAGTACCAAAGTGTTCCTCCGGTAGCAGGAGTTGCATAATCTCATAGTTACAGGAACATGTATAAGTCATGAAGAAAGCAATAGCAATATACTAAGCGATCAAGTGCTAAGCTAACGGAATGGGTCATGTCAATCACATCATTCTTCTAATGAGGTGATCCCATTAATCAAATGACAACACATGTCTATGGTTAGGAAACATAACCATCTTTGATTAATGAGCTAGTCTAGTAGAGGCTTACTAGTGACTATCTGTTTGTCTATGTATTCACACATGTATTATGTTTCCGGTTAATACAATTCTAGCATGAATAATAAACATTTATCATGATATAAGGAAATAAATAATAACTTTATTATTGCCTCTAGGGCATATTTCCTTCATCTCCCACTTGCACTAGAGTCAATAATCTAGATTACACAAGAATGATTCTAACACCCATGGAGTTTTGGTGCTGATCATGTTTTGCTCGTGGAAGAGGCTTAGTCAATGGAGTGCGCAACATTCAGATCCGTATGTATTTTGCAAATCTCTATGTCTCCCACTTGGACTTGGTCCCGAATGGAGTTGAAGCGTCTTTTGATATGCTTGGTCCTCTTGTGAAATCTGGATTCCTTTGCCAAGGCAATTGCACCAGTATTGTCACAGGAGATCTTCATTGGTCCCGATGCACTAGGTATGACACCTAGATCGGAAATGAACTCTTTCATCCAGACTCCTTCATTTGCTGCTTCCGAAGCAGCTATGTACTCCGCTTCACATGTAGATCCCGCCACGACGCTTTGTTTAGAACTGCACCAACTGACGGCTCCACCGTTTAACAAAAACACGTATCCGGTTTGCGAGTTAGAATCGTCCGGATCGATGTCAAAGCTTGCATCGACGTAACCATTTACGACTAGCTCTTTGTCACCTCCATATACGAGAAACATATCCTTAGTCCTTTTCGTGTATTTCAGGATGTTCTTGACCGCTGTCGATGATCCACTCTGGATTACTTTGGTACCTTCCTGCCAAGCTTACAGCTAAGCATACGTCAGTCCGGTACACAGCATTGCATACATGATAGAGCCTATGGCTGAAGCATAGGGAACATCTTTCATTTTCTCTCTATCTTCTGCTGTGGTCGGGCATTGAGTCGACTCAATCTTACACCTTATGTCTGTGTAAAAACCTTTCTTTGCACGATCCATTTTGAATTTCTTCAAAACTTTATCAAGGTATGTGCTTTGTGAAAGTCCAATTAAGCGTTTTGATCTATCTCTATAGATCTTGATGCCCAATATGTAAGCAGCTTCACCGAGGTCTTTCATTGAAAAACTTTTATTCAAGTATCCTTTTATGCTATCGAGAAATTCTATATCATTTCCAATCAATAATATGTCGTACACATTTAATATCAGAAATGCTACAGAGATCCCACTCACTTTCTTGTTTATACAGGATTCTCCAAAAGTCTGTATAATACCATATGCTTTCATCACACTATCAAAAGCGTTTATTCCAACTCCGAGAGGCTTGCACGGACCATAAATTGATCATTTGGAGCTTGCACACTTTGTTAGCACCTTTTGGATCAGCAAAACCTTCGGTTGCATCATATACAACTCTTCTTCTAGAAATCCATTCAAGAATGCAGTTTTACATCCATTTGCCAAATTTCATAATCATAAAATGCGGCAATTGCTAACATGATTCGGACAGACTTAAGCATCGCTTCTGGTGAGAAAGTCTCATCATAGTCAACCCTTGAACTTGTCGAAAACCTTTTGCAACAAGTCGAGCTTTGTAGACAGTTATATTACCATCGTCGATCTTCTTCTTAAAGATCCATTTATTCTCAATGGCTTGCCGATCATTGGGCAAGTCAACCAAAGTCCATACTTTGTTCTCATACATGGATCCCATCTCAGATTTCATGGCTTCCAGCCATTTCGCGAATCTGGGCTCACCATCGCTTCTTCATAGTTTGTAGGTTCGCCATGGTCAAGTAACATGACTTCGAATAGGATTACGTACCACTCGGTGCGTATTTTATTACGCTTGACCTCTGAAGTTCAAGAGCAACTTGATCTGAAGTTTCATGATCAACATCATTAGTTTCCTCACCAATTGGTGTAGTTGTCACAGGAACCGTTTCTTGTGATGAACTACTTTCCAATAAGGGAGCGAATCTGATTATCTCATCAAGTTCTACTTTCCTCCCACTCACTTCTTTCGAGAGAAACTCCTTCTCTAGAAAGGATCCGAATTTAGCAACGAAAATCTTGCCTTCAGATCTGTGATAGAAGGTGTACCCAATGATCTCCTTTGGGTATCCTATGAAGACACATTTCTCCGATTTGGGTTCGAGCTTATCTGGTTGAAGTTTCTTCACATAAGAATCGCAGCCCCAAACTTTAAGAAACGACAACTTTGGTTTCTTGCCAAACCTCAGTTCATACGGTGTCGTCTCAACGGATTTAGATGGTGCCCTATTTAACGTGAATGCGGCCGTCTCTAAAGCATATCCCCAAAAGGATAGTGGTAAATCGGTAAGAGACATCATAGATCGCACCATATCAAGTAAAGTACGATTACGACGTTCGGACACACCATTTCTCTATGGTGTTCCGGGTGGCGTGAGTTGCGAAACTATTCCACATTGTTTCAAATGTAAACCAAACTCGTAACTCAAATATTCTCCTCCACGATCAGATCGTAGAAACTTTATTTTCTTGTTACGATGATTTTCCACTTCACTCAAATTCTTTGAACTTTTCAAATGTTTCAGATTTGTGTTTCATTAAGTAGATATACCCATATCTGCTCAAATCATCTGTGAAGGTGAGAAAATAACGATACCCTTGGCGTGCCTCAACATTCATTGGACCACAAACATCGGTATGTATGATTTCCAACAAATCAGTTGCTCGCTCCATATTTCAGGAGAACGGCGTTTTAGTCATCTTGCCCATGAGGCATGGTTCGCAAGTACCAAATGATTCATAATCAAGTGATTCAAGAAGCCCATCAGTATGGAGTTTCTTCATGCGTTTTACAATCGATATGACCCAAACGGCAATGCCACAAATAAGTTGCATTATCATTATCAACTCTGTATCTTTTGGTTTCAACACTATGAATATGTGTATTACTACTATCGAGATTCAATAAAAATAGACCACTCTTCAAGGGTGCATGACCATAAAAGATATTATTCATATAAATAGAACAACCATTATTCTCTGTCTTAAATGAATAACCGTCTCGCATCAAACAAGATCCAGATATAATGTTCATGCTCAACGCCGGCACCAAATAATAATTATTTAGGTCTAAAACTAATCCCGATGGTAGATGTAGAGGTAGCGTGCCGACTGCGATCACATCGACTTTGGAACCATTTCCCACGCGCATCGTCACCTCGTCCTTAGCCAATCTTCGCTTAATCCGTAGTTCCTGTTTCGAGTTGCAAATATTAGCAATGTAACCGATTATCAAATACCGGTACTCTGCGAGTATTAGTAAGGTACACATCAATAACATGTATATCACATATACCTTTGATCACCTTGCCATCCTTCTTATCCGCCAAATACTTGGGGCAGTTCCGCTTCAAAGGTCCGGTTTGCTTGCGGTAAAAACACTTTCGATTTGTGCTTAGGCCCGGACTTGGGTTTCTTCTCTTGAGCAGCAACTTTCTTGCTGTTCGTTTTGAAGTTCCTTCTTCTTTCCTTTGCCCTTTTTCTTGAAACTAGTGGTCTTGTTGACCATGAACACTTGATGCTCTTTCTTGATTTCTACCTCCTGCTTTTAGCATTGCGAAGAGCTCGAATTGTTTTGGTCATCCCTTGCATATTATAGTTCATCACGAAGCTCTTGTAGCTTGGTGGCGATGATTGGAGAATTCTGTCAATGACACTATCATCCGGAAGAGTAACCCCAGTTGAATCAAGTGGTTATTATACCCAGACATTTTGAGTATATGTTCACTGACAGAACTATTCTCCTCCATTTTGCAGCTATAGAACTTATTGGAGACTTCATATCTCTCAATCCGGGCATTTGCTTGAAATATTAACTTCAACTCTGGAACATCTCATATGCTCCATGACGCTCAAAACGTCGTTGAAGACCCGGTTCTAAGCCGTAAAGCATGGCACAATCGAACTATCGAGTAGTCATCAGCTTTGCTCGCCAGACGTTCACAACTTCGGCGTTGCTCCTCGCAGCACTGGCACCCAGCGGTGCTTCCAGACGTAATTCTTACGTGCAGCAATGAGGATAATCCTCAAGTTACGGACCCAGTCCGTGTAATTGCTACCATCATCTTTCAACTTTGCTTTCTCAAGGAACGCATTAAAATTCAACGGAACAACAGACGAGCCATCTATCTACAAAGAAACATAGACAAGCAAAATACTATCAGTACTAAGTTCATGATAAATTTAAGTTTTAATTAATCATATTAAAAACTCCCACTTAGGCAGACATCTCTCTAGTCATCTAAGTGATTACGTGATCCAAATTAACTAAACCATGTCCGATCATCACGTGAGATGGAGTAGTTTCAATGGTGAACATCACTATGTTGATCATATCTACTATATGATTCACGTTCGACCTTTCGGTCTCCGTGTTCCGAGGCCATATCTGTTATATGCTAGGCTCGTCAAGTTTAACCCGAGTATTCTGCTGCGCAACTGTTTTGCACCGTTGTATTTGAACGTAGAGCCTATCACACCCGATCATCACGTGGTGTCTCAAAGACGAAGAACTTTCATAACGGTGCATACTCGGGAGAACACTTCTTGATAATTTTAGTGAGAGATCATCTTATAATGCTACCGTCCAATCAAAGCAAAATAAGATGCATAAAGGATAAACATCACATGCAATCAATATAAGTGATATGATATGGCCATCATCATCTCGTGCTTGTGATCTCCATCTCCGAAGCACCGTCGTGATCACCATCGTCACCGGTAGCGACACCTTGATCTCCATCGTAGCATCATTGTCGTTACGCCATCTATTGCTTCTACGACTATCGCTACCGCTTAGAGATAAAGTAAAGCAATTACAGATGCGTTTGCATTTCATACAATAAAGCGACAACCATATGGCTCGACCGATTAGCCGATAACCGGTTACAAAACATGATCATCTCATACAATAAAATATAGCATCACGTCTTGACCATATCACATCACAACATGCCCTGCAAAAACAAGTTAGACGTCCTCTACTTTGTTGTTGCAAATTTTACGTGGCTGCTACGGGCTTAAGCAAGAACCAATCTCACCTACACATCAAGACCACAACGATACTTCGTCAAATAGACTCCGTTTTAACCTTCTCAAGGACCGGGCGTAGCCACACTCGGTTCAACTAAAGTGAGAGAGACAGACACCCGCCAGCCACCTTTAAGCACGAGTGCTCGTGAACGGTGAAACCAGTCTCGCGTAAGCGTCTGGCGTAATGTTGGTCCGGGCCGCTTCATCTCACAATACCGCTGAACCAAAGTATGACATGCTGGTAGGCAGTATGACTTGTATCGCCCACAACTCACTTGTGTTCTACTCGTGCATATGACATCAACGCATAAAAACCAGGCTCGGATGCCACTGTTGGGGAACGTAGTAATTTCAAAAAAAAATCCTACGCACACGCAAGATCATGGTGATGCATAGCAACGAGAGGGGAGAGTATTGTCTACGTACCCTCGTAGACCAAAGCGGAAGCGATCACAACGTAGAGGAAGTAGTCGTACGTTCTCCTTGCGATCCAGCCGATCCCAGCGCCGTTACTCCGGCGCCTCCGAGTTCTTGGCACACGTTCAGCTCGATGACGCTCCTCGGGCTCCGATCCAGCAAAGCTCCGGGGAGAGGGAGTTCCGTCAGCCTGGCAGGCGTGGTAGCGATCTTGATGTTCTATCGGCGCAGGCTTCGCCTAAGCACCGCTATGATATGACCGAGGTGGAATATGGTGGAGGGGGCACCGCACGGCTAAGGAACGATCTCAAGGATCAACTTGTGTGTTCTAGGGTGCCCCCTGCCCCGTATATAAAGGAGCAAGGGGAGGGCGGCCGGCCCTAGGAGGTGCGCCAAGGGAGGGGGAGTCCTCCTCCTAGTGGGAGTAGGACTCCCTTTCCTAGTCCAACTAGGAAGGAGGAAGGGGAAGGAAGAGAGGAGAGGGAGAGGGAAGGGGCGCGCCCCCCTCCTTGTCCAGTCGGACTCCCCATGGGGGCGCGCCACCTCCTGGCGCAGCCCTCTCTCTCCCTCTTGGCCCAATAAGGCCCATTACTTCCCGGGGTTCCGGTAACCCCTCCGGCACTCCGTCTTTCTTCGGAAACTTCGGAACCTTTACGGTGTCCGAATATAGCCGTCCAATATATCAATCTTTATGTCTCGATCATTTCGAGACTCCTCGTCATGTCCGTGATCACATCCGGGACTCAACTCCTTGGTACAACAAAATACACAAACTCATAATATAACCGTCATCGAAACCTTAATCGTGCGGACCCTACGGTTCGAGAACAATGTAGACATGACCGAGACACATCTCCGGTCAATAACCAATAGCGGGACCTGGATGCCCAATATTGGTTCCTACATTTTCTACGCAGATCTTTATCGGTCAGACCGCATAACAACATACGTTGTTCCCTTTGTCATCGGTATGTTACTTACCCGAGATTCGATCGTCGGTATCCAATACCTAGTTCAATCTCAATTCTTGGTAAGTCTCTTTACTCGTTCCGTAATACATCATCTCACAACTAACTCATTAGTTGTAATGCTTGCAAGGCTTATGTGATGTGTATTACCGAGAAGGCCCAGAGATACCTCTCCGACAATCGGAGTGACAAAACCTAATCTCGAAATACGCCAACCCAACAAGTACCTTTGGAGACACTGTAGTACTCCTTTATAATCACCCGATTCACGTTGTGACGTTTGGTAGTACCCAAAGTGTTCCTCCGGTAAACGGGAGTTGCATAATCTCATAGTTACGGGAACATGTATAAGTCATGAAGAAAGCAATAGCAATATACTAAGCGATCAAGTGCTAAGCTAACGGAATGGGTCATGTCAATCACATCATTCTTCTAATGAGGTGATCCCATTAATCAAATGACAACACATGTCTATGGTTAGGAAACATAACCATCTTTGATTAATGAGCTAGTCTAGTAGAGGCTTACTAGTGACTATCTGTTTGTCTATGTATTCACACATGTATTATGTTTCCGGTTAATACAATTCTAGCATGAATAATAAACATTTATCATGATATAAGGAAATAAATAATAACTTTATTATTGCCTCTAGGGCATATTTCCTTCACCCAATCCTTTTTGTAGCAAAGGACAAGCTTGGACAAACTCTTATAATAGGAAAAGCGCTCCCGAGGACTCATGGGGATATCGTCAAGCTAGTTTTCATCACGTTCATATGATTCGCGTTCGGTACTTTGATAATTTGATATGTGGGTGGACGATGCTTGGTGCTGTTATTACTTGAACAAACATCCCACTTATGATTAACCTCTATTGCAAGCATCCGCAACTACAACAAAAGTATTAAGGTAAACCTAACCATAGCATGAAACATATGGATCCAAATCACCCCCTTACGAAGCAACGCATAAACTTGGGTTTAAGATTCTGTCACTCTAGCAACCCATCATCTACTTATTACTTCCCAATGCCTTCCTCTAGGCCCAAATAATGGTGAAGTGTTATGTAGTCGACGTTCACATAACACCACTAGAGGCTGAACAACATACATCTCATCAAAATATCGAACGAATACCAAATTCACATGACTACTAATAGCAAGACTTATCCCATGTCCTCAGGAACAAACGTAACTACTCACAAAGCATATTCATGTTCATAATCAGAGGGGTACTAATATGCATATAGGATCTGAACATATGATCTTCCACCAAATAAATCAACTAGCATCAACTACAAGGAGTAATCAACACTACTAGCAACCTACTAGTACCAATCTCGAACTTGGAGACAAGAATTGGATACAAGAGATGAACTAGGGTTTTGAGAGGAGATGGTGCTGGTGAAAATGTTGATGGAGATTGCCCTCTACCGATGAGTGGAGCGTTGGTGATGATGATGGCAATGATTTCCCCCTCCCGGAGGGAAGTGTCCCCGGCAGAACAAAGACTGCCGGGAGCCCTAGATTGGTTCCGCCAAGGTTAGCCTCGTGGCGGAGTTTCGTCCCGAAAGGTTGCTTATGATTTTTTCCTCGACGAAAGACCTCATATAGCATAAGATGGGCATCGGAGGGCCACCAGGGGGCCCACGAGGTAGGGGGCGCGCCCAGGGGGTAGGGCGCGCCCCCACCCTCGTGGCCAGGTGGGGCCCCCTCTGGTGAACTTCTTCCGCTAGATATTTTTTGTTAATTCCCAAAATGACTTTCGTGGAGTTTCAGGACTTTTGGAGTTGTGCAGAATAGGTCTCTAATATTTGCTCCTTTTCCACTTGAATTCCGGTGCATGCATTCTCCCTCCTTATGTAAACCTTGTAAAATAAGAGAGAATAGACATAAGTATTGTGACATAACTTGTAATAACAGCCCATAATGCAATAAATATCGATATAAAAGCATGATGCAAAATGGACGTATCAGCCTCCAGGAGCGCGCGCTATCGCCTGCATCTTGGGCGGAGCTCAGGCCCCAGCCTCACAGTGCATCTTCAAACAGTTTGCTCGTGAAGTGAATGCAGTCCTCCCCAAGCTCGAGGCCACGCGCCCGCTGAGGTGGTCCCAGTGCGCCATCACCTTCAACTCGGCAGATCAGCTCAAATGTGCAGCGACCGCTGGCGCCCTCCAGATGCTTTGTTCACCAGTCATCAGCAACGTGCATGTTACCAAGACCCTCATCGACTGCGGCGCAGGGCTCAACGTCCCCTCCGTCGACACGTTCGACAACCTCCAAGTGCCATGTGACCAGCTTCAGCCTACCAAGCCTTTCTCAAGAGTGACCGAAGCAGTTCCACCACACCGATAGGGCAGGTCCGCCTCCTGTCACCTTCGGAGAACGCAAGAACTACCGCACCGAGCTCATCAACTTCGACGTCGCGCACATCCATCTGCCATACAACGCCATCCTTGGGTATCTTGCCCTGGCCAAGTTCATGGCGGTGACCCACCATGGCTACAACATCCTCAAGATGCCGGGAAGCGGCGGAATCATCACGGTCCCATGCGAATAAAGAGACACGGTGTGCTGCCTCGAGCGTGCCTTTCAAGCTGCAGCAATCGACAACCACGGCGGCAAGGGCGAGGGCCCTCCGGAGGCCATCCCCAAGAAGAAGAAGTAGCTGCACCGTGCCGGACCTCGGGAGGGTGGCATCGCAGCTAGAACCACGTTGGGATCAGCGCCCGCTCCAAGGGCGCCTCCCTCCATTGCATAGGAAGGCGCGCCCAGTGCCCTCCTCAGGCAGGGCTCGGGGGCTCTCTTCTCGAGGGCCTCAGACCTTCCAACATCACGAGGGAGGCGCTTGGGCACCACTTAGAGGCGTCCTTCACGGCACGTTTCCCTCGGGAGGACACAGGGAGATGCGCGCCCACCGCTTAGGAGTTCATCAACAAGACTACTCAGGAACTACAAGACGCAAGGGCCATGCGCAGCGACCGCCGCTCACGAGGCGCAGCTCCATATCCAGGCGAGGATGCTGGGCTGCGCGTCTGCATCAATGTTCCAGGGCTCAACAGGGCCGCATCTCAGGAGCCGTTTTGGCCTTCGCACGTGGGCCGTTGTGAGGGTCCACCACACAGCTACGTTTGCATGCCTTTCGGCCTGCCGAGCATGTCGTGAGCCTATCAGCGCAACCTGTGGTGTGTCCTGGCGGCTCAGGAGGCCAGGCACCACACCGTCCTGTCAGAGATGGAGACGGTCCTCAGGGAACCACCTGAGCCCCCAGAGCCTCCTGAGGCTCAGGTCCCCGGTGGCTTGTGAGGAGCAATCCCTTCGCCGCGTACCTTCGGCTGCCCCGACATCTCTTCATCAATAGAACTAGGTGACATTTTCCAAGTTCATTCAGCTGGGAGCGCCCCTTGGGCTGCATCATTCCCCGGCCGCATGGGTCCGTCCCTGTGGCATGTATCCCTTTTTCTCCATGTTTTTAGCTACCTTGTTGGGGCGCCCCTCGGACTGCATCATCCCCAAGCCGCTCGGGCATGACCCGGTGGCATGTATCTTCCCTGCTTTTACCTAAGCCTATTCGCTTCCCATGCCTAATCTACCTATGATTATCACCTGCTCAATCGCCACCCATCATGGGGATCGAGTGTCGGCCGTCTTTCTTCAGGACCTTCCGCGTGAGTAAGTTGAGCACGGCGTCTGTGCTCGGGCCCGTCCCTACAGAGTCGATAAATCCAACGGCTGAGCTCTGTCTGGCGAGCCAGCCCCGTTTACATCACCTCCTGGGGCCGTTGGTGCTTGGCTTTCTCACGCGATAACCTTGGGAGATTCGTTTGATGCAGGTTGCCTGACCACCTCGGAGGACCAGCACAGCGAACAAGAACCAAGACCAGGCGCAACCCGCCTTGCGGTAGGGCCTCGTGAGTCCCGCGCTGGCTCACAAGTTCCCAGATACACCTCGTCTAGCCCTGCTGTGCAAGCCACATGTCAGGGCGGGGCTGTACACGCCCCGGGGGCTCTCCGCAGAGGGGGCCCCCCTCCCACGCACAAGTGGAAGCCCCATGCTCCGTGCTAGCCGTCGACACTGCCGAGGAGCGGCTATGCCCGTGCAAAAGCGGAAGCACCATGCTCTGCGCTCGTGATAAATAACTGAGGGCGGCTACACGGTCGTACCAACCTCAGGGAGCCCCGGAGCTCAGCGTCCGGCCTCACTGCAACGCCTCCCCTTGGGAGAGCCGCGCTAGGGGGCTGGGCATGGGGGCTACGCTAGGGTCACGCTTAGCGCAAGACGCCACCCAACCAGGTCCCCGGACCTGGTCGCCAGACGCCCTCCCGAGCCAAGCCTCGGCGAGGGCAAAGGTATGGAGATTGTTTGCACGTCATGGGACTCCCGAGCATCGCGACCCGGGAACCTAATCGGTCACATAGCCCCTCACTCCTTGGTCCATCCTGGTCTCTGGTCGACCCAACAGCGGTTTAGGTATGCGGGGCTGGGCTCTGCCGTCGTAGAACATTAACCTATCCTCGTGTACTCTCCCTATAAGTTGTTTGCGCGTCAAGGGGGACTCCTGAGCATCGTGACTCAAGAGCCTAACTGGTCACGTAGCCCCTCACTCCTTGGTCCGTCCTGATCTCCGGCCGGCCCAACGGCAGTTGAAGTATGCGCAGGGCCGGGCTCTGCTGATGCAGAACACAAAGCAGATAGGAAGAAAATCGCAAAATATCGAAGCAAATATTACAAGACATATGGTTCCCTCAATATCAAACGCAAGTTTAACGCCTCCACGAGGCATTATGCATGTAGTAGTAATAAAACAGGAAAGGAGCCGCAGGCCACCCCTGAACACCATCAATGCCCGTGGGAGGCACTCCTCCCTTGGTGGTGTCTCCTTTGCTTTGGTCACCGGCCGGAGCTACAGCAGTGGTGTCGCCCCCGGTCAAGGGCGCGGAAGAAAAGCCGCGGAACTTCTTCAGCAGGGCCTCCACCTGACCTTGCGCGGCTGCGGTGGCAGCTGTGCAGTGTTCACCAGCCACAGGCTCCAGCAGCTCGTCAAGACAATCGTTGGGGTCAAGAAGGTGCAGGTGGCTGAAGACGCGAGTCAACACAGCTGAAGAAAGAACACGGGCCTCCGCCTCTACCATGGGACCGATGCCCTCCAAAACTTCCTCGAGCGCCTTCACCAAGAAGGGAAGCAACTGGCGAGCCGTCCTCGCCGTTGGCTAGCGGCCTCTCCAAGCCGTTCTCGTAGAGTGTCTTGATCTTTGCACGAGACCTCTCCTCGAGATCGATAAAGGTCACGCGGTCCTCGGCCAGGGACCTTCGCCTTGGCGTCAAGATCGGCCTCCTTCGCCGCCTCCCGCTCCAGCTCCTCCGGCCAGTTGCGCTCGGCGGCTGCGTCTTCTCCAACTCCTCCAGCTCGGTGTCACGGTTCTTGATGGTGTCCTCCCGGTCCCTCATCTCCTCCTCCTTCACCTGGCGGCCGTGTGCTTCTTCCGCGTGTTTGTCACGCAGACGCTTTAGCTCGTCCTCCAGCTCTCGGTAGCGGCCGCGGGCGGCCTCGGCGTCCTTCAGTGCTGCGTCGCGATCAGCCACGGCTTTGACGGCGCTCTGCATCTCCTTCTCGGAGGACGCCGCGGCCTGGCTCAGCGTCGCTCAAATCGCCAAGTCAAAGTTAAGCCAGCCCGAGGCCAGCTCCAGGCGCCCAGCTACGGTAGCAGTGCGCACTCAGAGATCTTCCCGCAGCCGGGCCATCTCCAAAAGAACGCGCTCCAAGGAGGCAGAGGAAGCAGAAGAACCTGGGAACATGTGCGCAGCAGGAGGAGGGGGTGGCGCTGTCACCAGAGCCTAGGGGATCAAAGTCTCGAGCCTTTGGAACCTCATCACTGAGGCAGGCACCCGCGCCGGGCAGCGGGGCCACGGGGGCTGACTCCTCCCGACGGTGTTCCTCTTGGCCTCGTGAGGGCGACCGGGCTCGGGAGGTGCGAGTGTTGTCGTCTCCTTTCTTCACGGAGGGGGGCGCAGCCGCTGCATCCTCCTTCCTTTTCTTCGCCGAAGGTGTTGGCCTGAACAACCAAGGTTGAATGTCAGAAAATAGCAAGTGCAAGCAGGGACAAAATGAAGCATGAAGCACTTACTGATGCACCGCGACATAGTCCACCTTCCGCTTGGGGAGCCTATAACCCGAAAGCTTCAGAACCTGAGGAGTGGGCACACGGGCTCCGGGAGCAAAGGACAGCGCAGCAGAAGGGTTGGAGGTAGCTCCGGGCGGCGTCAAGGCAGAGGCAGCATCCCGAGGAATCAGTGATGACCTGCTCCTTGTCGGGATGACGGGAAGTTCTCCCTCCTCCTAGCGGGCATCAACCTCGGCGTCGTCAGGAAGGGCGCGGAGGATTTTAGCTTTGCTCAAGGGGGAGGTTTCCCCCATCTCCTCGGGGGTCGCCTCCGAGTCCTCCTCCTCTTCTTTCCCCCCGTGGGACTCGTCAGAAGATAGCTCCACCGGCTTCGGCGCCGCGGGGGCTCCGGAGAGCGCAGGCGGCACCAGCCCGCGCGCGTCAAAGGTCGGCCTAGAGGCCACGATTGGCTCCCAGTCCTTGCGGAGGAACAAAGGAACAAAAGCGCTTGGCGGGTACTCCTGGTTGTCCCCAACCAGGAGGCACTAGACAGCAGTCAGCTCATCGTTAGGCGGGGCCCCGGCCTCGAGCGGATCTTGTCTTCTTCATCTCCAAGCTTCCACAAGGCGCACACACGCCTAGAGTGGGGCGGCGCAACATCAGGAATTCACCAGAGCATGGCCCTGTGACCTTCTCCGCCTTCGCGTTTCCCGGCTTCAGGTCGGGCTACATCTGCGCCAACACCAATGACGCCCGCTTGTCGGTGAGCTCCGCACGAGGCCACCCCTTGTTAGACTGGGGCGCCTCCGTCGGCAATGCCAAGCGCGGGTGGACGCACTTGGCGTCCATCATGACCCATTTGGTCCGGATGTTGTCGGCTCTCTTCCCGGTGTTCGATATTGAGTTGGCCTTGCCGGATGCGATGAAATTGGCGCACCCGGAAACATGACCGACACTGACGGGGAGGAAGAAGAAGTGGCGCAGAAGAGCCACAGATGGCATCACGCCCAGGTACGCCTTGCAATAGTAGGCGAAGATGGACAGGAGAAGGATGGAGTTGGGATGAAGGTGCAGCACCTGCAGCCTATGGTGGCCGAGGACCTCGTAGAAGAAGTCAGAGAAGAAGGGAACCAACCCGGCGGCGATGCCGCTCGTGAAGAAGGGGAAGAAGGTGCTTCTCTCAGGCTCCGGCACGTCGCAGGTAAGCCGGAGCTCCGTCTTTCCCCTCTCGTTGCTCTCACCCGCCTTCAGCGAGCCCGTGGCGGCTAGGCTCTTCTCTGTGACGTTGGGGGCTTCAAGAGCCGGCTTGTACCAAGCCGGCGAGGCGGAGGACTTGACCTTGCATGGCGCCATTGGTCGCAGGTGGGGAGCAAGATTGGAGCAGATCTGGAGGTATCGGCAGCGAGGAGCGAGAAAGGGGATCTGAGGCAAGGTGAAAGGGAACAATGAAGGCAAGCATTGTCCGCGCCAGCCTTTTGTCAAGTCGAGCAGTTGCCGAGGCAGCGTGGGGAAGCAGAGACGCCCACGTCCAATCAACCGCCACGCGTCGACCAAGGCCACAGGCTTTTGGGGCCCGTGGCGCTCCGCACTTCACCTTTGGCTTCGCCTCGAAGCCAAGCCTGAGCGCGCCTTGGGCCCGGGGGCTACTGTCGGCGTTCTGGAAACGGGGGTCCCCAGACTTGCCTTCC
This sequence comes from Aegilops bicornis, assembly GCA_021605145.1. Lineage (NCBI taxonomy): Eukaryota > Viridiplantae > Streptophyta > Magnoliopsida > Poales > Poaceae > Aegilops > Aegilops bicornis. The sequence continues at coordinate 550,171,156 of CM038672.1, read as the reverse complement.
CGCGGCCCGCGGCATGGATATGCTAGCGGGCCTATACGGCCCATCTTCATCAGCGAGACATTCAAGACCCTCGGGAGGGGCCAAGCCTCGCGGGGCGGACGACACAAGACCTCTTTAGGACCGGCCTCACCAGGCTGCCTCGCGAGGAGCGGAGAAATCAAGGCAGGGCAAACCTCGTGAGGCTCTCGTGACGTGAGCCATGACGATCGAGATCAGGCAGGCGCCAACGCGCGCAGTGTCCTTGTTTCCTCTTTGGTGCTAAGGAGGAAAGCGCAGGCGCGGAGTACCGAGGCATCAAGCAAAGGTTTCCATACCAGTGCAACAAGACCAAGACCAGCAGGACGGCGGGGCCGGAAGTCACCATGGAGCCCAGGCAGGCGTCACCACCAGAGCCTTTGCGGCGAAGACCACTTTTGTCGGGATAAGCTGTACTAGCTGTCCCCTTTCAAATTGGCCGTTGTTGGCTCCTTCCTACTCAATATTTGGGGAGAGGACCAGGGCATATGTAAGTAGAACTAGCCACCACAAGAGATGGCAGGGGATAACCCATTGAGAGGCATCTCACCCACACAACTTCGCCAAGCACAAGAACATCTCAACCTCGTGGAGGTTGTTCTTCCCATTGTCTTGTTCATCATCAGCCCAAGAGGCAATACACCACCACCACACGGAGTAGGGTATTACACCAAAGTGGTGGCCCGAACTAGTATAAATCTTGTGTCTTTGTGTTGTGAGTTCGTCAGATTAGATCTTAGCGAGCTAGGGCGTAGATCGGTAGGGAGGAAATCTCCGCGTGCACCTCGGTGTTCGAACCTTCAGGGTTTTGACGGAACCCGTGATCCGACAGATCGTAGAGTTGAGCCAGTTGATCTGCACGGTATGTGGTCCGGATAGGAATGAAGTGGGCCACCTTGGTAAACATGTCTACCACGACCCATATAGCATTGTTTCCACGAGGAGTGTTGGGAAGACCGATGATGAAATCCATGCAGACATCGTCCAATTTCCATTGTGGAACGGGCAAATGTTGAAGTAGCCTGGCGGGTTTTTGGTGTTCCGTCTTTACCTTATTGATTATATCACAGCAGGGAAGAAAATATGCAATATCTTTCTTCATCACATCCCACCAAAATGTTTGCCAGAGGTCTTTGTACATTTTGGTACCTCCTAGATTAATCGAGTGTGAGGACTCGTGTGCTTCTGTGTGACAGCATGGTTTTCGCCCTCCTTTATTTGCCTGATTTTCATTTGGATTGGTTTTGAAATTTGGAGTTTTCTAATATTTTCATATGGACTAAAACACTTGGGTACCCCTTGGCTTTCACCCAAGTGCCTCATTTCTCTCTAATCATCATTCCCTCTGGTTCACCTCAAAATAATATTTGGAATATTTTTCTTAAATGAAAAATATCCATTTCCCTCTCCAAAACCCTAGCTAGCTCATTGTGATCCAAAGCAACCCCAATTTTTCTTGCCCAAAAAAATCTGACAAAATTCACAAATATTCTTTGAACCCTAGGGCACCTTCCTGAGCAAAATTATTGCACCACTTTTTGGAATATTTTTGCTACAGAAAATATTTTCTGTTCTGGACAGAATTGGTGCTTTCTACATCAACTACCATTTTACTTGCTCCATTGAGGCTGATTTTTCTTGTGCGTCATCACCTTAGTAGATGATTGCTAGCCTCCAAAGCCCAGCTCCCAACTCCCAGCCGTTTGACCTCAGTAACCTCTCAAAGTTACTGATCAGAAACTTAATTGGCTTGTGAAATCTTTTCTACTGCATCTGGATCCAAACCAAAGCGTGGTAATCTTCAAAACTACTACGAACAAAAAGCAAGACATGAAATTTGGACGTAGGTCGGCCTGGGGGCAAAGTTCACGCGGTGATCATGTGTGTACACGATGCCAGCCTGCGTGTCGACGCGCTCTGAGTGCCGCCGAGCGCTCTGTTTCGCGCGTGCTCGCTTCCCCGACAGCCAAAGTGTGCCAAACCTCGCCACCATCTTTGTCCAAACCCTCTTAACCCTACCCTAGCACTCGCCGACGCTGGAGCTCGCCGCAGCGAGCACCTGCACGGTGCGGCCAACGCAATAGTGCGCTATGCACTCTGCTCGTCGCCTTCCTCTCGATCATGTGCTCGTCCCCGTTCGCCCATAGTCCCCGCGTGAGTTGTGTCACCTTCTCCCCCTCTCACTGGCACCGCTCGTCACCGGGCGCCGTGTCCAAGTGTCACCGGCGGAGCCCGATCCACCCCTCGATGCTCGCCTATAAAAGGAGCCATCCCCAGCCTCCTCGAGCACCATCCTCCATTCCCACACACTCCACAAACTTGTAGATAGCCGTAGCCCGGCCGGGCAGGCCGCGGGCCGTCGTCCCCGAGCTCGAGCTCGCCGGCGATCCCCTCAGGTCATCGCGATAGCTCTAGCCCCTCCCAGGCCTGGGCGACCCTTCCAGAGCCTCCGCCACACTGCGGTGGTCTTTGTTCCACCGATTGGAGCCTCGAGTCGCCTCGTCATTTGTCGTCTTCGTCTCCGGTGAGCTCTGCTTCCTGTCTCCGCTAGAGAGGACGATTCCGACGCCGTCCGACCACCCCTAGCTACTCTACGGGTACGGGCAGGTGCGCCTCCGTCTCCTCTCTCGATCCCTCCCTCTCGTTTTGGCCAAGGAGCCCACGCCGCCGGCGTGAGCTCCGGCGAAGCCGCGCCACTCTCTGTTTCCTTCTCCCCCTCCACCTCACCTGACTAGCAGGGCCCGCTAGTCAGCCACTCAAGACGCTGCACGAGCGGGCACGAGTGCAGTGGTGGCACCCTGAGGCTTTACGCCTTGATGTCACCCCAAGTCTGCTTTTATTTAAATTCAAATTCATATATTTACCGTAAAGCTTCAAACAGCTATAACTCTTGCAAAGAAATCTAGCGACTCACCGAAAATGAGAATTTTCTATGCTACCTAGATTTTCCGTGAATATCAGAAGGGTTCTTGATATTTTCTTCTTGTGTTTAAAATTATTTTCAGAGAGTGAAGCATGTTTTGAGGATCACGAGAAGGCTTGTGAACCTCGTCTGCACTAAGGCAAGCCACAACAACATTTTCATGAAGCCACTGCAATATTTGTGATTTTCCTACTTGAATGAATTATTTAATCCATGCATATAACTAACTATTATGTTATTTATATTACATTAAGTGCTTGTTTAAGTTAATATGCTTGATTTACAAAAAGTTTGTAGCTAACTTAGTTGGTAAAGAAACTAGAATAAAATTTTGCTATAATAAAAATAATATTGTTATTGATCTAAGTAATGAATTGGAGTTACTTTTCTTGCATGAGAAAATGATAAATTTGTTAGATTAGATTACATTAAAGTGAAGGTTGATCCTAACCGAGAAAAGTATGAGGAGTTGTTGATGTTTATGGTTAGTGTGGAGTTAGTTGACTCAGTCATTTCCGTTAATATGTGATGCATATGTTAGTGTTGCATTTCATGGCATGCTATGACACCGGTTATTTTCAATTTAAGTTGAACATGATAATAACACAACTTGAATATATAGTTGACCGGGTCATGGTGCCACTGAATCGATTTTTCCTAGTGCAACCACATTTGCCTTTATGGGAAGGCCTTTATTCGGTCCGTTGTCATGCCTCTAGTCGGTGCCTTGCCTCTAGTCGGTGCCTCCAACGAGGGAAGGTTATGGGCATGAGGTACCCTGGCCCGGTAAGCAGACATAACCTTGTGTGCCCGTTGTTGAGATTTTTTGTACCGGTCCCCGTGAGGGACATTTATGTTTTGGCCACGATGGTGGTCATTGTGTCTTTGGTAGACACGGGGCCACCCAGGACTAGCCCAGTTGGGAGTGGGTCGGAGTGGCCAAGAGAGTGTCATGGCAATGGAGGGGTTTCGTCGGAATGTCGTTGGTCCACCCGATTGGGAGTACGAGGCCATGGGTTCTGTGGTGTGGGTACAGTGTGCTACCTCTGCAGAGTGTATTAATATATCGATAGGCGAGTCCACAGTTACGGACATCTCGAAAGTAGGTCACACCATGGGTCAACATTTAATTAATCTTGCACACTAAGTCATGAACTTTGCCTTTGTTTAGGATGGTGGGAAGGTCATTCTATTGGTTGAGACCAAGGGTTGGTCGTGGTTGTGATAGTGGAAGGATCACCGTTTGAGTCCAAATATTGGTCGTGGTTGTGATCTGGAAGGATCACTGTTTGAGACCAAATATTGGTCATGGTTGTGATCGCCGGAATGATCACGAGGTATCTCAGAATGAAATCATGTGGTTGGTACATTTGTGATCCGAGCGATCATTGTTGGTAAGCTAGTCCGAGGGACTGTTCTCATAAGAACGTGATCACAACATACACTACAAGAAATACGGCCAATTATGACTCCCCATTTTGGTCGTTGATTCGTTATTTTTATCGTTTATTGACCTTTTTCTGACCAAATTCATAAGGTCAACAGTTGGCCGTCAAGAATGAACAAACATGACCTCTGGAATTTTGGTCATGGCCACCCATGACCTAAATTTTGGTCAATAAATCTACGACCAACATTATGGTCATCACTAATCAGCCAGGAACACGTAGGATCTGATGTGGCAAGCCAATGTGGCGATGTCCACATGGCACATGCGATGACATGGACGTCATGTAGGATCAATAGAAATCAGTTGTTTTAATGGGCCGAGCCCAATAATTAGCCCATACTCAGATTTACTTTTGGGCCACGGCTATAGGCCAAACGATTAATTCGGCCCATTTTCAGATTTACTTTTTGGGCACAAACCAAGCCCACCAGATCAGCCTGTTAACATTTGTTCTTGGGTTGAGTCAATGTACAACCCATTTATTCATTCCATAATTAATTGGGCCAATCCTTTTCTCTACACGGTCCAGCCCACTCGCACAATTTAAAGCACAGGGGAACATAATGATAATAATAATATAATTGCCAAAACAACACAACGGTATCATTACACCACAAGATCTTGAAATAACATGGAATGAACAAACAACACAGGATTTTATCAACTTTGTCCCAGCAATATCATTACACCACATGTTTATAAGATGGTACCAACCAAAATAACACAACCAATATCTTAGTATTATCACCATGCTCATAAGATGGCACCAACCAGTGCAACATCATCAAACCACACAGCCAATCCCATGTCCATATTGTAGGTCAGCCAAATGAACTCATCAACCCAACATTAAAATTCCTGTGTCCAAACAACCTGCATCAAAATTCTAGAAGTGAGAATAGACAACTAAGTTTGAAACATTTAAAATTAGAAATGAGAATGAAAGCGAGCATCAGGTTTGCAAGCTAAAGCGAGGACACGAGTAACTTCCATGAAGCCTTTGAAACTCTAGAATACCGGGATATAGTAGATTTACTTTCTTTTTAGCTATCTTGAAAAAACAAAGAGTTCTTGAGATAGGACAAAGGCAGAAATAATAATTAAGTTCCTCAATCATAAGGCATGTCAGTAGGATCTGATGAATATGGCATGAAACACCAGCAATATGAAACTTGAACTAAAGAAAGAATGTAAAAATGTTTAAGAAAGGGAAAATGGCCACCTTTGTCACATCATGTCAAGATATTTCCTTGGAAATATCATCATAACCTATGAAAGAACCAAGGCCGTCTCCAGAAATTTGAGGCCCGTGTGAAATGTGAAATGAGAATCTAAAATTAGGAAATGTCATACACGGCGACTAGGGAGACAAAGAGTTTCATTATGGTAAGTGTTTCCTATATATCTATGGATTTTGGGTCTTTTTATATATAAAATGAAAATTTGTGTATTGTTTAGAATGAACTTGAATTAAGGTAACCGGGCGCTATTTATCTATGGACTGCAGCTAACAATAAATGAACTACATGCCACAATAATCAGATTAAACCAACATCTAAGTAGCCAAAATGACTGAAATTATAAGGGGAATCAAGCATGTTAGGAATAACATATATACCTAAAACTTAAAGTTCTGACATTGACAGAAGTAGCAAGTTTCATTCAAATCTAACTCTACATATATACTCCAAATCTAACTAGGAGTAGCTGTTTTGGGCAAGTTGCATTTGAAATTAAACTAAAACAATGCATCTGTTCTAATGTAGTGGTCTAGTACAAGTTATTTTCCACGCTCGTCTCAATTAGCATTTTAATGCCTCCTAGTACTGACCAATTCAAGCAAAGAGCCTCTAATTAGGAACGACTCCAGCCATGAGATGGGCAACAAATAAACATGACAGAAGGAATTCCCAACCATACAAAAGAGGAACAAGTCCAGCTGGTTGAATCAGACCTGCAGCAGGCACTTCCCACGATCCAGGTCCAAATTCTTCATGTCCTTTCTTCTCCAACGAAAACGAGCAATTCAGGCATTCTCAGATTCATGGCGACGAAGAACACATATACAGGATTTGGAGGCCCCTAGTTTTTGGGGGCCCTGTGCGGTCGCCCACCTCGCACACCCTCATCAACGGCCCTGCAAAGAACAATGTACATCAGACAAGAACGACAAGAGATAAAGTATCAAGACAAACAGAATACAGTGTCCACTTTATGCTACAACATCATCATCAGGATTAAAACAACATATGGATACTCAGTGCTGGATGAGACCATATACAATACCACTACAACAAAATAGGCCGCCGAACGCCACGGTGCACCATCGAACTTGATCCGGCCTCGATGTTCATGAGCGTGTTGGCCTCCCACTCCGCGGTGGGCAGGCTCAAAGCTGAACCAAACCGGCCAGGTCACCATGATTAAGTGATGCTGGACCAGACCGCCGAGGAGCTGGAGCAGCCTAAGGCGAACCGCACTTCATGCACTTATGCACCTCACATATTAGAAGTCTGCATATTAGAAAAGGAAGGAGGATATTAAGCTACCATGTAAAAAGAACTAGATCAATTGTAGGTAAAAAATTGACAGCATTCCATATTCATTTACATGAGACATGTCTTATGATTGCATACCAGAAATGACATCAAGGAATGTAAACATAGTCATTAGAGTTGACATCAAGAAACTGGTAATACACTGCTAAATTGGCTATTAAGCAAGTTCATGTTTCTTAAGGATGAGAAATCTGCTCCTAAATAACAATGCTATGTGCAGACTTGGAGAATGACATGACAGGTTATTTACTAGTCCATAAGTATGATTGCACCTAAGCAAAAATACCATTCTACTACCACAACAATCCATTCAACTGGCAATATCCAACAATACTAGTTAGCGCACACATACTAACATCACAAAGGCAATAGAGAATAAAGGAAACCAAGAGATATACATGTGGATGATAGCGTCGACAGTGATCTGGATTGAGTTAGCATCGGTGAGATGGATGATCTCCATGGTGTGCTTGATGATACATACGACCATGATCTTCTTGCTATTATTGCATCCGTGCACTTGATGATGGGGCACCAATGCCTCCAAATAGAACAAATTCACCATCATTAACCCATAGCTTCAAGTACAGGCTAAGTATATATCAAGTGACAGTGAAAACAAGTTGAGAAAAACACTTAAAATAATTATTTCATGTAATGCAGAGTTCAAACAGAATAAACATGTGCATGCTGCTGCTCTGAATCATCCACGGAGGATGCCTGCTGCTCCAAAGCAAACAAACATGTAAGAGCTAGTGTTCTTGAGCCAGTATGGAATTGAATCTAGCTAGTATAGGAGACATGTAGGTACTGCTGCTAACATATATAGAAATAAAATCAAGCTGCTTGTGCTTGAGCTAACTTGATGGTGGCATTTATAGTAGGGTACATATTTCACGCAAGACATGAAAGTTTCATGAACCAAATGATTATTAGTATTAATAATTTGAAAGGAAGCTCGCTGTTTCCCTCTTCTATTATCCATGATTTCCTTTTTTTGAAGCAAGCATCATCAAACAGCACAATCATAATCGAATTGCACATAGAAACTAAACCAATACTTGCTGTCATGTTGTGTCCATAACAATTCCAATTGATGTCCAGTTCAGATCAGATCTTCAAGGGGTGGAAAGAGAGGTTGCAGCTCACCACGTGTGAGGGTAGGAGGACGTCCTGCAGCAGCAGTTTCTCCTCATCGGCGCAGCACCTGCACAAAACAGAGCCTTCAACATGTCTGATCGGGAAGAGAAATAGAAAAATTACAAAAACAGAACAAGAAAGGACAACCTTCCATGGCGTCCTATACTAGGAGCAGCTCCTCTCTCTCTGGCCATGCCCCTGAATTCCTTTCCTTGACACAATACGCGCACATGTCAAGAGGAGAAGAAGAGAAGTTGTAGAAGAAGGAGACAGCGGGAGGGGGGACTCATACCCTCTAGGGTTTCGGGCACTGGGAAGGAGGGTCCATGCGTGATGGGGAGAACGTAGTGGTGGAGTTGCGTTGTTCATGGCATCGGGACAGGGGAGGAAGAAGCGTTCCCATCCATGGCGTCCCGGTGCTCGAGCGGCGACGGCGTGCTGGATATGCGAGGGAGACGAGACGATGTGAGGAAGAGAGGGACGGATGTGACAAAGAGGAGTGGAGGGACTCACCTGAGTCACCGGAGCAACGCCGACGACGTGCTGGCCCAAACCCTAGCTGCTGGGCAGGGTCGCGCTTGGCCGCTGGAGGACACGCGCGCCGGATCTGGCCCGATGGAAGGAAGGCGCGTTGGGAGGAGGGCACGGTGGTGTACTGGGCGCCGCCAGAAGACACTGGAATCAGGCCGGATCGGGCGATGTAGGTGGTGGCGGCGGCGAGGGGTAGTGCGGGGAAGAGGGAGAGACGAGCGAGAGAGGAGCTCACGATGGGTGGGTGGGTGGGATTTCGCGTTCGCGGCCTGGGTCTTCTTGATTTATTATTCGCGGGCTATGAGATTGAAAACCAAACAAAATCGTCCGCGGGCTTACACAAAACTCTGGGCGCCAAAGTGTGAGTCTGACTTCACCTCACACTTGTCTCAAAAAAAACTTAACCTCATACTTCTTTTCTTTAGTATTCTTTCTTTCTTTATTTTTTCCTAGAAAAATACTATTCCAAACTATACTTCGAACAAAAAAAACTTTTCCCAACACATCAAAAAGGAAAAGAAACTTAATTCCCATCTTCATAAAAAAACTTTCCTTCCCGCGCACGCATGGATGACTCGCTCCGGGCCCGGGCCTAGCCCCTCATGCAAAAACCTTCGACGGACCATCTCTCCGGCTTGCCTCGTCACCCTTCACGACGGCATGTGCAGCGTCCTTCATCATTGAACGGCGCCATGCACAATCGGTATTGGACCACTCACCCCTGCTACTATTACTTCAGTAGGCACTCGATGAAAATTTCTGGTGGAAGCACATTGTTGCAATCAGTTACATGTTTGTGTCGTATGTCATTCTCTCGACAGCAGCACACACAACGTCCCTCGCAATTAGACGTCGAACAAAAGGGGGCGCAGACTTCCATGACGCTACAGGGCTCCGGAGCCATCAGAAGCCTGCCACCATGGCTCCTGCATCGGTGCCAGCGTCATCTTGAAATGGCAAACAATGTTACCAAAGAGAGTTTTCATTTTCTTTGCACGAAAAAAGTCATTTTTTATTTTTGGAATGCCAAAAAATGTTTTTTGTGAAGAAACCTACCAAATATTTGTTGTGGAATGACACCACTTCATTTTGGAAAAATATTAGACATATATTATGTACAGTTGACAAATAGTTGCATGTCAAAAGCTTTCCATTCACCTTTCGTCAAATTGACATTTTTTTGTCGTTTCAGCAGGAACCGGGTCAAATTTGAACTACACGATGCTTGTCATCTATTTTCTGTAAAAATACATTTTTAGGTACACAAGTAACTATTTCATCATATATCCACCAAAATTTTCACAAGATTCCACCTCTAGCTAAGAACGGTCTTGCCTGCCTTTTTTAAATTAACATTAAAAATTCAAAAAGAAAATCAAAAACCTTCGCCTCGTGTCATTATATGTGTCATAGTTTTCAAGAAAAATAACAAACTTGGAATACATAAGATATATAAAAAATGTTCTAAAAAATGAGCTACCATGTATAAATATTCATGGCTTTTAAGTCAAATGATCAATGTTATGGCCACATTCATGACATAGTTTAACGAAGTGACCCAATATGGTGCACATTTTTGTATATTAGGATGGCAAAAAATGTTGGTTTCGGGAGTTTTCATTTTCTTTGCAAACAAATATTTTCTATTTTTTGGTGTGCCAAAATAGTGTTTTTATGAACATACCACATATTTGTTGCAAAATGGGACCACTTCATTTTTCAAAAATATTAGACCATATTTTATGTATAATCAACCAAATGTTTGTATTTCAAATGCTTTAGATCCCTTCTTATGAAAAAAGATAATTTTCTGTCAATTCAATAGGATCTAAGTCAAATTTGAACTACACCTGCTTTCATAGTTTGCTTTTTATTTTATTTTTCAAAAATTATTTTTAGGTACATAGTAGTCATTTCATCATGGAGACACGGATTCAACAAAATTTTCACAAGATTCCACCCCAAACTACGAACGGTCATGCCCGCTATTTTGAAAACGACATAAGACATTACAAATAGAAAATCTTCAGCATTGCACCATTATATGTGACCTTCCAGGAAACATAACAATCTTGCAATACCGCAAATATCTAAAAAAAAGTGCTCTCAGAAATGAACATTCATCAAACTCATGAACATTTTTGGAATCAGTGAACTTTTTTTGAAGCGATAATTCTTTTTGGAATTTGGGACCAATTTTCGAAATTTGTGAACAATTTCGAATTTTATGAACATATCTTCGAAATTCATGATTTGTTTTAATTCATGAACATTTTGTTTGAATTGATGAATATTTTTTAAATATGCAAACTATTTTCAAAATCATGAACAAATTTTTATATCCCAAATTGTTTTCTCAAATTGTGAAGATTTGTTTAATAAGCGATTTTTTTATCAAAATCATGAACATTTTCAATCTGTGAATATTTTTTACAGAATTATGAACATTTTTTTAATCCAGAAAATTTTTAGATTTTTCAGACGAAATCATGAGCGATTTGTTGTCAAAATCATGAACATTTTTTTAATATGCGAATATTTTTTTCAAAATCATTAATATTTTTTAGTCATGAACGTTTTTTAATCCGATTCCTTTTTGTTTCTCAACCGAAATCATGAATATATTGTGAATTTCTTGAACACTTTTTTTGGAATTGGAATTTTTTTATTTAGAAATCTTTGAAATCCAGAATTATTTTAAATAACAAAAAAACAAAAAAAAAGGGTTGTCCGATCCTCCATGGGCCAGCTGAAAAGGCCGCGCTGGGAAAGGAGGTCGCTTAGCCTCGTCCTACCGAGGCCAAGCCCACGCGGCTCCTCGCCTTAAATTGGGCAGACGCGTTGAACTATCAAAAAATTGGTGTTGGTGTGTTGGTTTGACGAGGTATTGATGAGTGAGAGATCTTTGGTTCGGATCCCAAACCATTTGTTTTTTGCTGTTTCTTTTTCGCTGCTTTAATATGTCATTCTGCTTGTCAGCAAGGCAAGTCCGACTTGTCGGTATGGCCTACATGTCAATCAGCGAGTCCAATAGGTGTGGCAGGTCCCACATGACAAAGTTCTTTGGGATGGGTCCGACATGTCATTTGTACTATGTTGGTTGATCCTGCGTGTTAATGGTACGCCTCACTGTCAGTTTAGTGAACAAGTCAACACATGAGTGGTCAAACCAACCGGTAGAAGTGACACATAAGCCAAAATGTAATGACACGTAAGTGAAATTGATGATGTGGTTGTCCAGTCTCTTTTTTGCTGCTTTAATCGTTATTTGGTGCGTGGATCAGTTGTCAGAAGGCAAGCCCCACTTGTCTAGTCGGTATGGCCTACATGTCAGGTCGATGAGCCCAGTAGGCGTGGCAGGCCCCACATGACAGGTTGTCGGGATGGGTCCCACATGTCATTCGCACAATGTTAGTTGATCCCACGTGTCAATGGTAGGCCTCACTTGTCGGTTTAGTCGACAAGTCAACACTTGAGTGGTCAAACCAACCGGTAGAAGTGACACATAAGCCAAAATGTAACGACACATAAGCGAAATTGATGGTGTGGTTATCCATTCATATCAATGTATCCATATTTACAAACGTTATGACCATCTAGATTGGTCTTAATCGGCTATGATAATGCCACGGGCCACTATTATCTGCTTTATGACCATTTCGTGTAAAACAATTACGACCTTTTTTACTAAAATAGTCGTTATGGTTTAGGGTTTGGACCCTCTCAAACAGCTTAAGACCAATTGGTTTGAAATGGTCATAGATTTATGACATTTTTTTCCACGGTCCTTTGAAAAGGTCACAATTAAGCATATTTCTTGTAGTGATATTGGTTGCATTATTGCATTACTAATAATTGGTTAATTATCATGATATTGTTTGTTATTATGTTTATGCTTGTTGTGAGCTTGCAAGTACATTCAATGTACTAACCTGGCGTGTCATGCCAGATTTCAGGGAAGTTCCTTTGGAAAGGAGTGTTGTTCGAGTCTAGATCGTGTCCACATAGGTGTCCCTGTGCTATGGAGTTTCCGCTACGACGTTGTTCCGCTGCCGCGTAGTTGTTGTGATCGAGGCCCCTTTTTGTTCACTAAATAATGTACATATTGTTCACCAAGACCGTGTGTGCCGCTTGGCCTCGACACTTGTTGTAATATAAACTTTGATCCGCTAGCTTCAATAAAGCGGTTGTTTTCTCGTACCAAGATGTTGTGTGTTGCCGTAAGACATGGTCCTTTGAAATTTTGGCAATGCATGGCAAACCGATCGCTCTGAGCCGGGGTGCCACGATTCTCGTTAATATCTTCTACTTGGTACACATATTAGTCCTCGAAACCATAGCATGCCTTGCTCATCCATCGGAAGTCTTGAGTCTTTCCTTCTTTCATTCGTGTGGCCTGGTGTTGCAAGAACGGATCTTCTGACTGAGCTTTGCAAATTTCTTCCTCAAGCGTGGGAGTGACTACCAACATATTGGTGCAGTCAACGTCAACAATGATCAGATTGAGCTGGGCCATTTCTGCTTGTAGCTCGGGAGGCAAAGATGTCATTAATGCATTTACTGTGTCTGGCTTGCGACTGAGAGCATCCGCAACCACATTAGCTTTACCCGAGTGATAGTTTATTCCGAGGACATAATCCTTGACTAGCTCAAGCCATCTTCTTTGTCGAAGATTTAAATCAGGTTGAGTAAATATGTACTTGAGACTTTTGTGATCGGTGAATATTTGGCACCTCTTGCCAATAAGAGAATGCCTCCAAATTTTTAATGCATGAGCAAAGGTTGCTAGCTCCAAGTCATGAGTGGGATAATTTCCTTCGTGTGGTCATAGCTGTCAGGATGTATAGGCCACAACCTTGTCATCTTGCATGAGAACACATCCTAGGCCCCTTCGAGATGCGTCGCAGTATACATCAAAGCTTTGATAAATGTATGGGAGTGTCAACACGGGTTCTGAAGTTAAACGAATCTTCAATGCATTAAAGATCTCACAATCTTCTGACCATATGAACTTATGGTCTTTCTTGAGTAGTTCTGTCATGGGCTTAGCAATCTTGGAGAAGCCTTCAATGAATCGACGGTAATAACCGGCAAGCCCAGAAAACTTGATTTACATCACCGGCGTGGAGTCTTGGCCATTTTCAAAGACACCCTTGATTTTGCTTGGATCCACGGCTATTCCTTGGCGGAGAGAATGTGCCCTGTGAATCCGACTTGCTTAAGCCGTAAATCACACTTCTTGAATTTTGCATATAACTGGTGGTCACGAAGCCTTTGCAATCTTGCTTTCGGAGATGTTGTTGCTCTTCTTATCCCTTGGAGTATGTGAGAATATCGTCGATGAAGACCACCACAAATTTTTCCAAGAAATCCATGAACACTTTGTTCATCATATGCATGAAGAATGCAGGAGCATTTGTCAGCCTGAATGACATAACTATGTATTCATATCGACTGTAGCGAGTGGTGAAGGCGGTCTTAGGAATATCTTCTTTCCTGATATTGAGTTGATGATACCCGGTCCTTAAATAAATCTTGGAAAATATTTGAGCTCCATGCGGTTGATCAAACAAATCATCAATTATGGGGAGCGGGTATTTGTTCTTGATAGTGACATCATTGAGCTCGCGGTAGTCTATACACATCCGAAGACTACCATCTTTCTTGTTCATGAATATGGCAGGTGACCCCCAGGGTGAAGAATTGGGGCGGATGTATCCATTCTTGAGCATCTCATCGAGTTGTTTCTTCAGCTCAACGAGTTTGGATGAAGGCATCCGGTAATAGTTTTTGTATATGGGTGTCGTTCCTGGCACGAGATCAATGGCAAACTCAAGCTGCCGATCTGGTGGCATTCCTCGTAATTCTTCCGGGAATACATCTGGAAACTCACTGACCACTGGTATTAATTCCATATCTGAGGACATTCTTTGTAAAAACCATTTCCTTCTTAGGCATGGTCCTACAAGGCACAAACCTCTCTGCTGTCCCGCCGGATTTGTTAATGTAACTTCCACAGTTGCACAATTGATGCGCATCAGTATGCTATGTCAGCCAATGCATTCCCAATATGGCATCCAGCCTTGCGGATTCAATGGCTACTAGTGTGGTAGGGAAGACAACTCCATGAATCTTTATCTCCATGTCACGTCATACCAAATTTGTTTTGAGCATGGATCCCGGGGATTGCACCATCATGCTTTTCTCAACAGTAGAGCAAGAAAACTTGTTTTGGGCAACAAAAATCCGCAAAATAAAGGAATGGGAAGCCCCATAGTCAAATAAAATTGTTGCAGGTATGTTATTAACAGGAAACATACCGATGACCACTTCGGGGTTTCTTGGGCTTCTTGGCGGAGAGATGATGCACTTGGCCTTGGATAAGTTCACGCTTAGTTTAGGATTCCATTTGGTTGACTTGAGGCTTGAGGGTGCATCTGTCTTGCCATTCTTGGGACCTTTGCCGCATAGTGCCCAGTCGCCCCACAAGAGAAACATGCGTTATTACGTTGATAGTCTTCCGGACGGGGTTGGTCACAATCTTCTTGACTTGGTTGTTGGTCTTATTGGTATTCTGCTCCCGGAGTTGGTTTGAACTCAAAGCGATCTTGTTGCCAAGTCTGAGCCTTACGCCTTTGGCTGTCCATCCTTATTGGGCTCAAAATTGCGCTTGCGATCATCATAAGTTGGCTTATTGTCGTGAACGAGCTTGTGCTCCCTTTCTGCAATAAGGGCCTTGTTCACCAAAATCTGGAATCGGGGAAGTCAAACATCCTGAGGGTGTATCGGAGGTGTTGAAGGAGTCCTCCAAGGAATCGATCGATCTTCCTTTCTTCAGTGGCCACATCATAGAGAGAATAACGAGCCAAGTGATTAAATTTATGCAGATATTCACTTACTGACATGTTTCCTTGAGTGAGAGCGAGAAACTCACGCTGCTTGACCTTCATGATACCGGCAGGAATGTGGTACTTGCGGAAATTGTCCTTGAATTTATCCCACGTGATCTCATCGTCCGCAGGCCACATAGCTTTAGTATTACCCCACCATATAGCAGCAGCTCCTTCAAGATAGTGTGTAGCAAATGGAGCCTTGTCAGCTTCTTCGGTGCGGGCAATTTCAAGCTTCTTCTCAACAGTCCACAACCAATTATCGGCTTCCAAAGGATCGACAACTTGACTGAAACTAGGGGGCTTAGTCCTCTGAAAGTCTGATAGCTTGGAGTGATTGCCATCTTGATTTCCATTCTTCCCAACCATAGCCTACACACTTCTCGATGAAGTCAAGTAAATCTTAGTTTCTTCTTTCTTCGAACATTCTCATCATCTGCTCTATTGTAGGTGGTTGCTGTGGAGGAGGAGGTGGTGGTTTATATGGTTCGGGGGAATGCCCCGCAAGTCGGGCAGAGCGACGAACTGGAGCATCGTCACCCGCTTTGACTGCTGCTACCTCCTCTTGTCATCCTATTTATGTTTCACGATCTGAAGCATTGAGATGAGCAACATCCATAAGCGGGAAGTAAAGAAAGCGTCAAAGCCGAAAGAATGCAACAAGAAACCAAGGCGAACAATAACGGAAGAAGTTCCAACATAATTATACATAGACTCATACATGAAAGGAAATAACATGACAAGTACTACTACACTCATACGTCTAAGCATCATGGCAATCTCAACTACTCTGCAGATCGAGTGCTCCTCTGTTCGATTAGGATCTCCCGGCCTCGGTCTTGGATCCCGAAATGACGATCTTGTGAAACCTCCGGTTAAAGGAAACACGACGACGCTGCCTCGGGGCTCTCCCTCGAGGCAGGTGCTTTGGATGAGGCTGAATCATAGGGCGTGGAGTAGCGAGAAGTAAAGCCAAATCGGCAGGGAGACTCATGGGAGTCACTTTGAGGTACCCGAGTTACTCGAGGGGTAACCGGAGTAGTGGGGGAAATAGGACATGGAGGACCAAATGGGGTAAACCCAATGGTAGGTGGAATGAAACCAGCTCGAGCAGCAACTAGAGTTGTATGAGTGTGAGTCAACTCTCGAGCCAACTCGAAAAGCAGAAGATAACTAGCAGATGTAGCGAGAGAGGTGGCTAGAGGAATGGTCCACTACGGTCAATAGTAGGGAATCTGATACGTCCATCAGTGGACATGGACGGGTTGTAAAATAAACCTAGATGATGTTGCATCTGGACTTGGTTGTAGCGCAGATCAATGAGAGCCTCACACGCTGTCGGATTTCGGGTTCTGGCAGACCCTCTAGGTTCGAGCTCTGGGGTGCACGCGGAGATCACACCTCCAACCTACCTACGTTTCGTCGCCTCGCAAGGATCTAAACTACACAAAGAAGAACACAAGGGACACGAGGGTTTATACTAGTTCGAGCCACCATTGTGGTGTAAAACCCTACTCTAGTTTGTGGTGTGGTGGATTGCCTCAGGGGCCGATGATGAACAATACAAGGAAGAACTGCCTCGCGAGGTGAGGAGTTCTTGTGGTGGTGGATCTGGCTAAGGTTCTTCCCCTCGGGCCGATCCCTTCTCTCTTCTCTTGCCTGCTCTTTTCTTGCCTTTGCTTTCCCTTTTTTGCCTGCCCTCCTTGAGGGTGGCTAGTCCTATTTATAGAGCAAGGCCATGGTCCTCTTCCCAAATATTGAGCGGGAAGGGCGCCAACAATTGGCCATTTTGAAGGGGAACATCTAGTACACTTATCCTGACTAAAGTCGGTCCTCGCCTGCCAAAAGACTCGATGGTGATCTGGCTTGGGCTCCACGATGAATTCCTTCCTGCCGCTCTGCTTGGTCTTGGTATTGTAGCACGAAATGGTTTCCTTTGCTTGATAACCTTGCTGTGCTTGCTCCCTTTGCACCAAAGAGGAAACAAGGACTCTGCGTGGCCGGGCGCACTGGCACCCGCACGGCTTTGGTCGTCATGGCTTGCGTCCACAGGTACCTCGTGAGGAACCACGCCTTGATATCTCTGCCTCCTCATGAGCCACTGACGAGGCCGTTCTGAGGAAGCTATCTGCCGTCCGCCCAGCAATCTTGGCCCCTCGTGAGGGTCTTGAGCTTGTGCTGATGAAGATGGGCCATACTGGGCCACTCCTTGAGCCACGCCACAGGCCGCAGGCAGGAAAGTCTGGGTACCCCCATTCCTAGAACGCCGACAGTAGCCCCCGGGCCAAAGGCGCGCCTGGACTTGGCTTAGCAGAGAAGCGAAAGGGCAAGTGCGAAGCGACGCAGGCCCCAACACGACGCCTCGGCAACTGCACGATTTGACAAGTCGCTGCATGCAAAACGGGTCATGATTACCTGTGATCGCGGAGGCCGAAGGTTGGCCTCCTTCGGCTATATGTACGGAACGGCGAGGGCCCTTCCAGTCCATCCTTTCTTGCTCATTTCCATCTTCTTGGCTTCTCGCCGTCCCATGGCCCCGCCGAAGAGATTTTTTTGCCGCGGAGAAAGGAAAGGCTCGCCGGGAAGGACCAAGTTCTCCGCCCGCCAAGCATGGACGGGGCCGCCCTCGCAAGCACCCTGCGGCCCCTGCTGCGACTTCTCATGACCGTGGAAGCCCCCCTCTGCGCGGCGGTGAGCGCTCGGCTGCCAATGAGAGGTACGCCGGGGTTGCGCGACCCCCAAGGCCACTTTCTCGCTCGGCGGAGGTGCTGCCAGAGTTCGTCGTGTGGTCGGCGGACCCGTCCGGCACCTGGCTTCCGCTCCCCTGCTTCTTCATCGGAGAGCTTCCGGCTGGCGCCCCAGGCGGCCTTTGGCTTCAAGCTGATGGTTGCTGCAGCAAGGCCTCCTGGGCTGCTCTGAGGTCTCCACCACCGGGGAGGCGGCTCGACCATGGTGGCAAGCGTTTGCCAGCTGCCTGAGCCGACGGTGCACTCTGCACTTCAAGTTCGACGGTGATGCCACCCTCTACGTGAGGGTGTTCGGGCAAGATGGTCGCCGCGCCGGATGTTGCCCCGAAGAAGATGACCGCGGCCGTGCGCCCAGCCCTGGCGTCGGTCGGGAGGAAGGCGGGTAGCGGCGCCCGAGGCTCGCCAAGCTTCGATGACTCCCCATCAGACAGTAGCTCCTCCAGCGGTGGTTGCGGCCACCCCCCTCGTCGTCGCGCTCGCCTGGGAGAGGGCGTTGGGTCGGCCAGGCACCATGCCTCGATGAAGAGGGAGGCGGAATCCAGCTGAGCTCCGGAGGCAGCACGAGCCCCTGCCGAGAGTAGATGTCGGGCAAGTCGCGCCCATTTTGGCTTTCCTTCTTTCCTGCGAAAAAAGGGATGTAGTCTGGTGCCCCAAGGGGGCGTATTGAACTGTTGCTGTTTAATTGGCGCGCTGTTTCTACTATCTCTGCACTCCGTTTTCATCCTCGTGTTTATGCGTGGAAATCACTTAACTTGGGGGGGAAGCTCGCCGTGGTCCTCGCCTCCCGAGGCAAGGGCCTCGTCGTGCGCCTTGTGTCCTGCAGGGGTTAGTCAGTTGGGGTAGCCTCCGGCCCTGGTAGCGGGGGCAACCAACCTAATTTGTATGATCGCGTCGCGATGCCCGTGGGGCTCGGACTGGGAGGGGTGCTCCCGCAGCGGGCTCGGATAAGGGAGTTCCAAATCACCGGGGCAGAAAACACTCGCGAGGGCGCCCACGTTCCTCCCTCGTGAGACTTTTCGCGAAAGAAAAACGAATCGAATAAGTGAAACGGACAAAAGGTCGCGTGCTCGAAATGGCAACAGGTTCAGTAAAACTTCAAATAGAAACGGACAAGCCAACTGTAGAAAGCAAATGAAAGAAGCCGCGTCTGGCACCTAATCTAGTCTTTGATGTCTTCTCACCAGCACGGAGCTAAGTGCAGCCACTGGGCGTGTCCAGGATGCTCCTCATGAGGCGCTGGCGCACAGCAGCCGCATTCGGCAGACCGTAAGGCATTCGAACATAGCTGTGGGGTGGACCTTCGCAGCGTCCCACGCGCGAGGACCAGAGGCGCTCCTGAGAGGCGGCTCTTTTGAGCCCTGGTGTGTCGATGCAGACGCGCAGCCCACCATCCTCGCCCGGATGAGGAGCCACGGCGGGTAAGCGGCGGCTGCCACTCATGACTCTTGACTCCTGCAGCTCCTGAATGATCTCGCTAACGAACTCCTGAGGGTTTGGTCCTCCTTGCCTTGCTCCTGCCTGAGGGAAACGTGCTTTGAAACACACCTTCAAGTGGTGCCCGAGCGCCTCCCTCGTGAGCTTAGCAAAGTCGATGGCCCTCCAGGAGAGAGCCCCGAGCCTTGCTCGAGGAGGCGCCGGGCGCGCCTTCCTATCTTGACGAAGGAGGCGCCCACAGGAGCAGGTGCGGGCTCTGAGGGGCCTGCCTCCCGAGGGTTATGACCAGGGGATGTCTTCTCCTTCTTAGGGACCACCTTGGGAAGCCCTCCGCTCCTATGATCTGGGTCTTCAATTGATGCGGCTTAAAAAGCACGCTCCAAGGAACACACTACGTGTCTCTCTTCACAAGGCACCGTGATGACTCCACCGCTTCCTGGCATCTTGAGGACATTGTAGCCATGATGAGTCACGGCCATGAATTTGGGCAGAGATGGGTACCTGAGGATGGCATTGTACGGCAGGCGAATGTGCGCCACGTCGAAGTCAATGAGCTCGGTGCGGTAGTTGTCGCGCGTCCCGAAGGTGACAGGAAGGCGGACCTGCCCTATCGGAACTGTGGAACCATCAGTGACTCCGGAGAAAGGCTTGGTTGGCTGAAGATGATTGTATGGCACTTGGAGATTGTTGAATGTCTCGACGGATAGGACATTGAGCCCTGCTCCGCCATCGATGAGGGTCCTGGTGACTTGCACATTGCTGATGATTGGGGAACAAAGCATTGGGAGGACTCCGGCTGTGGCCGCGCATTTGAGCTGATCCGCTGAGCTGAACATGATGGCGCACGCCGACCACCTGAGGGGGCGTGTGGCTTCGAGCCTGGAGAGATTGCGCGTGGCTCCTGGAAGCCCCCAGCCCCCTCGTCCTGATGATGGTCTTCATTTCTCCTTGGCCGCAGTGCCAGAGGAGGGAGGCCTGCGTTGCCTTGTGGGCGATCCTCGCGAGGTTGATCCCTCCAGCCTCCCTCGCGAGGCGGGTCCCTCCAGCCTCCCTCGCGAGGCTGGTCCTTCCAGCGGTCCTCGCGAGGTCGGTCGCGCCACCCTTGGCGAGGGCCACGGTCTTCCCATCGTCCTCCACCTCGGCCATAGCCCCGGTCATTGCGCTCGAGGCGTTGGCCAGTGCGCACATCCCGCACGGCCCTGAGCTCTTGTCATTCGTTGGTGTTGTGGGTGTGGAGGTCGTGGTACACGCAGTACCGGCTGCCCTTGGATGACTCTGGCTGATCCCTTCCTTGCTTGGTGTCCGGCTCTGCTGCAAGCACGGCAGCCCCCTTGCGCTTCACGTCCTTGACCTTGGGCTTCTTCTCTTCTGGGTCGGCAGCCGGCAGCTCGAGGAGGGAGAGGCGTCCTTCCTCGACCACTGGCGCTTGGTCGCCAAGTTGAACAGCTCGAGGATGTGCACAGGTCTTCATGGATCGCGAGCTCTTCTTTCATCTTGACGTCACGCACACCGTCGGAGAAGGCTGAGATGATGGCCTCCTCGAACACCACAGGGATCTTAAAGGCGAGCATTGTTGAAGCGTTGGATGAACCTGCAGGGTCTCCTGGCCACGCTTGATGCGGTGCAAGTCACTCATGGCCGGGGGCCGATCGCGGGTGCCTTGGAAGTTGGCGATGAATCGGGTGTGCATCTCGTTCCAGGAGGAAATCATGCCAGGAGCCAGGTTCAGGAGCCAGGTGCGGGCACCGTCTTTGAGCGCCATGGGGAACCAGTTCGCCATGACGTTCTCATCCCTGTTGGCGGGTTCGATGCCCAGCTCATAGAGCTGGACGGACTCTGCAGGGTCGGCCGTGCCATCGTAGCATGGGGGCAGGTCTGGCTTGAACTTGCCAGGCCAGGCCACGCTGCGCCTTCAGCGAAAACGGCGACTGCTGCCGTGGCCAGGGAGGCCTTTGGTGACGGAGAGGCTTGATCTTGGAGGTCTCCATGCGCTGCCGCCAGAGCAGCAGGGGTCTTGGCGCTATTTGGAGCAGGGCCTTGATCGTGATGGGCGGTGCGGGAGCACTCGGGCAGCTTCTTGGGGACGAGGGACCTCTTGGCAGCTCTTCTCTTCTTTGTCTTTGGTCTTTGGGACGGAGTGGGTTCCGCCCAGGGGCCACGCACCATGGGGCCAAGGCGCCTTCTCGAGGGGGAGGCGGCTGAGGCGCCCCCGGAGCTTCATCGCCCGTGCAAGGTGGGGCGCGGTGCAGCGAGAGGGATGGTGCAGGGGAGCCCCCAGCGACGCTGACGAGCTCGGTGATGCGGGCGAGCCACTTGTCGTAGAGTTCGTCGACGGGACGGTAGTGCAGGAGTTCCCGTGCCGAGAACAGCGGCGTCGTGGCGTCCATGAGGCGCATAGCAGGCGTGGGAGACGAGCCGGAGTCGAGGCGGGCTGGCGATCTGACCTTCCGCCGCACCGAAGGATCTGAAGGCAGCGCTTCTGCTCGTTCCCCGCCGGGCCGGTGGCGGCATTGACGGCAGGCGACGGGGAACGGCGGCGGCACCCGCCGACGGGGGCATCTAGGAGACGCGAGCAGCGCGGGCTCAACAAGCGTCTGACATGGATGCGAGGGGCGGCGAAAAGCAGGGCGGCGGAAGGCGGATTCCGGTGCACCCCTACCTGGCGCGCCAAATGTCAGATTTCGGGTTCCGGCAGACCCTCTAGGTTCGAGCTCTGTGGTGCACGCGGAGATCACACCTCCAACCTACCTATGTCTCGTTGCCTCGCAAGGATCTACAGTACACAAAGAACAACACAAGGGACACGAGGGTTTATACTAGTTCGGTCCACCATTGTGGTGTAAAACCCTACTCTAGTTTGTGGTGTGCTGGATTGCCTCAGGGGCCGATGATGAACAATACAAGGAAGAACTGCCTCGCGAGGTGAGGAGTTCTTGTGGTGGTGGATCTGGCTAAGGTTCTTCCCCTCGGGCCGATCCCTTCTCTCTTCTCTTGCCTGCTCTTTTCTTGCCTTTGCTTGCCCTTTTTTGCCTGCACTCCTTGAGGGTGGCTAGTCCTATTTATAGAGCAAGGCCCTGGTCCTCTTCCCAAATATTGAGAGGGAAGGGCGCCAACAATTGGCCATTTTGAAGGGGAACATCTAGTACACTTATCCTGACTAAAGTCGGTCCTCGCCTTCCAAAGACTCTGACGGTGACGCCGGCTTGGGCTCCATGATGACCTCCTTCCTGCCGTTATGCTTGGTCTTGGTCTGGTTGCACCAAAATGGTTACCTTTGCTTGATACCCTTGCCTACGCTTGCTTCCTTTGCACCAAAGAGGAAACAAGGACTCTGCGTAGGCCAGGGCCCACCTGGCGCCCGCCTAGCTTTGGTCGTCATGGCTTGCGTCACGGGTACCTCGTGAGGTACCCTGCCTTGATCTCTCCGCCTCCTCGCGAGCCAGCCTGACGAGGCCGTGCCTGAGGAAGCTCACGTCCGCCCATGAGGCTTGGCCCCTCGCGAGGGTCTTGAGCTTGTGCTGATGAAGATGGGCCGTACCGGGCCACTCCTTGAGCCACGCCGCAGGCCGCAGGCAGGCAAGTCTGGGTACCCCCGTTACCAGAACGCCAACACACGCAGCAATCTGGACTGCCTAACTCGGGGTAGAAGCGTAACCACTCCTAGAAGAAAGGGTGTAGATGCCTGATATGGTGCTGGTGTGTAAAGTGACCTCCGTGTGGTACTCGTACACTGAGTCTGCCAGACGCTCCCGATACACCTGGTACACTGGATCGCTGCCGCTGGGGTAGAGTCGCCGCCACACGTTCCCAAGAAGATGTGGAGAAGTGTACGGTGTTGGCTCAAACTGGTATGGGTACAGCACTGGAGCCATCTACACTCACAACCATTAGTCTATTAGCAACAAAATAAACTATATGCATGCAATGCAGCAACCAAGCACACAAACAGTATCGGCACTCAGAGCTATTGTCTATCATTTGAACTAACGCATTAGCTATCTAGCGTATCCTATAGTCAGCTCGGCTCTGATACCAATCGTTGTGGCAGCTCGGCTCAGAGCGTCCGGTTTACCTTGCATTGCCAGCCGTGAGATCAAGTCTTCTGGCGACACACAACAACTTGGTACAGAAAGACAACCTCTGTATTGAAGCATAGAGTCGATATTGCATCAAGTAGTGAGGCCAAGCGTCACACATGGTGCTGCTGAACATATGTGCATTATTTAGTAGACATGAGCAGGGGCCTCGACATCACGATAAAGCTACGCGGCAGCAGAACAATGACATAGAAGGACTCCATCTCATAGGGGGAGACTGATGTGGACACCGTCTAGACTGCGATGCACGATGCAACTCCAACTCAAGTACGACTTCTCCTGAAACTGGCATGACACGCCAGGTGAGTACTTTGAATGTACGCGCAAGCTCACACAAATAAAGCAACAATGGCAAACAACAACAATGACATTTAAGCAGGTTTAATGCAAGAACTAATATGCTACTCATGAAGTGATTGTGCTCATAACAGGGCCTTTCAGACCCGCTTACCATCTCAATTACCTCGTAACCACGAACATCATCATACAAAGCTGATCACCTCCGGATCACAATTGAAACCACCTCGGTGGTCTCAATAACTTCATCAACATAACCAGTGCCACAAGTATTCCCTTAGTGTGCAAGTTTAATATTTCTATTGATCCACGGTGTGACCTACTACGAACTTGTGTCCATGATCGAGGATGCGGCTATCGATAGATTAAATACACTCTGCAGAGGTTAGCACACTGTACCCACACCACATAACCCATGGCCTCGAACTCCCATTCGGGTGGACCATCGGCCTTCCGACAGAACCAATCTATTGCCATGACACTCTCCCGGCCACTCCGACCCACTCCCCTTTGGGCCAAGTCATGGGTGGCCTCGATGCCAGTCCAGACATCCAACGGCCACCGTCTTGGAAAAACAATCGTCCCAATCGGGGACATGGTACCGAAACAACTACGGGCACACAAGGCTATGCCTGCCTACCAGGCCAGGGTAGCGCAAGAGCATAACCTTCCATAGTTGGAGGCACCGGCGAGAGGCATAACAATAGATCGAGAAAGGCCCTCCCCATAAAGGCAAATGTGGTTGCACTTGGGAAGCTCGATTCGGTGGCACCATGACTTGATCAACAACATGTTCAAGTTGGTTTATTATCAGGTTTCATCTTGCAAATAAATTTTACCGAGTCATAGTATTCCATGAAAATGCAATGAACCATATATGCATCATTTCAACACAATATCGATATGAACTAGATCAAGCATAACATCTCATTACTCTACTGTATAAACTTAGTTATCCAACTATAATGCTACTGATAACAAACATGAAACTAGCATCAAAGAAATTTATAGGAATTTTCTATATGCATTAAAATAACCATATTCAAGTGAAAATCATAGTTATTGAACTGACATTCTTGCAAATATTTGTGATGGCTTGCCTTAGTGGAGAGGAGGGTCACATTCCTCCTGGTTCTCCTCAAGGCAACAAGTTCCTTCTGGAAATAATTAAAATAGAAAAAAGAAAATGTCACATAACACTATTTAATGCACCAGAAAATACCCACAGCAAGCAAAAATCTCATCTTTTGCATGCTGATAGAGGAGTTCAACAAAAAACCAATGCAAAAAGAATCATATCATTTGGACTTACAGAATAGAAATTAGAGCTGGTCAAAGTTTAGTCAAATTTCTGAATTTAAATTGATTTTTTTTAATCAGAGAGGGGGTGACATCGAAGGCGTAAACCCGCGGGGCGCCTCCACTCATACCGCTTCAGGGGTGGCTGAGTGGCTAACCAACGGGCCCCTGCGGTCAGGTTCAGAGAGAGAGAGAAACAGAGGAAGGGCGGCTCGTCGCCGGTGATTCTTCGGCAAGAAGGGCTCGGACGCCGCCGGTGAGAGGATGGATGGATGCGCAAGACTAATGCGAACCTGCACGTGCCCGTTGCTCGGCGAGAGGTGGACGGAGGGCATCGTGGTGGTCGTATCCAGATGCGTCGGCAGAGGAGAGCTCGTCGGAGTTGTTGAATCCGGCGAGGCACGACCGGTCCAGCAGCTCCAGCAGCACCAGCGTGACTAGTGGAGCACCACGATCACACTGGAGAGGTCGGAGGAAGATGAGGAGCGCTCGAGGAAGCAGAATGCCGAGGCGGGGTCGGCGGTGATCTGCGGAGCAGAACGGTGGCCAGAGGCCCGCCTGCCCTGGCCGCTACTATCTAGGGGAAGTGTGAGTGCCAGAGGAGGAGGGTGGTGGGGTTGAATGAGCTCGGGGGGTGGGAGGGGATCGAGAGCGCTGGCGAGCTCTCTGCCAGCGGTGCACGGAGACGAGAGGGGTCAGAGAGAGGGGAAGAAGTGGCCAGGGGTCATGCGGCCACCATGGGAGCTCGCAGCCGAACACAGGGCGTGCAGGAGGGTGATGATAGGGAGCACGGGCTTACTGTGCGCTCGGGCACGACATGGTCATGATTGCTGTAGCGAGCTCCGGCATCGGCGAGCGGCAGGAAGGGGTCAAGGGTGATGATACGAAGCAGCTGGCGCTAGGTGGCGAGTTGGTTTGGCCTCGGGCGCGCGCACGAGCGAAACAGAGGCCTTGGCGCCACCCAGAGCACGTCGAGCACCGGCCTGGCCCCGTGTCCACACATGGTCACCGCGTGAACTCCGGCTACGCGGCGCGCCGAGGAGGAAAATCATGTCTGGTGGATTGTTCTTGCAGTGTTAGGTCTACGATAAGTGATGATTCATTGCCAGGCCGACCAGATTGAACAAGAGAGCCTCAGCAAGTTTCTGGACAAAAACTTGTGAGCTACGTCGAGAGGATTCTAGAGAGAGTTAGGAGCTGATCTTTGGGGTTAAGCATATCTTAGGAAGGTAATGATACCCTAAATATTTTAGCTCTAGAGGATCAAGGAAAAATGCACTTCCTTCACAACATGCTTTTTCTGGCCAGAACAGAAAAGATTTTCGGTAGCAAAAATATTCCAAATAACCATGAAATATTTTTTCCACAGGGCATTTTGCCAAGGTCCAAAGAATGTTCACTAATTTTCTCAGATTTTTTTGGGCAAGAAAAATGAGGGTTTCTTTGGAGTACAAGTGAATGAAGTACTATATCAGAGAGAAAATGGATATTTTTCATTTAAGAAAAATATTCCCAAGGTCATATTTGGATGTATCAGAGTGCAAGAGATGGGTTTGAAGGTGAGATGAGTCATTTGGGTGAAAATCCAAGAAATGCCCATGTGATTAAGTCCAAATGAGTTGATCCAAAACTCAAATTCAATTCAAAAATGCAATAGAATCTAGAAAAGGAGAAAGGAAAAAACCAGGGTGTCACAAAGAAGCCATCTAGCTACTGCCTACGAACCCGTAGGTCTATGGTAAATAACTCACGCATCATCGGAGGAGCACCAATGAGGATGATGAACCCCTCCCTAATCGTGCTCCCCTTCGGCAAGGTGCCAGAATAGGGCTCTAGATTAGACCTCATGGTTCTGGACTTGCGGCAGCTGGAATTGTGTTTCGTCGACTCCCCTAGGGTTTCTGGAATATTTGGGTATTTATAGAGATGAGTGGCGGTGGAGATGACAGCTATGGGCCCCACTACCCACCAGGGCACGCTGGGGGCCTCTGGCGTGCCCTGGTTTCTTGTGGGCTTCACATGCCTCCTCTCCTGCACTTCCTTGGCTCCCAAGTTGTCTTCTCGGCAGAAAAAAATCTCAAAAAAATTTCACTGCGTTTGGACTCCATTTGATATGGATATTCTGCAAAGTAAAAAACAAGCAAAAAACAACAACTGGCACTGGGAACTATATCAATAGGTTAGTCCCAAAAGAATGATATAAAGTTGCTATAAAATGAATATAAAACATCCAAGAATGATAACATAGCAGCATGGAACAATCAAAAATTATAGATACGTTGGAGACGTATCAATACTTCTCCATCGTATCTACTTTTCCAAACTCTTTTGCCCTTGTTTTCGCCCCTAATTTGCATGATTTGAATGGAACTAACCTGGACTGATGTTGTTTTCAGCAGGATTGCCATGGTGTTGTTTTTGTCCAGAAATCAAAGTTCTCCGATTAACCTGAAAATTTACAGGGAATTTTTGTGGAATATATAAAAAATACTGGTAGAAAAAAGATAGCATAGGGGGGCCACATAGGAGCCACAAGCTCTGGGGGCGCACTTAACCCCCAGGGCGCGCCTCCCAGGCTTGTGGGCTCCCTGGAGCTCCGGCAACCCTAAGTCCAACTCCATATACACCTATTCACGGAGAAAAAAATCAGAGAGAAGGATTCATCGCGTTTTACGATATGGAGCTGCCGCCACCTCATGTTCTTCATCGGGAGGGCTGATCTGGAGTCCGCTCGGGGCTCCGGAGGGTGGAATCCATCGCCATCATTATCATCAACCTTTCTCCATCACCAATTTCATGATGCTCACTGTCGGGAGTGAGTAATTCCTTCGTAGGCTTGCTAGACGGTGATGGGTTGGATGCAATTTGTTATGTAATCGAGTTAGTTTTGGTAGGGCTTGATACCTAGTATC
The DNA here is from genome assembly GCA_021605145.1 of Aegilops bicornis. Lineage (NCBI taxonomy): Eukaryota > Viridiplantae > Streptophyta > Magnoliopsida > Poales > Poaceae > Aegilops > Aegilops bicornis. Next base: position 550,142,863 of record CM038672.1, on the reverse strand, counting down.
CACTATGTTCTGAGATTGATGTTGCTATGAGTTTGCTATGCTTAATGCTTGTCACTAGGGCCCGAGTGCCATGATTTCAGATAAGAACCTATTATGTTTTCATGAATATATGTGTGTTCTTGATCCTATCTTGCAAGTTGTGGACACCTATTACGAGTTATGATCCCCATACCCCAAGGTGACAATAATTGGGGTTCTTTTCGGTGATTACCATAGTTTGAGGAGTTCATATATTTACTAAGTGCTAATGCTTTGTTCTGGTTCTCTATTAAAAGGCGGCCTTAATATTCTTTTGTTTCCTTATGGACCCCGCTGCCACACGAGGGTAGGACAAAAGATGCCATACAAGTTCTTTTCCATAAGCACGTATGACTATATATGGAATACATGCCTACATTACATTGATGAATTGGAGCTAGTTCTATGTCGCCCTAGGTTATGACTGCTACATGATGAATATTATCCAACACAATTATCCATCACTGATCCAATGCCTATGAGCTTTTTACATATTGATCTTTGCTAAGTTACTTTTGCCATTGCTACTCTTACGATCGCTTCAAAACTGCTACTGGTACTATTGCCGCTGTTACCATTACTATCATACTACTTTGCTACTAAATACTTTGCTGTATATATTAAGTCTTTCAGGTGTGGTTGAATTGACAACTCAACTGCTAATACTCGTGAATATTCTTTGGCTCCCCTTGTGTCGAATCAATAAATTTGGGTTGAATGCTCTACCCTCGAAAACTGTTGCGATCCCCTACACTTGTGGGTTATCAGCCACCTACTCGCACTGACCGAAGCGAGCGTGGCTACAACGTCGCCCATACCACTGACCTGGGCGAACATCAACCAGGCGACGTGGCATTGTATCCAAGACAAAGACCAACCACTCTGTGACGCCAGACGAGATGGCCCATAGTGTCGTGCAGCCGAGGGCACGTGCCCGGCGGATCCGACGACCCGGCGGGCCCTACTACCGTCCTCTACACAATGACACCACCGCCCCGTGCCAGTGTATCTTTAACTTTGTAACCATGGGTCGGCCTATAAGACCCCCTAGGAGCCCTCCATGCAGAGGGGGAACCTTTTCTAGAACACACCCACACACACCCGAGGCAAGGCAGAGGACCTCCTCCCTCTTCCTCCTCGCCCCAAACAGCTCCAGGAGCGAGCTTGTTGCTCTTGTGCTCTCCATACTACATTCGGCAGGACTAGGTGTGCTACCTCTTCGGGGCACCCCAAACCTGGGTACGTCTTGTGTCACACACCAATGTGTGCCAACCTCGCCTCCGACACCCACCGCGTCCTCACGTAGCCCCCCCACTTTAAGCCATCCCATGGCATCTACCATCAGATCGCCAGGACCGTTGGCACCCACCGTGGGGCTGCTCGGGGCATCGGCCGGAGTCAAGTTCCAGACGACGCCCTTCACTAGCTCCCCCGAGCGCTTCATGCACAGCGTGGTTCCCGCGTCTGCCGCGGGCACCACCGGCCCCGCTGCTGGCTCCATCGTTCCCTTCGGCATGTTCCATGTCTCCGTCTCGCTCGTCCCCGACGTCTTCCAAAGCAAGGTGTACGACGCCACCGACTCACTCGTTCCCGTAGGTTGCACCATCTCCAGCGACCTCGTAGACCTCTACACTCGCATAGAGGTGTTAGTCACTGGCTCCAGCTCTACCAGCTCGCACGCCAAGGCGTTGGCCGCTGCAATAGTTGTGGCTCGTGCGGGCCAGTCTCACCCCCTGCATGCAACGATGCAAGGCTTGCGTGCCCCAATCACTCCTGACACCGACCCGGCCGTAGCTGTGACTCAGCTCAACGAGGAGCACCAGCGCCAGCTAGACAAAGCCATGACGCTCGCTACTGAGCGACGTCGGGTGGAGTCTGCACGGTGCGAGTAGGACGCCGTCCACGGCCTCAGGCCAACCGACCCCGAGCCCAGCTGGCCTAACTCAATGTGATCTTGGATCACTAAACTAAATATGTAGAGTCTTGGGGTAGCCAAATTTGTTCTTCACATTTTGTTGGGTGCACAACCATTAGTCCATGCCATGCCAACCATTGATCTTTTCTAAAATCTAACATCAATGTTCATTAGATCAATGACATATATGTTGTTATTAATTACCAAAAGCACTTGGGGATTAGTTTCACTTTTAGCTGTCAGGAGGACTGTTCGAGGGGCTATCGAAGGAGAAAATCCTCGCGGTTTGGAGCATGTAAATTCCTAGCTCTTGGGATCTGCACTATCGATCATCACTAATTTTGCTTCCGCTGATAGGAATTGGTAATGATCATATCAAATCTTGTTTGCATGTTCATAGTGATCCTGGGCATGCAGGCAATACGGAAAATTTTAGTTTCTTGTTGCATTACCAAATAAAGAGGGATCCAACGCAGATCGGACGGCAGCGAGACGACCAGCCCAAATTTCGGCCAGTTGACGGAGCCTAGCAGCCGTCATCTAATATGACCTTCGCTGCTTCAATTCGTCAAGTAAAACCAAAGACAGAGCTCGGAGGGGAGCGACTAATTGGGCCGGCCTGTGTTCCACATATCATGGTTTTGGAATATTTCTAGAAGGTTTGTGAGTTGTTTAGAGTTTTTTTATTTTTCTTGTTGCTTCTTTTACCAGTTTTCTTATGTTTTTTCTTTTATAATTTTTTCTTTTTCAAAATGTTCCATTTTTCAATAAATTTTCAAAATTTTCAAATATTGTTCATATTTTTAAAAAATAATTGCATTTCCCAAAATTGTTTGGGTTTTCAAATTTTGTTCACAAATTCTAATAGTCCCATTTTTATTTTGTTTACAATTTCAAAAAATGTCTGTGTTATCATAACGTGTTCGCTAATTCAAAAAGTATTCCTATTTTCAAAATTAATTCATGATTTTTTTAAAAAAAATTGGATTTTAAAAAATGTTCGTGGTCTCAACAATGTTCTCAATTTCAGAAAATGATCATGCTTCCCAAATAGTAGTACTTAGAACATTCAAAAACATTTCATGTTTTTCAAATATAAATTCACTTTTATGAAAATATTCATTTTCTTAAGAATGTTTGAAATAGAAAAAAGGGACTAAAAATGGTTGCTGTAGTAACCTTGTCTCTACGGTGTTCGGTTCGCTACATTGGACAACCACAGTGAACACGGATGCTAGAGTGGTGGCTGCTATAGTTAATCGGATCGCTACATGGCGTGTTTGGTTCCCGGCATGGCTTCAAGCTGGATCCCATGGGGGGTCCTGAGTGAGTGTGACCTGGTTGACTTGACATAAGGATGAGTCATGAACTTTTTTTGAATTCACAAACCATTTTTTTAATTTGTAGGTAAAAAGCCTGGCAGGTTTTGTTATGAGAACAACACACAAACGGTAGCAAAAAAAGAGGTATTACATCAGGTGCAAACAGTTTTTCTCCCTAAACCTATACGGCTAGGGCAACACTACTAGGGAAAAGCCTAGCAGTAGCGCTGGTTTTTGGCCTAGCAGTAGCGCGGGGGACCGCCCTACTGCTACGGTGCTACAGCTAAAAATTAGCAGTAGCATAGGTTTACACGTGCTACTGATATACCTACTTAGTGGTAGCGCTTCTTGCAGAAAGCGCTAATGCTAATTACTAGCAGTGCGCCTCTCTGCCCACGCTACTACTATTATTACGTATTCTATTTCTTTTTTATTTTACTAGTTGACCCGTTGCGCCAAATGGCGCAGAGACCTGCTGAAGACATGTTGTCGATGAAAATAGTTTCATGCTGCAAGAACCTTCAACTAAATTATGATATCTTTTAAACATGTTTATTACGTTATTAAATAACAGTCTGGAAAAAGGGAAACTTTGCATAATATGAATATGTTCAGTTTTGAAAATATGGCCAGTATGATGAGAGAGTAAAGTTGACATGGTTGTATTCTTTTAGCAATGGGTTTGGAAAAAGAAAATATTTGTGTAACATGAATAGGCCTAGTTTGAAAACATGGTTATCATCATGAGAAACCTGGCCGTGCATCTTTTTCCTGCAAAAAAAGGGAAAAAACATAAGAATCCTAACAAAAAAAACATGTCTTTGTTGTGCACATACGGAGATATAGGGATCAGGAGGGATTAGGATAGCCCATATTTTATTTAGCTCAGCCCACATAGAGCGATGCATGTGGCCCGTGAGGAGCTGAATATGAAGCCGCAGGGGGCGGATCCAGCGGAGACTCTCTATCCCCTTCTTTCTTTCTTGGTTCCTCAGCTGGGTGACAGAGGCGTTTCCTTAGCCGCCGACCGGTGCGATTTCTTACCTCTTTTGATTTCGGATTTGTCTACATGCATGGATTTACTTTCCATCCAGTAGAGACACGCTAAAACCATGTTGTCGATGAAAATAGTTAACACTTTGCAAGGACATATGACGCACAGATCTGTTGAATCCATATGCGCGTTGAAAACGAAATTCATGTTTAGTTGGTTTAGTAATGGGCAAGGACATATGATGACCAAATTTACCCCTTTAATAAAACAAAGAATGAAGACTATTGTCTATAATGAGATGTACACACATTTTAATTTATCTCTGAGCCAAATGGCACAGAGTCCAATTTGATACCACGGGCTCATTGAAAATATTTACATTTTTTCAATATCTTTATGTTTGAGCAAGCGCAAAGACCATGTCAAACCCAAAGTGTTTTGAGACTTTGCTAGTAGAAGTAGGTTTTAGCAATCAGGGTAGCATGCATAGAGCCAAATGGCGCAAGGTATATGACATAAAACTTTATCACGAAGATGTGCCGCGATATCTTCCTTTACTCAATTATGTTCAAACACATTTGGAGTTCAAACCCATAATTGGTGTCACATCCCTGAATTAAAACCCAAAACACCTACCTTGTGCAACATGGCCTTTTACAATGGGAAAAATTATTACCACAAACAGAGTCAAGATGTTACATGTTACATAAGACTTTAGCTTGAGCAACTGTCATACAATAGCCAATAGGTATATAAATTTCCTACGTTTAATCACAGCAACAAACAACAACCTTCCCAAAGGGCAAACTCCCTTATGCAGTGTTGTCCTTTCATGTGTTTTAAAAAAGGAACCTTTATTTTACTGGCAAATAAACGGTTTGATGGGAAGCAAACATTTGGTAGTAGCTTGTCCCACATCTCAATCTCCTATAAAATTAGCGCAAGCAACCAAAACACAATTGTTTCGATACAACAACGGTAAGAGAAATGAGTAATCTTCAAAGAAACAGAACATTTACATTAGTATAGTACTCCCTCCGTCCCAAAATATAAGAACATTTTTGACATTATGCTAGTGTGAAAAACGTTCTTATATTTTGGGACGGAGAGAGTATCTTTTTTAACCATGCAGGTGAATTTTATGTAAACTTTATAGAAGAAGGCCAACGCTAAGGAACAAGATGTTGCCATACTCATCCTGCTCTCGCTTCTGGTCATCAATCCGGGGAATCAACTCTTGACCAGCGCCTTGAGCAACAACAAAAACAGCATGCCCCCTCCCTTCAACATGGAAATCAATCTCAAGATTCAAACAGTCAACATCTCAGGCTGCTTAGGGTGACATGAAGAGTAATGTGGCCCGTGCTCCTTCCCATAAGTTTGACAAGACCAATGCCATCCACAATATTCACAACCCCACATGTGTCGCATCGATTGCCTACCGAGCACTCTCCATTGCAGTTTGAAACCCAAACGCCTTGTCTATAATGTCGATGTCGTTGTCCAAGTTTTTGGGGATCCCTGTAATGGATATCCTCAAACCACACCGTTTAAACTCTTCGAATATCACCACTGCTCCTCTCATTGTTCCATTCCCGCCAATCACATAAACCTATGATTGCCATAAAAGGAATATTCAGATAGGATAGTAAGATCAAGGCCTGAAGAACATGAACAATTGGCATGTGAACCAACACATTTAACATTGTACTTAATTTTTTTGACAATAAAAATGGAGCTGGGACCATATACATCAGAAGCTAGCCCTAGCTTAATATCTAAACCACTGAGGGTAGAGTAACTTTTCTCGGAGAACATAATAAAGTGGCTCATTGCTGAGCCACTCAAGCTTTGCCTCCCTTCCAATTGTATGGCCATTAAACATGTACTACTAAAATCTATAAAGCAGAGTACAAGCGATCGCATGCTATCTATTTGAAGGATAAATTTATCCATGCCATTGTACTTTATGGTTGTTCTGAAAGAAAGGTATTTTATGGTTTGCCTATTGTTTTGATATATGTTCTACATCGTGATCAAACAATTAACAATGCCTAATAAGCAGAATGCAATCCTAAGAATATGCTTTAAAAAATTAGACCAGGTACAAAAAAACTACAAATAGGACATGTGCAATCTTTTTATGTATATTAAAAAAATGTTCATGCCATATATCTGCATGGTGAAATATTAAGCAATTGTTAACTCAAAATTAGCATCGTAAAGTATATGTAGTTATGGGGAAGTGTTGAATACCTTAGATGCATCGAAAATTACATCAATCAAACTTTTGGCACAGAAATCTAGTGGTTGGAGGTGCATTCAGCCATGCTTCTCATCAAGATCTGATCACTTGAATCTGAAGCAAGATGAGCACTTTGTATAGTTAATGAAAAAGCTGAATACGCGAAATGTATCAAGAATTAATTGGTGTACTGCATATGTTGCTTGGCATGAAGACCTGAATCATTCTTTCTTCCCGGATTTTGCCTTGTCAGCGCCACTGTACGGAGCGACATGGTACACATATTGCTAGAGGACCAAGAAGATAACCCTTTCTATGATAATCAACACATTCTGGATTGCATCCTGTATGCGCTCGACGTCCAGCCAGAAATGGCGAGACTGAATAACCCCTACAGCAGCCAAAACGTCCAGCACACAGCCCTACAGACACAGATAACCATATTCAAGAAGCGGGAGTTTGATCAGATTTGAATTGATAAAAAGAAACTGTGTCACAAAATGGAACGGGTGTCGTATTTACCTATTAAGTTTCCTACCGCTAAGGATTGCAAGTTATAATGTTAGTCTCAAGCACCCTTAGACAATAGGGTGGTTCACTAGCAGCAAGAGTCCACTGGGAATGTCTACAGCAGCAAAGTTGTGTGTTGAAAGGTGAAATAATTTAATTGATTTATGCTCATAAACTCGTTTCAAACTTATCTCTAGCTTTATTCTTCACCGTGCATAGTTGTTTCTTTGCGACCTTTTTTTCTTTTGAATTTGAATATTTACATGGCAATGCATGGAAAATTAAACTACAGATAAAGCTCCTAGACTGATAACCTCAGCCATAATAACAAAATAAGGTAATTAAATATCATGCTGGACAAAATCCAAAGAGTGAGTGAGAGAAGAGCTTCATGCAAAATCATAGCAGATAACATGGCAAGAACAAAAGGCCTTAACTATCAACATTACTAAATCAATATCGCCACCTTAACCAAATGTCCGATGCAACCATGAAGACAAACTTGCGTACAATTACATCAATAACATTCAGACACACAGGAAAAAACTAACCCAAAAGATAATTACAATAATTTTCGAAAGTCTTTATGCCAGGAGAGGAAGTGATTTACCAGCGAGAAAGAGAAGACAATCCCTTTCATGCACAAAAACTTAGCAAGAGGCTTGTGAGCTGCCAACTCCTTGGCAAACAAGTGATAGAATATGACCAAGGCATATAATGCCATGGAGACTAAAAAAATTCAGTATAAATGCGAATGTCCAGCTGACCCTACTGGTGTACAGCCCAAGAAGCCGAAGTGTAATAATCAGAATGGAGCATACACCTAACAACAAGGAATTGCCAGGTCCAGTACTTCAGAAGCTTTAATCTCTTGTGCTCCAGCAGAACATTGTGGTGCTGCCAAAGCACAGATCCAGAAGCGTATTGGTTACTTTCAGTACGCACAAAGTAAAACTAATGAACATGGTGAAAAGCCTTAACTAACAGTACTGCTAGTAGCTTCCTGACTACATATGCAGGACACCATCATTTAAATGCATATAGGCAAACATAGTGAACAACACATGAAGAATCGTAAGTTACAATCATAACTCAAGCAATGACTACTATGTGCATGCTTCGGTGAATCAATTCGTATGGACAAAACACATACCAAAAATGGAGCAAAAGAAAAGAAATGTAAATCTATTTATGCTGCAGAACTGACAATGTTTTTGGTATTCGCTCGGATTTGAGACAATGTCAGGGCCACCCAATCTAATCTGAAAATACTCATTCATTAGAGTTAATATGCAGTATATTGAGAGTAAGATCAAACAAAAAAATTACAGGAAATGGCAAGAGTGTCCAACATTGCAAATAAACAATAGACCAGACAAAAAAGTCAAAAGCTTGTAGATACAAACACAAATAGTTGGTAGCCAGACCTTTGATCAGAAATTATTTGAATGTTTATTTTTCTTAGATTGCAAGGAGTGGATCATTAGATTACTTAGTACTGGCTACAAAAGCATATGTAGCCTTCTCTTCAACTTGTAGCTATTATGAAATCTGAAGTAACTAAGGTCCGAGTCATCGACAACTACCAAGGTTCTGAATTTCCATGGGCAACACTTACAGTTTGGATTAGAATCATCAGTTTTAGTACGTTAGAATTTAGTTTTGTATCGCTGAATATGCAGGCATGTAGTCGTCAGATTTGGTACTTTAGAGAGTACAAGCTTCTGTAATTCATGGTGAAAAATTCATCTCTATATGGTGACAGAATTGACAGTGTGCATCAATTCAACTGATTTAATTACCTTGTCCATGTTGGGTACGAGGTCTTGCAGCCTCCTTAGCCCCTTGCTAATCCTTGTTCTTCTTTGCTAAACAGCACAAGCAAGAAAAATATTCAGTACAGATATGTGGAAGCAAGATGAACACCAAAAATGTTGCAGGAAACTAACCCTCTTAGTGATGCTTCACGAGTGAGTGGCGCAGACACGCTTGTCTCAAGACTATGCAGGCGACGAAGTCCTGCTGCGGCTGCAAGTAGCCGTCTATGCCGGGCATGTCCAAAGACAAGCTCGACAGGCCAAACTGAATTTGGGCCAAGGTGTTAGTATAAGTGCATCATTAAACAATTAACGGGCAACAGAGTCCGGATGAATGTGAAGTGTATATATGTGAGGTATGTCCTACTTGGGATTTGATTTTGCTGAAGTTGGTGACCATGCCGTTGTCACCATCGATGAGCACCTTGGCCTTCTTGCTTCAAGGCACGAAGAACATGATGTTGGAGTTGGTGTCGTCCCAGGAGCTCATGGAGAGCTTGTTGGAGCCGTTGTCGGCGGTGATGCTCTCACCGACATCGGCCGGCAGCATGGCCATCCCCATCTCCGTGCGGCATCATGTCCTGCTGCCTCGAAAAGCTCCATAGCTGCATATTAATCGAGAGATTTCCACCTCAGTGAAATCTGAACTTCTGCAGAAATAACATAAAGCATTATACTTCATAGTCACATAAGCCATACCAGGAAAGAAAATGAGTAGTACCTGACTTTGTTGAATTGGAAGAAACCTTGTTTAAGTATGGATTCCCTTTAAACCAGTAGTCTCTCTTCACAAATTAGAAGAGACTAAATACTAAATCCCCTTGACATGTGACGTCTCACGCTCAACCTCTTAACCTCATACTTCCAATAAAATTTATCCTTTGAATCCCCATCCCACCGTAGACAAGCTGCACACACGGACACGAAAAAACTAAAATCTCCCTTGACATGTGACGTCTCACGCTTGATCTCTTAACTTCTTACTGCCAATAAAATTTATCCTCCGAATCCCCATCCCACCGTAGACAAGCTGCACACACACACAAACAAAAACTAAAGTCTCTTTATCCTCTGAATCATGGACAAATCGAAGAACAGAGGTTGGGCTAAAAGGCAAGAAAGTGCACAACACATAAATGAGGAAAAAAGAGCAACATACATTAAACCAAGCCCTCCACGGCAGCAGCACCGGTGCAAGAATGGCAGCAAACTCAACAGGCGGCGATCTCACAACAATGGAGAGCACAACTGCATGCCGAAGAGGACGCAGATCCGCCACTCCTCTTCGCCTACCCATCCATCGGCCTAGAAGAAAAAAACACCTTCTCTGCTCGATGACGCCAAAGAGGAGGCGGATCCGCCAATCCTCTGCGTTGGACTGATGAGGAGGAAGATCCGGTAGATCGGGGCGCCGTCATGGAAGGTGTGGCCTGCCTCCCGAGATGACGCCTTCTGAGGAGGGAAGCGGAGGCTGCGGCGGAAGCACGGAGAAGAGGAGACGAGGGAGAGGACGAGCGCGCGGGAGGCGGCGAAGCTCCTAGGGCGGAGGCAGGGGCGACGAGGAGGGAGGGAGTGGCGGCGGCAGACGAGGGAGGGAGGAGGAGGGAGGGAGTGGCGGCTATGGATTGGGGGTAGGGTTTGTGCGGTTGTGCCCATTGTGCCCATGCACAGGCGTCAAGACGCTGCACGGCAGAGAGGCTGCCCACAGCACCCAAAAAACTGGCACCCAGCCAATTCGATCCAGCCCGAGCCCACACATCATACCCGTCCAAGTTTCACCATGTGGTTAAAACAAGACAGATGAATTCCCAACGAGGATCCAATGGCCAGCAGCGAAAAAAAGACTGGGTTGACCATGATCGAGCGACTAACGAAGGGTGAAATCGGGGGAGCCTTCTCCATGCGAGTTGGCTAGCCTCTTTTATGTTTTAAATGTCGTATCCATACACCATTATACAAGTTTTCATACAGTAGAAATTTAGAGGTTATTTTTACATCATAATGAGTTATTACATCACTGGGTGAAAGAACCACAGATTAGTTTCAAGTGGATGGATCCTAAGTGACCAAGTCATGCGATAATCCATGACTTGGACACTTAGGATCCATCCACTTGAAACTAATCTGCGGTTCTTTCGATAATCCATGACTTGGACACTTAGGATACATCCACTTGAAACTAATCTACGGTTCTTTCACCCAATGATATAATAACTCATCATCGTCATCATCATCGTCGTCGTCATCATCATCATCATCATCATCATCGACATCATCATCATCATCATCATCAGATCATTAACAACTTATCATCATAATACATCATTGTCATATAACAACTCCTCATGATCATCATTTTCGTCCATGAGACATCATATACAACTTGGTCACTAGTCATAACTCCTCCTCCTCATCATCATCAACTCTAACACATTGTAGCACATAAGAACACATTGTACCTAGGACCTACTCCTCTCTCATAGGACCTACTACCCTCTCTAAGGTAAAATAGCATAAAAAAGATAGGCCCTGACTCTTCATTATGGAGAATGGAGACTATCCTGTCTCCAATTCTTCCGCTTCGCACAATGTTGCTTCCAAGTAGCTCCCTATGATTTTTCATACATTTTTTTCCATTCTTTGATTCTCATGTCTTCATCGGTTTTACAAATTCGGTATGAACAGTTGTGAATCCTAGGAAGACTTGGTCGTAAGCTAATAACATCAAGCCGACCTTTCAGAAACATTAGACCGGCACAAAATCCTTCGGGATTTTCTGTTGAAAAACATAATAATAAATTCATAGTTAGCAATGCAGTTTAGCTCTAGAATAATATATGCAAAAGATGCACAGATTTCGTAATAGTAAAAAATCTTACCATGCCATCTCCATGGATGTTACCGTAGTTCAACACGTGCACTAGTGGCACGTATTGACCATAATGTGCAGGAGTTTAATAATTGATATTGTAATTCTCAACATCAATAATAAATGAGATAAGATGATATTTCTCCTGATAAGTTAATTCTGCGCCATCGGTGTAGTAGGTTCTTTTTACCATCTTCCGTACATATTTTGAAGAATGAAAATAAGCTGTCAATGGAAATAATCCGTCAAATATTTTGAAATAAACAATATAAGTTACTTAATAAATATGTTTGAGAAACTCATATAGCGATAGAATTGGAAGCGTATCAAGAAGGACCCAAATGTCCATATTCTCTTCGTCGATGTCAGGATCACCAAGATCAAAGAGGACAAGCATACCCTCATGAAAATCATACGTCTTGCAAAGTGCTTCCCAATTCGGGTAACCAGGATGGGATACGCTCTCAGAATTGTATAGATTTACAACAAAATCATAACCATGATGGGTCCTTAGGTGAACTATCTTTGTCTCCATATTTTGATCTTCAAAATCAAGCTTCTCCAAGACATAGTGTCTTGCAAGGCATGGGATAAGCTAGTCGAATTGTAAAAGACGGAAATTACACGTTGAAGAAGCAGAAGTCGTGCTTAATTACGAAGAAACACTTGTCGGTGTTGCGTACCGTTTCAACATCGAAGGTCTCGTGGAGCTTAATACTGAAGTGCTGACCTTCTACCAGGTGAGGCCTGTCGCACAGACCCCGGTCGTCGCTGCACCAGTCGCACTCCGGGAGCTTATCATCGTCGTCAGACATTTCCTATGTTCATAATTCAAAGATTAAACTTGTATAATTCAATATATGTGCTACAAAAACTAAATTAGATCATTATTATTCATCATAGATTGATTATCGGTCTGTCGACTTAAAGTCAACCCAGGCGTTAAATGCTCTTTCCGGCATCTCCAACGCACTCGATATTTCCTATATTATAGCACAAGCCATGCCAAAATTCACGGAAAAATCCGGCTTGACCTTTGCTAAAAAAGGACATATCGAGCGCCTGAAATTTGCCACACCGGAAATTAATCAACACTCCGACGAAACATAGGCCACTCGGAGGTGTTCCCTGCAAACATGGCCACTTGGGCAAGCACATATCCTATTTGAGCAACACTAGATATACATGTTCATATCTACATCATATGAGCATTCAAACTTGATGGTCATCGCATTTCAATGGTTGAAAATATGAACAAAAACATTTTAAAATATCTTATATATAATCCTAACATAACTAAATTTGCCAATATAGGTCTCTCTCCCTAAACTAGTTCTATTAAGCACTAACTAAATAAACTAGTTCTATTAAGTACTTAGTAAATAAACTAGTTCTATTAACCACTTACTAAATAAACTAGTTCTATTAACCACTTACTAAATAAACTAGTTCTATTAACCACTTACAAAATAAACTACTTCTATTAAACACTTACTAAAAATTCTATTACCCTAGTTCTACCCTAAATTTTCTTACTTCTATTACTAAATTTAATACCTAAAAATTTCTATTCTTAAAATTCCAAAAACAGAGGGAAGTGGAGGGAGTAGGAACGAAGGGAGGGGTGAGTGAGGGTGGAAGGGAGGAGGCAGCCGGATGAGGCAGGGAGGAGGAGGCCGGATGAGGCAGGCAGGAGAGGACGGATGAGGCAGGGAGGGAGGTGGGAGGGAGGAGGCGGGAGTGACGAGGGAGAGGGAGGGGGAGGGATCGGGAGAGGGACGAGGAGGGGAGGAAGGTGGAAGGAGGAGGGATGACAGTAACTACCTCGATGGAGGAGGAGCAGGAGCGTCGGCGACGGCGGGTGATGATGGTGGTCGGGAAGGGCCGACCGTCGGCAGCGCCGGACCACGGGGTGCGTGCGGAGTGAGAGTGCGAGTGGAGATGGGGAGAGTGAGGTGCAGACAGTGGATAAGATAGGATGGGTTTAGCAGTCGCGTGTTAGAGGAAAGCGCTACTGCTAAACTACCTAGCAGTAGCGCATTTCAGGGGAAAGTGCTACTAATACACTTAACCTGGCGACAACGTTGGGGTAATTTTAGTAGTAGCGCTCTTTGTGCTTGCCGCGCTACTGCTATGTCTATAGCCATAGCGCCTGCTCTGGACACGCGCTACTGCTAAGTAGCAGTAGCGCCTCATTTTATCCAACGCTAGTAGCTAAGGTTCTCTGTATAAGGTTTTCCCTAGTAGAGCAAAGCTCTCCTCGAACTTCATTGGCGAGCTCAGAAATCGCCTCCTCCGCCTGCCGCTCAGCGGCCATCATTGAGGAGGAATCCCGATGCCTGCTCGTTAGTAGTTTAGTTTAGTATTTTTGTAGTCCTCGCAGGTGCGACACTCGGGCGGATTGCGACCCTTCTTGTTCGAGTTTGTCTTTTAGGCTCCGATTCTCCTCGAGTCCGTCTATCTAGACATAGTCAATGGAGCTCAAACGCAGATTCTACCATCTCCTTGGGGCGGTGAGGTTAGGGTTTCTCGTCATCTGGTAAGATTTGATGTCATGTAGTTCAGATCTATTCAACGGTTCAATGGCGATGACTGCGGCTCTAGGGCACTCGTCCTGAGGGGCACGTGCATGAAGACTTCCCGACTGTCCTCCAAAATGTCGGGAGCGGCGGCAGCAGTGTGTTGGCGGCTCGTTCTGGCGGTAGTAGTTTCGGTTGTGTTAGATTCTCGATCTAATTTTGTTATGTTTGAGATGATTTGTACTTCCAGTGAATTTTATAATAGATCTAATGCTTTTCAAACACAAAAAAAATCACACTAGTAAAATAAACAAGTAGACGTTGAGCGAGCGAAAACGAGTGCATAGCAACACGGAGTTGAGCGAGCGTTAATGCATCGGGCCCATGCAAGCGAAGCCATAGGCGCTGGTTCGCCAACTGGAGCGCCACACACACACACACACACTGGGGAGAGGTCTCAATCTCGCTCATGGCTTCCAGAACCCCTCACTTCAGTATCTGAAAAATATTGAACAAGTATTAAAAAATGTTGAACAAGCATTCATACAATGTTCAACGTGTATAGGAAAATTGTTGACCATGTAATCATGTATATAAAAACGTAAATCAAGCACTTGAAAAAAAATGTTGAACAAGTACTTGAAAAATGATAGTCAAGCATTTGGGCAATGCTAAATTTGCATATAAAAAATGTTGACCATGTATTAAATAAATGATGAATAAATTTGATCATGTATATAAAAATGTTAATCAAGCATTTGAAAAAATGTTGAACCAGTGTTTGAAAAATATTAATCAAGTGTTTACAAAATGTTAAATGTGTATAAAAAATGTTGACAATGTATTCCAGAAATGTGATCTTTTTATTTCAAAATTATTGATCAAGCATTTAAAAAATGTTAAACATGTATACAAGAAAACCTATTTTTTGAAAACCAGAAACTTGTATTTGAAAACAAAGAAAAAAGTAAAAAAATAAAGGAAATCAAAAGGCAATGGAAAACCAGACCGTGTCGCCTCAAGTAGGATGTGTCATACATTTCATCAATAATCCTACACTAGCACAATGGTTAGGTGCTCTGCTTCTTACCCAGGAGACAAGGGATCGAATCCCCCGCCCTTGCGCGCTCCTGGTAGATTCCGACGCGAGAGTAGCTTAATGCGAGACATAGTTCTCGCGGCTGATTAGCGACCACGCGTGTACCCACTTAACACGGGTTGGAATTGGCCGAGAAGCCTGTCTTTTTTGTTTTAAGTTTTTTTCCCTTTTTAAAATAATTCAGGATTTCAAAAATGTTCTGAATTGTGAAAAAAGTGTTCGTGAATTCAAAAAAAATCATGATTTCAAAAATGTTCAAGAAAATGATAAATGCCGACGGATTCAAAAAAATGCTCGTGATTCCAAAAAGGATGTACATATACTAAAGAAATGTTCACAATTTCAGAGAATGTTCATGAATGTTTTTTAAATTTTCCAAGATTTTCTAAGAAATGTTCACAATATTTCAGATTGTTCAAAAATTAAATAAATTGTTTCCAAATTTCAAAAACGTTCAGAAAAATAAAAAATGTTCATTGTTTCAAAATGATATATGCCAAAAACAGAAAAAAAATGTTCCTGAATGTCAAAATTTGTTTGCCTGTTCAAAAAATTGTTCACAATTTCGAAAGAATGTATAAATTTTTAAAAATATTCATAAATTCACAATATTTCAGATTGTTCAAAAATTAAATAAATTGTTTCCAAATTTCAAAAACGTTCAGAAAAATAAAAAATGTTCATTGTTTCAAAATGATATATGCCAAAAACAGAAAAAAAAATGTTCCTGAATGTCAAAATTTGTTTGCCTGTTCAAAAAATTGTTCACAATTCGAAAGAATGTATAAATTTTTAAAAATATTCATAAATTTACAAATGTTCAATTTGAAAAACAATGTTCATGGATTTTATAAAAATATTAAAAAGTTAGAAAATGTTCATGATTTCAAAAAGGTTATGATCTCAAAATATGTCGAAGAATCTGAAAGACATTCACAAATTTAAAAATGAAAAGGAAATAAAACAAAAAGTAAATGAAAAATGAGAAGTAAAAAAAGAAAGATGAAAAGAAAGAAATAATTGAAAGGATTAATAAAAAAAGTTTAGTGGAATGAGCCGGCCCAGCCGAATATTAACGTGCGTTAAAGCGAAATCACTAATTAAGGAGTACTCGTTGCAAAGAACACTCCACCTTCCTAGGTCGCGACAAGTGGCGCACATACAGTGTGCCACTTGTCGTAACCTGGGAGTTTTCCCTTTTTTCATAGATCCGTTTATTCAAAACGTTTTATCTCTTAAACCGTGCGTCCAAATCTTGAACTATTTTCACCATTGGATTCCTCACATCGAGATATTCAAAACTAGATCCCATGTTAATAGGTTTTGACGAACTTTTTTTTCACGAAAAAACCGAACGAAAAAAATCGAACGAAAAAATCGAACCGGGAGCACGGTTTTTCCCTTTCCGAAAGAGGCACGCCCGTGCCTCTCGCAAAATCACAACCGTGCCTCTCGTGGAAGCAAAACCATGACTCTCGTGGAAGAAAAAAAACAGAAAACATGTTTTTTTTTCGTTTCCGAGAGACACCGCCGTGACTCCCGCGAAAGCACAAACGTGCCTCACGTGAAAGCAAAACCATGACTCTCGTGAAAGAAAAAACAAAAACGCCAGATTTTTTCCCTTTTCCGAGAGGCACGCCGTGACTCTCGCGAAAGCACAACCATGCCTCTCGCGAAGCAAAAGCGTGACTCTCGCGAAAGAAAAAAACAGAAAACGCGTTTTGTTTTTCCCTTTCCGAGAGACACGGCCGTGACTCTCGCGAAAGCACAACCGTGCCTCTCATGGAACCAAAACCGTGACTCCCGTGAAAGAAAAAAATACAAAAAACATGTTTTTTTTCATTTCTGAAAGGCACGGCCATGACTCTCGCTAAAGCACAACCGTGCCTCTCGCGAAAGAAAAACAGTGACTTTCGCGAAAGAAAAAAAACACGTTTTTCGTGCAAAAATTATTTTTCGAATTTTTTTGATCGAAAAGCTAAGGAAGACCGGGGGAAAACCAAAATGTCAAAAAGAACCAGAAAAAATTGTTTAAAAGCCGAAAACACGTGGCGAATGGCTGAGAGCACGCCAGATGGCGCTGATCGTTGCGAGGCTCCCGATGGAGCGCTCGTTAACTAGTTGCTCTCGCGTTAGGGGGGTACACGCCACGTGGCTAATTTGCTGCGGGAGCTATGTCTTGTATTAGGCGAGACAGAAGCTACTCTCGTGTCAGAGTCTACATGTTTTGACAAAAAATGTTTACAGATTTCACCAATTTTTTCGTTTTTTCTGTATGTTTTGTTTCAGTTTCATTTGGTTTTCTTTGCTTCTTTCTCTCTTTGGTATTTTTACTTTACAGTTTTCATTATTTATTTTCCTTTTTTCCCGTTGCCGTGTTTCTAAAGTTTTTATTGGTTTGCTTTCGTTTTCATTTTTTTTCCATTTTTTTTCTTCTCTATGTGTTTCTGTAATGCTTTCATCTATTTTGTCGTTTTTCAATAGTTTTTTCTTTATTTTTTATGTTTTCTTTACAGTTTTTTTTCTTTGCTCTTGTTTTTCATTTTTCTTTACAATACATGTTTTTGATGAATCTATAATATTATTTGTACATGTTCAAAATTTCCTAAATACGTGATCAACATTTTTGTCTAATATATGCTTTCACGTCTACTTTATTTGATATAGATTCTACATTTTTTCATATAAGTAAGGAATATATTTTCAGACATGTCTAACACTTTTTGAATACATGATAAAATTGTTTCATATATAAGTTTTGATGTGTATTTTTCACGCAAATTGTACAATATTTATACACATGTGAAAAATTTATTCTCATACACTGTTTCCTTCTTTAAATAAATGATTAACATTTTTGTTATATACGTGTTTGAGGTGTAATTTTTTCATACATGTTGTACATTTTTTCTATACATCTAGAACATTTTTGCACCCTTTTAACATTTTTAAATACATGATAGCGAATTTTTTCAAATAGCTGTTTTGCATTTTTTTAATATGCATTATTTTTTCAATATGTGCCAAACATTCTTAAATGTCACTAACATTTCTTGAGAGTGCCATAATTTATTTTGAAAATTACGCTAACAAACTTTTTACACTGCACTAACATTTTTAAACTTCATGATATAGAAAACAAAAAAATTGAAATGTATGTATTTATAATATTTTTAAAAAATATAAAAATAAAAAAATAGAACGAACAAGTGAACGAAAAAACTGGCAGAAATGAACGAACAGAAAATCAAAGCCTACACTCTGTCTCGCTAATGAGCCGGCCCAGTAATGCATTCCTTGAGGCTCCCGTTACTATTGTTTTCGCAAACGAGCGCCTGAAGCTCCACGAGCTGGGCTGGCCCATCTAACGTTTTTCTTTTGATGTCTTCAACAGACAAAAAGTTTGCCTGGCTGTTCCAGTATCATACTGGTGACCTCTCTCGTCGAGGTAGCATTGTATAACCACCACACCACACACTAGGATCTAGTAGTTTTAACTTCTTTCTTCTTTTATTCCTTCTTTTTCCTTTTTTGTTTTCTGTTTTTCCTTTTTTTTTCTATTACCACCCACGCCACCCACTAGAATAGGAGCTCTCTCGAACTATTGCTGATTAGATCCAGCGATTGATTTTGACTAGGATGGCCCACTTAAGCGTTTCAGCGATTCCGGTTTTGGCAACCTTTGAGAGATTATTGAACCGTTTCTTTTTTCTTTTTCTTGTTTTGTTTCTTTTTCTATTTTCTTTTCTTATTTCCTATTTCATTTTCTCTTGGACCCTGAGCCACATGGAGTAATGAATGCGGTTCCCTCCTTGTCTTCCTTGGACAGGAATATCTAGTGATATGCAAAGTAGGCATCAAGAAACGAGAGCAAATCATAGCCGGCAGTGGAGTCTACAATCTGGTCGATGCGCGGCAAGGGGAAAGGATCCTTTGGGCATGCTTTGTTGAGATCAGTGTAATCAATACAAAGTCTCCATTTCCCATTCGCCTTGCGCACGACAACTGGGTTTGCCAACCAGGTTGGATGTAGCACTCCTGTGACTAGGCTAGCTGCCTTGAGTTTCTTGATCTCTTCTGCTATAAATTGCTACCATTCCAAAGCTTGCTTCATGACCTTCTGCTTGACGGGCCGAGCATGAGGGCAGACAGCAAGGTGGCGCTCAATTACCTCCCCGGGAACACCAGGGATGTCAGATGGTTGCCATGCAAACACATCTACATTCGTCCGCAGGAAGGCAATGAGCACACTTTCCTATTTGCTGTTTAGGGTGGCACTGATAGTGAAGGTACCACTAGTGCCATCCTCCTTTGCCGGCACCTTCTTCGTTGTAGGTGGAGGCCTTGGATCTTTTACCAACAGAGCTTTCCGGCAAGTCCTCAACGGGCGCGTAGCACTCTGAAGAGGCGTGCTTCCCAGAAGCCTCGCCGGATGTCTTGTCGGGCTTTTTGTTATCATTCGGTTTGGCGGGAGCTGTTGCCTTGACGGTTTCTGCTGCAACCGCATCTCTGTAGAGTTTTTTCCATGCAAATGACTACAACTTTCTTGTCGGAGTTGATGGAGATGACACCCATGGGCCCTGGCATCTTCAATGTGTTGTAAGCATAGTGCTATGTCGGCATGAATTTGGCCAAGGCTGGACGACCAAGAATTCCATTGAACGGCAAGGGGATCTTAACAACATCAAACACAATCTTCTTTGTTCTGTAATTTAGTTCCCCGCCGAACTTCATCGGCAGCGTGATATTTCCCTTAGGTTGACTTCTCCCCAAGTTGATTTCTTGGAACGTTCCTATCTTCTTGAGCTATCTCTTAGGAATTTGCAGCCTCTCGATCAGCTCAGGGGAGATCAGGTTCAAGCCAGCCCCATTGAGGGAGTCCTGGACTAGGAGGTGTCCGGATAGCCGAACTATCATCTTTGGCCAGACTCCAAGACTATGAAGATACAAGATTGAAGACTTCGTCCCGTGTCCGGATGGGACTTTCCTTGGCGTGGAAGGCAAGCTTGGCGATATGGATATGTAGATCTCCTACCATTGTAACCGACTCTGTGTAACCCTAACCTATCCGGTGTCTATATAAACCGGAGGGTTTTAGTCCGAAGGACGAACAACAATCATACCATAGGATAGCTTCTAGGGTTTAGCCTCCGGATCTCGTGGTAGATCTACTCTTGTACTACCCATATCATCAATATTAATAAAGGTGAGTAGGGTATTACCTCCATCGAGAGGGCCCGAACTCGGGTAAAACATTGTGTCCCTTGTCTCCTGTTACCATCCGCCTAGACGCACAGTTGGGACCCCTACCCGAGATCCGCCGGTTTTGACACCGACATTGGTGCTCTCATTGGGAGTTCCTCCGTGTCGTCACCTATAGGCCCGATGGCTCCTTCGATCATCAAGAACGACGCGCGGTCCAGTGGTGAGACTTTTCTCCCGGACAGATCTTCGTATTCGGCGGCTTTGCACTGCGGGCCAATTCGCTTGGCCATCTAGAGCAGATCGAAAGCTACGCCCCTGGCCATCAGGTCAGATTTGGAAGCTTAAACTATACGGCCGATGTCCGCGGAGACTTGATCTTCGACGGATTCGAGCCAAAGCCAAGCGCGCCGCACTGTCTTGATGGGCACGATCTAGCTCTGCCGCCAACAAGGTGTCACGGAGGCCGCATCGGTTCGCCCGACCCTTAATCCGGAGCCGGATTCCCCGATCGAGGACGAGTGGTTGGACACCGCCTCGGGGGCTACAATCTCAGCGGCGATTGAGCCGAACTCCATCCCTGTCCTTTGTGAAGACCGTGCAAGGTGCCGGACACCGAACCCTCCGCGCCCCTACCAATCGAATCCGATTGGGCGCCGGTCATGGAGTTCACTGCCGCGGACATCTTTTAGCACTCGCCCTTTGGCGACATCCTGAATTCACTAAAGTCTCTCTCTTTATCCGGAGAGCCTGGCGGACTACGGTCAGGAAGGTTGGGATGCGACGACGAAGAAATTCAATGCCCACCCACCACCCACTTTGTAGCCACTGCCGATGATTTAACCGACATGCTCGACCGACTCAAGACATCGACGGTATGGACGACGATGCGAGATTTACCAAGACCCAAAGGCCAACAGCCTTTGGAAGGCCACCTCGTCATATGACATATACATGGTGGACATCCCAAAAGATGGAAACGGTGATGGAAGAACGGAGGATGACCCCTCCAAGAAGCAACCGAAGCGCCGATGTCAGTGGCGCCGCTCTAAATCCCGCCACAACAAAAACGGTGATTCCGACACGGGAGATAACAACACCTCGGACAGTGCCGAAGACAACCCCCTCCAGCAGGACTCAGCGCAGGAGGAGGGAGAAGCAAGTCCGCACGACAAGGCGCAGAAAAGAGAGGTAGAGGGCGATAATTATCGCCTCCCTCCGAAGATGAGGCAAGCCTCGACGACGACGGATTTGTCGTACACGAGGATCCCGCCGAACAGAGCGTTTCAAACGCAGCTTATGGCCACGACAAGCAGCCTCAAGAAAAAGCAAAGCAACAACTTAGAGTGACCAAGACTCATGAATGACAAATGGACTAAAGTCCTCGCAGCCGAAGAGTATGAACTCAAACGCCCCTCAAAAAGCTACCCCGAACACAGGCCGTTGCAGCCTTCAAACATAACATCCGCGACGAGTGGCTAGCCCGGCATCTAGGACAGGAAAAGCCGAAATCCATGGCAGCCCTCACAACACTCATGACCCGCTTTTGTGCAGGAGAGGACGGTGGCTAGCTCGTAGTAACAACTTGACCAAAAACCCCGGTAGTTCGGATACCAAGGACAGCAATGGCGGTCGCGTCGCAACAAGAACAAGCGCCGCATTAACGGCGATAATGTCAAGATACGGCGATCAATGCCGGATTCAGAGGCTCTAAACCCGGTCGTGAAGAAGCCATTCAAAAGAAATACCCAGGCCCGTCCAACTTGGACCGAATACTCGATCGCTTGTGCCAGATACATGGCACCCCCGAAAAACCAGCCAACCACACCAACAGGGATTGTTGGGTGTTCAAGCAAGCAGGCAAGTTAAGTGCCGAAGTCAATGACAAGGGGCTGCATAACGAGACGAGGAAGAGCCCCGACCGCCGAACAATAGAGTGTTGGAAATATGCCCTAGAGGCAATAATAAATTAGTTATTATTATATTTCCTTGTTCATGATAATCGTTTATTATCCATGCTATAATTGTATTGATAGGAAACTCAAATACATGTGTGGATACATAGACAACACCATGTCCCTAGCAAGCCTCTATTGGCTAGCTCGTTGATCAATAGATGGTTACGGTTTCCTAACCATGGACATTGGATGTCATTGATAATGGGATCACATCATTAGTTGAATGATGTGATGGACAAGACCCAATCCTAAGCCTAGCACAAAGATCGTAGTTCGTATGCTAAAGCTTTTCTAATGTCAAGTATCATTTCCTTAGACCATGAGATTGTGCAACTCCGGATACCGTAGGAATGCTTTGGGTGTACCAAACGCCACAACGAATCGGGTGGCTATAAAGGTGCATTACGGTATCTCCGAAAGTGTCTACATTGGGTTGGCACGAATCGAGATCGGATTTGTCACTCCGTGTAAACGGAGAGGTATCTCTGGGCCCACTCGGTAGGACATCATCACAATGTGCACAATGTGACCAAGGGGTTGATCACGGGATGATGTGTTACGGAACGAGTAAAGAGACTTGCCGGTAACGAGATTGAACAAGGTATCAGGATACCGACGATCGAAACTCGGGCAAGTACAATACCGTTAGACAAAGGGAATTGAATACGGGATCGATTGAGTCCTTGACATCGTGGTTCATCCGATGAGATCATCGTGGAACATGTGGGAGCCAACATGGGTATCCAGATCCCGCTTGTTGGTTATTGACCGGAGAACGTCTCGGTCATGTCTCAAGATGGTTCCCGAACCCGTAGGGTCTACACACTTAAGGTTCGATGACGCTAGGGTTATAAAGGAAGTTTGTATGTGGTTACCGAATGTTGTTCGAGTCCGGATGAGATCCTGGACGTCACGAGGAGTTCCTAATGGTCCGGAGGTAAAGATTTATATATGGGAAGTCCTGTTTTGGTCACCGGAAAGGTTTCGGGGTTTATCGGTAACGTACCGGGACCACCGGGAGGGTCCCGGGGGTCCACCAAGTGGGGCCACCAACCCCAGAAGGCTGCATGGGCCAAGTGTGGGAGGGAACCAGCCCCAAGGGGGCTGGTGCGCCCCCCACAAGTGAAGGAAATATGCCCTAGAGGCAATAATAAAGTTATTATTTATTTCCTTATATCATGATAAATGTTTATTATTCATGCTAGAATTGTATTAACCGGAAACATAATACATGTGTGAATATATAGACAAACAATATATCACTAGTATGCCTCTACTTGACTAGCTTGTTAATCAAAGATGGTTATGTTTCCTAACCATGAACAAGGAGTTGTTATTTGATTAACAAGGTCACATCATTAGTTGAATGATCCGATTGACATGACCCATTCCGTTAGCTTAACACTTGATCGCTTAGTATGTTAATGCTTTCTTCATGACCCATACATGTTCCTATAACTATGAGATTATGCAACTCCGTTTAACGGAGGAACACTTTGGTACTACCAAACGTCACAACGAATCGGGTGATTATAAAGGAGTACTACAGGTGTCTCCAAAGGTACTTGTTGGGTTGGCGTATTTCGAGATTAGGATTTGTCACTCCGATTGCTCTGGAGAGGTATCTCTGTGCCTTCTCGGTAATGCACATCACTTAAGCCTTGCAAGCATTACAACTAATGAGTTAGTTGTGAGATGATGTATTACGGAACGAGTAAAGAGACTTACGATGCTTGAGATTGAACTAGGTATTGGATACCGACGATCGAATCTCGGGTAAGTAACATACCGATGACAAAGGGAACAACGTATGTCGTTATGCGGTTTGACCGATAAAGATCTTCAGAGAATATGTAGGAACCAATATGGGCATCCAGGTTCCGCTATTGGTTATTGACCGAGAATGGTTCTAGGTCATGTCTACATAGTTCTCGAACCCGTAGGGTCCGCACGCTTAACGTTTCGATGACAGTTCATAATGAGTTTATAAGTATTGATGCACCGAAGGTTGTTCGGAGTCCCGGATGTGATCACGGACATGACGAGGAGTCTCGAAATGGTCGAGACATAAAGATTGATATATTGGAAGCCTATGTTCGGACTTCGGAATGGTTCCGAGTGAAAACAGGATGTTACCGGAACACCGGGGGGTTACCGGAACCCCCCGGGGGGTATATGGGCCCTCATGGGCCTTGAGGGAGAAGGAGAAGGGCCGGCCAGGTGGGCTGCGCGCCCCCTCCCCCTTCCAGTCCGAATAGGACAAGGAGAGGGGGCGCCTTCCCCTTTCCCTCCCCAATCCTACTCCAACTAGGAGAGGGGGAGTCCTACTCCTGGGAGTAGGACTCCTCCTGGTGCGCCTCCTATAGGGCCAGCCACCTCCCCTTGTCTCCTTTATATCTGAGGCGAGGGCACCCCAATACACACACAAGTTGATCTACGGATCTTTCCTTAGCTGCAGCGGTGCCCCTTCCACCATATTCCACTTGGTCCATATCGTCAGAGAGCTTAGGCGAAGCCTCGCTACCGGAGAAGTCATATCGTCATGGGCTTAGGCGAAGCCTGCGTCGGTGGAGCATCAACATCGTCACCACGCCGTCGTCGACGGAACTCATCCCCGACACTTTGCTGGATCGGAGTCCGGGATCGCCATCGAAATGAACGTGTGCGTAACTCGGAGGTGCCGTGACGCTCGGTGCTTGGATCGGTCGGATCGTGAAGACGCACGACTACATCAACCGCGTTGTTATAACGCTTCGCTTCGGTCTCTGAGGTGCGTGGGCAGACACTCTCCCCTCTCGTTGCTATGCCATCACCATGGTCTTGCGTGATCGTAGGAAATTTTTGAAATTACTACGTTCCCCAACAAAGTGGCATCCGAGCCCGGTTTTATGCGTTGATGTCATATGCACGAGTAGAACACAAGTGAGTTGTGGGCGATACAAGTCATACCGCCTACCAAAGCATGTCATACTTTGGTTCAGCGGTATTGTTGGACGAGACGATCCGGACCAACCTTACGCCAGACGCTTACGCGAGACCGGTTCCTCGACGTGCTTTGCACATAGATGGCTTGCGGAAGACCTGTCTCTCCAACTTTAGTTGAACTGAAGTGCATACGCCCGGTCCTTGAGAAGGTTAAAACGGAGTCTATTTGACAAACTATCGTTGTGGTTTTGATGCGTAGGTAAGAACGGTTCTTGCTCAGCCCGTAGCAGCCACGTAAAACTTGCAACAACAAAGTAGAGAACGTCTAACTTGTTTTTGCAGGGCATGTTGTGATGTGATATGGTCAAGACGTGATGCTATATTTTATTGTATGAGATGATCATGTTTTGTAACCGAGTTATCGGCAATCGGCAGGAGCCATATGGTTGTCGCTTATTGTATGCAATGCAATCGCGATGTAATGCTTTACTTTATTACTAAGCGGTAGTGATAGTCGTGGAAGCATAAGATTGGCGAGACGACAACGATGCTACGATGGAGATCAAGGTGTCGCGCCGGTGACGATGGTGATCACGACGGTGCTTCGGCGATGGAGATCACAAGCACAAGATGATGATGACCATACCATATCACTTATATTGATTGCATGTGATGTTTATCCTTTATGCATCTTATCTTGCTTTGATTGACGGTAGCATTATAAGATGATCTCTCACTAAAAATTATCAAGAAGTGTTCTCTCGAGTATGCACCGTTGCCAAAGTTCAGTAGTACCCGGACACCACGTGATGATCGGGTGTGATAAGTTCTACGTCCATCTACAACGGGTGCAAAACAGTTGCACACGCGAATACTCAGGTTAAACTTGACGAGCCTAGCATATAACAGATATGGCCTCGAACACGGAGACCGAAAGGTCGAACGTGAATCATATAGTAGATATGATCAACATAGTGATGTTCACCATTGAAACTACTCCATCTCACGTGATGATCGGACATGGTTTAGTTGATTTGGATCACGTAATCACTTAGATGACTAGAGAGATGTCTATCTAAGTGGGAGTTCTTAAGTAATATGATTAATTGAACTTTAATTTATCATGAACTTAGTCCCGGTAGTATTTTGCAAATTATGTTGTAGATCAATAGCTCGCGTTGTTGCTTCCCTATGTTTTTATATGTGTTCCTAGAGAAAATTGTATTGAAAAATGTTAGTAGCAATGATGCGGATTGGATCCGTGATCCGAGGTTTATCCTCATTTGCTGCACGTAAGAATTATGTCCTTAATGCACCGCTAGGTGATGGACCTATTGCAGGAGCAAATGCGCACGTTATGAACGTTTGGCTAGCTCAATATGATGACTACTTGATAGTTTAGTGCACCATACTTAACGGCTTAGAATCGGGACTTCAAAGACGTTTTGAACGTCATGGACCATATGAGATGTTCCAGGAGTTGAAGTTAATATTTCAAGCAAGTACCCGAGTTGAGAGATATGAAATCTCCAACAAAGTTCTATAGCTAAAAGATGGAGGAGAATCGCTCAACTAGTGAGCATGTTCTCGATTATGCAGGTACTTCAATCGCTTGAATCAAGTGGGAGTTAATCTTCCAGATAAGATAGTGATTGACAGAATTCTCTAGTCACCATCACTAAGTTACTAGAACTTCGTGATGAACTATAGTATGCAAGGGATGACGAAAACGATTCCCGAGCTCTTCGTGATGTTGAAATCGACGAAGGTAGAAATCGAGAAAGAGCATCAAGTGTTGATGATTGAAAAGACCACTAGTTTCAAAAGCAAAGGGAAAGAAAGGGGAACTTCAAGTAGAATGACAAGCAAGTTGTCACTCCCATGAAGAAACCCAAAGCTGAACCAAAGCCTGAAACTGAGTGCTTACACTGCATAGGAAATGGTCACTGGAAACGGAAATACCCCAATTATTTGGTGGATAAGAAGGATGGCAAAGTGAACAAGGGTATATTTGATATACAGGTTATTGATGTGTGCTTTACTAATGTTTATAGTAGCCCCGAGTATTTGATACTTGTTCGGTTGCTAAGATTAGTAACTCAAACAGGAGTTACTGAGAATAAAAACTAGTTGAAGGGGAAGTGACGATGAGTGTTGGAAGTAGTTCCAAGATTGATATGATCATCATCGCACACTCCCTATACTTCCGGGATTAGTGTGGAACCTAAATAAGTGTTATTTGGTGTTGAGCATAAATATGATTTGATCATGTTTATTGCAATACTCTTATTCATTTAAGTAAGAGAATAAATTGTTGTTCTGCTTACATGAATAAAACCTTATATGGTTACACACCAAATGAAAATGGTTCATTGGATCTCGATCATAGTGATACACATATTCATAATATTGAAACCAAAAGATGCAAAGTTAATAATGATAGTGCAACTTATTTGTGGCAATCGCCGCTTAGGTCATATTGGTGTAAAGCGCATGAAGAAAACTCCATGCCGATGGACTTTTGGAATCACTTGATTATGAATCATTTGATGCTTGCGTAACCGTGCCTTTTGGGCAAGATGACTAAAACTCCGTTCTCGGAACAATGGAACAAGCTACTGACTTATTGGAAATAATACATACCGATGTATGCGATTCAATGAGTGTTGATGCTCGTGGCAAGTATCATTATTTTCTCGACCTTCACAGATGATTTGAGCAGATATATGCGTATATCTTCTTGATGAAACATAAGTCCGAAATAGTTGAAAAGTTCAAAGA
Source organism: Aegilops bicornis (assembly GCA_021605145.1). Taxonomy (NCBI): domain Eukaryota; kingdom Viridiplantae; phylum Streptophyta; class Magnoliopsida; order Poales; family Poaceae; genus Aegilops; species Aegilops bicornis. The sequence goes on along the minus strand of CM038672.1, from coordinate 550,114,689 downwards.
ATTTCAGAGTGAAGTAGAAAATCATCGTAACAAGAAAATAAAGTTTACGCAATCTGATCGTGGAGATGAATATTTGAGTTACGAGTTTGGTCTTCAATTAAAACAAAGTGGAATAGTTTCACGACTCACGCCACCGGAACACCACAACGTTATGGTGTGTCCGAACGTCAGAATCGCATTTTATTTTGATATGGTGCGATCAATGATGTCTCTTCTTGATTTACCAATATCGCTTTTGGGGTTATGCATTAGAGACAAATGCATTCACGTTTAATAGGGCACCATCTAAATCCGTTGAGACGACACCATATGAACTATGGTTTAACAAAGAAACCTAAGTCGTCGTTTCTTAAAAGTTTGGAGTTTTGATACTTATGTGAAAAAGTTTTCACCGATAAGCTCGAACCCAAATCGAGAAGTGCGTCTTCATAGAATACCCAAAGGTAACTATTGGGTACACCTTCTATCACAGATCCAAAGGCAAGTTTTTCGTTGTTAAGATGGATCCTTTCTAGAGAAGAAAGTTTCTCTCGAAAGAAGTGAGTGGGAGGAAAGTAGAACTTGATGAGGTAATTGTACCTTCTCCCTTATTGGAAAGTAGTTCATCACGTAAATCAGTTCCGTGATTCCTACACCAATTAGTGAGGAAGTTAATGATGATGATCATGAAACTTCAGATCAAGTTGCTACCAAACCTCGTAGGTCTTCCAGAGCAAAATCCGCACTGCAGTGGTATGGTAATCGTGTTCGGAAGTCATGTTACTAGACCATGATGAACCTACGGACTATGAGGAAGCGATGATGAGCCCAGATTCAGCGAAATGGCTTGAGGCCATGAAATCTGAGATAGGATCCATGTATGAGAACAAAGTATGGACTTTGATTGACTTGCTCGATGATCGCAAGCCATGTTAAATAAATGGATCTTCAAGAGGAAGATGGACATTGATAGTAGTGTTACTATCTACAAAGCTCGACTTGTCACAAAAAGGTTTTCGACAAGTTCAAGGTGTTGACTACAATGAGATTTTCTCAAACTGTAGCGATTCTTAAGTCTGTCTGAATCATGTTAGCAATTGCCACATTTTATGAAATCTGGCAAATGGATGTCAAAACTACATTCTTTAATGGATTTATTAAAGAAGAGTTGTATATGATGCAACCAGAAGGTTTTTTCAATCCTAAAGGAGCTAACAAAATATGCAAGCTCCAATGATCCATCTATGGACTGGTGCAAGCATCTCGGAGTTGGAATAAACGCTTTGATAGTGTGATCAAAGCATATGGTTTTATCTGAGACTTTTGGAGAAGCCTGTATTTACAAGAAAGTGAGTGGGAGCATTACAACATTTCGATAAGTATATGTGAATGACATATTGTTAATCGGAAATAATGTAGAATTATTACGCAAAGCAAAAAGGAATATTTGAAAGGAGTTTTTCAAAGAAGGAACTCAGTGAAGCAGCTTACATATTGAGCATCAAGATCTATAGATATAAAACAATAAGCTTGATAAGTTATTAAATAATTACATACCTTGTCAAGATTTAGAAGTAGTTCAAAATGGAACAGTCAAAGAAAAGTTCTTCTGTGTTACAAAGGTGTAAAATTGAGTAAGACTCAAAGCCCGACCACGGCAGAAAATAGAAAAGAGAATGAAAGTCATTCCCTATGCCTCACCATAGGTTCTATGAAGTATGCTATGCTATGTACCGGACCTATTGTATACCTTGCTCTGAATTTGGCAAGGAGTACAATAGTGATCTAGGAGTAGATCATCGGACATTGGTCAAGAACATCCTTAGTGAGGACTAAGGAAATATTTCTCGATTATGGAGGTGATAAAAGAGCCCGTCGTAAAGAGTTACATCGATGCAAGCTTTTTACACAGATCCAGATGACTCTAAGACTCAATCTGGATACATATTGAAAGTGGGAGCAATTAGCTAGAGTAGCTCCGCAAATGCGAGCATTGTAGACATAGAGTATTTGCAAAATACATACGGCTCTGAATGTGACAGACCGTTGACTAAGCTTCTCTCACGAGCAAAACATGATCATACCTTAGTACTCTTTGGGTGTTAATCACATAGCGATGTGAACTAGATTATTGACTCTAGTAAACCCTTTGGGTGTTGGTCACATGACAATGTGAACTATGTGTGTTAATCACATACAGATGTGAATATTAGTGTTGAATCACATGATGATGTGAACTAGATTATTGACTCTAGTGCAAGTGGGAGATCAAGGAAATATGCCCTAGAGGCAATAATAAAGTTATTATTTATTTCCTTATATCATGATAAATGTTTATTATTCATGCTAGAATTGTATTAACCGGAAACATAATACATGTGTGAATATATAGACAAACAAGATGTCACTAGTATGCCTCTACTTGACTAGCTTGTTAATCAAAGATGGTTATGTTTCCTAACCATGAACAAGGAGTTGTTATTTGATTAACAAGGTCACATCATTAGTTGAATGATCCGATTGACATGACCCATTCCGTTAGCTTAACACTTGATCGCTTTAGTATGTTAATGCTTTCTTCATGACCCATACATGTTCCTATAACTATGAGATTATGCAACTCCGTTTCTGGGAGGAACACTTTGGGTACTACCAAACGTCACAACGAATCGGGTGATTATAAAGGAGTACTACGGTGTCTCCAAAGGTACTTGTTGGGTTGGCGATTTCGAGATTAGGATTTGTCACTCCGATTGCTCGGAGAGGTATCTCCAGCCTTCTCGGTAATGCACATCACTTAAGCCTTGCAAGCATTACAACTAATGAGTTAGTTGTGAGATGATGTATTACGAACGAGTAAAGAGACTTACCAAGAATCTAGATTGAACTAGGTATTGGATACCGACGATCGAATCTCGGGTAAGTAACATACCGATGACAAAGGGAACAACGTATGTCGTTATGCGGTTTGACCGATAAAGATCTTCAGAGAATATGTAGGAACCAATATGGGCATCCAGGTTCCGCTATTGGTTATTGACCGAGAATGGTTCTAGGTCATGTCTACATAGTTCTCGAACCCGTAGGGTCCTTGACGCTTAACGCTTCGATGACAGTTCATAATGAGTTTATAAGTATTGATGCACCGAAGGTTGTTCGAGTCCCGGATGTGATCACGGACATGACGAGGAGTCTCGAAATGGTCGAGACATAAAGATTGATATATTGGAAGCCTATGTTCGGACTTGGAATGGTTCCGAGTGAAAACAGGATGTTATTAACACCGGGGTTACGGAACCTGGGGTATATGGGCCCTCATGGGCCTTGAGGGAGAAGGAGAAGGGCCGGCCAGGTGGGCTGCGCGCCCCTCCCCTTCCGTCCGAATAGGACAAGGAGAGGGGCGGCGCCTTCCCCTTTCCCTCCCCAATCCTACTCCAACTAGGAGAAAGGGGGAGTCCTACTCCCCGTGGGAGTAGAACTCCTCCTAGGTGCGCCACCAATAGGGACGGCCACCTACCCCTAGGAACCTTAATATAACGGGGCAGGGGCACCCCAATACACACAAGTTGATCTACGGATCTTTCCTTAGCCGTGTGCGGTGCCCTTCCACCATATTCCACTTCGGTCATATCGTCAGAGAGCTTAGGCGAAGCCTGCCACGGAGAAGTCATATCGTCCGCGGGCTTAGGCGAAGCCCTGCGTCGGTGGAGCATCAACATCGTCCACCACGCCGTCAGGTCGACGGAACTCATCCCGACACTTTGCTGGATCGAGTCCGGGATCGCCATCGTGAACGGTGCGTAACTCGGAGGTGCCGACGTTCGGTGCTTGGATCGGTCGGATCGTGAAGACGTGCGACTACATCAACCGCGTTGTTATAACGCTTCCGCTTTCGGTCTACGAGGGTACGTGGACAGACACTCTCCCCTCTCGTTGCTATGCCATCACCATGGTCTTGCGTGATCGTAGGAAAATTTTTGAAATTACTACGTTCCCCAACAACAAGAGGCCCAAGGCGCAAGGGAGAGTGGGAGGGGGCAAACCCTAGGGCAGACGGGCCCTAAGGCCCATCTAGTGGGCGCCTCCCTCTCCCTCCCCTCTTGGCCGCCTCCCTTGATCCCATCTAGGGCTGCCGCCCGTCGCGGGGTGGGAACCCGAGTGGGGGCGCACCCTCCTCCCCTTCCCCTATATATATGAGGCCAAGGGGCTGCCCAAAAGACACGATTCCATCTTTAGTTGGTGCAGCCCTGCGTCTCTTCCTCCTCCTCCTCTCCCATGGTGCTTGGCGAAGCCCTGCTGGATTGCCACACTCCTCCATCACCACCATGCCGTTGTCTTTGCGCTTTGGATGGAGTCTTCCTCAACCTCTCCCTCTCTCCTTGCCGGATCAAGGCGTGGGAGACGCCACCGGCTGTACGCGTGTGTTGAACGCGGAGGTGCCGTCTGCTCGGCACTAGGATCTCCGGTGATTTGAATCACGACGATGCGACTCCATCAACCCCGTTCTCATGAACGCTTCCGCTTAGCGATCTACAAGGGTATGTAGATGCACTCTCCTCCCTCGTTGCTAGTTTCTCCATAGATAGATCTTGGTGACACGTAGGAAAATTTTGAATTTCTCGCCACGTTCCCCAACAAAGGGCATCATGAGCTAGGTCTATGCGTAGATTCTTTGCACGAGTAGAACACAAAGTAGTTGTGGGCGTTGATTTTGTTCAATATGCTTACCGTTACTAGTCCAATCTTGTTTCGACGGTATTGTGGGATGAAGCGGCCCGGACCGACCTTACACGTACTCTTACGTGAGATGTGTTCCACCGAATCGACATGCACTTGGTGCATAAGGTGGCTAGCGGGTGCCAGTCTCTCCCACTTTAGTCGGAACGGATTCGATGAAAAGGGTCCTTATGAAGGGTAAATAGCAATTGGCATATCACGTTGTGGTTTTATGTAGGTAAGAAAGCGTTCTTGCTAGAAACCCATAGCAGCCACGTAAAACATGCAAACAACAATTAGAGGACGTCTAACTTGTTTTTGCAGGGTATGCTACGTGATGTGATATGGCCAAGAAGAATGTGATGAATGATATGTGATGTATGAGATTGATCATGTTCTTGTAATAGGATTCACGACTTGCATGTCGATGAATATGACAACCGGCAGGAGCCATAGGAGTTGTTTTTATTTATTGTATGACCTGCGTGTCATTAAACAACGCCATGTAATTACTTTACTTTATTGCTAACCGGTAGCCATAGTAGTAGAAGTAATAGTTGGCGAGACAACTTCATGAAGACACGATGATGGAGATCATGATGATGGAGATCATGGTGTCATGCCGGTGACGATGATGATCAGGGAGCCCCGAAGATGGAGATCAATGGAGCTATATGATATTGGCCATATCATGTCACTACTATATAATTGCATGTGATGTTTATTATGTTTATGCATCTTGTTTACTTAGAACGACGGTAGTAAATAAGATGATCCCTTACACAAATTTCAAGAAGTGTTCCCCCCTAACTGTGCACTGTTGCTACAGTTCGTCGCTTCTAAGCACCACGTGATGATCGGGTGTGATGGATTCTTACGTTCACATACAACGGGTGTAAGATGATTTACACAAAGAAAAACACTTGGGGTTAACTTGACGAGCCTAGCATGTGCAGACATGGCCTCGGAACACGGAGACCGAAAGGTCGAGCATGAGTCATATAGTAGATACGATCAACATGAAGATGTTCATCGATGATGACTAGTCCGTCTCACGTGATGATCGGACACGGCCTAGTTGACTCGGATCATGTAATCACTTAGATGACCAGAGGGATGTCTATCTGAGTGGGAGTTCATAAGATGAACTTAATTATCAATAACATAGTCAAAAGATCTTTGCAAATTATGTAAGCTCGCGCTTTAGTTCCACTGCTTAGATATGTTCCTAGAGAAAATATAGTTGAAAGTTAAAAGTAGCGATTATGCGGACAAGAGAAAGCTTATGTCCTTAATGCACCGCTCGGTGTCGAACCCCAAACGTCGTTTGTGGATGTTGCTAACATCGGACATACACGCTTTTGATAACTACGTGATAGTTCGGTTAAACGGTTTAGAGTTGAGGCACCAAAAGACGTTTTGAAACATCGCGGAACATATGAGATGTTTCGAGAGCTGAAATTGGGATTTCAGGTTCGTGCTCACGCCAAGAGGTATAAGACCTCCGACGATTTTCTCAACACCGCAAACTAAGGGAGAAAAGCTCAATCGTTGGGCTAGTGCTCAGATTGTCTGAGTGCAAAAATCACTTGAATCGAGTGGGAGTTCATCTTCCAGATGAGATAGTGATGTTTCTCCAAAGTCATTGCCACCAAGCTACTAGAGCTTCGTGATGAACTATAACATATCAGGGATAGATATGATGATCCTTGAGGTATTCACGATGTTTGACACCGTGAAAGTAGAAATCAAGAAGGAGCATCAATTGTTGATGGTTGGTGAAATCACTAGTTTCAAGAAGGGCAAGGGCAAGAAGGGACACTTCATGAAACGGCAAATCAGTTGTCGCCCAAAGTGAAGAAACCCAAGGTTGAACCCAAACCCGAGACTAAGTGCTTACGTAATAAGGGGAACAGCCACTGGAGCAGAATTACCCTAGATACTTGGTAGATAAGAAGGCTGGCAAGGTCGATAGAAGTATATTGGATATATATTATGTTAATGTGTACTTTACTAGTACTCCTAGTAGCACCAAGGTATTAGATACCGGTTCGGTTGCTAAGTGTTAGTAACTCGAAATAAAAGCTACGGAATAAACGGAGACTAGCTAAAGGTGAGCCGATATATATGTTGAAGTGTTTCCAAGTTTGATATGATCAAACATCGCACGCCTCCCTCTACCATCAAGATTAGTATTAAACCAGAATAATTATCATTTGGTGTTTGCGTTGAGCATAGACATGATTGGATTATGTCTATCGCAATACTGATTATTCATTTAAGGAGAATAATGGTTACTCTATTTATTTGAATAAATACCTTCAGTGGTCTTGCACCTAAAAGAATGGTTTATTGAATCTCGATTGTAGTGATACACATTTTCATGCCAAAAGATATAAGATAGTAATGATAGTACCACTTACTTGTGTAATCGCCATGTAAGTCATATTGGTGTGAACGCATGAAGAAGCTCCATGTTGATGGATCTTTGGACTCACTCGTTTTGAAAAGTTTGAGACATGCAAACCATGTCTATTGGTGTGTACGCATGAAGAAACTCCATGCAGATGGATCGTTTGGACTCACTTGATTTTGAATCACTTGAGATATGCAAAACATACCACATGGGCAAGATGATTTGAAAAGCCTCGGTTTCAAAGAAGATGGAACAAGATAGCAACTTGTTGGAAGCAACACATTTTGATATGTGCAGTCCAATGAGTGCCGAGGCATGCTGATGAATATCGTTATGTTCTCGACTTCACGGATGATTCGAGTAGATGTTGAGTATATTTACTTGATGAAACACAAATCTGAATTATTGAATGGTTCAAGTAATTTTAATGAAGTTCAAGATCTTCGTGACAAGAGGATAGAATGTCTATGATATGATCATAGAAATGAATATCCGAGTTACTGAGTTTTGGCACACAATTAAGACATTGTGCAAATTGTTTCACAATTAATACCGCCGGAACACCATAGTGTGATGGTGTGTCCGAACATCATAGTTGCACCCTATTGGATATGGTGCGTACCATGATGTCTCTTATCGAATTACCACTATCGTTCATGGGTTAGGCATTAGAGACAACCGCACTCACTTTAATAAGGTACCACGTAATTCCGTTGAGATGACACCGTATGAACTATGGTTTAGAGAAACCTAAGCTGTCATTTTTAAAGGTTTGGGGTCATGACGCTTATGTGAAAAAGTTTCAGGTTGATAAGCTCGAACCCAAAGCGGATAAAATGCATCTTCATAGGACACCCAAAAACAGTTGGGTATACCTCCTAATTCAGATCCGAAAGCAATAGGGATTGTTTCTTGAATCGGGTCCTTTCTCGAGAAAAGTTCGTCTCGAAAAGTTGAGTGGGAGGATGGTGGAGACTTGATGAGGTTATTGAACCATCACTTCAACTAGTGTGTAGCAGGGCACATGAAGTTGTTCCGTGGCACCTACACCAATTGAAGTAGAAGCTTATGATAGTGATCATGAAGTTTCGGATCAAGTCACCGATGTACCTCGTAGGGTGACAAGGATGCGTACTACTTGAGTGGTACGCAATCCTGTCTTGAAGGTCATGTTGCTAGACAACAATGAACCTACGAGCTATTGAGAAGCAATGTTGGGCCCAACTTACGATAAATGGTTAGAAGCCATGAAATCCGAGATAGGATCCATGTATCAGAACAAAGCATGGACTTTGGTGGACTTGCACGATGATCGGCAAGCCATTGAGATGAATGGATCTTTAAGAAGAAGACGGATGTGGACGGTAATGTCACCGTCTATGAAGCTCGACTTGTGGCGGAGAGTTTTTCACAAGTTCAAGGAGTTGACTACGATGAGATTTTCTCATCCGTAGCGATGCTTAAGTCCGTCGGAATCATGTCAGCATTAGCTGCATTTATGAAATTTGGCAGGTGGATGTCAAAACGAGTTTCCTTACCAGTCTTCATAAGGAAAGGTTGTATGTGATACAATCGAAAAAGTTTTTCGATCCTAAGGATGCTAAAAGGCATGCTAGCTCCAATGATCCTTCTAAGGACTGGAGTAAGCATCTCGGAGTTGGAATATGCACTTTGATAGGATGATCAAAGATTTTGGGTTTATACAAAGTTTATGAGAAACTTGTATTTCCAAAGAAGTGAGTGGGAGCACTATAGAATTTCTGATGAGTATATGTTGTTGACATATTGATGATCAGAAATGATGTAGAATTTCTGGAAAGCAAATAGGGTTATTTGAAAGATGTTTTTCAATGGAAAACCTGGATTAAGCTACTTGAACATTGAGCATCAAGATCTATAAGGATAGATCAAAAATGCTTAATGGTACTTTCAAATGAGCATATACCTTGACATGATCTTGAAAGTGTTCAAGATGGATCAGTCAAAGAAGGAGTTCTTGCGTGAGATGTAAGGTATGAAGTTAAGAGTTAAAGCTCGACCACGACAGAAGAGAGAGAAAGGACGAAGGTCGTCCCCTATGCTTCAGACGTAGGCTCTACAGTATGCTATGTTATGTACCGCACCGGAAGTGTGCCTTGCCATGAGTCACTATAGGGTACAAGAATGATCCAAGAATGGATCATTGGACATGGGTCAAAATTGTCCTTGGAGTAAATAAGGACATGTTTCTCGATTATGGAGGTGATAAAGAGTTCGGCGTAAAGGGTTACGTCAATGCAAGCTTTAACACCTATCCGAGTGACTCTGAGTAGCAAACCGGATACGTATAGTGGAGCAACCATTTGGAATAGCTCCAAGTGGAGCGTGTCAGCAACATTTACAATATGACATAGAGAATTGCGAAGTACACACGGATCTGAAAGGTTCAGACCCGTTGACTAAAACCCGTTGACTAAAACCTCTCTCACAAGCAAAACATGATCAAACCTCAGAACTCATTGAGTCTAAATCACATGATGATGTGAATTAGTTTACAGACACTAGTAAACTCTTTGGGTGTTGGTCACATGGCGATGTGACCTATCGCTGTTAATCACATGACGATGTGAACTAGATTATTGACTCTAGTGCAAGTGGGAGACTGTTGGAAATATGCCCTAGAGGCAATAATAAATTAGTTATTATTATATTTCCTTGTTCATGATAATCGTTTATTATCCATGCTATAATTGTATTGATAGGAAACTCAAATACATGTGTGGATACATAGACAACACCATGTCCCTAGCAAGCCTCTATTGGCTAGCTCGTTGATCAATAGATGGTTACGGTTTCCTAACCATGGACATTGGATGTCATTGATAACGGGATCACATCATTAGTTGAATGATGTGATGGACAAGACCCAATCCTAAGCCTAGCACAAAGATCGTAGTTCGTATGCTAAAGCTTTTCTAATGTCAAGTATCATTTCCTTAGACCATGAGATTGTGCAACTCCGGATACCGAGGGAATGCTTTGGGTGTACCAAACGTCACAACGTAATCGGGTGGCTATAAAGGTGCATTACAGGTATCTCCGAAAGTGTCTGCATTGGGTTGGCACGAATCGAGACCGGATTTGTCACTCCGTGTAAACGGAGAGGTATCTCTGGGCCCACTCGGTAGGACATCATCACAATGTGCACAATGTGACCAAGGGGTTGATCACGGGATGATGTGTTACGGAACGAGTAAAGAGACTTGCCGTAACGAGATTGAACAAGGTATCGGGATACCGACGATCGAATCTCGGGCAAGTACAATACCGTTAGACAAAGGGAATTGAATACGGGATCGATTGAGTCCTTGACATCGTGGTTCATCCGATGAGATCATCGTGGAACATGTGGGAGCCAACATGGGTATCCAGATCCCGCTGTTGGTTATTGGCCGGAGAACGTCTCGGCCATGTTCGCATGGTTCCCGAACCCGTAGGGTCTACACACTTAAGGTTCGATGACGCTAGGGTTATAAAGGAAGTTTGTATGTGGTTAACGAATGTTGTTCGAGTCCGGATGAGATCACGGATGTCACGAGGAGTTAGGAATGGTCCGGAGGTAAAGATTTATATATGGGAAGTCCTGCTTTGGTCACCTGGAAAGGTTTCGGGTTTATCGGTAGCGTCTTGGGACCACCGGAGGGTCCCGGGGTCCACCAAGTGGGGCCACCAACCGGAAGGCTGCATGGGCCAAGTGTGGGAGGAACCAGCCCCAAGGGGGCTGGTGCGCCCACAAGAGGCCCAAGGCGCAAGGGAGAGTGGGAGGGCAAACCCTAGGGCGATGGGCCCTAAGGCCCATCTAGTGGGCGCCTCCCTCCCTCCCTCTTGGCCGCCTCCCTTGATCCCATCTAGGGCTGCCGCCTCTAGGGGTGGGAACCCTAGAGGCGCACCTCCTCCCCTTCCCTATATATATGAGGCCAAGGGGCTGCCCAAAAGACACGATTCCATCTCTAGTTGGTGCAGCCCTGCGTCTCTTCCTCCTCCTCCTCTCCCATGGTGCTTGGCGAAGCCCTGCTGGATTGCCACACTCCTCCATCACCACCATGCCGTTGTGCTGCTGCTGGATGGAGTCTTCCTCAACCTCTCCCTCTCTCCTTGCTGGATCAAGGCGTGGGAGACGTCACCGGTCAGACGTGTGTTGAACGCGGAGGTGCCGTCCGTTCGGCACTAGGATCTCCGGTGATTTGAATCACGACGAGTACGACTCCATCAACCCCGTTCTCATGAACGCTTCCGCTTAGCGATCTACAAGGGTATGTAGATGCACTCTCCCTCCCTCGTTGCTAGTTTCTCCATAGATAGATCTTGGTGACACGTAGGAAAATTTTGAATTTCTGCTACGTTCCCCAACATAGAGGGCAGAAGGGTTTTCCCCCCACAAGTGCGGACGGTGAACATGATATACGTAACCCACATACCCAAAAGGGAGCGGAAGCGTGCACTAAGGGACGTATACGCGATGGAGCCAGTCACCCCAAAGTTCAACCGATGGTCTTCCTGCCCGATCACCTTTGATCGAAGGGACCACCCCACTAGCATCCATCACGACGGTTTCGCCGCATTGGTTCTTGACCCAATTATTGACGGATTTCACCTCACTAGTGTCCTGATGGATCGGCGGCGGCTGAACTCCTCGCTTTATCGGGATACGGTCAAAAATGGGCATATATCCCTCAAGGATTAAACCTACAAAGACGATCTTTAAAGGCGTCATACCGGTGTAGAGGCCAATTATGACGGGCTCGATTACACTCGAAGTAGTCTTCGATCCCGGATAACTTCCGGCGTTTAAAAGTTAATCTTCGACATAGTCCCATTCCGTATTGGCTATCACGCACAGCTCGGACTAACAGCATATGCAAAGTTCAATGCGGTGCAGCACTACACATACCTAAAGCTCAAGATGCAAGGCCCTCGAGGAGTAATCACGGCCAATGGAAACACCGAACGCTCTATCCGAGCGGAGGAGCACACGGCTGGCCCTCGCGGCGGAGGTGCAGCGACCTCTCACAGCAATTCTCGAGTCCGCCACTAAACGTCCGGACAACATCCAAGCTGCCGCCGAGTAACCTACAACAAGACCGCCTGGCACGATTCAAGCACGCGTAGCAATCCGGCCCCAACCCCAGCCCTCGCGAAATTGCGAAGCCAGTATTACGCGTACATAACTACGCTCTGGAGATACCATGGGCATAAGGGGAGGGGCACGACCACGGCACGCCAAGAATGCGGCTCGACCGCACCAGGGGCTCCCGCTTATGTCATTCTTTATTTTTATTTTTTTATTTTTTCTTACTTTCATGACTCCGTTTTCCAGAAGTCCTTTCCGGCACTAGAATTGCCGAACTAACGATGCAACAGTCAGGGAAGCAGAAAGCTACGTCGAGTGTTCAGGTGGTCTCTACTACGAGCATTATACCTGTTCTACATACCATCCATGACTTACCCTGAGGGGGACATATTACATAGTCCCATCCCTTGCTTATCGCACAATTTGTATCGTTCTGCTTTTATTTGCAGCTTCTTTTTAATAACCAATATATAGCTCTTGCCTATTATTACATTTTTTATCTATATATATGTTCATTTCATGACATGTCGCACCCGTACACCTTGGTACGGCCAATACACCAGGGGCTTAAGTACCCCAAAATTATGGTGTGATAAGTCCGAACACTTTCACAAGTGCGGCACCCCGAATTTATCTCTACTCCTAATGTCTCAGTTGGTAGGTCGCGTTCCGGGTTATATTTTCGTCCCACATACCATGGTCTTTTTTGGTACCTGCTCCCACCTCACGCTCAACCGCGATGAACCAACAAAAACCCTCCAGCCAAGTCCCACACCCGCCCCCACGCGCCTAACCTCCCGTCGTACCCATCTGTCACAAACGAAAATAAACCAGCGAAAAACTAACAGGCGAAAATTAATCAGCGAAAAAAAATCGCAAACCAATCCCGCACGTACGACCGAGGTCTCTTGCCCTCGAGCGACAAACAGTCGCCCGGCTCTGTGCCCTCGTTCGCCGCCGCCGCCCTTCATCCATTCACCACCGCCGCTCCATCACTTCGCCGCTGGCCGATGGATTCGCCGGGTCGTCGCTCCTCAGGGCCAGCCCCTCCCGCCGCGCTGGATCACGTGGCGGCCTAGGGAACCCTAACCAGCCCCCGATATTCGCATCTCTCCCTGAATCCCTCCTCCTCCACGAGCCGCGCGGTGTGCTTCCCTCCTCCCACACGATGCTCCTCTCCCTCCCCAAATCGACATGGATCTCGCGCTGCTGGATCCCCTCCTCTCCCTCCCTGACTTGCCATGAATCTTGTGCTGCGAGAGCTGCTCTATCCCTTCCCTGGCCGCCATAGATCTCGCCAGCCACCATCGGAGGAAGCCCCACATACCCAAGTTTGATGGGCTTGCCAGCGATGTTGAGGTCCTGCCATGGCTCCGAGCCTGGAGAGTAGCGCTGTCCCAGATTGAGGTGGACTTCGGTTACAAGGAAGAGCTCCGGAGGGAGATGGTACGCACATTATCATTTCCTTCATGTATTTCTACCCTGCAAATCGGTTTTGTATTGTTCTGTATGTCATATTTGTGGCAAAGAGAATTAGGCACTTGCGGATTGCATCCACTTGTATTTTCTGATGAGATATGAGATCTGGTTACAATGCGTGTTTCAGTAAAACTGTGTCAACGGTGGCTATTTTCTTCGCGTGTAGAAGCTTGATGCGATTGTGCATGACTGGCTTGCAAATTGCGTTTCCTTTTGCCATTCGTATTTTTCTGGTTTCTCAAGAGATGGAGAACTTTTGTTGCATGTGCTGCAGACGCTGTTCAAGACGCTGGCCATCACTTTCTCCAGGATGATGATCTTCACTGGGATCACGTCTTTGTACGGTAGCATCCTCCAGTTAGGAAGGCCGGCCGGCCAGCCTCGTGCGGGGCTGGGTCATCATCTCCTTCTTCACCTGGTTAATGGGTGTCGTCATGTTGGGGATTTCTCCTTGCCTGTAAACACACACCTTCCCAGAACTTGTCAGATTCAAGAATCAACCCTATCTGTGATTGAAATTTGGTGCTTTGTTTATCCGTTGCTTATAACATTCAGTTTGGTTTGGTCCGTCTCAGTCAAAATGATGCCATTGATATACATAATTCTTGCAATTTAGTTCTGGCTCTCGAGTGGCAATATATGTGGGACAATTACTGAATCTTGAATGTACTGTTTTCCTGTATTTGTGCTGCATGAATGTGTCATATTAAGTGGAAAAGACTATGGTTTCTGATCACGGCTGGTGAGCTATATTTTAAACTTTTTTTATTTTTTGTTTGACAACAGACAACTGGTTCCCTCTATTTCTAGGCAACTCATCTTTCTGCCCGGTCTTGGGTCAGCGTTGCTTGCTTGCTTTTCTCCCATAGCCCCATAGATGAGTGTCGATGCCGTCTTCGCCTTGGCTATCAGATGCGTCGACATTGTCATCGCTTGTGCCGCAGACCAGTCAGTGGACGCTGATGCTTTGGCGAATCTGATGCGGCAGTGGTACCAAGTCTGCTCCAAGTCACGGGTGCAGTAACTACCCGGATTTTTTCAATCTTCCTCCCCGTGCTTGTGCGTTGGATGCACCTTTTGCCTAGTCGGTGACTTGAAATTTATTTGGGGATGGAAGTAGCAAACTGATGCAGATAGTTTCATAGTTTTGGTGTACTTAGTGTCAAATCTGGTTTGACTGCTTCAAATTTTAAAAGAGGCAACCACAGAGTTCTTCTTCTGTTTTTTTTATAATATGTGTCTGATTGACCTACTTGGTTGTGGCTTGTACAACTTTCTATTCTCCATTAACCCTTTGATTTATGTATGTTGATCTTTCCCAGTTGTCTGAACCTCTAACTACTGAAGCTGAAAATGAAGTTCACGATTGTTTGTATGGTAACGGTTCAGGGTATGTTTCATGACATGCTTGCATCTTGTTTGAAGCTTCCTATGTGCCTTACTAACACAACTGAACATTGCTCCTTTTTACTTAAAGTAGCAAAAGTCCTGGTGCTACATGAAACGTCTAACACTCAGGTTAGCAGAAAAAAAACAGTGTTTGAGACCACATGGCAGGTTAAATGACGAGCTAAATATTCATCTTACATGTACTAAACCATCCTTATTGATTGCAAACATGTAAACTTTGCACTGATGTTTTTATACGTAATGGGGAAAGTGGGATCCCTTGTCTTCAGGTCATTAATTTGTACCATTAATTGTTAAAGGAGATGGGAATAAAAAACCCAAAAGGTTCTCTAAATGCGGCTTCTTCAATACATTTATATTGACAGTTGATAGATGGATCCAGTAGGCCTTGGTAGTGCTAAGCGTGTTTGATTCCACTATTGCTAAGCGTGTTTGAAACCACTATTGCTTGAGTCGTTCTTCCGGTCTCTCATTGGTACGTATGCACTTACGTAACATTATGTTTCTCTGATAAATTTGCTGATGTGAAGGTCGGACAATTCCGAGAATCAGACCTGCCAATATGAGAAGTTAAATGTAAGAAATGAGAATAAGGTGAATACGCTGACAGCTTTTTCACGCCTTTCTTTGATAGTTCTATGGTATTTTTTTCCCATTCACTCCTTGTGAAAATGAAATCTGTTATTTGAACTAAAATTCATATCCGCATCTACCATTATACTTATCATCGTGTAACATTATGTGGACAAATGCAAAAGTTGTTTCTGTTTTTCATCCATCTCTACGTTTTCTGAATAATATTTTTTTCTTAGCATAAACAACAGAGAAGCCCTCTGCACTGAACAGAAAATGTATTGAGTTGAAACCTATATCTGCCAAATACAAATAATTGTCATCAAATCATGTACGGTGCTTGGATTTTATTTACCGAGAAGATCGTCATTGTTGTGTATACACTTCATCATTTTTTTTCATTGATGTTGGCTGCAAATGTTTGACATGAATTAAGATTTCTAATATGTATTCCAGTGATGTTTTTTTAACATTTTCAGGAAGTAGTTTTCTTCAATGAAGAAGATACAAAACCGCTGAATCCATTGATGTCAAGGTGGCTAATAAATGGTAAATTCGTAACACGATAAGTGATAATAATTTTTCCTACTAACACGAGAGCAAAAGGTACTATTCATGATATTTGTATGCTTGTGTTTAATTAGATCAATTCTTTGGCCACCGAGAAGATGCTATCCAGGGTGTTTGATCCATCTCCCGTCAGACTTATTTTTGTTGATCTTGTGCTTGACCCCAATTATTTCTTCTTCTCAAAAAAAAGGAGGAAGAGGAGACCCCTGGTGGCGCGGACATCCAACGACCCGGACATCGTCCTCCCGTGACGTCCTCCTCCAAGCCCGAATCCAGTGCCTCCTCAAGGTACGTTAGCCTGCAGAAGCAGCGTGAGCCTCTCACTGTATTTTTTCCCTTTAGATCTTGCAGAACCAAACGTGACTCTGCACAAAATTTGCACATCCATTCGCTGACATTGAAATACGGCGCTTCTGATCTATTTCGTGATCCACATGAATGCATAACTTTGTCACATTATCTCAGTCATATATGTCACTCCGCCCATACTAGCCTCAAATATCATTCAGATTAACTTGCTTCAGAAATGGAGATAATTATAGATTTATTCCTGATTCTATCATATTAACTTGCTTCAGAAATGGAGAAGCGCCATGGTTGGCTGTTGCTTGAGGAAATGAGGAGATGCATATGTCAGCAATGTTGCTGGAGCAAGGAACACTTCCATATTCTGTAAGGTCTTTCAATTTATGTGTCGAGTGTTTTCTTCTTCTATAAAGTTGGTTGTTCATGGGTGAGACAAACCGAGGAAAAGTAGGCGATATGATGACTATTTTAGTTTGTTAGATCAGTTGTAGAAATCAAGTGCCTTTTATGTTCACGTCATCATTTGGTTTTACATAGTTCAGGATTATATTTATCATAATTCAACCTCTGTTACATGGCAGGCCGATGCCAAGGAAGGTGAGGGTCCTGTGGCTGGCTGCTGCTAGGAATAGCAGGCAGTAGGGAAGTTTCTTTCTGATTTGAAGTGTGCAGATTGGGACAGCTCGCTTTCTGTGAGCAACCATCTGAATGCTAAAATTTCATAAATGGCTGTGAACAGATCGGATATGATTCATACATCAGGTAAATAGCATGTACCTCTTTTGATTTCACATGTGCAAAGAGCACTTGCCATATGATGTTTGTCCCATCGGCAATAGTATGGATACTATGGAATTCAGAAATAATGTGCTTGAGAATTTTCCAGACTAATGGTAGTGCAGATTTCAATTAGAAGAGTTCTAAAATATATTGACCAAATTGTTTCTTTAGAACTTGGTTTAGCCCAAGGCTCTCAAGAAAATGGGTTGTGTGTTTTAAGTAATTCTTATTTCGGAAACATATAGTGGAAGCTGCCAGTCTTGTCTCTCTTTGAGTCCTCCTAAAGGAATTCTTTGGATAATTTCTTCTTACACTAAATTTTGACATGTTGACACTCAGGTGAAATAGTTGTGACCTCATGTTGCAGTATCTACCAAAGAATATATGTGAAATCCAAGGAATCATTCCTGACTTCTGAGCGATTTGTGGTAGGGCTCAAGATATGTGGTTTTGGATTAGGGTAGGACTCAAGATATGTGACTTCCAAGGGAACTGCAAACTCAAGATATGTTGTCTTGGACTAGCAAGATTTGCATCCAGTGACACCCCTACAACAGTTTTCTGGATGGTATGTTTAGATTTTAATAGATTTGATCCACGATAATTTATTTTATTAATTATTTTTAATGAAATAGATAGCATAACGGACGCACTTCTTGCAACTTAAATCTCATTGTCTTCTCGAACATGACTTGCAGGACCATGTCACCACCTGATGGTACAGAGCTCATGAACTCTGTATTGTTCTATCATTACCAAGGTAGTTAATAAATTTCTTGCCTCGTGGTTGTGTTTTTTTTCCAGCATTCTTTGCATTTGCACTACTTCCTCATTTTCATAGGTTTGTACAACTAAGAAAGATGTTAGATTTTAGCCATATGTTCCATTTTCTTTGCCGTGACTCTGAAATAATGAGCTTTCAACATCCTAGAGTATCTTGACATATCCTCTCTAGCCTCTTTCTCTCAGTTATTTTGTCTATGCAGGAGTATTGACAACTTATGCCCTTGTCTCACGAATTTTCTGATATGCAGTGTTGTTAACAATTTCCGGAGGCTAACTTAGAGGAAGATAGAGGAAAGAGCAGGGCAATTGAGGGGAAGTACATTTCTCACTGGAGGTAACTTACATTATTACATTTCTCCGGGATGTAATCGATTATATATATAGGCTCTCAATTATTTTCTGCTGCCAATGACATACATAGTTTGTGTTAAAATGATTAGGAGTACCAAAAGGCATTAGAAGTGTTTCTGTATTTAGAAATCTTGAAATTGGCTCTTTTCATTATCATTTTCATGATCCTAATGTCTATGTGAAGTATTTTTGAATTTAAATAACTTGAAATTGGCTCTTTTGGTGAAACGGCAAGAAGCACTTTAGTGAGAAATTAAAGACGAGAAGAACATAATGTACACGTGTGGGTGGACGCAAACGTCCCCGTAGGGGGCAAACTGGTCGCAAGCATGAAAGAAGAGGCACATCGGCCAACAAACATCCCTTTCTCTGAATGTACAACCCATAAACTCGGGCATGAATTCATAGGTGTGCATCATCGTAGATCTTCTAAAACACTTGGTGCACGCTGCATTACAAAGACCTTCTTGCCACAATTGGCTTGTGCTTGTAGATGGATGCCAATTATGGAGTGTGGAGATGAATCAAATGGAGAAATAATTTCTACTCCCTCCGTCCCATAATATAAGATGTTACTACAACCAATATATGAGTATATTGGTTGTAGTAACATCTTATATTATAGAATGGAGGGAGTATGTGCATATCCAGTATAAATTTGATATGATTTGTACTAACAGTCTGATGTGATTTTGTAGACACTTTTTTCAGATTACTAGACATATATGAAGAATTATGAAACTAAAATGGGATGTTACTGTTGGCATTTGATGACAAAGTGAGGCCAATATAGACAAAAAAACTAAGCTTTTGGTGAGTACCTTGTGATTTTGTTATGTATTTTTCTGGCTTTAGTTTGCAAATGCAGCATGAAATACTTATGTGATTGCTCTTTCCTTTTGCAGGGACTAACCACGGAATATTAGTACTATATGCTGATATTGACAAGCCGCACTATCTTCTCTGGTGGCATGGGCAACGTGTATTATGTCGAAGTGTGTGGGATTATTGATTTTATGTCTTTATTTTTACTAATATATATTTATACAAGGACGGCAATCAACAAAATGTGTATTTCTCATTCAACCAGTGTCCTCGCATGTAAAGACAAGTAATGCTTCGAGCACATGAGAAAGAAAACAATACTTAAGAATTTTCCTATGGGTGGTCGTTTGATTTGCAGGATTTGTACTCTTAGGATTTTTGTGTTGAAATTTTTCAGCTTTTTGTTTTGAAATTTTTCAGCTCTCGCCGCAATGCACAACCGCATTAATTTTCTTCTCATGATAGTACCACTCCATGTTTTATTTTTAGATTCAGGACCATGCATGCTTCTCACATCAATTCAGACAAAAAACAAGTGTGGTTCCTCGCACTAAGATGACCCAGCAGCTCTCTAAAGGGGTTGCTCACAGACGATGCCTCCTCGAGTTCCACTTATTTGCTGCTCCCAACTCTTGTATAGTATGAAAATCCTATGAATAAATCTGAATTTTACTCTTTGATGCTTTTGCAGACCAGTCCTGGAGGATGTTGCTCGATGCATCTGTTTAGTCAAATGATTTGTCAATACTTCTCTGAGTAGGTGACAATTATATATACTGATGGATCTAATTAATACTTTTGAGTGCATAGTGTTTAAACATATAACCATTCATAATGTTCAAATGATTAAGTAAGGCAAGAGTTTCTGACTAACCAAGTAGATATATTCTACAAAGAAAATGTTGATTCTATTTCTGTCACCATATTAACATTTAGCATAAATGTTGATAAATGTTGATTCTACAAAAAAAAATGTACCACGAATCAGGCATGTGCACGCAAGGGAGGGAAGAGGAGAGAAACATTGACATTTTTCATGCTTTGGACCAACATTTTATTCATAGATTGTTTTTGTGCCGATGCATGAGTGTGGTGCCGTCGTGGTAGATCCCGGATGAAAGGTGGGTCCAGTATAGAACTAGGAGGTACTAGCACTAAGATGGGAAGGTGGTTGCGGCGCTTGTCCCTTATTATGGATCAAATACGGTGGCGGCGATCACTGGCTCACTTGGAACATGAGTTAGTGGATTTTGTGATAAGAGTGAGGAATGAGAGTGAGTGGGATGGGGGTTTGGGTTGGTCTGTTCGGTTATGGATGACTGAGCGGAATAATTTTTCTACATCACAAAATGTGGTCAATTGTGCATTAAAGATAGCTTTGCAACAAATTGTATGCGCAAGCGGTTCATATATTTTTTCATCAAGTCATACAATTTTTTAGTTACGATAAAAGGGTAAATGCATTTGTTAGTTTCTTCAAGAGTTAATAACGGAAACGGTGGTGTATGTGTTGCATGTCCAACAAAAGACATCATATTTTTATTTTGTAGTAATGCATGATATTCAACTGTATGTTACAACGTGACAATGGCCCAGGATACATTGGATCCGCCTTCTTGGCCTTGGGGGCGTCAAGGGCGGCAGACGCCTCCTCCTTGATGGCAATGGCGGATCAAAGACGGACACGGGGGGAGGGGATCAGGGCGGAGAGTGGGGCGGTTGGCGGGGGACTTCTCCTTGGCTGTCCATGGGGAAGTACGGTGTGAAGGAGAGAGAACGACATGGCCAAGGTGAGGTGGGTGTCATCTGGTTTTCAAGGAGAGGGCTCCAATGAGAAATGTCCGTCTGACAAGAAACCGAAAGGTGAAGTGGAGGGTCTGGCAGGAAAAGTGAAGGGTGCGTCGTGGGATGGGGTTTTTGTGTTGGGACCATGTTTGGTGATAACATGGGATAGTCTGGAGAACCACATTTCTTCCCCACACATGGGTTAGATTTGGATGAGCCTGGACTATCGACGTTGAATTTTGGGGAGGCCGTTGGGTGCCCGTTTGATGTCCGAACACACCCGGACGTATGAGGGAGAAATGACTTTCGACCTCAGAGACGACCTTAATCATGTGTATGCCCGTAGCAACGCACCAGGCGTTCTACTAACAAATTTTTTAAGCGCATCATCTAGATATTGATAGTTTTGTAATAGATGTTTAGTTGAAACATCGCTCAGTTTGTTACATGGACATGTCGTTAATCTTTCTTTTTTTATCAATTTACATTGCAAAAATGGACTTTAATTATTCAATAATTGTGTTTATGTTATATTGTTTGTCCATTTGAAATTTAATATGTAACTCTTGCAAACTATCTCAAGAGCCCGTGGCAACGCACGGGCACTCTACTAGTAGCATTATATGAATCGGCTCCGAATCATGTCTTGGGTCAATAGTTGGGTTTGCCCGGCTCCCGTGTTTTGGTACCTTACGTTCCGTTATATCGGCTAAGGTAGCACCGGGAGAACCACTACGATTGTGCCCTCAGTTGAGCTGGGTTGAGCACCTCGATGGAGAAAACTAAAAGCGGCCCGTCATGATAGGGCGAGAGCCGATCGCTGTTCGAGAGGTTTTGTCGGGTCCCTAAAGACTTATGCCGCTTAGAGCGAGGAACCGGAATTGTCCGGCCAAGGCGTGGATAGCGCCCCGAACTCGGTCTTCCGAATACTAGGGGCTTCGCCGAAATTTAAAATTATAGAATTCTATGGCTAAGTGAGAGTGTTCAAGCATTATAAGTCCGGTTGCCTTGTTCGTTGCGTTGAGCGCCTACATCGATAGGACCCAAGAATGGGAACAAGAGCGCTCAAGTTTATCCCGAACACCCCAACACTCGTGGCATGGGGGCTGAAGCCAACGACTTGCCATCTCTCAAATTTGATAAACGGCCGCACAGAAGGTAATATTTTAAATTAACAAGCGTTGCTTAGCGCATATGAACAAGTTTTCAGCAAACAGGATAACAAATGCGAGTCTATTCAAAATTACATCTTTGGAGCACTCATCCGCTATCTGGCGGGCACCCTTCAGAGGCCCTCATAGTACATCTCGGGCGTCGATGCTCCTTGCCCTTCGGTGGTCGGCCCGTCACAAGCTTCTCGCATCCAGCTTGCCCGGTGCACTTTAGCACGGCAAGGCCCGACGGGCACCTTCAATGCAGACGGAGCGCTTGATGACTTCAATCCTTGACAAAGGCCCACCACCGCCAGACTAGCCCAAAGTAGCTCCTGTGCATGGCTTCCAATGGCCACAAATTAACTATGAGGCCCTTCATGGCCTGTTCGGCGACCTTGTGGAGCTCGACCGGTATTTCTGGTCGCTTAGGGGCACCAGATGTCCGACCTCAGACATGCGAGACCAGAACACCTTTTCCGTCGAAGCTTCCCCCTTGGCGCGGTAGAACAGCGGCAGCATCGTATACACTACGGGGCAATATGTCACGAATGCTCTGGAGAGCTCCGAACTGGGTAAGTAATAGGTAATTCACTTTCACATGCGTGCTTTGCATAAAGAATGCCTTACCCGCTGCTATCTTCTTTAATGATTCAATTTCTTGGAGGGCTTTTGGGCCTCGGCCTTAGCAGCTTTGGCACTCTCAAGAGCCGAGGCAAGCTCGGACTCTCGGGTCTTGAGTCACGCCTGCACCCTCGCTTTTCACGAGAGCCTGGAGCTCTTGCCGCACCTCCGCCAGCTGCGCCTCCCCCTTCTCTCGCTCGGTGCGCTCCATGGCCGCTTTGTTTTCGGCCACGGACACCGCTTCCTTCAGGGTCGCCACCTTGTTCGTGGCCCCTGCAGTACCCATGTTATTCCTGTTATTTTTTGCAACCGAAACCTTTCTATAAGGTATTTCTTTAATAAGGTATTACTTACCTTCCTTGTCCTCGAGCTGCTTCTTGGCTTGGCCGAGCTCGTTCTCAGACCGCCGAGGCTCGCTTCAATGCATTGACCTCCATGATCGGCGTGAGAGGTCAGCAGTGCAGCCTGCATTCCCATATTGACATACTTATGTTAGACTCCTACGTATATCTTTTTAGATCCTTAGTCCGGCTTTTCTTTCCGAACACCGAACTAAGCATCAGGGGCTACTGTCTATGCGGTAATATTTTTACATATTCTAAACTTACCTCAAAGCCTGTTAGAAGGCTGGTACATGCTTCGGTCAGCCCGCTCTTGGCGGATTGAACTGTCCGGATCACCGCACTCATAACAGTGCGGTGCTCCTCCTTGATGGAGGCGCTGTTAAGCGCCTCCAGTAAGCTATCCGGTGCCTCCGGTTGGACGGAGGACACCGGCGTCTTACCCTTCTTACGAAGGGACCGCTTGCCGGACTCCAGAACCGCTGAAGGTTCTGGCATGGAGTCCGGACGAGGGTCGGGCTTAGAGCCCCTGGGGGTCTCGCCCCACGTGCTCGAGTCCGGGAGGTTGCCTTGCGGCGCCTCCTACACCACCTCCTCTTGACCAGGCCCCCTTGGGGCCCCACCTCAAGGCGTCGTCTGGCGTGAGGTGAGGAGGCCAGAAGTGAAGTACTCTCCATTTCCGACGAACTCAGGGACCTGCTCGTCGAAGCGGCGAGCTCGCCCTTGGGCGGGCTGCATGATTGTTCGGCATTAGAGAACACTATGCAATGATAAAAAAGCCATGGGTATCCGGACACTTACGATCTCGCCAGGGGCTTGGCCCTTGTTGGCCAATACTCCTCGTCGTTGTCGACATTGGTGGAGAAGTAGGAGGAAGGGTTCTTCCCTTCTTGGACCCTCCGGCCTCCCGGTTGGGGCGGCCTTCCTTTTTCCTCTCCTCCCACTGGGGGAGAGGCTTCTTTTCCTCCTCCTCGTCCTCGGAGAAGATTCTACTTGAATCGGCGGCAAAGACTGAGTCGGGAGCTCCTTGAGTTCACGTGGCCTCCTTCTTGGCCTTCTTCTCCGGCACCACATGGGTACGAAGCCAGCAGCCCGTCAATTGGGCGTCCGCTGGTCTTCCGGCAAAAAAGGAACCGGACAGTTAATCTGTCCGGACGTCTTCACCGATCTGCCAAAGGTTAGGGAGTTTTAGATCCCACATAGAGTCAATCTATGAAAAAAGAGTCCCGTAAAGGGTAAAATAACTTACCTCGCCAGCTTGACGCTGCGAGCTGTATCCGCGATCTTTGTTAGCGGATGCGGGGGCTTCGGCGCCCTTGAACAGCACCTTCCAGGCATCTTCGTACGTAGTGTCGAAGAGCCGGCTCAAGGTTCGGTCTTTGTGCGGATCAAACTCCCACAAATTAAAGTCCAGTTCCTGGCATGGGAGAATCCGGCGGATGAGCATGACTGGACTACGTGGACAAGCTTGAGCTTCTTGTCCACTGTGTTTCGGACACAGGTTTGGAGTCCGGCCACTCTTCCGAATCACCCCAGTTCAGGCCCGTCTCTTTCCATGATGTGAGCCGTGTGGGGGAGCCAGATCTGAATTCGGGGGCCGCCGCCCATCTGGAGTCGCGCGGCTCGGTGATGTAGAACCACCCCAATTGCCACCCCTTAATTGTCTCCACGAAGGAGCCCTCGAGCTAAAGTACATTGGGCATCCTGCCCACCATAGCGCCTCCGCACTCACTTTGTCGGCCGCCCACTATCTTGGCTTGATGCTAAAGGTCTTCAACCATAAACCGAAGTGGGGTTGGATGCGAAGGAAGGTTTCGCACACTGACGATAAACGCGTCGAGATATTGAGGATGAAGTTTGGGGCCAGATCATGGAAATCCAGGCCATATTAGAACATGAGCCCCCGGACAAATGGGTGAAGTGGAAAACCTAGTTCGCGGAGGAAGTGGGTGAGGAACACCACCCTCTCATGGGGCCTGGGATTGGGGATGAGCTGCCCCTCGTCGGGTAGCCGACACGCGATGTCGCCGGACAAGTATCCGGCCTCCCAGATCTTGTGATGTGCCCCTCCGTGACGGAGGAGGCCATCCACCTGCCTCCGCCCGGACATAGTTGGAGAAGGTTGAGGTGGGATGTGCGGACTTAGGCGGTGGAGCTCGAGTCGGCGGAAATGCATGAGCAAAGGAGGAAGATGGCGAGGTGAAAAAGGTGGATCCTTATCCCTTATATGGACGACGGTTATGTGTCCCCCGCCACCGGTAAAACTCGCTTATCTCCCAAGCTACCGTAATCAAGGGCGGATGGGTTACCCACGTCCGTGTTGATGAGAATCCCGGAATAAGGGGCACGATCTATGCTTTAATAAGACGTGCTGTGGAAACCGCCTCGCTAAACGCTACCGAGGTGGAGCAAGAAAACGATTCGTATAAAGGCTGGCCATGGTGTGATGTCACGCCGTGGAATACGTCAGCAGAGATCTGTGCAAAATTATTCTCTCTACGATGGTATGTGGAACTTGTTTTGCGAGCCGGACACTATCCTCGGTGTTCAAAACCTTCTATGAAGTATTCGGAGGAGGAACCCGCCTTTGCAATCCGAAGACAATATGCGCCGGACTCGTCGTCATTGAAGCCTCGGTTCGTGGGCTACCGAGGGAGTCTGGACTAGGGGTGTCCGGATAGCGAACTATCATCTTTGGCGGACTCCAAGACTATGAAGATACAAGATTGAAGACTTCGTCCGTGTCCTGGATGGGACTTTCCTTGGCGTGGAAGGCAATATTGGCGATACGGATATGTAGATCTCCTACCATTGTAACCGACTTGGTAACCCTAACCTATCCGGTGTCTATATAAACCGGAGGGTTTTAGTCCGTAGGACGAACAACAATCATACCATAGGCTAGCTTCTAGGGTTTAGCCTCCTGGATCTCGTGGTAGATCTACTCTTGTACTACCCATATCATCAATATTAATCAAGCCGGAGTAGGGTATTACCTCCATCGAGAGGGCCCGAACCTGGGTAAAAACATCGTGTCCCTTGTCTCCTGTTACCATCCTCCTAGACGCACAGTTCGGGACCCCCTACCCGAGATCCGCCGGTTTTGACACCGACACCCACTGTCAACTAGTATTTTCGTGACCTTAAGGTTGCATATTGTTGGTGAGAACAACAACGGCAAACACCCGACCACAGTTGTGTGGTCAGGGTGATCCTCAGCATCGAAAATAATAGGCGTGTGGGACCACTTGAGGGGGTTTTATACATCCACTGCAGGCACCGCTGCATTGACTTCCCGCACCCACTGCTTGAGCCGGCGGTGAGAGGAGTGCAAGGATGCACCTCCATCAGTGCACATGGCCTCTGTTGCCTTCTGGAACTCATGCTCACCGAACTCTTCGTCATCCTCCATGAATTCCTTCATCTTCCTCTTTTTTTTGTGCCCCTGGCGGGCTTTTCTTTCTTCTTGCCAACATTGCCATGGCGTCCACCTCGAGCACCACGATCCTTCTTGTCGGACCCACCTGTACTGTCCTGGCCCTTTTCCTTGTCGTGCTTCTCATACTCAGCTTTCTGTCTCTCAACCAGCAGATCGACTTGGTGGCACTCTTGGAGGTCGTGGCCCTTGGTACGGTGGATCTTGCAGTATGGCCCGTCGGTCCAGCCGGCTTTCTCCCCTGCTGCGGCGACCTGACAATCAATGCATGCAGCCGCCTCCTTGCCAGTGCCCTCCTCCTTAGCTTTCTTGGTGGGGCTGGAGTTGCCGGACCCTTCCACAACCATAATTGTCTTCCTTTTGCACTTTCTGTTGTGCCTTCGACCTTTCTTCTTTGGGGTGGCAACATCGTCGTCATTAGAGTTGACTTCAACGCCTGCCTCTTCCCCATGAAGTCTTCTCCCTTTCCTTAGCACGTGCACACTTTTCCGCCAACGTATAGAGCTCGTTGACGGTTTTTGGCAACCGAATATGCATCTTCTCCCTCATCTTGCGATTGCGCACATTTGTGTGGAACATGGCAATCACAGCTGGGGGGTGCATATCCGGAATGTTGTGATGTACACGATTGAATCTCTTAATATACTTGCGCAAATCTTCTCCCTCCTTCTACGGGATCACCTACAGGTCGCTGGGCAACCCGGGACCTTTCTGTCCTCCTGTAAAGGCACCAACGAACTCGTTGTAAAGATCTGACCATGAGGAAATGGAGTTTTCCGGTAAGTTCATTAACCAAGATCTGATGTTTGGTTTGAGCACCAAGGGGAAGTAGTTGGCTAAGATTTTCTCATCCCTTCCCCTGGCAGCTTGCACCACGATCATGTAAACGCCCAAGAACTCTGCCAGGTTTTGACTGCCGTCATACTTTTCTGGTACCTTGGGCTTGAACGCGCGGACGGATGGCCAGCGGACTTGCCGCAACTCACGTGTGAAAGCCGGACACCCAACCTCGTAAGGTAAGTACCTGCCAACAACAGGCACTGGCTCATCGGCGACTGGGCCATTGTGCTCTTCAGATTAACGGCGTGCCTCCCGACGCCGCTGAATGGTGGTGCGAGTGTCTTCTGTTTGTCTGTCCAGCAACACTTGCCTATGATCTTCCCACGTCTGAGGGTCTGAGGAAGCCATCGACGCGTCGTCGGGCTGCGCGTCCCACTGGGTCCGCTGCAAGTGTCGGTGTTACTGCAGAGGTTGCTGCTGGGGAGGTGACTGCACCGTGGGTGCATCGCCTGCTACACGACCATCGGTTTGAATTGTGATGTGGCTTGAATCTGCGTTGGTATTTCCCCAAAGACGAAGGGATGATGCAGCACAACTACGGTATGTATTTCCCTCAATTATGAAACCAAGGTTATCAATCCAGGAGGAGAATCAAGCAACACTATGTAAATGATACCTGCACACAAATAACAGATACTTGCAACCTGATACGTCTCCAACGTATCTATAATTTTTTATCGTTCCATGCTATTATATATCTGTTTTGGATGTTTTATATGAAGTAATATTCTATTTTATATTATTCTTGGGACTAACCTATTAACCTAGTGCCTAGTGCCAGTTTCTATTTTTTCTTTGTTTTTGAGTTTTACAGAAAAGAAATATCAAACGGAGTCCAAACGGAATAAAACTTTCGCGATGATTTTTCTTGGACCAGAAGACATCCAGAGGACTTGGATAGGGTGCCAGAAGGTTCCCGAGGAGGCCACAAGCCTGCCAGGAGCGCCCTGAGGGCTTGTGGGTCCCTCGGAGGTATTCTAACCCTAATCGTTGCACTGTAAATTCCCAGATATTCCCGAACCATCAGAGGCATCCACCAAAATACTTTTCTGCCGCCGCAAGCCTCTGTTCCTGTGAGATCCCATCTTGGGGCATTTTCCGGCACTCTGAGGGGGACTCGATGATGTAGGGCCTCTACATCAGCCTTGGTGCCGTTCCAATGAAGCGTGAGTAGTTTACCACAAGCTTACGAGTCCATAGCTAGTAGCTAGATGGCTTCTTCTCTCTCTTTGATCTTCAATAGAATGTTCCCCTCGATGTTCTTGGAGTTCTATCCGATGTAATATTCTCTTGCAGTGTGTTTGTCGAGATCTGATGGATTATGTATTTATGATCAGTTTATCTATGAGTATTATTTTAGTTTTCTCTGAACTCTTTTATGCATGATTAAGATATCTTTTATTTCTCTTCGAACTAGCGGTTTGGTTTGGCAAGCTAGATTGGTTTTTCTTGCAATGAGAGAGGTGCTTAGTTTTGGGTTCAATCTTGCGGTGTCCTCACCCAGTGACATAGTAGGGGTAGCAAGGCATGTATTGTATTGTTGCCATCAAGGATAAAAAGATGGGGTTTTCATCATATTGCTTGAGTTTATCCCTCTAGATCATGTCATCTTACTTAGGCATTACTCCGTTCTTATGAACTCAATACTCTAGATGTATGCTGGATAGCAGTCGATGTGTGGAGTAATAGTAGTAGATGCAGGCAGGAGTCGGTCTACTTGACACGGACATGATGCCTATATTCATGATCATTGCCTTAGATATCGTCATAACTATGCGCTTTTCTATCAATTGCTCGACATTAATTTGTTCACCCACCGTATGTTTTCTTTCAGGAGAGAAGCCTCTAGTGAAAACTATGGCCCCGGGGTCTATTTTTTGTCATATTATTTTCATATCTACAAAACCAAAAACCCAAAAATACCTTGCTGCAATTTATTTACCCTTACTTTATTTTGCACTTTTATTTATATTTTATACCTATCTCTATTAGATCTCACTCTTGTTCGAGACCGTGAAGGGATTGACAACCCTTTTTTCGCGTTGAGTTCAAGTGTTTGTTAGTTTGTGCAGGTGCATAGATTGGAGACTTGCTTGTGTTTCCTACTGGATTGATACCTTGGTTATTAACTGAGGCAAATGCTTATCTCTACTTTGCTGCATTAGCCTTTCCTGTTCAAGGAAAAAATCTACGCAATCTCAAGAAGTAGCAGGGAGAATTTCTTGTGCCGTTGCCGGGGAGGTTCTACATCAAGCCTACCAAGTACCCATCATAAACTCTCACCTCTTGCAATACATTATTTGCCATTTTCCTCTCGTTTTCCTCTCCCCCACTTCGATTTTTTTTCCAGAAAAACACAAAAATATTTGCCTTTTTATTCGCCCTTCTTTCGTTCGTCTTTTTCGTTTGGTTTTTGTTTGCTTGCGTGCTAGATTGCTTGGTTTGTCACGATGTATCAAAAAAATACCAAATTGTGTGACTTTTTCAATACTAATAATAATGATTTTATTAGTACTCCGATTGCTCCCGCCACTAGTGTGGAATCTTATGAAATTAATGTTGCTTTGTTGAGTCTTGTTATGAAAGAAAAATTTTCCGGCCTTCCAAGTGAAGATGCCGCATCCTATCTAAATACTTTCATTGAGTTGTGTGATATGCAAAAGAAAAAAGATGCGGATAATGATATTGTTGAATTGAAGCTATTTCCGTTCTCACTACGAGATCGTGCTAAAACTTGGTTTTCATCTTTGCCTTAAAATAGTATTAATTCATGGAATAAGTGTAAATATGCTGATTTCCAAGTATTTTCCTCCCGCTAAGATCATCTTCCTTAGGAACAATATAATGTATTTTAAGCAACTTGATCATGAACATGTTGCACAATCTTGGGAGAGGATGAAACTGATGATAAGAAATTGCCTACTCATGGTTTATGTTTATGGATGATCATACACAATTTTTGTGACGAATTGAATTTTGCATCTAGAAATCTTTTAGATTCCGCTGCGGGGAGGTACTTTATGGAAACTCCTAGATGATATTATGGCAAATTATTCTCAATGGCATACTGAAAGATCTTCCACTAGTAAAAAAGTGCATGCGATTGAAGAACTTAATACTTTGAGTGGAAAGATGGATGAACTTATGAAATTGTTCTCTAGTAAGAGTGATTCTATTGATCCTAACGATATGCCTTTGTCCACTTTGATTAAGAATACTAATGAATCTATGGATGTGAATTTTGTTGGTAGGAACAATTTTGGTAATGACGCGTATAGAGGTAATTTCAACCCTAGGCCGTTTCCTAGTAATTCATTTAATAAATACGGTAATTCCTACAACAATTCTTATGGAAATTATAATAAAATACCCTCTGATCTTGAGAATAATATTAAAGATTTCATTAGTTCTCAAAAGAATTTCATTGCTATGGTAGAAGAAAAATTGCTTAAGATTGATGATTTGGCTAGGAACATTGACATAATTTCTCTTGAGACTGATTCTTTAAGATTAGATCTATGCCACCCAAGATTGATATTAATGAATCTCTAAAATCTATTAAAATTTCTATGGATTAATGTAAAGAAAGAACCGCTAGGATGCGTACTAAGCGAGATTGGTTTGTAAAAGGGTGTTATTTTATTTCTTGTGAAAATAATGATGAAGATCTTAAAGTGATTGGTGTGACTCCTATTGAATCTTTTTTTCTAATATAAATCTTGATAAAGATGGGACTGGAGATGAGTTAACTTTTTCTAGTAGGCATCCCAAAAATTTTTAGTTTAAAGATCTGAATGAAAAATTGATAAAAGTGGGATTGGAGAGGTCAAAACATTAGGTAGAAATGAACCCACTCTTTGGGATTTCAAGGACTTTAATGATGATAATTGTTCTTTTATAGATTGTATTTCCTTGTTGCAATCCATGTTAAATTCACCTCATGCTTATAATCAAAATAAAGCTTTTACTAAACATATCGTTGATGCTATGATGAAATCTTTTGAAGAAAAACTTGAGTTGGAAGTTTCTATCCCTAGAAAGCTTTATGATGAGTGGGAACCTACTATTAATATTAAGATTAAATATTATGAGTGCAATGCTTTGTGTGATTTGGGTGCTATCGTTTCCACTATTCCAAAAACTTTATGTTATGTGCTAGGTTTCCGTGAACTTGATGATTGTTCTTTGAATTTGCATGTAGCAGGTTCCACTATTAAGAAAACTATGGGAAGAATTAATGATGTTCTTATTGTTGCAAATAGGAATTATGTGCCCGTAGATTTTATTGTGCTTGATATAGATTGCAATCCTACATGTCCTATTATTCTTGGTAGACCTTTCCTTAGAACGATTGGTGCAATTATTGATATGAAAGAAGGAAACATTAGATTTCAATTTCCGTTTAGGAAGGGCATGGAACACTTTCCAAGAAAAACAATTAAGTTGCCATATGAATCTATTATGAGGGATACCTATAGTTTGGATACCAAAGATGACAATACCTAGATCTATGTTTTATGCCTAGCTAGGGGCGTTAAACAATAGCGCTTGTTGGGAGGCAACCCAAATTTTATTTTTATGTTTTTGTTTTGGTTCTGTTTTTCAGTAAATACACATTATTACTTCTGTAATAATTGTGTTTTGGTGTTTTAATTAGTGTTTGAGCTAAGTAAGACCTTTGGGATGGTCTATGGTGATAATTGATTTAATCTTGCTGAAAAATAGAAACTTTTGCGTCCAGTAGCAGAATTGTTTAAAATTACAGAAGACTGATAAAATTCTGAATTTTTTCTAAAGATTGATATAAAAATTGCCTAGGTTTTCTTAATTTTGCAGAATTTTTTTGAGTTAGAGAAGTATAAGAAGTTTCCAGATTACTACAGACTATTATGTTTTTTACATATTGTGTTTACTTTGTGTTGTTTGCTTATTTTGATGAATCTATGGGTAGTATCATGGGGTATGAATCATGGAGAAGTTGTAATACATTAGATATAACACCAATATAGATTAAGAATGAGTTCACAATGGTACCAAAAGTGGTGGTTTATTTTTTTATACTAACGGCTTACAAGTTTTCTGTTGAGTTTTGTGTTGTGAAGTTTTCATGTTTTGGGTAAAGGTTTGATGGACAACTGAATAAGGAATGGCAAGAGCCTAAGCTTGGGGATTCCCAAGGCACCCCAAGGTAATATTCAAGGAAAACCAAGCATCTAAGCTTGGGGATGCCCTGGATGGCATCCCCTCTTTTGTCTTCAATCCATCGGTAAATTTACTCGAGGCTATATTTTTATTCACCACATGATATGTGTTTTGCTTGGAGCGTCTTGTATGATACGAGTCTTTGCTTTTCCCCACAATCATCCTTCCTGTACACTTTTTGAGAGGGACACACATTAATTGTGAATTTATTAGAAAACTCTTTGTGCTTCACTCATATCTTTTGAGCTAGGCAGTTTGCTCTAGTGCTTCACTTATATCTTTTTGAGCACGATGATGGCTTTATTTTAGACAAATTGTTGAACTCTCATGCTTTACTTATATTATTTTGAGAATCTTAAACAACATGGTAATTTTCTTAGGTTATGAATTTAGTCCTAGTATGATGGGCATCCAAGAGGGATATAATAATTTTTTTCATATAAAGATCATTGAATAGATGAGAAATTTGATTCCTTGCATTTGTTTTGAGATATAAAGATGGTGATATTAGAGTCATGCTAGTGAGTAATTGTGGATTGGTAGAAATACTTGTGTTAAAGTTTGTGATTCCTGTAGCATGCATGTATGGTGAACCGTTATGTGATGAAGTCGGAGCATGATTTATTTTTTGATTGTCTTCCTTATGTGTGCGGTCGGGGACGAGCGATGGTCTCTTCCTACCAATCTATCCCCCTAGGAGCATGTGTGTAGTAATTTGTTTCGATGGCTAATAAATTTTTGCAATAAGTATTTGAGTTCTTTATGACTCATGTTTAGTCCATGGATTATACACACTCTCACCCTTCCACCATTGCTAGCCTCTCTAGTACCGCACAACTTTCGCCGGTGCATTAAACCCACCATATACCCTTCCTCAAAACAACCACCATACCTACCTATTATGGCATTTCCATGGCCATTCCATTTTATTATGACACGCACCATCATTGTCATATTGCTTTGCATGATCATGTAGTTGGCATAGTATTTGTGGCAAGGCCATCGTTCATATTTTTTATACATGTCACTCTTGATCATAGCACATCCCGGTACACCGCCGGAGGCATTCATTTAGAGCCATATCTTGTTCTAGTATCGAGTTGTAATTCTTGAGTTGTAAGTAAATAAAAGTGTGACGATCATCATTATTAGAGCATTGTCCCATGTGAGGAAAGGATGATGGAAGCTATGATTTCCTCACAAGTTGGGATGAGTCTCCGGACTTTACAAAAAATAAAAGAGGCCAAAGAAGCCCAAACAAAAAAAATGAGAGAAAAAAGAGAAGGGACAATGTTACTATCCTTTTTCCACACTTGTTCTTTAAAGTAGCACCATGATCTTCATAATAGAGAGTCTCCTATTTTGTCACTTTCATATACCAGTGGGAATTTTTCATTATAGAACTTGGCTTGTATATTCCAATGACGGGCTTCCTCAAAGTGCCCTAGGTCTTCGTGAGCAAGCAAGTTGGATGCACACCCACTTAATTCCTTTTTGAGCTTTCATACACTTATAGCTCAAGTGCATCCGTTGCACGGCAATCCCTAATCACTTGCATCGATATCAATTGATGGGCATCTCCATAGCCCATTAACTTTCCTAGTTGATGTGAGACTTTCTCCTTGTTTTTGTCTTCTCTACAACCACCATATTCTATTCCACCCATAGTGCTATATCAATGGCTCACGCTCAGGTATTGCGTGAAAATTGAAAAAGTTTGAGAACACCAAAAGTACGAAATAATTGCTTGGCTTGTCATCGGGGTTGTGCATGATGAGATACTTTGTGTGATGAAGATGGAGCATAGACAGACTATATGATTTGCAGGGATAACTTTCTTTGGCCGTGTTATTTTGAGAAAACATGATTGCTTTATTAGTATGCTTGAAGTAGTATTGTTTTTATGTAAATATTAAACTTTTGTTTTGAATCTTATGGATATGAATATTCATGCCACAGTAAAGAAGATTACATTGATAAATATGTTAGGTAGCATTCCACATCAAAAATTCTGTTTTTATCATTTACCTACTCGAGGACGAGCAGGAACTAAACTTGCGAATGCTTGATACATCTCCAATGTATCTATAATGTTTTATTTTTCCATGCTATTATATTATCTGTTTTGGATGTTTTATATGCATTAATATGTTATTTTATATTATTTTTGGGACTAACCTATTAACCTAGAGCCAAGTGCCAGTTTCTGTTTTTTCCTTGTTTTTGAGTATTACAGAAAAGGAATATCCAACGGAGTCCAACGAAATAAAACTTTCGCGCTGATTTTTCTTGGCCCAGAAGACATCGTCCAGAGGACTTGGAGAAGGTGCCAGAAGGTTCCTGAGGAGGCCACAAGCCTACCAAGCGCGCCCTATGGGGGCGTCCTGAGGGCTTGTGGGCCCCTCGGAGGTCTTCTGACCCTAATATTTGCACTATAAATTCCCAAATATTCCCAAACCATCAGAGGCATCCACCAAAATACTTTTCCGCCACCACAAGCCTCTGTTCCCGTGAGGTCCCATCTTGGGGCCTTTTCTGGCACCCTGCCGGAGGGGGATTCGATCATTGAAGGTCCTCTACATCAAACTTGCGGCCCTTCGATGAAGTGTGAGTAGTTTACCACAGACCTATGGGTCCATGGCTAGTAGCTAGATGGCTTCTTCACGATGTAATATTCTTTTGCGGTGTGTCTGTCGAGATACGATGAATTATGGATTTATGATAAGTTTATCTATGAATATTATATGAGTCTTCTCTGAAATATTTTATGGATGATTAAGATATCTTTGTATTTCTCTTCGAACTATCAGTTTTGTTTCACCAACTAGATTGTTTTTTCTTGCAATGGGAGAGGTGCTTAGTTTTGGGTTCAATCTTGTAGTGTCCTCACCAAGTGACATAGTAGGGTTAGCGAGGCACGTATTGTATTGTTGACATCAAGGATAAAAACATGGGTTTTCATCATATCACTTCACTTTATCCCTCTACATCATGTCATCCTACTTAAGGCGTTACTCCGTTCTTATGAACTTAATACTCTAGATGCATGCTGGATAACGGTTGATGTTTGGAGCAGTAGTAGTAGATGCAGGCAGGAGTCGGTCTACTTGACACAGACGTGATGCCTATATTCATGATCACTGCCTTAGATATTGTCATAACTATGCGATTTTCTATACATTGCTCGACAGTAATTTGTTCACCCACCGTATGTTTTCTTTCAAGAGAGAAGCCTCAAGTGAAACTATGGCCCCCGGGGTCTATTTTCAATCATATATTTTCAGATCTATAAACCAAAAAACCCAAAAATACCTTGCTGCACTTTATTTATATTTACTTTAGTTTGCCTTTTTATTTATCTTTAGTACCTATCTCTATTAGATATTACTCTTAATCGAGACCGTGAAGGGTTTGACAACCCCTTTTTCGCGTTGATGCAAGTGTTTGTTAGTTTGTGGCTTTGTGCAAGTGTTTGTTAGTTTGTGGCTTTGTGCAAGTGTTTGTTAGTTTGTGGATTTGTGCAGGTAAAAAGATAGATTAAATTGTATGAGATTGGATAAATAGACCTAGCAAAATACAAAATAAAATAAGTAATGAAAAAGTATAACAAGGTATTTTTGGGTTATTTGGAATAATAGATCTTAAAACAATATGATAAAAGATAGACTGGGGGGCCGTAGATTTCACTAGTGGCTTCTCTCGAGAAAATAGCATACGGTGGGTAAACAAATTACTATTGGGCAATTGATAGAAGAGCAAATAATTATGATGATATCCAAGGCAATGATCATGTATATAAGCATCACGTCCAATATTAGTAGACCGACTCCTGCCTGCATCTACTACTATTACTCCACACATCGACTGCTATCCAGCATGCATCTAGTGTATTAAGTTCATGGAGAAATGGAGTAATGCAAAAAGAATGATGACATGATGTAGAAAAGATCTATTCATCTATGAATAGACCCCATCTTTTTATCCTTAATAGCAACGATACATGCGTGCCTCGCTATCCCTTCTGTCACTGGGTGAGGACACCGCAAGATCGAACCCATCACAAAGCACCTCTTCCCATTGCAAGAAAAATCAATCTAGTTGGCCAAACCAAACCAATGTTTTGTAGAACAAATACAAGGCTATATCAATCATGCATATAAGAGATTAAAGAAAACTCAAATAATATTCATTGATAGATCTGATCATAAACTCGCACTTCATTCGATCCCAACAAACACATCGCAAAAAGTTATTACATCAAATAGATCTCCAAGAATATCAAGGAGAACATTGTATTGAGAATCAAAAAGAGATAAGAAGCCATCTAGCTACTGCCTACGGACCCGTAGGTCTATGGTGAACTACTCACGCCTCATCGGAGGAGCACCAATGAGGATGATGAACCCCTCCGTGATCGTGTTCCCCTCTGGTAGAGTGCCGAAATAGGGCTCTAGATTAGATCTTATGGTTCTGGAACTTGCGGCGGCTGAAATTGTGTTTCGATCTCTCCCCTGGGGTTTTTGGAATATCAGAGTATTTATAGAGTAGAGAGGCGGTGGAGGAGACCTCCATGGGCCCCACCACCCGTAAGGGCGTGCAAGGGGCCTCTGACGCACCCAGGTGGGTGGTGGGCCCCATGGGCCTCCCCTCTGGTGCTTCCTTGGCTCCCAAGTTTTATTCTGGTCCAAAAAAACCTCCAGAAAGTTTCGTGGCATTTGGACTTCGTTTGGTACTAATATTCTGAGAAGTAAAAAACAAGCTGTCACAGCCCTACAGTTTGCTTATAACTAGTGGCATTGCATCCATGCATCATTTTCAATTTCTATTAATTTTGTAATGGGGATGCTTAAACCCTAGCACCAAATGGTTTCAACTAGGGTCAAAATAAAATCTTTTTCATTGAACTCAAAATGCCCTCTAAAAATGTTCAACATTTCTGGATTGAGGTGGAAGCATCTACGAAAAATGGTTTACATTTTTGCAGGACATATTTGGGCTTTGAATTAACTCGAACATATTTGAATTGGAGCTATTTAAATGCTATATATATTTTAGATGCTCCAAAAATGTTGGAAGTTGTTATGGGTCACTCGAATAATTCAGATAGCACCCCTAATTACTTCCAGGATTTTATAAAATGGTTTAGTATTTTTACTAAATCAAAACAGATTACAGAGAAATAGAAAAACAAAAAACAATTAAAGAGAGAGAGTGAACCACCTGGGCTAACTAACCTGGCACCACCAACTGCCCACTGGCGGCCCAAAGATCTTTGGCCCATGCCACCGCTTGCCTCCGCCAGCAGCCGGGAGGTGACGCCGGTGAGCGCGAGCTCGCCACGGCACCAGCAGCTTGCCGCTTCGCGTGCCCGGACCCTGGGAAGGCTCCACGTCGTCGCCCCGACCCCCTGGACCCCTCCATTAGCCCCCAACGCCTCTCCCTCACCCGTTCCCCGCCATGGCCGAAGCCTCCATGGACGCGCCGCCGTAACCCCGCGCACACAGCCACTGCCCCACCTCCCTGACACATCCCAGAGCTCCGCCTCGACCTTCTCCTCCTCCTCCTCACCGCGCCAAGTGAGCCGGGAAGCTCCGTTTCGTCTTCACCGTCGTCGTCTTCAACCTGCGGCCGCCGAGATCACCTCCGCCGCCCCGTTTTCTCCGGTCATCGCCCGAGCTCGCCGTCCACCCCACGACGATCACCGTGATCTTCTGCCCATTCTCCCCCTCTCCGTTTGTTCTGTCACGCACCGTACCGCACCACACCGAGCGCAACCGCCCGCGCCGCCGCCCGCGTCGTCGCTGGTCATGCTCCGATGACCATATGGTCCCGGGATTGTGTCCAACGCACTCCCCACAACGCGTAGGAGCCGTAGATGCTAGCGCCGCCCTGCCTAGGCCACTGCAGCAACGAGCCCGAGCTCACCCGAGCTCTGGCGACTGCCAAGGTCGTCGCCTACGTCTTTTCCGACCACCCCGAGCCCAAACAACACCACCACTCGACGCGGCAGCCCCCCAGCTTCACGTAGATGCTCCCCGCGCGCCAAATAGGGCCCTGCAGCGAAATCCCGACTTCCTCCGCCGCGGATTTGGTCGCCGACGGCTAAACGCCAGTGGCTGACGTGGCACCATTAGTTTAGGTGCTAATTATGTTTAGTTATTACCTGTGTCAATGACATGTGGGTCCCCGAGCATAATTAGGTTAGTCTAATTTTCTGTTAAGATTAGTACTAATCTGTGTGGACCCCATGTGTCAGCTTTGACTTTGACAAGTCAACGTTGACCGGTCCCACCTGTCATACACCCAAACCAGCCTGAGACACTGACGTATGGGTCCCACAGGTCAGGTTTGACCTGG
The DNA here is from genome assembly GCA_021605145.1 of Aegilops bicornis. Classification (NCBI taxonomy): domain Eukaryota; kingdom Viridiplantae; phylum Streptophyta; class Magnoliopsida; order Poales; family Poaceae; genus Aegilops; species Aegilops bicornis. The sequence goes on along the minus strand of CM038672.1, from coordinate 550,075,652 downwards.
ACGACCCAGTTGACCTGCAGACGTCACAACTATGTCATGCTGACGCAGTTAATTATTTTCTGGATTTATTCTTTTTTAGGAAATTCCAGAAAATAGTGCTAACTTCTAAAAATCATAGTAATTCAACCGTAGCTCGAAATCAAATAAGTTATATATGAAAACTGATCAGAAAAATTCAATCTATCCATCTGTACTGGTTTCATGCATGTTTAAACAAGTTAACCTGCTGTTTAATGCAGAACAAGATAAAGCACTAATAATGACAATGATGAGTTTGAACTTTGAATCTTCGGTTCAAAATAGCTCAAACCCATCTGGTTGTAGTTGCATTAGCCCAACACACTCATATTGCCATGTCATGAGAATGCATCATATTGTGCATTGCATTGATTGTGTTTCCTTCTCTGTTGCCGGTATTTGTCCCCTCTAAGTAGACGATGTTCTGACGTTGTGATCGTTGACACTGATGAAGACTCAATGCTATCTTCAGAAGTTCCAGGCAAGAAAAACCCCCTTGTTCATTCCGATACAATCCCACCCTCTCGTTCCTGCTCTCTTTTACTGCATTAGGACAACAACGAATCATCTGTTAGTTGCTGCAGTAGTTGAACTCCTTATCCTCTGCATGACCTGCCATTGCCACAGTAAATAGATGAAACCCACTAGCATGAGTAGGAGTTGTTGAGCCCTGATGTGCCTACTCATTCATGCTTGTTTGTCGTGCCTGCTATTGCTTAGAGTTGTGTCAGGTATGATTCATGGGGGATGAATCGGAGGTGTGTGAACATGTCCTACTGTTGAGAGCTAAGTGTGTGAACACGATTTGGTAAAGGTAGCAGTGAGAGGCCATGTAGGAGTACATGGTGGGTTGTCTCATTGCAGCCGCCCTCGTGAATCGAAGTTATGTGCTTGTGATCCATGAAACAGTTACTACCACACATTGGGATCCTTAATTGACCCTCTCGACTTATTAACCACTCTTGTCCTCTGTCCGGAGTTGCAAAGTAGTTTCGGTGTTTGTAGCATCTTTGGGGGCGCATTGATCTAGCCTTAAAGGGGTGGGCTGTGTTGTTGCGGTAGGCACGTGTACGGTGTACCGATTCGCTTTGTTTGGTGTCTCGAGAACCCTGCACACATCGTTTGGGGCCGTTAGTGGATACCTCGGCCGGACTCCCTGCGGATGGAACCCGAATAGGAGATAAACCTGGACTAGGGACTCGTGTGTTTAGTCAGGTCGTGGCCGACTCCCTCGCCAGGCTTCCGCTTGAAGGTTGCCGAGATACACGACGTGTACATGGTGGTAAGTGGCGAGAGCGTGTGTGAAGAAGTACACCCCTGCAGGGTTATAATTGATCTATTCAAATAGCCGCGTCCACGGTAACGGACTTCTGGGTTGCCTATAACAGTTCATAGACAAGTGAAAGTGGATACTCTAAAACGTGCGAGATAAGCGTGAGTGCTATGGATGGCGTTCTCGTAGGGAGACGGGAGCGGATCCATAGTGGTGCATTGATATGGTGAATATGTGGACTCGTGTGCGCCACCTCAAAAGAATTACTTGCAGTCGTAGTTTAGGATAATCACCGAGTCAAAGCTGGCTTGCTGCAGTTAAACTCCATCACCCCTTTATTGATACTGATGCATATGTAGATAGTTCTGATGTAAGTCTTGCTGGGTACATTTGTACTCATGTTTGCCTATTTTATGTTTTTGCAGAGAGACTTCCGTCTCACTAGTAGTTCCGCGTGGACTTCGACGTTTAGCTTGTTACGTCAGCTACGATCTCGTGCCCTCGGCATGATCTGGTAGATAGTCAGGCTGCTCAGCCTTTTTCATTTATAGATGTATGTACTCAGACATGTTAGCTTCCGCTTGTGCTTTGACTTGTATGCTCTGAATGTTGGGTCATGAGACCCATGTTTGTAATATCTCGCTCCTGGAGCCTAATGAATAAATACTTGAGTCGTAGAGTTATGTTGTGATGTCATGTTGTATTTACACATATCGAGCATATTGTGTGTATGTTTGAAATGCTTGGTATGTGTGGGATCCGACAATCTAGTTGTTTATCATTGGCAGCCTCTCTCATGGGGAAATGTAGTCTAGTGCTTCCTTGAGCCATAGTAGTCCGCTTCTGACCCGATTCACCGGAGTCCTCGCTAGTCCAAAGACTATCGCTCGTGACGCTTGACTAGCCGGCATGTGTTTCACTTTGTTCCTGTGGTTCCGTCCCTTCGGGAAATGTCACGCGGTGACATCCGGAGTCCTGCCTAGCTGCTACAGCCGGGTTCCCGAGTCCCGTTAGTGCTACATCCGGATTCACACGCTGTGGCCGACACGCTCGAAGTTGATTCATGTATGCCTGTCCCCATGGGTTAGTGCCGCTTTGGGTTCACGACTAACCATGTCGGCCCGGGTTCTCTGTCATATGGATGCTAGCGACACTATCATATACGTGAGCCAAAAGGCGCAAACGGTCCCGGGCCATGGTAAGGCGACACCCGTAGGAATACCATGCGTGAGGACGCAAAGTGATATGAGGTGTTACCGGCTAGATCGATGTGACTTGGAATCGGGGTCCTGACAGCTTTGGTATCAGAGCTCGTTGCAGAGGATTACCAAGCCAAACTGGTCGAAGTTGTGTCTAGAAATGCTTTAGTTATGTAAGGGAATTGATTGGGGAAGGAACGTAAGGCTCTTTTTACTCCTTATACCTCATGGCCTTCCGATCCGAGTCATCCTCTTCTCTTCTACGGGATTAAGAACTAGGCCTTCTCATCTATCTATCAGGATGACGTGTTACTAATCCATAGACTTATAGAATTGATAGTTTCAAATCTCAGTTCAGTTTTACTACTTCCGTATGTTCATAGTTGGTCTCAGAACCTTGATATTGTGATGTTGAGTGGTCATGCCACTATTTTGCAGGATGTCTCAAATCATTTTGAGCATTTACAGCCGTTATGCTGTCCGGGTCATCCCAGATTTCTAAATAGTATGATGCGTTTGCAAATCCCTTCTCTCCATTTCTAATGTTCATTTGGGCCAGGTTAATCACACAAATTAGTGTGTTGAGGTACTCCGCTGCCTCGGCATATATGTTGGAGCTATTATTATGAACCTAGGTGTTTTAGGGAGTCACCTAGTAATCTAGCCATGTTTTGTGTTCCCGGTGTGATGATTCTGGCCATCATTCTCAAAAGCATCATTCTCAAAAGCATCATTATTATGAACCTAGGTGTTTTAGGGAGTCACCTAGTAATCTAGCCATGTTTTGTGTTCCGGTGTGATGATTCTGGCCATCATTCTCAAAAGCATCCCGTGATGCCACTTAGTATGTAGGTATTCTATTCCTGGGTTCTTGAACCCGAGATTCACCCTACTTACTTCATGTTGATAGTAATTGCTAGCTCCCTTATGTTATTAGTAACCTTTGCATTAGCCCTCGAGGTCCGTGGTATTTCTTTCTTCCAAATACTATGAACCGCTTATGGCAGAAGTTTGTTGGATCAAAAGATCACAACAGGAGTGCTCTCGATGAGTTCTCCATTTTATATTGTGACTCAGCCAGCTCAACCTTTCCGCATGGGTTATCCGGAAGAAATGTTGAGCTTCGCTCGGCATACTAATCTATGCATCCACAACTCAGAAAATTATATGTTCCTTTGAGTTGTTCTCTTTAGTTGTATTCTGACCCTCGTCTATCAATTGATAGTCAGGAGTAATTGTGCATCCGTGTTATCGATGCTTATTATTCTTGTGGTCCGTTAAGCCATTCTATTTCAGAATGACTAGGAGAAACAAACTCCAGTACCTCATCCATATCCAGGATTGGGTTAAAGTAGTTGTATTCCGCAGGTCAAAATGCCAATCCACCTTTTGATTCTGTTCCACCCCGAAGTACTGCCCTCTTTATGTCAGGATTGTCATGAGAATTGCACCATTTCTCATGAATTCTTGATGTAGTGATACTTCTCGCTATCATTATTCATTCCTCGGTCCCGTGTTGTTGTAACCGGAATGCCAACAGGTGTACTGTGATGTGAGAAATCAATACTTCGAGCAACTCGTTGCTTGGTAATAAATGGACAATATTCTCATGCTTAGCATGTTGGTTATTGAATCATCATCCTAAGATTGATCGTGCTACCTAGTCCTTATTTTTGGTGCACCCTTTGATCAATGAGTTAAGATTGTGTCAATCCCTCACTCTTTTGATCATATCATCTTGCCCTGAAAAGCAAGGTTGTTCTCGAGCTTAGTAACATACCGGTGGTTTGTGATTTTCCGAATATCTTCTCGGAAGTATTGCAGGTTGTCCCCTCGACCGATATGTTGAGCTCGTGATCAAGTTGGTTTCTTGTGAACCACCCTTTCTCCAAGAATCTGTGTTGGATACCCACAGGCTAGTTGGTTGAGCTAAACAACAACTTGGAGAGTTGGAAGATAAAAGCTTGTCCGACTTAGTTCATCACTAAGGGATATCCTTGAGTGTGCATGTGTGCCTTGTCAAAACTTGACTTGAGTATGGGCTATCGTCAAGTCAAATCAGAACCAACAATGTTCGCAATGTTGTCTTACTCGTGGGTGATCCCTCGAGCATATACCATTACATCTTTTGGTCTGACCAATGCTATCACCATGTTCACATGATGGTGGAAGTCCAGTGATATGGAAATTCCGATGAGTTGTTGTTGAGCCCATCAGGAGCATTTTGTCTCCCCCATGATTCATGTTGAACATCAACCTAGTGTTGAAAACTTTGTAAGCAATGCCTTCGTGTTCCATTCATGAAGCCTATGCTTGGATGGAAGAAGTGACTTCCTCGAATTCATGTGCTTTAGTTGTAAGTTGCCGCCATGAATTTGAGAAAGGTCCGTTTTTGTTTCCTCTGGAATCATCCCAAGTCAGTCATGCCTGTGCAAAGTATTCTATGGTTTGATAGACTGATCATGTTCATTCCATATGCAATTCCTAGCACCCCAAGCCACTGATTGTATTGTTCAAAGAAAAGAAGTTCATGCGCTAATCCTGAAGGGCCCGGACGGATATGCACAAGACTTCGTTATCTCAATGATGGTTCCCGACCAGAACTCGATAGTGTTTTATTATAAGACTACTGTGTGGTCATTATTGTCTTGTACAACATGCTCACATGTATGTAGCAGAACCAGCTCATGTTTTGGAGCTTGCTATCGTAGTTCATATCCCGAGAATCTCGCAACGTCATCTCATCGATTTGTACTGAATCAAAACAGATTACAGAGAAATAGAAAAACAAAAAAACAATTAAAGAGAGAGAGTGAACCACCTGGGCCAACTAACCTGGCACCACCAACTGCCCACTGGCGGCTCAAAGATCTTGGACCGTGACCAATTGCTTGCCCCCGCCAGCAGCCAGTGGAGGTTACGCCGGCGAGCGCGAGCTCGCCACGGCACCAGCAGCTTGCCGCTTCGCGCGCCTGGACCCTGGGCAGGCTCCACGTCGTCGCCCCGACCCCCTGGACCCCTCCATTCGCCCCCAACGCCTCTCCCTCGCCCGTTCCCCGCCATGGCCGAAGCCTCCATGGACGCGCCGCCGTAACCCCGCGCCCACAGCCACTGCCCCACCTCCCCGACGCATCCCAGAGCTCCGCCTCGACCTTCTCCTCCTCCTCACCGCGCCAAGTGAGCCGGGAAGCTCCGTTTCGTCTTCACCGTCGTCGTCTTCAACCTGCGGCCGCCGAGATCGCCTCCACCGCCCCGTTTGCTCCGGTCATCGCCCGAGCTCGCCGTCCACCCCACGATGATCACCGTGAGCTTCTGCCCATCCTCCCCCTCTCCGTTTGTTCTGCCGCGCACCGTAGCGCACCACACCGAGCTCAACCGCACGAGCCGCCGCCCGCGTCGTCGCCGGTCATGCTCCGGTGACCATATGGTCCCGGGCTTGTGTCCAACGCACTCCCCGCAACGCGTAGGAGCCATAGATGCTAGCGCCGCCACGCCTAGGCCACTGCAGCAATGAGCCCGAGCTCACCCGAGCTCCGGCGACCGCCAAGGTCATTGCCGGCGTCTTTTCCGACCACCCCGAGCCCAAACACCACCACCACTCGACGCGGCAGCCCCCCAGCTTCACGTAGATGGTCCCCGCGTGCCAAATAGGGCCCTGGAGCAAAATCTCGACTTCCTCCGCCGCGGATTTGGTCGCCGGCGGCTAAACGCCGGTGGCTGACATGGCACCATTAGTTTAGGTGCAAATTATGTTTAGTTATTACCTGTGTCAATGACATGTGGGTCCCCGAGCATAATTAGGTTAGTCTAATTTTCTGTTAAGATTAGTACTAATCTGTGTGGATCCCACGTGTCAGCTTTGACTTTGACAAGTCAACTATGACCGGTCCCACCTGTCATACACCCAAACCAGCCTGAGACACTGACGTATGGGTCCCACAGGTCAGGTTGACCTGGCCGACCCAGTTGACCTGCTGGCGTCACACCTGTCATGCTGACGCAGTTAATTATTTTCTGGGTTTATTCTTTTTCAGGAAATTCCAGAAAATAGTGCTAACTTCTAAAAATCATAGTAATTCAACCGTAGCTCCAAATCAAATAAGTTATATGTGAAAAATGTTCAGAAAAATTCAATCTATCCATCTGTACTGGTTTCATGCATGTTTAAACAAGTTAACCTGCTGTTTAGTGCAGAACAAGATAAAGCACTAATAATGACCATGATAAGTTTGAACTTTGAATCTTTGGTTCAAAATAGCTCAAACCCATCTGGTTGTAGTTGCATTAGCCCAACACACTCATATTGCCATGTCATGAGCATGCATCATATTGTGCATTGCATTGATTGTGTTTCCATCTCTGTTGCTGGTATTTGTCCCCTCACGGTAGACGATGTTCCAACGTTGTGATCGTTGACACTGATGAAGACTCAATGCTATCTTCAGAAGTGCCAGGCAAGCAAACCCCCCCTTGTTCATTCTGATACAATCCCACTCTCTCGCTCCTGCTCTCTTTTACTACATTAGGACAACAACGAATCATACATTACTTCTTTGTGGTAGTTGAACCCCTTATCCTCTCCATGACCTGTCATTGCCACAGTGAATAGATGAAACCCACTAGCATGAGTAGGAGTTGTTTGAGCCCTGATGTGCCTACTCATTCATGCTTGTTTGTCATTCCTGCTATTGCTTAGAGTTGTGTCAGGTCTGATTCATCGGGGATGAATCGGAGGTGTGTGAACATGTCCTACTATTGAGAGCTAAGTGTGTGAACACGATTTGGTAAAGGTAGCGGTGAGAGGCCATGTAGGAGTACATGGTGGGTTGTCTCATTGCAGCCGTCCTCAGGAACTGAGTTCTGTGTTTGTGATCCATGAAACAGTTACTACCACACATTGGTATCCTTAATTGACCCTCTCGACTTATTAACAACTCTTGTCCTCTGTCCGGGAGTTGCAAAGTAGTTTCTGGTGTTTGTAGAATGTTGGGGGCCGCACGCAGCGCTGACCTTAGGGGTGGGTTGTGTTGCGGTAGGCACGTGGCATGGTGTACCGATTCGCCCGTTTGATGTCTCGGGAACCCTGCACACATCGTTCGGGGCCGTTAGTGGAAACCTTGGCCGGACTCCCTGCGGATGGAACCCGAATAGGCGATAAACCTGGACTAGGGACTCGTGTGTTTAGTCAGGTCGTGGCCGACTCCCTCGCCAGGCTTCCGCTTGAAGGTTGCTGAGATACACGACGTGTACATGGTGGTAAGTGGCGAGAGCGTGTGTGAAGAAGTACACCCTTGCAGGGTTATAAATGATCTATTCGAATAGCCGCGTCCACGGTAACAGACTTCTGATTTGCCTATAGCAGTTCATAGACAAGTGAAAGTGGATACTCTAAAACGCGCAAGATAAGCGTGAGTGCTATGGATGGCGTTCTCGTAGGGAGACGGGAGCGGATCCATAGTGGTGTATTGATATGGTGAATATGTGGACTCATGTGCGCCACCTCAAAAGAGTTACTTGCAGTCATAGTTTAGGATAGCCACCGAGTCAAAGCTGGCTTGCTGCAGTTAAATTCCACCACCCCTTTATTGATACCGATGCATATGTAGATAGTTCTGATGTAAGTCTTGCTGGGTACATTTGTACTCACGTTTGCCTATTTTATGTTTTTGCAGAGAGACTTCCGTCTCACTAGTAGTTCCGCGTGGACTCCGACGTTTAGCTTGTTACCTCAGCTACAATCTCGTGCCCTCGGCAGGATCTGGTAGATAGTCAGGCTGCTCAGCCTTTTTCATTTGTAGATGTCTGTACTCAGACATGTTAGCTTCCGCTTGTGCTTTGACTTGTATGCTCTGAATGTTGGGTCATGAGACCCATGTTTGTAATATCTCGCTCCTCGGAGCCTAATTAATAAATACTTGAGTCGTAGAGTTATGTTGTGATGCCATGTTGTATTTACACATATCGAGCATATTGTGTGTATGTTTGAAATGCTTGGTATGTGTGGGATCCGACAATCTAGTTGTTTATCCTTGGCAGCCTCTCCTATGGGGAAATGTAGTCTAGTGCTTCCTTGAGCCATAGTAGTCCGGCTGCCCGGTTCACTGAGTCCCGCTTGCTCAAAGACTACCGCTCAGTGGCGCTTGATCGGCCGGGCATGTGTTTCACTTTGTTCCTGTGTCTGTCCCTTCGGGGAAATGTCACATGGTGACATCTGAAGTCCTGCCTAACCTGCTACAGCCCGGGTTCCCGGAGTCCTGTTAGCCCAGTGCTACAGCCCGGATTCACACGCTGCTGACCGACACGCTCGAAGTTGATTCATGTATGCCTGTCCCCATGGGTTAGTGCCGCTTTAGGTTCACGACTAACCATGTCGGCCCGGGTTCTCTGTCATATGGATGCTAGCGACACTATCATATACGTGAGCCAAAAGGCGCAAACGGTCCTGGGCCATGGTAAGGCGACACCCGTGGGAATACCGTTCGTGAGGCCGCAAAGTGATATGAGGTGTTACCGGCTAGATCGATGTGACTTGGAATCGGGGTCCTGACTCAAGCATAAAACAACAACTGGCACTGTGCACTATGTCAATAGGTTAGTCCAAAAAAATGGTATAAAGTTGCTATAAAATGAAGGTAAAACATCCAAGAATGATAATATAACAACATGGAACAATAAAAAATTATAGATATGTTGGAGACGTATCAACATCCCAAAGCTTAATTCCTGCTCGTCCTCGAGTAGATAAATGATAAAAATAGAATTTTTGATGTGGAATGATGCCTAACATGTTCATCACATATTCTTATCTTTTGTAGCATGGACATTTGGACATTTAGATGGTTCAAAGGAATAGTCTATAATTTACATGAAGACTTTGATACTCAACCTAATCAATAAGCAACCATGTCTTTCAAAATATCAATACTAAAGGAAGCTATCCCTAGCCCATCATGCTCAATCATTGATCCATTCACGAAACAAACTCGAATATTAGCTACATCTGATGCACAAGTATGATCATAGTGCTCCCTAGTTGGTGTTTTATAAGAGAAGATGGAGACTCAAATAAAAAATTGCATAAAGTAAATAGATAGGCCCTTCGCAGAGTGAAGCGGATATTTTTAGAGGTGCCAGAGCTCAATGCTTAAATCTAGAGATAAAAGATTTTGAGAGGCATGCTTTTCTCGTCAACGAAAACGACCGAGTAAATCCCAATACTTTCCATGATAGATACATCGTAGGCGGTTCCTAACACATAAAATAAAGTTTATTCTTTTTTCCACCATTCTTTTACAATCCATGGCTAGCCATATCCACGGGTGCCTTCCATAACAACACTTTCCAAGGAATTTATTATTTTACAACATAATGTACATTTCTTTTTCATTTCGGGACTGGGCTTCCCTATTACCGCCATACTCTCGTGCAATGACAAGTTAATAAACACTCATCTTGAGAATAACACATCTAGCATGGAAAAATATTGGCCACCCCCTGCCGCTTTATGAGCGGTATGTGCACACAAAAAGGAAATTCATTTTGAAAATTAGAGATGGCACATGCAAATTTACTTGGAACAGCATGTAAATACCGCATATAGGTAGGTATGGTGGACTCATATGGCATAACTGGTTTAAGGATTTTGGATGCACAAGTAGTATTCCCACTTAGTACAAATGGAGACTAGCAAATAGATTGAGAAGCAACCAACCAAGAAATGAAAATTTTCATAAACAAGCATTAAGCATAACTAACACCTAATAATGCACCACAAGTAGGATGTAGTTTCATTGCATAACTATTGACTTTCGTGCTTGCATAGGGAATCACAAACCTTAACACCAATATTCTTACTAAAGCATAATTACTCACCAACATAACTCATATATTACTATCATCATATCTTAAAACTACTACAAAGAATCAAGTTTATTTTGTCGAATGATCTTCATGAAAGTTTTTATTATATCCCTCTTGAATATCTATCACTTTGGGACGAATTTCATATATTGCAATTGCTTTTGATAAGCTCAAACAAATTTAAGTGAAAAATATGAGCATAAATTTTTTTCCTCTCAAAATAATATAAGTGAAGCATGAGATAATTTCTTCAAAAAATTTCTAACTCTAAAATTATCTAAGCGGAGCATGCGAGTATTTCTTAAAAAAATTAAAGAACCACCGTGCTAAAAAAGCACTAGAGCAATTCCCTAGCTCAAAAAATTTAAGTGAAGCACATAGAGCAATTCTAACAAATCATAGTATAAGTATGGCTCTCTCAAATAGGTGTGTCCAGCAAGGATGATTACGACAAACTAAAAATAAAAACAAGCAAAAAGTCATATAATACAAGACGCACCAAGCAAAATCATGATATGCGACGAATAAAAATATAGCTCCAAGTAAAATTACCAATGGTTGTTAGAAGAAAGAGGGGATGCCTTCCGGGGCATCCCCAAGCTTAGTTGCTTGGTTCTCCTTGAATATTAACTTGGGGTGCCATGGGCATCCCCAAGCTTAGGCTCTTTTTACTACTTATTCCTTCATTCATCGTCATCTCACCCAAAACTTGAAAACTTCAATCACACAAAATTTACAAAACCTTCATGACATCCGTTAGTATAATAAAGCAAATCACCACTTTAAGTACTGTTGCAGACCCAATCATATTTTATTATTACATTCTACCTACTATGTTCTAACTTTACCATGGCTTATACCCCCCGATACAATCCATAGATTCATCAAAATAAGCACACAATGCAACGAAAACAGAATCTTTCAAAAACAAAACAGACTGTAGTAATTCGGACTTTGACCATACTCCTATAACTCCAAAAATTCTGAAAAATTAGGAAGCTTAGGCAATTTTTATATCAATCTTGTGTAAAACATTCAGAATTTTATCACGCTTCTGTGATTTTTAAAATTCTGCTACTGAGTGCAAAAGTTTCTGTTTTTCAACAAGATCAAATCAACTATCACCCAACATGATTCCAAAGGCTTTACTTGGCACAAACACTAATCTATACCTATTAATGAAACAAAGTGCGTTTCGCCAATTTTTTCATCCGAGCGTCGCCGAAAAGAATTTCTTTTCCATCCGAGGTGGTACTAAATTCTTATGCGTTTGTGTGCTAGAAAAAGAATTTTCGTACGTGGGCCACGCGCTGTGGCCTAGCGAAGCCAGCCCACTTATTTTTCAGTCCATGCAGCTACGAAAATACTAATTTCCGCATAGGGTGAAAAATAGTCGGAGTTTGGCACAGGACAACCAATAATGGGCTGGCCCATTTTTCTTTGTTTCTGTGTTTTACTTCTATTTTTATTCTCCATTCACTATCTCTTTTTCCCTTCCATGTTCATTTTTCTTTTAGAATTTATATTGTAAAATAAAAATTCTCAAAAAAGTTCAGATTAAAAAAACGAATTTGGGAAAATGTTTAGAATTCCAAGAATTTATTGCTATTTTGAAAAAAAATCGGACCTTGCAATTTTTTTTTGCATTTTTTTGAAAAAAATTGTTATTGAAAATTGTTCAAGATTTCTAAAAAGAGAATGGCTTCTCAAAAAATGCTTTAAATACGAAAATATTCTTATTTTTGTGAAAATTCTATATCTATATCTATACCTACTCAAAAAGTAAGGTGTGTTTCACCAATTTTTTCATTCGTTCACCGCCCAAAAGATTTTTTTCTATCTGACGTGGTACGAAATTCTTATGCATTTGTCTGCTAGAAAAAGAATTTTCGAATGTGGGACGCGTGCTGTGGCCTAGCGAAGCCAGCCCACTTATTTTTCTGCCCATGCAACTAGTAAAACACTATTTTTTGCACACGGCGCCAGATAGTCAAAGTTTCGCACAAGACAACCAATAATGGACGGGCCCACTTTTCTTTGTTTCTGTGTTTTACTTCTATTTTTATTCTCCTTTCACTATCTCTTTTTTCCCTTCCAAGTTTATTTTCTTTTAGAATTTATTTCATGAATTAAAATTCTCAAAAAACTTCAGAATTAAAAAAACAAATTTTGGAAAATGTTTAGAATTCCAAAATTTTGTTGCTATTTTGTTAAATATTCGTAACTTGCAAAAAAATTCCCATTTTTCTAAAAAAATATTGGTTTTGAAAATTGTTCGACATTTCTAAAAAGAAAATGCATTTGCAAAAATGCTTCAAATTCAAAAAATATTCTTGTTTTAGTGGAATTTTCATATATAAAAGATACACATTTCCTAAAAATCTTATGAATTTTCAACACACGTTCCCGTTTTAAAAAAATGTTCATAAATTCATATAATGTTCATACTTTTATATAAAAAGATGGTGTTTGCAAAAAATGTTTGTGAATTTTAAAAGATATTCCTTTTCATATTTTGTTCGCATTTTTCTAAAAGTGTACATAATTTTCAACAAATTGTTCAGGATTAAAAATTTGTTTCATGTTTCCTAGAATATTCAAAAACTTCATACATTAAAATCCCCTCGATTGAAATGATTGAAAGGAAAAGTAGATTGAATAACTCATGGGCCTTCTTTGGCGTACGATGACGTAACAAAACTCTTAAATGCCCTCGATCAATGAATGAAAAAATAACGAATTTATTCCTTCACACGCGGTGAAACCGAGAAGCTAAATTTTCCTTTTTCGTGTGCACACAGGGTTTTCATTGCACATATAATTCTCACTGACTTTAAATAAATACAATTTTATCTCCCGTTGCAATGCACAGGCATATGTGCTAGTTAAAACATAAAAAATACAATCATAACGATGGTATAATTATGCAAACACTCAAGAACGGAAAGAAAAGGAAAAATAAATTTTATTCATTGGGTTGCCTCCTAATAAACGCTATCATTTTATGCCCCTAGCTAGGCAAAATGCATATATTCAAGTATTGTCATCTTTCTTCTTATTTTCCAAAGATGTGTTTTTGTTAGGAGGTTTTACAAATATAACTTGAAACACATTGCCCATAGAAATTTTAGTATTATCAATTTGTCCATCTTTATATCCCCTTTGATTTCCGGCTACAATCCAAGAATATTGTTGATTAACATCATTAAAAACTTGTTGGATCACATCCAAAACGGGGATCTCCTTTTTAAGGTTCTCAAAGAAAATGATTATTTCCAAGAAAATGTCTTAACACATAGTCACTATTTTAAAGGATCTCATCTATTACCGGTTTTTCACAGTTCATACAATAAAAATAAAAAAATTCCCTAGCTTCCCGTACTATGTGATCAAATTCATTCATAAGAACAAGGGTGGCTAAATTTTTTACTTTTGGACCCTTTATAATGGGTAGATCATAAAACAATCTTTGCAAGGTAGGATGAGTACGGATAAATCTATTTTCAAGTTTCAAAACTAGCGTTGAATTAGCTTCCGTATAAGTTTTAGTTCTTTTAAGTATAGGAGCATCATCACAAGTAAAAGTTCCAATACAATTGAAGAATTCTTGGATAGTTTCTTTTCCTATAACGTTCCCTTGCCCCAAAACAAAAGCTTTAGCATCCAGATTGCCAGATCGTCCAATTTTAGGAGTTCGCCATCATCTGTTTCTGCCATACCAAAGTCACTCACGATGATAGGTTCAAGAAAACAAAAGATCGAACGAGAAAGAAGGCAAATAAAAGGACAAATTTTTGTGAAGTGGGGGAGATGAAAACGAGAGGCAAATAGCAAATAATCTATATTGCGAGGAGATGCGATTTGTGATTAGGAACCTGATAGATGTTGATGATGTCTCCCCGGCAATGGAGCCAGAAATCCTTTTGACATGGCTTGAATCTACGTCTGTATTTGCCCAAAGAGGAAGGGATGATGCAGCATAGCTGCGGCAAGTATTTACCTCAGTTATGAAACCAAGGTTATCAATCCAGTATGAGAACCAAACAACCCTATGTAAACGGTACCTGCACACAATGAACAAATACTTGCAACCCGACGTGAAAGAGGGGCTGTCAATCCCTTTACGGTAAAAAGATAGAGTAAATTGTATGAGATTGGATAAATAGATCTAGTAAAACAAAATATAAAATAACTAAAGAAAAAGTATAACACGATATTTTTTGGTTTTTTGGAATAATAGATCCTAAAAAAATATGACAAAAGATAGACCCGGGGGCATAGATTTCACTAGTGGCTTCTCTCGAGAAAATTGCATACTGTGGGTAAACAAATTACTCTCGGGCAATTGATAGAAGAGAAAATAATTATGAAGATATCCAAGGCAATGATCATGTATATAAGCATCATGTCTAAGATTAGTACACTGACTCCTGCCTACATCTACTACTATTACTCCACACTTCGACCGCTATCCAGCATGCACCTAGTGTATTAAGTTCATGGAGAAACAGAGTAACACGATAAGAACGATGACATATGTAGACAAGATCTATTCATGTAGGAGTAGACCCCATCTTAGTATCCTTAATAGCAACGATACAAGCGTTCCTTGCTACCCCTTCTGTCACTGGGTGAGGACACCGCAAGATAGAACCCATCACAAAGCACCTCTTCCCATTGGAAGAAAAACAGTCTAGCTGGCTAAACCAAACAAAAGTTCTAGAGAAGAAATACGAGGCTATAAAAATCATGCATATAAGAGATGAAAGAAAACTCAAATAATTCATAGATAGATCTGATCATAAACTTGCACTTCATCGGATCCCAACAAACACACAACAAAAAGTCATTACATCAAATACATCTCCAACAACATCGAGGAGAACATTGTATTGAGAATCAAAAAGAGAGAAGAAGCCATCTAGCTACTTCCTACGGACCTGTAGGTCTATGGTGAACTACTCACACATCATCAGACGAGCACCGATGAGGATGATGAACCCCTCCGTGATCGTGTTCCCCTCCGGCAGAGTGCCGGAATAGGGCTCTAGATTGGATCTCGTGGTTCTGGAACTTGCGGCGGCTGGAATTGTGTTTCGATCGCTCCCCTATGGTTTCTGGAATATCTGAATATTTATAGAGTTGAGAGGAGGCGGAGGAGACCTCCATGGGCCCACCACCCATCGGGGCACGTTAGGGGCCTCTAGCGCGCCTAGGTGGGTGGTGGGCCCCATGGGCCTCCCCTTTGGTGCTTCCTTGGCTCCCAAGTTTTCTTTTGGTCCAAAAAATCTCTAAAAAGTTTTGTGGCATTTGGACTTTGTTTGGTACTGATATTCTGCGAAGCGAATAACAAGCAAAAAACTACAACTGGCACTAGGCGCTATGTCAATAGGCTAGTCCCAACAAATGATATAAAGTTGCTATAAAATGAGGGTAAATCATCCAAGAATGATAATATAACAGCATGGAATAATAAAAAATTATAGATGCGTTGGAGACATATCAAACTGCAGGGTGCTACTTATTTAGCTTGCATTGGTTTTTCCCTTGAAGAGGAAAAGGTGATGTGGCAAAGTAGAGATAAGTATTTCCCTCAGTTTGAGAACCAAGGTATCAATCCAGTAAAGGAGCACACAAGTCACCAATGGTTGCACCTATACAAACAAACAAATACTTGCACCCAACGCGATAAAGGGGTTGTCAATCCCTTCACGGTTATTTGCAAGGTTGAGATCTGATAGAGATAGGTATAAAAGATAAATAAAAGTGCAAAATAAAGTAATGGTAAATAAATTGCAGCAAGGTATTTTTGGGTTCTTTGTTTTGTAGATCTGAAAATAATATGATAAAAATAGACCCGAGGGCCATAGTTTTAACTAGAGGCTTCTCTCTTGAAAGAACACATGCACTGGGTAAACAAATTACTGTTGAGCAACTGATTGAAAAGCACAAATTTATGACGATATCTGAGGCAATGATCATGAATATAGGCATCACGGCTGTGACAAGTAGACCGACTCCTACCTGCATCTACTGCTGTTACTCCACACATCGACTGCTATCAAGCATGCATCTAGTGTATTAAGTTAACAAGAACGGAGTAACGCCTTAAACAAGATGACGTGATGTAGAGGGATAGTTCCAATCAATATGAAATAAAAACCATCTTTTTATCCTTAATGACAACAATACAAATACGTGCCTTGCTACCCCTTACGTAACTAGGTGAGGACACCGCAAGATTGAACCCAAAACAAAGCACCTTTGAAAGAAAAATCAATCTACTTGGCCAAACCAAATCAATAGATCAGAGAGAAATACAAAGCTATCTTAATCATGCATAAAAGAGTTTAGAGAAGACTCAAATAATATTCATAGATAATCTGATCATAAATCCACAATTCGTCGGAACTCAAAAAATGCACCGAAAGAATATTACATCAAATAGATCTCCAAGAACATTGAGGAGAACATTGTATTGAAGATCAATGAGAGAGAGAAGAAGCCATCTATCTACTACCTATGGACCGGTAGGCCTGTGGTAAACTACTCACACATCATCGGAATGGCGGCAAGTTTGATGTAGAGGCCCTCCGTGATCGAATGCCCCTCCGGCAGAGTACCGGAATAGGTCTCCAGATGGGATCTCACGAGGACAGAAACTTGCAGTGGCAGAAACGTTTTTGTATGCCCTCTAGTATACGGGGAATATTTGGGCATTTATAGAGCTGAGATTAGGGATAGAGGAGCCACGGGGAGCCCACAAGCTCGTAGGGCACCCCCTAGGGCGCGCCTCGTGAGCTTGTGGCTCACCCGTGGTCCTTCTGGCCTCCTCCCGAAGCTTCCTAGTTGCCTTTTGGCCCAAGAAAAATCATCAAAAAGTTTCATTCCGTTTGGACTCCGTTTATTATTGATTATCTGTAGAAGACAAAAATATGGAAAAAACAGCAACTGGCACTTGGCACTGGGTTAATAGGTTAGTCCCATAAAATGATATAAAATAGCATAATGATGCATATAAAACATCCAAGATGGATAATATAAGGGTTTTTTTACATCTCTGCCCCTGGTTCCATAACTCTACTCATTCATCCCCATGCTCTTAACGTTTTCTCAGTTTTCCCCACTCCCTTGCCCGAAACCCTCAGAAGAGGTCACAACGGACGTCGCCGTCGGGTCAATGCTTTGACCATTAACTCCGACGAGTGGGGCCGCGTTGGGCGGTGTAGCTGTTCGACTGTTGGGCTGTGGTTTCGTTGGCCCGTCCCTTGCATTAAACGCCTGCGTGCGCCGCCATGACAGAAGCCTGCTATGCATGCCCAACAAGCCTGCCTGCATGCGTAGATGCGCACCGCCACGATGCATTGACCGAGCCTGCATGCGCCGACCGAGTCTGCATGCGCTGATGCGTGCCGCCATGATGCACTGACCGAGCCGCTTACATGCACGCCAGCCGCCACGGATGCAGCGACTGTCACTTCCGCTAGTTCCTCTCTTCTCGCACGCTTGTCTCCTCGATTTAGAGCATCATTTTTTACGATCAGTTGCAGCCTTTTCGATCCACTCGCATCTGCACCCATTTTGCTACGACAAATAAATTGAACAAGTATTTTGTGGCTGTATGCACTAGCTAGGTGGCTACATATTTGTGACTTGTGTAAAAAAAGAAGGGTTCGTTGTGGCTGCATGCACTAGGTGGTTACTAACAAAGCGAGCTCTCTAAGAAAACAATAAACAAACATGTAGATACGGCGAACAAGCCCATAGCACGATCACATAGTTGAAACTAGGAAGAACTTCATAATATAATACTCCCTCCGTTTTTAAATATAGGGTGTATAGTTTTTGGCACGAAAATTAAAGAAGGCATGTGGAGGAAAAATTTCACAAGTTTTGAGAGAGATTACACCTAACTAATTGACATGAGAAAATAAAGGAGCTTGCCCTATATAAGGAAATGTAATCAAATTTCTTAAAAAAATATCCAAACGAGTGATGCAACGCAATACACCTTATATTTCGGACTTTTTCTCAAAAATCTATACACCTTATATCAAGGAACGGAGGGAGTAGATAGAAAACTTAATGATAGAACTTGATAAAAGGGCCAACAAGCCCATAACATCTTCAACATAGTTCAATTACAACTTAACATAACATAGACTCAAAAAAATAGATAGAGGGTGTCACAGCCCTAGCTTAGCCTTTGCTTGTCCTTGCATGATCATCATGCCATCATGTCTAAATTTTATTTAAATATGAAATGGGGATTCTCAAACCCTAGCACCAAAAGAATTCGACTAGGGTCAAAATAAAATCTTTTTCATTGAACTCAAAATGCCCTTTAAAAATGTTCAACATCTCTGGATTGAGGTGGAAGCATCCACCAAAAATGGTTTACATTTTTGCATGACATATTTGGGCTTTGAATTAATTCAAACATATTTGAATTGGAGCTATTTAAATGCTATATATATTTTAGGTGCTCCAAAAATGTTGGAAATTGTTATGGGTCACTGGAATAATTCAGACAGCACCTCTAATTATTTCTAGGATTTTATAAAATGGTTTAGTATTTTACTAAATCAAAACGAAACATTATAGAAAACAGAAACAATTTAAATTAGAAAACAGAGAGAGAGTTATCTGGGCCGGCCTACCTGCTGCAGCAGATGGCCCACCCACCGAGGGCAGAGCCGTCTTCTTCCTCCTGCTAGTAGGAAGAGGGGAAGCGTCGCGTGCACGCGTGCGTTCCCGGCCACCTCCTGCTTGCCTCCCTCGACCTGATCCGCGCCCGGAGAAGCCCGACGCCTCCCCTCACTTCCCCCTCGCTCTCTGGCTCCCCCCTCTACTTTGTAACATCCCAAATTTTCAATTTGGAATGTTATACATAGATCATTCATGCATATCATATTTTATTGCATTGTCGATTTGCGATCCTCGAAATTCTAAGCAACTCAAGGACCCACGGAGAGAGTTGGGAATTTCACAGTTTTCATATTTGAATTTTATCAAATATCGAAACGAGGATTATTTGTTTCAATTATTTTTCTCTCCGAAAATATTTCCTATCAAAATATATGAGAGGGGATAAGATGAATTCCCCAAAAATAATGAAATATTGGAGGAAAAATATTAAATGCAAATAAACATTTTTATTTGGATTTTATTGCTATTTTATTTGCATAGGAAAAATACGCATTTTTCAAAATTGCATTTTAGGCCCAAATAAATGTTCACCTTGTCCGTCATATTTTAGGAGGACGGGGAAAAATTATTTCGCGATTTTTGGAGTCGGTTTAGTATTCCTTTTCCTCGTTTTTCTGCGCGGAATTATTAAAAAAAAGTCAAACCGACTTGGGCCGCCGTGGGCGACCGGACTCACTTCGCCCGGGCTTTATAAGCCCGTGACCCGCTTAGCCCACCCACCCGGCCGCCGAACCCTAGCCGCTCACGCCTCGAGCCTGCGCGCCTCGAGCCGCCGCTTGACCCATTGCCTTGGCCGACGCCGCCACCGGAGTTGACCGCCGCCGTTTTTTTTCGTTGGTTTATTTCGGTAAACCCTAGATTTAGATCCGATTTTTTTCGGTTTATTTTTTAGATTTGTTTTTCCGTCGGTTTATTTATTTTGCGGACGTTCGTTCGTTTAAACGAACGCCGTTCACCCGTTAGTCACAAACAGCGAACGTTCGTTCGTTAGCCTGTTCGTCAGTTTTTCTTTTTCTCGGATTTTTCGCGATTATTTTTGATCGTGATTTCTGATCCGATTTTCGTTCTAGTTTATCTTTTCGCTCGTTTATCGGAATCAGGCGATTCAAGCGCCTAGATCTTCGTCTCGAAGCCCTCTTTCTATTTAACCAACTTGAACAAGATTTTGCTATTGTAAAATTTGACTTTAGTTCAGATTAGTAAACGGATCTTGTTTCTTTTTCCGTTTGAGTTTTGTTGCTTCGTTTGATTTGATTCATTTCTCAAACCGGAGTTCTTAAGTTGAAATTTCTGTTTAGATCTTCTTATTTTAGTTTTACCCTTGCATCTTTGCTTGATTGCTTATGTATGCTATTGTTTGTTTTCGATAGAATTCCTAGAGCGCGAAGCGTGCTACTTCGAGTCACTAGGTTTTACGGATCGTCAGCAAGGAAAGTAACACATTGATCATACCCCTTTATTACCCAGTTTTTATGTATTAGATACAACCCTCACACATTGGATGAGTAGGATCTCTTAACTGGTGGGTTTGGGATGTAGATGTTGAGGTAGAACCTATTACCTGTTTTCATATCAAACCCTTGGGAGTTACTTCTATGTTATGCTTATATTGCCATGCTATGCTCGTAGACGTGGATTGGGTTTGAGAGTATTCCATGACAGATGTGAGTTGTTAATTAATGGTTCAACTTAAGGTGGCAACTTTAATACACATCTGGGTGGATTGTTGGTTTGGGCACCTTCGGAATCCAGTGTTGTCCTAGGAGATCCCGTGGTATCTGTGTGATCAT
This sequence comes from Aegilops bicornis, assembly GCA_021605145.1. NCBI lineage: Eukaryota > Viridiplantae > Streptophyta > Magnoliopsida > Poales > Poaceae > Aegilops > Aegilops bicornis. The sequence goes on along the minus strand of CM038672.1, from coordinate 550,054,803 downwards.
CCTACGGTCCGCCACCCAGGCTCAAAGGGATCGTGAGATTATTCATGCTAGAAACTTCCGTGTGCAGCCACAAGCCATTATGGGCTCTGGCATAGTTGAGTATGTTGTGTGACCTCTTTCAGTGGTGGGCTAGCAGATGTAGAGGGAAAGTAGGTGTAACTGTCCACCCGGAGTAAAGAGTTAATACTTCTGAAAGATTGTGTCTCGGTCATCCGTTTCTCAAACACCTTGTAGTGTGAGAAATCAAACGGAGGCGGTCGAGTCTTGTGGGGAAAAGTGCGCAAACCTCTGCAGAGTGTACAATCTAATCATGGTTAGCCGTGTCCCCGGTTATGGACATCTTGAGTATCTAGTACTTGGATTTTCCTATTGTATCTCATCACTCTAAATTAATCTGTTGTGTTAATAAATAACTTTAATTGGGATTGAGATGGGGTACCATTCTCAATGATGTTTCAACTACCATGATAGTTGAATAAAAGTTTATTCCTTTGTTGTAGGAAAATATTGGCTTTTTCGCAAAAACTTTATAACCATAGAGCGTCCACCAGCCATATATGCATGCAGTGATAGCCTTTTCTGTTCATTGCTCTACCGTGTTATTTTGCCAGCATATTCCATGTGCTGACCCGTTTTCGGGCTGCAACGTATTATGTTGTAGACTTTTCAGACGACGAGTAAAGGTGCGATAGGTCGTTGTCATGCACTCAGCTATGCCGTTGGAGTTGATGGACTCACTTTATCTTCAAAGCATTCATTTGTTATCGTATTAGATGGCCTTAAGCCATATTTATTGTAATAAGTTCTCTTTTAAGACATTCGATGTAATAAGTGTGTGATTGCAACTCTGTTATAAATCCTTCGAGTACTATGTGTGTCAGCATTACCGATCAAGGGATGACACTGAAGCACAGAGACTTGACCGTTTGAGGTCGGGTCACTTCATACTCTCTCCTCGCTCGCGTCCGAGCGCAGCTGCCGACCGCTGTCCCGTGAACATGTAGCACCGCGTCCACCACCGCCCCCATTCCCCATGGCTGCGTCCACTAGCTCCGCCTCGACACCGTGAATCTCCAAGCTGAAGAACGCGCCCCGGATGCCCTGCAGCGTCGCCACCATCGTCATCTTCCTTACTGCCTCGGCCACCGAACGCCGTCGCCGAATTCGCCGCCGACAGGACGTCCCTGAGCCCACCTACCCTCCCTACGAACTCGCGGTGAGCCCCCGAGTCGTTTCCCCCTTCTTCCCTGGTCGCGTTTGACCTCTAGGTCATAGCCTCGCCTTGGCCGAACTCCGGCCGCTACCCAACTTGATGCCGCCGCCGCTACAGATTGCCCCGCGACCAGCAGGTGCACCCCTAGATGCGTGCGAGCAAGGAAAACCCACTGGTGCCCTTGGCTTGACCCACTGCCGCCCGTAGCGCCGTTCCGGGGACCTTCCACCGCGACTTGAGGTCGCCGGCGTCTAACTCCGGTGACGCTGATGTGGTGCCATTAGTTTAGGTGTTAATCGTGTTTAGTTAGTGTCACGTGTCGATGACATGTGGGCCACACCGCCTATTTAACCACGGGGTAAACCCCTGTTAAGTTTTAACCTAAACACAATGGACCCCACATGTGAGTTGACATTGACATCACCGTTGGTGGCCCCAATTGCATCGGACAACCGGCACTGTGTCACTCACCCGATGGGCCCCACTGGTCAGGTTTGACTTGGACCGACCAGTTGACTTGCTGACGTGGTGCTTATGTCACTTCGACATCATAAATCCTTTTCTGGAATTAAAATAAATTAGAAATGATTTATAAATTTCTGTAAATACCCCAAACTTCTAAAAATCATAGAAAATAATCTATAGCTCCAAATAAAATAAATTATATATGAAAAATGATCAGAAAAATCCAAAGAATCTGTTCATGGCATATTCATGCATGTTAGAACAACTTATGACTACTGTTTAGGGCAAATCGAATGAATGGCTTTTGAATATCCACATATGGATTTTGAATCTGAACCCTTGGTTCAAACCAACTTCATTTAATCTTGTTGTTAGTTGCATTAGCTCAAATCTCATCATATTGCCGTGTCATGATCATGCATCATATTGTTGCATTGCATTGATTGTGTTCTTTCTTTGTTGCCGATGTTTGTCCCCTCTCAGTAGACATGGTTTCGACAATGAGATCGATGACACCGATGAACAGTTATACTATCTTCGGAAGTGTCTGGCAAGCAAAACCCCCTTGTTCATTCCGATACAATCCCACTCTCTCGCTCCTGCTCTATTTTACTGCATTAGGATAACAACGTTTCAACTGTTACATGCTGCGGTAGTTGAACCCCTTTCCTCTACATGACCTGTCATTTTTTTTGACTATGTACTGCAAGGCAACAGCCTCACAGCCCTTTATTAAAACCAATATAGATTCTGTACAAAATTAGAAAGGAAAATAAGAGGGGAAAAAAAGGCTACTTACAGGGGGGGCTAGTGTAAAGAATCTATCCAAACAGTTAGTCTATCTCTATATTTACACTTGATCCTATGAGCTAAGAGGGTAATATCATGAATAAAATTCCTCCTCCAAGCTACGAAAGTGGGCAGCTCATTTACGAAGATCCTTCCATTCCTTTGGGTCCAAATATTCCGGTGGCCGTAAATACTACCTCGATTGAAAAGCGGTTGACCAAAATCCCTCCCGGCCTCACAAGCCATTTCAAAAGTGGTGCAGTTAGGTTGAACCTTCCATGAAATGCCCAAATAATTCCGGAACACGTTGGCTAAAGTTGCAAGCAAAAAATAGATGAGCCCTATCTTCATGCAAACTTTGAGAAGCAAATGGCACAAGTATCATCTTGGATAGTCCAATGGCGTCTCTGCATCATATCCACAGTGTTCAGACGATCCATCAAAAGAAGCCATCCAAACACCTTGAGCTTGAGGGTGCAAGCACATTTCGAGATCCACCGAAAAGAGAATTGACCACGACATCGAGAAACAGGACAAATAGTAAATCCTGGATTGATAGTCCCCAGTTTTAGAAGGCCATTTCCAAAGCGTCACTAATTCCCTCACGTAAGATTATGAGGGGCATTAAAGCCTGAAGTTGATTGAATTCCTCAAAAGCTTCAAATCGATAAAGGCGGTGAAAATTGTCGGTTGGGACAGGCAGCTCCATCACATTTTAATGGTAAGTGTATCATCAATGACAAAAGAATGAAGCGCGGAAACGCTGTTGCATGAAGACCACCTCGTTATTAAGTTGCCACCGATCCAGCCGAAAACCACCGAGTCTCCGGAGCGAACATGAGGGATGGCCAACTTACAAAATTTGCCATAAAGTTTCATCACATCACGCCACCAAAAGGAACCACAACTTTATGTTACTTGGGAGGAGCAACGACATAATATGTGTCCCGGATAAGTGAAACCCAGGTACATCCAACTTATTATAAAATTTGAAGAGGTGCTTGATCAACAAGGCTTCATTTTGTTTACCAAGGTCCAAAACCCCAAGTCCTCCACGGTTCTTGGGCCGACAAACTAACTCCCAAGCTGCTAAAGATTGTCTTGGCGTGTCAGAGTTTCCTCGCCACAGACATTGCCGCATGATACGTTCTATCTGTTTCAAAATTCCTTGAGGTAATGAAAGGGAACACAAGAAGTATATTGACATGGAACATAAAACCGATTTCAAGAGTTGCAGCCGGCTACCCTGATTCAACAGCAGGATGAGGCAGATAATCTTCTCTCAATGCGGTCCACTAAAGGTAGCAAGTCATAGATTGTGGGTCGAGTGGTACCCATTGGCAATCCCAGTAAGTAAACGGCATAGAGCCAACATCACATCCAAGCAGAGCCGCCATCGTTGACCCTCTTCATCAGCCATATTGATTGGAATCAAAGATGACTTATTAAAATTAACCCTCAAACCTGTTGACTTAGCAAAGGTCTCAAGCATCTCCTTGAAAGCAATGAGTTGGTCATCCACCGCAGGAAGGACAATTAAGGTGTCGTCCGCATATTGAACAATCGGGTAATCCCGTGAAGAGGTAGGTATGGGCGGTGTGAGAATGTTCCTTACACATCTCATTGACCACGGACTGCAATAAATCCACCGCAATCACAAATAACAAAGGAGATAAAGGGTCTCCCCGTCGCACACCCGAACGGCAAACAAAGTGATGACCGGGCACCCCATTTAAGAGGATCGACGAGGAACCAGAGGACAAGATGTCATCAATCCAACCTGTCCAAATGATCATCAAAACCCTTGCATTTCAGAATCTCGAGAATCGAGATCATGTTCGATGGTATCAAACGCCTTCGTGAAGTCCGGTTTAAGAAGGATTATAGGTCTTTTGGATGCCTTACATCGGTGTATATATTCAAAACACCATGCAAGGCAATCTTGAATGGATCTACACCAAGAAACCCATATTGATTGCGATGAATACATTTGAGAATTACACTTTGCAACCGATTTGCCAAGAGTTTAGTTAAAAACTTGAGGCAAGTGTTTGTCAATGATATGGGTCTAAAATCACCAATATACTCTGGGCTCAACTTTTTTGGAATGAGTGTAATGAGAGATGTATTCAGACACTCCAGGTTGCACTTTCCATCATAAAACTCTCTGACCAAATTCATAAAATCTGTCCTCAATATATTCCAACAAGCCTTGAGGAAAAGACCTGTAAACCCATCGGGGCCGAACGCAGTCGAAGGCATATTCTTAATCACCGTATCTACCTCACAATCCGTGAAAGGTAAGGATAAGCTCTCCACCCATCAATACGGTCAATTAAAGTGTCAAGGTCGAAACCCATGTGTATACCTTTTGCTTGGCCCATTCTACGATTGAAATCCGACCAAAACATCCCAGCTAATCTGTTGATGATCGAAACCACTTCCCCCTCCTCGATTTGATCGAAGAAATAGTGTTTATCCTATATCTTTCGGTTGCCATTGCATGGAAGAACTTTGAATTCTCCTCACCAACTTTAATATTTACGATCGTGCAACGTTGCTTCCAATAAATGAATTGCCAATGAAGTATATCTTCAAGATGTAATTTGACAATCTTCCGAAAGTTGAACTCCGCCAACTCAAGGGCCTAAATTCCTCAATATTATCCAAAAAACAATTACTTTGTTGCAATCAGCAATGAGCGCCTTAAGCGTGGAAAGGTTAAGATGCCATTTCTTAAGAGCATAACGAAGAGATTTGAACTTAGCGGAGATGATTAAGGCGGATGAGGATTTATCCACGAGGCGATTCCAAACCTCGAAACACAATCCATAAAGCCGGGCAAATCAACCCAATAGTTTTCAAATCGAAAAATCTTTGCCTTGGGTATAGCGGTGGCAATTGAAACCACACACGGGCGTGGTCGGAGGCGATGCGAGCAAGCGGAAAGACCATTGTGTTGGGATGATCATGAGTCCAAGCAACGGATGTAAAAAACCAATCAATTTGTTCGAGGAGGGTGTGGATTGCATATTAGACCATGTGTCTTGACGACCCTTGATTGGAAGTTCAACAAGACCCAAATGGCCAATTATTTCATTAAACAAAAAGATATCATTCACATCACCACCTGGCTGGTTCACGATTCTCAATGGAGCATAAAGTTAAAGTCACCTAAGAGCAGCCAATTGTCCTCAAGCTGAATATCCAAATTATATAACCATTGCACAAAATCATCACGCGCGAGGTCACGACACGGACCATATATGGAGACAAGAAACCAATACTCGGATGTATGCTTAGATTGAAACTTCACAATAATGCCATAAGATTTAGCCTCAATTAAGGTGCCTATGAAAAGAGATGAATTCCATATGACCACCATACCAGCAGATGCACCAACCGATGGTACATAAACAAAGGTATCAAAGCGCCGTGGACAAAATTTTCTAATGAACCGATGATCAATATGCATGCATTTGGTTTCTTGCGAGGCAAATAACAGAGCATCCACTTTCATTGATCTTTTGCCTAACCGCATAGTCGACGCGCTTAATTCAGACCCCTAACATTCCAACAGAGAACTTTCCAATCTCTAAACGAGGTTTGATTCATTCTGAGACCAAAAGAGGGTAAAGCAAAAGTAAGCCACACAATGGCCTACATCCCGGAAGGACAGATGCAAACTGCAAAGTTCCAAACATATAAAAACATTAAAAAGGCGATTATGGTACGCCATGGACCTAAACCCTGGATGGTTAAACTAATCATCGGAACTTACCTTTGTTGGAGCGGGAGGGATCAGCTACAAGCTTATCCGAAGAAATTTTCTCCGGCGCAATACGAAGACGAGCACCAATTCGCTGGAGATCAACTATCGACGTCAGAGGAGGCACTGCAGTATCATCGTCGGTCTTGGGAGGTGCAGTTTTGCGCTTCTTCCCCGTGTGTGGCTTCCTAGGAGATGACCCAATAGTTACCTGACGGTAACAATCTCGCATTGCACTTAGGCGAACCTTTGCGCTGACCTCAGATTCCACAATGACTTTAGAGGCTTTGGGCTTTCTTCCCCGCTTCAGAGTGACTTTAGGAACAAAGAGAAACTCAAATGCTTCAAAGAACAGGTTCATCAATATCATCAAAACAAAGAGCTCGAGCTACGGGCCTTTTAATCGATGGCGGAGACGGTGACAGGAGCGAGCCATGTGCAGGCGGGAGCTGCACTCGAGCGAGCAGGAATCGTCCAAGACTGAATGTTCAAAAGAGCACCGAGATGAGACCTAAAGACAACCTTTGGAATGTCAGAGATCCCAAAAAGCGGCAATACTTTCTCAAACGAACGCTTCCATTGCATCATCGGGGGTAGGACAGGCCCAAAAACAGTTAACACTCGTCCGATCATTAAAGGATCTTTGTTGAGGTCCCATTGGCTGTTGGAGCACGGCAACTTCATCGGCAGCGATGCCAATGTTCTTGAATCATCGAGATAACTGAATCACAATTGACTCTTGAGACTGAATTTCCTCGATATTAACTTTCTTGCTCCACCTCCTGAACTTGTGGAGGGACATCCCGTGGCTGTTCATTGGGTGCAGGCACATCATTCCAACCCAGCTCCGGGAACTCAGGTAAAACCCAATTGTGATTATTGAAAAGCATGTTGCCAGGGAGGGGGTGAGGATTACCATTGAGGGGCATTGGGTCCTCATCAGCAGGTAGGATATCAGCAAAGTCAGCAGATAGGATATAAACTGGAGCAGACCAAGAAATCCGAGTCCCACCAAAGTCAGAAAATTCTCTGTATGTCACTGATCTGGGGACCATAGAAGGTGCAGGAAAAGACGCATAAACCAAGGAGCGGACCTTCATTGGATCATCCTGGTGCCAATGGTGAAATCGGCCAAAAGTACTAATAACATCCGCGGTATTGAGAGCGCCTATAATCCAAAGGGACTCCTAGCGGCATTATCCATCCCTTGAAAACCTTGCACAGCTCATGTAGTTAATACCCTCGTCATGCGGAATAAACACGACAAATCTATCATTGCCCAAATCGAAAGGAGGGTGATCGACTAAAGCAGACGGGCCAGAGCACTGCGTAGTTGAAACAAACCAACCCCTTGGATCCATGGTTGGGCATCTAACACGGCCCTCTGCAGAGTATTGACGACAAAATCACTGACCAGGTTCCTGTAGATGGCGACTTCTTCAGGCAGAGGAGCAGGTTCGACAATGGCCACAGCGTACGCCTCATGCTGTCGATCCGGAGCCACCGCCGGCGCAAAGAAAGTGCGAGGCAATCGTAGCTCCCTCCATCGATGATATCGAATCCATGCGGGAGGAAGTCCATCGGGTCCAACGGAAAGTTGGCCATTCTTTGGAATGGTGAGGGATGAACCGGGACTGAGGCGAGGTGGAGGTGAGGAAAGGCGGCAGCGGTGTTGCGGGCGGTGGCTCAACTGGCAATGGTGGGGATGACGGGGCGTCAGGCTTGATGGGACAGGGCATAGACCCCTCCGGGCTAGCTATGGGAGAAAACGAGGAGTCTCGCTCGAAAAGACGCGCTGACCGGTTAGATACGGGGGATTTGGACCGCGGGACCCACCTGTAAGAGGGAGATAGGCTAGAATCGGAACAGCCCTTTGCCCTGTGTCCCAACCGAAAGCATCTACGGCACCTAACCCTGCTTTGGTGCACGCGTTGGATAAATGCTTCATTGATAAGCAATTTTGACATTTCCAAACTTTGAAAACCATGTCATCCACAAGATCATTAAATCCATCACAATCAGCGGTGATTCCAATGTCTTAGGATTAAAAGATCCTCAATTCCAAAAAGCAGATGAAGATGCAGGTTGGAAGCAACTTGGGCCAAAGCATCGGGCGGAGAAACCACCGAGGCAGGGGAAAGTTGGGCCGCCACCGACTCGCCCGTTCCAACCCATGCACATGCAGATTCACGTCCAGAAGAAGTTGGCTTAATCCGGATATTCCGGCCAAGGAAGTAAGCGTGGGCGTTATTTGTTCCGAAAATAATTGGTGGTTACGCCACCGTCCATCGGAGTTCGTCGCGGCGTGAAGGAGCGATGACTCTTTCACGGGCAGCACCTTGTACCCGGCATCTGAAACCGCCTCAACAAGACTGGCGAAGCAGGAAAAGAGTATCCTTGCAAACATCATACTGTTGGAAAGTGGAAAAGAAATCCTCTTGAAGGTCCGGAGGTCGGCGTAAAGGCAGATTTGGAAGGAGGTTTATGCATAGCAAGTAGACCCAAAGCAAAGCACGCTTTTTAGAAGGGCTAATGATAATCCATTCGGCATCACACTCTTTCTTCCAAAGAACAAACTCACGTTTCCAATTAGGGCCGCCATTACCCCATAGGTGAAAGTAGCATTTGAATTGCGGACACACAAAGGATCGCAAGTGAAGAATAAACATACCAACACGTTTGCATGATACCAGAAATGAGAATACCTTATCCGCAATGAATTGCACAGATAGATCAATTGCGGATCCTCCAATTGCACATTCCAAAGCCGCAGCCGTCGAAGTCCTCATCAAGACGAAATCGATGTCTACTGAAAGACACAACCATTATAAAATGGCTCGTGTCATCCGAGGGATGAATTGTTTTCCCACAAGATCTGAAAACCTCCTCCGCAAAAGCCACACCTTTAGAGAAATCCAGATCCAAAGTCGATCCACCATGCGGACCCATGTGAGATGGGTATAGGGTGGTAGATCAGAGAACGTCGAAGAAGATGGATGGAGAGGAAACCAGATTTACTGGCTGAGGAGGAAGATCGCCGGAGAGCCTAAGGCGCTGGTGGGAGACATTGAGTTTTTGATGAACCTGATCTACATGACCTGTCATTGCCATAGTAAATAGATGAAACCCACTAGCATGAGTAGGAGTTGTTTGAGAGCTGATGTGCCTACTCATTCATGCTTGTTTGTCATGCCTACTATTGCTTAGAGTTGAGTCAGGTCTGATTCATCGGGGATGAATTGGAATGTGGTGAACATGTCCTACTGATGAGAGCTAAGTTTGTGAACACGATTTGGCAAAGGTAGCGGTGAGAGGCATTGTAGGAGTACATGGTGGGTTTTCTCATTGCAACCGTCCTCAGGAACTGAGTTCTGTGTTTGTGATCCATGAACAGTTACTACCACACATTGGAATCCGGGCGCTCCAAGCTCTCTCGACTTACTAATCCACCTAATCTCTGTTTAGGAGTTGCAACTAGTTTGTGGTGTTTGTAGGTAGTGTTAGTAGTCTACCAAGTGGCACATGGTACAGGTGGGTTGGGACAGACTAGGCACAGTGGCACAGTGTACCAAGTGGCACCCGGATGGTGGGCTTGGGAACCCTGCTCACATCGTTTGGGGTCGTGAGCGACACCCCGGCCGGATCTCCTTGCAGATGGAACCCGAATAGGCGATAAACCTGGACGAGAGACTTGTGTGGTTAGTCAGGTCGTGGCCGACTCCCTCGCCAGGCTTCCGCTTGAAGGTTGCCGAGATACACGATGTGTACATGGTGGTAAGTGGCGAGAGCGTGTGTGAATAAGTACACCCCTGCAGGGTTAACATCATCAGTTCGAATAGCCGTGTCCTCGGTAAAGGACTTTTGGGTTGCCTGTACAATTCATAGACAAGTGAAAGTGGATACTCTAAAACTCGCAAGATAAGCGTGAGTGCTATGGATGGCATTCTCGTAGGGATACGGGAGCGGATCCATAGTGGTGTATTGATATGGTGAATATGTGGACTCGTGTGCACCACCTCAAAAGAGTTACTAGCAGTCGTAGTTTAGGATAGCCACCGAGTCAAAGCTGGCTTGCTGCAGTTAAACTCCTCCACCCCTTTGTTGATACTGATGCATATGTAGCTAGTTCTGATGTAAGTCTTGCTGGGTACATTTGTACTCACGTTTGCTCAATTTATGTTTTTGCAGAGAGACTTCTGTCTTGCTAGTAGTTCCGCGTGGACTTCGACGTTTAGCTTGTTACCTCAGCCACTATCTTGTACCCTTGGGAGGGTCTTGTAGATAGTCAGGCTTCTCAGCCTTCTCCATTTTTAGTTGTCTGTACTCAGACATGTTTATGCTTCCGCTTGATGCTTGTATGCTCTGTATGTTTGGTCATGAGACCCATGTTTGTAATACTTGGCTCCTTGGAGCCTAATGAATAATACTCTGAGTCGTAGAGTCTTGTGATGCCATGTTGTATTTGCACATATCGAGCATATTGTGTGTATGATTGAAATGCTTGATATGTGCGGGATCCGACAACCTAGTTGTCTATCCTTGGTAGCCTCTCTTATGGGGAAATGTAATCTGGTCCTTCCACTAAGCCATGGTAGTCTGCTACAGCCCGGTTTACCGGAGTCCTGCTAGCCCAGTTACTACTGCTCCGGAACACTAAGACTGGCCGGCATGTGTCCCACTTCGTTCCTGTGTCTGTCCCTTCATGGAAATGTCACGCGGTGACTTCTGGAGTCCTTCTAGCCTGCTACAGCCCGGGTTCCCAGAATCCTATTAGCCCAGTTGCTACAACCCGGATTCACACGCTGATGACCGACACGTTCGAGGATGGGTCATGTATGCTTGTCCCCATAAGTTAGTGCCACTTTGGGTTCACGACTAGTCATGTCGGCCCGGGTTCTCTGTCATATGGATGCTAGCGACACTATCATATACGTGAGCCAAGAGGCGCAAACGGTCCCGGGCTAGGTAAGGTGGCACCCGTGGGAATACCGTGTGTGAGGCCGCAAAGTGATATGATGTGTTACATGCTAGATCGGTGTGACATAGAATCGGGGTCCTGACAAAGGGTTTAGAACCCTAGACGCCACCTTCTCCACCTCGCTCCTCCTCCGGGCGCCCTTCACTGCTCCTCCGGGGCATTGTCGATGGGATACGGAAGAGTGTGCATCTTGTGACAGCAGTGGGGAAGATGTTGGTGTACTCCGTGAACATGTTGTGGGTGGTGAAAGCGATGAACTCACAGCCACACCAAAACACCTGGCCGAGGAGGTAGAAGGCGTCGAATGTGTTGGTGAAGTGGGCAAGGAGAGCAACCACCACCCCATTTTGGATGACCTCCTCGACACGGAACATCCTTGGAGATCCCTGCGGGAGGTGGTGGTCATTTTGCATTCGTATAGAACAAAAAGAACTAAATTTTGCTACGCAATGTCAATTGATTTCAAATAAGGAAAAATACAGAGCCAGCACGTTCACAAAAAACAGAGCAAACGATGCAAAAAACAACGCAATTTGACGGCCCAACCAGAGCTTGGTTTCCTTTTGGGCCCAATAACAACGTTTTTTTCACGGAGATAGTTGTGGGCGAGCAGCCGAGCACAACCAATAGGATCGCCTCTCGCGGATCGCCCCACGATCCAATGATGCGGAGCCATCCTTGTGATCCAACGGCGCGGGGCCTGCACGCAGCCAGCCCACCTAATTCCTTCTAGAAGACCAGATCTGAGGCTGTCGCTTGGCGCGAGGGTATGATCGGATGGCTGACGTTGGGAGCTTGGGTTAGGTGAAACCCCACAGGGTTTAGAGGGGTTTTGAGCTGGTCAACGGGGTTTCGAAGGCTTTGACTGAGCATAACTAATTTAGAAAAATTGAAAAATGAAACCTTCGCCGTTCGTCGTTTTATAAGAAAAACTAACGAGGAAAAAAAAACTAAATTTGGTCTATGGACGTTTTCATGAAAAAACCCTAGCTGGCACGATCGAGGTTAAATGAGCACCATTAATTTAAAAAAATCAAAAAATATGAAACATGCGCACAATGTTGTCTTTTGTGACCTGTTACCAACCGAAAATCATAAAATTGGTCTATGGTCATTTTCATGAGAAAACCTTCACACATATGAGCTATCATGTACATGATTTCATAGAGTTCAAGGAGAGGAGGTAGGATTACCTTCTGTTTTTGAAAAATTTAAAAAAAATAAAAAAAATCACCAAAGCTTTATTTCAAAGTGAATAAGGATCTGAAGTTATTTTTCCATTTTCATATTTAAAACGTGTTTCTAATAGGTTTTATATTAAAGCATATGTTTTCAAAAGAAAATGTAAAATATGAGGATTAATTCAAAAAATAGTGAGACTTCGAATCTACACTATGGAAAGTGAATATGTGTTAAGAAAAAACATTTGGCTCATTTAGAGTAGGTCCAAAAAAACTTGATTACAAATGGGTCATTTTACCTAGCACAGGAGCTCATTTGGAGCACATTTCTCAGATTCAAATTTATTTGACCTCCTCTAAATCACTTCAAATTTTGCACACATGATCTCCTACACAAACATAGATATTTTGCCAAGGTTTTACTTGTTTTTGCATTTTCTTGAATTTATACTGTCCAGGTTTGCCAAGGTTTACATGATCTCATTTGGAGCATGCATTTGATTTCCTACACAACATGTGTGATCATTGCAGCACCGAAAATCATAGTTCACAACATCTAAACATAACTAACCATAGATTCAGGACAGACAAATATACCACATGCAAATTTAAGGACAGACAAATATAGATAGCAACCAGATTACTAGCATCAACATAGCCAACCATAACAAAATTCATGAAACCTAAATTCAGTTCAACAAACCATAACCAACAAGATTCAGTTCAACAAACCAAAAGTAACCCAACAGATAAACTTAAAGATTCAGTTCACATCATCACATCACGCCGGAGTCAGGGCCTTCGCGAGGGCGGCATGCTGCCCCTTGATCATGTAGTCCTCCCCGCGAATCGCTATATCCTCCACATGAGACAGAAGGTGATCGAAGCGGCCATCACTTGGCTTTGGCTTGGTGGTGCAGTAGGGGCAGTGCCACTTCTTGGTCTTGCAGTTGTAGAAGGAAGCAACTCCCTTGGCCTTGATCTTCACCACCTCCTTGGCTGTGAAGGGTGCGACGTTGCCCTTGTACACTTCTTCTCCAGAATCATACTTCACATTATAGATTCATGGATACACTCTGTCAATGGAACTAAATGAACAATCTAAATTTCAACTAGGCTTACCTCATATTCTTCATCATCACTTTCCTCTGGATCATACGGGTCATACTAGGCCAGCTTCCTCTTTCTACCCCCCAACCATCATCCTCCTGATCATAGAATTACATCCATCACTAGTAAATACGGAAGCCAATTGAAAATTTAGATATGCACACATGACACATTGATCATAGGGCTAATATACTCCCAATATACTATGATCATTGTTTTGCATTTTCCATTGTCATGTACACAAATTGAACAACAGAGCTAATATAACTACATATTGTGGACAAATTTATATACTAATGAATCAAGGGTTACTTTTGGTTATGACATTCAAATTTATATTGTGATTCATACGGTAGGATTGTGATCCAAAACATAACTAACTTTTTAATCAATGGATTCCATTTGGGCATATGACATTCAAAACCCCAATCTGAGTAGCATTCAAAAACAAATCTAATAGGGAACCAATCTAAGGCAACGAATCTGAGCAGCATTAAAAAACCCAATCTATGAGCACTAAAAACAAATCTTATAAGCATGCATCTGTTCACAACATCTAGAATTTTTGCAACAAATTTATCCAAATCTAAAAACCCCAATCATTGCAGCACCTAAAATCATAGTTCACAACGTCTAGCATTTTTGCAACGAATTTATCCAACAAACCCTAGTCCAAACCCCCCCAACCCATACAAAAAACCCCGGCCCATCCATCAAACCAACTACTCTAACCATCTGAACTACCGTATGAATCACAATCTAACCAATGCAACTAGTGAGCAACTAACGCTACAAGCTAAGCAAGTGCAAATACCTGCTGCTCCACGGCAGGCAGCGCATTGGGGGTATCGGGATGGACTGCGCGGCTCGACGCCGTCACCTTCTGCAGCGATGAGGCGGAGCCCGCCACATCCACAGCGGTTGCGACATTTGCGGTCACTGTGCCCTGACCCTGCAGCTCCACCACATCTCCAAATTGCTGGCGTGCCGCCATCGAAAGGCCGACCATCCGATGATGGAGGCGATGAAGGTGAGGAAGAGGATGCGGTGGGGGAGAGCGAGACAGTGCGGTGGAGGCAGTGGAGGAGAGCGAGACGCCGCTAGTGTGGGAGAGGAAGACGATGGGACAGGGCGGGGATTTGGGGGAAAATGGTAGGGGTGATGGAGGTGGTTGCCCCTCTTTATATTATGGGATGTTTCGGGCATGTCCAGGAACACGTGCTACCCACGACTGCACACGACCACGGTCTTGCATGCACCCACGTATACGCGGCCCACTCATCAGAGTTAATGGTCAAAGGCATTGACCCGACGGCAACATCCGTTATAACCAGTTTTGAGGGTTTCAGGCAAGGGAGTGGGGAAAAGTGAGCACAAGTTAACAGTGGGGATGAATGAGTAGAGCTAAGGAACCAGGGGCACAGAAATAAAAAACCCATAATATAATAGCATGGGACAATAAAAATTATAGATACGTTGGAGACGTATCAAGCATCCCCAAGCTTAATTCCTGCTCGTCCTCGAGTAGGTAAATGATAAAAATAGAATTTTTGATGTGAAATGCTACCTAACATATTTATCATGTAATCTTTCTTTATGTGGCATGAATATTCAGATCTATAAGATTCAAAACAAAAGTTTAATATTGACACAAAAACAATAACAGATCAAGCATACTAATAAAGCAATCATGTCTTCTCAAAATATTACGGCTAAAGAATGTTAACCCTAAAAATCATATAATCTTTTCAAGCTCTATCTTCATAACACAAAGTATTTATCATGCACAACCCCAATAAAGAGCCAAGCAATCCGTCCATACTTTTAATGCTCATAAGCTTTTTCAACTCTCACGCAATACATGAGCGTGAGCCATGGATATATCACTATAGGTGGAATAGAATATGATGGTGGAGGTTGTGTGGAGAAGACCAAAAAGGAGAAAGTCTCACGTTGACGAGGCTAATCAATGAGCTATGGAGATGCCCATCAATTGATGTCAATGCAAGGAGTAGGGATTGCCATGCAACGGATGTACTAGAGCTATAAGTGTATGAAAGCTCAAAAAGAAATTAAGTGGGTGTGCATCCAACTTGCTTGCTCATGAAGACCTAGGGCACTTTGAGGAAGCCCATCATTGGAATATACCAGCCAAGTTATATAATGAAAAATTCCCACTAGTATATGAAAGTGACAACATAGGAGACTCTCTATCATGAAGATCATGGTGCTACTTTGAAGCACAAGTGTGGAAAAAGGTTTTGGTCTTTTTTTCTCTTTTCTGGGCACCGAACATCATAGACAGACTTACCAACTGATGAGCCAAAGTAGCAAATTTCTTCTTCCTGGGTGGGGCTCTCTTTTCTCTCATCGTTTTATTGTGGGCTTATTTTGCCTCTTTTTTTATTTGGGCTTCTTTGGCCTCTTTCATTTTTCATAAAGTTTGGAGTATCATCTCAACTTGTGGGGGAATCATAGTCTCCATCATCCTTTCCTCACATGGGACAATGCTCTAATAATGATGATCATCATACTTTTATTTACTTACAACTCAAGAATTACAACTCGATACTAGAACAAAAATATGAGTCTATTTGAATGCCTCCGGTGGTGTACTGGGATGTGCAATGATCTAGCGTGACAAGTATAAAAAAATAAATGGTGGCCAAGCCACAATTACTATGTCAACTATATGATCATGCAAAGCAATATGACAATGATGGTGTGTGTCATAATAAAACAGAACGGTGGAAGTTGCATGGCACTATATCTCGTAATGGCTATGGAAATGCCATGATAGGTAGGTATGGTGATTGTTTTGATGAAGATATAAGGTGGCTTATGTGTGAAAGAGCATATCATATCACGGTATTTGGATGCACCAGCAAAGTTTGCACCAACTCTCAAGGTGAGAAAGGGCAATGCACGGTACCGAAGAGGGTAGCAATGGTGGAACGGTGAGAGTGCCTATAATCCATGGACTCAACATTATTCATAAAGAACTGACATACTTATTGCAAAAGTTTATTAGCCCTCAAAGCAAAGTACTACTACGCATGTGTCAGGACCGGATTTTCGGGATATGAATTTCCAGAAAATGGCCCCTGGTGCTCACCAGCCCCAGGATTACTGTTAGCTGATGAGGCACCAACTTGATACAGAAATTCCAAGGAAAATACATAATATGTAGTACAAGACCATTCTGGCCTATGAGTACAACAATTGGTTTCTAGTGGTTGATGGCAGAAGCGGTTTGTGGATCATCAGCGTCATGGGACTCCATTTCCCACAGGAACAGCTGACTAGGTTAACTCCTATCTTCGCGAGGCTGCTATCACTGTTGCTTAGGTTCCGGGGGCTGTCATCGCAACGCTCCTCTCCAAGCAGGCAATCTGGCCAAGACAATAGCCAGGGACAAGCCAGTGAGTACTTTGAATGTACTCGCAAACATTTTGAACACGGGTATAATATAACAAACAGTAATCATACTCTAAAATATTCTATGCTCACAACGTCAGTCATAAAAATAATATCCCTGATACATGCAAGCATGTTATTTATATACTACATGAATATGCAATAACAGGGTAGTAACAAAATGCACCGATCGGGTGTCTGAAGCGACGCCTCAAAAGGACAATAATGTGACACATGCCTCAGTCGGACGTCTCAGCGACACCGCATAAAGGGCTTATAGGAGAAATAAGTAACAAACATGCCACAGTCGGGCGTCTGTGCGACACCACATAAAGGGCTTATACGATAAATAAATAGCAAGCATGCCACAGTCGGGCGTCTGAGTGACACCACATAAAGGGCTTATACGATAAATAAATAGCAAGCATGCCACAGTCGGGCGTCTGAGCGACACCACATAAAGGGCTTATAAGGCAAAATGATCACAGTGAATATCCAGGAGGTAGAACCATCCCAGGGATACTCGATAATTCAAATAATATAAAAGGGGTTAGTCCATAATAATAATAATCATAATCATAAGTCACAAGTCATGATTCATGTTCTGGTTTAGCGGTTTCTCCTCCGAAGACCGACACTAAGACCGACACTTGACCCATCCCAGACTATAATCCTTAACCATGGACACGGCTATTCAAATAGATTTAACCTCTGCAGAGGGTGTACTCTTTACCCACGAGTAACGGATTCCTTTAGTCCATCGGGACTAATTCCGTCTACGGTCTTTTAATTGAAAACACACCTGACTTGCACACACCAGCTTAACTTACCGGTGTCTGGAATCACCCACGACACTTGTCGAGCAAAACTCTAAGTGGGGAGGCTACAACCTCGCGTAGCATGGGATCAAATTTATATCTCGCGCTCTAAGGGGTGTCCCCCCTCTCGGTCCCAACCGGAAAGACCCATGCCCCCAGACCAGGTGGCATGCCAACCGGCTGCAGGCGGTATCTTCCACCATGGCCTCTCTGTACGGTGTGTGCTAGAAATGGGTTGACAACTTACTGAACCGTACCATACCTGTTGTAGGGACAAGTGGCAGTATGAAACAAGTATGGGGGTTACTGGAACAAGACTTGATCTACGGTCTACTCAGGAGGTTTATAAATTTCCTGCATGATTAGTATGACGAATATATTTCAACCAACATAATCACCACTCATTATACCTTACTATGCTATACCGGACATATTTGTCCCGACGAAGACCGGACACAAGCCCACGCCTACCCAAGGCAGAGGCTTTCCCGGATTTCTTTCCGGCATGCATGTAAGGCATACGAGGATGATTACCGTCACAAGTATATCCACTTCCAACAGCAAGGAAATCTCCAATATGCATCCATGCAAATGATCGCGTCACCACATAAAATAACGAGTTCTCCGTATTAAGGTGGTGTTATAATCGTGTCAATCAACACACAAAAATATTATGCCAGGGTTCAGAATGCTTGCCTTCAAGAGTATGCAAGTGGGGTGTGCCTTTTGAAAGTTGACTTCTTCTTCAAACACTAGTAGAAAAAGGGCCTATAGTCCCGGTTGGTGAGGGCCTTTAGTCCCGGTTCATGAACCGGGACTAAAGGGTCGGTACTAATGCCCTGACCCTTTAGTCCCGGTTCAATCCAACCGGGACAGATGGGCTCCACGTGGCCTGTCCGTGAGCCCGAGCGGGAGGGCCTTTGGTCCCGGTTGGTGGCACCAACCGGGACCAATAGGCATCCACGCCACAAGATTTCTATGGCTGTGGTTTTTATTTTTTTGAAAAGGGGGAGGTGGGATTTGGGAGGTTTTTGGGGGTTAATTTAGGTGTTTCATATATTGTGCTATAGCTAGCTAATTAATAGAGAAAAGTGTCCTCTCTTTTCTCCGTGCTTGGTCGACGCTATGTACTATACATACATATAGAGAGGACTAGCTAGACACGCTAGCTAGCTAGTAATTAAGCAAACAGAAGATCGTCATGAACATATATGCATACAGAGAGAAGTGATATCGACCACCTCTCCTTCTCCGAGAGATTGGTCGAACAACAAGTTCTCGTATATCTATCCGACACTACCGGCTACATATATACAATAATTATCTTTTAAAAATATATAATCTCCTAACATACGGACGCGTGGTCCACATAGTATTCTCCGACTTCAGCGATCACGTGGTCAAGAAAGAATGCCGCCAATTCCTCTTGAATTGCTCGCATGCGATCTGGTGCTAGGAGTTCATCCCGCATCCGAAACATCTAATTTTAAGAAAGGGGTCAATACATATATATATATATATATATATATATATATATATATATATGAATGAATGAAACTCAACACAAATGATGGTAATAAAATAAAATTGTGAATATTTTATTTACGCACTTCATATTGTTTGTCGGAGTAGCCCCGCTCACAGGTCGTGTGGCGGATGGACTCGCAAACATAGTATCCACAGAAATCATTCCCTTGTTCCTGCCACAACCACTTTACAAGAAACAGAGGTCAATCAAATTGATAATTAGCAAGCATGCTACATCGTATTGATGAAACTAGCGCTTGAATCACTAGGAGATGTGTGGAATATGCTACTATATAGTACTTACTTTCGGGTGTCTAAATTGCAGCTTCTTCGGTAGTCCCGGAGCTGTTTTGGTGAATTTTCTCCAAGCCCTGCCATACAAAGAAAACAATTACTTGATATCAGAAATGAACAAAGTTGCTGATATGGTGGATAATGATCGATTTAACTTACTTCTCGAGCATTTCAGTCATGTCCGCATACTCCTTGGGATCTTTTCACTTGGAGTCTAAGACAGTTACTACTCCCTTCTCAAGCTTAATCTCTAGGAGAATATAGTGGTAGCTGCGCACACATGCATAACTCATCAATATTACATTACTATAACCTGGACTAATAAGGAAACCGAATATGCCACAAGACAAGAACACTCACTTCAAGTTGTAAGGAAAGAGTATTATATCTTTGTGTTCATTTATTACCAACGATTGTAGCAAGTTGGCCTCGGTATTTTATTTACGAAATTCAACCTCAGTTTTATCTATGAGATATGTGTTAATGAACCCAATATCACCCACTTGTCTTTTCTTCAATTCGGCGATCTTCAATCTACATAATATAGTGAGGATAATTATAAATACATGCAATGAAAGGGCTGAGTTATATAGAGAGACTTATAATGATGTAAGTAGTACTACTTACAGACGATGGCAGGTGACCGTTGCTTTATCGAGGGCCAATTGATTGAAAACTGATAGAACTCCTCAAATGGAATAGGCAACAGTTCAATTCCAAGGAGGTCATGCTCCTTTTAACTCTCACATACAAAGTACTCCTCCCTCGGACTCTTTGCAGGTTTTCATGTACCAATCATGCAATCTTCGCATCATCGTTGATAGAGAACTTTCATCTTTGATGAGAGGCTTCCCGATACTCGTATCTTTGTATCTGCACCTCC
Organism: Aegilops bicornis; assembly: GCA_021605145.1. Lineage (NCBI taxonomy): Eukaryota > Viridiplantae > Streptophyta > Magnoliopsida > Poales > Poaceae > Aegilops > Aegilops bicornis. Next base: position 550,034,359 of record CM038672.1, on the reverse strand, counting down.
AAGAAATCATAATGTACATCGTCAGGCGTGTAATCTGCAGGATTGCCATAACCGGGCACCATCCTCGGATCGATGATGTCGCTAGCAGGCACCTTGAGCGGGGGGCACGATTGCTTTGCTTGTTCGCCGAGCTGGGCAATTAGTTTCCCAGCTCGTCGTTCTTTCATCCTTTGACCACTGACAGTACTTCTCGGCCTCTCCGCTTTGGCAAATGCCTTTCCAATAATGCGCTCATAGTTGCCTTTGGGCGGAGACTTGGGGTGGTTTTGTCAGGGCAGCCAGAGTGCGCTTCGCTTTCACCGGATCTACCTTCTGCTCCGGAGGTGGATGTCTCTTTGCTTTCAACCCTTGAAACCAGTCATTCACTTCGGTCTGCGCGATCTTCGCGTTTTCCTCCTCGCTCCTCTCGTACGGTAACTTCTCTCCGAGTCTTCAGAGAAGGACCCGAATCAGATCTCCTCCCGCCTTTGGCTGTACTACTAGACGCCCGGCAGAAGCGAGCCAGGCGGATGTCTTCTTTCCTTGCTTACGAGGCGGAGGAGAAGGACTACGACACGCCGGAGCAGCCGGGCGGCGGGTCTCTTCCGCCCTTGCCGACGAGGCGGAGAAGGAGGAGGCTAGCTGCTCGGCGCGCCAACAAGAAGTGGAGAAGGAGGCGGAGTGCCTCCACGCCGGAGAAGGAGCCGGCCGAGTGCCTGATCGTCACTCACCGGAGGAGGAGGCGGTGGAGGAGGCGGAGTGCCTGACTCACCGAAGGAGGAGGAGGAGGCGAAGGCGTCGATTCGGAAGGTTGGTGAGATCCTTCCGCCATAGGCATGGAGTCTTCAGAGCAGAACCCAGCCGATACTCCCCTTCACCGGTAGGGTGGTCAAGCCGGAGGTCCTCAAATCCCTCCGTTATTTCATCGACCATCACCTTAACATATCCTTCTGGAATCGGCCGGCAGTGAAAAGTTGAGTCGGGTTTAGTAGGATAAACAGAGCCAACGGCCGCCTTGACCTTCAAATTGCTCCATTGCGCCATAAGGTGGCAATTTTCAGCATCCGTGATAGCATCCACGGGATAGCTGGCGAGGAGCCGTCAAGGCATGCTGCTCTGGCTGAAGCAGCTCGGTGGAAGCCACGCTACTTCTCGGCTGAGATGGCGGGGTAACTTCGGGGAAGCTTCGCAGGTCGTTTGCTGCGATCTGCCGCTTCTCGTTCCTCTTCTCGTTCCTCTAGCCACATTACCCTTTTCGTGCGGCCTTTGCATTTGGCTCTGCTTCCGGTTTCTTCCTCCTCTCATGGGTTTTGTAACCCCTGCGTCAAAATCCAGCCTTCCAAAAAGCGAACTGGCGTGCCTCGTGTCCGTCCGTGGTGCTGTGGATTCGAGGGCCATTGTGAGCTCGTCCTTCTCCACATGCGGAACGAACTTCCCTTGCTGCGCTGCCGATATATTGCTTTGAAGCCTCTTGGTGGTATGTCCAATTGTTCGTCCGTCCAAATGCACTTCCTCGTTATAGGGTCCAAGGATCCGCCATACTGAAGAACCAAGTCCGGCAACGGTCTGGCGATTCATTGTCTCTCGGTTCGATCCCTTTATCAAGCGAGATCATTCTCAGCCTTGGCCCACTTAGGTAGACTACGAGGTAGCCACCGACCCGTGCGATGGTGGAGCTTCTTCTTTGCAGCATTTCTCTTGTTTGTCGCCGACATCTTTTTACTCTTTTCCGATGTCTTGTAGGCCACATATGCGGGCCATCATCTCTCGATCTTCTCATATTTTCCCTTGAATTCTGGTGTCTCATTTTTTGACATACGTATTGAGTTCTTTCTTCCAATTCCTGAATAGGTCCGCCATCTTCTTAAGAGCAAAAGACTTGATTAATGGCTCTATTATCGGCTTCTCCGGATCATCCTCTAGCGGTAGGGTAAAATTTGACTTCAAATTTCGGTCCAAAGATCATTTTACGCATATCATTGACATAAGACACCTCGGGGTCTTCGTTCTTAGGCTTATACCATTGGTGGATGCTGATCGGGATCTTGTCCCTAACGAGAACCCCCTTGACCGAGCAACAAATGCCTTCTTTGTCCGGTAGGGTTCAACCGGTTGGCCGTGTACGATTTGTATGATCTCAAACTTTTCATCCGAGCTCAGCTTTTTCTTCGGGCCTCGTCTCTTTACCGAAGTTGTGCTCGATCCGGAGGGCTAGAAAAAAGAACAAAGACGAGAGTTAATTAATATGTGTACATACCAAAACAATGAATGCATCAATTAGCTAGTCAAAGACAGGCTTAACTAATATATATACCTAGCCGGACTCGGTTTGGTGATCACCGAGCCGTCCTCACGGTCTACTTCTTCACCCTCTCCTTCTTGCACCGGCATTGGGTCATCGGAGCCATGTAAATCATAGCCAGCTGCTTCTTCATCCTCTCCTTCCAGACCATCGTTGTCGTTGAGAAACATCAACGCAGCAGATGGCATCACTTCCTTGTGCGATTATGTCCCTCAACAACGCTTCTTGTGCTTCGTCTCGGGGTGTCCATAGTTTCTACAAATATTTACAACATGGCAACAATTTTCAAACATGACAGATATGGATATATTAGTGGCAAACGTAGAACTAGCTAGTTAATCACAATAAGGAATCATATTAGTGGCCTCGACGCTACTTCTCTAGGGTTTGGGGTGGCCTCGACAACGCTTCAAGGGTTAGGGGGTGGCCTCGATAACGCTTCAAGGAGGGGGTAATATCGACCCCCCCCCCCCCACATGTTGAAGCTATCGGGAGGGGGTCGGCATTGAACACTACATCTATGTCACACAAGTGACGTGGGCATCGGCATGATGGTAGGAGTAGAGGGTCGTGGATCACCCGAGCGGTCGAGGGTCAAGGGTCGAGGATCGCTGAGGGTCGGGAGGTTGCCTAGTGTCAAAGGATTCAACAAAACCATGTCTTCATCATTAGGCGAAAATGTGAGGTGCATGATGGTGCGAAGCTCTCCAAAGTTATTTTTGGAGCGGAGTCCCGAGATAGGATAATTCTCTTTTGGTACAAAGTTCAACAAGAACCTTCCGAATATCGTTATTTGAAAGGCCTTTGCTGAAATTGCATAAAAGGCAAATTATCCTATCCGGACTCCATTCCGAATAACTTTGGAGGACTTCGCACCATCAAGCCATGGTTACTTCCGGCTAATGATGAAGCCATGGATTTCTTCAATACTTTGACACTATAGGAACCCTCGACCAAAACCTTCGACCCTTGACCCCTTAACGACCCTCGACCCTCTACCCTAGTTCCCGACCCTCGACCCCTCGGCGATCCTCGACACCCTCGTTATATTGACAACGACGCGACATACATATACATGGGAAAATAGCCTTTGGTCCCGGTTCATGCCACCAACCGGGACCAATAGTGGTGGGCCAGGAGCCAGGCCCATTGGTCCCGGTTCGTCCCACCAACCGGGACCAAAAGGTCCGGACGAACCGGGACCAATGGCCCACGTGGCCCGGCCGGCCCCCTGGGCTCACGAACCGGGGCAAATAGCTCCATTAGTCCTGGTTCTGGATTGAACTGGGACTAATGGGCTGAACTGGCCTGGGCCATTGCCCCCTTTTCTACTAGTGAAAACCTAATTTTGAAATTATTCAAATCAACACATAGCTTTAAAACAGTGCAAAATAGTTGTCTAAATTTTTTTCAAATAAATCTAAAGTAAACTAGACAATATTTGAGAGAGGTAGGAAAAAGAATCAACTCATTAGGAGTTTTATTTTAAAAGATATAGCCAGTCAAAGTTTAGTCAACTTTCTGTTTTTAAAATAAAACTGAAAAAAGAAAAACGTTTCGGAAAGAGTACACGTGGAAGACGTACTCTGGTTTTACGTCTCCACTTACAACACGTGGTGGCGGGGCTGGGTCACTGATAGTGGGTCCAGCGGGCCCACTGGTCAGGTTTGACTAGTCCCCCGCCTTCTTCCTCCTCTGTCCGAGCCGAGGCGGGGGCTCCGGCGATCGACGCCGTGACAGCGGCTCCTCATGGGCTCTGAGGGCGGGGATGGATCCGCCACTCCAGGGCGATCCTCCCGGGGGTCGAGAGGGTGGCGGGGACGAAGGGAGTCACTGGCGGCGAGCCTTGCGGCAGACGGCAGCTTTGGGAGGTTTGGGGGTTTGGGCTATGGTGCTTCTCGATCGACGCTGAGGGGATGAGCGGCTCCGCACGGTTGAGGGGAGAAGGATGAAAGCACGGGAGGGGTTTGGGGGCCTCGGTCTTGGCCGGATTTCACCGGAGTGTGGTGGTGGCCGATCCTGTCGGGGACGAGGAAGACAGTCGTCATTCGCCGAGTGTTGGGACGAGCTCGGGGTTCTCCATTTATAGCGTAGCGAGGTCGGTTCGCGGCGGCCGTGGATAAGATCACCGGCGACCACCATTCTGTAGCTAGGGGGCGCGTGGCGATGGCTGGGGGTGGCGGCAGGGACTAGAGGACGAGCGGGCACTGCCTGTGTGTGAGTGGCGAGCGGGTGGCTGGGCGGCGCTGGCCTGTGGTAGGAGCCGCTTGAGCGGGCGGTGGCGGCTTGCGTCGGTGGCGCTGTAGGGCACCAGGAGGGGCCAGGGCGGCTCTGCGGCGAGGGAGGAGTTGGGGCGCGTTGGCTGCGAGCGGAGGAGGATCAGAACGGGCGCGGGGGAGGCGGCGACCGTCCGCACGCATGTGCAAAACGCGCGCTCTGGCCGCACCCAGAGCATGCACGCTAACTGTTCAGCGAAATGCCAGTGGGTGCTAGGGGTTTTGGATGATGCTGGGGATTAACATGATTAGGTTAGGGTAGTCTAGAGGCTCAGTGGACATGGTGGTTAAGCAAAGCCAGCAGGTCCAGTGTGTAAACCAAAAGCCATGTCAAATCTGACCATGCACATAAAGTGTTTGACAAAATGCCAAGGGCACTTAGGCATTTCTTGGGGTGGTCAAACTCTCCAGACTAGTGTCTCTTTAGATGTAAAAGAGGGTGGTAAGGTTAGTTTGGCAAAAACAGAAACTTGCTAGTGGAAGTTTTTGAGAAAATCATTTCTGGACAGAAACTAAAAGCTATCATTCCATGGACCAAAGACACTCCAATAGGGCCAATCTCCTGGACTTAGGGGTTTTGCAGGGTGGTCTATGATTAGGAAAAAGAATCATGGGTAAAGAGCAAGCTAAAGTATGGTTGCAGTACAAATCACCAAGCTGGACCAGAATGAAAATGAGGTTGATTTACTCAAAATTTTCAAAGAACATCACTGGGTTTTTGCATAAAGATGAATTATTTACTCCTACTGACATCCCATAATTTTGGTGGAAGTTTTAAAGAAATATTTAAATAGGTTGTAGTGCAAAATTGCCCACTGGACCAGATTTGAAAATTTGACGTAGAGCTCAAAATATCCAAAGAATGAAATATATTTTTGCATAAAAGTGATTTAAAAACATCACATGACATCCCCAAATTTTGGTGGGATTTTTAAATGAATTTATCAAAGGGTTGCAGTTCAAATGGGACCCTAAAACTTATGAAAAAACCCTTTTGGAGCAATAAAGCTCAGGGAAAAATAATTATATAAATAATCCCACTGATAAAAGAATTGTTTTATTTGAGAGGGTAAATAAGTCCAATAATGATTGAAAAGTTTTCACTTGGGGTAAAAAATCCATAATAGTAAAGAAAAGAATGGTTCTGAAATCAAAAGGAAATCCAGAAAATAAAAGTTTAAGTTTCCTGGCAAAATTTTAATAAACAAAACATGGTTAAATTTTTGGGGTGTCACAACACTACCCGCCTTAAGAAAAATCTCGTCCTCGAGATTTGTTAAGAGTTTTTTTCGAAAATATCATTCCTGTTAGTTGAGACCAAAAAGTTTACTCATAGTACAAACCTTGTGTCGTCGAGGTTGGTTTTTGGTAGCTACGTCCGAGGTTAAAAATGCAATCGCACATCGACATACTCGTGCATGGCTACTGTTTAAAATAGGGGCGTAAAAGCAACATCATTTAATTATGGCGATACAGGATCACATAATTACAGGGCGTGAACATACTAAGACTGGATACTACTCGAGCGACTCTAGTCTACCTCGTTTATATCTAAGCGGGCATGCCTTGTGGACGCCGAGGCTTCTCCATTGGCCTCACCGTCGGGGTTAGCTGGAGGGGGTTGAGGAAATGCAGGGTCGGGGTAGCGATGATGATCGTTGCGGGGATTGTTGGCCACAATCCCGTTGGAGTGTGCTCCTAAAAGGCGACGAAGCACTACTGGGGTCATCAAAGCACTTTGGTTGACGGCTGGGGCTGACCTCAAGGTCTCGATTGGTTGTCCGAACAGCACGATTGGGTTGTCGGCGTCGGGCTCATCTTCTCTTCTTGCTGGGGCTCGGCAGATCAGTTCTCCACGAGCTGCGATCAGATCAAGGGTGATTTGATTGAACATATCCTCTAGTGCACTTACTTAGCGCGCCAGATGCAATAATGCAGGATCCGTCTCGTGGTCTCCGTTGGCAACTTGGGGTGGTCTACCATATCCGTCGTGGCTGGGGTAGTAGTAGAACGAGCGACAGTTAACTTTGGGCGACAAGTGCCGGAGTTGAACTATAGCCTCTCGCGTGGCTAGTTGGATGGCTTGTGGCTCAAAGGAAGTTGTCCTTCCGGTGAACCTGTAGGGGCGTTCTGGCGATAGACCCCTACCATAGATGTACACTGTGGCCCAGAATTGATGGCTCTCACCGCTCATGGGTCCTTGGTACACAACATATTCTGGGGGCTCTTCTAATGCAAAGGCACGACGTGTGAGGTTTCCTAGCACGGTCACAAAGCCTCCAAGGTTGTTTGCCGTGGTTTCATTGTGAACAATGGGTCCTGGCATTTTAGCTTGGTTTGGGCAGAGGCTGTGCTGTGCTGGGTTGAGGCTAGCGTGACCTTTTTATAGAAAAAGGGGACGGAGTCTTCCTTCGCACGCTTGCGAATGGGATAATATAGGTGTCGGTCACTAGCGCGTGATCGACAGGCTAGGCTGATAGGTTGGGCACCGACTTCCAAAACTGTCGGGGTCACTGTGTGGCTATCTTGCACGAGAAGCTTGGCTGGGCTTAGGTTAAGGTCTGGTGGGTTGGTTTTCCTAGGTTTTTCGACCTGGCTAAGATAGGATTAGCCAATGGTCAGCCTGGCTCTGATACCAAGTTTGTCAGGACCGGATTTTCAGGATATTAATTTCCAAAAAATGGCCCCTGGTGCTCACCAGCCCTAGGATTACTCTTAGCTGATGAGGCACCAACTTGATACAGGAATTCCAAGAAAAATACATAATTTGTAGTACAAGACCATTCTGGCCTATGAGTACAACAATTGGTTTCTAGTGGTTGATGGCGGAAGCGGTTTGTGGATCATCAACGTCATGAGACTCCATTTCCCATAGGAACAGCTGACCAGGTTAACTCCTATCTTCGCGAGGCTGCTATCACCGTTGCTTAAGTTCCGGGGGCTGTCATCGCAACGCTCCTCTCCAAGCAGGCAATCTGGCCAAGACAATAGCCAGGGACAAGCCAGTGAGTACTTTGAATGTACTCGCAAACATTTTGAACACGGGTATAATATAACAAACAGTAATCATACTCTAAAATATTCTATGCTCGTAACGTCTACCATAAAAATAATATCCACGATACATGCAAGCAGGTTATTTATATACTACATGCATATGCAATAACAGGGTAGTAATAAAATGCACCGATCGAATTAATAAGCGACGCCTCGAAAGGACAATAATGTGACACATGCCTCAGTCAGGCGTCTCGGCGACACCGCATAAAGGGCTTATAGGAGAAATAAGTAACAAACATGCCACAGTCGGGCGTCTGTACGACACCACATAAAGGGCTTATACGATAAATAAATAAATAGCAAGCATGCCACGATCGAGGCGTCTGGCGACACCACATAAAGGGCTTATCGATAAATAAATAGCAAGCATGCCCGCGATCGAATGTGTCCGGCGACACCACATAAAGGGCTTATAAGGCAAAATGATCACAGTGAATATCCAGGAGGTAGAACCATCCCAGGGATACTCGATAATTCAAATAATATAAAAGGGGTTAGTCCATAATAATAATAATCATAATCATAAGTCAAAAGTCATGATCCATGTTCTGGTTTAGCGGTTTCTGTCGGTGTTCTGGGAACGGGGGTCCCAAGACGTGCCTGCCTGCGGCCTGCGGCGTGGCTCAAGGGGTGGCCCATCAAGGCCCGTCTTCATCAGCACAAGCTCAAGACCCTCGCGAGGGGCCAAGCATCGCGGGGTGGACGACGGGGAGCTTCCTCAGGCACGGCCTCCTCAGGCTGGCTCGCGAGGAGGCGGAGAGATCAAGGCGGGGTACCTCACGAGGTGCCCATGACGCCAGCCATGACGACCAAGGGCGCCAGGCGGGCGCCAGCCCGCGTAATGTCCTCCTTTCCTCTTTGGTGCAAAGGGAGCAAGCGCAGGCGAGAGCATCAAGCAAAAGCATCCGTTTCGGTGCAACAAGACCAATACCATCGCAGCGGCAGGAAGGAAGTCATTGTGGAGCCTAAGCCGGTGTCACCACCAGTGCCTTTGGCAGGCGAGGACAAACTTTAGTCAGGATAAGTGTACTAGATGTTCCCCTTCAAAATGGCCAATTGTTGGCGCCCTTCCCGCTCAATATTTGGGAAGAGGCACAGGGCCTTTGCCTATAAATAGGGCTAGCCACCCACAGGGTAGAGGCATCTTGGATCTAGCATCCAGAACAGAGAGAGAGCTTGATCTGGAATCAACCAGAGAGAGAGAGAGAGAAGCGACTGAACTCCCCCTAGCAGTTCATCGCACCAGCCAAGAACAGACCCTCGCGAGGTTGTTCTTCCTTGTATTGTTCATCATCATCAGCCCAAGAGGCAATCCACCGCACCACAAACTAGAGTAGGGTATTACACCACAATGGTGGCCCGAACTAGTATAAACCCTGTGTCTCTTGTGTTGTTCCTTTCATAGTTTAGATCCTAGCGAGGCGGCGAGGTGCAGGTAGGTAGAGGGCGAGATCTCCGCGCGCACCCCAGTGTTCGAACCTAGAGGGTCTGCCGGAACCCGAAATCCGACATTTGGCGCGCCAGGTAGGGGTGCGCCGGAATTCATCTTCCGCCGCCCTGTTCTTCGCCGACCATCGCATCCATGTCAGACGCTCGTCGGGCCCGCGCCGAGCGCCGAGCCGCTCTCGCTTCCCGCGTCGCCCAGACGGCCCCCGTCGACAGCCGCCCCCGCCGTTCCCCATTGCCTGCCGTCAACGCCGCCACCGGCCTGGCGGGGAACGAGCAGCAAGCATCATACCAGCATCCGTCCGTGAGGCGAGACGGCCGCACTGCTGCTCCCTCACTCGCCCCAGATGGTTCTTCGTCTCGCGCACTCCGCGCGCCCATGGAGGCTCGAGCTGCGCTCATCACGGCAAACGAGCTCCTGCGCTACCGCCCAGTCGACGACGTCTACGGAGGGTGGCTCGACCGCGTCGCCGAGCTCGTCCGCGCCGCAGGGGGCTTCCCCGCGCCGTCCTTCTCGCTGCATTGCGCCCCGCCCTGCGTGGGCGATGAAGCTCCAGGGGCGCCTCAGCCGCCTCCCCCTCAAGAAGGCGCCCTGGCCCCAAGGCGCATGGCCCCTGGGCGGAACCCACTCCGTCCAGCGCCAGCGCAGCAAGAGCAGAGCTGCCAAGAGGTCCCTCGCCCCCAAGAAGCTGCCCGAGTGCTCCCTGCTCCGGCTCGTCACGACCACGCTCCTGCTCCAGCACGCCAAGACCACGCGGTGCTCTCAGCTGCAGCGCATGGGAACCCGCAAGATCAGGCCCTTCGTCACCAGAGGCCTCTTGTGGCCATAGCAGGCTGCCGCGCCTTCACCACCGAGCTGTGCAGCATCGCGTAGCTCGGCAAGTTGAAGCCAGACCTGCCTCCTCGCAACGACGACATGGCTGACCCTGTGGAGTTCCTCCAGCTCTACGAGCTGGGCATCGAAGCCGCCAACAGGGAAGAGAAGGTCATGGCGAACTGGTTTCCCATGGCACTCAAGGACGGGGCCCGCACCTGGCTCCTGAACCTGGCTACTCGCACAATCTCCTCATGGGACGAGATGTGCACCTGCTTCATCGCCAACTTCCAAAGTACTCGCGACCGGCCACCTGCCGTGAGCGACATGCGCCGCATCAAGCAGTAGCCAGGGGAGACCCTGCAGAAGTACATCCAGCGCTTCAACAACGCACGCCTCAAGATTCCCAAGGTGACCGAGGAGGCCATCATCTCAGCCTTCTCCGACGGTGTGCGTGACGTCAAGATGAAGGAGGAGCTGGCGATGCATGAAGATCTGTGCACGTCCTGGAGCTGTTCAACTTGGCGACCAAGTGCGCCAGGCTGAGGAAGGGCGCCTCTCGCTCCTCGAGCTGCCAGCCCTTGAACCGTAAGAGAAGAAATCCAAGGCCAAGGGCGTGAAGCGCAAGGGGCTGCCGTGCTCATGGCGTAACCGACACCAAGCGGGCGTAGATCAGCCCGAGTCTTCCAAGGGCAGCCGGTACTGTGTGTACCACGACCTCCACACCCACAACACCAACGAATGTCAAGACCTCCAAGCCGTGTGAGAAGGAAGGATCGGCCGACGCCCCGACCACAACGATCGAGGCTACGGCCGAGGAGGAGGAAGGAACGCAGGACGCTGGGAAGACCGTGGCCCTCGCCAAGGGTGGCGCGACCGACCTCGCGAGGATCGCTGGCAGGATCAGCCTAGCGAGGGAGACTGGAGGGATCAGCCTCGCGGGGATCGTCCGCAAGGAAACGCAGGCCTCCCTCCTCTACCGCTGGAGCCAGGGAGAAACGAGGACCATCATCAGGACGAGGGGGCTGGGGGCTTCCAGGAGGCGCGCGCGATCGCCTGCATCCTGGGCGGAGCTCAAGCCCCAGCCTCTCAACGCATCTTCAAGCAGTTCGCCTACTAAGTGAATGCAGTCCTCCCCAAGCTCGAAGCCACGCACCCTCTCAGGTGGTCAGCGTGCGCCATCACGTTCAGCTCAGCGGATCAGCTCAAGTGCGCGGCCACAGTAGGAGTCCTCCCGATGCTTGGTTCTCCAATCATCAGCAACATGCAAGTCACCAGGACCCTCATCGATGGCGGAGCAGGGCTCAACGTCCTGTCCGTAGAGACATTCAATAATCTCCAAGTGCCTTACAATCAGCTTCAGCCAACCAAGCCTTTCTCCGGAGTCACCGATGGCTCCACGGTTCCGATTGGGCATGTCCGCCTCCCTGTCACCTTCGGGGCGCGCGACAACTAACGCACCGAGCTCATCGACTTCGACGTCGCCCACATTCGCCTGCCATACAACGCCATCCTCGGGTACCTAGCTCTGGCCAAGTTCATGGCCGTGACTCATCATGGCTACAACGTGCTCAAGATGCCAGGAAGCGGCGGAGTCATCACGGTGCCTTGTGAAGAAAGAGACGCAGTGTGCTCCCTGGAGCGAGCCTTTCAAGCCGCATCACGTGAAGACCCAGATCGTAGGAGCGGGAGGCTCCCTGAGACCGCTCCCAAGAAGAAGAAGACATTGCCAGGCCCGACCCCTCAGGAGGCAGGCCCCTCAGGGTCCGCGCCTGCTCAGGGGGCACCTCCTTCTGTCGCATAGGAAGGCGCGCCCGATGCCCTCCTCAGGCAAGGCTCGGGGGCTCCCTCCTAGAGGGCCACCGACCTTGCTAAGGTCACGAGGGAGGCGCTTGGGAACCACTTGGAGGCGTGTTTCAAGGCACGTTTCCCTCAGGAAGGAGCAAGGCAAGGAGGGCCAAACCCTCAGGAGTTCGTCAGTCAGATCACGCAGGAGTTGCAGGAGTCAAGAGTCATGAGTGGCAGCCGCCGCTTACCCGCCGTAGCTCCCCATCCAGGCGAGGATGGTGGGCTGCGCGTCTGCATCGACATCCCAGGGCTCAACCGAGCCGCCTCTCAGGCGCTTGGCCCCTCATGCTGGGCGCTGCGAAGGCCCACCCCACAGCTACGTTCGCATGCCTAACGGCTTGCCGAACGCAGCCGCCGCGTGCCAGTGCCTCATGGGGAGCATCCTGGAGGCTCAAGAGGCCAGGCGTTCCGCAGTCCTGGCGGAGATGGAGATGGTCCACGAGGGGCCACCAGTGCCTCCAGAGCCTCCCGAGGCTCCTGCGCCTGGAGGCTCGTGAAGATCGGCTTCCGCAGCCCACGACGTCCACTACTTCAACACCCCTTCGTCTTCAACGTTATCAGGTGACATCCTTCAAGTTTCATTTCCAGCTGGGAGCGCCCCCAGGGCTACATTATTCCCAGGCCACGTGGGTCCATCCCTGTGGCATGTATCCCCTTTTACTTCATGTTCCTAGCTTACTTTGTTGGGGGCGCCCCTCGGGCTGCATCATCCCCAAGTCGCTCGGGCCAGACCCAGCGGCATGTACCCCTCTTGCGTTTATTTTCGGGTCATGTGTTTGACCCATCATGCTTGTTATTTGATGCCTGTCGACGGCACCTCTTCTTCCTTCATGTCGGCCGCTTGCACGTTAAAGGGGGGTACACGAGCATCGCGACTCATGGGCTCCTCTTGGCTCTCCAGCCCTCACCCTCAGCCTTGTCCACGGCATCGCGACACAGCATACCACGACGGCCGAGACCCGCTCGAGGGCCGGGACCCGAGGGCGTAGAAACGTCGGCATCTAACCAAACTTGCAGGAACACATCACAAGTTAAGGCCAGTGCAGGCGCAACCCGCCTTGAGGTAGGCCCCGTGAGTCCCAGCTGGCTCACGGGTGCCCAGATACACCTCGTCAGGCCCTACCGTGCCAGGCCACGTGTCGGGCGGGCTGTACATGCCCCGGGGCTCCTCGGAGGGAGCCCCCTCCCACGCACCAGTGGAAGCACCATGCTCCAAGCTGGCTCACGACACTGCCGAGGAGCGGCTATGCCCGTACACATACGGAAGTGCTATGCTCCGCGCTGGTGATAAACAACTGAGGGCGGCCCCGTGCATCAACCTCGAGGAGCCCAGGCTCGGTGTGCGGCCTCATCGCAACGCCTCCCCTCGGGAGTGCCGCGTGAGGGGGCTAGGCACGGGGGCTACGCCCGAGTCACGCCCAGACGCATGCCACCCAGCCAGGCCCCTCGGGCCTGGTTCGTCGCACGTCCCTCCCCGAGCGGAGCCAAGGTACGAAGGCCGTTTGAGCATCAAGGGGGACTCCTGAGGATCGTGACTCAGGAGCCTAACTGGTCACGTAGCCCCTCACTCCTTAGTTCCGAAAGGCTAACGGCGGTTGAGGTATCTTGTGAGGCCGGGCTCTGTGGGCGTAGAATGGTAGATTCACCCACACATCCCACCTCCCTACTTGTTGTTCGTGCGCCTAGGGTGACTCCTTAGCATCGCGACTCAGGAGCCGAACTGGTCACGTAGCCCCTCACTCCTTGGTCCTGTCCTGGTTTCCGGCCGGGCTAACAGCTGGCCGAGGTATCGTGGGGCGGGCTCTGCCGGCGTAGAACATAAGAAAGTAGGAAGGAAAAGCGCAAAATCTCAAGGAATTCAAAAGCAAATATTACAGTCCATAACTGTTATCGCAACACCACACACAAGTTTAAACGCCTCCCCGAGGCATGATGCATGTTGCAGGAGCTGAAAGCAGAACAGGAGCCACAACGGAGTCACTTGTTGGCGACGGAGCTGCACGGGGCGGGTTCGCCTCGTGAAGCCTCAAGACCGGCAGCGCCTCGCTTCGGCTTGGTGCTGAAGGCCCGGAACTTCGCCAGCAGAGCCTCCGCACGACCCTTCACGGCCTCAGCAGCGGCAGCGGCAAGCTCGCCGCTCGCTGGCTCCAGCAGGCTGTCGAGGTCGACGTCGGGATCGCGAAGGTAGACGTGGGTAAGGACCCGCGTCAGCGCTGCAGAAGACAAGACACGCAGCGCCTCGGCCTCGGCCCGTGGGGCCAAGGCCAAGGGTGACATCTTCAAGAGCGCGGATCAGGAAGGGAAGAAGCTTGGCGGGGCCGTCCTCGGTGCCGGCCAGCGAGCTTTCCAGGCCGCTGCCGTAAAGCGACCTAAGCAAGGTGCGAGCCTTCACCTCCATCTCTGTGAAGGCCTCGCGGTCCTCGGCGAGGACCTGCGCCTTGCCCTCCAGCTCGACCTTCTTCGCCTCCAACTCCTGCTCCAGTGCGCCCAGGCGGTCACGGCGCTTGTTAAGCTTGGCGTCCCGGTCCTTGACGGCCGCCTCGTGAGCCTTCATGTCTTCCTCCTTCTCTTGGCGAATGCGGGCCTCCTTGGCAAGCTGGTCCCGCAGGCCCTGCAGCTCGCTCTCCAACGCCTTGCAGCAACCTCGGACATCGGCCACCTCCCCCAAGGCGGCTTTGCGAGCAGCCTTCGCCCCAAGGACGACCTGCTTCTCCTCGTCGCAAGCTGTCGAGGCCTGAACCAGCGCCGCTCGAATCGAAGCTTCAGAGTGAATCCAGCCAGAAGCCAGCTCCAAGCGCCCGGCCACCAAGCGAGGGTCGGCGCCCAGAAGATCTTGCCGCAGCTGGTCCAGTTCAGCAGCAGCACGATCCAGGATAGTGGGAGGAGTCGGAGAGACAGAAGTTGGTGGAGTAGGAGGAGAGCACGGCAGCGTAACCACAGTATCCTGAGGCGGGACCTGCTGCGCCCCAACAGCTATGGCGGTGGCATCAGGCAAGGATACCTCAGGAGTCGCTTGGGCCATGGGGGCTGAGCTCGCCCCAGCCAGCTCCACCAGGCCTCGTGAGGATGACCGGGCAGGAGAGGCCCGTGCCTTGCAGTCACCTTCTTTCGCGGGCAGAGGCGCTGCCCCAGACGGAGCCTCAGGAGCTCCCTTCAGCTTCTTCGCCCGCGGCCCAGCCAAGAGAATCTGAGACATCAAGCCTCAGCGACAAAACAAGGAATAAAACAAGAATAAAGCACTTACTGGTCATCACTCGCGAGCTCGAGCAACCTCCGTCCATACTTGAAGCCCGAGAGCCGACTGCAGGGATCAGCCTCAAGAGGCCCGGGAGCAGGAGGCGCGTCTGTGGATCACCTCGGAGCCGGGGCAGACCCGCGGGGGACCAGCCCAGTCCTGTCCTTCTTCGGGATCGGGGGAAAGCTCTCGCCGCCCCGCTCGTCTCCATCCTCGTCGTCGCCCGGCGAGAGGCGGAGAGCACGGGACCTACGCCGGGGGGAGGGGCGCTCTCGACTCTCCGCCAGTCGCCTCAGAGTCAGGCCCTTCGCCCCGCTCCCCTTCTTCCTCCTCTTCGCTGGAGTCGCCGGAGGACACGTTCACCGTCACCAGGGCCGCCGGGTCCTCGGGAACCTCCGTGGGCACGGGCCCGTCCCCATTGAAGACGGGCATGGAGTCCACCACCTGCTCCCAATCATCTCGAAGGAACAGGGGTACTGTAGCGCCCTCCATCCTCGCCACGTCTCCCTCGACCAAAGATTTTAGGAGCGCGGCCAGATCTTCGTCGGCCAAGACTGCGGGGCTCGGGCGGGGCCTCCACAGTGGAAGCAATCTTGACGGGCGGGGCCACTGGTGCTCCAAGAACTCCCTCGGGAGGCGGCCTTGCAGTCGGCCGCCGCCATCGCCATGTTGCTCGGCCACAGATCTGCGTCCATCTTCTCCAGCACTGGCTTCGCGCGGGGATCCACGAGTTCCGCGCGAGACCAATCATCGGAGCTCGTGGGGTGCTCCGTGGGCAGAATCAGCCGAGGTGGATCGCCCGGCATCTACCATGACCCACTTGCTCCTGAAGCCCTCAATCCTCTTCCCGGGCTTCGAGATGGCGTTGGAGCTGCCATACGCGACAAAGCTTGCGCACGTGAGATGGGACCACGAGAGGTCCGGAGGGAGAAGTAGTGGCGCAGCAAGGCCACTGAGGGCTGCACCCCGACGTGAGCCTCACAATAGTAGGCGAAGATCGCCAGTAGAAAAACAGAGTTGGGGTGGAGGTGCAGAGCTTGCAGTTTATAATGGCGGAGGACAGAGAAGAAAAACCCAGAAAAGGGAGGCACCAGACCGGCAGCAATGGCGCTTACGAAGAGCGGATAGAAGGTGCTCCCTTAGCCCTCGGGAAGGGCGGACCCGGCGTTGAACACCTCAGCCCCGTTGATGCCTTGCGCCGCCACCATCCGGCGCACCCGGGCAAGGCTCGTCTCTAACACGTTCGGCGAGTCCAAGGCGGGTGAGTACCAAGCTCCGGCCGGGGCCTGGCGAGGCGCCATGTCTTGCTAGGGCACGCGGTCGAAGTAGATCTGGAGATTTCAGAGGCAGGAAGGAAAGGCGCAAGAAAGGGGATCTAGGCAATGACCAGAGGAAGCAAGGGAAGCAAAGCCTAGACAGATGCCTCCCTTTTGTCGAATCGGCGCAGTTCCTAAGGTACCCACGTCCAATCAACCGCCACGCGGCTCCCGAGGCCGCAGGCTGTTAGGGCCCGCGGCGCTTCACACTTGCCCCTTCGCTTCTCTGCTCAGCCAAGTCCGGTCGCGCCTTGGGCCCGGGGGCTACTGTCGGCGTTCTGGGAACGGGGGTCCCCAGACTTGCCTGCCTGCGGCCTGTGGCGTGGCTCAAGGGGTGGCCCATCAAGGCCCATCTTCATCAGCACAAGCTCAAGACCCTCACGAGGGGCCAAGCCTCATGAGGCGGACGGCGAGGAGCTTCCTCGAGCACGACCTCGTCAGGCTGGCTCGCGAGGAGGTGGAGAGATCAAGGCGGGGTACCTCACGAGGTGCCCATGACGCAAGCCATGACGACCAAGGGCGCCAGGCGGGCACCAGCCCGCGCAGTGTCCTCCTTTCCTCTTTGGTGCAAAGGGAGCAAGCGCAGGCAAGAGCATCAAGCAAAGGCATCCATTTTGGTGCAACAAGACCAATACCGTCGCAACGGCAAGAAGTAAGTCATTGTGGAGCCCAAGCCGGCGGCACCACCAGAGCCTTTGACAGGCGAGGACCAACTTTAGTCAGGATAAGTGTACTAGATGTTCCCCTTCAAAATGGCCAATTGTTGGCGCCCTTCCCGCTCAATATTTGGGAAGAGGCCCAGGGCCTTTGCCTATAAATAGGGCTAGCCACCCACAGGGTAGAGGCATCTTGGATCCATCATCCAGAACAGAGAGAGAGCTTGATCTGGAATCAACCAGAGAGAGAGAGAAGCGACTGAACTCCCCCTAGCAGTTCATCGCACCAGCCAAGAACAGACCCTCGCGAGGCTGTTCTTCCTTGTATTGTTCATCATCATCAGCCCAAGAGGCAATCCACCGCACCACAAACTAGAGTAGGGTATTACACCACAATGGTGGCCCGAACTAGTATAAACCATGTGTCTCTTGTGTTGTTCCTTTCATAGTTTAGATACTAGCGAGGCGGCGAGGTGCAGGTAGTTAGAGGGCGAGATCTCCGCGCGCACCCCAGTGTTTGAACCTAGAGGGTCCGCCGGAACCCGAAATCCGACAGTTTCTCCTCCGAAGACCGACACTAAGACCGACACTTGACCCATCCCGGACTTTAATCCTTAACCATGGACACGACTATTCGAATAGATTTAACCTCTCCAGAGGGTGTACTCTTTACCCACGAGTAACGGATTCCTTTAGTCCATCGGGACTAATTCCGTCTACGGTCTTTTAATTGAAAACACACCTGACTTGCACACACAACCTTAACTTACCGGTGTCTGGAATCACCCACGACACTTGTCAAGCAAAACTCTAAGTGGGGAGGCTACAACCTCGCATAGCATGGGATCAAATTTATATCGCGCGCTCTAAGGGGTGTCCCCCCTCTCGGTCACAACCAGAAACACCCATGCCCCCGGACCAGGTGGCATGCCTACCGGCTGCAGTCGGTATCTTCCACCATGGCCTCTCTGTACGGTGTGTGCTAGAAAGGGGGTGACAACTTACTCAACCGTACCCTACCTGCTGTAGGGACAAGTGGCAGTATGAAACAAGTATGGGGGTTACTGGAACAAGACTCGGGAGGTTTATAAATTTGCTGCATGATTAGTATGACGAATATATTTCAACCAACAGAATCACCACTCATTATACCTTACTATGCCATACCGGACATATTCGTCCCGACGAAGACCGGTGACAAGCTCACGCTTACCCAAGGCAGAGGCTTTCCTGGATTTCTTTCCAGCATGCATGTAAGGCATACGAGGATGATTACCGTCACAAGTATATCCACTTCCAACAGCAAGGAAATCTCCAATATGCATCCATGCAAATGATCGCGTCACCACATAAAATAACAAGTTCTCCGTATTAAGGTGGTGTTATAATCGTGTCAACCAACACACAAAAATATTATGCCAGGGTTCAGAATGCTTACCTTTAAGAGTATGCAAGTGGGGTGTGCCTTTTGAAAGTTGACTTCTTCAAAACCTATATTTGAAATTATTCAAATTAACACATAGCTTTAAAACAGTGCAAAATAGTTGTCTGAATTTTTTTCAAATAAATCTGAAAATAAACTAGACAATATTTGAGATAGGTAGGAAAAAGAATCAACTCATTTGGAGTTTTATTTTAAAAGATATAGCCAGCCAAAGTATAGTAAACTTTTTGTTTTTAAAATAAAACTGAAAAAACAAAAACGTTTCGGAAAGAGTACACGTCGAAGAGGTACTCTGGTTTTACGTCTCCACTTACAACACGTGGTGGCGGGGCTGGGTCACTGACAGTGGGTCCTGCAGGCCCACTGGTCAGGTTTGACTAGTCCCCCGTCTTCTTCCTCCTCTGTCCGAGCCGAGGCGGGGGCTCCGGCGATCGACGCCGGCGAACGGCGGCTCCTCGCCGGGCTCTGAGGGCGGGGATGGATCCGCCACTCCAGGGCGGTCCTCCCGGTGGTCGAGAGGGTGGCGGGGACAAAGGGAGTCGCCGGCGGTGAGCCTTGCGGCGGACGACAACTTCGGGAGGTTTGGGGGTTTGGGCTATGGTGCTTCCCGATCGACGCTGAGGGGATGGGCGGCTCCGCACGGTTGATGGGAGAAGGATGGAAGCACGGGAGGGGTTTAGGGGCCTCGGTCTTGGCCAGATTTCACCGGAGTGTGGCGGCGGCCGAACCTGTCGGGGACGAGGAAGACGGCCGTCATTCGCCGATTGCTGGCTACGGGGGGCTCTAGGGAGATGGCTTGAGGCTGCCTGAGTGCTGGGATGAGCTCGGGGTTCTACATTTATAGCGTAGCGAGGTCGGTTCGCAGCGGCCGTGGATAAGATCACCGGCGACCGCCATTCTGTAGCTAGGGGGCGCGTGGCGATGGATGGGGGTGGCGGCAGGGACTAGAGGACGAGCAAGCACTGCTGCAGGTGTGAGCTGGCGAGCGCGGGTGGCTCGGGCGGCGCCGTCCAGGGCAGGAGCTATCGGAGCGGCAGTGGCGGCTTGCGTCGGTGCCGCTGTAGGGCGGCGAGGGAGGAGTCAGGGCGCGTTGGCTGCGAGCGGAGGAGGATCGAAGCGAGGCGCGCGGGGAGGCTAACGCAGCGGCGACCCGTGCGCGCCTGCGATGCAAAATGCGCTTCGGCGCGCCAGAGCGTGCACGCCAACTGTTCGACGAAATGCCAGTGGGTGCTAGGGGTTTTGGATGATGCTGGGGATTAACAGGATTAGGTTAGGGTAGTCTAGAGGCTTAGTGGACATGGTGATTAAGCAAAGCCAGCAGGTCCAGTGTGTAAACCAAAAGCCATGTCAAATCGGACCACGCAGATAAAGTGTTTGAAAAATGCCAAGGGCACTTAGGCATTTCTTGGGCTGGTCAAACTCTCCAGACTAGTGTCTCTTTAGATGTAAAAGAGGGTGGTAAGGTTAGTTTGGCAAAAACAGAAACTTGCTAGTGGAAGTTTTTGAGAAAATCATCTCTGGACAGAAACTAAAAGCTATCATTCCATGGACCAAAGACACTCCAATAGGGCCAATCTCCTGGACTTAGGGGTTTTGCAGGGTGGTCCATGATTAGGAAAAAGAATCATGGGTAAGATAGCAAGCTAAAGTATGGTTGCAGTACAAATCACCAAGCTGGACCAGAATGAAAATGAGGTTGATTTACTCAAATTTTTCAAAGAACATCACTGGGTTTTTGCACAAAGATGAATAATATACTCCTACTGACATCCCATAATATTGGTGGAAGTTTTAAAGAAATATTTAAATAGGTTGTAGTGCAAAATTGCCCACTGGACCAGATTTAAAATTTTGATGTAGAGCTCAAAATATCCAAAGAATGAAATATATTTTTGCATAAAAGTGATATAAAAACATCACAGGACATCCTCAAATTTTGGTGGGATTTTCAAATGAATTTATCAAAGGGTTGTAGTTCAAATGGGACCCTAAAACTCATGAAAAAACCCTTTTGGAGCAATAAAGCTCAGGGAAAAATAATTATATAAATAATCCCACTGATAAAAGAATTGTTTTATTTTAGAGGGTAAATAAGTCCAAAAATGATTGCAAAGTTTTCACTTGGGGTAAAAACTCCATAATAGTAAAGAAAAGAATGGTTCTGAAATCAAAAGGAAATCCAGAAAATAAAAGTTTAAGTTTCCTGGCAAAATTTTAATAAACAAAACATGATTAAATTTTTGAGGTGTCACAACATGCTCCTAGGGGGATAGATTGGTAGGAAAAGACCATCGCTCATCCCTGACCACCACTCATAAGGAAGACACTCAAAAAAAATCATGCTCCAACTTCATCTCATAACGAGAGACCATACATGCATGCTTTGGGAATCACAAACCTTAACACAAATATTCTTACCAAACCACAATTACTCACTAGAATGACTCTAATATCACCATCTTCATATCTCAAAACAAATGCAAGGAATCAAACTTCTCATATATTCAATGATCTTCATGGAAGTTTTTATTACATCCCTCTTGAATACCCATCATATTAGGACTAAATTCACAACCTAAGCAAATTGCCATACTATTTTTAAAACCTTCAAAATAATATAGGTGAAGCATGAGAGTTCCTCAATTTCTTCAAAATAAAACCACCGCCGTGCTCTAAAAAGATATAAGTGAAGCACTAGAGCAACTACCTAGCTCAAAAGATATTAAATAGCTACTGTTGGTGGTAATTAGATAGCTACACTATGACTATGATGATTAAATTGCTAGTGTTGGTGGTAATGATTATGATGATGATTATTAGCTAGTGTTGGTGGTGATTAGATAGCTACACTATGACTATGATGATTAAATAGTGTTGGTGGTAATGACTATGATGATTATTAGCTAGTGTTGTTGGTGATGATATGATGCAAGAGTTTCTATATTAATATGATGATGATATTGATCATGATTATCATGATGATTTGTTATTATGATCATGATAAAAACCTCTTAATTGGTAATGTATCAAAATTTGTATAACGGCGTATGAATACACTTAAAATAAAAAATGAAAAACAGAATAGTGGTCGCGCGGGGTACAAAAAATGCTACTACTAGTTAGATTAGCAGTAGCGCTTGTATGGGAAGCGCTACTGCTAAGGTTCTATATATAACAGCAACGCGGGTAGGAACGCGCTACTGCTTAGTGTTAGCTGTAGCGCCGTATCAGTAGCGCGGTACCCCGCGCTATTGATAGCCCTCAAACCCTCGCTACTGCTAGAATTTTCCCAAGTAGTGTGATGCAGCAAAGTAGAGTAAGTATTTCCCTAAGTTTGAGAACCAAGGTATCAATACAGTAGGAGTCAACGAACAATTCACCGAAGACCTTCACAAACAATCAAACAAACTTGCACCCAACGCCATAAAGGGGTTGTCAATCCCTTCACGGTTACTTGCAAAAGCAAGATCTAATAGAGATAGATAAATGCTAAAGTAAATATTTTTGGTATTTTTGGTTTATAGATCCGAAAGTAAAAGATTGCAAAGGAAGTAAATAGGAAACTAATATTGTAGATCGGAAACATATGTGATGGAAAATAGACCAGGGGGCCATAGGTTTCACTAGAGGCTTCTCTCAAGATAGAAAATATTGCGGTGGGTGAAAAAATTACTGCCGAGAGATTGATAGAAAAGCACAAAGTTATGACGATGTCTAAGGCAATGATCATGAATATAGGCATCACGTCCGTGTCAAGTAGACCGAAGCGATTCTGCATCTACTACTATTACTCCACACATCGACCGACTCCTACCTGCATCTAGAGTATTGAGTTCATGAAGAACAGAGGAACGCATTAACTAAGATGACATGATGTAGAGGAATTAGCTCAAGCAATATGATGAAAACCCCATATTTTATCCTCGATGGCAACAATACAATACGTGCATTGCTGCCCCTACTTTCACTAGGAAAGGACACCACAAGATTGAACCCAAAGCTCTACCATTGCAAGAAAAACCAAACTAGTTGGCCAAACCAAATCGATATTTCGAAGAGACTTGCAAAGATATCAAATCATGCATATAAGAATTCAGAGAAGATTCAAATAATATGCATAGATAAGCTGATCATAAATCCACAATTCATTGGATCTCTGCAAACACACCGCAAAAAAGTATTACATCGAATAGATCTCCAAGAACATCGAGGAGAACATGGTATTTTGAATCAAAGAGAGAGAAGAAGCCATCTAGCTACTAGCTATGGACCTGCAAGTCTGTGGAACTGCTCGCGATTCATCGAAAGGGCAATGGTGTTGATGTAAAAGCCCTGCGTAATCGAATCCCCCTCCCGCAGGATGCCGAAAAAGGCCCCTAGATAGGATCTCATGGGTACAGAAGGTTGCGGCGGTGGAAAACTTTTATCGTGGCTCTCTCTGTTGGTTTGGGATATATGAGATTATATAGGCGAAGAAACTAGGTCGGTGGAGTCATGAGAGGCCCACAAGGGTGGGGGGCGCGCCCTATCCCTGGTCGCGCCCTCCATCCTTGTGGCCGCCTCGTGGCTTCTCTGACTTGCACTCCATGTCCTTTGGTCCAAGAAAAATCGTTGTGAAAGTTTTATTCTGTTTGGACTCCGTTTGGTATTACTTTTCTGCGGAACTCTAAAATAAGGAAAAAAACTGAAACTAGCACTAGGTTAATAGGTTAGTCCCAAAAATAATATAAAATAGCATATTAATGCATATAAAACATCCAAAACAGATAATATAATAGCATGGAACAATCAAAAATTATAGATACGTTGGAGACGTATCAAGCATCGCCAAGCTTAATTCCTGCTCGTCCTCGAGTAGGTAAATGATAAAAAGAGAATGTTTGATGTGGAATGCTACCTAACATATTTATCCATGTAATTTTCTTTATTGTGGCATGAATGTTCAGATCTGTATGATTCAAAACAAAAGTTTAATATTGACATAAAAAAATAATACTTCAAGCATACTAACAAGGGAATTATGTGTTCTCAAAATAACATGGCCAAAGAAATCTTATACGTACAAAATCATATATTCTGGCTATACTCCATCTTCATCACACAAAATATTTAAATCATGCACAACCCCGATGGCAAGCCAAGAAATTGTTTCATACTTTTGTTGTTCTCAAACTTTTTCAACTTTCATGCAATACATGAGAGTGAGTCATGGACATAGCACTATAAGTGGAATAGACGGTGGTTGTGGAGAAGACAAAAGGAAGGAGATAGTCGCACATCAACTAGGCGTATCAACGGGCCATGGAGATGCCCATCAATAGATAACAATGTGAGTGAGTAGGGATTGCCATGCAACAGATGCACTAGATCTATAAGTTTATGAAAGCTCAAAAAGAAGCTAAGTGGGTGTGCATCCAACTTCCTTGCTCACAAAGACCTAGGGCAATTTGAGGAAGCTCATCACTGGAATATACAAGCCAAGTTCTATAATGAAAAATTCCCACTTGTATATGAAAGTGACAATATAGAAGACTCTCTATCATGAAGATTATGGTGCTACTTTGAAGCACAAGTGTGGTAAAAGAATAGTAGCATTGCCCCTTCTCACTTTTCTCTCATTTTTTATTTGGGCCTTCTCTCATTTCTTTGGCCTCTTTTTTTTAGTCCGGAGTCTCATCCTGACTTGTGGGGGAATCCATAGTCTCGATCATCCTTTCCTCACATGGGACAATGCTCTAATAATGAAGATCATCATACTTTTATTTACTTACAACTCAAGAATTACAACTCGATACTTAGAACAAAATATGACTATATATGAATGCCTCCGGCGGTGTACCGAGATGTGCAATGAATCAAGAGTGACATGTATGAAAGAATTATGAACGGTGGCTTTGCCACAAATATGATGTCAACTACATGATCATGCAAACAATATGACAATGATGGAGTGTGTCATAATAAACGGAACAGTGGATAGTTGCATGGCAATATATCTCGGAATGGCTATGGAAATGCCATAATAGGTAGGTATGGTGGGTGCTTTGAGGAAGGTATATGGTGGGTTTATGGTACCTGATACGTCCATTTTGCATCATGCTTTTGTGACAATATTTATTACATTATGGGATGTTATTAAACATTATATCACATTACTTATGGCTATTCCCTCTTATTTTACAAGGATTACATGAAAAGGGAGAATGCCGGCAGCTGGAATTCTGGACTGCAAAAGGAGCAAATATTAGAGATCTATTCTTCACAACTCCAAAAGTCCTGAAACTTCACAGAGCATGTTTTTGGAATTAATAAAAAATATTGGGCAAAGAAAGAACCAGAGGGGGACCACCAGCCAGCAACAAGGGTGGAGGGCGCGCCCCACCCCCTTGGTGCGCCCCCAACCTTGTGGGCCCCCTGACATGCCTCTGGTGCCCATCTTCTTCTATATGGTGTATTTTACCCAGGAAAAAAAATCAGAAGGAAGCTTTCGGGATGAAGCGCCTCATCTCGAGGCGGAACCTGGGTAGAACCAATCTAGGGCTCCGGCGGAGCTGTTCTACCGGGGAAACATCCCTCCGGGAGGGGGAAATCATCATCATCGATCCTCTGATCGAGAGGGGGCCAATCTCCATTAACATCTTCACCAGCACCATCTCCTCTCCAACCCTAGTTCATCTCTTGTATTCGATCTTGGTCCCAAAACCTCAGATTGGTACCTGTGGGTTGCTAGTAGTGTTGATTACTCCTCGTAGTTTATGCTAGTTGGTTTATTCGGTGGAAGATCATATGTTCAGATCCTTAATGATAATTAATATTCCTCTGATTATGATTATGAATATGCTTTGTGAGTAGTTACGTTTTTCCTGAGGACACGGGAGAAGTCTTGTTATAAGTAATCATGTGAATTTGGTATTCGTTCGATATTTTGATGAGATGTATGTTGTCTCTCCTCTAGTGGTGTTATGTGAACGTCTACCACATAACACTTCACCATTATTTGGGCCTAGGGGAAGGCATTGGGAAGTAATAAGTAGATGATTGGTTGCTAGAGTGACAGAAGCTTAAACCCTAGTTTATGTGTTGCTTCGTAAGGGGCTGATTTGGATCCATATGTTTCATGCTATGGTACGGTTTACCTTAATTCTTATTTCATAGTTGCGGATGCTTGCGAGAGGGGTTAATCATAAGTGGGAGGCTTGCCAAGGAAGGGCAGCACCCAGCACCGGTCCACTCACATATCAAATTATCAAAGTAACGAACGCGAATCATATGAGCATGACGAAAACTAACTTGACAACAATTCCCATGTGTCCTCGGGAGCACTTGCTTTATATAAGAGTTCATCCAGGCTTGTACTTTGCTACAAAAAGGATTGGGCCACCTTGCTGCACCTTGTTTACTTTTATTACTTGTTACACATTACGATTTATCTTATCATAAAACCATCTATTACCGATAATTTCAGTGCTTGCAGAGAATACCTTGCTGAAAACCACTTGTCATTTCCTTCTGCTCCTCGTTGGGTTCGACACTCTTACCAATCGAAAGGACTACGATAGATCCCCTATACTTGTGGGTCATCAAGACTCTTTTCTGGCGACGTTGCCGGGGAGTGAAGCACCTTTGGTAAGTGGAAATTTGTAAGGGAACATTTATATAGTGTGCTGAAATTTACTGTCACTTGTTACTATGGAAAATAATCCTTGAGGGGTTTGTTTGGGGTATCTTCACCTCGACCAGAACCACAATTAGTTGCTCCTCAACCTGCTGCACCTGCTGTTATTAGGAAATTCCTTAGGGTATGATAGAGAAACTATTAGCTCATCCTTATGCAGGAGATGGAACATTACATCCCGATATGCACCTAATCTATGTGGATGAAGTTTGTGGATTATTTAAGCTTGCAGGTATACCCGAGGATATTGTCAAGAAGAAGGTCTTCCCCTTGTCTTTGAAGGGAAAGGCATTGACATGGTATAGGCTATTGGATGATATTGGATCATGGAACTACAACCGATTGAAATTGGAATTTCATCAGAAGTTTTATCCTATGCATATGGTTCATCATGATCGGAATTATATACATAATTTTTGGCCTCATGAAGGAGAAAGTATTGCTGAAGCTTGGGGGAGGCTTAAGTCAATGTTATATTCTTGCCCCAATCATGAGCTCTCAAGAGAAATCACTATTGAATTTTTTTATGCTCGGCTTTCTCATAATGATCAATCCATGCTCGATACTTCTTGTACTGGTACCTATATGAAGAAAGATATTAAATTCAAATGGAATTTATTGGAAAGAATTAGACGCAACTCTGAAGATTGGGATCTCGAGAAGGTATAGAGTCAGGTATAAACCTTAAGTTTATTTCTGTTAAATCTTTTATGGATACCGACGCTTTTCGTGATTTTAGCACTAAATATGGACTTGACTCTGAGATAGTAGCTTCTTTCTGTGAATCATTTGCTACTCATGTTGATCTCCATTGAAGTTAAAGTAGTCGAACCTGTTAAAGTTGAAGAAGAAACTATTACTTATAATGTTCCTACTGCTTATATTGAGAAACCACCATTCCCTGTTAGAATAAAGGATCATGCTAAAGCTTCAACTGTGGTTCGTAAAAGTAATACTAAAACACATACACCCTCTGAACAAATTAAAGTTGAACCTAGTATCGCTATGGTTAAAGATCTCTTGGTCGATAATATTGATGGGCATGTTATTTACTTTTGTGATGAAGCTGCTAGGATTCCCAAACCCGATACTGAAGACAAACATAGACCTATTGTTGGCATGCCTGTTGTTTCTGTTACAATAGGAGATCATTGTTATCACGGCTTATGTGATGTGGGTGCTAGTGTGAATGCAATTACTTATACCTTATATAAATAAATTATGAATGATATTGCACCTGCTGAGATAGAAGATATTGATGTTACTATTAAGCTTGCCAATAGAGATATGTCGGTGTACAAAAATAGGGGTCCCTTTTTGCACCCCTTTGCTTGTGAGAAGGCAGTAGCAGCCCCACGCCCCTCGCCACACTTGGCGCGGCAGAGGACGCCAAGACCAGAGACACAAGGAGCAAGACAGGCGAGGTGGATTCCCCCGGCAAGACCCTTGCAGGGGCAAGCTCCGCAATCCCGGCAAGAGCCTTGCGGGACAACTCGCTTAAACACCAGCAGTGAGCGCCCACCCTTGATCCTGAGAGTTTCGACACCATCGACAAATGTCAAAGCCAAGGCTCGGGAAGCGCCTCCATGGTGGCATGCAGATCTTTGTGAAGATTATAAACACACAAGATCAGATGAGGACTAGAATACGATGGTCCTCGGCAAGATCCTTCGAGGAAATCCACGAGACCCCGGCAAGATCCTTGCCGGGACGGCCGCGATGCCTCGGCAAGACCCTTGCCAAGGACGCCTGCGGGTCCGCAGCCAGGCCCGCTTCTACCAAAACTCCACCACCGTTCCCATACAGCTGCCAGCCCAACCAGCCGGGCAGGCACCTGCGTGGCAACGCGCGACTTCCAGGCCAACTCAGCAAGCACCTGCGTGGTGGCATGCAAATCTTCGTGAAGACCCTACCACCATGCCATCTCAGTAGCCTGCCAGCCTACATGGCGCTGCATGCACCGCTGGCCTGAGCGCATGTCGAAACGAGGCTGGGCGGTGGCAGACGGGACGGGCCTCGTTCTTGTCCCCAATAAAGCAAGGGGACACCTAAGTAGCGCATTTAATGCACTTTGTCCCGTAATGCCAGGCGATAAGCTTGTGCACTGTACACCTTTCCACCTCCTGTTCCTACTGCTTATATTGAGAAACCACCATTCCCTGTTAGAATAAAGGATCATGCTAAAGCTTCAACTGTGGTTCGTAAAAGTAATACTAAAACACATACACCCTCTGAACAAATTAAAGTTGAACCTAGTATCGCTATGGTTAAAGATATCTTGGTCGATAATATTGATGGGCATGTTATTTACTTTTGTGATGAAGCTGCTAGGATTCCCAAACCCGATACTGAAGACAAACATAGACCTATTGTTGGCATGCACATTGTTTCTGTTACAATAGGAGATCATTGTTATCACGGCTTATGTGATGTGGGTGCTAGTGTGAATGCAATTACTTATACCTTATATAAATAAATTATGAATGATATTGCACCTGCTTTGAGATAGAAGATATTGATGTTACTATTAAGCTTGCCAATAGAGATATGTCGGTGTACAAAAATAGGGGTCCCTTTTTGCACCCCTTTACTTGTGCGCGAGCAGTAGCAGCCCAACGCCCCTGGCCACCCTTGGCGGGGCAGAGGACGCCAAGACCAGAGACACAAGGAGCAAGACAGGCGAGGTGGATTCCCCCGGCAAGACCCTTGCAGGGGCAAGCTCCGCAATCCCGGCAAGAGCCTTGCCGGGACAACTCGCCCAAACACCAGCAGAGCGCGCCCACCCTTGATCCTGAGAGTTTCGACACCATCGACAAATGTCAAAGCCAAGGCTCGGGAAGCGCCTCCATGGTGGCATGCAGATCTTTGTGAAGATTATAAACACACAAGATCAGATGAGGACTAGAATACGATGGTCCTCGGCAAGATCCTTGCTGAGGAAATCCACGAGACCCCCGGCAAGATCCTTGCCGGGACGGCCGCGATGCCTCGGCAAGACCCTTGCCAAGGACGCCTGCGGGTCCGCAGCCAGGCCCGCTTCTACCAAAACTCCACCACCGTTCCCATACAGCTGCCAGCCCAACCAGCCGGGCAGGCACCTGCGTGGCAACGCGCGGCTTCCAGGCCAACTCAGCAAGCACCTGCGTGGTGGCATGCAAATCTTCGTGAAGACCCTACCACCACGCCATCTCAGTAGCCTGCCAGCCTACATGGCGCTGCATGCACCGCTGGCCTGAGCGCATGTCGAAATGAGGCTGGGCGGTGGCAGACGGGACGGGCCTCGTTCTTGTCCCCAATAAAGCAAGGGGACACCTAAGTAGCGCATTTAATGCACTTTGTCCCGTAATGCGAGGCGATAAGCTTGTGCACTGTACACCTTTCCACCTCCTGTGTGCCACTGTGGCAACCCCTTTTCGACTATAAAAGGAGGCCCGAGGCGTACTGGAGGGGGATTCGGGCTCTTTGGACGATGCACGCACCATAACTAGTTCAGGAGCTCAAGAACACTCAAATACACATCAAAGCAGGACTAGGGTATTATGCATCCTCGCGGCCCGAACCTGGGTAAACGATCTTTGTGCTGGCTCCTAGACCCGCTCTTTTCACAACCCCGCGCCCGCCAACCGTAGAAGGGATTCCAGTGATCCCATAGGTGTCTTTTCCTCGACATCTTTGGCGCGCCAGGTAGGGGGGGGGGGGCAGTTGTGAGAATCTGGTTTAGCAGTTTGTTTAGCAGTTCTTCATGGCCACGATTTCTAAGGAAGAAGGTGACCAAGTGAGCGGCGTCGTCTGCGAGCATGAAGAGCGGCCGCACGGCGACAGAAAAGCTAAGTCATGCAAAAGTTTAAACATTTACTTTTTATATAAGGTTGTTCTCCTCAAAGATCATGTTCTCTGTATGATAAACCTGCACGCAATGGGGCTCTTCCACTATTGGTAACGCCCTCGCTCTGTTTCGAGTCCGCTCAACAGTTCGAGCGGCCGCGTCGAGAACGGCAGGGTGGCCTTTCTGCTACTAGCAACTCTTTTGTCCTGTTTTGAGTCTGCTCAACAGTTCAAACGGTCGTGCTGAGAGCGGTGAGGTGGTTTGCATGGCGGCAAGCCCACCTGGGAGGCTATTGAGGATCCGTCCTCAAGGCGCTGCGGCTTGGGCTTACGCGCCGACAAGCCTATCCAACTAAATGTAGGGTGGATATGCAAAGAGAGATCGAACAGAAAATAGTGTGCATCAATTCAAAGTACTGCAGAGTTATATTGCATCACTTGTTGCCGCGGTTCTAACTAAAGATGAAAATTGTCTTGGTTGTGAACTGATACGTCTCCAACGTATCTATAATTTTTTATTGTTCCATGCTATATTATATTCTGTTTTGGACATTAATGGGCTTTATTATACACTTTTATATTATTTTTGGGACTAACCTACTAACCGGAGGCCCAGCCCAGAATTGCTGTTTTTTTGCCTATTTCAGAGTTTCACAGAAAAAGAATATCAAACAGAATGAAACCTTTGGGAACTTGATTTTTGGAATGAACGTGCTCCAGAGGAATTGGACCCTACGTCAAGACATCAACCAGGAGGGCACGAGGTAGGGGGCGCACCCTCCACCCTCGTGGGCCCCATGTTGCTTCACCGACGTACTTCTTCCTCCTATATATACCTACGTGCCCCCGTGAGATCCCATCTTGGGGCCTTTTTCGGAGCTTCGCCTGAGGGGGCATCGATCACGGAGGGCTTCTACATCAACACCATAGCCTCTCCGATGATGTGTGAATAGTTTACCTCAGACCTTTGGGTCCATAGTTATTATCTAGATGATTTCTTCTGTCTTTTTGGATCTCAATACAATGTTCTCCCCCTCTCTTGTGGAGATCTATTTGATGTAATCTTCTTTTGCGGTGTGTTTGTTGAGACCGATGAATTGTGGGTTGATGATCAAGTTTATCTATGAACAATATTTGAATCTTCTCTGAATTCTTTTATGTATGATTGGTTATCTTTGCAAGTCTCTTGAATTATCAGTTTGGTTTGGCCTACTAGATTGATCTTTCTTGCAATGGGAGAAGTGCTTAGCTTTGGGTTCAATCTTGCGGTGTCCTTTCCAGTGATGAGGGGCAGCAAGGCATGTATTGTATTGTTGCCATCGAGGATAACAAGATGGGGTTTATATCATATTGCGTGAGTTTATCCTCTACATCATGTCATCTTACTTAAAGCATTACTCTGTTCTTATGAACTTAATACTCTAGATGCATGCTGGATAGCGGTCGATGTGTGGAGTAATAGTAGTAGATGCAGGCAGGAGTTGGTCTACTTGTCTCGAACGTGATGCCTATATAAATGATCATAATTAGATATTCTCATAACTATGCTCAATTCTATCAATTGCTCAACAGTAATTTGTTCACTCACCGTAATACTTATCTCTTGAGAGAAGCCACTAGTGAAACCTATGGCCCCCGGGTATATTTTCCGTCATATTAATCTCCCGTCAACAAGTTATTTCTAGCGTCGTATTTATTTTGCTTTCTTTACTTTGCATCTTTAACATAAAGATACCAAAAATATTATCTTATCATATCTATCAGATCTCACTCTCGTAAGTGACCGTGAAGGGATTTACAGCCCCTTTATTGCGTTGGTTGCGAGGATTTATTTGTTTGTGTAATTGCGAGGGACTCGTGCGTGGCCTCCTACTGGATTGATACCCTGGTTCTCAAAAACTGAGGGGAAATACTTACGCTACTTTGCTGCATCACCCTTTCCTCTTCAAGGGAAAACCAATGCAGTGCTCAAGAGGTAGCAAGAAGGATTTCTAGTGCAGTTGCCGTGGAGGCTTACGCAAAGTCAACTCAAGATTTGGACTCTCAACAGCGAGCCATTTCTGGCACCGTTGCCGGGGAGTCTATGCAAAAGTCAACATACCAAGTACCCATCACAAACTCCTATCTCCCGCATTACATAATTTGCCATTTGCCTCTCGTTTTCCTCTCGCCCACTTCACCTTTGTCGTTTTATTTGCCCCTCTTCCGCTGGTCCTTCTGTTTGCTCGTGTTACCATGTGCCTTCTATTTGCTTGCATCTTTGCTTGCTAAGAATATATTGATATGGATCCACTTAAAGTGTTCTACTTGGATCATCTTCGATCCCTCTTCGCTCGTGCTGAAACCCCAACTAGCCTAGTTGATGGGAAATCTTTAGATGAGCATGCTCATTTTGTGTGTCACCGTTTGTCTGAAAAGGGGAGACTCTTATGGAATCACAAAAACAAATTGATGTGCTATGCTTGGAATCTTTGTGAAATTTATGATTTTACTTGTTGCTCTAAAAACATTAAGAAACACCTTCCCTTCCAATGTGAGTTTAGTGACAATGGAATTGTATCTTCATATGCTAGTGGTGTTTATAATTACTATGATGATCAACAAATTGAAGAATTTGTTGCTTTTAAGGGTGCTTATGAAATTGATTCTTTGATTGAAACGTATGGTGCTACTCTTTACAAATCTGAAAATTTTGCCATACTTAAATATTGTTATGATAATTATGCTTCCAATGCCTATGTTAAACCATATATTTAGGACTCCTCCGCTGTCCAAGAAGAAGCTAATATTTCGCAGGAGTCTATGAAAGAAGAAAATAATGATATGCATGAATCTATAGATAATTATGATTCCGATGATTTGATTGAAATATCCCTTGATGAACATGATGCTTGCTGTTCTTGTGGCCATGATGCCAATATTTATGAAGATGAATTTGTTATAGTTCCTTATGTTAAACATGAGATCGTTGCTATTGCACCCATACTTGATAGTTCCTTCACAATGATTTTACTATAAATTCTCTTGATGCCAAGTGTGCTAATAATATGCAAAACGCTAAGCTTGGGGATGCTAGTTTTGCTATGTCTACTACTTGTTGCAATGATCATGATTGGGGTGAGTCTTCTTTTGATCTTGAAAATTTATTTAAGCCCCATGATGAATATGAGATTGATAATAATGTTTGCAATAATATTTAAAGTGGGTTTGGAAGAGTGTCGACTTTAGATCCCACATATTTGGAGAATGTTCAATCTTATGGTATTTTTGATAAAAGTGGGTTTGGAGAGGTCATGAGTTTAGTTAATGTTAATCCCACTATTTTGGAAGAGTGTCAACTTTGCATGCATGTGGATATTGTTGAAAATATTTATTGTGATAGCTATTTTGTTGAATTTTCTTATGATCCCACATGTAATTATTATGAGAGAGGAAAATATGGTTGTAGAAATTTTCATGATAATAAATTACCTCTCGTTATGTTGAGATTGCTATTGTTTCTTTCCACTTCCTTGCATATGCTAGTTTTTGGTTGCTATGATAATTTGTGTTCCTATAAGATGCCTATGCATAGGAAGTATGTTAGACTTATATGTGTTTGTCATGTGTTTCATGATGCTCTCTTTGCGCTTCAATTCTTGTCTTTCATGTGAGCATCATCGAAATCTCGATGCCTAGCTAGGGGCGTTAAACGATAGCGCTTGTTGGGAGGCAACCCAATTTTATTTTTAGTTTTTTGCTTTTTGCTTCTGTTTATGAATAAATATTTGATCTAGCCTCTGGTTAGATTTGTTTTTATGTTTTAATTAGTGTTTTTGCCAAGTTTAACCTATATGATCTTCTTGGATGATAGTTATTTGATCTTCCTGAAAATTTCAGAAACTTTCTCTTCACGAAAATAATTGTTAAAAATCATCAGAACATGATCTAATATTTATTCCAATTGCTGCTGATCAATAAACAAATTTCCTAGGTCTTCCTATTTTTTCTGAATTTTTGGAGTTCCAGAAGTTTGCGTTAGTTACAGATTACTACAGACTGTTCTGTTTTTGACAGATTCTGTTTTTCGTGTGTTGTTTGCTTATTTTGATGAATCTATGGCTAGTAAAATAGTTTATAAACCATATAGAAGTTGTAATACAGTAGGTTTAACACCAATATAAATAAATAATGAGTTCATTACAGTACCTTGAAGTGGTGATTTGTTTTCTTTCGCTAACGGAGCTCACGAGATTTTCTGTTAAGTTTTGTGTTGTGAAGTTTTCAAGTTTTGCTTAAAAGATGTGATGGATTATGGAACAAGAAGTGGCAAGAGCCTAAGCTTGGGGATGCCCATGGCACCCCAAGTTAATATAGGGACACCAAAAAGCCAAAGCTTGGGGATGCCCCGGAAGGCATCCCCTCTTTCGTCTACTTCCATCGGTAACTTTACTTGGAGCTATATTTTTATTCACCACATGATATGTGTTTTGCTTGGAGCGTCTTGTATGATTTGAGTATTTTCTTTTTAGTTTACCACAATCATCTTTTCTGTACACACCTTTTGAGAGAGACACACATGATTTGGAATTTATTAGAATACTCTATGCGCTTCACTTATATCTTTTGAACTATATAGTTTTTGCTCTAGTGCTTCACTTATATCTTTTAGAGCACGTCGGTGGTTTTCTTTTATAGAAATTATTATTCTCTCATGCTTAACTTATATTATTTTTAGAGTCTTAAAAAGAATGGTAATTTTCTTAAATTGGGAAATTAATCCTAATATGTTAGGTATTCAAGACTAGTAAAAAAAATTCTTATGAGTGTGCTGAATGCTAAGAGAAGTTTGATGCTTGATGATTGTTTTGAGATATGGAGGTAGTGATATTAAAGTTGTGCTAGTTGAGTAGTTGTGAATTTGATAAATACTTGTGTTGAAGTTTTCAAGTCCCGTAGCATGCACGTATGGTAAACATTATGTAACAAATTTGAAACATGAGGTGTTCTTTGATTGTCCTCCTTATGAGTGACGGTCGGGGACGAGCGATGGTCTTTTTCTACCAATCTATCCCCCTAGGAGCATGCGCGTAGTGCTTGGTATTTGATGACTTGTAGATTTTTGCAATAAGTATGTGAGTTCTTTATGACTAATGTTGAGTCCATGGATTATACGCACTCTTAACCTTCCATCATTGCTAGCCTCTTCGGTACCGTTCATTGCCCTTTCTCACATTGAGAGTTGGTGCAAACTTCACCGGTGCATCCAAACCCAGTGATATGATACGCTCTTTCACACATAGACCTCCTTATATCTTCCTCAAAACAGCCACCATACCTACCTATTATGGCATTTCCATAGCCATTACGAGATATATTTCCATGCAACTTTCCACCGTTCCGTTTATTATGACATGCTCATCATTGTCATATTGCTTTGAATGATCATGTAGTTGACATCGTATTTGTGGCAAAGCCACCATTCATAATTTTTCATACATGTCACTCTTGATTCATTGATATCCCAGTATACCACCGCAGGCATTCATATAGAGTCATACTTTGTTCTAGTATCGAGTTGTAATCATTGAGTTGTAAATAAATAGAAGTGTGATGATCATCATTCATAGAGCATTGTCCCAATAAAAAAGAGAAAGTCCAAGTAAAAAAAAGGCCCAACAAAAATAGAAAATAAAAAGGGACAATGCTACTATCCTTTTCTCCACACTTGTGCTTCAAAGTAGCACCATGATCTTCATGATATAGAGTCTCTTGTTTTGTCACTTTCATATACTAGTGGGAATTTTTCATTATAGAACTTGGCTTGTATATTCCAACAATGGGCTTCCTCAAATGCCCTAGGTCTTCGTGAGCAAGCAAGTTGGATGCACACCCACTTAGTTTCTTTTGTTGAGCTTTCATGCATTTATAGCTCTAGTGCATCCGTTGCATGGAAATCCCTACTACTTGCATTAACATCAATCGATGGGCATCTCCATAGCTCATTGATTAGCCGCGTTGATGTGAGACTTTCTCCTTTTTTGTCTTCTCCACATAACCCCCATCATTATATTCTATTCCACCTATAGTGCTATATCCATGGCTCACGCTCATGTATTGCGTGAAGGTTGAAAAAAGTTTGAGATTACTAAAGTATGAAACAATTGCTTGGCTTGTCATCGGGGTTGTGCATGATGAGAGCATTCTTGTGTAACAAAAATGGAGCATGACTAAACTATATGATTTTGTAGGGATGAACTTTCTTTGGCCATGTTATTTTGAGAGGACATAATTGCTTAGTTAGTATGCTTGAAGTATTATTACTTTTATGTCAATATAAAACCTTTATCTTGAATCTTTCGGATCTGAATAATCATACCACAATTAGGAGAATTACATTGAAATTATGCCAAGTAGCATTCCACATAATAAATTCTGTATTTATCATTTACCTACTCGAGGACGAGCAGGACTTAAGCTTGGGGATGATTGATATGTCTCCAACGTATCTATAATTTTTTATTGTTCCATGCTATATTATATTCTGTTTTGGACATTAATGGGCTTTATTATACACTTTTATATTATTTTTGGGACTAACCTATTAATCGAAGGCCCAGCCCAGAATTGCTGTTTTTTTGCCTATTTCAGAGTTTCGCACAAAAAGAATATCAAATGGAGTCCAAACGGAATGAAACCTTCGGGAACATGATTTTCAAAACGAACGTGATCCAGATGACTTGGACCCTACGTCATGACATAGACCAGGAGGGCACGAGGTAGGGGGGCGCGCCTACCCCCCTGGGCGCGCCCTCCACCCTCGTGGGCCCCACGTTGCTCCACTGACGTACTTCTTCCTCCTATATATTCCTACGTACCCCCAAACTACCAGATACGGAGCCAAAAACCTAATTCCACCGCCGCAACCTTTAGTACCCGTGAGAGTCCCTTCTTGGGGCCATCTCCGGAGCTCCGCCAGAGGGGGCATCGTTCATGGAGGGCTTCTACATCAACACCATAGCCTCTCTGATGATGTGTGAGTTGTTTACCTCAGACCTTCGGGTCCATAGTTATTAGCTAGATGGATTCTTCTCTCTTTATGGATCTAAATACAATGTTCTCCCCCTCTCTTGTGGAGATCTATTCGATGTAATCTTCTTTTGCGGTGTGTTTGTTGAGACCGATGAATTGTGGGTTTGTGATCAAGTTTATCTATGAACAATATTTGAATCTTCTCTGAATTATTTTATGTATGATTGGTTATCTTTGCAAGTCTCTTCGAATTATCAGTTTGGTTTGGCCTACTAGATTGATCTTTCTTGCAATGGGAGAAGTGCTTAGCTTTGGGTTCAATCTTGCGGTGTCCTTTCCCAGAGACAGGAGGGGCAGCAAAGCACGTATTGTATTGTTGCCATCGAGGATAACAAGATGGGGTTTATATCATATTGCGTGAGTTTATCCCTCTACAAAGATGTCATCTTACTTAAAGCATTACTCTGTTCTTATGAACTTAATACTCTAGATGCATGCCGGATAGCGGTCGATGTGTGGAGTAATAGTAGTAGATGCAGTGTGAGTCGGTCTACTTGTCTCGGACGTGATGCCTATATACATGATCATACCTAGATATTCTCATAACTATGCTCAATTCTGTCAATTGCTCAACAGTAATTTGTTCACCCACCGTAATACTTATGCTCTTGAGAGAAGCCACTAGTGAAACCTATGGCCCCTGGGTCGATTTTCCATCATATTAATCTCCCGTTAACAAGTTATTTCTAGCGTTATCTTTATTGTTCTTTCTTTACTTTGCATCTTTATCATAAAAATACCAAAAATATTATCTTATCATATCTATCAGATCTCACTCTCGTAAGTGACCGCGAAGGGATTGACAACCCCTTTATTGCGTTGGTTGCGAGGATTTATTTGTTTGTCTAGGTGCGAGGGACTCGTGCGTGGCCTGCTACTGGATTGATACCTTGGTTCTCAAAAACTGAGGGAAATACTTACTCTACTTTACTGCATCACCCTTTCCTCTTCAAGGGAAAACCAACGGAGTGCTCAAGAGGTAGCATGAACCTGGAGCGGCGATAAGACACGAGATGCCTAGTCCCGGCGCTGGCCCTCTACCCTCTGGACTCCATTAATGCAGTTAATGATGGGCTTGATACGCTCCCCGAGCGGCACGAGGTCCACATCCTCCGGCAAGCTCTCCAGCTCGGTGTCGAAGTCGAGGTTGGGATTCCAGTACGCCACCTTGGTGAGGACCTTGGTCATGGCACCCCGGCAAAGCTTCCGGGCCTCATTGGCCAGAAAAGTCACCCTATTGGAGCGGAACTGCTCCAGGGCTCCAAGAACGCCCTTGAAGAACAGATTCAATTTCGCGTTGGGGCTCACATTCGGATGCGGTACGTACCTCATGTTCGGCATCCCCATGGTTGCCAGTTGTGTGGTGATCCTGCCGGCGACGTCGGCGAGGCGGCTGATCCAGAGGTTTTCGCCCTTCATGTAATCTGCGTGGTTGGCGGCCTCATTCTTCCGCAATAGCTTCTCTTTCTCCAGGTCCTTGGTCAAGGTCTCCTTCCAGACCTTGACCTCCGAAAGCGTCTCCTCAAGGCCCTCCAGCTTCTGCTTCAGGTCTTTGATTGAGTCGTTGGCCTTGGAGAGCTGCTCGGCCCTGCCGAGGACTGCGGCCTGCGCCTCAACCAGAGCACCGTTGAGCGTGTCCTTCTCCTTTGCCAGCTTCTGGGCCTGTTCCTTCAGCTCATCCCGCTCCACCTCAAGCTCCTTCACCTTGCCGGCATGGACCAGAGCTTGGGCATTGAGTTCCTCCTTGTGCCTCTGCTCCAGCTCTTGAGTCCACTGCACGACAAGTGTTTCGACCTCCTCATCCTTTCCATGGAGGGTGGCAGCAAGCTTCTCCTCACGAGCGTCGAGGTCCTCCTCCTGGGAGTCCAGTAGAGCCTGTTGTTGTTGCCGAGCGGCCTCCTCCTTGGCGGCCTGCTCCCTCGCCAGCTCCTGGGCCTTCTCAAAATCTGCTTGTTGCGGAAGGAACTCCTGTTGACGCTGGGCCAGCTCGCCTTGGATGTCCTTCAGTTCCTGGTGGGCGTCGTGAAGCCGGGCTTGCGTCTTAGTAACGCGCTCCTTGAAAGATGCTTCTGCTTTGTCCACCACGACCATCCTGGATCTTATCTTGTCTTGGCGAGTGCGCTGGAGCGCCTGGAGATTCTGGAAGTTGGCGCCCATAGCTCGGAGAAGCTCCTCCTCTTGGGAATCTTAGCCACCGGTGCTCGGTTCATTGACAACCTGAAGCCCGGCGGCAGCAAGCGCTTCATCATCAAACACCTCCCCCTTAGTCTGCGCTGTGGTGCTTGCCGTCCCGGGAAGGTGGATGAACAGGTCATCGCCCACCTTCAGGTACTTGCCCGGAGCAGAGGCTGTGGACGAAGAAGGATGGTCGTCAAGCTCCTACTCCCCAGAAGCGTCCTTGCCGGCATCTTCAGCAGCGGCCCCACCGGCATCCCGGGCGGATCCATTGGCGGCCTCCTCATCGGCGGTCTTGGTGGCCTCTTCGGCAGCAATCCTGGTGGCCTCGGCCTTAGCCTCCTTGGCGACCTCCCCAATAATGGTGTTGACGTTCTCCTGGTCCGTCAGTGGAGGATCTGGGATCCAGGGGAAGAGATGCAAAGAGGCCAAGGCCAAAACAAAAATAAGAAAGAGCACATGGGCGGGAAGCAAGCAACTTACCTGCACCGGGCTGGGAGGAAGTGGCGCCCTCCCCTCCAACATTCGTTCCCGGGGTGGAACCACCGGCAACCAAGTTCATCTCCTCTTCCTCCTCCATGGGCGTGGGCTCGGTGGTGGATGCCCTTGCCGGGGAAGCCCCTCGGGGCGGCGTAGTCGAGAGGGGCGGCGTGTTGTGGGCAGCCCTCGGCGGCTCCTCCTGCTGCCGTTCCTCTCCTGCAGAACCCGGCAAGATCAGCATCAAAGATTCTCGTCCCAAGGTTCATCAACGGAGGAGCGAGTGATGGACTCACGCTGGGGGCTGACGCGGGGACTGCGTCGGGGGCTGCTCTCCGGGATACTCTCTAGCACCAGCGGTGTTCTCGAAGTAGCCACCGGGGGCTTGTCACCCATCGAGGCCTTGGCCCTCTTTGCCACCCTCTGCTCCAGCATCTCCATGTCCCTGTGAAAACAACATCAGGTCAAGGAAAGATAACAAAGGAGTAGAGTCAGGAGAAAATGCGGGAAGAGGGGCAAGATGCTTACTCTTCCTCCACCTCCTCCTCCTCTGGCTTCCTCTTCCTCCTCAGGCTAAGGGATCCAAGGTCGAAGACGACCTCTGCATTGGCATCCGCGGGAGAGGGGAAGCGGGTGGAGTCCGGTGACGCATTGACGAGGAAGAGGCGGTCACTTTCTTCTTCGCCACCGTGGTCTTCACCGCCTTCTTCGCTGACGCGGCCCTCGTCTAGCGCACGGACTCCTCCAGGACCTCTTGCCGGGCCGCACTGGATCGCGAGAGCTGGGCCGGCACAGGACGCGTCTCCTCCCTACGGCCGGCGGGTCAACGGCCTCGCACTACAAAAAAAAAGACACATCCGTGACATTTTGGGCCGAACGAATTTTTTTTCTGTCATACATATGACACTTCTAGGACGATAATTGTGACAAAACCCGGTATCATCATAGATGTGGTGGGCTCCTACTTCTATGAGAAAAAATCATGACAGAAAATGGGCTTTTCGTCCTGGGCGGGCTGGAGACGCAGCTGCATGACATTCTTTGGGCCGTCCATGACGGAAAAAACATGGTAGAAGCGAGGGGAGGAAAATTTCGGGAGTTCAGTTCACGGTGAGAGGTCGGGGGCCGAGCGATGTGCGTTTCTCTCGTACATGTACGCGCGTGTGTGCGAGGCGTTGGGTCTAACTGAACTCGAGCGAGGCGTTGGGCTCTAACTGAACCTGAGCGATTGCTCTTCAGGCTACGCGTTACTGAACCCGAGCGATCAATCGATGGCTGTCAACTGAACCTGATCGAGCGATTCCTTCACTACTGCTGCTAACTGAAGCCGATCGATGCTGCCTCTGGGATGAATAGTGAGCATTGCGGGAGGGGGAGGTTTGGATGAACAGTGAGCGGTGGCGTTGCCTCTAGATGAACAGGACCCCGTGGTGTGGTGGAGGGCTGGATGAACAGTAGACTATGGAGGGGTGCCTGTGGAGGGGTGGTTGAACAGGACGCCATGGTGTGGAGGGCTGGATGAACAATAGACGGTGGAGGGGTGGTTGAACAGTAGCCGGTGGAATAGCGCGCGGTGGAGGCTGGATGAACAGGAGCCCGTTGAGGCTGGAGGAGGTCGACGCCAGCCCGTGGAGGCTGGAGGAGGTCGACGGTGGAGATGAACAGTATCCCGTGGAGTCCCGTTTTGCGGTACGCCACACCTCTCCCGATGAAAAGGACCCCCGTTTCGACCGTAGCGCTCCAACACAAGTCCGTTTCATCCGTTTTGCGGTACGCCACACCCCTCCACACCCGTTTCGACCGTAGGAGGTCCGTTTCCTCCATTTTGCGGTACGCCACACCACTCCCGATCAACAGGACCCCCGTTTCGACAGTAGGAGGTCCGTTTCCTCCGTTTTGCGGTACGCCACACCCCTCTCGATCAACAAGACCTTATTCCGAACGTAGGAGGTCCATTTCCTCCGTTGTGCGGTACGCCAGGCCTCATTCCATCACCTGTTCCGTCCAAGCCCTCCCGATGAACACGACCACGCATTCCTGTTCCGTCCAAGCCCTCGCCGGAGAATAACATCAGGTGTGGGTGAGTAGAGGGATGGCTAGGCTAGCAATGGGAGAATACGGTGGGGCGGTGAGGCTGTGGCAAAGACACCGGCCATGAGGAGGAGGGAGCAGCAGTCCCGC
This sequence comes from Aegilops bicornis, assembly GCA_021605145.1. Classification (NCBI taxonomy): domain Eukaryota; kingdom Viridiplantae; phylum Streptophyta; class Magnoliopsida; order Poales; family Poaceae; genus Aegilops; species Aegilops bicornis. Next base: position 549,992,579 of record CM038672.1, on the reverse strand, counting down.
GGCGCTTGTTTGAGCAATTTGGGCGAGGAAGAGCAGAGATTGAAGAAGCACGACGGCCGTTGGATGGCCATCCAACAGTCATTGCTTGTGCATCAACCTTTTTTCTAGGAAAGTCTCAATCTATGCAAAACAGCATACATCCCATCTGCTATTATTTCTAATAATTTATAGCCCATTTGCTAATTCTTAAGGGTTTTTTTGGAGCCCATATTCTTTTTGTTAGCATTACAGCCCATATTGTGGCCACGGTCAAAAAATTATACAAAATTTTGCATATTTTGGTGCGATCCGAACTGTTTTTAATCCCGAAATTTCGACTCACATTCAAACTGATTTTAAAAATAAATGTATATCAATATAAAATCCAACAAATTCTCCACGCATAAAAATTAATGTAATTTAAAATCTCGAAATGAAAAAAAAGATATTTGAAACTAATTACCAGTTTGATGTGATTTAAAAATGTACAACCCATTTCTCATTACTGATGGGCCATTTTCTCGAACAGCCGAATGAAAGCTCTCCTCGTCTTGAAAGATTTGCAGCCCAACAGGCCTGACAAAGCGACTTACTTGGCAAATCACAAAAAAAACTGGGCTGTGGCCGTGGACCCAAATCGGCCTCTCCACGTCTGATACTCTTCCGATGGAATGTCGTTGACCACATTGACCACGCCGCGCCGAGAGCACCAAGGCGGTGGACGACGGCGAGGCCTAGGAAGGGGACGACGCGGAGCCAGGGAAGACGTGGCAGTGGATGCCGACGCAGAGAGGAGTACGAGGGTTCACTGATTCGGCTGCGGTGTGAGGATGCCATCGCCGCAGGGCCTGGCTAGCGGTGGGAGTAGTAGGGGCGATGAAGCCTCAACGGCAGCACAGCCGACCACTGGAGGCAGGAGCAGCGGTCTCCCCGGCGCTGGTTTGGGCGGCTGGTGCAAGAAGAGCAGCGATTGAAGAATCAGCATGACCATTTGATTCAAATCCAATGGTTACTGCTGCTAGAATCGTTTGTTGACTAAGTTGACAAGCCCTGCGTACGCGTCAACGTAGTAGGCCCACAGGTCAACCTCCCAACCGGTGCGCCCCAGATGTCAGTGGGAGGAATCATTTTTTCGCGTAATAAGGAGGTAGTTGATTGCGTGCGACCAGGCCAGCGGAGGGAGTAGGGTGGGCCGGGGAAGCCTACGTGACATCACAGCGGGCCACAAGAGGAGGGCGAGCAGTCCACTTGGCGCTAGTTTAGGCGGCCGAGCGGGAAGATCAGAGATTGAAGAAGAAAGTCGGCCGTTGGATGGACATCCAACAGTCACTGCTGCTAGAATCGTGTGTTCACTGACAAAGCCTTGCGTAAACAAGTCAGCCATTTGCTATTATTTTTATAATTTTTACTCATTTTCTAATTCATATGGAATTTATTGCAGCCTGTTTTGCATTTTTAGAATTGCTGGCCATTTTCTCGAGTCGATTGTGGTCAAAAATTAACTAAATATGTGGGAAATTTTGAAAATTCACAAATTTTTGCTAGGGAACGAAATATTATTAATCCAAAAATTAATAGCCATAATTTAAAAATAAATTAGTACTATGTCATGTTAAATCCAATGAAAAACGTATAAGATATCAGTGAAGAACAAAAACAAAACAAAAACTAATATCCCATTTGCTATAATTTTTTTTTTGAAATTTTCAACCGCTTTTGATATTACTTTTAACAGACATTGACCATACTCTTTGGCCAGGACGGAATGCATCCCTCCTCGTCTTGAAAGATTTGCAGCCCAGTAATTCGGAGAAAACAAATAGGCCTAGCTTGGGTATTCTTCAAAAAGAAATATTGGGCTACCTATTTTCCCAACGAACTGGTGCATGAGCATTTAGGTTTATTTATTTATTTACTTATTTATGTTTAGGGGACCATGAGCATGTACCTGGGCCAGATTCATGTGAGAGCCTCCCTTCCAGTTAATTATGGGCTTCTCTATTGGGCCTTCATCAGTGGGCTGCATCTTATCAACAAGTGGAAAATGTGTTCCGTACGAAAAATAGTATGAGCTACGTACGGTACGGGGCACTAAAGGATCGAACCGTGAAACGACTTCCAAAACTTGTGTTTGTCGTTCTAACAACACATTTATTCAACCAACAGACGAAATATACTACTGATTGTACATTGAAAACAGCAGCAGCAGCAACCAGGGCTGGGGGTGCAACAGAAGTAGTAAGCAGGCCAGAAGAGTGAAGACGCAACTCTCTCTTCCAAACCAAACATCAGCCATCATTACAAAAGGGCTACCAAAAAATAACAAGTGTATGCATCAAACTAAATAAAGATCCTACTACACCAAGTGTACGCATCTAACTAAGCGGCTCGCTTAGACGTACTATTTATTAAGCTGTGGAGATTGGCTGACGGCTTGAACCAGATGGGTGCCTGACGGGGGAAACTCAAGCCAGCAGGTCGAAGTCTGATACTTGCGACCCTCTCTCCTACTTTGGGCTGCAGAGCGCGGCGGCACATATCAGGGTATGGTGCATGCAGAGACGCATGGTATGATGCGTACACACAGTTTTGCCTGATGAACGAAACCGCGCTGCCATCATGATCCTTGCCGTCGGTTATCTCCTGGTTAATCGGATAATTCAGTCCGACAAACAGAGAGCGTGCACCAAGGCTACTTACCAGCCTCCAGTCAAAAATTCCTGAAGGCCCAGAGAAGCTGGGATCCTGCTCAAAGACCTTGTAGTGACTGTGATTGTATTCCGCGAAACAAAACGTCCGGTATGTGCGAACGATCATCAATCTTTCGTCGTCGTCTGATCGAGCCATGAACCACCTGCAACTGCCATGCCGCTTTTCTTTGAAAGGTTCTGTGATTAGGAAGGGTAGGGACACTAGGCGGCCTACAACATCATATCAAGTTGGAGTCAAATAAAAAAGGGCTCTTGATTTAGTTAATCTTAAGAACAGTATGTTATGAGCATGAATATTTTTCAGTAAATGTTGTGATAATATAAGCAAGCCATCATGATATCATAGGAAAGTAACATACTGCTGTAACAGCCGTTTGAAGCGATGACTGGAGTAGGCCAGCAATACGTCCAACCATAGAAGGAGTCGACAACGTAAATGAAGCCCTTGTGTTCAATGGCATCAGAGAACCATGGAGGATGTATGATCCATCGATGGACGTGCAGATTTATCCACTTACCGCAGTGACCTGTCAGATAGGCGAGACCGCGGTTGAAGAACGCAATTAGTCTGAAGTCTTTATAATTCGTAGATCTTGTGGGCACTTGGCAGATTACAACCTTGAGCAAATCAAACCGTGTATCATGTTGGCTACTGTAAGATTCCGAGTATTCTGGGCCGTGATGCCAAAGCAGTGCAGTGTTAATCGAAGGAAGGGGGATCAATCGCCTGGTGTAGACCTCCACGAGCATCCAGCTACCGCGACCATCGACGAGCACCATCCAAGACGTGTTCATGCCGACCCAGTACATACCATTAATGTAGCTGAGGCTGATGGGGATCGGATCACAGTGAAGGGGGTTGATGCTCGCCACCCTACGATCGTTATGCTGCATCACACGCCGTTTCTGAAGTTCAGGCGGCATCAGCAAGCAAGGAGCTGGCTTAAAAAGCTCCGTCTGAGGGCTTTGAGTAAATGGTACATCCCCGACGAGCACGCGGTGAGCGGCATGGTACTGAGATTGTCCACACGCGAAACAATGAGCTTGACTACCTCTGTGGGGAGCAAATTCCAGCCACTCTTTCGGCGGACGCGGCTCGGTTCTGCCATTGTTAGTGCTTGGGTTTCCGAGGAGGGGGGAGGCGCCTTAGCAGGGATGGAAGCTTGGACGAGATTATGTGCGGACAAAGATGGAGAAGCGAATATGTGCTGCGGGAAGTGGACAGGTGATGATGACGACAGCACGCCGCTTGAATTACGAGACACATACCAGCAGCGTAGGGTCATATCGATGCCACGCAACGTGCTTGAGTGAACACAGTACTGGTACTCCCTACAGTACCTACTACAGTACTATGCCCTAGCTTTCTAGAGTAGAGTAGTAGAGTAGGACTCTGCTCTACTACTAGCACCGGAGGAGTAGTATATTCTAATCTAAAATAGTTACAAACTTCAGTGCCCGAGCGTGGAATGACTACGAACCATGCTCAAAGACCATGTCTACGTGGTGTTTGGACTTATATGCAAAAAAATAGCAAGATACCCATGCATTGCACGGCACACCATCATCACCAACTCGGTTTTTTCTCTACTCCTACTCCTATAAAAGACTAAGTTGGTGATGATGGAGGCGAGGAGGCGTGTTCAGCCGGGCATGCAGCGGACGGCGTAGCACTATTTGATTTGTTATAAAAAACAAAGAAGAGTAGTAGAGATAGAGACATAGGGAGGACCACGAGGTTGTGGGAGATAAGGATGAACGAGGCAATGCCTTATCTGTAAATGTGGAGAGAGGTGCGGGTATATTTTGTAAAATTGTCATAGTTGGCTTTCTATCCGTCAAATATAGATCGGACGGTCTATATTACAAGATGGCAGGCATACCATCATCACCAACTCGGTTTTCTATAAGAGTAGATATATATACATATAGATAGATAGAGACTAGGGAGTACTAGTAAGGACACCATCTATCGCTTGTGTGCTACTCATGCGCTCCATTCGGTGACATAACATCCCCTGTGACCACCCTCCTGCGCTCCATTCGGCGGGCGTTGTTGAAATATGGGGAGCGCACTTTCGCGACTGCTGGCAGCCACGACTTCACCGACGATGACTTCTTCCCCGACCTCGGCAACCTCTTCCTCAACGACATGGGCGACAACCTCAACGCCAACGGTGCTGCTCCCGTTGCACCGTATGTGTTTCTGTCCTTCCTGTTTGAAATCGTGGTAGAATTCATGTTTCTACTCTGTATCCTACTACTATGCTAGTCCATATGATTAGTTTCCTCTCTGTTATAGCCGTCATGATTTATTTTGTGCTTATTCGGATTAAATCTCGTAGTAATTTGCTCATATATTCAACTGGCGCAACGTCCCCTACAACCACTCCCGTTTCATGGACGGCCTGGTCGATGCCTCCAAGGAGCCCTTCGTCCACTGCTATGAGTGCCCGATGCCGATTTGTGGCTCACCGGCGGACATGGTGCATCACCTCACGGATGCGTCCAGCGGTCACTGCTGGCCCTTGGCGGAGAACATCAAGTACGACACGTGCTGCCGGTTCACCATGTCGGAGTCGCTGGAGGATCACCGCCGCCTGCTAGTCTCGGAGGAGGACGGCAGCGTCTTCCTCTTGATCGTGGGCACCGGCGAGGCCCGCACAGGCCGCCGCCCTGTCTCTATAATGTGCGTCAAGGGCGTCGCCGCTGACGCTGACACTGACACGAGGCAGATGTACGGGTGCGTGGTCACTGTTACTACACCTCCGGGTCGCGTGGGCGGCGACACTGGCCTCATCGGACGGACTTGGACTCTGGGGAGCTGGGACTACCCCGCCCTTGTGGACTTGGAAAAGCCATGGCATCCTTGACTCGCTGACGCGGTGCACGGGGACTCCAAGGAGGTTCACCTGGACATACGCATTATCAAGTTCACTTAGAAAACATGTAGTGTGTGTGTGGGCGCTTATGGACCGTGTCTTTGCCGCTTTTGATTCTGTAAGCTTGTCGTTAAACTTGAGTGGCTTTCGCCGCAGTCCTTCCTTTTAACTGCTCCTCTCAGTGAGCTGACGTAAGACACTTTGGGTTTCATTTGATAATGGAACCGCGGAGGAACCTCCCTGTTCTTCTAAAAAAATTTACGCATTATCAAGTTAAATGTTGATCATTAGTCTTCGCTCAATGTAATCCGCTGTCTAAGCATGTGGAGACTTCCATACAGGATCTTGCTCTATTGGAGTATCGCGCATGAATAAAAGTGTATCCGTGTATGGTTTAGTCTAGAATCTTCCATGTATGAATTTTTACTACAGTACTGGTGAAAGATTTACGATGAACCATTTCTTACATCTCCTCTGCCCCCTTGCAAGTCATCCCGATTTAATCCTCCGTCTAGGTGTATAAGGGCATGGTTAATATTACTTAATAGTATAGCCAACTGTTGACTATAAGAAAGTGCCATGTCATCTGTAGCCAACATGTATAACAATCGATACTCAAAACTAATTATTAAAGATCATTTCTTGCAAAGCACAATAAATGTTATTTCTTCACAAGTTTTGGATGCAGGTTGAGCAGTTGAACGCTTTTGTTTGCAAAAGATACCTTTTATCTATTTCACTTTCGGATGTTTGTGAGCTCTAGAGATGAGATAATATCCGAAGAAACCTATCGATACCCGTTACACATGAGATGACCCCACATCCTTTGTCAAAATAAACAACTCCCCGATCAATGCATTTCACTCTTGATTGCAGCATACGGGCACCTTACTACTATAGATTAGTACGACCAAAAATTGAACTAACATTATATATAGTACGATAAATACTGATGCATGTTACCTAAAATTATATCATTCAAAACAATGTTCAAATACGAATCCAACGATATAGTTTTTGTTGACATGCACTAACATTTTGTCAGTTAAATCTTCAGTCAAATTCAATGGGGGACTAATAAACCATGACCGATCTAGTACAAGTGTAGAGGGTGGCGCTGCACGGATTCTCACCTCTCACCCCGCTCGTGGCGCGGCAGTAAAGCTGTCATATCACAAAAGCCAACCACTCCCAGTAATAAGTGGCCTGGTAAAATAAACAGATAAGCAACCATCACATTCCTCCGTCTTTTTTGCATTTCATCTCTCTGCATTTACTTTCTCCGGTTCATCTCGCACAATCGATCCCTAGCTACTACTCCTAGGGCCAGTTCTTTTGGCGGCTTCCCCAGCTTTTCCCACAAGACTAGTCAAAGTGGAGAGTAACAATAAGGCGCCTCACTCATTTATTTGGCTTCTGAACTACTACTCCGTCCTGGTTTATTCCTCACCATTGTAATTTATGCTAAATTTTGACCAAAGATTTAACTGATAAAATGTTACTCCCTCCATCTAGGTGTGTAAGTCATCTTACGAAAACCAAATAATCCCAAAACACTTAGGCGAGGTGCATTAACTTCTACCTCGTTTCTTGTTTCTTGACATAACAACCAATAAGAGATAAAGAGTGTGCATGCTTTTAATGACTTGAGATATCAAACACGACATGCAGTGGTTAGTTCATTGCATGAAATACTATTAATTAGCAAATAAACATTAACGTTTCTCGTTTTCTCCTCCTCCTTGGTCACGGTGCACAGCCTAAGATGACTTACTCACCTAGACGGATGGAGTAGTGCATGTGACATGCACTAACATTTCATTAGTTAAATTTGTGATCAAAATTTGACACAGATTACAATGTGGACCAATAAACCAGGACGGAGTTAGTAGTTATGGGATTACTAATCTAGAAGCCTAAAAGAACTAGCCCCTGGTACTCCTACTAGTAGTAGTACTCAAGTTGGAATTGCAATTGCATGGAACAACTTGTTAGGCAATAAAATTCGATACAGGGTGTAGGAAGCGGTTTGGGAATTTGCATGCCTTTCCAACCAGTGAGATACTCCATTACAAAAGTACTGACGGAGAAATAACGACATAGAAGGAATCTAAAAGTAAACAATCAAACGAGCATTTTTGCATTTGTTTTGCATTGAATCGTTTCACAAGCTTGACTAGTGTTGTTTTTCTACTTTTACAAAAACCGCATCGTAATGTTAAAACATGCATTTGCACGTACATAACTAATAGTAGTACTCCCTCCGTTTAGGCGTACAAGTCTTCCCTCCTTGGCCATGGTGCACAACCAAAGATGACTTATTGACCTAGACGGAGGGAGTAGCACAGTCTGCAAGCATATATCGAGAGAGACGTGTAGTGCGATAGTATATAGTAAAGTTCGTGCTATATGCACGTACTTGCAAAATGCGTACATATACACAAGCTTTCCAAACTTCCCTTTTTACATACTTAATTAAGGACGCTAAAAATTCCTAAACGTTCGGGATTTATCATTTTCGTCCCAAAACTAATGAGATCGCCTTACGAAACAAAAATTATACTCCTCCTAAAAGCCACGGCGCTCATGAGGCGCTATGCGGCCAGCCACGAAGTGCCCTGGTGCGCGGACGTTTCCCAGCGCGCCAACACAATGCCTCTTCCTCAGCCTCGCAACTCCTGAGGTGCTGATTGGCGGCTTGCCGGCGGGCGAGCGTGATCTCACCGATGTGGTGATCCGGCACCAACAGGTACTCCGCCTCGCCGGAAGCATGCACCCGGTCCATGTACCGCCAAGCGTAGATGAGGCGCTTGGGCCTGACCGCACTCAGGGCGTTGTCACGGGCGTCCTCCGCCACCCTCACGGCCCTCGCACAAGCCTTCTGCCAAAGAGCCAATTGCCTGACTCTCTCGGACGCGACATAGGCCTCCCAGGCAGCTTGTTCCATGGTGCGCTTCTTTTCCTCGGCCTTCTTCTCCACCTCTATTTTGGCGCGCTCTGCTGGAGGCAAAGCCTCCCACAAGGAAACATCCATTTATTTCCAAAGCTCCTCAAGGCTGGGGGGCTCGGCGGGCAGCGTGGCGTTCTCCTCGTAGCGGGGAGCCGACACGTCCTCCAACGCGCGTGCTGGCGAGATTGGGAACGCCTACACGTCCTCCTCGACTAGTGGCGGCGAGGAACGGAATGGCGACGCATCGCGTCGCGGCGAGGAGCGGAACACCGACGCGTCCTCCTCGACTAGTGGCGGCGAGGAATGGAACGACGACGCGTCACGTAGTGGCGAGGAGCGGAACACCGACGCGTCCTCCTCGACTAGTGGCGGCAAGGAACGGAACATCAACGCGTGACCGTCCGCGCGGTGCAGCGAGGGGCTCCTAGGGCTTGGGAGGGGCGATGCCATGGTGGTCGACGTGAGAGGGAGGGGAAGGAGATAGCAATGAACGTGAACATGAGGGGGAGGAGATAGCGATGTCGTGGGAGGCGTAGTATTTATAGCGAGCAATGGCACACCTACGTAGGATATGGAATGAGCTGCATTGACTTAACTGCATGTCCAGTTGCGTCACTGACATGTGGGCTGAGCACCTGTTGGGCCCATATGTCAGTGACCCAATGCACCTGCAGTTAAGTAACAACTACGTGGGCATATTTGTTGGAGTAAATTACGGGGGAGAGAAGGGGTGGAAATATTGCTGGTCACAACTGATAGGACGAGCGTGGGGAGGAGAGTCATGCATGCAGATTTTTTCACACGGGGTGGAGTGGTGGGACCGCCGGAGGGAGAAGGAAAGTTTGGCAGGCATATTGTTTCCACACATGGAGAGGAAAAAATTTGGAGACGAACGGGCTTCCTGCAGCTATGGAGAACGGTGCATAATAAGTCATCTTGCATGCCGGGCTAGGTATAGTCTCAAGTCATTAAAAATATACACGCCCCACATATGTTCATATTTCAAGGTGCACTAAATTATTGCATGAGATGATTAAGGCTGGCCATAATGGTGGTATCTTAGCTGGTATCATGCACACGGGAATACTAGCAAACATGCTGATGTGGCAAAGAATTAGAGAAGAGAGGGGGGTTAGAGTAACTAGTGTTCATGCATGCATTGGTAAACACATTTTTGTGTGAAGAACGACAACACTAGTTGAGTACTTTTGCAGACTTCAAAAACTATTCCACCACCTCTACTATCTTGCTAAGAGTAGGTGAAAATTTTGAATCGAGCCCTTTAAACTAGAAGGGAGGTAGTGGTACTCTAATAGCTAACCTTGTTGTGATGACAAGATAGGACATGGCACGCACCTGGATGGAGGAACTAGTCTGCATTGTGCATTTAAGTTTTTTCTGAAGTCAATGTACCTCTACTTTCACCAGACTTATAGAAAAATGTATCAACATTCACAATGTCAAATCAATATTTTTACACTCAATATAAAATGTAGTTTTTATACACATTATAATCAGTATTATAGATATTGATATTTTTAGTATAAATTTGGTCGTGGGATTTCATTGATGCCTGTCAAAGCGTGGAGGAAGCGGAGCTTAGTGCTTGCATTGCCGGTCTCTACATAGGTATTTATCTTCATAATCCTGTAACTTTAGAGACTGATTGCGCTTTTGTGGTAGCGTCTCTTGCATCGGGGGACTATGACAGGTCTGCTATGCGTAACCTGAAGATGAAAGTGTTGAGCATCTCGAAGTTGATCAACAATCTTCATTTGTCAAAGATTAGCCATTCGACCAATAAGGTGGCACACTTAATCGCTAAGTATAGCTCTGACAATAGATTAGATGGTATTCTTGTAAATAACGTACCGCCCTGTGTGGTGAATATTATGTCGAATGAGTGTATTGGTGTGGCTGGTTAATTAATATAAGGTGGTGCTAAAAAAGTATAAATTTGGTCAAACACTTTGCAAACGGTTGACGGGAGTAAAAAGGACCAGAGGGAGTATCATGCATGCGGAGGAGGCAAAACAATTTGCTCATTTATAGACGGTCGAAGTCTCAAAGGGCCCGACCGCATGATGGAGGCAAAGGTCATGGGAGGCGTGTGGTTGAAGGAATTAAGTGAAGTTACATCCACGCGCCGGCATGGCGTGCGAACAGGCAGAAGCTATACGGTCAGGCCTATGATATGGGTCTAGTAGACAAGACATCTAGTTGGTCCCGCATAGTTCTCGAGAACTCTTTGGGGGCTTGCAGCCCTTTATCCACTGGGCAAGCCAGCAACCTCACGCCGTTCGCACGCCCTACTCGTCCCCGTGTTCTACTACCTTACAACAGTTCGCTCCCAGTCGTCCCGTCCTTTCACGTTAGTTCGCTCCCAGTTTTTGCAGGGTACAACAGTTCAACTTCTCCTAACCCTCCTCCAAAATCCATGGCCTCCCAAATCTCCATGGTCGCCGCTGAGTACCAGGTTAGAGCCATCACCGGCGATCAGTTCATCGTCATCTACACACATGGATCCGCGACGGTGAAAGCATGGCTTGCTCGCTTCCTACGCATGTTCAACAGTTCAACGGATGAGTGGATCGCTGGGCTAGATGTTGAGTACACCACAGTCCTGGGACGATAGAAGGATCTAAAGGACGAAGAGAGGAAGAAGCCCGCCGTGATACAGATTTGCGTACATAAAGTTTGCTTGGTCTACCACATATGCCATGCCGACGTTGAGTGCCAGGATTTTAAGAACTTCCTCAAGGACAAAAGAGTGAAATTTGTTATTGTAGGCTTTAAGAATGACAGGGATGTCCTGCGTCGGATAGGTCTCATTGTAGGCCAGCCTTCGATCTTCAGAAGGCAAGCCTGGTGTCCTCCTCTAAACCTTCAATGCTGACCCTGGCAGCAGCCATGATTGATCCTTCATACGCTAAACTGAAGAAACCTCATCACGAGTTTCATCATGCATGGGAGTCGAAGACATTAGATGAAGATCACATCTTGTACGCAGCAATGGATGCCTACCTTTGTTTAAATATCTACAAGGGTTGGATGAAGAAGCAGAGCCCAGTGTCCGGTTCAAGCAAAGAAGCGTCGGCGACGAGGAAGAGGAAAAGGGACGAGGACAAAGTCGAGGACGTGGACTCGGACTCCGAGTAGGTGGCAGTGCCATCACTCATGCTGGTTCTACTGCAGTGTCAAGCGGACTAGTTGCTTAGTTTATTTTCAAGGGTGTGTTGTGCTGAGGCCATAGCAGGACTATGTTTAGTATGTTCTTTCTCGTTATTTGAACTCTTTAGTACGTACAGTAGTACTAGTACTATGTCTTAATACTGTTCTTCTTGCAGTTGGTACTATTGCTCGTATCGTCGTGTTCCTACTGTACTTAATACGTTCGTACTAGTAGCATAATTTGGGTCAGTCGATTTGTGAAAAAAGTTCGACGGAGCGAAGGAAGAAGACGACAGAAGAGGTGGAAGAAGCCCTTCTAGCCATCCATGTTGCATCAAACGGCTCACATGAGTCGACTGACCCAAATTGCTCCTTGATTGCAGGATCCACGTGGCATTCAAGGTCTCGAAGGTAGATTCCGCGTCCGCACCGGGTTTGCGGGCTCGTCTGTGTGGCATCGCTTCCGCCGCGACAGCCACCGTGCGCGCCTCCTCCGCACGGGCGGAGACAACAATGACACGCTAGTTCCTCCTCGCCGGTGTGCTGGAGCACGCGCTCATCCTCCTCTTCGTACGCTGAGTGCATAGACACGGCTCCACCAGCTGCTCACGTGCTTGGCAGCGCGGCGGCATCGCGAGGAGGGACTGCAGACAACGTGAGCGGGCGAGCCTTCGGCTTCATGGCACAGGGATGGCGGCGACACGGCGGTGATGGGCGAGAAATTGTTTGCCGGAGCAGGCGGGCGACGGCATGCACAGCGGCATATTGATGAGTGCGCATGTGGGAGCTTACTTTAGTTTTATATAAGGTTGGTCAAACTTAAAAAGAAAATCGTACTAGTACAAGTAAACATTAGACTTAGGCAGCGCCTTTATTAGTTAGTACCACAACCACGATACGGAATCCTGTGCAAGCGCGTGAACCGTGGCCGCGCGGTCGATCGAACGGTGCATCATCGTGTCGCGCTCGAAGGACATCCACCGAACCTTTTTGTGTGTGTGAAAACAATCCTCGAATATTACTCAACTTTTTTTTCCTGGGAAAGTTCTTGACGCTGCAATATTTCCATATATTTGAATTTAGCTCCAGTTCATGATTATTTGTATTTGGACGTTTTAGGTGCGCCCTAGTTTTTTTTAATACTGATTTTGTGTGTGTGACTGAGAGAGAACGTGTGTATGTGGCCATATGTGTGTTGTGGCGGAAGGGCAATGTGGAGACGGTGTGCGTGTGATCTGAGACATAGAGAGGTGTGAATGTGCAAATGATCATGCATGAGTGAGACATAGACAGATATGCCGATACGTTGTGTATACATGAGAGAACGGTCTTCTAGTTTACTTGTGTGTGTGTGTGTGCGTGTGAGAGAGAGAGGGAGAGAGAGAGAGAGAGAGAGGAGCATCCGTAACACAACAACCATCTCTCTCGATTCGTCCGTCCCTTGCACGGTCGCGTGCAACACATGCATCAACACGCACATTTTGACACCCTCACCCGGCCCCTGCCCACCTCAAGGCCCACACAATCTCTTTGTGAATACCCATTTCTCTCCTTAGGTTTGTTTTCTGTCAATATATATCTCTCTCTCTCTCACACATACACACACACACACAGACACACGCAGCACAACACACACACACACACACACACACACTCCCCCGAGCACACAATTCATCCCCATCCAAGGTTATACGGCGACCACTCTCGCTTGTGCTTCTTTGCACCCCGACATGCACAACACCTCAATCTTCGAAGAGGGCATCAAGCAGATCAAAGACGGCGACCACACCGCGCTAGAGAATGCGGGTCATTTGGAAGCGAGGTGATGTGGCTGACAGTGGTGACTCCTCCCCCCACCCCCCCTCTCTCTCTCTCTCTTGCACAAAATTAGAAATCCCTCTCTCCCCCGCACAAAATTGTCAATCCCTCAACCCATGAGATCCTTCCCCTCTCGTCCATGTTTTTCCAGCTCTCTCATCAAACCTGTTGTCTCTTCTCCTTCCACGTATCTGTAATCTGGATGCACACGCATCTCACGTATATTACATGTCTCCATCTTTCTCACCAGACCCTAACTTCTTCCTCTCTCTTTCTCTCTCTATCTCTCTCCCTCTGTCTAGTTAGGTTTGTCTCCTACTCTCTCGTCCACATACATACAATCTTTCCCGCCCTATCTGGTCCATCTTCAAAAGCTCTCTCTGCACGTTTCATTCAAACATTGGGATATGTCAAAATATTGCTTCTATAATGGCCCTGTTTGGATCATGGGGTTAGAGCTAGTTTGGGTTAGTTGGGGGCTCAAATAACCCAAAAGTATCCAAACAGGGAGGGTTAGAGTGGGTTAGTTCCATCTATCCCAACTATCCCGGTGGAGAGATGCTTATTTGGGTTAGAGTGGGTTAGAAAATAACTCTAACTCTAACTGTGTTAGAGTATCCAAACAGGGCCAATGGCTGATGTAGAGTAATGGTTGTTTTTGTTTCATCCTACAAAGTAATAACTATGAAATGCATTTAGATTCTCATTTGACTAGGATTATGTGAGTTTGAGCATGTTGTGAAGTATTATAGACCTTGTATACATCTTGGGATTCGACAATGATTGTAACTATTGAATTGTATAGACCATTACATTCGAAGTCAATAGCCTAATATATTTATTAGTTCACTACAAACTAAGAAAACAAATGTGTACTCCCTCCGTTTTATTTAAGTCCGCGTATTAGCATTGGTCAAAGTCAAGTTTTGTAAACTCTCAGAAAGCTTATAACAAAAAATATTAACATATACAATAACAAATAAATACCATTAGATTCATTATTGAATGTACTTTCACATCATACATATTTGTTATGGTAAATGTTTATATTTTTCTATAAACTTGGTCAAATTTTAGGAAGTTTGACTTCGGTCAAACCTAATATGCAGAGTTTACTACTACTACTAGCTAGTTGCTTAGCCGAATCACTCAACACGCCACACGGGGAGTCTAGTGTCACAAAATTTTGAGGTCGGTGGGAAAATCTCCCGCAACCCTGATTCGAGCAGTGGGAAGTTACCATCATAGCCTTCGGAAGAGGCCTACGGATGACGCTTGGTAGGGGGCTATTTTCGTAACTTCAGGTTCACCCTACCCAGCCAACCCCACCCTAGCACCCAGAGTAGTACACCTAAATACTCCCCATTTTCTATCCCCACCGCAAAATAGACTTCTCCACGACACCGCAGCCTTCGTGCTCCTCCCCTTTACATCGGCGCACTCGTCCACCGCAGTGCATTTGCCTCATCGACGAGCTCAGACGCCCGCCGCTGGAGCCTGTCCACGATCGTAAATGCCGTACATGGAGCCTCTTCCCGGCATCGTCTTCCACGGTCTCGGATCTGCTTCCGGAAGCCGGCGTAAGCCTTGAAGTACCACCGTCGTGGACAATGAACAGACTCCTGTAGCCTACCAAGACTCACATAGGCCGCCGCGAACATCGTTCTCCTCCACGATTGCTAATGTGTGTATTGAATCACTTAGCATTACATGTGCAGTTCCAATTTTGTTCATACCTACCCTTCACAGGTGCTATTGTTCTGTCAAAGTAATTGGTTATAGCCTCCATTGTCCAACAGAATATCAGCTTGTAATTGTGCGTCGCTCTGTATCGCTACTTTGTGCTTGGGTAGGTTTTTCATCTGCAACCAGTAGTGTGGCAAAGGATGGAAAGGTTTTTAGAACTAGCAAGATGCCCATGCATTGCACGCATCAAGATGCATTTGTATGAGTAGTTTATCTTGTGGGAGAAAAGGATGAACGAGGGAAGGCCTTATTTGCAAATCTGGCGAGGGGTATGGGTATCTTTTTGCAAAATTCCCATTTGTTTCCTTCCTATCTGTCAGATATAAATCGGACGGCCTATATTGCAAGAAAAAAAGTATAGAGAAAAAAATAGACAGTAAAGGAAGTAGAGATAAATATTAAATATTAAATATTAAATAAATATAACAATAGAGAAGAGAGTAGAGATAGCAGAGACGTCGGGAACGGATCGCGCGCGCACGCGAAAAAGCGGCCGGGCATGCGCTAGTTTCGACGCTCGGCGTCTGGCGTGCTTTATAAAATCCAACACCCTCCCACCACTCTGTGCGTTGTCGGGAAACTTGGGGATACCGCGGCGTCCGCGCGCGCCCCTTTGGTGGCTTCTCCGCCAAGATCCGGTTCCGCGGGATGCGCCTCGGCCTTGGCAATTTCGAAACCGCCAAAGAGGCCACCCGCGCGTACGACACGGCGGCGTGGCGCCTCCGGTGGCCTCATAGAACATTGAACTTCCCCAACGTGCTGACGCGGGAGCGGGCGCAGGAGCTCGCGCCTCTGCCGCGGCTTAGTACCGACGAAGATCGTCGCGACAACCGGAGGCGGGAGCACCGTCTTGGCATCGCCGAGATGGACGAGGAAGCCATGAGGCTGTGGCGCCAACACTTCCCGCAGGACATCATCAACAAGCACGAGTTCTACGCGCAAAGGAGGGCAGAGAGGGATAAGAGGATGGCGGAGCGAGCCGCCTATCGCGAGAACAAGCGTAGGCGAAAAGCGGATGCTCAATTCAACATGCGGCTAGGAGTAGCGTCGCCCTGGTAATCCGACGATGATTGGTATCTTAACGCCTACAGTCAGACGTCGGAGGAGGACATCACCGAGGAGGAGTCGGACGACGAGGAGTAGTTGATTTATCTTTTTTTATCTATCTATGCTGAGAACTATCCTCTACTCTATCTACTTCTCAATCTCAGCATTGTAAACGCTTTTTTAAAGCGCCGCGCGTTGTGATTTTGTTGGAGATGCTCTAACATGGCAGACGAGTGCTTTAATGTTGCCCACAAGATGCACGAGTATTACTAGTAGTATACTTTTCTTGCCATGTTGAGATTTTAAAACCACGAGTGCGAACATGCAGAGGAGGAATGAAGACCAAACACGGGATATTCGGGACATCTTCAAGGAGCGTGGCAAGTTAAAGAGGAGCTGCACCGAACCTGTAAAACGAGCTTTGGTAAGTAACACCCTTTCAATTACTTTCGTGTAGCCTCGTGTTCTTCGATGTGTATATGTTGTAGTTTTTGTTTCTCTTAAGCATGGTGTTCTTCGATGTGTAATAAGAAGAGTCTTAATCGTCCTAATGCTTTCATTTTTAGCTTGATGTAGGAAGTGGGTGTTCTCACCTTGTAGTCTGTTGTTATATTTTTTCCTTTTGAATTCACTTCTCCGAGTTCTGTTTATATGGCTTCTACTAAATGGATCTAGGTTGCTCTAAGTATTGATCTAAAAAAGAAGTAACTTCATGTCAGGATGCAGTTTCTGTGAGGAGTGAAGAGTGGTCAACCTCGAGATCATGTTTCAAAAATGAGGCTGGATTACACACAAGGTTCAAGTTCCCTAATGATGCTGGATTAGACACAAGGTGCAAATTCCCAGATGATGCTGGATTACACACAAGCCAGGTGGAGTCATCAGCTGTTCGTGTCCTCGTGGCATTAGTAAAGGCTGAAAGAAAGCGTGCAGCAGCCCTTGAGAATGTAGCTGAGTTCCTGAAGAAGCGAAAAGAGCAATCAGATGCTCTCTTCACCCAAGCCAAAGAAGAGATGGAAGAAGCCAGAAATAAGCTAGCAGAGGCAGAGCAGGCTAGGCGTCTCCTGCTATCTAAAACTGTTGTCAATACAAAATTTCCTTCATAATAGCTAGGTTCAAATGTTTATCCACTCAGCATGCCTGTTGTGATGTCCGTGCATCTACTTATGTGGCACAAAATGTGTTTTTCGGGTCATGTAATAACAGCAATTACTTTCCAAACAATAAGAGACGAAGCATTGGACATGGTATAGTTCATGCGCAATCCCGACATTCCAAGTTCAACTTCCACATCAAACTCGTGTTCACAGATATCTGCACATTTCATACATAATGTCCACAACCATGATTCATTTCAAAGCCAAAAAGATGTGGGGAGAGTTATAAATAAAGAAAAACCTCTACTAGTTCCTGCTACCAGTGCGAGCACAACAAGTCAAGACCATGCGTAAATTAATTATATTTCAGTCATTTTTTGTGTTCTAAAATGCCCGCTTGCTCATGGAAGGGCGTGTTGCCTTGACACGCTGTGAATTCAATGAAGGCGGCGGTAGGCGATCGTAAGCTGGTTGCAGCGGTGAGGAGGCGTGCTCACCGGACTGCACTGAGTGTGGCCCTCTTGGCGGCCGCCTTGATTCAATGCCTGCGCTATGAGAGGTCGCGTCCGTGTCAGAGCAATCACTCTCTCCAGTCCTTTTTTGTTTGGGTATAAAAAAATCTCGTTTTCCATTCACATTTTACAAGTAAAATTCGTGGACAAACTTTGACCCAAAGTACGATGGGGACTAGTAAACCAGAATAGAGGTAGTATTTTTTTTAATCAAAGAAGGGTTTCCCCTTCCGATTTTCATTACTGAAAACCAGCATCTAAATCTAAACCATAGTATTTGCCCTAGAACTACCAGGTTCAACATCTTGCAACATAAACCCATACAACCTCCATCGCAAAAAAGACCATACAACCATACGCCAAGGAGGTACGTAGTACTATGAATTCCATTTACGCTCCATACCAATCGTTCTGAAAACTACTTACTACTTATAACGCGCCATTGAAAATCGGAACTCTTAACCCCGCTAGAAAAATGATATTTTAAACGTGGCTACTCGATCTGTGGCAACTGGCGAGCCACCGCGCTCCAAGTCGTTCACCTGTGGTCCCGACCATCAACTCCTACGGATCAAATTATCACGCGAGCTGACTATTCCTACAAAGGTGCTCCACCACGTACCCGGTACCCGTGAATGCAACAATCTTGCACCTAGGGTTTTAGGGTTTATTTGTTAACGTCGCCTTTACGTAACACTCATGTGTGCGAGACAGCGAGAGGCCGACCGCGTGCGTGCACCCCTTCTCTTCGTATATGTACTCCACCGTTTGTCTGGTGTCCAAAAAATATAATAACTACTAGCAATGTACCAATGCGTTGCCACACGATCAAAGTAGATTATTATATATTCACCGTTTTGATAGAAAAAAAGTCTAGTTTTGAAATACGTATATCACTAAAAATATGTTATGTTTCACTCAAAATATATTCCTTTGGCGTTTTTGATGAGATAAGGGAGGAATGTTGTTGGTTTCAAGATTCGAGAAGTGGTATATGTCTAATTTCTACTCTTATTAGCAAGATGCCCGTGCGTTGCACGGAACATCAAGATCTTGTGGGAGAAAAGGATGAATGAGGGAAGGCCTTATCTGCAAATGTGGTGAAGAGTGCGGGTAAATTGCCATATTTTCCTTCCTATCGTCAGATATAAATCGGACGACCTACATTGCAGGATAGCGGGCCCACCATCATCACCAACTCTATTTTATTTTCCTACTCTTATAAAAGCATTTGTCGGTGATGATCGTGTGCCTGCCATCCTGCAATATAGGCCGTCCGATCTATATTTGACGGATAGGAAGGAAACTATGGCAATTTTGCAAAAAGATACCCACACCCCTCTCCACATTTGCAAATAAGGCCTTCCCTCGTTCATCCTTTTCCCCCACAAGATAAACTACTCATACAAATGCATCTTGATGTTCCGTACAATGCATGGGCATCTTGCTAGTTGTTGCAAAAAGCCCATGTGTGTGTGAGAGAGAGGGAGAGTGGAGGAGGACGGAGTGCATGTGTGACAAAGACACAAGGAGTGTATGTGCGATAGGTATCAGCTTAAAATGAGTTGATAGTGCGTGTGTGCACGATCAAGAGGGCGTGTCTCGAGAAGGGAAGAAAAATCTACATAGATACAAGGAGCAGGAGAGAGACATGTATGCAATGGTGGAAGCACGAGTGTGCGGGTGTATAAACCTATCTAGAGGCTAGCTAGTCGATAAATGTTTGTGAGAGAAGTACGAGTCGGGGTGCGAAAGCGAGAGTTTTGTGTGTGTGAGAGAGAGACGGTAGTCGGGAAGGGGAGTGGAAGCAGGAGTTGTGTGTGTGTTTGTGAGTGAGAGAGAGGAGACGGTAGTCGGGGTTGTCTGATCGGTAAAAAAATGAATAATGTCAGTCTGGGATGGAGACGAAAAGGAGACCGCAACAAATGTTGTGTCTACAGGAGAGAGAGAGAGAGAGAGAGAGAGAGAGAGAGAGAGAGAGAGAGTAATTTTAGTGGTATGAGTCATATGTAGTGACATATAGGGTGTGTGAGAGAAACACAGAGAGAGAAAGACAAAGTGAAAGATGAGTGGAGACTGTGTGTGGCGGTGAAAAAGAAAGCTTAGGTGCAGTACAGGAGAATAGTAGAGACGTGAGAGATAATGAAAACCGTGTAATCTATAATGATAGGGGGAGTGTGGCACTTCTCAAGGGAGACGTCGAGACACCATGTTTGCGAGGATAGGAGAAACATGAAGTGAGCGTGCGAGTGAGCTGGAGAAAAGAGAGTGATAGCTACCTGAAGGAGCATGCATGCGAGAGAGATGGGCGTGAAAGGAGTGAACAAAAAAGGGATTCAAATATTTGGATTTGAGATGATGATACATGTAGTCCATACTCGAACCAAAATTGATCTATCAAACATGCATACTCATATGAATTCACGCACATCTATGTTATTTAATATGTAGGTATTACTGATCCATACGTTTTAGTAGAACATAATTTGGTTAAATTTTTTCGAATTCAACCTTAAGATTTCGAGATCGTCATATTTGTAAATCATATTATACATATAAAGGAGCAGATTCTTTGTTGTGCTTTTGAATGTATATATAAAAAAATGATGTATATAGAAATGTAATTCCAATTGAAAATGGACCCCGCCTGAAAAAAATAGAATACAAACGTGATTCGAATTGAGTTGGCACGGTAAACATGCACTCTGCAAAATTTGAACAAAGCAGGGAAAGTCGCAGTAACTGCCCGAAACCAAAATCTGCGAGATGGAAATCACTACTGCCTATCCCTGCCACGCAAAGCCTATCTGCTGGATTTCTATAGATTTCGATAGGAGTAGGTTTGTAATTTCACCCAAACGTGCCGTAACCGCCTCTCACCCGGATTCATATACGGTGGGCACCAAAACACAGTGTGTCCTCGGCCAAAATCGACTCCCTCCCCGATTCATATTCATACATGGTGGGCGCCAAAAACAAACTCCCGTCGGCAAATATTCGGTGTATGCGAGATTACCATCCTATCCCCAGCCGACTAATGTTGCTGTGATGTAGTAGAAATTTGAAAACATGGGCTAAGTTTGTAAATAACCTCGCATTTGAGACAAGCGCGCCCTGAATACATGGTTCCCCCCTTCCTCTCTACCTTCCTTTTCCCCATTCGTACTCCGTGGGCGCCAAAACACCCTCTCCACCCCACCCTCCTCCGTCCGCCGTCCGCCACCCCATCACCGCCGTCCTCCTCCACCATGTCGGAGCTGATACCCCGACGCCGCCATCCATTACAAGAGATCGACCTCTCTCATCCACAGCTTCGGACCGGGATCCTTGCATCCCGTCCTCTCGCTTCATCCCCGCCGTCGTCCACCTTGCCGGCGCCGCTCCTACGACCGTCTCGTCCACCGCGCCCCACCGCCATCGTCTACCCTCCTAGATCTGCTTCCACGCTGCCGATAGCCATCGCTACCGCAGCACCGTCAAATTCTCAGCAGATGCGTACAAGGTGCCGCACCATAGGCGGTACTCTTTCGTATCTGCTCAACTTATTTATCACAGTAAGAAAATAGATCGCCAGTGCTTTACTCTGATTTCTTGTCATGGTTGCAAAGTTGCCTTTGTCCGGTTTGCACCTTCAGATCCGCCATGGCACGCTCAACACTATACTCACAATACTTATGGTTTTCCCTTTTATATTCCACACTAGTTAAATCACAGTAGATTAAATTTCAAAATTGGGTCGGTCGATTTTTGAGCTTCGCGGAGTTCGCGGTGTGATCGAAGGGCTCGGGTGGTTGTGGGGCCTCACGAACGAAGAAAACTCGATGCGGTGGGGGTTGGGGCGCGGGTGGGGGTGGGGTGGCGGAGGAACACAGCGGTGGGGTGGTGGTCGGCCGGGCGGCCCGTCTGAGTATGGGAAGAATCAGAGACGAGGAAGAAGCAGGGTTAGGAGACGTAGGATCTTCATCCAACCGCCTGAAATGGTCGAGAGACAGCTGGGAGTTGCATTCTTAATGCGCTCTGGTTCATCATGTGTGGTCACTGCGCAACCAACAATTTATTATCCAAAATCTGCTTGCTCTTCTTTACCATGTTCCTCTTCCGTTCTTCTTTAATATGTACTCTCTCCGTTCCTAAATACAAGTCTTTGTATAGATTCCACCATGGACTACATATGGAGCAAAATGAGTGAATCTACACTCTAAAATGTATTTGGATACATCTGTATGTGATCCATAGTGGAAATCTCTACCAAGACTTATATTTTGGAGCGGAGGAGTATGCTAGTAGTACAATATGTTCCTTGTCTTGAAGATGAGCGAGGACATTTGCGATGTAGAGGTCTATACGATTAGGTTGTGATGGACACTTTGAGCCTCTTTGATTAAGTAGGATCTTGTAAACATAGGAATAGGATTTGTAGTGGCCTGCCCACTTGAATCCTATAAGAATAACAAGGAAATGCGGGAGGCTGTGTCGCCTTTGAGAGTTACACTGATATTAATAGTACCGCACCTTCACTTGAAGAGAGCTGGTATCAAAGCCTTTCTAGCCCGTACTGGCAATACTAGCACATATATTCCAGCAAGTTCCACTTTGCTGATTTTACTCTGATGCTTAAGGTTTTCCCGTTATATCTACACTATGATCTGTGTAGCTACTTTGTGTCGCACTAGTAGTAGTCCACTCTTGAAGCTAAACACTGCAAAATTGGCACTAAGGTATTGAGAGCCATTCTGGATACAATGAAACTCATACGCTCCTCACTTGTTGATTCTTGTTTAGAATATGATCCTAATGACTATTCTAACCTCGAGGAGTCAAAGGCAGATGGCCTGTCCTGTTCACTCATCAAGGTGCCTGTTCTAATTTGGCAATGTTTTATTGATTGCGGGTATCTTGCATATATTGTCTTGCATTTCTTCTAATTTGTTGCACCGCCATCTGCTTAGTTTACTCATCATATATGTCGAGATGCCATGCCCATCCATTATCAATACATATTCCATCTGTCATCATACCATGTTTTTCCACTCAAATGTTGTTCTTGTGCATCAGACATGAAAAAGGTAGAGGGTGATTGCCGAACCTGAAGGAGCACCAGCAAAGTCCTTGAAAAACGTGGTGGTACCGGAGAAATCAGACAACACCCCACTTATATTGGCTGTACAACCAGTGACACAAAACATAGGACCGACTCCAGCAGACTATACCCATACTTCACTGGCCACACCACTAGCCCCACCAAACAGGACCTGCACTCCAGCACAAGGTATACCGATTTCATTTGCCATAGCACCAGCTGTACCACAGAAAAATACCACTCCAGCAAAAAGTACAGCAAGTCCACCGGCCGAAGACCTATCCCAAGCAGAGAGGCGGCCAATTCCTGCAGATTGGAATCCCATTCCATTTATTCCCAGTTTAAAAGACAATGCTTTCAATGTTGTTAGGGACTACATGCATATATTCCCATCATGGGAAGATTATAGTGAAGACAAACACCATTTTCACATCTTCCTGTCCAACTTACCTGTAAGTGTTATTATTCATGGTTATTAATTTCCTTTTTTTGTGCTAATTGAACACATAAATGATTTACATTAAATTGTTGTAACTAGGCGAGGGTCAATCTGGATAGTCATGACAAGCAAAGCTTGCTTGTGCTTTTCAAGGAAGCATTGCAGCAGTATCGATGTTACCTAAGGAAATCACACTTTGATGGCAAGTCTATAAATGAATTTCCGGTGAAGTCTCCTGTCCTAAATTTAGAAGACATTGAATGGAAAAACCTTGTTATGCACTGGTCTCGTTCCCAGGATGAGGTACTGTCTATGAAATCATATGACAATTTGAACTTCTACTTTTCCACAGGTGCCTTACGGATCTTTTTTGCAGGAAATCTGCTCGAAGAAGAATTCCGGTTTGAAAAGAACGACATGATATCGCAAATATGCTGCCTGCTGCTTTGCTCTTGTTAGTACCTGTTGTCCTGTATCACTGTACTTGCATACATACCTGGTTCATTATGTGACAGCAGTATGCATGATAGCTTGCTTATCAATTGTTTGCTCCAAATTATCTGATCTGTATGAATGGTTATATTAGTGTAGAATATATCCAAATACTAATGTTTTTAGCTCGCATTGTTCTTGTAAGTACATGATGTCCTTTATCAGTGTACTTATAATGACAGGTAGTTATTCATGTACCATCACTCTGCAGCTTATTTTCCTTTGCCCTCCATTTTCTACACATCAGATCTATATTTACTCTTACTATAAGGTTGGTACTGAAGAAGTTTAGCTGTGCATTGCTCTTGGCTGAACCTTTTGCCTGTATCACTGCACTTACATTTATAGCTACTTGGTTATGTAGCATCACTGTTCATCTTATCTTAAATATTCTCCATTTTTCGTATATCACTCTTCATCACTCTTCATGCACTTACATTTACTCTTAACAAAATGTGGAATAAAGGCAATGCTTTTGAAGAAGATTCTGTGGTAAACTTCTTGAATTGCCCCCCCCCCCATATGCATGGACAAGGCCTTTATAGAGCCTGTATTCACCAATAATGTAAGTTTGTCCATCTCAAGCCTTCAAACTTTGTTGTATATATTTGGTTAGGCATGACTGCAATTTGTTTATTTTTGGTGTTTGCATCAAATTGCTTATTTAAAGTTTATTATGTAGTTCATAAACAAAAAGTTTGTCCTTTCTCAATTTAAGTTTTCAGTTGTACAACCAAGTTCCTTCTTCATACCATGTAAATTAAACTATCTGAACAAGTGATCTTCTTTTGCACTTTGCATGTATGCTACATTCTTCATCCGTGATCTAGTGGTGTGGTGAACCTACCCACTCTGACACAATGTCATATTCTGCAATGTCTTAACTATGAACAATGTCATATCATTCTACTATTATTTAAACCGTCTCTTTATTTGCCAATCTGAAATGGTATAAATTGACAGCACACTAACCATTGATACTTGTGAGTTCTTGATCTGTAATCCAGTGTTGTCGTGAAGCTACCAACTCCTTCACAATGTCATTTCCTGCCATTTCTTGACCTGAACAGTACCATATTGTGTTAGTGCAATTTTAAATTGTGTCACCTTATTCGTCAGTAGGAAATGTGATGAATTGTCAGCACTGATACTTTTACGTGCAAAACCTATCATTTGTCTGCTTGTTTATCTTTCAGAGTGAGGAAGATTTAAGTGTTGAACAAGCGCAGTCTCATCATCTTGCTTTCGGTACTTGCGTTCCAGCTCCCAATGAGGCTAACCTTTCTTGAACTCTATTGAAGTCTTGCCGATTTTCTTTATTATTTTGTCGGCGTGTTTATTTGCACTCATGGCGATCTTTGATGCCCGATGTATGTAATTTCTTTGTCTGCTTGTGCTTTATTATCATAGTGGCGAACTTTGATGCCCGATGGATGTAATATGCCGTAATTTCTTTATTGTATAGTCTAGGTTTTTCTTATTCACGATGCTGCGGTTATTTTACTGTATATATATCCTGTCTTCGCGATAAACCGCCAAACCGTAAAATTACGGTACATAATCGAACCATCATGCAATCACAACGTAGGTTGGGCACAAAGCGTGCCGAACAGCTCACGGGCGGCAGCAGCCCGAAATGAACCCCGGCCCATGATTGTGCGAATCAAATCACGGGCTTTTAACAGGCCAAAATTGTCTCGGTCCTTGTTTGGCCCAATCAGATATCGGCTGCGAGCAGGCCGGATGCAAATCGGGCCGTAGTTAGGCCCAACTATATGACGGGCTTTTAACAGGCCGAAATTAATATAGGGCCGAAATGTTAAACGGGCCCTTAACAGGCCAAAACTAATATCAGGCCGAATTACTAAGTGGGCCTTTAGCAAGTGAGATCAAAAGCACAGTGTCCAGTTGATGGGCCAAATTTGATATGGGCCATAATTGAGCCCAAAGCCTCTTAAAGGGTCGGACCTGATCTGGGCCGTAATTTGGCCCAGAACATGGTAGGCTTATAACGGACCGGATCTCATATGGGCCACTTTTAGGCCCGGAACATGGCAGGCCATTAATGGACCGGATCAAATATGGGCCGGCATTTGGCCCAAAACATGACAGCCAGTTAATGGGCCGGCCTACTAGGGTCCTCAAAATCTTGTGGGCCTACAGCTGGGCCGGCCCATTAATGTCGCCAAATCTCATGGGCATTTAGTTGGGCCGGCCCATTATGATCCGCAAGAATCTTGTGGGCCTTCACCTAGGCTGGCCCATTATGGCACACAAAACTCTTGTGGGCCTTTAGCTGGGCCAGCCCATTATGGCCCGCAAAATCTTGTGGGCCTTTACCTGGGCCGGCCCATTATGGCTCGCAAAATCTCGTGGGCCTTTAGCTGGGTCGGCCCATTATGGTCCGCAAAATCTTGTGGGCCTTTAGCTGGGCCGGCCCATTATGGTCCGCAAATGTTGTGGGCCTTTAACTGGACCGGCCCAATTAAACTTGATGGGCCGGTCCACGTGTCAACATATCATAGGCGCGTCTCGCCCATTGGATGAGTGACACTTGTGCCAACGCGGACCTGACACGTGTCTCCTCCAGCCAATGATGATTTTACACGTGGAAAATCCCCATTGGTCGGGTCATTAACGGGTTATCGGATCCAAAACCCGACCCGATAGCTTAACGGTGTTCCGTTACGGTGGATGCCACGTGTCGGTCACCCTTGACAAAAGCACTTCGGGGACGCGCGATTTATCGTCATGGAAGTGGACACTTCTGTGATGATAATTTTGTTAATGTCATGGAACACTTCTCTGACGGCACATGTATGACTATCTTGATTCTGTCATAAATTTGTCATGGATGTACATGCATGACAAAAAACGCGACCTACTGTGATAAACATGTATCATCACGGAAGTGTATTTTTTTGTAGTGTCGGCCTCCTCATCAGTCGACTCATCGACCACATCTTCAATAAGAGGAGCCCCGATGCCGGCACTGCTGGCCTCCCCAGCAGACTCCGCCCACTGGGCAAGCTCCTTCTCCTTCGCGGCCGCCACGCCCTCATCCTCCACACCGCCAGTGCTGCTGGTCTCCTTGGCGAGCTCCGCCTCTGCCGCCCTGGCGGTGACATAGTCCAGCTCTGCTTGAGTGGTGTCCTGGGTGAGCAGCGGCTCGTCGCTGACGTACCTCTTCAACAAGGTGTCGAAGAACTCCTGCACCTGATCCGCCTCCGACTCGGCCAAGTTTGGGTCAAGGCCATGCGCGTTGCATTACGGCATCATGGCGATGATGTCGGTCCGGCGAGAGTTGTTGCTCAGCGGGACCACCCCTACCGGCAACCCAAACAAGGGCCCCTTGGCGACCTTGCCGGCCTTCGCGGCCCTGCCGTCGCGGTCCAGGTCGAGCTGAAAAAGCTGCTGGCAGAAGTGGGCATGCCCCATCACAGTGAAGTTGTGATTCAAGCCGGGGCGAAGCCTCATGATGTCGGCCGCATTCCTGAAAAGCCAGGCCGGCCTCCCCTCGTTATGAAGTGGGGCGATTCGGCGACGAATAAAATCAGCCCCAATCATCTCAAGGGTGATCCCTGCCACGGTGAGGCGATGGATCCTGGTGGCGGTGACCTTGAGCTTCTCATCATTGGCGTCGACATCGCCCCAATCATCTCTACGGACCGGCGGCTCATGGCGAACCCGGAAAAATTCCTGCGGGTCCTCCTCTTCAATCCAGCACCATCGGCTCCGCCACTCCTCCCAACTCTCCTTCTGAGCATCCTCCGGATATGTCCCTTTCTCCTGGCTCCTTGGGATCCAGTCGACGCAACCAGAGATGGCGCCTCCCTTTTGGATACAAGGATAAAAGTAGTGGCAGAAGAGCGCCGTGTTGGGATGCACTCCGACGAAGCCCTCGCAGAGATGAGAAAAAAGGGACATGCACGCCACGGCATATGGAGTGAAATCCAGAAGATGGAAGCCATAGGTGTGCATCATGTCGTTCAAGAAATCGGGAAAAGGGGGGCAGAGCCCGCAGGAAAAGTAATCGACGAAGAAGGGTACGGATTCGGGCAGGCCTCGGCGAAATCGGCGGGGATGATGCGCGTGGCCGGATGCCCCGTCGTCTCGCCCCCCCTCCCCCTCCCCTCGTCTTCACACCCCACAAAGGCTTGAAGTAGCCCCGAAGGTGGACCGCATCAACCGTCAAAGGAAAGTACGCGAGATGCGTCTGCCGCACCGCCAGCTTAACCTCCGGCAGCTCCTTCCCCCAGGAGTCCTTAGCCGCCCCCTTGCCTCTGCTGGTTTTGGGCGCCATGGCGATTAAGGGAGACAAAGACGCGGCGGCGGCGAGCGAAAGAAAGAGTTTGAGGATGAAGAAGAAGGAGAACGGCGATTCTGAGATTGGAGAGGCGCAGAGGGTAAATGAGCGGCGCGCCTGCGGTTTTCCTTTTTCTATGGGGAACGCGCGGGCCACCTCTTTACCACTTATTGTGATGTGATGCATGAGGGCAGAAACCACCCCATGCATGACCCCCACGTCACGCACGACCCTCACGACGTGCATTCAACGTGGGTCGTGGGGAAGCGCAGCGGGCGTGAAAATTGCCGCGCTAAAAATTCCGCTGCGCGCGCGCCCGCGCACCATTTTGGGCCTGGCCCAATAACGCCCCGCTCTTATATATGGCCTAGGCCCGGGGGCTCCTGTTGGTGTACAAAAATAGGGGTCCCTTTTGCAACCCTTTACTTGTGCGCGGGCAGTAGCAGCCCCACGCCCCTGGCCACCCTTGGCGGGGCAGAGGATGCCAAGGTCAGAGACACAAGGAACAAGAGGGGCGAGGTGGATTCCCCCGGCAAGACCCTTGCCGGGGCAGGCTCCACAGTCCCGGCAAGATCCTTGCCGGGACAATAGCCCAAACACCAGAAGAGCGCGCCACACTTGATCCTGAGAGTTTCGACACCATCGACAAACGTCTAAGCCAAGGCTCGGGAAGCGCCTCCATGGTGGCATGTAGATCTTTGTGAAGATTATAAACACGCAAGATAAGATGAGGACTAGAAGACGACGGTCCTCGGCAAGATCCTTGCCGAGGAAATCCACGAGACCCCAGGCAAGATCCTTGCTAGGACGACCGCGGCGGTACAGCAAGACCCTTGCCGGGGCCCCGGCAAGACCCTTGCCGAGGACGCCTGCGGGTCCACTGCCAAGCCCACATCTATCAAAACTCCACCGCCGTTCCCATACAGCAGCTAGACCAACCAGCTGGGCAGGCACCTGCGTGGCAACGCGCGGCTTCCAAGCCAACTCAACAAGCACCTGTGTGGTGGCATGCAGATCTTCGTGAAGACCCTACCACCACGCCATCTCAGCAGCCTGCCAGCCTACATGGCGCTGCACGCATCGCTGGCCTGGGCGCATGTTGAAGCGAGGCGGGGCAGCGGCGGACGGGATGGGACGGGACGGGACACCTTTCCACCTCCTGTAGCGCATTTAATGCACTTTATCCCGTAATAACAGGCGATAAGCATGTGCACTGTACACCTTTCCACCTCCTGTGTGCCACTGTGGCAACCCCTTTTCGACTATAAAAGGAGGCCCGAGGCGTACTGGAGGGGGATTCGGGCTCTTTGGACGATGCACGCAACATAGCTAGTTGAGGAACTCAACAACACTCAAATACACATCAAAGCAGGACTAGGGTATTGCGCATCCTCGCGGCACGAACCTGGGTAAACGATCTTTGTGTTGGCTCCTAGACCCGCTCTTTTAACAACCCCGCGCCCGCCAACCATAGAAGGGATTCCAGTGATCCCATAGGTGTCGTTTCCCCGACAAGATACTATATCACCAATTGGGATTGTTAGAGATGTTGAAGTCTTGTGTGGGAAAATTAAACATCCTACTGATTTTGTTTTTCTTGCTTCCCCACAAGATAATTTTTGTTCCATTATATTTGGTAGACCCTTCTTGAATACTGTTAATGCTAGGATAGACTGCGAGAAAGATATTGTTACTGTTGGTTTGGGAGATATGCCTCATGATTTTAATTTCTCTAAATTTCATAGACAACCTCATGATAAAGAATTGCCTTGTAAGTATGAAACTATTGGTCTTGCTTCTATTGCCGTTCCTCCTAATGATCCTTTGGAACAATATTTGATAGACCATGAAAATGATATGTTTATGAATGAAAGAAGGGAAATAGATGAAGTATTCTTTAAACAAGGACCTATTTTGAAACACAATTTACCTGTTGAAATCCTTAGGGATCCTCATACACCCATGGGTGATCCCGTGCTTGAGCTTAAGCAATTACCTGGCAATCTAAAATATGCTTATCTCGATGAAAAGCAGATATATCCTGTTATTATTAGTGCTAACCTTTCAGAGCATGAAGAAAAAAGACTACTGAAAACTCTGAAGAAGCACCGTGCCGCTATTGGATATACTCTTGACGATCTTAAGGGCATTAGTCCCTGTTTATGTCAGCACAAAATTAAGGTGGAGAAAGAGGCTAAACCAGTTGTTGATCATCAACGACGGTTAAATCCTAAGATGAAACAAGTGGTAAGAAATGAAATACTAAAGCTTCTGGAGGCAGGTATAATTTATCCTATTGCTGATAGTCAATGGGTAAGCCCTGTTCATTGTGTCCCTAAGAAGGGAGGTATTACTGTTGTCCTAAATGATAAGAATGAATTGATTCCTCAAAGAATTGTTACAGGTTATAGGATGGTAATTTATTTTCGCAAATTAAATAAAGCTACTAGAAAAGACCATTACCCTCTATCCTTTATTGATCAAGTTCTAGAAAGATTATCCAAACATACACATTTTTGCTTTCTAGATGGTTATTTTGGTTTCTCTCAAATACCTCTGTCAAAAGAGGATCAAGAAAAAACCACTTTTACTTGCCCTTTCGGTACCTTTGCTTATAGACGTATGCCTCTTGGTTTATTTAATGCACTTGCTACCTTTCAAAGATGTATGACTGCTACATTTTCTGACTTTTGTGAAAAGATTGTTGAGGTTTTCATGGATGATTTCTCCGTTTATGGAACTTCTTTTGATGATTGCTTATGCAACCTCGATCGAGTTTTTATAGAGATGTGAAAAAACTAATCTTGTCTTGAATTGGGAGAAGTGTCACTTTATGGTTAATGAAGTTATTGTCTTGGGGCATAAAATTTCTGAAAGAGGTATTGAAGTTGATAAAGCTAAAGTGGATGCTATTGAAAAAATGCCGTGTCCTACAGATATTAAAGATATAAGAAGTTTCCTTGGTCATGCTGGTTTATATAGGAGGTTTATTAAAGAATTCTCTAAAATTTCTAGGCCTCTCACTAATCACTTACAAAAATATATTCCTTTTGTTTTTGATGATGATTGTGTATAAGCATTTGAAACACTTAAAGAAAGCCTTGATTACTGCTCCTATTGTTCAGCCACCTGATTGGAACCTACCCTTTGAAATTATGTGTGATGCTAGTGATTATGCTGTTGGTGCTGTTCTAGGACAAAGAGTTGATAAGAAATTAAATGTTATTCAGTATGCTAGAAAAACTCTAGACAGTGCCCAGAGAAACTATGCCACCATTGAAAAAGGATTTTTAGCAGTTGTTTTTGCATGTCATAAGTTTAGACCTTATATTGTGGACTCCAAAGTAACTATTCACACTGATCATGCTGCTATTAAATATCTTCTGGAAAAGAAAGATGCTAAACCTAGACTTATTAGATGGGTTCTTTTGCTGCAAGAATTTGATTTGCAAATTACTGATAGAAAGGGAGCTGAGAACCCCGTTACAGACAATTTGTCTAGGTTAGAGAATGGTCTTGATGACCCACTACCTATTGATGATAGCTTTCCTGATGAGAAATTAAATGTCATAAATGCTTCTCATAATAATCCTTAGTATGCTGATTATGCCAATTATATTGTTGCTAAATTTATACCACCTAGTTTCACATACCAACAAAAGAAAAAAAATTCTATGATTTAAGACATTACTTTTGGGATGACCCACACCTGTATAAAGAAGGAGTAGATGGTGTTATTAGATGTTGTGTACCTGAGCATGGACATGAACAGATCCTACGCAAGTGCCACTACGAGTCTTACGGAGGACATCACACTGGAGATAGAACTGCGCATAAGGTATTGCAATCCAGTTCTATCGGCCCACTCTCTTTAAGGATGCCTGTAAGTTTGTCTTGTCTTGTGCTCAATGTCAAAGAATTGGTAATATTAGTAGACGCCAGGAAATGCCTATGAATTATTCACTCATTATTGAACCACTTGATGTTTGGGGCTTTGATTATATGGACCTTTTCCTTCCTCTTATGGGTATACACATATTCTAGTTGCTGTTGATTACGTTACTAAGTGGGTAAAAGTTATTCTAACTAGTAGTGTTGATCATAAAACTTCTATTAAGATGCTTAAAGAAGTTATTTTTCCAAGGTTTGGAGTCCCTAGATATTTAGTGACTGATGGTGGTTCACATTTTATTCATGGTGCTTTTCGTAAAATGCTTGCTTGTTAATCATAGAATTGCATCTCCTTATCACCCCCAGTCTAGTGGTCATGTAGAATTGAGCAATAGAAAAATTAAAATAATTTTGCAAAAGACTGTTAATAGATCTAGAAAATTGGTCTAAGAAACTTGACGATGCTTTGTGGGCTTATAGAACTGCTTATAAGAATCCTATGGGTATGTCTCCTTATAAAATGGTTTACGGAAAAGCATGTCACTTACCTCTTGAGCTAGAACATAAGGCATATTGGGCTATTAAAGAGCTCAATTATGATTTCAAACTTGCCGGTGAGAAGAGGCTATTTGACATTAAGTCACTTGATGAATGGAGAACCTAAGCCTATGAGAATGCCAAGTTGTTTAAAGAAAAAGTTAAAAGATGGCATGATAAAAGGATACAAAAGCATGAATTTAATGTAGGTGATCGTGTTTTTCTATACAACTCTCGTTTAAGATTTTTTGCAGGAAAGCTTCTCTCTAAATGGGAAGGCCCTTACATTATTGAGGAAGTTTATCGTTCCGGTGCCATAAAAATCAACAACGCCGAAGGTAAAAATCCGAAGGTGGTAAACGGTCAAAGACTCAAACACTATATCTCAGGTACTCCCGTAAATGTTGAGACCAATATAATTGACACCGTAACACCATAGGAGTACATAAGGGACACTTTCCAGAATGTTTCAGACTCCGAAAAGGAATGGGTATGTGGTACGGTAAGTAAACTGACTCCAAAACGTTTCCAATGATAAAATTTCTCCATTTTGGAATATTAAAAAAATAGGAAAAATTAAAAGTAGTCTGAAAGAGACACGAGGCCACCACAAGTGTGGAGGGCGTGCCCTACCCCCCTGGGCGCGCCCCCGACCTTGTGGCCGCATCGTGTGCCCTCCGGACTCTGTTTTCTTGCACAATACTTCTTTTGGTCGGTAAAAATTCATTATATAATCTCCCAAAGGTTTTGACCACCGTACCATGACAAAATCCTCCGTTTTCGTTTTGAGTTGTTTCTGCAGCAGATTTGGAGCAAGATGTCTTTGCAAGAGTCAGTCAGGAGAGCCATGTATCTTACCTGACACCAGGCCCAAGAGCGTACAGCGAAGCCAACCACTTTGGGCAAGCAATGGAGGAAGAGATGGAGGATGACTTGAAAAGAGTGGATGCCATGGAGGAGGATCAATAAGTTACCTCTCGTCTTCAAACTAGATTCATGCTGGAGGAACTTCAGAGCTCAGCAGTACCAAATCCGGTTATTCCTCCCAATGCTAGATTTCTCTGTTATGAAATTAAGAAAAAAGAGTGTTGCTTTCTCTCCCGCAGCCAGGAAACATCCATGGGTGGATGGAGCTCTAGCAAATCACGCAGGTAAACTTAGCAGTAATGGATCTTAAGCAGCAAATTAATAAGCTCAAGGAAAAGAATCGTATCCTAAGGGGCATCATCACCAAGAATATCACATCATGATACGTCTCCAACATATCTATATTTTTTTATTGTTCCATGCTATTTTATTATCCATCTTGGATGTTTTATGTGCATTTATATGCTATTTTATATGATTTTTGGGACTAACCTATTAACCTAGAGCCCAGTGCCAGTTTCTGTTTTTCCTTGTTTTTGAGTTTCACAAAAAAGGAATACCAAACGGAGTCCGATTGACGTGCCAATTTTTGATGATTTTTTATGGACCAAAAGAAGCCCCTGGAGTAAAAGAGTTGGGCCAGAAGAGTCCCGAGCCATCCACGAGGGTGGAGGGCGCGCCCTACCCCCGTGGGCACGTCACCCTATCTTGTGGACGACTCGGAGACCCCCCTGACGTGAGACCGACGCCAAAAATTCCTATAAATACAGAAACCTCCAGAATATAACCTAGATCGGGAGTTCCTCCGCCGCAAGCCTCTGTAGCCACCAAAAACCAATCGGGATCCTGTTCCGGCACCCTGCAGGAGGGGGGCATCCTTCACCGGTGGCCATCTTCATCATCCCGACACTCTCCATGACGAGGAGGGAGTAGTGCACCCTCGGGGCTGAGGGTATGTACCAGTAGCTATGTGTTTGATCTCTCTCTAGTGTTCTTGATTTGGCACGATCTTGATGTACCGCGACCTTTGCTATCATAGTTGGATCTTATGATGTTTCTCCCCCTCTACCTTCTTCTAATGGATTGAGTTTTCCCTTTGAAGTTATCTTATCGGATTGAGTCTTTAAGAATTTGAGAACACTTAATGTATGTCTTGCATGTGCTTATCTGTGGTGGCAATGGCATATTCACGTGATTCACTTGATGTATGTTTTGGTGATCAACTTGCGGGTTCAGTGACCTTGTGAACTTATGCATAGGGGTTGGCACCTGTTTTCGTCTTGACTCTCCGGTAGAAACTTTGGGGCACTCTTTGAAGTTTTTGTGTTGGTTGAATAGACGAATCTAAGATTGTGTGATGCATATCGTATAATCATGCCCACAGATACTTGTGGTGACAACGGAGTAGCTAGGTGACATTAGGATTTTGTTTTATGTGTGTCTTAAGGTGTTATTCTAGTACAAACTCTAGGATAGATCGAACGGAAAGAATAGCTTTGTGTTATTTTACTAAGGACTCTTGAATAGATCGATCAGAAATGATAACTTTGAGGTGGTTTCGTACCCTACAATAATCTCTTTGTTTGTTCTCCACTATTAGTGACTTTGGAGTAACTCTTTGTTGCATGTTGAGGGATAGTTATATGATCCAATTATGTTATTATTGTTGAGAGAACTTGCACTAGTGAAAGTATGAACCCTAGGCCTTGTTTCGAAGCATTGCAGTACCGTTTACGCTCACTTTTACCACTTGCTACCTTGTTGTTTTTATATTTTCAGATTTCAAAAACCTATATCTACCATCCATATTGCACTTGTATCACCATCTCTTCGCCGAACTAGTGAACCTATACAATTTACCATTGTATTGGGTGTGTTGGGGACACAAGAGACTCTTTGTTATTTGGTTGTAGGGTTGCTTGAGAGAGACCATCTTCATCCTACGCATCCCACGGATTGATAAACCTTAGGTCATCCACTTGAGGGTTGCTACTGTCCTACAAACCTCTGCACTTGGAGGCCCAACAACGTCTACAAGAAGAAGGTTGTGTAGTAGACATCAAGCTCTTTTCTGGCGCCGTTGCCGGGGAGGCTAGGTAAGCGGCACTAACACCCCGTCAACTAAGCTCTTTTCTGGCGCCGTTGCCGGGGAGGTTAGTGCTTGAAGGTATATCTTTAGATCTTGCAATCGAATCTTTTTGTCTCTTGTTTTATCACTAGTTTAGTCTATAAAATAAAACTACAAAAAAATGGAATTGAGGCTGCCTCATATGCTTCATCTTTTTAATATCTTTCGTGAAAATAAGGATTCTGATAATTGTGCCAAAGTGTTAGAAGAATAAAATGTTTGGCACTAAATCTTTGAATGATGAGCATGATTGCAATGTCGTTAGTATGATTTCTTTGAATATCCATGGTGCTAATGATATGCAAAACTATAAGCATGGGGATGCTATGTTTGATGAAGATGGTATTTTTAGTCCCCCCAAGTTTTGATGAGCAAACTTATTATGATGATAGCATGCCTCCTATTTATGATGATTATGTTGATGAAAGTGGTT
Source organism: Aegilops bicornis (assembly GCA_021605145.1). Classification (NCBI taxonomy): domain Eukaryota; kingdom Viridiplantae; phylum Streptophyta; class Magnoliopsida; order Poales; family Poaceae; genus Aegilops; species Aegilops bicornis. The sequence continues at coordinate 549,956,493 of CM038672.1, read as the reverse complement.
TCGGAGAGGTCATGACTTTATTTAGTGATGAATCCCCTATTTCGGAAGAGGTTCCAATTAATTATGAGAACAAAGTTGCTATTTATGGTGATTATTGTGATGACATGTATGCTATAAAGAATAATGATAACCATGAAACTTGTCATCATGATTTTAATTTTCAATTGGATTATGCCTCACATGATTGTTATTTTGTTGAGTTTGCTCCCACTACTATTCATGAGAAGAAATTTGCTTATGAGGAGAGTAATAACATTTATATCCTTGGGGATCATGAAAATAATGCTTTATGTGATGGTTATATTGTTGAATTCATTCATGATGCCACTGAAAATTATTGTGATAGAGGAACATGTGCTCTTACATATTGCAATAATATCAAGTTTCCTCTCTATGTGTTGAAATTTTTGAAGCTATGCTTGTTTTGCTTTCCTATGCTAGTTGATTCTTGTTCCCATAAGTTGGTTGCTCACAAAATCCCTATGCATAGGAAGTGGGTTAGGCTTAAATGTGCTAGTCATATGCTTCATGATGCTCCCGTTATGTTTCAATTCTTATCTTTTATGTGAGCATCATTGTCATCATCATGCCTAGCTAGAAAGGCATTAAAGAAAAGTGCTTGTTGGGAGACAACCCAATATTTACCCCTACTATTTCTGTGTGTTAACATGATTAAGCTACTGTAGTAATCATGTTTTATAGCTTTTGTTTCAATAAAGTGCCAAGTAATACCTTTAGGATAGCCTATGGTGATAGTTAATTTGATCTTGCTGAAAAACAGAAACTTCTGCGTGCACGAAAATAATTTTCATAAATCACATGAACATGATTTTTAGTTGATTATTTTTGCAGAAGATTAATAAAAAAATTCTTAGGACTTCCTAATTTCTCAGGATTTTTGGAGTTACAGAAGTATTCGAAGATTCTGATTGCTATAGACATTACTGTTTTTGTGATTCTATTTTTCGTTTGTTGTTTGCTTATTTTAATGAATACATGAGTAGTATCGGAGGGTATGAACCATAGAGAAGTTGGAATACAGTAGATATTACACCAATATAAATAAAGAATGAGTTCACAACAGTACCAAAGGTGGTGATTTATTTTCTTATACTAACCTATCTCACGAAGTTCCGTTAAGTTTTGTGTGATTGAAGTTTTCAAGTTTTGGGTGAGATATTGATATGAGGAGAATAAGGAGTAACAAGACCCTAAGCTTGGGGATGCCCAAGGCACCCCAAGGTAATATTCAAGGAAGATCCAAGCAACTAAGCTTGGGGATGCCTCGGAAGGCATCCCCTCTTTCGTCTCCAACAATACCGGTAACATTACTTGAGGCTATATTTTTATTCATCACATGATATGAGTTTTGCTTGGAGAATAATTTTGTTTTGTTAGGATTTTCTTTCTGTTATTTATAATAATGTTTTGCATCTTTATTTTCAATAAAAATGTCAAGGATAGCCCTTACCATGCTTATTTTGCAAGTATACATGTTGTTGTTTCAAAACAGAAAGTTTACCGTTGTTGCAAAATTTCCCTAGAAAAGTCAGAATATGATAAAATGTTGAAACTTTTTGCATATTGAGATCTGATAAATTTTCTACAGTGTGGTAAATTTTCAAAAAGTTCGGAGTTAGGGAAGTATGATTAATCTTGCATTCTTTACAGATTGTACTGTTTTGGCAGATTGCTGTTATGTTTGCATTGTTTGCATATGTTTGCTTGTTTAAAGATTCTATTTGAGGATAGGAGTATTAAATATGCAGAGGCATTTAGTATGAAATGTTGAATAATAATTTTGGTGATTTGCTACAGTAGATAATGATAAGGTTTTTGCATTGGTTTATACTAACTTATCTCATGAATTCTTGTTGAGTTTTGTGTGGATGAAGTATTTGAGATTTAGGCAAACCGAGATATAAAAGGAATTAAGGAGATGCAAAAGTTCAAGCTTGGGGATGCCCAAGGCACCCCAAGGTAATATTTCAAGAAGTCTCAAGCATCTAAGCTTGGGGATGCCCAGTAGGCATCCCACCTTTCTTCTTCAACAATTATCGGTTAGTATCGGTTGAGCCTAAGTTTTTGCTTCTTCACATGAGTTGTGCTATTCTTGGAATGTCATTTTGTTTTGTTCCTTTCTTCTTCAACAATTATCGGTTAGTATCGGTTGATCCTAAGTTTTTTCTTCTTCACATGAGTTGTGCTATTCTTGGAATGTCATTTTGTTTTGTTTTGCTTGCTGTTTGAATAATATTCCAAGATCTGAAATTCTTAAATGTTAGAGAGTCTCCAGATAGTTGCATAATTATTCAACTACTCGTTGATCTTCACTTATATCTTTCGGAGAAGTTTGTCATTTGCTCTAGTGCTTCACTTATATATTTTTAGAGAACGATGGTAGTTTTATTTTGAAAAAATAGATGAACTCTCATGCTTCACTTATATTATTTTGAGAGTCATTAACAGCATGGTAATTTGCTTTGGTTATGAATTTAGTCCTAATATGATGGGCATCTAAGATGGGTATAATAAAACTTTCATATAAAGTGCGTTGAATACTATGAGAAGTTTGATGCTTGACGATCGTTTTGAGATATGAGGATGGTGATATTAGAGTCATGCTAGTAGAGTAATTGTGAATTTGAGAAATACTTGTGTTGAGGTTTGCAAGTCCCGTAGCATGCACGTATGGTAACCATTGTGTAATAAATTTGAAGCATGAGGTGTTTCTTTGATTGTCTTCCTTATGTGTGGAGGTCAGGATCGCGCGATGGTTAACTCCTACCAATCCTTCCCCTAGGAGCATGCGCGCAGTTCTTGGTTTTGATGACTTGTAGATTTTTGTAATAAGTATGTGAGTTCTTTATGACTAATGTTGAGTCCATGGATTGTATGCACTCTCACCCTTCCACCATTGCTATCCTCTCTTGTGTCGCACAACTTTCGCCGGTACCATACACCCTCCATTTACCTTCCTCAAAACAGCCACCATACCTACCTATTATGGCATTTCCATAGCCATTCTGAGATATATTGCCATGCAACTTTCCACCGTTCCGTTTATTATAACATGTTCCATCATTGTCATATTGCTTTGCATGATCATGAAGTTGACATCATATTTGTGGCAAAGCCACCATTCATAATTTTTTCATACATGTCACTCTTGAATCATTGCACATCCCGGTACACCGCCGGAGGCATTCATATAGAGTCCTATTTTGTTCTAGGTATTGAGTTGTAATTCTTGAGTTGTAAATAAATAGAAGTGTGATGATCTTCATTTTTAGAGCATCGTCCCATGTGAGGAAAAAAAGAGAGGCCAAAAGAGTCTGCAAAAAAAAGAGAAAGAGTCTCCTAAAAAAAGGGGGAGTCTCGAAACAAAATGAGAGAAAAAGATAGAAGGGACAATGCTACTATCATTTTTTCCACACTTGTGCTTCAAAGTAGCACCTTGATCTTCATTATAGAGAGTCTCTTATTTTTTCACTTTCATATACTAGTGGGAATTTTCGTTATAGAACTTGGCTTGTATATTCCAACGATGGGCTTCCTCTAATGCCCTAGGTCTTCATGAGCAAGCAAGTTGGATGCACACCCACTTAGTTTCTTCTGTTGAGCTTTGATACATTTATAGATCTAGTGCATCCGTTGCATGGCAAACTCTACTCACTCACATTGATATCTATTGATGGGCATCTCCATAGCCCATTAATATGCCTACTTGATGTGAGACCATCTTCCTCCTTTTTGTCTTCTCCACAACCACCATTCTATTCCACCTATAGTGCTATGTCCATGGCTCACGCTCATGTATAGCGTGAAAGTTGAGACAGTTTGAGAGTACTAAAGTATGAAACAATTGCTTGGCTGAAACCGGGGTTGTGCATGATTTGAATATTTTGTGTGACGAAGATGGAGCATAGCCAAACTATATGATTTTGTAGGGATGAACTTTATTTGGCCATGTTATTTTGAGAAGACATGATTACTTTGTTAGTATGCTTGAAGTATTATTATTTTTATGTCGATATTAAACTTTTGTCTTGAATCTTAGAGATGTGAACATTCACGCCACAATAAATAAAATTACATTGATAATTATGTTAGGTAGCATTCCACATCAAAAATTCTGTTTTTATCATTTACCTACTAGAATGACGCAGGAATTAAGCTTGGGGATGCTTGATACGTCTCCAACGTATCTATAATTTTTATTTGTTCCATGCTATTATATAATCCATCTTGGATGTTTTATACGGATTTATATGCTATTTTATATGATTTTTGGGACTAACCTATTAACCTAGAGCCCAGTGCCAGTTTTTGTTTTCCCTTGTTTTTGAGTTTGCAGAAAAGGAATACCAAACGGAGTCCAATTGACGTGCCAATTTTTGATGATTTTTTTATGGACCAAAAGAAGCCCCTGGAGTAAAAGAGTTGGGCCAGAAGAGTCCCGTTCCATCCATGAGGGTGGAGGGCGCACCCTACCCCCTGGGCGCATCCCCCTATCTCGTGGACGACTCAGAGACCCCCCTGACGTGAGACCGACGCAAAAAATTCCTATAAATACAGAAACCTCCAGAACATAACCTAGATAGGGAGTTCTGCCGCCGCAAGCCTCTGTATCCACCAAAAAAATCAAGACCCTGTTCCGGCACCCTATCGGAGGGGGGGATCCTTCACCGGTGGCCATCTTCATCATGCTGGCGCTCTCCATGCTGAGGAGGGAGTAGTTCACCCTCGGGGCTGAGGGTATGTACTAGTAGCTATGTGTTTGATCTCTCTCTCTCGTGTTCTTGATTTGGCACGATCTTGATGTACCGTGAGCTTTGCTATCATAGTTGGATCTTATGATGTTTCTCCCCCTCTACCTTCTTGTAATGGATTGAGTTTTCCCTTTGAAGTTATCTTATCAGATTGAGTCTTTAAGGATTTGAGAAGACTTGATGTATGTCTTGCATGTGTTTATCTGTGGTGACAATGGGATATTCACGTGATTCACTTGATGTATGTTTTGGTAATCAACTTGCGGGTTCAGTGACCTTGTGAACTTATGCATAGGGGTTGGCACCTGTTTTCATCTTGACTCTCCGGTAGAAACTTTGGGGCACTCTTTGAAGTTTTTGCGTTGGTTGAATAGATGTATCTGAGATTGTGTGATGCATATCGTATAATCATGCCCACAGATACTTGTGGTGACAACGGAGTATCTAGGTGACATTAGGGTTTTGGTTGATGTGTGTCTTAAGGTGTTATTCTAGTACGAACTCTAGGATAGATCGAACGGAAAGAATAGCTTCGTGTTATTTTACTACGAACTCTTGAATCAATCGATCAGAAAGGATAACTTTGAGGTGGTTTCGTACCCTACAATAATCTCTTCGTTTATTCTTCGCTATGAGTGACTTTGGAGTGACTCTTTGTTGCACGTTGAGGTATAGTTATATGATTCAATTATGTTATTATTGTTGAGAGAACTTGCACTAGTGAAAGTATGAACCCTAGGCCTTGTTTCGAAGCATTGCAATACCGTTTACGCTCACTTTTACCACTTGCTACCTTGCTGTTTTTATATTTTCAGATTAAAAAAAACTATATCTACCATCCATATTGCACTTGTATCACCATCTCTTCGCCGAACTAGTGCACCTATACAATTTACCATTGTATTGGGTGAGTTGGGGACACAAGAGACTCTTTGTTATTTGGTTGCAGGGTTGCTTGAGAGAGACCATCTTCATCCTACGCCTCCCATGGATTGATAAACCTTAGGTCATCCACTTGACGGAAATTTGCTACTGTCCTACAAACCTCTGCACTTGGAGGCCCAACAACGTCTACAAGAAGAAGGTTGTGTAGTAGACATCACATCACCACCTCCGAAGAAAGAGATCTAAATACATGGGTATGGGCACTCCCCTTGGCAACTGCCAAGCTTGGGGGAGGTGCCCCGGTATCGTATCACCATCACATCTTTATCTTTATCATTTTTCTTTGTTCGATCCTTTTGGTTATATCTTGATCTAGTAGAATAATAGTTTTTAGTTTGATCTAGCTTTGATTTTTGCCTTATGCTCTATCTATGTAATCGAGTTCATGTGATAGATAATAAAGAGTATTTATGAGTGAAGGGCTTTGCTTTCTTGCTATGATCTTGAGGGAATTAAATAAAAGAAAGAAAAAAGAAATTAAAAGATCATATATTGATCTTATGGAGAGCAATGACTTCACATATAAAGAGTATGATGCATAAAAGTTGTTGAGAGTTGACAAACATAGTTTTGGTCATTGTTGCAATTAATAGGAACTAGTAAAGAAAGAGAGGCTTCACATATAAATATATTATCTTGGACATTTTTGTAATTGTGAGCACTCATTAAAATATAACATGCTAAAAATTTGATGTTGGACAAGGAAGACAACATAATAGGTTATGTTTTCTTATATCCGAATAGAAGTTATATTGTCATGGATCATCCAACATGTTGAGCTTGCCTTTTGCCCCTCATGCTAGCCAAATTCTTTGCACCAAGTAGAGATACTACTTGTGGTTCCAAACATCCCTAAACCCAGTTTTGCCATGAGAGTCCACTATACCTACCTATGGATTGAGTATGATCCTTCAAGTAAGTTGTCATCGGTGCAAGCAATAAAAATTGTTTTTTAAATATGTATGATTTATTGGTGTGAAGAAAATAAGCTTTACATGAACTTGTGATATGGAAGAAACAAAAGCGACGGACTGCATAATAAAGGTCCTTATCACAAGTGGCAATATAAAGTGACGTTCTTTTGCATTAAGATTTTGGGCATCCAACCATAAAAGCGAATGAAAACCTCTGCTTCCCTCCGTGAAGGGCCTATCTTTTGCTTTTATCTCCTACCTTTACATAAGAGTCATGGTGATCTTCACCTTTCCTTTTTATACTTTTTCCTTTGGCAAGCACTATGTGTTGGAAAGATCTGGATATATATATATCCACTCGGATATAGGTTTTCATAAAGTATTATTGTTGATATTACCCTTGAGGTAGAAGGTTGGGAGGCGAAACTATAAGCCCCTATCTTTCTCTGTGTCCGATTGAAACTTTGTACCCATAAGTATCGCATGAGTGTTAGCAATTGCGAAAGACTAAATGATAGCTGAGTATGTGACTTGCTGAAAAGCTCTTATTTGACTCTTTCCGATGTTATGATAAATTGCAATTTCTTCAATGACTGAGATCATAGTTTGTTAGTTTTCAATGAAGTTTCTGATTCATACTTTACCTTGTGAATGAATTGTTACTTTAGCATAAGAAATTATATGGCATTATATGTTGCTGTTCTAAAGATAATCATGATGCCCTCATGTCCGTATTTTATTTTATCGACACCTCTATCTCTAAACATGTGGACATATTTATCAATATTGGCTTTTGCTTGAGGACAAGCGAGGTCTAAGCTTGGGGGAGTTGATACGTCTATTTTGCATCATGCTTTTGTGACAATATTTATTGCATTATGGGCTGTTATTACACATTATATCACATTACTTATGGCTATTCTCTCTTAGTTTACAAGGATTACATGAAGAGGGAGAATGCCGACAGCTGGAATTCTGGACTAGAAAAGGAGCAAATATTAGAGACCTATTCTGCACAACTCCAAAAGTCCAGAAACATCATGGAGCATGTTTTTGGAATTAATAAAAAAAATTGGCGAAGAAATAACTAGAGGGGGGCCACCAGCTAGCCACAAGGGTGGAGGGAGCGCCCCACCCCCTGGGCATGCCCCCAACCTTGTGGGCCCCCTGACATGCCTCCGGTTCCCATCTTCTGCTGTATGGTGTCTTTTACCCTAGAAAAAATCAGAAGGAAGCTTTGGAATGAGCGCCCGCTGCCTCGGCGGAACACAGGCGAGAACAAATCTAGGGCTCCGTGAGGCTGTTCTACATGAAACATCCTGCAGGAGGGAAATCATCGCCATCGTAATCACCATCGATCCTCTCATCGAGAGGGGGTCAATCTCCATCAACATCTTCACCAGCACCATCTCCTCTCCAACCCTAGTTCATCTCTTGTATTCGATCTTGGTCCCAAAACCTCAGATTGGTACCTGTGGGTTGCTAGCAGTGTTGATTACACCTCGTAGTTGATGCTAGTTGGTTTATTCGGTGGAACATCATATGTTCAGATCCTTAATGATAATTAATACTCCTCTATTTATGATTATGAATATGCTTTGTGAGTAGTTACATTTGTTCCTGAGGACATGGGAGAAGTCTTGTTATAAGTAATCATGTGAATTTGGTATTCGTTCGATATTTTGATGAGATGTTTGTTGTCTCTCCTCTAGTGGTGTTATGTGAACGTCGACTACATGACACTTCACCATTATTTGGGCATAGGGGAAGGCATTGGGAAGTAATAAGTATATGATGGGTTGCTAGAGTGACAGAAGCTTAAACCCTAGTTTATGCGTTGCTTCTTAAGGGGCTGATTTGGATCCATATGTTTCATGCTAGGGTTAGGTTTACCTTAATTATTCTTTTGTAGTGGCGGGTGCTTGCAAGAGGGGTTAATCATAAGTGGGAGGCTTGTCCAAGGAAGGGTAGCACCCAAGCACCGGTCCACCCACATACCAAATTATCAAAGTAACGAACATGAATCATATGAGCATGACGAAAACTAACTTGACCACAATTCCCATGTGTCCTCGGGAGCGCTTTGCCTTATATAAGAGTTCGTCCAGGCCCGTCCTTTGCTACAAAAAGGATTGGGCTACCTTGCTGCACCTTGTTTACTTTTATTACTTGTTACCCGTTACGATTTATCTTCTCATAAAACCATCCGTTACCGATAAATTCAGTGCTTGCAGAGAATACCTTGCTGAAAACCATTTGTCATTTCCTTCTTCTCCTCGTTGGGTTCGACACTCTTACTTATCGAAAGGACTATGATAGATCCCTTATACTTGTGGGTCATCAGTACCGGCAAAAGTTGCGCGGCACTAGAGAGGCTAGCAATGGTGGAAGGGTGAGAGTTCGTATAATCCATGGACTCAACATTATTCATAAAGAACTCACATACTTATTGCAAAAATCTATTAGTTATCAAGACGAAGTACTACGCGCATGCTCCTAGGGGGATAGATTGGTAGGAAAAGACCATCGCTCATCCCCGACCGCCACTCATAAGGAAGGAAATAAATAAATAAATCATGCTCTGACCTCATCACATAACGGTTCACCATACGTGCATGCTACGGGAATCACAAACTTTAACACAAGTATTTTTCAAATTCACAATTACTTACTAGCATGACTCTAATATCACCATCTTCATATCTCAAAACAATCATAAGGAATCAAACTTCTCATAGTATTCAATGCACTTTATATGAAAGTTTTTATTATATCCCTCTTGGATGCCTATCATATTAGGACTAAATTTATAACCGAAGCAAATTACCATGCTGTTTAGGGACTCTCAATATAATATAAGTGAAGCATGAGAGTTCAACGGTTTCTATAAAATAAAACCAATGTCGTGCTCTAAAAACATATAAGTGAAGCACTAGAGCAATATTGCCTAACTCAAAAGATATAAGTGAAGCACATAGAGTATTCTAATAAATCATGATTCATGCGTGTCTCTCTCAAAAGGTGTGTACATCAAGGATGATTGTGGCAAACTAAAAAGCAAAGACTCAAATCATACATGACGCTCCAAGAAAAACACATATCATGTGGTGAATAAAAATATAGCCTCAAGTAAAGTTACCGATAGATGAAGACGAAAGAGGGGATGCCTTCCGGGCATCCCCAAGCTTAGGCTCTTGGTTGTCCTTGAATATTACCTTGGGGTTCCTTGGTCATCCCAAAGCTTAGGCTCTTGCCACTCCTTATTCCATATGCCATCAAATCCTTACCCAAAACTTGAAAACTTCACAACACAAAACTCAACCGAAAATCTCATAAGCTCCGTTAGTATAAGAAAATAAATCACCACTTTTGGTACTGTTGTGAACTCATTCTTTATTTATATTGGTGTAATATCTAGTTTATTACCACTTTTCCATGGCTCATACCCCCCGATACTAGCCATAGATTCATCAAAATAAGCTAACAACACATAGAAAACAGAATCTGTCGAAAACAGAACAGTCTGTAGCAATCTGTAACTCTCGAGTACTTCTGCAACTCCAAAAATTTTGAAAAATAAGACAACCTGGGAAATTTGTGTACAAATCTAGTGCAAAAAGAATCAGATCAAAATCACACTTCTGTGAATAATGAAAATTATTTTCCTAGGAGCAAAAGTTTCTGTTTCTGAGCAACATCAAAACAACTATCACCATAAGCTATCCCAAAGGTCTTACTTGGCACAAACACTAATTAAAACAAATCTAACCAGAGGCTATACGAATTACTCAAAGAAAAATAGGAACAAAAAGCAAAAACAAAAATAAAATTGGGTTGCCTCCCAACAAGCGCTAGTGTTTAACGCCCTTAGCTAGGCATTGATAATTTCAATGATGCTCACAACAAGAGAAGAATTGAAGCACAAAGAGAGCATCATAAAACACGTGGCAAACACATTTAAGTCTAACATACTTCCTATTCGTAGGCATTTTATAAGCAAACAAATTATCAAGGCAAGCAAAAACTAGCATATGCATGGAAGAAGAGTAAAACTTTAACAATCTAAGCATCAAGAGAGGTAATTTAGTAACATGAAGATTTCTACAACCATATTTTCGTCTCTCATAATAATTAAACGTAGGATCGTAAGCAAATTCAACAATATAGCTATCACATAACATATTCTCAACACGATCCACATGCATGCCAAGTTGACACTCTTCCAAAATAATGGGATTAACATTAACTAAAGTCATGACCTCTCCAAACCCACTTTTATCAAAAATTTCATAAGATTGAACATTCTCCAAATACGTGGGATCTAAAGTTGACACTCTTCCAAACCCACTTTCAGTATTATTGCAAACATTATTACCAATCTTATATTCATCATGGGGCTTAAATAAATTTTCAAGATCATAAGAGGAATCACCCCAATCATGATCATTGCAACAAATAGTGGACATAGCAAAACTAGCATCCCCAAGTTTAGGGTTTTGCATATCATTAACACAAATGACATTAATAGAACTTATAGTAATACCATTGCAATCATGCTTTTCATCCAAGGTACTATTGTGAATCACTTCATAAATTTCAATACAATTTTCAGATTCACGAATTTCAAGTAAAACTCCATAAAGATAATCTAGTGCACTCAAATCACTAGAAATTGGTTGATCATAATTAGATCTCTTAAAAAGATAGCAAGCAAAGATGCAAGCAAAAAGAAGGCACATGGTAGCATAAGCAAACAAAAGATCGAACGGAAGAAGGGCAAAGAAAAGGCAAATCTTTTTGAAAATTGTTTTAGAAGTAGGGGAGATGAAAACGAGAGGTGAATGGAGAATAATGTAATGAAAGAGATGAGAGTTTAGATGGGTACTTGGTATATCTTGACTTGTCATAGATCTCCCCGGCAACGGCACCAGAAATTCTTCCTGCTACCTTCTTGAGCTTGCGTTGATTTTTCCCTTGAAGAGGAAAGGGTGATGCTGCAAAGTAGAGTAATTAATTCCCTCAGTTTGATAACCAAGGTATCAATCCAGTAGGAGACAACGAACAAGTCACCGAATACCTGCACAAACAATCAAACAAACTTGCACCCAACGCGATAAAGGGGTTGTCAATCCCTTCACGGTTACTTTCAAAAGTGAGATCTAATAGAGATAGATAAACAGTAAAGTAAATATTTTTGGTATTTTTGGTTTATAGATCGGAAAAGTAAAAGATTGCAAAGGAAGTAAATAGGAAATTAATATTGTAGATCAGAAACTTCTATGATGGAAAATAGACCCGGGGGCCATAGGTTTCACTAGAGGCTTCTCTCAAGATAGAAAATATTACGGTGGGTGAACAAATTACTACCGAGCAATTGACAGAAAAGCGCAAAGTTATGACGATATCTAAGGCAATGATCATGAATATAGGCATCACGTCCATGTCAAGTAGACGAAACGATTACGCATCTACTACTATTACTCCACACATCGACCGACTCCTGCACGCATCTAGAGTATTAAGTTCATGAAGAACAGAGTAACGCATTAAGTAAGATGACATGATGTAGAGGAATTAACTCAAGCAATATGATGAAAACCCCATCTTTTTATCCTCGATGGCAATAATACAATATGTTCCTTGCTGCCCCTACTTTCACTGGGAAAGGACACCGCAAGATTGAACCCAATGCTAAGCACTTCTACCATTGCAAGAAGAACCAATCTAGTTGGCCAAACCAAATCGATAGTTCGAAGAGACTTGTAAAGATATCAAATCATGCATATAAGAATTCAGAGAAGATTCAAATAATATTCATAGATAAGCTGATCATAAATCCACAATTCATCGGATCTCGGCAAACACACCGCAAAAAAGTATTCTATCGAATAGATCTCTAAGAACATTGAGGAGAACATGGTATTGAGAATCAAAGATAGAGAAGAAGCCATCTAGCTACTAGGTATGGACCCGTAGGTCTATGGTAAACTACTCATGCTTCATCGGAAGGGCAATGGTGTTGATGTAGAAGCCCTCCGTGATCGAATCCCCCTCTGGCAGGACGCCGGAAAAGGCCCCTAGATGGGATCTCACGGGTACAGAAGGTTGCAGTGGTGGAAAAGTGTTTTTGTGGCTCTCTCTATTATTTTTGGGATATATGAGAATAAATAGGCGAAGAAACTAGGCCGGTGGAGTCACGAGGGGCCACAAGGGTGGCGGGCACGCCCTACCCCCTGGGCCCGCCCTCCGTCCTGGTAGCCGCCTCATGGCTTCTCTGACTTGCAATCCAAGTCCTCTGGATGTCTTCTGGTCCAAGAAAAATCATCGCAAAAGTTTTATTCCGTTTGGACTCCATTTGGTATTCCTTTTCTGCCAAACTCTAAAACAAGGAAAAAACAGAAACTGGCGCTAGGCTGTAGGTTAATAGGTTAGTCCCAAAATAATATAAAATAGCATATTAATGCATATAAAACATCCTAAACAGATAATATAATAGCATGGAACAATCAAAACTTATAGATACGTTGGAGACGTATAACTACGTACTCGACAATATCCTTCTTCATGCCTGTCCACCAGAAACTTTCCTTGAAGGGTAGGTACATCTTGGTGTTGCCTGGGTGTATTGAGTATGGTGAATCATGGGCTTCTTGCGTAATTAACTTCCTAACCTCTGGGTCATTGGGCACATAGATACGATCCTCAAACCAAAAAAATTCATGCTCGTCCTCATGAAAACCTTTACCCTTTCCTTTAGTCGTCCTTTCCTTTATCTCTACAATTTCCTTGTCTGACTTCTGGGCTTCTTGTATTCTTTCGTCAGAGTGGGTTGAGTATCCAGGGTGGCAACAAATCCTCTTGGAACTATCTCCAATCGAAGATCTCTAAGATCGTCGGCTAACTCCTAAGGTAATCCTCCAGATATGAGGGCGTTCACATAGCTATTACGGCTCAAGGCATCTACCACAACAACATCCTTCCCTGGGTGATAATGCAATCTCGTGTCATAGTCCTTGATCAACTCTAGCCATCTCCTCTGCCTAAGGTTCAACTCCTTCTGCGTGAAAACGTACTTCAAGCTCTTATGACCCGTATAAACATCACAACTGTTTTTGATAAGGAAATGGCTCCAGGTCTTGAGTGTGTGCACTACAGCTGCTAACTCCAAATCATGTGTAGCATAATTCATCTCGTGAAGCCATAGTTGTCTGGAGGTATAAACTACAACCTTTCCTTCCTGCATGAGCACTCCTCCGAGTGCTTGACGAGAAGCGTCATAATATACCTGGTAATCCTTGCGTACGTCCGGCAATAATAGCACTGGGGCTGTAACCAAAGGTTTCTTCAGCTCCCAAAAACTGGCTTCACAATTCTCGGTCCAATTGTACTTAGTCTCCTTCAACAGCACAGTCATTGTCTTAGCAATCTTGGAGAATTCTCAATAAACCTCTGATAATATCATGCAAGTTCGAGAAAACTGCAGATTTCCTTGACTAAGGTGGGCGACTTCCATTCGGTGACTGCTTCAACCTTTGCGGGGTCGACTACGATTCCTTACCCTAAAATAACATGTCCAAGGAATCCGACTTCCTTCAACGAAAATTCACATTTGCTGAACTTGGCATATAGCTGATGTTCTTGAAGTTTCTCCATAACTAGATGCAAGTGCTCTTTGTGTTCTTCCTCGCTGAACACCACGAAAAACTTGTCCTAGAGTTCCATGAATACCTTGTTCATCATGCTCATAAAATACGCAGGGGAATTAGTCAATCCAAATGACATGACGGTATACTCATAAAGACCATACCTTGTGGTGAAAGGTGTTTTGGGTATATCATGGCCACTAATCATCAGCTGATGATACCCTGATCGAAGATCGATCTTGGAGAATACTTTGGCTCAAACTAATTGATCAAACAAATCATAAATCATCAGTACAGGGTACTTGTTCTTGATGGTCACTTCATTCAACGAAAGATAATCCACAACCATTTTGAAGGTTTTATCCTTCTTCTCTACAAAGAGGGCTGGAGCTCCCCAAGGTGATGAGCTCGGGCGAATATTGTTGGGGAACGTAGTATTTCAAAAAAATTGCCTACGATCATGCAAGATCTATCTAGGAGAAGCATAGAAACGAGCGGGGAGAGTGTGTCCACGTACCCTCGTGGACCGAAAGCGAAAGAGTTAAGTAACACGGATGATGTAGTCGAACGTCTTCGCGATCCAACCGATCAAGTACAGAACGCACGGCACCTCCGTGATCTGCACACGTTCAGCTCGATGACGTCCCTCAAACTCTAGATTCATATGAGGCCAAGGGAGAGTTCCGTCAGCACGACAGCATGGTGACGGTGATGATGAAGTTACTGGCGCAGGGCTTCGCCTAAGTGTTGGGTTCTACTGTAGGGTGCGTCGACTGCAAATTAAAATTTTCTACGCGCAGAACAACCAAGAGCATGCTATGGGAGATGGATCATAGTTTGTTACCACTAGACGCGCAGTGCCGTGCAGCGGAAGAAGAGTTGGGGCAGCGCGTCCGCGTGGATCGTCTCCTCCTCGTCTGATCTCCCTCGAACAACAGGTCGTCGGATCCCTCGTACAGGTTCGCCGGAGCGGCCCAAGTGCACCGCCTCTAATGGTATCCGCGCGTGCAGGAGGAACGTCGTGCGACAGACTGCTAGGTCCGATCACACAACCGGGGGAGAGTGGAGGTGTCTATTCGCAATACATGCAAACCCTAGTGACAGCGCCAAAGCGATCAATCGCATGAGTGTGCTGCACCTCCGCTTTATATAGGCGTCCATCGCGGGCTCAACACTTGGGCCTCGCACGGACCCTAAAGCCCACAAGTCTACTCGGCCACAATCCGAATACAGCTCGAATCACATCCGACCAGTGTCCTCGGATTCGACCTCATAGGTTCCTTCCCTTAAGAGCGCAACCCCTTAGGTTCAAGCCGGCTTGGTCGCAGTTCGGATCACCTCTGAACTGCATGGTTGGTAGCGGCCTCTAGCAAGGCATGCCCAACACCAAGTAGACTATGAAGCTGGTTAGGCGAACCTGTACAACATGTCACACTTCTGTTCCCTTTTCCACACGATATATGCTGTCGGGCTCAAGGCGAGATTGTCATCCTTGTGCTAGCCCGACCTCTTTCTCATTCCAGTGATGTCGACCACTATCCGGTTTATCTCATAATCCTTGTCGCATGGCCATGCTTATCCTGGTCGGATCACACGAGGGGCCCAGAGTATATCTCTCCTGATCGGAGGGTCAAATCCCATCTTGCTCGACCATGTCTCACAGCATTGGTCTGGACAAGCCTGAAACCTACCTTTGTAACTACCCAGTTACGGAGTAGCGTTTGGTCGGCCCAAAGCAGGTCTGTCACCATCCCGACTACATGCGCCAGCTCAGGTCTTATGACATACAACATATGTTGTACTAGAGACTCACAGATGACATATCGTTGTGTCTCATAGTTGGGTATGTCCGACTCTGACCTTATCTCGACTCGGATCCGACTATATCAAATCCGACCAGATCTTTCCAAGTCCATATTATCCGGTTAGCATCCAATGCTCCATGGCTAGTGAGACCAAGCCATCGACCGTGTCATATGCTAGTCTAGTCGGATGTGCATCCACACAGCCCTTTCGACTAGGAACCTTTTAGGATAGTCATCATACAATGCATAGTCCCACAAACAAGTCACGTACTTGCTGATACACATCATTGATAATGTCCAAGGACTATCTTTATTCATAAACACATAGGAAATATCATCACACATGATTGCCTCAAGGGCATATCTCCAACACTAAGCACTACGACGATATGACCGAGGTGGAAAACTGTGGAGGGGGCACCGCACACGGCTAAATATCAACTTGTGTGTCTATGGGGTGCCCCCTCCCCCGTATATAAAGGAGGGGAGGGCCGGCAGGCCCGTAGGGCGTGCCCCAAGAGGGGAATCCTACTAGGACTCCAAGTCCTAGTAGGAATCCACCAAGAGGGAGAGAGGGGGAAGGAAGGAAGGGGGGAAGGGAAGGAAAGGGGGCCGCCGCCCCCTTGCCCAAGTCCAATTCGGACCCAAGGGGGGGGGGGCGGCCAGCTCCTCCTGGCCCTTCATCTCTTCCCACTAAGGCTCATACAGGCCCAATAGTTCTCCCGGGGGTTCCGGTAACCCCTTCCGGCACTCTGGGTTTATCAGAAACTCACCGGAACACTTCCGATGTCCGAACAACATGGTCCAATATATCAATCTTTATGTCTCAACCATTTCAAGACTCCTCGTCATGTCCGTGATCTCATACGGAACTCCGAACAAACTTCAGTACATCAAATCACATAAACTCATAATACCAATCGTCATCGAACGTTAAGCGTGCAGACCCTACGGGTTCGAGAACTATGTAGACATGACCGAGACATATCTCCGGTCAATATCCAATAGTGTAACCTAGATGCTCATATTAGCTCCTACATATTCTACGAAGATCTTTATCGGTCAAACCGCATAATAGCATACGTTGTTCCCTTTGTCATCGGTATGTTACTTGCCCGAGATTTGATCGTCGGTATCATCATACCTAGTTCAATCTCGTTACCGGAAAGTCTCTTTAATCGTTCCATAATGCATCATCCCGCAACTAACTCATTAATCACTTTGCTTGCAAGGCTTATTGTGATGTGCATTACCGAGAGGGCCCAGAGATACCTCTTTGACATTCGGAGTGACAAATCCTAATATTGATCTATGCCAACTCAATAGACACCATCAGAGACACCTGTAGAGCATCTTTGTAATCACCCAGTTATGTTTTGATAGCACACTAAGTGTTCCTCCGGTATCCGGGAGTTGCATAATCTCATAGTCATAGGAACATGTATAATTCATGAAGAAAGCAATAGCAATAAACTAAATGATCATAGTGCTAAGCTAACGGATGGGTCTTGTCCACCACATCATTCTCTAATGATGTGATCCTGTTCATCAAATGACAACTCATGTCTATGGCTAGGAAACGTAACCATGTTTGATTAACGAGCTAGTCAGGTAGAGGCACACTAGGGACACTCTGTTTGTCTATGTATTCACACATGTACTAAGTTTCCGGTTAATACAATTCTAGCATGAATAATAAACATTTATCATGACATAAGGAAATATAATTAACAACTTTATTATTGCCTCTAGGGCATATTTCCTTCAGTCTCCCACTTGCACTAGAGTCAATAATCTAGATTACATAATAATGATTCTAACACCCATGGAGTGTTGGTGCTGATCATGTTTTGCTCATGAGAGAGGCTTAGTCAATGGGTCTGCAACATTCAGATCCGTATGTATCTTGCAAACCTCTATGTCCCCTTCTGACACTTGATGACGGATGGAATTGAAGCGTCTCTTGATGTGCTTGGTTCTCTTGTGAAATCTAGATTCCTTCTCTAAGGCTACTGCTCCAATATTGTCACAAAAGATTTTCATTGGACCCGATGCACTAGGTATGACACCTAGATCGGATATGAACTCCTTCATCCAGACTCCTTCATTTGCTACTTCCGAAGTAGCTATGTACTCCGCTTCACACGTAGATCCCGCCACGACGCTTTGCTTAGAACTGCACCAACTTTCAGCTCCATCGTTGAATATAAATATGTATCCGGATTGTGACTTAGAGTCATCCGGATCAGTGTCAAAGCTTGCATCAACGTAACCATTTATGACGAGCTCTTTGTCACCTCCATTAACGAGAAACATATTCTTAGTCCTCTTCAGGTATTTTAGGATGTTCTTGACCGCTGTCCAGTGATCCACTCCTAGATTACTTTGGTGCCTCCCTACTATACTTATAGCAAGGCACACATCAGGTCTGGTACACAACATTGCATACATGATAGAACCTATGGCTGAAGCACAGGGAATGATTTTCATTTTCTCTCTATCTTCTGCAGTGGTCGGGCATTGAGTCTGACTCAACTTCACACCTTGTAACACAAGCAAGAACCCTTTCTTTGCTTGATCCATTTTGAACTTCTTCAAAACTTTGTCAAGGTATGTGCTTTGTGAAAGTCCAATCAAGCATCTTGATCTATCTCTGTAGATCTTGATGCCCAAGCAGCTTCACCGAGGTCTTCCATAGAAAAACTCTTAGTCAAGTATCCTATTATGCTATCCAGAAATTGTATATCATTTCCAATCAACAATATGTCTTCCACATATAAGATTAGAAATGCTACAGAGCTCCCACTCACTTTCTTGTAAATACAGGCTTCTCCAAAAGTTTGTATAAAACCATATGCTTTGATCACACTATCAGAACGTTTATTCCAACTTCGAGAGGCTTGCACCAGTCCATAAATGGATCGCTGGAGCTTGCACACTTTGTTAGCATCCTTTGGATCGATAAAACCTTCTGTCTGCATCATATACAACTCTTCTTCCAGAAATCCGTTCAGGAATGCAGTTTTGACATCCATTTGCCAAATTTCAGAATCATAAAATGCGGCAATTGCTAGCATGATTCAGACGGACTTAAGCATCGCTATGGGTGAGAAAGTCTCATCATAGTCAACTCCTTGAACTTGTCGATAACCTTTCGCGAAAAGTCGAGCTTTGTAGACAGTAACATTACCATCTACGTCAGTCTTCTTCTTGAAGATCCTTTTATTCTCTATGGCTTGCTGATCATCATGCAAGTCAACCAAAGTTCATATTTTGTTCTCATACATGGATCCCATCTCAGATTTCATGGCCTCAAGCCATTTCGTGGAATCTGGGCTCATCATCGCTTCCTCATAGTTCGTAGGTTTGTCATGGTCAAGTAACATGACCTCCAGAACATGATTACCGTACCACTCTGGTGCGGATCTTACTCTGGTTGACCTACGAGGTTCGGTGCTAACTTGATCAGAAGTTTCATGGTCATCATCATTAGCTTCCTCACTAATTGGTGTAGGAATCACTGGAACTGACTTCTGTGATGAACTACTTCCAATAAGGGAGTAGGTACAATTACCTCATCAAGTTCTACTTTCCTCCCTCTCACTTCTTTCAAGAGAAACTCCTTCTCTAGAAAGGATCCATTCTTAGCAACGAATATCTTTCCTTGGGATCTGTGATAGAAGGTGTACCCAACAGTTTCCTTTCATATCCTATGAAGACACATTTCTCCGATGTGGGTTCGAGCTTATCAGGTTGAAGCTTTTTCACATAAGCATCGTAGCTTCAAACTTTAAGAAACGAAAACTTTGGTTTCTTGCCAAACCACAGTTCATATGGCGTCGTCTCAACGGATTTAGATGGTGCCCTATTTAACGTGAATGCAGCCGTCTCTAAAGCATAACCCAAAACAATAGCGGTAAATGAGAAAGAGACATCATAGATCGCACCATATCTAATAAAGGGCGGTTACGACATTCGGACACACAATTACACTATGGTGTTCCAGGTGGTGTGAGTTGCGAAACTATTCCACTTTGTTTCAAATGAAGGCCAAACTCGTAACTCAAATATTCACCTCCACGATTAGATCGTAGAAACTTTATTTTCTTGTTATGATGATTTTCCAATTCACTCTGAAATTCTTTGAACTTTTCAAATGTTTCAGACTTATGTTTCATCAAGTAGATATACCCATATCTGCTCAAATCATCTGTGAAGGTCGAGAAAATAACGATACCGCCATGTGACCTCAACACTCATTGGACCGCATACATTACTATGTATTATTTCCAACAAGTCTGTTGCTCACTCCATTGTTCCGGAGAACGGAGTTTTATTCATCTTGCCCACGAGGCATGGTTCGCAAGCATCAAGCGATTCATAATCAAGTGATTCCAAAAGTCCATCAGCATGGAGTTTCTTTGTAACATCCCAAATTTTCATTTTGGAATGTTATACATAGGTCATCTATGCATATCATATTTTATTGCATTTTCGTTCCGCCATCCTCGAAATCCAAGGCAACTCAAGGACCTGAGAACGAGGATTTTTTATTTTAATAATTCTTCTCTCCGGAAAATATTTCATATTAAAAAAATAAATGATGGGAGATAATATGACTTCTCCAAAATAATTGAAATGCTGGAGGAAAATGTTAAAATCATTATTTGGATTTTATTTGATTTTATTTGGAATTTTATTTGCCCTAGAAAAATTTGCACGTTTCAAAAATTGCATTTTAGGGGCCAAGAAAATGTTCATCTCGTTCTAAATATTCCATTTAGACGGTGAAAATTTATTTTGGTATTTTCAGAATTTTATTTTATTTTATAGGAATGTTTACATCAGTGGAACTATTTAAAAAATTCTCAGCCCTCTTGGGCCTAAGGCCCGAGTGCAGGCAGGCCGCCCAGCAGACCGCCTCCTCGCAGCGCCCGCCGTGCTTGGCATGGACGCCGAGGAGAGTCCGGCTCGGACTCCTCCCCGGGGGCCCCCTCGCCCAAGCCAAGCCCCCCCCCCCTTCAAATCTCCGCCCTCGAGCCCCAACACCACCACCACCACCGCCAATCCCGCCGGCCGCGCGCCGCCGCCCATGACGTCGCCATACGTCTGCGGCCAGCCGCCGCTTGCCGCCGCCGTCGCCAAGCCTCGCCGCCGCCGCTTGCCGCCGCCGTCACCAAGCCCCGCCACCCCATGAGCCGCCGCCCCGCACCCCGCCTCGCCGGAGCCCTCGCCGGAGGTAGCCGCCGGATCCGAGACCGCCGGTTTTTTTTAAAAACCGTTCGGTTTATTTTCCGAAACCCTAGTATCATTTTTTTAATAGATCGTTTTTTTCTCCGGTTTATTTATTTAGCGAGCGTTCGCTCGTTCGTTCGTTTTAATGAACGCGTTCTTCGTTTAGGTTCAGTTAACGAACGTTCGATCGTTAAACTGTTCGTCGTTTTTCTTTTTATCGGATTTATTCCGCGATTTTCCTGATCGTGATTTCTGATCCGATGTTCAAACTAGTATAACTTTTCGCTCGTTTATCGGAATCAGGTTATTCAAGCGCCTGGAGTTTCATCTCGAAACCCTCTTTCCAAATAACCAACTCAATCAAGTTTTTGCCTCTATAAAACTTGACCCTAGTTCAGATTAGTAAACGGATCTTATTTCTTTCGCCGTTTGAGTTTCGTTGCTCGGTTTGGTTTGATTCTTTTTGCGAACCGGAGTTCTTAAGTTGAACTTTCTGGTCAGCCTCCTTCAGTTGATGTTTTTCTTGTGCATCTTTGCCTATTGCTTATATATTTTATTGTTTGCTTGCGATAGAATTCCCGGAGTGCGAAGCGTGTTACTACGAGTCTCTAGGATTCACGGATCGTCAGCAAGGCAAGTAACACTTTGATCATACTCTTTTCATACCCAGTTTTTATGCATTAGTTCCAATCCTCAAACATTGCATTGATTAGGATGTCATTAACTTGTGGGTTGGGAAGTAGTAGTTGAGGTAGAACCTATTACCCTGTTACTATCAAACCCTTGGGAGTTACTTCTACGTGTCGCTTATATTGCTATGCTATGCTCGTGAGCGTGGTTTGGGTTTCAGTGTATTCCATGATAGATGTGAGATTGTTAATTAATGGTTTAACTTAAGGTGGCAACTTTAATACACATCTGGGTGGATTGAGGCACTGGGAACCCAGTGTTATGCTATTTTATCTTTGGAAATCCGGGGTACCCGTGTGATCTTCCTATGGACCACCACCGGGCTCTAAGGGAACTGAGTTTATTCATGCTAGAAACTTCCGTGTGCAGCCACAAGCTACTATGGGCTCTAGCATAGTTGAGTAAGTTACGTGAAGCTCTTGAAGAGGTAGATCAGCAGGTAGTGGGTTTTGTAGGTTTGGTATGGTCTACCCGAGTAGAGATTTAATGTTTACGAAAGAGCGTGTCTCGGTCATCCGGTTCTCAAACACCATGTAGTGCGAGAAATCAACGGAGGCGATCGAGTCTTGTGGGGAAAAGTCATAAACCTCTGCAGAGTGTACAATCTAATCATGGTTAGCCGTGTCCCGGTTGTGGACAATTTCGAGTATCTAGTACTTGAGTACTCGCATGTATCTCATCACTCTCGATTAATATTCTTTGGGATGTTAATTACCTTAATTGGGATTGAGTTGGGGTTATACCTTCTCAATGATGTTTCAACCACCATGATAGTTAAAATAAAGTATATTCCTTTGTTGTAGGGAAAAATTGGCTTTTCGCAAAACTATAACCATAGAGCTATCCACCAGCCAAATATTGCATGTAGTGATAGTATTATTCTTGCTCTACTGTGTTATATTGCCTGCATATTCCATGTGCTGACCCGTTTTCGGGCTGCAACGTATTATGTTGCAGACTTTTCAGACGAGGAGTAAGGTTTGATAGGTCGTTGCCGTGCAGCTCAGCTATGCCGTTGGAGTTGATGAACTCACTTTATCTTTCAAGCGTTCCGCTATTATCGCATTAGATGGCCTTAAGCCATATTATTGTAATAAGTTCTCTTTTGAGACATTCGATGTAATAAGTGTGTGATTGCTACTCTGTTATAAATCCTTCGATCTTGTGTGTGTCGGCATTACCAATCCGAGGATGACAACTGAAACACGAGACTTGACCATCTGAGGTCGGGTCGCTACAAGATGGTATCGAGCACACGTTGAGTGTAGGACCACGACCACTAAGATAAACCATAGGTCACTCTTCTCTACTCATTTCTGACTCCTCTCCATTTTTCCACTCTTTAGGATGGCGGAGATGAAGAACAAGTTTGCACAACCGGATGAAGACACACCTTTTGGGCGCCACTTGAAGGAAGTCACTAGATGCGTGAACATTGGAATACCAAGCTTCAGGGACGTACAACGCCACTTTACCGAGAAGAGGAGCTGGATGATTCAAGTACAAGTTCTTGGAAGGACGTTCTCACCAACTTCTAAGCCCATAGAGTTTTCTTTCGAAGCACCCACCTGGAGTCCTGGCAAGAGTATGGCAGCTCACATTACCATGGGACGTATTGGAGAAGTCTACAACAGCGAGCTTCAAGACACCATCTACCAAATATGTGGGCGCCGAGACGAGCAATGGGAAGTAATCAGCACCAAGAAGGATAGATCCATTGCAGCTTTCACCCAGGAGCTAAAACAGCACATTCGACATCAGGAGAACCAGATGTGCGCAGACATGATAGAGTTGAAGAAGGCGAAGACCAGAATCATCGAGCTGGAGGAAGAACTCAAGTTTACACACGATGGATATGAGGAGGAAATCAAGATACTACTGGACAAGAACGACGATCTAATTAAGAAGATCAGAGTATTCATGGGAGGACCCGCACCGGAAGAAGAGGAAGAAGATCCCACTTGCCCAGATAACTACATCATCATCGACGACACCGATTCCGATCCAAGTGATGATGACTACGAAGATGAAGCTGGAGCTGACATCATGGAGTCTTCCACCGATCAAAATTTCTAGATGACCACCATATATTAGTAGTATTCCCCATGTAACTAATAGTAGTTGAGCACTTTTGCGATAGTCCTAGATCGTTTGTATGCCCTTGCTTGATTGATTGAGTGAAATGATTGTGTTTGCCTCATATGCATATGGGTAGTGTTTTCTCACTAGACCTTTTTCTATTTTAATCTCTTCCATCTAAACCCTCAGATGCCTCCGAGAAGTGACACCGGTTTTGTTTTCCCACCGGAGCTCACCCAGTTGATCCAGCAGCAAAATGCCTTGATGCAATTGCTAGTTCAGAACCAGGGCAACAACAACAACAATAACAACCCACCACCAGTGGACAATATAGCCCGTTTCCTAAGGTTACAACCGCCGGTGTTTTCTAGTAGCACCGAGCCAATAGTTGCTGATGATTGGCTACGCCGTATTGGAAGGGAGTTAACCACCGCAAGATGCATGAATGCTGAGAAGGTGCTCTTTGCCGCACATCAATTTGATGGACCAGCAGCCGCATGGTGGGAGAATTACACGGCTACTTTTCCTATAGCCAATGTCACTTGGGACCAGTTTCAACAAGCTTTTCGCACGGCCCATGTCTCAACTGGAGCCATGCAGATGAAGAAGCGTGAGTTTCGCAACTTACGCTTAGGGAACCGTCTTGTGGCCCAAAGACGTGGATGAGTTTAGCAAGTTATCACGCTATGCCCACGATGATGTGGCCACAGATGCATGAAAGCGAGGAGAAGTTTATGGAAGGGCTGAATGATGAGATGAGTATGCAGTTGATGGTGGCAACTTTCAACAACTACCGGAGTTGGTAGACAAGGCCCTTATGATTGAAGGAAAGCGGCAGCAAATTGAGAGCCATAAGAGGAAGTATGGACAAGGGAAGTACAACTCAGGAGCTCACGGAAGCCTCGCTTAACCCCGAACTCAGGAGGACTTGTTCATAACCATGGAGGTCATAACCATACTGGAGGAGGATCACATAACCAAAATGGTGTGAAGAATGGGAATAGGAACGGAGTCAATAACAATCAGAACCGCTCTAACCCATCTACACCCGCCAAAAGAGACCTAAGTCAAGTCACTTGCTTTAAGTGAGGGAAGACAGGGCACTATGCCAATGACTACCCTGGAGGGAGGAATGGAAACAGAAATGGGAGCGCTGGGAAGAAGCCAAATCCATTCAACAAAGGACAAGTGAACCATGTTAACGTGGAGGAAGTTGAAGAGCAGCCAGACGCGGTAATAGGTAAGTTTTTGGTTAAGTCATTTACCGCTCTTGTTCTTTTAAATCTTGGTGCATCGCATTCATACATATCAAGGGATTTGTCGATAAGTTTAAGTTACCAACCCAAACCCTTAGGACCCCTCTTTTAGTGAGCTACTTTGGAGTAGAGTACATGGCTAGCAGATGGTGAACCAGATACCACTAACCATTGGGACGCATGTTTTTCCGTGCGACCTAATCATCTTGGAGTCGCAAGGATTGGATGTGATATTAGGTATGGACTGGATGTCAAAGTATGGAGGAAGTATTGACTGTGCTAGCAAGTCAATTTACCTTACCACCCCGGAGGGAAAAGGATTAAGTATGTATCTAGGCATGTGCCGAATAGGAGCCAAGTGAATGCCCTCACGGGAGTTGTACATGAGGAAGTGCATGTAGTAAAGGATTTTCCGAATGTTTTCCCAGAGGAGTTACCAGGCATGCCACCGGATCGAGACCTCGAGTTCCTGATAGAGCTATTGCCAGGTACAGGGCCAATATCCAAGAGACCCTATCGGATGCCCGCAAATGATCTGGAGGAAATTAAGAAGCAGATCAAGGAGTTATTGGAGAAAGGTTACATTCGAAGAAGTTCATGCTAGAAACTTCTGTGTGCAGCCACAAGCTACTATGGGCTCTAGCATAGTTGAGTAAGTTACGTGAAGCTCTTGAAGAGGTAGATCAGCAGGTAGTGGGTTTTGTAGGTTTGGTATGGTCTACCCGGAGTAGAGAGTTAATGTTTCTGAAAGACTGTGACTCGGTCATCCGGTTCTCAAACACCATGTAGTGCGAGAAATCAACGGAGGCGATCGAGTCTTGTGGGGAAAAGTGTGCAAACCTCTGCAGAGTGTACAATCTAATCATGGTTAGCCGTGTCCACGGTTATGGACAATTCTGAGTATCTAGTACTTGAGTACTCGCATGTATCTCATCACTCTCGATTAATATTGCTGCGATGTTAATTACCTTAATTGGGATTGAGTTGGGGTTATACCTTCTCAATGATGTTTCAACCACCATGATAGTTAAAATAAAGTATATTCCTTTGTTATAGGAAACAATTGGCTTTTCGCAAAACTATAACCATAGAGCTATCCACTAGCCAAATATTACATGTAGTGATAGTATTATTCTTGCTCTACTGTGTTATATTGCCAGCATATTCCATGTGCTGACCCATTTTTGGGCTGCAACATATTATGTTGCAGACTTTTCAGACGAGGAGTAAGGTTCGATAGGTCGTTGCCGTGCAGCTCAGCTATGCCGTTGGAGTTGATGGACTCACTTTATCTTCCAAGCCTTCTGCTATTATTGCATTAGATGGCCTTAAGCCATATTATTGTTATAAGTTCTCTTTTGAGACATTCGATGTAATAAGTGTGTGATTGCTACTCTGTTATAAATCCTTCGAGTACTATGTGTGTCAGCATTACCGATCCAGGGATGACACTGAAATACAGAGACTTGACCATCTGAGGTCGGGTCGCTACATTCTTCATGCGCTTTATACCAATATGACCCAAACGGCAGTGCCACAAATAAGTTGCACTATCATTATTAAACCTATATCTTTTTGCTTCAATACTATCAATATGTGTGTCACTACTATCGATATTCAATAAAAATAGACCACTCATTAAGGGTGCATGATCATAAAAGATATTACTCACATAAATAGAACAACCATTATTCTCTGATTTAAATGAATAACCGTCTTGCATCAAACAAGATCCAGATATAATGTCCATGCTTAACCTGGCACCAAATAACAATTATTTAGGTCTAAAACTAATCCCGAAGGTAGATGTAGAGGTAGCGTGCCGACAACGATCACATCGACTTTGGAACCATTTCCCACGTGCATCGTCACCTCGTCTTTAGCCAATGTTTGCTTAATCCGTAGTCCCTGTTTCAAGTTGCATATATGAGCAATATAACCAGTATCAAATACCCAGGCACTGCTGCGAGCATTAGTAAGGTACACATCAATAACATGTATATCGAATATACCTTTCACTTTGCCATCCTTCTTATCAGCCAAATACTTGGGGCAATTCCGCTTCCAGTGACTAGTCCCTTTGCAGTAGAAGCACTCAGTCTCAGGCTTAGGTCCAGACTTGGGCTTCTTCACTTGAGAAACAACTTGCTTGCCGTTCTTCTTGAAGTTCCCCTTCTTCCCTTTACCCTTTTTCTTGAAACTGGTGGTCTTGTTGACCATCAACACATCATGCACCTTCTTGATTTCTACCTCCGCAGCCTTTAGCATCGCGAAGAGCTCGGGAGTAGTCTTGTTCATCCCTTGCATATTATAGTTCATCACGAAGCTTTTGTAGCTTGGTGTTAGTGATTGAAGAACTTTGTCAATGACACTATCATCAGGAAGATTAACTCCCAGTTGAGTCAAGTGGTTGTAGTACCCGGACATTCTGAGTATATGTTCACTGACAGAACTATTCTCCTCCATCTTGCAGCTATAGAACTTATTGGTGACTTCATATCTCTCAATCCGAGCATTTGCTTGAAATATTAACTTCAACTCCTGGAACATCTAATATGCTCCATGACGTTCAAAACATCGTCGAAGTCCCGGTTCTAAGCCGTAAAGCATGGCACACTGAACTATCGAGAAGTCATCAGCTTTGCTCTGCCAGACGTTCACAACGTCTAGTGTTGCTCCTGCAGCGGGTCTTGCACCTAGCGGTGCTTCCAGGATGTAATTCTTCTATGCATCAATGAGGATAATCCTCAAGTTAGTCCGTGTAGTTGCTAGCTACCATCATCTTTCAACTTAGCTTTCTCTAGGAACGCATTAAAATTCAAAGGAACAGTACCACGGGCCATTGATCTACAACAACATAGACATGCAAAATACTATCAGGTACTAAGTTCATGATAAATTAAAGTTCAATTAATCATATTACTTAAGAACTCCCACTTAGATAGACATCCCTCTAATCATCTAAGTGGTCACGTGATCCAAATCAACTAAACCATGTCCGATCATCACGTGAGATTGAGTAGTTTTCAATGGTGAACATCACTATGTTGATCATATCTACTATATGATCACGCTCGAACTTTCGGTCTCAGTGTTCCGAGGCCATATCTGCATATGCTAGGATCGTCAAGTTTAACCCGAGTATTCTGCGTGTGCAAAACTGGCTTGCACCCGTTGTATGTGAACGTAGAGCGTATCACACCCGATCATCACATGGTGTCTCGGCACGACGAACTGTAGCAATGGTGCATACTCAGGGAGAACACTTTTACCTTGCAATTTAGTGAGAGATCATCTTATAATGCTACCGCGAACTAAGAAAAATAAGATGCATAAAGGATAAACATCACATGCAATCAAAATATGTGACATGATATGGCCATCATCATCTTGTGCTCATGATCTCCATCACTGAAGCATCATCATGATCTCTGTTGGGGATATAACTATTTGTGTAAGCCGCCCAGGAGGGGACGGGTTACGTAAATAGTTACCAGACAGAAGCCCAAGTCCAAGCATGAAGATGGCGACTCAACAAGGAGCCTAAGGCCCACAGGCGACTTAAGGCCTGTTGTAGTAATCCGCCATAATGGCATGACTTGTATCATAAGGTAGACTTGACTAGTCACCGAGACGGACACTGTTTATGAGCCGGCCGGGATTCTGTAAGCCGCAGGGCGTCAACCCGTGTATATAAGGGAACGACCCGGCATCGGCTTAGGGCAAGAAACAACCTTTCGAGAACCGGGCTTAGCCTATCTCGCTCCCTGGTCATCGAAAGCTCAAGCAATACCAACCCAACTATACGTAGGCTTAACTTCACCGTAAGGAGCCGAACTAGTATAAACCCTCTCGTGTCCTTTGTCCCGATTAACCCCTTTAAGATTCCTAGTTGCGATGGCTCCACGATTAAGTCCTTGCAAGAGGACATCTGCAGTGACAATTCCACAACAGTTGGTGCCCACCGTGGGGCCTCCGCACGGTGGATTTGAGTTCTTGAAGGGCAGCTTCGAAGGGCTCAAGGGATACGCAGTGGGCCGGATGACCACGAGTCATCGCGGCAAGATCTACATCGACAATGAAGGCTGGGGCCCCGACGCCGACTCAATTGAGTACGGGTACCGGGTCACCTTTGGCGGAATCCACGTCTTCATCGGCCGGATTGGTGAGCCGGGCCCAGAGCCGGGCAGCTGCACCGACCTCATTGAGACGGCTCAGTGTGCGAGACCCGCTCAGATTCAACCTATGATGAAGCGTGCCTTTGTGGGTTGTGTTCATGGAGAGGCACTTTCGGAAGGATCTAAGGATGGCGAAGAGACGGCCGTCCCATCAGATGATGATTCGTCCTCCGGTTCAACAGATTCTCTGTATCAGGTCCAAGAAGGCATGCTAGGGGGCTGTTCGGACGACTCTAGCGTTCGAGATTGCTATGAGCCGCCAAGCTGGGCAGGAGTCTTCATGGCTGGTACCCAACCCGGTCAAAACTCGACGGCTGCGACAGCAATCACGTCCGGGTTAGGAGTGGCCAGGGCAGGAGGCCCCGCGCGCCCGCCGGCTCAGGTGCTGATAGATCTTATGGACAAATTGATGACCTTGTTAACCTCCACGGTTATTCCTGCAAATCCAGATGAGCATAACGTGGAGGTGGCAAAGGCGCGTGAGGAGATAGCCCGGGCCAAGGAGGCCTTGGCAGCTGAGGACACCAGGCTAGCTGCGGAGCGGGCGGCTTTAGACGACGCAGGCGTGGCGAATCGGTCGAGGCTTTCCAGCTTAACATGAGTCTAAATGCATCCAATGAGGTGATGAGAAGGAGACATCAGAAAACCCAGTCCCGTCTGCCTCCGGTTTACGATCCTCGGAATCTTTTCACGACACCCGGAGCCGGTCCTAGCAATCCGCCCGAAGCCAATCAATTTATGACACTAGGAGCAGGAGGGCCGGTTCAGCCTCGAGAGACGGCACCTCTTCACGGGAGCATGGCTCCGCCCCGATACGTACCAACACCTCTGGGCCACTTTTCCAACCCCATGGAGAACCTGATAGCAGCATCGGCGCGACTAGCGGCTCTTCCAGTGGATGGTGACGACCCGACGACGGTGGAAACTCGGAGGGTTAGGGAGCTTCTTCAGACGGCCTTGGCACAGCAAGAGGCCTATTCTTACAGCAGGGACAGGATTCATTCCACTCCTCAGCCTTGGGTAGCACCTCGACCAAACCGGAGTCCGAGTTACAGCAGGACACATGGAGTCGAGGCTTTATCAATTAATGCCCACGTCAAGAATTCAACCCGGCGGCTATAGCCTGGTGCAGGATCGATTGCGTCGGGAGGATGAGCAGGCGGCTCAATTAGCGGCTCGGCAGACGTCGTATGATGGTTTCCCGTAGTATCCAATGACTTCGTTGGAGCAGGGTGGCCACTAGAACCGGCGGTATCCCTTGTCTGGTGCCGGCTCTTCGAGATGTGCGTCTGCCCAAGAATTTCAAGGGTCCTCGAAAGGTGCCAAATTACATGGCCGACTTACAACCAGGGGCGTGGATTGAAAGTTATGAGATGGCCATGGAATTATTGGAAGTCAGCGACGCGGCAATGGCTAAGTATTTCACCATGATGTTAGATGGAACGGCTCGAACATGGTTGAAAAGCTTGCCTCCCAATTCCATCAGTTCATGGGCGAGTTAAAGGCCGGTTTATCAGTAACTTTAAAGATACTTGCAAGCAATCTATGTCAATTGTGGACTTGACCAATTGTAAGGTGGAGGAGGGTGAGTCCACAACTCATTGGGTGCGTCGGGTCAAAGAAATAATACATTCATCCGATAAGATGGATGCCGTCTCTATGGTACTTATGCTCCATCGTAATTGTCGTTTTGTGCGGCTGAAGCCGGGCGCCTTAAGCGTGATTGCAATGACATGGGTATGCTGATGGCGGCTTTGGTTAAGTATGCCGATTCTGATACTACCGAAGATCCCGTGTCTGAGGAGGAAAAGACAGGGAAGGGAAAGAAGAACGGCAACGGAAAGGGTCAGCGGCAACAGCCGGCAAGTCAAGGTGGTAACAAGCGTAAACCGGACGGTAACCTGGCGCTTGTGGCCAATGCTAATGCTCAAGGTAATAACAAGAAGCGTAAGGGGAGAGGACCTCCTCGATCTGGTGGCTCAGGTCCATCTCTTGAGCAGCTTCTGAATGAGCCTTGTCCAAGACACGGTACTCGAGAAAATCCTCCCACCCACGTATGGAAGGACTGCGCGATCATGAAGGCTTTCAAGAATTCAAACATGTTTGATGGCAATCACGGATCAGGCGGCGATTCAGGAACAGGTGGTTTCGGGTGGCGGCTCAAGTTCCGGTTTTCAAGGTGGTCAAGGTGGCTATAATCAGCAGCAGTCCGGTCAAGGAGGACAAAGAAGCAGCAGTCGATTTATCGAGCCATCCAAAACAGTTAAACGGTGGGCAATACCATGTGTTTACCACTAACTTGTGTAAACGTGACGGAAGGTTCATAAAAGGGTTGTGAATTCGGTTGAACCGCGGTTCCCGTTATCCGAGGTGGTCAAAACAGCCTATCATTTGGAGTAGAGAAGATCACCCCGGTTGATAACCCGGTCGATTAGCCTTGGTGGTGGCCCCTCAGGTTGGTGGATATAAATTCACTAAGGTGCTCATGGACGGCGGAAGCAGCATCAATATTCTCTATTATGAGACCTTTCGCCGTATGGGTCTGACTGATAACGACTTGAGGACGTCTAACACTGTTTTCCATGGGGTGGTACCCGGTAAGTCGGCGTATCCTGTTGGAAAGATCGAGCTGGAAGTGGCTTTTGGAGACGAGTACGATTCTGTGGCTGAGAAGGCGACGTTTGAGGTAGTCAAAATCAGAAGCCCATATCATGCTCTGTTTGGACGGCTGGCTTATGCCAAGTTTATGGCACGGTCGTGTTATGTTTATCTGCAGCTCAAGATGCCGGGTTACAAGGGCACTATCACTGTGCATGGGAGTCGAAAGGTGGCCTTGGAGTGCGAGGAAGGAGATGCGGCTTATGTTGAATCCGTTTGTGCTGAAGAGGAGCTGAAGTTTTATCAAACTAATGTTGACCTGACGGATATGACCTCTTTGAAGAAGCCAACCACAGAGCAAGACTAGGCTTTGAAATTTAAGTCAGCCGCCGAGACAAAACTGGTTGACTTCACTCCAGGTTCTTCCAAGCAGTTCAGCATCAATACCAATTTGGATCCCAAATAGGAAAGCGCGCTCATCGAGTTCATCCGTGAGAACCGGGACATCTTTGCATGGAAACCTTCTGACATGCCGGGTGTCCCGAGAGAACTCGGCCGAGCACACTCTTAAGATTGATCCAAGTATAAGCCGGCCAGCAGTTTCTCGGCGATTCAATGAGGAAAGGCGAAAGGCTATAGGGAAGAGGTCGCTCGGCTCTTAGCAGCAGGGTTCATCGTGGAAGTTTTCACCCGGAGTGGTTGGCTAACCCGGTGCTTGTGCTCAAGAAAGCGGCACTGGCGGATGTGTGTCGATTACGGACCTAAATAAAGCTTGTCCGACTGATCCCTTTGCTTTGCCCCGCATTGATCAAATCATCGATGCCACTGCGGGTTGCGAGCGGTTGAGCTTTTTGGATGCTTACTCTGGTTATCATCAGATCAAGATGGCAGTTAAGGACCAGGAGAAGATGGCTTTTATTACTCCATTTGGAGCCTTCTGCTATGTTTCTATGCCGTTTGGGCTCAAGAGTGCCCAGGTGACTTATCAGCGATGTGTGCAGAATTGTCTCCACAATCAGATTGGGCGCAATGTTCATGCTTATGTGGATGACATCATGGTGAAGTCCAGAGAGAAGGAAACCTTGATCTCCGATTTAAAGGAAACCTTTGATAATCTCCGGTTTAAAGGAAACCTTTGATAATCTCCGGGTCTACAAGATGATGCTTAACCCGGATAAGTGCGTATTTGGTGTACCTGCAGGCAAACTTTTGGGATTCCTGGTCTCAAACAGGGGCATTGAAGCTAACCCGGAGAAGATCAAGGCGATTACCTCTCTGGCTAAGCCGGCGTGCATCAATGATGTTCAGCGACTAGCGGTCGGCGTTGCTTTAAGCCGATTCATAAGCCGGCTAGGGGAGAAGGCTTTACCATTGTATCAGATGATGAAGAAAGCAGACACCTTTGTCTGGAGTGAGGCTGCTGATGCTGCTTTTGAGGATTTAAAGAGACAATTGGCTGAGCCGCCGTTTCTCGCAGCTGCGATTGATAAAGAGCCGTTGCTATTGTATGTTGCTGCTAACTCACGTGTTGTTAGTGTGGCTATTGTGGTGCAGCGTAAGGAGACTGGCAAGGAGCATCCGGTGCAGCGGCCGGTTTATTACATCAGTGAGGTGCTCATAGAGTCCATGCAAAGGTATCCGCATTGCAGAAACTGGTTTATGGGGTGTTCATGGCGAGCCGGAAGCTAAAACAGTACTTCCTGGGTCATCCTATAAGCGTAGTAAGTTCAGCCCCCTTGGGAGACATCATCCAGAATAGGGAAGCCATAGGACGAGTTGCCAAGTGGGCCATCGAGCTTGGGCCTCACGGTTTGAAGTATATGCCGCGCACATCTATCAAGTCTCAAGCCCTAGTGGATTTTATTAATGATTGGACGGACTTGCAGGCACCAGAGGAGAAGCCGGATAACACGTATTGGATTATTCACTTTGATGGGTCCATACTTTTGGAAGTCTGGGGGGCTGGGGTTGTTTTAACGTCCCCTCGAGGTGAAAAATTTTGTTATGTGCTCCGGCTTATGTTTCCCTGTACTAACAATGCAGCTGAATATGAGGCCTTACTCCATGGCCTCCGGATGGCCAAGGAGATGAATTTAAGGCGGGTAAGATGCTTGTGCGATTCAGACCTCGTTGCTCAACAGGTGTCAGGCACGTGGGATTCTAAGGATCCCCTTATGGCGGCTTATCATCGTGAAGTTGATGCGGTGGCTGGGCACTTCAAGGGTTATCAAGTAGAGCACATTGATCGAAGGAAGAACGAGGCGGCTGATGCTTTAAGCCGGCTGGGGTCTCAGCGTAAGCCGGTGCCACCGAATACTTTCCTTAACGTTTTGCATAACCCTTCTTTCAGAGTGCCTACAGAGGAAGAGCTTGCAGTACCAGACCCGGAGGCGCAGCTGGTGGCGGCTCTCCATGCCATCTCGGACTGGACGGTTCCATACTTAGCCTATATGACCCGGGGAGAGTTGCCTGAGGACGAGACCTTGGCAAGACAAAATATCATGCGGTCCAGATCCATGACGATTGTTCACGACGAGTTGCATCACCGCAGCGTCACTGGGGCGTTTCAGCGTTGTGTATCACCCACGGAGGGTCAGGAGATACTTCGTGAGATTCATGAAGGTGATTGCGGTCATCATGTCGGTTCAAAGTCTCTGGTAGCCAAGGCTTTTCGTCATTGTTTTTATTGGCTGACGGCTCATGCTGATGCGGAGTATCTGGTCAGCAAATGTGACGGATGTCAAAAATTCTCAAGACGAGCTCATGTGCCGGCTCAAGAATTGAGGATGATTCCAATTACTTGGCCGTTTGCGGTCTGGGGGCTTGATATGGTTGGACCTTTCAAAAGGTCTAAAGATAAGAAGACACACCTGTTGGTGGCAGTGGATAAATTCACCAAGTGGGTTGAAGCAGAGCCGGTCAGTAAGTGTGATGCAGCCACGGCGGTTCAGTTCATCAAAAGGTGATCTTTCGTTTTGGTTTTCCGCACAGTATTATAACTGATAATGGCACTCATCTCTCCAAGGGTGCCATGGAAGAGTTCTGTCAACAAGAGCACATTCGGCTTGATGTTTCGACTGTCGCTCACCCCCAATCTAATGGTCAGGCAGAAAGAGCTAATCAAGAGATCTTGAAAGGTATCAAACCCGGCTCTTAGTTCCTTTACAGCGAACTCCGGGTTGTTGGGTGGAGGAATTACCTTACGTGCTATGGAGCATCAACACAACGCCCAACAGTCTCTTGGTTATACACCTTTCTTCATGGTGTACGGAGCAGAGGCAGTTCTGCCAAGTGACATCCAGCATGATTCACCCCGGGTGGCGGCTTACGTTGAGGCTGATAACGAAAAAGCTCGACAGGATGCACTTGACTTGTTGGATGAAGAGCGAGACTTGGCCATAGCCCGCTCGGCGATTTACCAGCAAGACCTGCGCCGTTATCACAGCCGCCGGGTTAGAAGCAGAACTTTCCAGGAAGGCGATTTGGTGCTCCGGCTCATCCAGGATCAAACGGATATGCACAAGCTGTCCCCTCCTTGGGAAGGACCTTTTGTGGTCAAAAAGAATCTCAACAACGGGTCATATTACCTCATCGATGTTCGAGAGCACAAAGACTCACGTAAGTCGGAGGAGGAGACCCGCCGTGTGGGAACATAGCTCATCTCGGCCCTACTATACTTAAGTCACCGGGCTTTCAGAGTATACTTATCTTTTCTTTTTAGCAATGTATATATTATATAAAGCAATAAAGCAGGACCTCTTTCTTTTCCATCCTACAAGGTTTATGTGTCTTCTTGACGGTGATGGAAAGCGACTAACGAGGAGCGGATCATATCTGAATCCAGCTTTCCCTTTGGTCCGACTTATGATCATATTTGAATCAAGCCATGGTCATTTGGGGGCTTCTGTTCAAACATAGGTCGTATTCGAACCAAAGAGAACATAGCTGTCGATACCCAATTGATTGGCACACCGCCGAACCCACTTGGGGGCTTCTTGATCATATTTGAATCATAGCTTAACCTCTTTGGGTCCGACGTGGATCCTATTGAATCAGCGTCATTAAACAACTCTCATGGTCACTTGGGGGCTTCCTGTTCAAACATAGGTCGTATTCGAACCAAAGAGAACATAGCTATCGATACCCATTTGATCGGCACCGCCAAAGCCATTGGGGGCTATATGATCGTATCCGAATCTTAGCTTAACCCCTCTTGAATGGTTCTACTAATCGTATTCGAATCAGAGGCCTTTGAAAATCAGGTTTACTTTATTCTATAAGAGTAAATAAATACTAAGGGCCAGGTAAACATTATATGTGCCAATTTTCAGAAGTTAAGTATGACTGTATGCTTTTTTGGGATCAAGTAAGCCGGTAAGGTACGCCTTAAGCCGGTTGATACTTATGATGTTTTGGTTCCTACTCCGGATTAACGTTATCTTACATGACCCCGGATGTGGTGAGATGCCAAAGGAAGTTTTTGTTTTATACACAGAGTAAAGCAGAAAGCTTTTGGATGATTCAAGCAAGCCGGCAGTGCACATTGCTGGCGGCTTGAGACATTGTTAAGCACCGCAAAACATGCGCGAAGGCATGACAGAGTTAAGGAGTTTTCTCTATCCTATTACAAGACTCCCCGAGTCTAAAGTAAGTGAAGCATTGTTTTATAAAAGTCATAACACATCTGGGCTCATTCTTCCGGCTGGCTTGATGATTCCGGGTTATCCTTCCCCGCCTCTCCTTCGGTTGTTTTGTCCTGGAAGGTTGACGAGGTCCAGTCAATGCCGCTTAAGGCTTCAAATTCAGCTTCATCATCTATTAAACTGGCCGGGTCAACTTCAGGAGCAAAGGTATGCTTACGAGTTGGAGGGATCGGGCTGACGTCATCATAATGCGGAGTTGGAATCCTCCGGTTCCGTTGTCATAACCCGCCGGTACTTTGTAAGATCAATATCGTTTCCGATGATGGTGGCCACAGACGTATGACTCTCACACGGTGGTGAAGTCTCGATTGACTGAATGCAGAGCCGTCCTCCTTTAAGCTTGGGGTATCCAAGAGAAACATCGTTTAAGTCTAGCTCGAGCCAATGCTTTGGCCCGGCTTAAGGCGGCTATGGCCCGGCTCTACCAGATGCTCGACTTAACTCCGAATCCGTTGAGGTAACACGGCAAGCCGCTTGAGTACATCTTGCAGGAGATAAGGAGCATCATTTGATAAAGCCACAACGGCTAAAGCGTTGTGACCCGGTGTATAGTTGTTCCACGGAGAGTACACCGCCTTAAGCTTGACCAAAGA
The DNA here is from genome assembly GCA_021605145.1 of Aegilops bicornis. NCBI lineage: Eukaryota > Viridiplantae > Streptophyta > Magnoliopsida > Poales > Poaceae > Aegilops > Aegilops bicornis. Next base: position 549,919,082 of record CM038672.1, on the reverse strand, counting down.
TATGGCTTGAGGTTCGTGCTCACGGGCTGTGTTTATACATATAAGGTGAGCGGAGTTAACAATTAAAATAGACATCAAAGGAACCATTGTGATATTCAGAGTTATACATCGTAACTTACCAAAGATTCTGAGACCATTTGAGTTATCTGGCGCTTTAAGCCGGACAGCTCGTGATTGCCTCGGCAAGAGATGCCTCTGCTTTCAAATTTGCCCGAGTCACCAGTGAAGCCCTCTCTTCAACCCAAGTTTTCTTCTCCGATTCAAAATTTTTCTTCAGTTTCTCTTGTTCGGAGACACTGAATTCAAACTTGGAGTTGGATTTTTGAGTTTCAAGCTCTTGGGTTTTCAACTGACTCTTCAGATCAGCAATCTCCGCCTCAAATTGACTTATGACGGCCTGCATTGACATCAGGTTATGGTAAGATCACGGTAAGATTACATTCAAGTCCCAAACACTTTACAAGTAAAGATACTTGGCACTTGGGGGCTAATGTATGCTTAAAGAATTCTTAACCTATTTTACCGGGTCATGTATATTAAGTCTCAAGGACTTTACAAGTAAAGGCACTTGACACTTGGGGGCTAATGTGTTACCCAAATTCAAAGTTTCATGCTATCACCGAGTTAAGTATATTCAATTTAAGCTGGACAAAACTAATAGTAAGTAGATTTCTAAGTCTACAGCATATTCATTCATAAGCAATAGACTTGGGGGCTGATCGGTAAAGAAGTAAGGTTAAAGGTATACCTCAGATTTATGTTGTATTTGCTTCACCATGTCAATTTCAGTGTCACGGCTATTGTGCACTTGGTTCAAATAGCTGAGACTATATCACCAATGCTTAGGTGAGTATAATCGGTGATGTCCTGTTTGGTTTTCCGACGTTGGGCAAACTCCTCCTTGGCGATGCATCGAGCAAGGACGAGGGCTGGCCCGGTTCAACATATTGGCTTTTCAGAAATTCAACTTCGGTTCGATCGTCTTGACCGGGCCAGAATGTCCAAATTTATCGTAATCGTGGACAATGTCTTCTGCAGCGGTCGAGGTTGACACCGGAATATCAAAAGCCGGTTCAGGCGGTGGCTGATGAGTGGAGCTATTAGGAACGGATGAGTCAATTGCCGGTTCAGGGATCACCGGGTCTCGGGACAAATTATTCTTTATGGCCTTCTTGCTAGGCTTTACTTGCAGGCTGTCAGTCAAAGTGGAAGGATGAGTACCAACGAATAAGTATGGAAAAACTTAAAGTAAGAAAGGTGGCATTACCGGGAGCTGTTTTAAAAGCGGCATGTTTGATTGCATCGACTTCGCCGGAAGACGGAGAGGTATCCTGATAATTGGAGTCAGATGAATTGAGGGGTCGACGAAATAAACCCGCCAAAGGATAAACAGAACGCAAAGCGGAGATGACCTCAGTTCGACTCTTCCTGGTTATATCGGGTAAGCCGGAGGAGAGTTCTACATCTTGAGTGGCCCGAGTTTGCCTCCGGTTCTCAAGTTGTTGGTGCTTCAAAAGAAATTGAGGATCTTGGTAAGCTAGAGGGTGTGAAAACCTTACTTTCCGGGTCACCCTTCGGATTTTTTGTGTTGGCAAATGCTCTGAGTCGGAGGAAATTATAGTTACCTCTTCGCCAGCTGCTTGACTGTTTCCAGTGTCCTCCTGAAAGGATCAAATGTCAGTAAAGTAATGGCAAAGGAGTTAAAGAAAATTGCAAAAGATTACCTCTTCCTCATCCGAAGAAGAGTCATCCAATTTAAACATATCAGAGGCGCTGGGTTTCTTCTTCTTAGAGGTGCCCGTCCTGGCGGTTTTTCTTTCAGTCTTCTTGGCCGCCCTGGCCTGTTTAGCAGCCTCATGGTCATACTTGACCTTCCAGAAGTCATCACCGGCCTGTGGAAACAGATAAAGAATCATAAGTATAAGAAGGTAACGAATAAAAGAGTATTTATGAAGACTAGTAACTTACCGCAGGAGCCGGGTTCTTCTTGCAGAAGGGAAGTAAGCCGAAGGCATTACTGGTTACAGTGCCTTCCTTCAACAGAGATTGGACTGTAGCATCTACCGCATCGTCTGATAAATCATCAGAGCTATGACGCATCGAGTCATCCTTTTCGCCTGTATAAGTACACATTAAGCCGGAGCGGCGGCTTAATGGTAGTATCCGCCAGGTGACCCAGACTCGAACCAGATCGATGCCGTTTAAACCGTTCCCTAGAAGAGCTTTGATCTTCTTGATGGTGGGGTTGAGAGGCAGGCGTTCAACACCGGATAACTTATCTGCCAGCGGATGATTGGATTCGAGACGCAGGGCGCGAAAGCCGGGCAGTGGTTTCTCATCAGCCGGTGATGTATCTTGGCAGTAGAACCACATCTGGTTCCAGTCTTTTGGGTGACTTGGCAGCTCAGCATAAGGGAAAAGACAATCTCTTCGCCGTTGGATGGAGATGCCGCCAAGTTCAAGACTAGGCCCATTGGCACGTTCGTTTTGCCGGTTCAAATAAAAAATTTCTCTGAACAAGAGCAGACTTGGTTCTTCTCCCAGGTACACTTCACAGAAAACTTGAAAATTGCAGAGATTTGACATGGAATTGGGCCCGATGTCTTGAGGTCTAAGGTCAAAGAAATTCAGAACTTCTCTAAAAAAATTGAGCCGGGAGGGGCAAATCCCCGGTTCATGTGATCCGTGAAAACTATCACTTCCCCGTCTTTTGGGCTTTTCTTTGGATGGGTCAGGAACACGATATGACATGACCTCCTTTTTTGGCAAGTGACCAGACTTCACAAATTCAGCCAGCTTGCTTTTGATGACAGTGGATGGAACCCAGTTGCAGGTTACAGGAGCTTTGGTTGGCTTAGGCGCCATGACAACAGATTGGCCTATTGCAAAATAAGAAGTTCCGACTTAAATTTTAACCCGGAAGAAGATATTCAAATTGCTGAATGGAAGCGGCTTAAAGGGGCCTAATGACATAAATTGGGCAGCATTATTTAAGCCGCCACAAGTGTTAGCGACAGTTCAAAAGTTTTAAAGACACGAGAAGGTGCCAAGGTTTCTGAGACCAAGTGGGATGCGTTTAAACCGGACATTTGGACAGTCATGTTGAAGGCATTTAACATAAGAAGTGTTCTGGGTGATAAAAACAGATTTCATAAGTTACAGCTGTTATTTTGGATCAAATGGTCGTTCAGAAAACAAAAATTTCTAGACCTAAAACATGATACAGAGGAGTTCATGCATCCTAATGAGGATTCTTTGCAACAAAAGAAGATATGCTAGTATATAAAATGGATGCGGAATAAGGACCGCACGAGATTTACGCTACTGTGGGATCGAAAGAAGCCCCGGTAGAGGAAATACGAAGAACAGGGGATGAACTGCGAACTATACAGAAGAACTATCAACCCTAGCATAGATGCAAGATGCAGAAAGGGGAAACTTACAGTACTGGATCGGTTGCGGTGGGGTGCTGCCGTTCTCTGGTCGAATTCAAGTCGATGCAGCGGCCAAGGTTGACGGAGATGAGGTGCACTGCAGCGGCGGCGGAGCTCGAGCATCAGGAAGAGAGCGATCGGAGGAAGACGACTGGAAGGGGGGGGGGAATGAAAACCCAGGTCGCGCCTATTTATAAGGAGAGAATAACTAAGACGGCACGGGAAACGAGGGGACAAGAATTACTATCCAGCGGCCCCGACGCCTCGATTCTCGGAACGGGCAATAAAGACAAAGATCCGTTGGGCCGATTTGGCGGGATTAAAGGAAAGATGACGTCATGACGGGTTAACACGGATCCAAAGAGTGACGCCACGCTGGGTTAAAGAATGTCTTTTTTGCGCAGTCCGAGGACTGAAGATTTATGTTTTAAGTTATTTTAAGATTGACATGAACAGGTTCAAATCAATCTGGGGCCTAATGTTGGGGATATAACTATTTGTGTAAGCCGCCCAGGAGGGGCCGGGTTACGTAAATAGTTACCAGACAGAAGCCCAAGTCCAAGCATGAAGATGGCGACTCAACAAGGAGCCTAAGTCCCACAGGCGACTTAAGGCCCGTTGTAGTAAACCACCATAATGGCATGACTTGTATCATAAGGTAGACTTGACTAGTCACCGAGCCGGACACTGTTTATGAGCCGGCCGGGATTCTGTAAGCCGCAAGGCGTCAACCGGTGTATATAAGGGGACGACCCGGCAGCGGCTTAGGGCAAGAAACAACCTTTCGAGAACCGGGCATAGCGTATCTCGCTCCCTGGTCATCGAAACCTCAAGCAATACCAACCCAACTAGACGTAGGCTTACCTTCACCGTAAGGAGCCGAACTAGTATAAACCCTCTTGTGTCCTTTGTCCTGATTAACCCCTTTAAGCTTCCTAGTTGCGATGGCTCCACGATTAAGTCCTTGCAAGAGGACATCTGCCGTGACAATTCCACAACAATCTCCATTGTCACCGGCACGACACCTTGATCTCCATCTTAGCATCGCTGTCATCTCGCCAACTATTGTTTCTACGACTATCATTACCAATTAGTGATAAAGTAAAAACAATTACATGGCGATTGATTGCATTGCATACAATAAACGATAACCATATGGCTTCTGCCAGTTGCCGATAACTCTGTTACAAAACATGATCATCCCATAGAACAATTTATATATCATCACATCTTGACCATATCACATCACAACATGGCCTGAAAAAACAAGTTAGACATCCTCTACTTTGTTGTTGCAAGTTTTACGTGGCTGCTACGGGCTTAGCAAGAACCTTTCTTACCTACGCATCAAAACCACAACCTTCAACAAGGACCGGGCGTAGCCACACTCAATCCAACTAAAGATGGAGAAATAGACACCCACTAGCCACCGGTGTGCGAAGCACGTCGGTAGAACCAGTCTCATGAACGCGATCATGTAATGTCGGTCTGGGCCGCTTCATCCAACAATACCGCCGAATCAAAGTATGACATGCTGGTAAGCAGTATGACTATTATTGCCCACAACTCTTTGTGTTCTACTCGTGCATATAACATCTATGCATAGACCTTCTCGGATGCCACTGTTGGGGAACATAGTGTTTTAATTTTTTTCCTACGATCACGCAAGGTCTATCTAGGAGAAGCATAGCAACGAGCGGCGAGAGTGTGTCCACTTACCCTCGTAGACCAAAAGCAGAAGTGTTAAGTAACGCAATTGATGTAATCAAACGTCTTCGCGATCCAACCGTTCAAGTACCGAACGCACGGCACCTCCACGATCTGGACACGTTCAGCTCGGTGACGTCCCTCAAACTCTAGACCCAGCTGAGGCCGAGGGAGAGTTCCATCAGCATGACGGCGTGGTGACGGTGATGATGAGGTTACCGACGCAGGGCTTCTCCTAAGCACTATGACGATACGACCGAGGTGGAAAACTGTGGAGGGGGGCATTGCACACGGCTAAAGATCAACTTGTGTGTCTATGGGGTGCCCCCCTCCCCCGTATATAAAGGAGGGGAGGAGGGGAGGGCCGGCCAACCCCTAGGGCGCGCCCCAAGAGGGGAATCCTACTACGACTCCAAGTCCTAGTAGGAATCCACCAAGAGGGAGAGAGGGGGAAGGAAGGAAGAGGGGGAAGGGAAGGAAAGGGGGCGCCGCCCCTTCCCCTAGTCCAATTCGGACCCAAGGGGGGGCGTGGCCAGCCCCTCCTGGCCCTTCATCTCTTCCCACTAAGGCCAATAGAGGCCCAATAGTTCTCCTGGTGGTTCCGGTAACACCTTCCGGTACTCCAGTTTTATCCAAAACTCTCTGGAACACTTCCGATGTATGACCAACATGGTCCAATATATCAATCTTTACGTCTCGACCATTTCGAGACTCCTTGTCATGTCTGTGATCTCATTCGGGACTCCAAACAACCTTCGGTACATCAAATCACATAAACTCATAATACCAATCGCCATCGAACGTTAAGCGTGCGGACCCTACGGGTTCGAGAACTATGTAGACATGACCGAGACATATCTCCGGTCAAAAACCAATAGCGGAACCTGGATGCTCATATTGGCTCCTACATATTCTACGAAGATCTTTATCGGTCAAACCGCATAACAACATATGTTGTTCCCTTTGTCATCGGTATGTTACTTGCCCGAGATTCGATCGTCGGTATCATCATACCTAGTTCAATCTTGTTAGTAGAAAGTCTCTTTACTCGTTCCGTAATGCATGATCCCGCAACTAACTCATTAATCACTTTGCTTGCAAGGCTTATAGTGATGTGCATTACCGAGAGGGCCCAGAGATACCTCTCCGACATTCGGAGTGACAAATCCTAATCTCGATCTATGCCAACTAAACAGACACCATTGGAGACACCTGTAGAGCATCTTTACAATCACCCAGTTACATTGTGACGTTTGATAGCACACTAAGTGTTCCTCCGGTATTCGGGAGTTGCATAATCTTATAGTCATAGGAACATGTATAAGTCATGAAGAAAGCAATAGCAATAAACTAAATTATCATAGTGCTAAGCTAACGGATGCATCTTGTCCATCACATCATTCTCTAATGATGTGATCATGTTCATCAAATTACAACTCATGTCTATGGCTAGGAAACTTGACCATCTTTGATTAACGAGCTAGTCAAGTAGAGGCACACAAGGGACACTCTGTCTGTCTATGTATTCACACATGTACTATGTTTCTGGTTAATACAATTCTAGCATGAATAATAAACATTTATCATGATATAAGGAAATATAAATAACAACTTTATTATTGCCTCTAGGGCATATTTCCTTCAAATATATTCGTTCTCCAATAGTTCATTAATCTGCTTCTTGATCTCTTCCAAATCGTTAGGGGTTCATCCAATAAGGTCTCTTGGATATTTGGGCTGTGCCCGGTAATAACTCAATCAAGAATTCAATTTCCCTGTCCGGTGGCATTCCTTGTAATTCCTCCGGGAATAAATCGGGAAAATCTTGCACTACTGGCACTTCCCCCCGAACAACTCCCGTGAGGGAATCCACCTGAGTATTCTTTGGTAGGTGCCAGGATACATACTTGATCCTCTTCTGCTCAGAGGTGGTGAGCAAAATCGTCTTTCGGGCACAGTCGATGTTCCCTTCATACTTTGTCAACCAATCCATGCCTAGGATTACGTCCAGTCCCTGTGACTCCAATACAATGAGGTCCACGGGAAACTCATGATTTCCGATATTGAGGGTCAAGTGGCAACCTAAGCCTGCCATCATCTCACCTCCTGGGCATCTGACTTGGAGTGGGCTTCTAAGGGTTCTAGTGGGCAACCCGTACTTTTCCAGAACTACGCTTGATATAAATGAATATGTTGCACCAGAATCAAAAAGTACCAATACTGGATGTGAATTTAATAAAAACATACCAACCACAGTCTCTGCTGATCGTAAACCTCCTCCACATCAACGTGGTTCACCTGAGCATGAGGAAAAGGATTGGGCTTCTTGGTTGCTGAGATTCTGTTTCCGTTGCCGTTTCCATTTCCCTGCTTGGCTTCCGGACAATCGGTGGCATAGTGTCCCGTCTTCTTGCACTTGAAACAGGTAATATGACTCAGATCCTTCTGAGCCGGAGTAGGACGGTTCTGGTTGCCATTGCATCCATTACCGGACCTGAAGTTGTTGTTGTTCCGCCGATTGTTCCCATTCCCTCCATGGTTATGTCCTCCATGGGTGTGGTGAGTGTGTCCACCTGAGTATGAGGTGTAGCGGGGCTTCTGCTGAGCTCCAGAGCTGTACTTCCCCTGGCCATACTTCCACTTGCGGATATCAATCTGCTGCTACTTGCCTTCAAGGATGATGGCCTTGTCTACCAGCTCCTAGTAGTTGTTGAAAGTAGCCACCATCAGCTACATTCCTAGTTCATCATTGAGTCCTTCTAGGAATTTCTTCTTCTTTGCGGCATCTGTGGCCGCGTCATCTAGGGCACAGCGACCTAACTGGCTGAACTCGTCCATGTACTGCCCCATAGTATGATTCCCTTGCCGAAAGTTGCAAAACTCACGCTTCTTCATACTCATGGCACTTGCTGAGACATGAGAGGTGCGGAAGGCCTACTGAAACCGATCCCACATAACTGTGGCGTTGAGATAGGTGGTGGTGTAGTTCTCCCACCAGGAGGCTGCGGGTCCATCAAGCTGATGTGCGGCAAAGCGCACCTTCTCCGCATCCGTTCATATGCAGCAATTACTAGCTCCCTTCCGATCTTGCGGAGCCAATCATCAGCAACAATCGGCTCGGTGCTGGTAGAGAACACCGGCGGAATCAACCTTAAGAAACGGGTCAGGTTGTCGACAGGGGGTGGTGGCAGTGGATTGTTGTTGTTGTTGTTGTTGTTGTTGTTGTTGTTGTTGTTGTTGTTGTTGTTGTTGTTGTTTTTACCTTGGTTCTGGATGAGCATCTGCATCAAGGCATTCTTCTGTTGGATCAACTGGGTGAGCTCCGGTGGGAAAGTGAATCCGGGGTCACGTCTCAGAGGCATGTAATGTTTTGGGGTGGATGAGAAATTAGAATGGAATAAGGGTCTGGAGAAAATGACACCACCCATATGCATGCAACAATCATTATCACACCAATCATTTATTCATTCACTCAAACATAATTCAATCTCGGAATACAAATCTCATGACAAATAGAAAATAAAGGCCTAATCGATCAACGAGAAAATAAAAATAACATGGCGGTCATGACTAAGTGTCCTCCTCAGATATCCTTGCGTCTTCCAGTGGTGCGTCCTCCGATGGTGCGTCTCCTCTTGGTGCGTCTTTCAGTGGAGCTCTCCTCGTAGTCCTTATCATTGCTCACGAGGGGTCCACCGTCACCACTCGCATAAAGGTCTTCTCCTAGGTCCATCTTCTCTTCCATCGTGGTAATATAAGTCTTCAGGTTCTCGATTCTCTCTAGAAGATCCTTAACTTCCTATTCATCCTTGTCATGGTCCTCGCGGGCTTTGTCCTCGAATTCCAGTTCATGTAAGATCAGCTTCCTGAACGTCTTCGAGCTTCTACGCGTTTGAACCTCCAGAGTCCTGATGTGAGTCTCCAGGTCTTGGACATATGAAAGAATGGAGTCGTCATCCACAGTGCGCGTGATATATCCATTTGCAGTTGTGCGGGAAATCATGGCGAGGTCTGATGCATCAAGCTCGGCCATGTACTCCTCCCAGAGATGTCCAAGTGCACAATGAATAGTCATGTCCCTCCTGAGGATCTAATTAGGGGCAGTAAACTGGAAGTCAATGGGCTCCGAAAAGCCTCTGAAAGTCCTCCCTAGAATAGGCACCACAATCCTATAGCCGGTGTCCGTCGAAAGTGCATTGGTAGGAGTCCCAATGATGGAGGGCAGAGTAATCTTCAGCTTCCTGATGATCTGAACCAGCTGTTCGCTGAAAGGCATCGTCTCATCCGACTGGCAAAACTCCGACAACAGAACTGGGATGTACTCGGTGGCCATCTAGAATGTTGAAAATCTTTCTATGGCTTACTGATCCTTGGGGTTACGTCCTACGGTCAGCGTGTGCTCTGAATACCATCTCTGTAGCGACCAGACCCAAAAATGGTCTAGTCTCTGTGTATCTGTACCATCCCAAGATCCTACTGGCACACACAGTACATTGATGAAAATATAAAAAATTAATCACACCTGATTTATTACATGAGTCTTTATTACATCAGAATAAATTCGGCCGAAGGCCAACTCATGAGAAAAAATAATGTGAAGCGTAGACGATAAGCAAGTCCATCTAACTCCAAAGGGCAATCACCGAGCATGCATCGTAGCCTCACTCCTGGTTGGAATAATCCTCTGCAACATGAGACGTTGCAACCGTGTAGGTCAGCATTTTGAATATGCTGGCAAGTCATAGAGAGTGAGAACAAACTAAACTACTAACACTATATGCAATTTTGGCTGTGGGGCTCCAAGTTTAAGGTTTTGCGAAAAGCAATTTTTCCCCTATAACAAAAGGACTTGCTTGCAATTACTACAAAATATTTGTTGTTATTGAGATGGTTCCGCCAACCAATGTCTCATTCCCGAAGTTATTAATAACCCATAAATTAATTAATTATGTTTGGTGTTGAGAGTTCGAAATAAATCCAATTCCAGAGGCTCAGTTGTCCGTAATCGAGGACACGCCTAATCAATTAGATTTCACTGTGCAGAGTCTTGTGCACTTTACCCGCAAGAATCGTTCCCTCCTTTATGTCATCGCACTGCCTGGTGTTTGAAGACGGGATGAACGAAAACATGGTCTTCCGTAGAGTTCCTCTAGGCCACTACCGGTGCCCATCCATTTACCGTTCTTCTACATCTGCTGGCACGGTCCGTCCAGAATCACGCCTAGCGTCGACCAAGCCAGAGCCCATAATGTCTTTTGGCTGCACAGGTAAATTTCTGGTCAAGTTATATCCATCCGTCTCTTTATGGCTGGGTGAAGCTTTCTGCAACATGTCATGGCGCTTCTCCATGCATCCCTGGGTTAACCACTTGGTGGTGCAGGGTGCCCATCCATCCATCCTCCACCCAGTAGTGAATTGAAGTCCGTCTTGAGCATCTTGAAGTCTTGAGTTTTTCACCATATTGACTCTCACTACTCCCACGTGAATCACTCAACCAATCCTGTTTATGAAGCATAGAAAAATTAACTACAACGTCCCGGGATTAGTAACATGGGGATTGTGGGTTCATCCTAGCACATGGTACTACTCAAGAACATAACATAACTTCTCCTACTTGCATGCATGGTGGGGAGGATATCAACTAATGCAATAAAACATAGGTAATAGAATTTATGATCAAAGACTTACCTTGCGGACGATCTTCGAACTCCGGATACTCTATGGAAACAAACAATACACAAAAGCATACCACCACAGGAAATAATAACATAATAGCATGTAAAACTTAGTAAATAACAATCAATATAACACATAATGAAAACCAAAAACAAACCAAAGAAGTCATAAAAATCAATGCAAAGTTTTTACTACAAGTAAAACAAGCTATAAAATAGTTTTCTACTACTAAAAGTTTCTTTAACAGAAAAAATATGTTTTTGCTAAATAACCGAAAGGAAAACAACAAATAAAATTTTATGCAAAAAGAATCACTTTAAAACCTGTTATGAAACTCCTATAATAATCAAAACAAGTTTGTTAGCAAAACAAAAGGAAATAAACTACTAAAGATACTTTTTTTACTACAAAATAAAATTGCTACTGCTAAGTTAACAGAAACTAATCTGAACATGTCAAAAATAACAAAAGAAAATAAATTAATACAATTAAAGTTAAAGAAAACAACACAAAGGCTATAAAACCCTAAAATAGCAATGTTTTCTTGATAAGCTAATTTTAATTAATCCTAAAATGCCCCAAATTAATCCTACTGATAAACAAAGTCATAAGAAACTAGTATATAAAAGAAACACTGAAAAACTATTCTTAGCTCAAGTTATTGCAAATTTAGTGATTTGAACAAATTTCATATTGAATCAAATTCATAATTTCAAACATGGTCAAATTTGATATCCACAGAAACTTTAAGAAAATTCCAACCTAGTGCAAAAGGAATCAAATTAGAATAACAAAAATCCTGGAATATATGAATTTTATAAAATTGAGGCTTTAACTGTTTTTAAACAAAATCGAAAATACAGAAAAAAATACAAATCGGGCATTGGCTACGTGGCCTACATCTATTGGGCTAGGAGGTGGGCGTTCGGTAACTAAACTAGTCCCGACAGAAATATAACAAAACCACACGTGCTAAAAGAAAAACCGACCGGCTAAACCGATTAGATCTAAACCCTAATAAACCGTACTAAAAAACCGATCTAAAAATAAAAAATCTAACTGTTGATGATCTAATCAGGGCCATCTATTAAAGATTGGACGGTGGTGGTCTTACCACGGCGACGGGATGACGGCGATGATGGGAGGCGGCTTGGGTGCGGTCGCTGGAATTGCTCCGGTGGTCGAGGGAGACAGCGGAGGTGACGGCTGGAAGCGGCGGAGAGAAGCGGGGTCGGGAATGGTCTCGGCGGCAGTCGGGGATGACGGAGGCGGCTGGGGCGAAGCGGTGGAGCTCCGGGCACTCTGCAGCTCCGGTTACAGGCGGACGATCTCGGGCTCGCGCCAACGGGACGATCTAGAGGACAAAAAATGTGAAAAAGATGCACAAGGTGGAGGGCGTGCTGCTATTGAGGTTTGGAGGCAGGGGTGCTCACTGGCGATGGCAACGACAACGAATTGATGCGGTGGACGGCGAGATGCGTTTGTCGTGTGCATGTGCTGTAGAGGGTTTTAGGCTTGTCTTTTGAAAGGGATCGCGAGAGGAGGGGTAGGGGTATATACATGACAACTTTCTTATGGAGGAGGTCCTAGGGTTTTGAGAGGGCGCAGACGCGGCGGATGTCGAACGCGACCTGGAGACGGTCGCGGTTGTTGCAGAAGATAGGGGATGCTGCGGGCCCCGCCTGTCGGTGGGCATGGGGAGGGGGCGCGGGGTCGGGCGGCCGGGCCGGAGGAATTGGTCGGGCTTGAGGAGGCAGGTCAGCGGCTGGGCCGGCTGGCATGGCGGGCGCACTGCAATTTCCTTTTATTTGAATTTTTGAATTTTGATAGAGAAAAAATAGAAATAGAGAAAATCAATATAATTTTATATAGGATACACACACACAAACATCAAAATGATCAACAAAATAAACACTAAAAGGAGAAATATTTTTCAGAGGAAAAATGCAAACTTTATGAGAAACATTTATTTTTGAAAATTCCAATAAAAATCAATTTTGAACTCAAAACTTTTTGGCATTATTTTTTCAGACTTTTTGGTGTGTCATGTTAGCTCCTTTCATACTTTTTTGAACAAAGTATTTGTTAGGGGTTTCTTTTAATGAATTTCAAATGCCAATTTGAAATGAATTCCAATTCAACACAAAAATATTCAAATGCCTCTGAAGTTTTCAAATTCCAACCCAATTCAATCAAGATGCAATAGATGCTTAGCTATAATTGTAAAACATTCCAAATTTAAAATTTGGGATGTTACAGTCAAAGAAGATTTTTTTAGTTGGTGTGTAAATTTGGGTGGCAAATATTTAGCAACAATATAATTTGCATAATCAGTATACCAACGATTATCATGAGGGGAAGCATTAATAACAGATAATTTCACATTAGGAAAACTATTATTGACAGGAATTTGGTCATCAAGAATGTTCTCCATCCTAGACAAATTATCAGCTATGGGAATTACATCTTCCTTTATATCAACAATAAGCAAATCAAACTCCTGTAATAAAAGAGCCCACCTAATCAACCTAGGCTTATCATTTTTTTATCCATAGCAGCATGATCAGTGTGAATAGTTACTTTTGAATCAATAATGTAAGATCTAAACTTATCATAAGAAAAAACAACGGCTAGAAATTCTTTCTTAGTCGTAGCATAATTTCTTTGGACACTTGATACGTCTCCGTCGTATCTATCATTTTTTATTGTTCCATGCCAATATTATAAAACTTTTACATACTTTTGGCAACTTTTTATACTATTTTTGGGACTAACATATTGATCCAGTGCCCAGTGCCAGTTCCTGTTTGTTGCATGTTTTTTGTTTCGCACAAAATCCATATCAAACAGAGTCCAAACGGGATAAAAATTGACGGAGATTTTTTTGGAATATTTATGAATTTTGGGAAGAAGAATCAACGCGAGATGATTCCCGAGGGGGCCACGAGGTAGGGGCGCGCCTTGAAGGTCGGCGCCACAGGCCCTCGTGGCCACCTGTAAGGCAGTTGGTGCCCTTCTTTCGCCGCAAGAAGAAAGCTAATATCCGGATAGAGATCCTATCCAAAATTCAGCCCAATCGAGATTCACGGATCTCGGGAATATAGAAAGCGGTGAAAGGCGAGAACTGGAGCAGCAGAAGACGCAGAAGCAGAGAGAGAGAGAGACAGATCCAATCTCGGAGGGCTCTCGCCTCCCACGCCATGGAGACCAAGGACCAGAGGGAGGACCCTTCTCCCACCTAGGGAGAAGGCCAAGGAAGAAGGAGAAGGAGGGGGGCTCTCTCCCCCTCGCTTCCGGTGGTGCCGGAACGCTGCCGGGGCCATCATCGTCACCGCAATCTTCACCAACACCGCCGTCATCTTCACCAACATCTTCATCACCTTCCCCCATCTATCTACAGCGGTCCACTCTCCCGCAACCCGTTGTACCCTCTACTTGAACATGGTGCTTTATGCTTCATATTATTATCCAATGATGTGTTGCCATCCTATGATGTCTGAGTAGATTTTCGTTGTCCTATCGGTAATTGGTGAATTGCTATGATTGGTTTAATTTTCTTGTGGTTATGTTGCTGTCCTTTGGTGCCCATCATATGAACGCGCGTGTGGATCACACCATAGGGTTATTTGTATGTTGATAGGACTATGTATTGGAGGGCAAGAGTGACAGAAGCTTCAACCTAGCATAGAAATTGATGCATACGGGATTAAAGGGGGACCAATATATCTTAATGCTATGGTTGGGTTTTACCTTAATGAACGTTAGTAGTTGCACATGCTTTCTAATAGTTCCAATCATACGTGCATAGAATTCCAAGTCAAGGATGACATGCTAGCAGTGGCCTCTCCCACATAAAACTTGCTATCGATCTAGTAAAGTAGTCAATTGCTTAGGGACAATTTCACAACTCCTACCACCATTTTTTCACACTCGCTATACTAACTTTATTGCTTCTTTACCTAAACAGCCCCTAGTTTTTATATATGTGCTATTTATATTCTTGCAAACCTATCCCATTACACCTACAAAGTACTTCTAGTCTTATACTTGTTCTAGGTAAAGCGAACGTAAAGCGTGCGTAGAGTTGTATCGGTGGTCGATAGAACTTGAGGGAATATTTGTTCTACCTTTAGCTCCTCGTTGGGTTCGACACTCTTACTTATCGAAAGAGACTACAATTGATTCCCTATACTTGTGGGTTATCAACACTGCCCAAAGTCTTACTAGCATAATGAATAACATTCAATTTCTTATCAACTCTTTGACTAAGGAGAACACCTACAACATATTCACTAGGATCTCACATAATTTGAAAGAGTAATTTCCAATTAGGTGGCTGAACAATAAGAGGGGAAACCAAAGCTTTCTTAAGATTTCAAAGACATTTACACAATCATCATAAAAAATTAATGGAACATATTTTTGCAGAAGGTTGGTAAGAAGCCTATATTTTTTTTACAAAAGTCCTTAACGAACCATCTATATAAACCTGCATGACCAAGAAAACTTCTTCTACCTTTGATATCTTAAGGACATGACATTTTCTCAATGGCGACCACCTTAGCTTTATCTACCTCAATACCTATTTCGAAATTTTATGACAAAGGACTACCTTCGCTTACGATGAAGTGGCACTTCTCCCACTTCAAGACAAGACTAGTTTTCTCACATCTCTGTAAAACTTTGTCAAGATTGTGCAAGCAATCATCAAATGAAGTCCCATAGACGGAGAAAATCGTCCATGAAAACTTCAACTATTTTTACGAAGAAGTCGGAAAATATAGTGGTCATGCATTTTTGAAATGTAGCAAGTGCATTGCATAAACAAAAAAGGCATACATCTATAAGCAAAAGTTCCAAAAGGACAAGCAAACGTAGTTTTCTCTTGATCCTCAAGATGAACATGTGTTTGAGAAAAAATAATAACTATCTAGAAAATAAAAGCGTGGGCTTAGATAATCTTTCTAACATTTGATCAATAAAATATAAAGGATATAATATTTTTCTAGTAGTCTTATTTAACTTTCTGAAGTCAATAACCATCCTATAGCCAGTGACAACTCTTTGGGGATAAGTTCATTTTTATCATTGGAACAACAATAATGCCACATTTCTTAGGGACACAATGAACATGACTTACCCATCTACTATCAGCCATAAGATAAATTATACATACTTCCACAATCGTTGTTGATGATCAAAAACAAGTTTAGCATCTGACTCCATATTAATTTTGTGTTGCCATATAACTGTGCTGATGCCCTTGAGATTGTCCAGAGTATATCCAATTGTAGCACGATGTTTTCTTAGTGTACTCAACAATCTTTTCTCTCCGTGCACTAAAATGTTAGAATCGATAATAACATGATATATTTTGTTTAGTTCAAATACAGGATCACCCTTAGGGGGTGGATAATCTCCCAAGATTTCAACATGCAAATTATGTTTCAGAATAGGTTCTTCCTTAAGAAAATATCATCTATTTCTTTTCTTTCTTGCATATTCATAATCGTTCTCATCTTCTAACAAGTATTGCTCTAAAGGATCAGTAGGAGGTACAACAATAGAAGCAAGACTAACAATTAAGTACTCATGAGGTAAATCTTTAGCATGATGTTGTTTGTTGAACTTAGAAAAATGAAATTCATGAGATTCATCACTAAACTTAACTTGTAACTTTTTTTCTGGACACAAACAATCACATCACCAACGATATGATGTAGACCAGAAGATGCCGGTGGCTGTGATTTCCGTAACAAATCACCGCCTCAAAGAAGAGAACGGCGAAGAGAGAGTAGGGAACACAAACTTCACATGCTCTCTGATGAGGCCGAGATTGGCCAATCTTCACCGGTCGGAACTGAAGCTGGAGGACCAAGACATACAACCACGTTGTCGGCACCGCCAGACAGCGTGGCTGAGATAAACCTTATTCCACGTCAACACAATGCCAATTTTCGGCATCAAACTGATTATGCTGTAAATCCATACAACAAGAGGTATTTTGATCCATGCATATGGTTCGTAATGACCACACGTTCAGCACACAAAATATAACACGTGACACACAAATCCAAACATATTAGCTACGTACGGGACGCAGCGCCAGGCCACGTGATGTCCCACTGCCATGTCCGTGGATGAATAAACTATTACAATAGATACGTACTCGACTCCTGTTTATTCTTAGAAAAGTGCCAAGAGCAGCGATTTTAATTCATAGACCAGTGACTACATCAGTCATATGCAGAGTTTCTGGACTCCAGATTGGACGTACAATATATACGTGAAATCTATCTGTCTCGTTGCCATAACCAATCATATCCAACCTGCAGATGATCCAAGTGCACGAAGGCGCTGAGAAGCCATGTCTTCCTTGTTGTTCGGCTGGTCCACGTAGGCCTGATTATTGTACCTTTCAGACAGCAAAAGAAGCCTCTTCAACTGACCGAACACTCATGTTCTGAACAATTATAAATTGTAAGAACAGGCCATGGATGACTCGTTTGGGTACTATACTGCAAAAAAATAGTTTATGCCTTGGAGATTGCCATGTAGATAGACATACCCAACTTGCATGCAGGAATCATGTTCCGGGTGTTCCACAAGTCCTGGATAAGTAGCATCAATGACATGCCCACTTGAGTTACTCTGTCCTGCATCTTGCCAGGCCATATGGGGCGCATTCTGGGCATAGCTGGTATCTTGCAACTGGCACTCGCAAGAAAACAGTGATGAGAAATTTATTTGGCCACATTTGACTCAATATTTTGGACTAGAATGAATATAGTTTTGTATTTCGTGTAGTTTACAAACTTCTTCAAGCAAAGGTATGAATATAGTTTTGTAAGCTCGATGGTAGTACCTTCTTCCTAAGGTTTTTGTTTTGATCCTGCAATTCTTGCTCCTGCAGAACATCATTTTGCCAGCCATGCATTATATATATTGCCAGAAGAATCATGCAATATAGGGCGAGGAGTATCTGAAGTTCTTCATCATTACCTTACTTTTCAGGTCATATAGCTCATCAAGTAATACTTTATTCTGCAAAAAAAATTATTTCTTTGCCATAAATCAAGAAAAAACCAGCAACAGAACTGTGATATATATATATTTCAGCTAATCTTATAGAAAAATGTCTTAAAAGTTCAGATACATCCTAACAGCAATTTATACAGTATAATTTGGATGCTCTGAAGTTAACAGGTTTCACTAAGACAATTTGAAACTAATACATCTTATTAAACTGAAGCAGTATCGGTATAACAGAAAAACATCTGAAGCTGCTGAACCTGAGCTTATATAATATACATGAAATGTTCAAATTCTCTACCTTTCTTGTCCTGATATGCTTGAGGGATATGTCTATTTGGTTCTCAATTTGCTCAAGTTCCTTAATGCTAAGTGGGCCCAGATCCTCACCGAGAATATTTCTACGACATGAGAACGAGGACTCATAAGGTGGAGCGACATTGGAATACATATACACAGCAAGTAACCGTCCAGCCCAACGTCTGGAAACTACCTTTGTGAACTTTCAAGATATTCAAGTCTGGTCTTCAGCTTCAGATATTGCTGGTAATTTATCTAGTTTCGACAACAAAAGAATGCATGGTACATGTCAGTTCGAGTGACATAATACTTGCTGTACGTGGGAAAGAGAAGCTAAAATGTACAGTCATGAACATGACAACAAACCATGTTGGCCAAAGAAACAAGACAGTTCAAACAAATGTCGTCCCATCAAATGGAAGCTAGGAAAGATTGAAAACAACAACAGACTGCAAGACAGTGCAATGTTCAGCCTGGAGCTAGCCTTGGACAATCACATGAATTTAATGTTGCTACGTGTTGATGTTCATGGCACATGGCAATTAGTTATAATATCCTTTTTGTATTATTATTTCCATTTATTTTGGTTGTAAGCATTCCACCAGGCCTCACGTTAGAGACATGATGCATGGTTATTGTTCCATGACTGTATTGTATTGTTCTTTTTGCCTTAGCTATAGTCTTAATAATAGTTGTAAACTTCATGGTATTGCTCTAGATAAATATTTTGCATACTGAGTTTAATCAAATTCTCATTTTAATAGACGGGAAAAGGAACCCTTAGGCAACGACTACCAATATATGCCTCATAGAAAACAAAAGTATATACTAGTTATTAATCCTTTTATACAGGCATATCATTTAATCTTGAATGGAAATTCCTTTTCAATCACAAAGTATATTTATTTCGTTCTATGAAACTATAGACATTTAAAAGAGAACGTGTTCATCGCAAAAAAAAAAAAGAGAACGTGTTGTCTACTCTCTTGTATAACTCTGCCTTTTGTTTTTGCAAAAATGGCAGGCTACGGCTTTCGTTCAAGGAGAGGTATAACCTCTTTAATTATATTCAGGAAGGTGTTAAGAACTTGAGATGCTTACTTCATTTTCTACTAGAGGGGTCGCTTCCTGTGAGTTGCAGTTGCAGGTGCGGTATCTCTCAAGTGTTTTGTACATGCTGTTGACATATAAAAGCGAAGGATCAATTTATATTGCTGGATATATGAAAAATGTAGAAAAGTGAAGGCATTTATAATGATCCACAAAGCATAGGAAAATGTACAAAATTGAATTTTAGTAGGTGTGCAACACTTCACTCACTGAGATGTGATACATCCTAGTAACATATAATGTATGGTAGGCGATGCCAAAGACAAGCTGGTAATGGCAGAGCTTTGTTGGGACAAAACAGGGCCACGATCCACCTAGTTTTGTTGCAAAACTCTCTGCCTGAGAGAGAAATTGAGTTGTGAGGGAGGAAAACTTGGGCTCTGCTCTAATATGGCCTGCCCAAGCATTGCACAATAACTCCGCTGCTAAAGTGGGGTGGCGCCTATGTGTGTACCGGGTTTAAAGATAAACTTTCACAAGAGTGAGTTGTTTTGCTTTGGGAAGGCCAAAGACGAGCAAGACACATATAGACAACTGTTCAGGTGTGAATTAGGGTCTTTATCATTTAGTTATTTGGGCATATCAATTCACCACCATAAGTTGTCAAATAAAGAATGGAAGTGTATAGAAGATCGAATTGAGAAAAAGCTGAGCTGTTGAAAGAACAAGCTTATGTCTTATGGAGGTTGGCTAGTGCATATTAATTCGGTACTGACCAATATGCTGATGTTCCTACTATCTTTCTTCGAAATTCCGAAAGGGGTACGGAAGCGACTTGATTTCTTCATGTCTCGTTTCTTGTGGCAGTCAGATGAGGGCAAAAGGAAATGCCGACTAGCGCGATGGGACATCCTTTGCTGGCAAAAAGACCAGGGGGTCTTCGTATTGAGAACTTAGAAATCAAGAATAAATGCCTTATGAGCAAATGGCTCTACATGTTGGAGACAGAGCCGGATGGCATGTGGGCACAGATTTTGCGCAATAAATAATTGCAGTCAAAAATGCTAGCCCAGGTTACCATGAGACCAACTGACTCGCCATTCTGGAAAGGGCTTATTAGAACAAAGGATTTGTTCTTTCGTAGGGTCAAATTCTTGGTTGGCAATGGGATGTCAACAAGATTCTGGGAGGATACGTGGTTAGGAGAGTCACCCCTGGCCGTACAATATCCCACCTCCTTTATAACATTGTGCAACGCAAGGAAGATTACGTAGGAACAGTGTTCCAAACGACCCCCTTGAATATTCAGTTCAGACGTGCGTTAGTTGGTGAGCGATGGACTGCCTGGTTGCACTTGGTTCGAAGATTGCTAGATGTTCAACTTTCTGACCAGCCAGATTCGACGCAATGGATGCTAGCTAAGAATGGGGTGTTTACGGTGAAATATTTTTATATGGATTTGACTAATTCTGGCCCAATCTCAAGATCATTGCATATTTG
The DNA here is from genome assembly GCA_021605145.1 of Aegilops bicornis. Lineage (NCBI taxonomy): Eukaryota > Viridiplantae > Streptophyta > Magnoliopsida > Poales > Poaceae > Aegilops > Aegilops bicornis. Next base: position 549,898,383 of record CM038672.1, on the reverse strand, counting down.
GAAGATTAAGGTGTCCTTGTGTATTAAAATTTTTATGTGGTTTGTCCACAAGCAAGTAATACTCACCAAGGACAACTTAATCAAGAGGCGATGGGTAGGTAGTTCACGTTGTTGTTTTTGTGATCATGATGAAATAATACAACACTTATTCCTTGAATGCCCACTCGCCAAATTGCTTTGGAGAACCATTCATATAGCCTTCAACATTAATCCTCCAGTTGACATTGAATCGTTGTTTGGAACGTGGTTAGCAGGGGTTGAACATACTACTGCAGCTCGTATTCAGATTGGAATGTGTGCGTTTTTGTGGACTATATGGAATTGTAGGAATGCTTTGATTTTTAACAGACAACACAATTTAACTTTCTTGAAGGTTATCTTCAGAGCTACCGCATGGATCCGTACGTGGTCCTTACTCACGCCTATGCACTCCAGAGAGCCTTTGGTTACTGGGTGCAACCAGTGGGAGTTGGTAGCACGGGCTATATTCAACCGGTTCGGATGGCGGTCGCATAATAGGATAGGAGTCTAGGGAGCTTATCGTTTATTTTGCCTTACCGGTTGTGATTTTGAGCATGTACTTCTTTTTCTCTGTTTTGCTCCGCTTGCGAGCTGTAATACCTTTATGACTTTGTGATACTTTGAGACTTTTTAATAAGATGGTTGCATGCATCATTATGATGCAGAGGCCGGGGGTACGCCTCCATTTCAAAAAAAAAAAGCAAGTCCCACACTAGGGTTCTCCCGCCTCTTGCCGGTGTCGTCAGCAATCTGCCTCGTCTCCTGTGGCTTTAGGGCCATGGAGGCGTAGTGGATCCCGGACCTTGCTGATGGGAAGGCTCCTGCTATGTTTTAGTTTTTTTAGTTTGTGTAGGGATTGTGTCCTGCTCAGGAAGACGAGCCTGCGATGGGTCCTTGAAGATGAAATAAGGTTCTCCCCGCCTTAACCCCCATCCTGCGGCGCGTCTAGCATCATCGGGGGCGTGTGGAGGTGTGTCTTTGAAGGATCTTGCGGGATTCGATAGGTGTTTATCTTGATGGATCTGAGAGAAATAGCTGTGCCTAGCCGAACTGCTATCCGATTAGCTCCTCAACTTTGAGGAGTCAAGCCCAAAAAACATGCCAGCTCCCCAATTTTTGAGTGGGCACTAACGATTCTCAGCAAAAAATTGTCCCCTCCAAACTCCCGCCAGCGGAGCCTCACTTCCCTCCTCCTTGTGCAATGTAGGCGCTGCAGGTATAGGAGGCCCCAATTCTAATGGGAATAGGACCACAGGCCACGTCCGCAACCCCGCTTGCCACTCCCGCCAACGCTACGCCGGCGGAGTCGTTGCCACTAAAGTAGATGGCAGCCCCGCCGCCCACGCCAAGGAAGCGGCTAGGCATGAAGAGCATGGTGCGGAACACTACGCCATCAACAGACTCTGGCAGCGAGGTCACGCCGTCTGTGAAGACGACCGGTCACCCTTCGCTTGCTCTGGCAGATGGCAGGTGGGCGAGGAAGCCAACGGCGACGGACAAGGCCCGCAATGAGGCGACGGTGAAGAAGAAGAAGGCGCCTACACCCACGTCTTCTCCCTGTCTAGCCCTCTAGGTCTATCTAGTCATCACCCATGACGTTGTTGGTTGTATAACGATGATTATCATTGTAATCTACATCATATGATGTGATTGGCTCCTTGGTCATGCATGTTTTGATATGATGAAGTGGGTGGAGTCAAGGAAACACATACAATTGTGCCCCGTAGTGGGGTCAACTATCGATGTTTGAGTCACCACCACCTTATGATCAAACGGGGTACTTGCAAATAGTAGGTAGAGGGGGATGCCCAAAGATATATCGTAGGAGAAAAGGGTGACACGGTAGTTTTACCTAAGTTTAGGCTCCCATTTGTGTAATAACCCTACATCCTACTTATAGATGCATATTGTCAAATGGGAGATTACAATTTTTTTACTGAATCTATCGACCACATGTCATGGAAATCGATGTTCTCCAGCGGCCAAGAAATTCTCGATTTGTACTTACTTCAACTTCATTTTTTGCAGGATACTTACTTCATCTTTATTCATAAGTAGGTCCTTATGTTCTCCATTCATAATTATGAAAGAAGCGAAGAGCCTTGGCTAATTTTTATGACGTTCAACAAATGAAGAAGGACCTGAGAATGTAGTTGGACAAACAATGAGGCAAAGATAGGATGCGTGAACTCAGCAACACAAACAAAGGAGCGAGATAAGAATGACATAAAAGATGATGGCTTTGAGTTATTTTGTATATGTTATGTTCCTATAACGTGCTATATATAATTCTATTGATATTTGAGTGTAAAATAAATATTATTGTCAATCAATGACGAATGAAGCTAATATAAGAATAAAAAGAACAACCAGATGGTTAGTAGGGCCAAATTTCACATAGCTATCCCATGAAGTTTTGAAGTGGGAAAACCAACCACACTAAATCCTTTGGTAGATGGATCTTATTCTGGGCCGTCAGAGACCCTCTATCCCAGGTCGTCAATCTATGGAAAGCCCAGGAATCAGCAACCCGTTGGCACATTACACATATACACACCAATAATGGGCTTTCTAAGCTGACTAGATGTCCTATACTCTAGTACTGTAGTGGTTTGCGTGTGGGTTAAATATTTTTTTTGGACAAAGGGTGGATTTTATTTACTCAAAATGAAGCATCAAGAGGATACAAACACGATCAGTATACACCCGACCTCTGCATAGCTAGGATGCACACAGCCAACACCAACACATACAAACAAGCCAGCAACTAGCAACGTAATATAAGACCAAAGCTATGTTTAGGTGAAAAAAAAAACCCGGTAGCAATCAGATCTACAATCGGCAAAGTACAACAATGACCATATCTGCACCAATCATCTCATGACACCAAACGGACGATGAGGTTCTTCAACAGTGATGGCTTCAGGAAGGGTGCGACGCTCAAGCGCCGCCATCACGGGATCTGACCACCATGGCCAGAATCTAGGTTTTCACCATGAATAATCACACCGAGTATATCCGAGCAATACCTTAAACAAGGTAATGGCGTAGACAAAACATCGCCATTGCCAGGTATGGCCAACTTAGGCAGACCTTGGCTTTCACCCCGGAGCTCGAGTCTGGGTGCTCGCGTAGCACCACCATTGAAGTCACTCATGTATTGTCGCCAACACTTTTTACATGCCGATGTACAACCATTCCTCCGCGGCAAGCCGTCATCCATAGTTTGCATCTCACTGCCGAAGTCAACCACCAGATCTGAAGAGATAAACCCTTCCAATGACCTTTCAGTGACCACATCCATCGTGGATCCATAGGGGTTGCTTCACCACCACCATCTTGGAGTCATGCAGCCACCACCGCCCGGCCGACCGGATCTAGATCACCAAGCCGTCTAGATTTGAATCAGAACAACCATGCCACTTCGACCAAGGACGACACTATGCTCCAGCTGCCCGACTATTAGATAAGACCGTCATGCCGTCCACATGGCCACGAGTACCATAGCCGGATCTATCAGACACCCCGAACGCCAAAGCCTCGCAATGGCTGCAAGTTCAGCCATGGCTCACCCAGACCCACATCGGTCTGCCACCACCATCGTGCTTTGCGTCGCCGCTACGTCGAAGTAGCACTGCCCTAGCCTGGCATCCCGTAGCCACGCTTCGGCAGCCGCCACCACCGGACAACACGCGGTTCGGCACCAACCCGCTGATTGATAACCATCCGCAAGCATGCCGCCCCAAAGGCGAGACGGGTAGGTCCCGCCGCCACCAGCTCCGCCCGGGCTTCGCCCGGTGGAAAGCATAGGCGACGGCGAGGCGAAGGCCGGAGTGGGGCGATAGGTGTGAGATCTGCCACCGACGCCCGTATCGCCCATGGGAGGGAGCGACCCGCGGGCCAGGTATTCCGGGGTAGTTCGGGTCAAATATTGTGGACGGAGGTAAATTATGATCTGTGCAACAAGTTAAAGCAACGGGCCCCAACTGTCAGGTTTTTCTAAACTACCAAGTCTTCAATATTAAGAATATTAAGAAGATTCTCGTTGACTAGCAAAGGTACAAATGTTAATTAGTGCAGCTAGAGCTAGCGCAAGTAAGAATTTAGAAGTTTCATTGTCTCACTTCTCCAAAGATCTATTCACAATTTCTTGTTCACATATTTTAAATGGTACGTAGCTCGTGAACATTTGGCAGCATTTAATTAGGGGTTGAAGATTCACTAATCCCTGTCAAAGTTTTTTGGGGTAGTCTTACTCTTAAAATTTTAAATTGGTTTTGTAACACCTATCAATCCATTGAGTGCCTAAAAGAACTCCCAGAAAATGTGGATCATGGCTCCACCATGGTGCATGCCATATGAGGAAAACACCCACAAAGAAGGAACATACTTCAACTCATTGCGGTGAGATCAAAGTCGCCACCAGAATCAGCCAAGCAACTCGCTTCTCTCACGATTTTCATTGACCATCAGCCACAACCCTAAGCGCCACGATCTGGTGGTTCTACAAATTGTCCTTTAACATGTTAATTCATGTCCAACAACATCTAACATCAGTCCTCACACCATCCTCCTGATCACCTCGTCCAACAACATTTAACATGTTTGAGGTATGGTGCCTTTGATCGACATGTGGCACATTATATATTAGTAACCCTCATTGCAAACATCCCAATGTTTTGCATGTACATAACTCCTTTTTTGTCAATAGACAACCCTACATATTACCTGAGCTCAATGTAAAGGGCAGGAACAAAAAAAAATCTCTAAGAACAGAAGCAACTCTAGCAAAATGACAATTTCAAGGAGGTGCTCTATTTCCCCTCTTATTTGACCTAGTTGTTGATGCTTTAGCCATAATTATGGACAAAGCCAGGAAAAATGATTTTGTTAAAGTGGTTCTGGGAAAGTATAGAGAGGGGGGATAAACATGTCGCAGTATGTTGATGACACCATCTTCCTTCTCCCCGATCATGGGACTAGTGTAAAAAAATTAAAATTCATTTTATGTGCATTTGAACAAATGTCTGGTTTGAAACTCAAGTTCCTGAAAAGTGAACTCTTCCTATTTGGAGAAGCCGCTGATAAGGCAAACACTTATAGGGAAATATTTACTTGTCAATTGGGGAAATGCCAATGCAATATTTGGGGATGATGCCTGTGAATAGAACTAGAATCAGAATGTAGATTGGAAACCTTATGAAAGCAAAATTGAGAAAAAATGTGCATGTTGGCAGGGGAGGCTGATGAATATTGCTGGGAGGTTGGCTCTGGCACAATCTTCCCTAACTAGCTAGTATTCCTGTATTTATGATGTCCTTCTAGCCTATACCTGTTGGTGTGAGGAAAAGGGCAGATTTCTTTAGAGCTAGAATTGTCTAGCAGGGGACAAAGATAAGAAAACGTATCATTTAATGAAATGGTCTGAGGTTTGCCAACCTAAAAGCAAGAGAGCCTGGGTCTGTTAAATCTGGAAATTATAAACAAAGCTCTCTTGCTAAATGGTTGTGGAAGCTAGAAACTGAAGAAGAGCTTTGGTAAAACCTCTTGAAACATGAAAACCTTCTAAATGACTATCTGTCTGGGTTAAACTGGAAGCCGGAGATTCCGAGTTATGTGAAGCACTATTGTCTATTAAAGACTTGTTTTTCCAATTTATTAAAAAATAAGTGGGTACTGGGCATAATGTCAGGTTTTGGGAAGACTGGTGGGTTGATGACAAACCCCTCAAGCAGTCTTATTCCAGACTCTACAATTTGTCCTTCTCTAGAAACATTACACTTGCTGAGGTGATCAACAAAGGTTGGGAGCAGTTCCATTTCAGGAGAACCTTGTGGGGGACACTTTGACATAGTGGAATGAAATTAAAACCCTCTGTGTCGATCTGACTCTAACTAAAGAGAAAGATAAACTTACTTGGGTTTCTAATGCCAATGGGTGATTTTTGTCAAATCTCTCTATGAGCAAGTGATACTAAGTAGTGTGAACTTTCCCTTCGAATTTGTGTGGAAAATTAATGTACCTCCCAAGATTAGAGTGTTTGTTTGGTTGATGGTCAGGAATATTGTGCCGACTAAAGATAACATACTAAAAGAGGCTGGGCTGGGGACTCTAAATGTGTTTTTTTGTGGAAAGGATGAAACGGTTGATCTTCTTCTCTTGCAATGTCCTGTTGCTAAATTTATGTCGTGTGTGATCCAAAACACCTTTAACCTGCCCCAAATTCCTGCTAACATGAATGTGTTGTTGAATTCTTGGTTATCTTCACTTGGTAAAATTAGGAAAAGGAAAATCTATGTTGGGATTTTTGCTCTAATGTGGTATATTTGGACTTGCAGAAATGATATGTGTTTTGAATGCAAGAGGATGATTGATCCTCTTGTGATTCTTTATAAATCCTGTAGGCTTATAGAACATGGTCTATTTTTCAGGTCTAGTTTATATGTTTAGGTCTAGTTCAATATCCGTAATTTTCTTTTCACAAATACGTACACGATCTGGTAGAACATAATTGCGCCTAGAAATACGATCCTCGTGAGAGAGTGGAAGTTAGTATATCCGTCTATACATTAAATTTCTCACATGCATGAAGATATACTGTATAATGTAGGTATTGCCCATGCACAGTTCACATGCATGGGTGTAAATACTACTCCAATCGGTATATTGCATGCAAGCTATATGGGTTGCTTGTTAATTTGTTGACATGACGTGTGATGAGAAACTTCACTTCACATCCCTGGCGTACGGTTCGGCAGTCAGTGCAAGCAACAACGGGTAGTTCTACACGGGGCTCAGTGAAGATAGATTAACTACCGGGGATCGAGCTGCTGATGCCCTCAATGGAACAGTAACTAATGGAACAGTAAAATGGATCACAGATCTCACCACATCCGAAGCCAAGCTCTCCAGAATCCTAGAGTAAGCCAAGCCACAGATCTCACTGCAGTACGTGAACTGGATTTACCATTTTGGATGAGAAATATATGGATCTGATGAGCATATATGGGAGGAGATAGTGATCTTGTGAGGATGGACCGCTTTCTTGTTCTTGCCGATTATACCAAGGTAAGTAATTATGATAAGATGTACAGTACATGCAAGTGCTGGATACATAGCTGTCTGTCGCGAACTCAAGAAAACCTTAGGATTGATGTGGTAAACAGATCCGATGCTTAATACTATCTGCTTCAGTTGACCTTAATTTTCACAGCTGCAATGCTCCACAAAAAAGGGGCAGTCGTCAATTTTGTTGGAGAATATAGAAGGGTCTTTTGTCATGTTTCTTGGTTGACTGAACTGAAGGCAAGAAAATCAGAAGTTTGTATGGCCAGATCTTGATGAACCCGTTGATCTAGTAGACCAAAAGACGGGAAAAAATGATGAACAGATAGGGTCAAAACCAAGAGAGAGAGAGAGAGAGAGAGAGAGAGAGAGAGGGAGGGAGGGAGGGAGAGAAAGAAGCAGAGAGTAAAGAAACGGCGGATCTGAATTAACCTAAACCGAATTGATTTGACCATGAAACCTGCGCCGAACTAAGTGAAAGAACACTCTGGAGGTGGCCGATCTATGCTGCCGGAACAACGAGCGCTGATTTAGTTACATACCATGAGGAGCTTGAGAACTCGAAGAGGCGGCCGCGGCCGGAGAAGATGATGAGGGCGATCTCAGCGTCGCAGAGCAGCGATAGCTCGTAGGCCTTCTTGAGCAGCCCGTTCCGGCGCTTGGCGAACGTCACCTGCCGGCTTATCTTGTTCTCGATCCGCCTCATCTCCACCTTCCCCCGACCCATCTCCTTTCTCACTCCTCCCTCCTCCCTTTCTTTCTTCCTCTCTCCGTGTTCTCTCCTGCTACTTTTTTGCCGCCAGCAGAGGGATGTCTGATCGTATGCTTTGCTTGCACGGTGCTTAAGTCTCTCTCCCTCTCTCTAGAAATTCCTGGTTCCACCCAATCTCTCACCTATCAACTATCAATCACCAGATCACTAGCTCAGCCACCCGTTTGAGTCTCTCTCTCTCTCTCTTTGTGTACTGTAGCTCGGGGGAAGTTGGTGGGGGAGGGGGTGATTGATGACTTGATGTGAGGTTAGTTCGCAGTGACTTGGCCCCTCGCTGGAGACGCAACAGTGCCAACCCGGACCGGAATCCATCTCCACACCGAGGTGGAGAACGGGCACGGTTATCTAGTTATCTGCGTATATGTACCAGCTCGGGGCAGTAAAGGTGGGCGCGCGTCAGACAGCAGACGTGGGAGATGGATGGGGGAAAAGACGGGTGGCACGTGTCGACGGCCCGCTGGAGGAAGGAGACGAGTTCATTATGACATCGCTGCTAGTACCTTTCTAGGGCTTCGTAGGACTTCTCTTTCCTGTCAGCTCTCTGAACTATCTTTACTTTTTCAGCTATCTGAACATCTTCAAATTTTCAGCTCTGTGAATTATCTTAAATTTTGCTCTGGCTCTTGCTCTCTTTTTCTGTGTGCTTCGTCAGGATCCCTTTTGCTTGTTTTTATCCTGGAAAATAAAAGGAAATGCTGGGCAGCCCCGTCACAGGCTCAAAGGTAGTACTGGATTCCCGGCCGGCAGGTTTCCAGTATTTCTGGGTCCTTGAGTTGGAGTACGAAGGAATCTAAATTAGTTTGAAAAAATAGAATTAGGCCCCATTTGAACGTGGTAACTATTATAAAAAATACAAGAACAGAAAAATGCATGGACTGAGATAAAATGTAACCTGAATGTCCATGTCCTTGGGGTGGGGCTAAAAACAATCGTTTGAATACGACACAGGAAAACACATGAATTTTAAACATAAGGAGAAGAAAATATGAGGTTAGTAAACTCGGGTTTGATTTCTTCCATACTTCTATAGATTGAGCCATTCCATATGGAGTCCATATGAATCTTGGTGAACCACTCCTTTGTTTTGAATGGCATTGTAGTAATTTACCCTATAGGAATTCAATTCTCCACAACTCTAACATATTCCTTTGTTTTGGAGTTCTTTTTCCTTTCTAGGCAGAGTTTCGGCCATATATTACTTTGCTCTTTGCCAACGTCATTCTTTGTCCGTGTGTTGATGTTGGTTGTGTGCATACCAGTCATGCAGAGGCCGGTTGTGCACTCATTGTGTTTGTATGCTCTTGATACTACATTTTGAGTCAATAATTCTACCTTTGGCCCAAAAAAAAGGTTCACTATTTTATGACATATCAATTTCTTAATAATTTGTACAGATAGACAATTAAGTTCCTAGTCTCCTTCATCTTCAATCGAATTACGGTCATGTGCATCCCTATTTGTAATAAGATGAACAAGATTGACACTGGGCATGCACATATTTTTTATTTTGCACAGGCCATAACACCTTCAATATAGGTTTCTGAACGAAAAAATGTTGTTGGACATACCAAACACGGTGATTGACCTGTGACGCCCGGATAGTTAAGCTACAACAACCGTCTGCTAATGATGCCACGTCACTTCAATTACTGTAGCTAATCTCATGTCAGTTCGAAACCGATTCAAATTCAAATTAAAAATCAAGCAAATAATAAAACATTTCAAATATTAAAACTAAAATAATCGGAGTGAACCAAATATTGCATAGGAAATTATGGTGGAGAAACCACACCTTTATAAAATGTTTAAATACTATAAACTGAACAAAAAACAACAAAACCAATTATTTAAAAGCTTTTAAAATAATAAAAAATTGCAAACTATTTCATTTTAGGTGCCAAATTAATTGAGGTGGTGGCATATTTGTTAATACTAATTCAGGTACAACTAATGTGTTCCATAAAATAAAGGTATTTAAAATATAAAATTAAAATAGAAAAGAAATAAAACAAAAGTCAAAAAAATAAAAGGGGGAGACAAAGATCCCTTCCCCCACTGGACCCCTTGGCCCAACTGGGCCACGACCTAGCCAGGCCGGCCCATGCCCTTGGCCTACTTAGGCCTCTGCCCCCAACCCTAACCCTAACCGCACCCCACTCCCCCCACGATTCCCTCTCCCTCCTCTGCCCGACCTGGATCAAGGCAAACCCCTGATCCCATCGCCTCGACGCCGTCGTGCGCTGCCTCCTCGCCCTCGTCCGCGTCGCCGCCGCCTCGCCCTCGTCCGCGTCGCCACCACCGGAGCCACATCGCCCGTGGAGCCCCGCCGTTCGCCGGACGTCCCCGTCCTCCTCCTCGACACCCACTGCCACCTCCCTACAGCTTCGCGATGAGCTGCCGCGCCGGTCGCGCCTCCCCTCTCCTCCCTCTCTGCTCACGGCCGCGCGCCCGCGCACCGCGTCCCGCTAGCCTGCGCTCAGGCCGCCCCGTGCTCGCGTAACCACCCTGGCCTCACCTCCTCCGCAGCCCGCCTCGCGCCCGCTTTGCCGCGCCTTTGCCCGCCATGGCTCGCCCACTCGCCCAGCCCGTGCGCCACGCTGCTGCCGCTTCTCCCTACTACTACTGCTGCTGCTCCTCGCCTTTGCCCAGCTGCGGTACGGCGCCTCCGTCTCGCCACCGCTGCACACCCGCCTTAGGCCGCCACCGCTCGTCGGTGCCACCCCGCTACCCAATACGCGCGCCTAGCCCCTCATCGCCGCCGCATCACCGCTGGCGCCCGGACACTCTCCGTCAGCAGCCCCGCCCGCCTCCGCCGTGCCCTTGCCGTTGCCAGCGGTCGGGCGCCCGCAGTGCCCGTTCGGGCGGTGCCAGCGCCCTGCACCCGTTTCCCGTTCGCCCGCCCCGGTTGGGCTGGGTTCCTGACCAGTGGGGCCAGGCCCCGATTAGAACGAAAATGGATTTTTAAAAAAAGAAATATAATAATAATAATAATATTATTATTATTATTAATTAAATTAATCAACTTAATCAATTGTGTTTAATTGACCTAATCACTTAAATAAAATAAACTAATCATCTTTAGTTAACTAAGTCAATGACAGCTGGGACCCACACGTCAGTTTGACCAGTCAACACCTCTGTTGACTGCTGATGTCATGCTGATGTCATGATGACGTCAGAATGCACTGTTCTGGATAATGTTGAATTAAAATAATTAAATAAATCCTAAAGTTGATTTAAATCTTTTAAAATTAATATAAAATAAACCGTAGCTCAGATGAAAACATTTTCTACATGAAAGTTGCTCAGAACGACGAGACGAATCCGGATACGCAGCCCGTTCATCCGCCACACATCCTTAGCATAGGAAACACGCAACTTTCCCCCTCTGGTTCATATGTCCGAAAACGCGAAACGCCGGGGATACTTTCCCGGATGTTCCCCCCCTTTGCCGGTATCACCTAATACTGCGTAGGGCACACCTAGCACCGTAGTTTGCTTTTTCATGCATCGTCATGCATCTGTTTGCAATGTATTTACTCTTTCTTCCCCCTCTTCTTCTCCGGTAGACCCCGAGACCGACGCTGATGCCCCTGAGTATGACTACATCAACGACTACCCCTCCTTCTTGCCAAAGCAACCAGGCAAGCCCCCCCCCCCCCCCTGATCACCAGATATCGCATATTCTTCTCTATACTTCTTGCATTAGAGTAGTGTAGCATGTTACTGCTTTCAGTTAATCCTATTTTGCTGCATAGCCTATCATTGTTGCTACAGTTTGTTACCCTTACCTGCAATCCTAATTGGTTAGTATAGGATGCTAGTATTCCATCAGTGGCCCTACATTCTTGTCCGTCTGCCATGCTATACTACTAGGCCGTGATCACTCGGGAGGTGATCACGGGCATATGCTATATAGTTTACAATGTTACATTACTTATGATATTGTTCGGAGATGGGGCTGAAGGGGCAGGTGGCTCCATCCCGGTAGAGGTGGGCCTGGGTTCCCGACAACCCCCGACTGTTACTTTGAGGCGGAGCGACAGGGCAGGTTGAGACCACCTAGGAGAGAGGTGGGCCTGGCCCTGGTCGGCGTCCGCGGTTATTTGAAAATGACACGCTTAACGAGTTCTTGGTATTTGATCTGAGTCTGTCCATTTGGTCTATACGCACTAACCAACTACGCGGGAAAGATATGGGCACTCGACGTCATGGTATCAGCTGAAGCCTTCGTGACGTCAGCGACTGAGCGGCGCGCGCCGGGTTGGTCCGCGTAACGCAACTTCCTTTGAAATGGAGGTTTCTAGGTCTGCTTCCGGCCGCCCTCGCAATGTGCAGGTGTGCAATGGGCGATGGGTCCGGACCCCTGCGCCATAGGATTTAGACCGACGTGCTGACCTCTCTGTTGTGCCTATGTAGGGCTGCGACGTGTTGATCTTCCGAGACCGGGCATGACCCAGGAAAGTGTGTCCGGCCAAATGGGATCGAGCGTGTTGGGTTATGTGGTGCACCCTTGCAGGGAAGTTTATCTATTCGAATAGCCATGTCCCTCGGTAAAAGGACGACCCGTAGTTGTACCTTGACCTTATGACAACTAGAACCGGATACTTAATAAAACACACCCTTCCAAGTGCCAGATACAACCCGGTGATCGCTCTCTCACAGGTCGACGAGGAGAGGATCGTCGGGTAGGATTATGCTATGCGATGATACTTGGTGAACTTACCTTCTACTCTCTTCTATATGCTGCAAGATGGAGGCGGCCAGAAGCGTAGTCTTCGACAGGACTAGCTATCCCCCTCTTATTCTAGCTTCAGTAGTTCAGTCCACCGATATTGCATCTTTACACATATACCCATGCATATGTAGTGTAGATCCTTGCTTGCGAGTACTTTGGATGAGTACTCACGGCTGCTTTTCTCCCTCTTTTCCCCCTTTCCCTTCTAGCTGGTTGTCGCAACCAGATGCTGGAGCCCAGAGCAGACGCCACTGCCGATTTATTTACTCCTACTACACCGGAGGTGCCTACTACTATGTGCTGGCCGCTGACGACGACCAGGAGTAGTTAGGAGGATCCCAGGCAGGAGGCCTGCGCCTCTTTCAATTTGTATCCCAGTTTGTGCTAGCCTTCTTAAGGCAAACTTGTTTAACTTATGTTTGTATTCAGATATTGTTGCTTTCGCTGACTGATCTATGATCGAGCACTTATTTTATTTTTAGAGTTGTGTTGTGATATCTTCCCGTGAGTCCTTGATCTTGATCGTACACGTTTGCGTGTATGATTAGTGTATGATTGAATCGGGGGCGTCACAAGTTGGTATCAGAGCCGACTGCCTGTAGGAATCCCCCTTCCACACTCCTTAGCCAAAGTCGAGTCTAGACATTACAAAACTTTTACTAACATGGCTACGTGCCTTACGGGCCCACGTCGCCATTGGGTGGTACTAGGATCTTTTACTCCTCGTCTATACTCTGGGACTCTGATCTCTCTTCTATTTTGGTTTAATGAATTTACTAAAATCTAACTTTAGGTTCTCGAAAATACTTTCTCCCGGAGAGCCCCTTCAGTTCAGATGATCGCCGGCTGCACCAGAAGATTCTGAAGATAATCTCTGATGTTCTCTCGAGACACTTGTGCCCACCGCCTTTGCAAATTCCCTACCACTGTTATATCATTATGGATAACTACATACACTTTCCCTTTCAATCCCATGGATCTTGTTATTACAAGATACCCCGAAAATTCTCCCTATAGTTCCGAGAATTCTTTGTGCCTACTGCCTTGCAGTTCATTACCCACATGAACACTCCTACAGATAATTCCTCGCACATATCGAGTATCACTAAGGTCTTCGAAATACTATTCGATCTTCCGAAAATCCTTAGCAGCTTATTGCTCTTGAAATTCTTTCTTGCTTTCATTATGGTTAATCCCATAAGTATAGTAATCTTATTGGCAGCCTTTGTCGCTATCATTTTGAGTCCATTGATTCAATATGTTGCGAATGCTCGCAATCCTCAATCAGATCATAGAATTCATCCTTTTGGCTCAGACGTCATATTAAGCATGAGCTGGATCTCGACCAATCAAATTGTTGTCGATTTTACCCCTAAGCTTACTCAACTTATCCATCCCTAATCAAAGCGTTTGCTTCTGGTCCTTTGATTGGGAAATCATAATTCCTTTACATGTGAGCTTTGAATTAGTCAGTTGCTTCTATAATCCAATGCCTCCACATTGTTTCTTCCTCTGGTTGTGTGCCGATACTCACATCAGCTCCACTATGGACCGTCGGATCCTTTGTTGAAATATCATCCGACACTGTCCTTCGTGTATAAAAACCTTGAGAAGTTCTTTCCCTGATACATAATGCCTTCAGTAAATTGTATCCTCTGTTTTGTTAACCATGCTCTACTTTCGAGCTTGTGATATTTACTCTTGGAACTTGTGGTATATGTTTCTAAGAAGCCCTTATGGGTTGAACATATGCCTTCTCTAAACCGTGTGAGCCCGAAAGATTTCATGGGCCATACTCATCTGGTATTTCACCAGGTAAAACTTTCAACACTAATGCCATTATCAAAACGAGAAGTGAATGTAAGGTTGTGCTTTGGAGAAGTGGGAGTCGACCTTGAACTTTGTGTTCATGCCCATGGACCCAATGTGGAATCTATCATGGAAGCTTCTTGTATTAATAATGATCCCCTTGTTATAAGTTCATCTTGTATCTATGTTGGTCCTTTGCAACTGTGGTTCTGACCATGATTGATCATCTTTGATCCTTTTCTCAGACAAGTTGAAGTACTTGCCTTCTGCGGATAAATACGCCACTTTAACCTTTATTCTAATATTCCTTCGAGTATTACCCTCGGTATCTCCAGATTATCACGGAAATTCATAACTTATGAGTTCTCCATGAAGCACTACATTCTCATTGATTCCAATTTTTCACGGGCTTCGAGTTATTAAACACTCAAGGATATTGATAACTGAATCGAGTCCGCATCGTGATTAAACAACTCTTAGTAATCTTCTTTGCTTACGAGTTTGTACTCGATCACGTATTCCCTAGCCTGATTGGCTATACCATTACCGTGCTAAATTTTAACTGTGCTACCTTGTCCTTCTTCCTGGAGCACCATTTTCGACGATGAACTAACCTTACGTCGATCCTCCTCGTCATATCATTTCGCCTTGAACAACAAGCTTGGTTTTGAGTTTGTGTCGTACCCTTGGTTCCAATAACCTTTCACTTCATCATTCCTTTGACTTGATGTCGTCGCCGATCAATTACGTCTTCATGAACTCTCGCGACAAATGTGTCGTGAATATCATCAACATACTGAGCTCTACCAAGAGATCTATTGAATTCATGATGAGAAATACCATCCTTGCCCTCGATGATTGGTGTTATCATCCACCACTTTATTGCCTTCCGTTCAACACAAACTTGTTCGTGTTTCGTGTTATACCTTGAGATCCTTGCTATCCAACATTTGTTCTTCTTTAGCTTGGAGTATTACCATCTTTTATGACAAGAATGTCGTGAGGATTACTCCACCTCTTAAAAATTCTTGGTATAGTGATACTTCTCACAAAC
Source organism: Aegilops bicornis (assembly GCA_021605145.1). Classification (NCBI taxonomy): domain Eukaryota; kingdom Viridiplantae; phylum Streptophyta; class Magnoliopsida; order Poales; family Poaceae; genus Aegilops; species Aegilops bicornis. The sequence goes on along the minus strand of CM038672.1, from coordinate 549,882,924 downwards.
ACCATTCTTTCTTGGTCCCGTTGTTGATTCTAACCAGGATACCAACAAGTGAGCGATGCTGCTTGGATTCTATACTTCTAGCTAACCTATTGCTTTGAAGCTAGTGGTCGACATTTCATTCTCAGACCAATGGTTATTGAATCGCCATTTTAACATTGATTGTGCTACCTAAGCCCATATCTCACGTGCACCTTTCAACCAATTATCATTTGTATATGTTGTCCTCGAGCATACATAATTATATCACTTGATCTGACAAATGTTATCCCCTTGTTCATATAATTGTCGGAGATCCATCTTTTGGAAATCTCGATGAATTGTCGCTGAGACCATCAGCCACCTCCTCATCCTCACCTTGATTTAATGATGAACTCTTGTTTTGGAACCCGCTTCCATAGTTCAATTCCCGAGAATCTTACAATGTCATCTCGAAAAATTGTGTTGCACCTTTCTTCTCACGCATCCTGAGTCTGAGTTATCCTAACACTAATTAGATCTGAATCTCGGTCAGATATGATGGTTGGAACATATTTCCAGGAGTTATAACATCTTTACATGACCGAGTAAGGTGATTTCATACCTAGCGCACCTGGCCGGAGCACCTAGTGTTATAGTTTCCTTTTTTGCAAGGTTATCCATTCTTTCATGAGGAAATTGTAAGACTTATTTTACAAGTTGTTCCTGATGGATCCTTCGTGTATCCAGAGTATGACCTTGCTCGAAGACCATGTCAATGCTATCTCGAAGCATGTCTGTGGTAATTCGATTTTCAACAAGAACATTTGAGGACCAATGCTAAATGTTTCTCACTCAATTATCGAAACACCGTTCTATGGGTAATGTCATGAAATTTCTCTCATCTTACCTAAAGAGTTTTCTACATTATATCCTGTCCTGGATATCATGCTCTGCTTGTCCCTGGGAAGGATATACCCTTGAAATATGTGTTTAAACACATGTTCCTTTCCATTGTTCTGTTTAAATCTGATAATCTTATCTTCCTTTCCATTGTTGTCTTAACCTTTCTTGTGATTTATATGATCTAAGCAGTGATATTCTCCTACTTTTGTAAACACCTCGGTGTACAATTCTGTTAGAAAGACCCTATTACTTTTGTTGATGACATTCCGGTAACCACCGATGGACGAGAACTTGGCTACTGGTCCGCCTCGTTCAACGAGCAGGAAAATGGTTCTCTTCGTCCCTCGCCCTTGGTACCGATGTTGTTGCCGACATAACCGACAGACTATCCTTTGACATGCCTTGCTTACATGATCGTGCAAGATGTCATCGACCTTCCTACTTTTAACCACATGGTGGGCCCATAACCCACAGTTCCACATGATCAAAACCTGACTCTTCAGTACACCACCCCTGTTGCCAAAGTTATTCCTCGCGCTAGACTTTGTATGTAATACACGGGGTCAGCTTCCTAGTAATCTATTCTGGTATCAGACGCAATACTTATTCTCGTTGCTTTGGACCCCTTTCACGCCTTGTCTCAGACATCAAACGATTGTCCATCCATTTGAAACTTCATATTGCACCTTCTTACTTTGCTCTCGATGTGTTTTATTTTTTCAACTCGAGAGATGGTCATGTGCTCATTCACGGGACAACCCCCAGATGATTACCCCATACAACATCCTATCAATGTCAAGCTGCCCTTTAATTATTTGTAAGTACGATGGAAGTCCCGAAGAAAGGATGCCGACTTCATCATGATGACATGAAGTAGAGAGATGGAGACATCAATGTAATGGATCGACCTCTTCGAGAAGAGCAACCAAGACTGAGAAGATTCGTTAGAATTTCGTAACTAGAACTTCCCCCCTTACCCCACCTCTTAAAATCCCGGGACGAGATTTCTTGTAGTGGAGGAGAATTGTGACGCCTGAATAGTTAAGCTATAGCAACCCTCTGCTAATGATGTCACGTCACTTCGATTACTGTAGCTAATCTCGTGTCAGTTCGAAACCGATTCAAATTCAAATTCAAAATCAAGCAAACAATAAAACTTTTCAAATATTAAAACTAAAATGATCGGAGTGAACCAAATATTGCATTGGAAATTATGGTGGAGAAACCACACCTTTATAAAATGTTTAAATACTATAAGCTGAACAAAACAGGAACAAAACCAATTATTTAAAAGCTTTTAAAATAATAAACAATTGCAAACTATTTTATTTTAGGTGCCAAATTAATTGAGGTGGCGGCATCCAATTATTTAAAAGCTTTTAAAATAATAAACAATTGCAAACTATTTTATTTTAGGTGCCAAATTAATTGAGGTGGCGGCATATTTGTTAATACTAATTTAGGTACAATTAATGTATTCTATAAAATAAAGGTATTTAAAATATAAAATTAAAACTGAAAATAAATAAAACAAAAGTCAAAAAATAAAAAGGGGGAGACAAATATCCCTTCCCCCACTGGACCCCTTGGCCCAACTGGGCCACGGCCCTGCCAGGCCGGCCCATGCCCTTGGCCTACTTAGGCCTCTGCCCCCAACCCTAACCCTAACCGCACCCCACTCCCCCCCATGATTCCCTCTCCCTCCTCTGCCCGATCTGGATCAAGGCAAACCCTCGATCCCATCGCCCCGATGTCGCCGTGCGCCACCGCCTCGCCCTCGTCCGCGTCGCCGCCGCCTCGCCCTCGTCCGCGTCACCGCCACCGGAGCCCCGTCGCCACTGGAGCCCCACCGTTCACCGGACGTCCCCGTCCTCCTCCTCAACCCCCTTTGCCACCTCCCTACAGCTTCGCGGTGAGCTGCCGCACCGGTCGCGCCTCCCCTCTCCTCCTTCTCTGCTCCTGGCCACGCCGGATGCGCGCGCCCGCGCACCGCGACCCGCTAGCCCGCGCTCAGGTCACCCCGTGCTCGCGTAACCACCCTGGCCTCACCTCCTCCCGCAGCTCGCCTCGCGCCCCAACGGCCCAGCCCACTGCCCCACTGTGGCTCGCCCGCTCGCCCAGCCCGTGGGCGCTGCGCCCAGCTGCTGCCGCTTCTCCCTACTACTACTGCTGCTGCTCCTCGCGCTGCCCGCTGCAGCTGCTCGACGCCCACCTCCCGCTCACCACTGCTGCGCGCTGATGACCCACAAGTATAGGGGATCTATCGTAGTCCTTTTGATAAGTAAGAGTGTCGAACCCAACGAGGAGCAGAAGGAAATGATAAGTGGTTTTTAGCAAGGTATTCTCTGCAAATCTTGAAATAAGTGGTAACAGATAGTTTTGTGATAAGATAAATTGTAACGAGCAATAAGTAACAAGAGTAAATAAAGTGCAGCAAGGTGGCCCAATCCTTTTTGTAGCAAAGGACAAGCCTGGACAAACTCTTATAATAGGAAAAGCGCTCCGAGGACACATGGGAATATCGTCAAGCTAGTTTTCATCACGCTCATATGATTCGCGTTCAAGATTACTTTGATAATTTGATATGTGGGTGGACCGGTGCTTGGGTGCTGTTCTTACTTGAACAAGCATCCCACTTATGATTAACCTCTATTGCAAGCATCCGCAACTACAACAAAAGTATTAAGGTAAACCTAACCATAGCATGAAACATATGGATCCAAATCAGCCCCTTACGAAGCAACGCATAAACTAGGGTTTAAGCTTCTGTCACTCTAGCAACCCATCATCTACTTATTACTTCCCAATGCCTTCCTCTATGCCCAAATAATGGTGAAGTGTTATGTAGTCGACGTTCACATAACACCACTAGAGGCTAGACAACATACATCTCATCAAAATATCGAACGAATACCAAATTCACATGACTACTAATAGCAAGACTTCTCCCTTGTCCTCAGGAACAAACGTAACTACTCACAAAGCATATTCATGGTCATAACCATAGGGGTAATAATATGCATAAATGATCTGAACATATGATCTTCCACCAAATAAACCAAATAGCATCAACTACAAGGAGTAATCAACACTAATAGCAACCTACTAGCACCAATCCCGAACTTGGAGACAAGAATTGGATACAAGAGATGAACTAGGGTTTGGAGATGAGATGGTGCTGGTGAAGATGTTGATGGAGATTGCCATCTCCCGATGAGAGGAGTGTTGGTGATGACGATGGTGATGATTTCCCTCCGGAGAAGTGTCCCCGGCGAACAGCTCTGCTGGAGCCCTAGATTGGTTCCGCCAAGGTTCCGCCTCGTGGCGGAGTCTCGTCGAAAAGGTTGCTTAATGTTTTTTCTCATCGAAAGACTTCATATAGGAGAAGATGGGCGTCGGAGGGCCACCAGGGGGCCCACGAGGTAGGGGGCGCGCCCATGGGGGGGGGGGGGGCGCACCCCACCCTCGTGAGCAGGGTGTGGGCCCCCTGGCCTTCAACTTTGGCGACAATTTTTCTTTATTTATTTTAAGATATTCCGTGGAGTTTCAGGACTTTTGGAGTTGCACAGAACAAGTCTCCAATATTTGCTCCTTTTCGGCTGAATTCCAGGCCGACATTCTCCCTCTTCATGTAAACCTTGTAAAATAAGAGAGAATAGCCATAAGTGTTGCGACATAACGTGAAATAACAACCCATAATGCGATAAATATCGATATAAAAGCATGATGCAAAATGGACGTATCACGCGCCTGCCTTAGGCCGCCACCGCTCGTCCGTGCTGCCCCGCTACCCCACCCGCGCGCCTAGCCCCTCATCGCCGCCGCATCACCGCTGGCGCCCCGACACTCTCCGTCGGACCCGCCCGCCTTGGTGCCCTCGCCGTCGCCCGTGATCGGCGCCCGTAATCTCCCGTTCGGCGCCGCGCCTGCGCCCGTTCCGTTCGCCCGCCCGCTTGGCTGGGTCCACGACGATGGGGCCGCCCGATTAGAACGAAAATGGATTTAAAAAAAGAAATATAATAATAATATTATTATTATTATTAATTAATTAAATTAAATTAATCAACTTAATTAATTGTGTTTAATTGACCTAATCACTTAAATTAAATAAACTAATCCTGTTTAGTTAACTAAGTCAATGACAATTTGGGACTCACATCGTCGGTTTGACGATCAACACCTCTGATTGGCTAGCATCGTCATGCTGATGTCATGATAACGTCAGCATGCACTGTTCTGGATAATGTTGAATTAAAATAATTAAATAAATCCTAAAGATGATTTAAATATTTTAAAATTAGTATAAAATAAACCGTATCTCAGATGAAAACGTTTTCTACATGAAAGTTGCTCAGAACAACGAGACGAATCCGGATAAGCAGCCCGTTTGTCCGCCACACATCCCTAGAATAGCAAACATGCAACTTTCCCCCTCCGATTCATATGTCCGAAAACGCGAAACACCGGGGATACTTTCCCGGATGTTCCCCCCCTTTGCCGGTATCACCTAGTACTGCGTAGGGCACACCTAGCACCGCTGTTTGCTTTGTCATGCATCGTCATGCATCTGTTTGCAATGTATTTACTGTTTCTTCCCCCTCTTCTTCTCTAGTAGACCCCGAGACCGACGCTGATACCCCTGAGTACGACTACGTCGACGACGACCCCTCCTTCTTGCCAAAGCAACCAGGCAAGCCCCCCCCCCTTGATCACCAGATATAGCCTATTCTTCTCTATACTGCTTGCATTAGAGTAGTGTAGCATGTTCTTGCTTCGGTTAATCCTATTCTGCTGCATAGCCTTTGTCATTGTTACTCTGATTGTTACCCTTACATACAATCCTAAATGCTTAGTATAGGATGCTAGTATTCCATCAGTGGCCCTACATTCTTGTCCGTCTGCCTTGCTATACTACTAGGTCGTGATCACTCGGGAGGTGATCACGGGCATATGCTATATACTTTATAATGTTAAATTACTTATGATATTGTTCGGAGATGGGGGCTGAAGGGGCAGGTGGCTCCAAGCCGGTAGAGGTGGGCCTGGGTTCCCGACGGCCCCTGACTGTTACTTTGAGGCGGAGCGACAGGGCAGGTTGAGACCACGTAGGAGATAGGTGGGCCTGGCCCTGGTCGGCGTCCGCGGTTACTTAAAAATAACACGCTTAACGAGGTCTTGGTATTTGATCTGAGTCTAGCCATTTGGTCTATACGCACTAACCAACTACGCAGGAAAGATATGGGCACTCGACGCCGTGGTATCAGCCGAAGCCTTCGTGACGTCGGCCCGGCGGCGCGCCGGATTGGTCCACGAACGCAACTTCCTTTGAAATGGAGGTTGCTAGGTGCGCTTCCGGCCACCCTTAGCGTGCAGGTGTGCAATGGGCGATGGGCCCAGACCCCTGCGCCATAGGATTTAGACTGGCGTGCTGACCTCTCTGTTGTGCCTAGGTAGGGCTGTGACGTGTTGATCCTCCGAGGCCGGGCATGACCCAGGAAAGTGTGTCCGGCCAAATGGGATCGAGCGTGTTGGGTTATGTGGTGCACCCATGCAGGGAAGTTTATCTATTCGAATAGCCGTGTCCCTCGGTAAAAGGATGACCCGGAGTTGTACGTTGACCTTATGACAACTAGAACCGGATACTTAATAAAACACACCCTTCCAAGTGCCAGATACAACCCAGTGATCGCTCTCTCACTGGTCGACGAGGAGAGGATCGTTGGTTAGGATTTTTCTATGCGATGATACTTGGTGAACATACCTTCTACTCTCTTCTATATGCTGCAAGATGGAGGCGGCCAGAAGCGTAGTCTTCGACATGACTAGCTATCCCCCTCTTATTCTAGCATTCTGCAGTTCAGTCCACCGATATTGCCTCTTTACACATATACCCATGCATATGTAGTGTAGATCCTTGCTTGCGAGTACTTTGGATGAGTACTCACGGTTGCTTTTCTCCCTCTTTCCCCCCTTTCCCTTCTACCTGGTTGTCGCCACCAGATGCTGGAGCCCAGGAGCCAGACGCCACCGTCGGCGACGACTCCTACTACAGCGGAGGTGCCTACTACTACGTGCAGGCCGCTGACGTTAACCAGGATTAGTTAGGAGGATCCCAGGCAGGAGGCCTGCGCCTCTTTCGATATGTATCCAAGTTTGTGCTAGCCTTCTTAAGCCAAACTTGTTTAACTTATGTCTGTACTCACATATTGTTGCTTTGGCTGACCCGTCTATGATCGAGCACTTGTATTCGAGCCCTCGAGGCCCCTGGCTTGTATTATGATGCTTGTATGACTTATTTTATTTTTAGAGTTGTGTTGTGATATCTTCCCGTGAGTCCCTGATCTTGATCGTACACATTTACGTGTATGATTAGTGTACGATTGAATCGGGGGCGTCACATGACCCCCCTCTCACCCCACCCCATTTGATTGGACCCTGCTGCTTCCATGCGTGTGGGCACCATGGAGATGCAGTAGCGGCTTCCCCATGATCGTCTATGACAACTGCTGTGACGCATGCGTGTTTAATCCTTGGCAGCGTGGGGCGTCCGGAGCTACTAATGTAAAGAAAATGTCGGGCATGCTTGGCTCGTCATGAGTCATGCCACCGATGTTGTTGCGGATCTGGAGGACCAGATCTGGCCTAGTTGAGGTGTCTCCGGTCATCCTCATGTCACACCATTGATGTCTCCTTCCAGACTGGTGGAGTTGGCTTCCTATTGTTGGCATGGTTGGCTAGTGCGGGAAGGGTGAAGGTCGAGGCTGTTCCAAGTGAAAACTTCCTTTTGGCCTTCATCAGAACCAACTACACTGATGCTTGCGAGCGCTATTCCCCTCCTGGGATGCACTGCTATGGAGCATACGTGGTAGCTTGGCAGCGCTATTCCCCTCTTGCCCAGTTTGAGCCAGGAAACTTTTGCACCTGTAGGGTCTTATTTCCTTGTCTCATTGTGTGCGTGCGTGCGTGTGTGTGTTTGTGCGCACGCGTGCGCATCGATCTAGGCTAATTCTCGGTGACCGTGACACCCTGCGGTGTTGTCACCCCTTTGAGGCGTCGCGTTGGACCACCATCGGGACAAATTGCTCATAAGTATCCAAGTTTTGCACATTACCACATCATTCTTATGCCTTATTCTCTTAATCCGCGTGTTGCAATGAAGGAGCGGAAATTACTGGAAAGTTGCTGAAAAGGGCCAAAACAAGGATCAGTGAAGAAAATATTTTCCTGGAGCCAAAACTAATCAAGAATAATAGTATTTTCATTTTCACATGGAAAGAGAGCCCCGGGTGGACCAAAAGCCGAGGAGGGTCCTGTGGGGGCCATCCCACGAGGCCAGGCCTTGGGCTATGAGCCCGGGGCATGGGGCCCATCCCACGAGGCCAGGCCTTGGGCTATGAGCCCGGGGCATGGGGCCCATAGGGAACCCCTCCGGCTCCGCTTGACACCCCTAGTCCAATTTTACCCTAAAACCTATGGAAACATTTATTGTGACTTTCTCCGCTGCCATCTTCGTGGCGGAAATGGAAGGTGGATCTTTTCTCTCCCAGAGGCCAGATCTTTCGGGATTATTCCCCTCCGGGTGGGGGAAATTGAAGCCATCTACATCACCAACACTTTGATTGTTGTGTGGATCATCATCACCAACTCCATCTTCTCCATCACCATTTCCTTCTGATCCTTGTTTCAATCAATGAACTGTTGCCATAGATTTGTTGATTGCTTATCTGCAGTTTATTCTTACTGATTATTTGGTAAATATTTGTGTTCTCAGAATGTTATCCATATCGTTACCCCACTAATCATGATCGATATGATGTCTTGTGAGTAGTCCGTTACATTCTTGATGACCTATGAAAAGCCCACTTGTTAGTAATCATGTGAAGTTGCATAGAGTTTATTGTCTTGATATTATGTTGCCGTGCAATTATCTAGTGGTGATGTGCTAACATCGGCGCATATCACTGTTGGGGAACGCAGTAATTTCAAAAATTTCTTATGCACACGCAAGATCATGGTGATGCATAGCAACGAGAGGGGAGAGTGTTGTCTACGTACCCTCATAGACCGAAAGCGGAAGCGTTAGCACAACGCGGTTGATGTAGTCATACGTCGTCATGATCCAACCGATCAAGTACCGAACACACGGCACCTCCGAGTACATCACACGTTCAGCTCGATGACGTCCCTCGAACTTCGATCCAGCCGAGCTTTGAGGGAGAGTTCCGTCAGCACGACGGAGTGGTGACGATGATGCTGTTCTACCGACGCAGGGCTTCGCCTAAGCACCGCTATGATATTATCGAGGTGGATTATGGTGGAGGGGGGCACCGCACATGACTATGAGATCATGAGTTCAATTGTTGTGTCTATGGGGTGCTCCCCTCCTAGGGGGTGGCGTGCCCTAGGAGTGGGAAACCTACTCCAAGTAGGTTTCCCCCTCCCTTACCTAGTCCAAGAAGGAGGGGGAAGGAAGGAGCGGGAGAGGGGAAAGGCAAGGGGGGCACCGCCCCCCTTCCTTGTCCTATTCGGACTCAATGGGAGGGGGCGCGCCTCTTGCCCTGGCCGGCCCCTCTCTCTCTCCACTAGGGCCCAACAAGGCCCATTAGTTAGGGGGGGTTACGATAACCCCGGTACTCCGATAAATGTCTGAAACCTTCTGGAACCTTTCCGGTGTCCAAACATAGTCATCCAATATATCGACCTTTACGTCTCGACCATTTCGAGACTCCTCGTCATGTCCGTGATCACATCCGGGACTCCGAACAACCTTCGGTACATCAAAACACATAAACTCTTAATATAACCGTCATCGAACTTTAGGCGTGCGGACCCTACGGGTTCGAGAACTATGTAGACATGACCGAGACACGTCTCCGGTCAATAAAAAATAGCGGAACCTGGATGCTCATATTGGCTCCTACATATTCTACGAAGATCTTTATCGGTCAAATCGCATAACAACATACGTTGTTCCCTTTGTCATCGGTATGTTACTTGCCCGAGATTCGATCGTCGGTATCTCAATACCTAGTTCAATCTCGTTACCGGCAAGTCTCTTTACTCGTTCCATAATACATCATCCCGCAACTAACTCATTAGTTGCAATGCTTGCAAGGCTTATAGTGATGTGCATTACCGAGTGGGCCCAGAGATACCTCTCCGACAATCGAAGTGACAAATCCGAATCTCGAAATACACCAACCCAACAAGTACCTTTGCATACACCTGTGGAGCACCTTTATAATCACCCATTTACGTTGTGACGTTTGGTATCACACAAAGTGTTCCTCTGGTAAACGGGAGTTGCATAATCTCATAGTCGTCATAGGAACATGTATAAGTCATGAAGAAAGCAATAGCAGAATACTAAACGATCAAGTGCTATGCTAACGGAATGTGTCAAGTCAATCACATCATTCTCCTAATGATGTGATCCCGTTAATCAAATGACAACTCATGTCTATGGCTAGGAAATATAACCATCTTTGATCAACGAGCTAGTCAAGTAGAGGCATACTAGTGACACTCTGTTTGTCTATGTATTGAGACAAGTATTATGTTTCGGTTAATACAATTCTAGCATGAATAATAAACATTTATCATGAAATAAGGAAATAAATAATTACTTTATTATTGCCTCTAGGGCATATTTCCTTGATCTCCCACTTGCACTAGAGTCGATGTCGAGATCACACCGCCATGTGATTTAACATCAATAGTTCACATCATCATGTGATTAACACCCATAGTTCACATCGTCATGTGATCAACACCCAAAGGGTTTACTAGAGTCAATAATCTAGTTCACATCGCTATGTGATTAACATCCAAAGAGTACTAAGGTGTGATCATGTTTTGCTTGTGAGATAATTTTAGTCATCGGGTCTGTCACATTTAGATCCGTAAGTATTTTGTAAATTTCTATGTCTACAATGCTCTGCACGGAGCAACTCTAGCTAATTGCTCCCACTTTCAATATGTATCTAGACCGAGACTTAGAGTCATCTAGATTAGTGTCAAAACTTGCCTTGGCGTAACCCTTTTACGAACCTTTTGTCATTTCCATGAGTCGAGAAACATATCCTTATTCCACTAAGGATAATTTTGACCGCCGTCCGATGATCTAATCCTAGATCACTATTGTACTCCTTGCCAAACTTCGGTTAGTACGGTATACAATAGATCTGGTACACAGCATGGCATACTTTATAGAACCTATGGCTGAGGCATAGGGAATGACTTTCATTCTCTTTCTATCTTCTGCCGTGGTCGGGCTTTGATTCTTACTCAATTTCACACCTTGTAACATAGGCAAGAAAATCTTTCTTTGACTGTTTCATTTTGAACTACTTCAAAATCTTGTCAAGGTATGTACTCATTGAAAAAACTTATCAAGCGTCTTGATCTATCTCTATAGATCTTGATGCTCAATATGTAAGCAGCTTCACCGAGGTCCTTCTTTGAAAAACTCCTTTCAAATACTCCTTTATGCTTTGCAAAATAATTCTACATTATTTCCGATCAACAATATGCCATTCACATATACTTATCAGAAATGTTGTAGTGCTCCCACTCACTTTCTTGTAAATACAGGCTTCACCGCAAGTCTGTATAAAACTATATGCTTTAATCAACTTATCAAAACGTATATTCCAACTCCGAGATGCTTGCACCAGTCCATAGATGGATCGCTGGAGCTTGCATATTTTGTTAGCACCTTTAGGATTGGCAAAACCTTCTGGTTGCATCATATACTGAAGGAAATATGCCCTAGAGGCAATAATAAAGATATTATTTATTTCCTTATATCATGATAAATGTTTATTATTCATGCTAGAATTGTATTAACCGGAAACATAATACATGTGTGAATACATAGACAAACAGTGTCACTAGTATGCCTCTACTTGACTAGCTCGTTAATCAAAGATGGTTATGTTTCCTAACCATAGACATGAGTTGTCATTTGATTAACGGGATCACATCATTAGGAGAATGATCTGATTGACATGACCCATTCCGTTAGCCTAGCACTTGATCGTTTAGTGTGTTGCTATTGCTTTCTTCATGACTTATACATGTTCCTATAACTATGAGATTATGCAACTCCGTTCTGGGAGGAACACTTTGGGTACTACCAAACGTCACAACGTAAATGGGTGATTATAAAGGAGTACTACAGGTGTCTCCAAAGGTACTTGTTGGGTTGGCGTATTTCGAGATTAGGTTTTGTCACTCCGATTGTCGGAGAGGTATCTCTAGGCCTTCTCGGTAATACACATCACATAAGCCTTGCAAGCATTACAACTAATGAGTTAGTTGTGAGATGATGTATTATGGAACGAGTAAAGAGACTTACCGGTAACGAGATTGAACTAGGTATTGGATACCGGCGATCGAATCTCGGGCAAGTAACATACCGATGACAAAGGGAACAACGTATGTTGTTATGCGGTCTGACCGATAAAGATCTTCGTAGAATATGTAGGAACCAATATGGGCATCCAGGTCCCGCTATTGGTTATTGACCGGAGATGTGTCTCGGTCATGTCTACATTGTTCTCGAACCGTAGGGTCCGCACGCTTAAGGTTTCGATAGCGGTTATATTATGAGTTTATGTATTTTGATGTACGAAGGTTGTTGAGTCCGGATATGATCACGGACATGACGAGGAGTCTCGAAATGGTCGAGACATAAAGATTTATATATTGGACGGATATATTTGGACACGGAAAGGTTAGGAGAAGTTTGGAGCTCCGGAGGTTACCGGAACCCCCGGGAGGTATATGGGCCTTATTGGGCCCATGTAGGAGGAAGGAGAAGGAACAAGGGAAGGGGCGCGCCCCCAAGCCCAATCCGAATTGGGGAGGGGCGGCCCCCCTCCTTTCTCCTTCCCCTCTTCCTATTTCTACTACTAGTACTACTTCCTAAATACTAGTACTCTTTCCTTCCCCTCCAAATAAGATAAGGAAAGAGGAAACCTACTTGGAGTAGGTTTCCCCCTCCTGGTGCGCCCCATGGGCGGCCACCTCCTCCTCCCCTCCTTTATATACGGGGGAGGGGGCACCTAGAACACACAAGTTGATCCTTGAGATCGTTCCTTAGCCGTGCGGTGCCCCCTCCACCATATTCCACCTCGGTCATATCGTGGCGGTGCTTAGGCGAAGCCTGCGTCGGTGAAACATCAAGATCGTCCTGCACGCCGTCGTCTTGTGAACTCCCTCTCCCGGAGCTTTGCTTTGGATCGGAGCCCGTGGGCGTCATCAAAGCTGAGCGTGTGCCAAGAACTCGGAGGTGTCGGAGTAACTTGGCGCTGGGATCGGCTGGATCGTGAGGAGAACGTCGACTACTTCCTCTACGTCATCATCGACTCGGAGGTGCCGGAGTATGCTTGGCGCTGGGATCGGCAGGATCGCGAGGAGAGCGTCGACTACTTCCTCTACGTTGTGATCGCTTCCGCTTACGGTCTCTGAGTGCGTAGACAACACTCTGCCCTCTCGTTGCTATGCCATCACCATGGTCCTGTGTGTGCGTAGGAAAAATTTTGAAATTACTGCGTTCCCCAACAGTGGCATCCGAGCCTAGTTTTATGCGTTGATTTCATATGCACGAGTAGAACACAAGTGAGTTGTGGGCGATACAAGTCATCTCGCCTACCAAAGCATGTCATACTTTGGTTCAGCGGTATTGTGAGATGAAGCGGCCGGACCGACATTACGCGACGCTTACGCGAGACTGGTTTCACCGTTACGAGCATTAGGTGCTTAAAGGTGGCTGGCGGGTGTCTGTCTCTCTCACTTTAGTTGAACCGAGTGTGACTCATACGGTCCTTGCGAAGGTTAAGCGGAGTCTATTTGACAAACTATCGTTGTGGTTTTGATGCGTAGGTGAGAACGGTTCTTGCTCAGCCCGTAGCAGCCACGTAAAACTTGCAACAACAAAGTAGAGGACGTCTAACTTGTTTTTGCAGGGCATGTTGTGATGTGATATGGTCAAGACGTGATGCTATATTTTATTGTATGAGATGATCATGTTTTGTAACCGAGTTATCGGCAACTGGCAAGAGCCATATGGTTGTCGCTTTATTGTATGAAATGCAAACGCCCTATAATTGCTTTACTTTATCACTAAGCGGTAGCGATAGTCGTAGAAGCAATAGATGGCGTAGCGACAACGATGCTACCATGGAGATCAAGGTGTCGCGCCGGTGACGATGGTGATCATGACGGTGCTTCGGAGATGGAGATCACAAGCACAAGATGATGATGGCCATATCATATCACTTATATTGATTGCATGTGATGTTTATCCTTTATGCATCTTATTTTGCTTTGTTTGGCGGTAGCATTTTAAGATGATCTCTCACTAAAAATTATCAAGTAGTGTTCTCCCTGAGTATGCACCGTTGCCAAAGTTCGTCGTGCCGAGACACCACGTGATGATCGGGTGTGATAAGCTCTCACGTCCATCTACAACGGGTGCAAGCCAGTTTTGCACACGCAGAATACTCAGGTTATACTTGACGAGCCTAGCATATGCAGATATGGCCTCGGAACACGGAGACCGAAAGGTCGGCGTGAATCATATAGTAGATATGATCAACATAAGATGTTCACCATTGAAAACTACTCCATCTCACGTGATGATCGGTTATGGTTTAGTTAATTTGGATCACGTGATCACTTAGATGACTAGAGAGATGTCTGTCTAAGTGGGAGTTCTTAAGTAATATGATTAATTGAACTTAAATTTATCATGAACTTAGTACTGATAGTATCTTGCTTGTCTATATGCATTTTGTAGATAGATGGCTCGTCTTTGTTGTTCCGTTGAATTTTAATGCGTTCCTTGAGAAAGCAAAGTTGAAAGATGATGGTAGCAATTACACGGACTGGGTCCGTAATCTCGAGGATTATCCTCATTGCTGCACGGAAGAGTTACGTCCTGGATGCACCGCTAGGTGCAGAACTCTTCTGATACTGGCCCGGCGATGTTAAGAACGTCTGGCGAGCAAAGGCGATGACTACTCTATAGTTCGATGTGCCATGCTTTACGGCTTAGAACCGGGTCTTCAACGACGTTTTGAAAGTCGTGGAGCATATGAGATGTTCCAAGAGTTGAAGTTGATATTTCAGCAGAATGCCCGGATTGAGAGATATGAAGTCTCCAATAAGTTCTATAGCTGCAAAATGGAGGAGAATGGAGTGCATCGGTGAGCACATACTCAGAATGTCGGGTATTACAATCACTTGACTCAAGCTGGGAGTTGATCTTCCGGATGATTGTGTCATTGATGTAATTCTTCAATCAACGCCACCAAGCTAAAAAGGCTTCGTGATGAACTATAATATGCAAGGGTTAGTAAAGACTATGCTCGAGCTCTTACATAATCTTTGAAAGCTGCGGAGGTAGAAATCAAGAAGGAGCATCAAGTGTTGATGGTCAATAAGTCCACTAGTTTCAAGAAGAAAGGCAAAGGGAAGAAGAAGGGAACTTCAAGAAGAACAACAAACAAGTTGCTTTGCTCAAGTGAAGAAACCCAAGTGCGGACCTAAACCTGGCTGAGTGCTTCTCGCAAGCGGTAGTCCTTTGGAAGCGGAATTGCCCCCAAGTATTTGGCGGATAAGAAGGATGGCAAGGTGAACAAAGGTATATGTGATATACATGTTATTGATGTGTACCTTACTAGAGCTCGCAGTAGCACCTGGGTATTTGATCTTGGTTACATTGCTAATATTTGCAACTCGAAGCAGGGGACTCTGATTGCGAACAACGGCAAAGGACGAGGTGACGATGCGTGGGAAATGGTTCCAAAGTCGATGTGATCGCGGTCGTCACGCTACCTCTACATCTACCTTGGGATTAATTTTAGACCTAAATGATTGTTATTTGGTGCGGCGTTAAGCATGAACATTATATCTGGATCTTGTTTGATGCGAGACGATTATTCATTTAAATCGAGAGAATAAAGGTTGTTCTATTTATATGAATAATATCTTTTATGGTCATGCACCCTTGAAGAGTGGTCTATTTTGATGAATCTCGATAGTAGTGATACACATATTCATAATGTTGAAACCAAAAGATGCAGAGTTGATAATGATAGTGCGACTTATTTGTGGCATTGCCGTTTAGGTCATATTGGTATAAAGCGCATGAAGAAACTCCATACTGATGGACTTTTGGAGTCACTTGATTATGAATCACTTGGCACTTGCGAACCGTGCCTCATGGGCAAGATGACTAAAACCCGTTCTCGGTACAATGGAGAGAGCAACAGATTTGTTGGAAATCATACATACAGATGTATGTGGTCCAATGAATGTTGAGGCTCGTGGCGGATATCGTTATTTTCTCACCTTCACAGATGATTTAAGCGAGATATGGGTATATCTTCTTAATGAAACATAAGTCTGAAACATTTGAAAAGTTCAAAGAATTTCAGAGTGAAGTTGAAAATCATCGTAATAAGAAAATAAAGTTTCTACGATCTGATCGTGGAGGCGAATATTTGAGTTCTGAGTTTGGTCTACATTTGAAACAGTGCGGAATAGTTTACGCAACTCACGCCACCGGAACACCACAGGCGCAATGGTGTGTCCGAGCGTCGTAATCGCACTTTACTAGATATGGTGCGATCTATGATGTCTCTTACAGATTTACCGCTATCGTTTTGGGGTTATGCTCTTGAGGCGGCCGCATTCACGCTGAATAGAACACCGTCAAAATCCGTTGAGGCGGCGCCTTATGAACTGTGGTTTAGCAAGAAACCAAAGTTGTCGTTTCTTAAAGTTTGGGGATGCGATGCTTATGTGAAAAAGCTTCAACCTGATAAGCTCGAACCTAAATCGGAGAAATGTGTCTTCATAGGATACCCAAAGGAGACAGTTGGGTACACCTTCTATCACAGATCCGAAGGCAAGACATTTGTTGCTAAGAATGGATCCTTTCTAGAGAAGGAGTTTCTCTCGAAAGAAGTGAGTGGGAGGAAAGTAGAACTTGATGAGGTAACTATACCTTCTCCCTTATTTGAAAGTAGTTTATCACAGAAACCAGTTTCTGCGATGTCTACACCAAATAGTGAGGAAGTTGATGATGTTGATCATGAAACTTCAGATCAAGTTACTACAGAACCTCGTAGATCAACCAGAATAAAATCCGCTTTTGAGTGAATGCGGCAATCCTGTTCTAGAAGTCATGCTACTAGATCATGATGAACCTACGAACTATGAAGAAGCGATGGTGAGCCCAGATTCATAAAATGGCTTGAGGCCATGAAATCCGAGATGAGATCCATGTATGAAAACAAAGTGTGGACTTTGGTTGACTTGCCCGAGGGTCGGCAAGCAATAGAAAACAAGTGGATCTTCAAGAAGAAGACTGACGCTGACGGTAATATTGTTGTCTACAAAGCTCGACTTGTCGCAAAGGGTTTTCGACAAGTTCAAGGGGTTGACTACGATGAGACCTTCTCACCCGTAGCGATGCTTAAGTCTGTCCGAATCATGTTAGCAATTGCCGCATTTTATGATTATGAAATTTGGCAAATGGATGTAAAGACCGCATTCTGAATGGGTTTACGGAAGAAGAGTTGTATATGATGCAACCAGAAGGTTTTATCGATCCAAAGGGAGCTAACAAAGTGTGCAAACTCCAGCGATCCATTTATGGACTGGTGCAAGCATCTCGGAGTTGGAATAAACGCTTTGATAGTGTGATCAAAGTATTTGGGTTTACACAGACTTATGGAGAAGCCTGTATTTACAAGAAAGTGAGTGGGAGCTCTGTAGCATTTCTGATATTATATGTAGATGACATATTATTAATCGGAAATGATATAGAATTTCTGGATAGCATAAAGAGATACTTGAACAAGAGTTTTTCGATGAAAGACCTTGGAGAAGCTGCTTACATATTGGGCATCAAGATCTATAGAGATAGATCAAGGCGCTTAATTGGACTTTCACAAAGCACATACCTTGATAAAGTTTTGAAGAAGTTCAAAATGGATCAGGCAAAGAAAGATTTTTACCTGTATTACAAGGTGTGAAATTGAGTCAGACTCAATGCCCGACCACAGCAGAAGATAGAGAGAAAATGAAAGATGTTCCCTATGCTTCAGCCATAGGCTCTATCATGTATGCAATGCTGTGTACCAGACTGACGTATGCTTATCTCGTAAGCTTGGCAGGAAGGTACCAAAGTAATCGAGTGGATCAACGGACAGCGGTCAAGAACATCTGAAATACACGAAAAGGACTAAGGATATGTTTCGTATATGGAGGTGACAAAGAGCTAGTCGTAAATGGTTACGTCGATGCAAGCTTTGACAGCGATCCGGACGATTCTAAATCGCAAACCGGATCGTGTTTTTATTAAGCGGTGGAGCTGTCAGTTGGTGCAGTTCTAAACAAAGCGTCGTGGCGGGATCTACATGTGAAGCGGAATACATAGCTGCTTCGGAAGCAGCAAATGAAGGAGTCTGGATGAAAGAGTTCATTTCCGATCTAGGTGTTGTACCTAGTGCATCGGGACCAATGAAGATCTTATGTGACAATACTGGTGCAATTGCCTTGGCAAAGGAATCCAGATTTCACAAGAGGACCAAGCATATCAAGAGACGCTTCAATTCCATTCGGGACCAAGTCCAAGTGGGAGACATAGAGATTTGCAAAGTACATACGGATCTGAACATTGCAGACCCGTTGACTAAGCCTCTTCCACGAGCAAAACATGATCAGCACCAAGACTCCATGGGTGTTAGAAACATTACTGAGTGAACTAGATTATTGACTCTAGTGCAAGTGGGAGACTGAAGGAAATATGCCCTAGAGGCAATAATAAAGATATTATTTATTTCCTTATATCATGATAAATGTTTATTATTCATGCTAGAATTGTATTAACCGGAAACATAATACATGTGTGAATACATAGACAAGCAGAGTGTCACTAGTATGCCTCTACTTGACTAGCTCGTTAATCAAAGATGGTTATGTTTCCTAACCATAGACATGAGTTGTCATTTGATTAACGGGGTCACATCATTAGGAGAATGATCTGATTGACATGACCCATTCCGTTAGCCTAGCACTTGATCGTTTAGTGTGTTGCTATTGCTTTCTTCATGACTTATACATGTTCCTATAACTATGAGATTATGCAACTCCGTTTACGGAGGAACACTTTGGGTACTACCAAGCGTCACAACGTAAGCTGGGTGATTATAAAGGAGTACTACAGGTGTCTCCAAAGGTACTTGTTGGGTTGGCGTATTTCGAGAGATTAGGTTTTGTCACTCCGATTGTCGGAGAGGTATCTCTAGGCCTTCTCGGTAATACACATCACATAAGCCTTGCAAGCATTACAACTAATGAGTTAGTTGTGAGATGATGTATTACGGAACGAGTAAAGAGACTTACCGTGCGAGATTGAACTAGGTATTGGATACCGACGATCGAATCTCGGGCAAGTAACATACCGATGACAAAGGGAACAACGTATGTTGTTATGCGGTCTGACCGATAAAGATCTTCGTAGAATATGTAGGAACCAATATGGGCATCCAGGTCCCGCTATTGGTTATTGACCGGAGATGTGTCTCGGTCATGTCTACATTGTTCTCGAACCGTAGGGTCCATACGCTTAAGGTTTCGATGGCGGTTATATTATGAGTTTATGTATTTTGATGTACCGAAGGTTGTTGAGTCCGGATATGATCACGGACATGACGAGGAGTCTCGAAATGGTCGAGACATAAAGATTTATATATTGGACGGATATATTTGGACACCGGAAAGGTTAGGAGAAGTTTGGAGCTCCGGGAGGTTACGGAACCCCGGAGGTATATGGGCCTTATTGGGCCCATGTAGGAGGAAGGGAGAAGGAACAAGGGAAGGCGCGCCCCCAAGCCCAATCCGGGTGGGGAGGGGCGGCCCCCTTTCCTTTCTCCTTCCCCCTCTTCCTATTTCTACTACTAGTACTACTTCCTAAATAGTAGTACTCTTTCCTTCCCCTCCAAATAAGATAAGGAAAGAGAGGAAACCTACTTGGAGTAGGTTTCCCCCTCCTGGTCGCCCCCCATGGGCGGCCACCTCCTCCTCCCCTCCTTTATATACGGGGAGGGCACCCTAGAACACACAAGTTGATCCTTGAGATCGTTCCTTAGCCGTGTCGGTGCCCCCTCCACCATATTCCACCTCGGTCATATCGTGGCGGTGCTTAGGCGAAGCCTGCGTCGGTGAAACATCAAGATCGTCCTGCCACGTCGTCTTGACGGAACTCCCTCTCCCGGAGCTTTCTGGATCGGAGCCCGTGGAGCGTCATCAAGCTGAGCGTGTGCCAAGAACTCGGAGGTGCCGAATGCTTGGCTGGGATCGGCTGGATCGTGAGGAGAACGTCGACTACTTCCTCTACGTCATCATCGACTCGGAGGTGCCGGAGTAATGGTATTTGGGATCGGCAGGATCGCGAGGAGAACGTCGACTACTTCCTCTACGTTGTGATCGCTTCCGCCACGGTCTCTGATGCGTAGACAACACTCTCCCCTCTCGTTGCTATGCCATCACCATGGTCCTGTGTGTGCGTAGGAAATTTTTTGAAATTACTGTGTTCCCCAACATATACAACTCTTCTTTAATAAATCCATTAAGGAATGCAGTTTTGTTTATCCATTTGCCAGATTTCATAGAATGTGGCAATTGCTAACATGATTCGGTCAGACTTAAGCATAAATACGAGTGAGTAACTCTCATCGTAGTCAACACCTTGAACTTGTCGAAAACCTTTAGCGACAATTCTAACTTTGTAGATAGTAACACTACTATCAGCGTCCGTCTTCCTCTTGAAGATCCATTTAATCTCAATGGCTCGCCGATCATTGGGCAAGTCAATCAAAGTCCATACTTTGTTTTCATACATGGATCCTATCTCAAATTTCATGGCCTCAACCAATTTTGCGGAATCTGGGCTCATCATCGCTTCCTCATAGTTCGTAGGTTCGTCATGGTCAAGTAACATGACCTCCAGAACAGGACTACCGTACCACTCTGATGCGGATTTCATTCTGGTTGACCTACGAGGTTCAGTAGTAGCTTGATCTGAAGTTACATGATCATCATCATTAGCTTCCTCACTAATTGGTGTAGGCATCATTGGAACTGATTTCAGTGATGAGCTACTTTTCAATTCAAGAGAAGGTACAGTTACCTCATCAAGTTCTAGTTTCCTCCCACTCACTTCTTTCGAGAGAAACTCCTTCTCTAGAAAGGATCCAAATTTAGCAACAAATGTCTTGCCTTCAGATCTGTGATAGAAGGTGTACCCAATATTCTCTTTTTGGGTATCCTATGAAGACACACTTCTCCGATTTGGGCTCAAGCTTATCATGTTGAAACTTTTTCACATAAGCATCGTAACCCCAAACTTTATGAAACGACAACTTTGGTTTCTTGCCAAACCACAGTTCATAAGGTGTTATCTCAACAGATTAAGATGGTGCCCTATTTAACGTGAATGCAGCTGTCTCTAATGCATAACCCAAAAACGGTAGTGGTAGATTGGTATGAAACATCATAGATCGCACCATATCTAATAAAGTACGGTTACGATGTTCGTACACACCATTACGCTGTGGTGTTCCGGGTGGCGTGAGTTGTGAAACTATTCCGCATTGTTTCAAATGAAGACCAAACTCGTAACTCAAATATTCTCCTCCACGATCAGATCGTAGAAACTTTATTTTCTTGTTACGATGACTTCACTTTGAAATTATATGAACTTTTCAAATGTTTCAGACTTATGTTTCATTAAGTAGATATGCCCATATCTGCTCAAATCATCTGTGAAGGTCAGAAAATAACGATACCCACCGTGAGCCTCAACACTCATCAGATCGCATAAGTATGTATTATTTCCAATCAGTCAGGTGCTCGCTCCATTGTTCCGGAGAACGGAGTCTTAGTCATCTTGCCCATAAGGCATGGTTCGCAAGCATCAAGTGATTCATAATCAAGTGATTCCAAAATCCCATCAGGATGGAATTTCTTCATGCGCTTTATACCAATATGACCCAAACGGCAGTGCGAAAAATAAGTTGCACTATCATTATTAACTATGCATCATTTGGCTTCAATATTATGAATATGTGTATCACTACGACCGAGATCCAACAAACCATTTTTATTGTGTGTATGACCATAGAAGGTTTTATTCATGTAAACAGAACAACAATTATTCTCTAATTTAAATGAATAACTGTATTGCAATAAACATGATCAAATCATAGTCATGCTCAACGCAAACACCAAATATCACTTATTTAGGTTCAACACTAATTCCGAAAGTATAGGGAGTGTGCGATGATGATCATATCAATCTTGGAACTACTTCCAACACACATCGTCACCTTGCCCTTAACTAGTTTCTGTTTATTCTGCAACTCCCATTTCGAGTTACTACCCTTAGCAACAGAACCAGTATCAAATGCCGAGGGTTTGCTATAAACACTAGTAAAGTACACATCAATAACATGTATATCCAATATACCTTTGTTCACTTTGCCATCCTTCTTATCCGCCAAGTATCTAGGGCAGTTCCACTTCCAGTGACCAGTCCTTTTGCAGTAGAAGCACTTAGTCTCAGGCTTAGGTCCAGACTTGGGCTTCTTCACTTGAGCAGCAACTTGCTTGCCGTTCTTCTTGAAGTTCCCCTTCTTCCCTTTACCCTTTTCTTGAAACTAGTGCTCTTGTCAACCATCAACATTTGATGCTTTTTTTGATTTCTACCTTCGTCGATTTCAGCATCACGAAGAGCTTGGGAATCGTTTCCGTTATCCCTTGCATATTATAGTTCATCACGAAGTTCAAGTAACTTGGTGATAGTGACTAGAGAACTCTGTCAATCACTATATTATCTTGAATATTAAATCCCACTTGATTAAATTGATTGCAGTACTCAGACATTACGAGCACATCTTGACTAATGAGCAATTCTCCTCCATCTTGTAGGCAAAGTGCTTGTCAAAGGTATCATACCTTTCGACATGGGCATGAGTTTGAAATACTAATTTCAACTCTTGGAACATATCATATGCTCCGTGGTGTTCAAAACGTCTTTGAAGCCCCGATTCTAAGACGTAAATCATGGTGCACTAAACTATCAAGTAGTCATCATATCGAGCTTGCCAAACGTTCATAACGTGCGCATACGCTCCTCGCAAGCGATTACATCACCTAGCGGTGCATCAAGGACATAATTATTCTGTGCAGCAATGAGGATAATCCTCAGATCATGGATCCAATCTGCATCATTGCTACTAACATCTTTCAACTTAGTTTTCTCTAGGAACATATCAAAAATAAAACAGGGGAGCTAAACGCGAGCTATTGATCTACAACATATATATGCTAATACTACCAGGACTAAGTTCATGATAAATTTAAGTTCAATTAATCATATTACTTAAGAACTCCCACTTAGATATACATCCCTCTAATCATCTAAGTGATCACGTGATCCATATCTACTAAACCATGTCCGATCATCACGTGAGATGGAGTAGTTTCAATGGTGAACATCACTATGTTGATCATATCTACTATATGATTCACGCTCGACCTTTCGGTCTCAGTGTTCCGAGGCCATATCTGCATATGCTAGGCTCGTCAAGTTTAACCTGAGTATTCCGCGTGTGCAACTGTTTTGCACTCGTTGTATTTGAACGTGGAGCCTATCACACCCGATCATCACGTGGTGTCTCGGCATGAAGAACTTTCGCAACGGTGCATACTCAGTGAGAACACTTATACCTTGATAATTTAATGAGAGATCATCTTATAATGCTACCGTTAATCAAATCAAGATAAGATGCATAAAAGATAAACATCACATGCAATCAATATAAGTGATATGATATGTCCATCATCATCTTGTGCTTGTGATCTCCATCTCCGAAGCACCGTCATGATCACCATCGTCACCGGCGCGACACCTTGATCTCTATCGTAGCATCGTTGTCGTCTCGCCAACTTATGCTTCTAAGACTATCGCTACCGCTTAGTGATAAAGTAAAGCATTACAGGGTGTTTGCATTGCATACAATAAAGCGACAACTATATGGCTCCTACCAGTTGCCGATAACTCGGTTACAAAACATGATCATCTCATATAATAAAATATAGCCTCATGCCTTGACCATACCACATCACAACATGCCCTGCAAAAACAAGTTAGACGTCCTCTACTTTGTTGTTGCAAGTTTTACGTTGCTGCTACGGGCTGAGCAAGAACCATTCTTACCTACGCATCAAAACCACAACGATAGTTTGTCAAGTTAGTGCTATTTTACCCTTTGCAAGGACCAGGCATAGCCACACTCAGTTCAACTGAAGTTGGAGAAACTGACACCCGCCAATCACCTGTGTGCAAAGCACATCGGTAGAACCAGTCTCGCGTAAGCGTACGCGTAATGTCGGTCCAGGCCGCTTAATCCAACAATACTGCCGAACCAAAGTGTGACATGCTGGTAAGTAGTATGAATTGTATCGCCCACAACTCACTTGTGTTCTACTCGTGCATGTAACATCTACGCATAAAACCTGGCTCTGATACCACTGTTGGGGAACGTAGTAATTTCAAAAATTTCCTACGCACACGCAAGATCATGGTTATGCATAGCAATGAGTGGGGAGAGTGTTGTCTACGTACCCTCGTTGACCGAAAGCGGAAGCATTAGCACAACGCGGTTGATGTAGTCATACGTCTTCACGATCCAACTAATCAAGTACCGAACGCACGACACCTCCGAGTTCAGCACATGTTCAGCTCGATGACGTCCCTCGAACTCCGATCCAGCCGAGCTTTGAGGGAGAGTTCGGTCAGCACGACGGCGTGGTGACGATGATGATGTTCTACCGATGCAGGGCTTCGCCTAAGCACCGCTACGATATTATCGAGGTCGATTATGGTGGAGGGGGGCACCGCACACGGCTAAGAGATCAAGAGATCAATTGTTGTGTCTATAGGGTGCTCCCCTCCTTCGTATATAAAGGGGGGAGGAGGAGAGGGCCGGCCAAGGGGGTGGCGTGCCCTAGGAGGGGGAAACCTACTCCAAGTAGGTTTGCCCCTCCCTTTCCTAGTCCAAGAAGGAGGGGGGAGGAAGGAGTGGGAGAGGGGAAAGGCAAGGGGGGGCGCCCCCTTCCTTGTCCTATTCGGACTCAAGGGGAGGGGGCGCGCCTCTTGCCCTGGCCGGGCCCTCTCTCTCCCCACTAGGGCCCAACAAGGCCCATTAGTTCCCGGGGGGTTCCGGTAACCCCCGGTACTCCGATAAATGTCCGAAACCTTCCGGAACCTTTCCGGTGTCCAAACATAGTCGTCCAATATATCGATCTTTACGTCTCGACCATTTCGAGACTCCTCGTCATGTCTGTGATCACAACCGGGACTCCGAACAACCTTCGGTACATCAAAACACATAAACTCATAATATAACCGTCATCGAACTTTAAGCGTGCAGACCCTGCGGGTTCGAGAACTATGTAGGCATGACCGAGACACGTCTCCGGTCAATAACCAATAGCGGAACATGGATGCTCATATTGGCTCTTACATATTCTACGAAGATCTTTATCAGTCAAACCGCATAACAACATACGTTGCTCACTTTGTCATCGGTATGTTACTTGCCCGAGATTCGATCGTCGGTATCTCAATACCTAGTTCAATCTCGTTACCCGCAAGTCTCTTTACTCATTTCGTAATATATCATCCCGCAACTAAGGTACTAGTTGCAATGCTTGCAAGGCTTATAGTGATGTGCATTACCGAGTGGGCCCAGAGATACCTCTCCGACAATTGGAGTGACAAATCCTAATCTCGAAATACGCCAACCCAACAAGTACCTTTGGATACACCTGTAGAGCACCTTTATAATCACCCATTTACATTTTGACGTTTGGTAGCACACAAAGTGTTCCTCTGGTAAAAGGGAGTTGCATAATCTCATAGTCATAGGAACATGTATAAGTCATGAAGAAAGCAATAACAGATTACTAAACGATCAAGTGCTAAGCTAACGGAATGGGTCAAGTCAATCAAATCATTCTCCTAATGATGTGATCACGTTAATCAAATGACAACTCATGTATATGGCTATGAAACATAACCATCTTTGATCAACGAGCTAGTCAAGTAGAGGCATACTAATGACACTGTGTTTGTCTATGTATTCACACAGTATTATGTTTCCGGTTAATACAATTATAGCATGAATAATAAACATTTATCATGAAATAAGGAAATAAATAATAACTTTATTATTGCCTCTAGGGCATATTTCCTTCAATCACTTCACCTACAAGGGCCTAGAGGATAGCATTATGTGATTAGTATGTTTATGATGGGAGGCTGAAGTAACATAAATTACCTATCCTTGAGTTTATAAACTATGGCGAAATTTATGAGGTCCCTAGATTTTAATGTTGTGGCTAGATGTTATAAATGCTTGTTATATTTGCGGATGTTTGCATACGGGGTATACTCATAACTATCTATTTATTCCAAGTAAGGGCAGGATATAAGAATAGGCCTCACCTCACAGCAAATTATCAATGCAATAAATGTTAAAGTCACTTAGACTAGGTGAAAGAAACTTGGTGAAATACCCATTGTCCTCGAGAACAATATTGATCCTGTAAGGAACACCGCCGGGTTTTCCTTAGCATAATTAAGGATTGGGCCAATTGCTGCACTCTCTTGCTTTTTTTACAATCACTATTGTTGCACTTGCTCTGACATTCAAACAAACGATCAAACAGTCTTTGTAGCATTTATAGTGATTGCTTGCAAATTTCGTCGACAAATTCATTATGCTCCTCGTTGGGTTCGATACTCTTACTTATCAGAAAGTTCTACACTTTATCCCCTACACTTGTGGATTATCAAGACACTTTTTTGGCGCCATTGTCCGGGAGTGTAGCGCTCTTAGTAAGTGCAAATCAATAAGGTGAACATTTACTGTGCTTGCTAATTTTTTTACTCTTTTTAGTCCTTTATGGAAAATACTGCTACTGTTAACAAAGAACCTCCACCTACGGCAAATAAAATAAAGTTTATAAAATATCTATTAGCACACTTAGCATGCATGTGAGAGCTAATTGTTATGTAGGTGATGGCACTATCCATTCAAAAGATCATTTGCTCATGCTTGAAGAAATACGTAGTATGTTTAGGATTTCAGTTCTATCTAGTGATGAAGTTAAAAAAATCCCTTTACCTTTAGAGGGCATGGCTGGAGTGGTTTATGTCTCTGGATGATCTATATGAAACATAATGTGTTGATATCTGGTCTAAGTTTTATTCAAAATTTATCATCTTCATTCAGTGCATGTGGATAGGAATTGTATTTATAGTTTTTTGCTTCATACTAGAGAGATCGTCATGAGTCCAACTTGGGGGGAATCAAATCATTATTACTCAAATGCCCCTTCCAAGAAGATAATTGTTGATCATTTCTATGCAAGAAGCATATGACCGTTCTTTTGTGGGATGCTTTAATAATAAAATTGTTCCATATTGAGGGGAACTTATTGGAAGAATATCTCGTAATGCTGAATATTGAGAGATTGGTGGTACATTTCCGACGTATCTAATTTTGATTGTTTGCTATTATCATACCACTTTTACATAATTTTTGACATCAATTTATAATATTATTCTGGACTAACCTATTAATCTAGTACCTAGTATCGGTTCATATTTCCTGCATTTTTTTGTTTTACAGAAAATCAATATCTAGGAAGGTCAAAATACCCCAACAGTTTATTATGATTTTTTGGAATATATGTCATTTTTGGGCGAAGGAATCAACGCAAAACAGTGCCCGAGAGCCCCCCGCGGCCACCCCTCTGGCCGTGTCGTGGGCCCGTGTGGGGGCTGTGAATGCCAGTTGGAGCCCTTATTTCGCCGCAACAAAGGTAATTTTATGGAAAAAAATCCCCTCAAATTTTCATCCGATCAAAGTTACGGATCTCCACCTATAAAAGAAACGGTGTTCAGCCGAAAAACATTACCGGAAAACAGAGAGACAAAAGAGAAGAGATCCAATCGTGGAGGGGCTCTCGCCCCTCCGGGACCCATGGTTGTGAAGGACCGGAAGGGAGAACCTCTCACCATCTAGGGGGATGCCACGGAGGAAGAAGTTAGAGGGAGCCTCTCTGCCACTCTCTCTCAATGGCGCCGGAGTGCCACCGGGGGGACCATCATCGCGACGATCATATTCATCAACGTTGTTGTGTTCACTAACATCTTCATCACCTTCCTCACCTATTTTCAGCAGTCCACTCTCATGCAACCTACTATAATCCCCTACTGTTAACATTCAAAATTTATCCAATTTTTTGTTTCATCGCTATTATGTCTGAGTAGATTATTGTTGTCCTATGGGTAAATTGGTGAATTGCTTGATTGGTTTGAGTTGCATGGTTATTTTGTTGTTGTCTTTTGGTGCCCATCATATGAGCGTCAATGTGGATCACATCTTAGTGCTAGTGGTATGTTGACATGACTATGCATAGGCCGGCCAGAGTAACAGATATTAGTAAGGCTTGGTGTAGAAATTGATGCATATGGGATTGATGGGGGATCAATATATCTTAATACTATTGTTGGGTTTACCTTAATAAACCAGTTGCAGATGTTTGCTAATAGTGCCAATCATAAGTGCATAAAATTTCATGTAAGAGATGGTATGCTAGCAGAGGCATCTCCCACATATAAAACAGTACTAACGATAATCGGTTTAGTAACTTAGCTAATTGCCTAGAGAAATTTCGCACACTATACCACCACTATTTCACACTCGCTATTTGTATTATAGTTTATTATATTGTATCGTTACTTACGCGGGACCTACTCTTATGTTTATGTTCTTCGTTATCTTGCAAAGCTATCTCTTTATACCCACTTCATAGTTTTATTTCTCGTTTCTACATAAAGCAGATGCTCGGTGTATGTAGACTTTGTATTAGTGAATGATAGGACCTGAGGGAATATTGATATATCTTTAGCTCCTTGTGGGTTCGACACTCCATACTTACCATTTCCATCATTGGAAAGTGCTACGACAGTGCCTCGCACTTGGGGATTATCAAGCTCTTTTCTTGCGCCTTTGTCGGGGAGTGATAGGGTAGGGTGGATATTTTTGTGTATGATTGTTTTATTTGTCACTAAGTAAATTTTGTTTTCTTGTTCTTGTTTTCTTTCTTTAGGTGTGGGTTGAAAACAATTTAAAAAATGCAAAATACAAAATAATACTTGCACCTTTATGCCTAGCTTAATGGCTTTAAGAGAAGCACTGCCTGGGAGGCAACCTAGAAGTTTTAGAGAGTCTTTTGGTTTGCCTTTAGGATGTTGCAATTGCATGTTTGTTAAGTGTTGTGCAGAAACATAAACTTTTACCTCTAGTGTTCGAATTATAATTTTGTAGTGGTACATGATCAATTCCTGAAAGTTTTAAACTGTACTGCATTACAAATTATCTATTATTCCCTATTTTTTTAAAAAATGAGTTACATAAGTATGCATCTTAATTAGATTACTACAGACTATTCTGGTTTTGACAGATTGCTGTCACAGTTCTGTTATCTGCTTGTTGTAGAGTTTTCATGGCTTATATTGGGGGATATAAATTGTGAAATGGTAGTATACAATCACTAATGTTTGAAAATAATTATGCAAATTGTCTTGACAGTACATGATTGGTTGATTTATTTTTATTTTTACGAACCTGTCTCCCAAATTTTGTTGAGTTTTGTGCGGATGAAGTTTTTAAGACCAAGGGGAGAGATCGATATGATAGGAATAAGGAGAGACAAGATTTCAAGCTTGGGTATTCCCAAGGCACCCCAAGTAAATATCAAAGGAGACTCAAGCGTCTAAGCTTGTGGATGCCCTGGAAGGCATCCATTCTTTCTACCTCGACATTTATCAGTGTGACTCGGTTGGACCTACATTTTTATTTGTTCACGTAATATGCATAAATTCTTGGAGCATTGTTTGTTTTTATTTTCTTGTTTTTATGCACCATGCTGGTATGGGATAGTCCTTGGTTGATTTAAAGAATGCTCTTTGCACTTCACTTATTTATTTTGAATATGGATTTGTAGAATACTTCGTGTGCTTCACTTATATCTTTTGAAGTTTGGATGCTTGTTTCTCTACACTTGAAGTATTGTTATTTGTATAGTTCTCTTCTTCTTCACTTCTTAGAGCTTGGCTCAGTCTTTTATAGAAAGGATTAGAACTCTCTTGCTTCACTTATAGTTTTTTGGAGAGTCGAATAGGGATTGGTTGTTTGCATTGTTTAATATGCTATTGATAGGTAGATATTGGTGGTATATATAAAAAATTGCACGAACTTGGAGATCAACTGAACTGGATAATTGGGTTCTTTGCAATAATTTTGAGATAAGGTTTGAGTAATTAACTAATGTGTAGCCGAAAGGACTTGCGCTAAGTAGTGGAGAAATGCCATAAGGTCATACACAACGATACGTGTTGTCACTGAAGTGGAACTAATTGTAAGGGCTCTAAGTTGAAGAACATTGTAAGTAACCACCTTTGTAGAATGGGTCGGGAAGCCTAGCGGACTTCGGATTGTCAAACTCACCCCTTGGAGTAGTCGATCTCATAGTTTCCCGATGTAGACTATGAAGTATAACTAAGATGTTTCGATTTATGAGTTGCGGTCTTCTTATGCGCTTCCACCTATCCATATTTTTGCTAGCCTCTTCGGCAATTGTGCATTTACCTCTGCTACCTCGAGACATGGTGCATCCTTCGCGGGTACATCCAAATCTCGCGGGAGGACTTCCTCTTGTCTTTCTACACATAAAACTTCTTCTTCCCCAAAACAGCTACCATACCTACCTACTATGGCATTTCATAGCCATTCTAAGATAAATTTCCACGCAACATCCATTACTACCATTCATTACATTACTTGAGTTTCATCGCCATTTTGCTTTGCATGATCATATAGAGCTAGCATGATATTTTTGTGGCAAGGCCGTCGTGCATCATTGTTTACATGTTATGATAGATCATTGCACTTATCTTGGTACACTTCCAGAGGCATTCATATGTAGTAATCATTTACATTCTAATTTATGAGTAAATAAAAGTGTGATGCATTCAGATGCGGAGCATACTACGGTCATCCCCATGGACCTACCTATGTCTCCCCAAGTTCCTAGTTGACCGATGACATGAGCATGTGCAAGAGCTATCGAGGCCGAGGTGACATCTCTCCTTTGTGATATTCCATATGACCCACGTGAGACATGGTTGCTACCTAAAGCCAGAATACTATGTGTGATTAGCTAGGGAGAAGACCCTCTCGGAGATGCTCATGATGACGGACAAGTCCCCAAGTACATGGACGAAGAGGAACGACGGAAAGGATCACCGAAAGTCTGCAAGACCCGGACATCCGGCCCTTGATGACCTTAGCAACAGCAACAGCCCAGCAGCCAAAGCTATAGGGCCTGGACATCTGGCCTGGCCTCGGACATCCGGTCCGATGACCCAGGACATCCGGTGCCTGGTAGCAACAACTTTCTAGAAAGCGACCGGAGTCGGCCCCCGCCAGCCCGAACATCCAGCCCCGGCTCCGGACATCCGGCCCGACACGAGCCGCCGGATATCCGGCCCCCGTCTATGCACAGTGAATGGCCCAAAGGCCCATGTATCCCTCCAACTCTCCCCAACTTCTACTAGCACTATATATAGACCTCCCCCACCTCCATCTAGGGTTATCAATGTAATAGATCATTACAGATAGAGCTTTGCTCATCGAATTATCCCCTACTACTTTGGAGACTGAAACCTCCTAAGGAGAAGATCCCCCAAGTGGATTCAAGCCCCTCCTGAGGGAAGATCCCCCTAGTGGATTCAAGACCTCTTTCCTCACGGGTTGGAAAGAAATAGTTACCGTGTATCCTCCATTGTTGACTTTGGATCTTGTATTTCCACTTTGTGTATGTGGATTTAGCACATGTGTGATTGGATCTCATTGATTTGAGTGTTTTCCATCTCTTGTTTTCATCGTGTTCTTTGGGAATTCCCCTCGAAATCCTAAAAGATCGGCCATTAGGGTTCCACCCTACACCATCTTGGTATCATGAGCCAAGGTAGTTCACAAATTTGGAGTCCCTACCCCCACTTGCTAGCCTAATTTTGCTTTGTTTTGTCCCAGTTTTGAAAATCCCCACCAAAATATCCCTACCAATTTTTTGTGATTTCTTGGTGTGATGATGTTTTGTTGTATTTGATCCATGGATTTTTTGTGTTACTAGTGGACCTAGATTCCCTCTACTTTTCCCCAATTTCCATCCACGAAATTCTGCGAATTTTGCCCCAATTTTCTTTTTTCCCCACCTAGTTCATCGAGTTTGTCCATGGATCAGAGGACCCAGACATCCGGCCTGTGTCCCCAGACATCCGGCCCGACGCCCGGACATCCGGCCCATGTCCCAGGACATCCGGCCCGACGCCCGGACATCCGACGCCTGGTAGCAATAACCATCTCCAACACCACCATTTTTCCCCAACTTTCGCCAGTTTTGACCGGGTTTCCACCAATACTTCCGCATACCACTACCGCTTTCCGCAAGCACCATCGCTTATCCGCTACCACTTCCGATTTTGACATGTTTGTATTGAGAATTTGAGTTGCTGGTTCCGTTTTCTAACGTGTTTGAGCTACTTAGGGACAATTCGACACCGACGTCACCGCCGCTCATCTTCGCCACAGATTCTTCATCGACACCGACCACTTCGCCTTTGTGACAACATCAACCGTAAGGAAGGGCGATAACCTCGACGACATCTTCATATACTCTCCCTTGCCATTGCATTGTTAACCAAGAGCGCATTTTTGCGTCAGTGATACGTCTCCGTCATATCTAATTTTTCTAACGCTTTTCCTCTTGTTTTGGACTCTAGTTTCTGGAGCCAAGAACCACCAGAGGGGGGCACCTAGGTGGGCACAACACACTAGGGCGCCCCCCTCCTGGAGCGCCTGGGTGGGTTGTCCTGATACGTCTCCAACATATCTATAATTTTTGATTGTTCCATGCTGTTATATTATCAATCTTGGATGTTTTACCATCATTTTATAGTCATTTTATATCATTTTTTGGTACTAACCTAGTGACATAGTGCCAAGTGCCAGTTGTTGTTTTCTGCATGTTTTTTACATCGCAGGAAATCAATATCAGACGGAGTCCAAATGCCACGAAGTTTTACGGATATTTTTTATGGACCAGAAGACACCTAATGGGCCCTGGCTGCGCCTGGGGGGGTGCTTCGAGGAGAGCACAATCCACGAGGGCACGCCAGGAGGCCCAGGCGCTTCCTGGTGGGTTGTGCACACCTCGGGTCCCCCACCGGACCGCCTCTTTGCTCTATAAATACTCCAATATTCCAGAAACCCTTGGGGAGTCAACGAAATATTGATCCAGCCGCCGTAGAGTCCAGAACCAACAGATCCAATCTAGACACCATCTCGGATGGGGCTCAACACCTCCATTGGTGCCTCTCCGATGGTGCGTGAGTAGTTCTTTGTAGACCTTCGGGTCCGTAGTTAGTAGCTAGATGGCTTCCTCTCTCTATCTGAATCCTAAATACAATGTTCTCTTGGAGATCCATATGATGTAACTCTTTTGCGGTGTGTTTGTTGGGATCTGATGAACTTTGAGTTTATGATCAGTTATATCTTTTTATATCCATGAAAGTATTTGAGTTTCTTTGATCTCTTTTATGCATGATTACTTATAGCCTCGTATTTCTTCTCCGATATTTGAGTTTTGTTTGGCCAACTTGATCTATTTATCTTGCAATGGGAAGAGGTGCTTTGTAGTGGGTTCGATCTTACGGTGCTTGATCCCAGTGACAGAAGGGGAACCGACACGTATGTATCGTTGCTACTAAGGATAAAGTGATGTGGGTCTATCTCTACATAGATAGACTTGTCTACATCATGTGATTATTCTTATTGCATTACTCCATTTTCCATGAACTTAATACACTAGATGCATGTTGGATAGCGGTCGATGTGTGGAGTAATAGTAGTTGATGCAGGCAGGAGTCGGTCTACTAATGTTGGGTATCGTCATGATTATTTCAAGTTCTATCAATTGCCCAACAGTAATTTGTTCACCGATGGTTTGCTATTTTTCTCGAGAGAAGCCACTAGTGAAACCTACGGCCCCCGGGTCTCTTTCTCATATATTTTCCTTTGCGATCTACTTTTCCTTTGCATTTATTTCAGATCTATAAAACCAAAAATACAAAAATACCTTGCTGCATTTTATTTTATTTGGCGTTCGATCTATCAATCTACTCCAATTTCCTCATGTCCGTTTGCCCATCTTGGGGCGCCGCTACCCGGAAGGGTTTGACAACCCGTTTTACACGTCGGGTTGCGAGGATTTGTTATCTGTGTGGAGGGGCTGTTTACGTTGTGTTGCTTGGTTCTCCTACTGGTTTAATAACCTTGGTTTCTTCACTGAGGGAAATACCTACCGTCGCTGTGCTGCATCATCCCTTACTCTTTGGGGAAATCCCGACGTAGCTTCAAGCCGCATCAAGAGGAATTTCTGGCGCCGTTGCCGGGGAGAATCACGTCAAGATATTGTCCCGTCAACTTGCTAATTTCTGGCGCCGTTGCTGGGGAGGATCTTCAACATATACCAGGTTCCTAATCAAAAATCTCATCTCCTCTCAATTTACATTATTTGCCATTCACCTCTCGTTTTCCTCTCCTCCACTTCGCAAAATTTGTCGTTTTATTTGCCTCTCTTTTTCCGTTCGATGTTTTCTTGCCGGATCTGCTTTTGAGTGCAATCTTGTTGTGTAGTCATCATGACTCAAGAGAATACCCAGTTGTGTGATTTCTCAAATACCAACAACAATGATTTTATTGGCATTCCGATTGCTCCTCCCGCCACTAGTGCGGAGTCTTTTGATATTAATACTGCTTTGATGAATCTTGTTATGAAAGATCAATTTTCTGTTACTCTGAATGAGGATGTCGTGTACCATCTTAATACCTTCGTGGAATTATGCGATATACAAAATATAAAAGATGTGGACAATGATGTGGTGAACATGAAATTATTTCCGTTTTTTTTGCGTGATTCTGCAAAAAATTTGGTTCTCTTATTTGCCTCGCAATAGTATCGGTTCTTGGAATGAGTGCAAAGACGCTTTTATCACTAAGTATTTTCCGCCTGCAAAAATTATTTCCCTTAGAACCAGATCATGAATTTCAAGCAACATGAACATGAGCATGTTGCACAATCTTGGTAAAGGATGAAAATGATGCTAAGGAATTGCCTAACTCATGGGTTAAATCTTTGGATGATCATACAATTTTTTTATGCGGGGTTGAATTTTGTTTCTCGTAATATTTTAGATTCTGCCACGGGTTGTACTTTTATGGAAATTACTTTGGGTGAATCCACCAAATTGCTTGATAATATCATGGCAAATTATTCACAATGGCATACCGAAAGGGCTCCCACTAGTAAAAAAGTTAATTCGGTTGAAGAAATTTCTTATTTGAGTGAAAAAGTTGATGTTCTTATGAAATTGGTTTATATTAAAAGTGCTCCTATGGATTTTAATGATATGCCTTTGTCTATTTTGATTGAGCAAAATAGTGATACCATAGATGTGAATTTTATCTCTCGAAATAATTTCAACAACAATGCTTATAGAGGTAATTTTAATCCTATGCCTTTTCCTAGTAATTCCTCTAATAATTATGGTAATTCCAATGGAAATCTATCTTACAATAATAATAGGAACACATGTGATCTTGAGAATAATATTAAAGAATTTATCAATACGCCAAAAGTTTTCAACACTTCCATAGAAGAAAAGCTGAGTAAGATTGATGATTTGTCTAGAATTGTTGATAGAATTTCTCATGATGTGGAAAATCACAAGATCTAAATTTTTGTGCCTAAGGTTGATGAATCAATTAAAGCTCTTTATGTTTATATTGATGAGAGTAAGAAAAGAACCGCTATGCTTAGAGCTAAAAGAGAATTTTTAGAAAAAGCGTTTTCTAGTGACTACTTTCGCAAAAGTGATGAAGATCCTAAAATGATTGGTGTTTCTTCTGTTGATTCCTTGTTTAGTAAAATTATGATTGATGAAAAAGGGACAGGAGAAGAGCCAAATTTAACTAGAAGGCGTCCCAATGATTCAGAAGGTGAAAATCTTGTTGAGAAAATTGATAAAAGTGGGTTTGGAGAGGTTAAAACTTTAACTAGTGATGTGCCCACTCCTTTGGATTACAAAGACTTTAATTATGATAGTTGCTCTTTGATTGATAGTATTTCTTTGTTGCAATCCATGATAAATTCACCTCATGCCTATGAACAAAATAAAGGTTTTACTAAACATATTGTTGATGCTATGATGAAAGATTTTGAAGAAAAATTGGAATTAGAAGTTTCAATTCCTATAAAATTTCATGATGAATGGGAACCTACTATCAAAGTCAAGATAAAAAATTATGAATATTTTTCTTTGTGTGACTTGGGTGCTAGTTTTCTACAATTCTGAAATCTTTACGTGATGTGCTTGGTCTTACCGATATTGAATAGTGTTCTTTAAATGTGCACTTGGTGGATTCTACTATTAAAAAGCCTATGGGAAGAATTAATGATGTTCTTATTCTTGAAAATAGGAATTACGTGCCCATAGGTTTTATTGTTCTTGGTATTGATTGCAATCCGTCTTGTCCAATTATTCTTGGTAGACCGTTTTTACGCACTATCGGTGCCGTGATTGATATGAAAGAAGGCAATATTAAATTCCAATTTCCTTTGAGGAAAGGTATGGAACACTTCCCTAGAACAAGAATTAGGCCACCATGTGAATCAATCATGAGGGCATCTTATGGATCCTGATCCAGAGCTGACAAAACTTAGATCCTTGCTTTATGGCTAGCTAAGGGCGTAAAACTATAGCGCTTGTTGGGAGGCAACCCAATGAATAAAATTTATTTTTTCTCTTTGCTTTATGTTCTTGAGTGTTTGCACAATTAGCACAGGTTACCTCATCCTTAGTTTCCAAATCGGTCCTTCTCTATAGAGAAAAATGGGAAAATTTGTTGTATTATAACCATCATGGAGGTAGGATGTATGGGACGAAGCAAAGTAATTGCCATGAATAACATTACTTACACATAACTCCTGGACAAACACCTGCAACTGGCATTTTCCTTCATCTTCAGTATAATATTTCCAAGATGGAAAGATACGCACATACGATTTAACAACATCAAATGCGATAGATGCTAAACTACGACTAGCTGGTTGTGCTTCCTCCATGGGAATAGGCGTACTAACTGGTGGAGTTGGGGTTCGCCGTGATAGTACTGGCCCTTTTGGCACTGGAGCTGCCTTACTAACTTCTCTTGTTTGGGAGCTCTGTGGTTGAGATGGTGATGTGATAACAGGAACTGGGTTACTATCAGCTTGGGTTGGGGTTAGATTGGGTGAAGCTGGTTCTCTGTCCATCGCAGTAGGGGCACAATCTGCGAGAGTTTGGGTTATGTGTGGTAGTGCTGGTTCTTGTGCATGTACAACCGGGGTGCTATCTTCACCAAGAGGTAGCACTATTTTATTTGAAGACAGTGTTTATAGTCCGCTAGATACTGGCATCACCCGCTCCAATTCTAATGGCTGATAAACAGGAAACATAGTTGAATGTACAGACATTGTATGAGAGACAGATGCAATAGATAGTGTGGAAAAAAGAGGGCATGAAATAGTTGACATGTATATTGTTTAACTAAAACGGATGTAAAAAATGTGACGGAGAACTGTCGTGTGTTTGTCATGGCAGATGTCCTAGCGTAAGGACTTAGTCGTGAGGCCAACACATCTATGTAGAGAGGGGTTGATCGGGACGAGAGATGCAACACACAAGACAAGGATTTAGACAGCTTCGGGCCCCGGGAAACATCATCCGGTAACAACCCTACATGCTGTTTGTGGCTAGGTCTCATTATGTTCATGAGGGAGACGCCGGTAAGCCGGCTCTTTGAGTGTAGCCCTAGATATTGTTTCTTGTTGCTTGTCCTCTTTGGGGAGCCCTGCCCCTCCTTATATATGTTAGAGGGGCGGGTTACATCTGGAGTCCTAGTAGGACTAGGACTAGTCTAT
This sequence comes from Aegilops bicornis, assembly GCA_021605145.1. NCBI lineage: Eukaryota > Viridiplantae > Streptophyta > Magnoliopsida > Poales > Poaceae > Aegilops > Aegilops bicornis. Next base: position 549,844,821 of record CM038672.1, on the reverse strand, counting down.
CTTCTCTTACAAGTTAAATGCAAGTCCGGGTCTTGCTTCCTAATAAAGGAAATATTTGTCATCCCTTTCCTCTTAAGCCGGCCCACCATAACATGAGCCGGCCTTCTAGGCCTTGGGCCTAGTCTTCTATCTGACCCACCGTCGGGGTCATCTGTGAGTCGTCAGGCTCGTGAGGCGTCTGACCAGTGAGCCGCCAGACCCGTGAGTCGCCAGTCCTCCGGCGGGTCATCGGTGAAGCGCCAAGTCCGGCCGGGTCATACCTCCGACCTGGTCATACTGCGGGGTATATCCCCGACATTAGCCCTAGTTTAATTTGGATTTATCGATGTTAAACTGATCCTGTAAAACAAACACAAGAACAAATTTGACATATTGTGTTCCGGGTTAAAGTTTCTTGTAAGCCGGCACCTGATCATCCTTAATTCCTTGTGCTCCGGGTTAAATATTCTCCTGAGCCGGGACCTGATTATCCTTAAGTCCAATTGTCATTTCCTTTCATTTAGAAAATAGGGGTCAATAAGCTAGCTTCATACTCAATTTATTGATGTTGGTTTCTCACAGAAAAAATATTGTGAAGAATAATCCACTTGATTCGGCTTCCAAGGCACCGGCTTAATAAACATATTGGACTCAAGATTCATCTGGTGATCCGCCGGTTTAAAAATGTAGAGGCTGGCGAGCAAAATTGCTGGCTTGTAAATATTGATAACACCGGGTCATAACTGTTGTTGATGCCGGGTTAATCTTATGATGACACCGGGTCATAAACTTTGCAGATTTCTCTGATAATAATATAATACATGATTTGCTCAAAACTGATAACTTGAAGTTATTCCTCCCTTAAATGCATATCACCTGTAGCACCCAAGTACTAGGTTGTCATGCTTGCAGCATCCTGGGACTTGTAATTGCCTTATGCTCATAAAGATTTCCACCAGTGTAGCCCCCAAGGGCCGGCTCAATAAGATATTACTGAGCTGGGACTTTGTATATGATTCATTGATAATACCATCAAATGATGTAATCTCCACCATGGGGCTTTAACCCACATCCACAAGGTTAAGAGCCTTGTACTCTACCAATTGAATAGTGGATCTTTCAGTATAATGGATTAAGCTTGTGTACCTTGAATTTCCAACAGGAGCAATTGGTAGCCCCCAAGGGCCGGCTCATTTAAAATGTGATGAGTCGGGTCTTCAAAATGTTGAGCAAAAATGACTTTGCATTAGCCCCCAAGTGCCATGGTGCATGCTGGCAGTGACATGGGACTTGTATATTCGAAGTAATCTCGATTAAAACAATGTAGCCCCCAAGTGCCGGGTCGTAAGCCTGCAGCGACTCGAGTCTATTTCCTCCATTGTAAAATAAATCATGCCCATTGATAAAAATAATAGCCGTTGCGCTAAAGCGACTTTGAAAACCTCCATCATAACATTGGTTATTGATAATCATAATAGAAATCCAGCCATGTTGGCTATTCAAGATTTGAATAATATAATCCGGTATGAAAACCTCAATCATTCAATATCATCATGAAAATCCAGCCAGTTTTGGCTATTAAAGACTTGAATACCTCATCGGTTGACAAGTAAATCCGGAGTTTAAATACCTGGCGGCTCTTGGCCGATGAAGACTTAATGCGCATTCACTGTAATTGTAGCCCGGTGGCCTATAGCCCTTGAGAAAATCAATAATTGATAACCCTTTTGAGACACCAATTTCAGTGATGAGCTTAGATCAAGCATTTATATAAGTCATAGTTCGCAAATCCTGCATGTAGTTTAAACAACATATGCCCTGGCGACTTAACGGCAAGAGCTGTATGGTAACCACCCAAATGTAGTCTTACCCTGCACACAAGTAGATCACAAGAACCCTTGGCTGTTTACCGCAGGGCGGGTCATAATACCTGACATATAACCACTGTGATATTGAATTTGTACTACCGATTTATATGACCTGTGCAGTAAGGGTGATAACCCAATCTTTAGAAGCCAATGCTTCCACATAGATGATGATTGTCATAAGCTGGCGACTTATAATCAAGAAGTCAAACCGTGTTAAGCATAAACGACTCATATATATTTGAGATGTGATCCAAAAAAGGTCTCAAGTCAAACCCAAAAATTGTTCGCAAAAAAGACTTAAAGTTTAAGGCTTCGATTCAGATATCTGATCGTAAAACCGTTCCAAAGGGGTTGAGCTAAGATTCAAATACGATCATATAGCCCCTAGTGGCTCTGGCATTGCCGATCAAGAGGGTACCGACAGCTATGTTCTCTTTGGTTCGAATACGACCTATGTTTGAACAGGAAGCCCCCAAATGACCTTGAGAGTTGTTTAACAACGCTGATTCGAATACGATCCACGTCGAACCCAAAAGAGGTTAAGCTATGATTCGAATACAATCAGGAAGCCCCCTAGTGAGCTTGGCATTGTGCCGATCAAGAGGGTACAGACAGCTATGTTCTCTTTGGTTCCAATACGACCTATGTTTGAACAGGAAGCTAAGTTTTGGCATTGCGCCGATCAAGAGGGTACTGCTAGCTATGCTTGATGAGCAGGAAGCCCCCAAGTGATCATAATAAGATAAGCCGTAAGGCAGGATACCCAAGTTTGAACCGCGCATCATGGCAACAAGTTCTTTTTGGCAATCTTTAACTTTTCTGAGAACTCGAACTTGCGAGAGATTAATTCTTTTTGAACCGGAACTTTAAACCAGATTTAAAAGCTTCAAAACTTTGTGAGAGACAAATTTACCTTGAGCCAGATTTTGAAACGGATTTGAGAGCTTCAAAGCTTTGTGGTACATAATTTTCTATTGAACCGGTTTTTAAACCGGAAATCTTCTTATGGCCTTTAAATTTTCATCGATCTTGCAGTAATCTCCGGGCCCGGGTTATTTTCCCTTCAATGACCCGGAGTTCTTGAATTCATTGAAACTGGCTAATTTTGCCGAGTCATACCATTGTAGCCCCCGAGTCTCAAGACGACTCGAGGAGTTGGCTTGAGATTCTCCATATTTGACCAGAGCAGAAGGTGTATATCATTGGCGCATTGATAGCACGGTGTGAACCCACAGAAGGTTGAGGTGACTGTGGTGGGTTATAAATGATCCCGTATGAGCCGTGTCAGCAACTCGGCCAATGGCTCCTTCCAACTGGTTGTTCGAAGTTAACCAAACTGTAGTGGCGGCGACTCGTGCGCCTGCCCATTGAACCATCCAGTGCAGACGGCGGCTGATAATATATGATAATTTGCCTCCAGTTTGTTGGAAGAAAACCGGGCTTGCCAAGTAGTGACTTGCTCATACTCATTAAACAGATCATCCACAAAAGGGTGGCCTGGTGTGTTGATGTAGACCCGGCCGCGAGAGACGGTCGGTAAAGACGACCGCCGCATCAGAGGAGGCTCAGACAGATGACCCGGCCGCGGCGTTGTTAGCCAGCGCGGACGGGGAAAATCGGCACCGGTGTCGTAAACCGGCACGGACGGGCTAGTTAATCGCGGGTGCGGTCCCGACAAGCTGATGTAAACCGGGCCACAGGGATGACGACTTGCTCACGTTCATTCACCGGGTGTTATGACACGGTCGAAGCGCCAGTGCAGAACGTTGCTAGCGCGTGCTCCGTGCTCGTAATATAACGCCTCATTTGTAATGAACAATTGTCCTGCGTCAAAAAATATCATATGCCAAAGTAATTGTTCACACAAAAATTTATACGTGCTATGGGAACAAACCAGATGGATATCACCTGATATTTCTTGTTCGGACAACAGATGATCCGTTCATCGCGACAGAGGCAGTTTAGGCTGGTCGGCGACTCAATATGGTCCCGGCGGTTTAAGCAGAAACCCTCCGGGTTATTCTCCAGGTCTTTAAGCACCCTGCACGGGCGGTGCAGATGTATACATCGCCTCCGACGCCGGCGCACGAGGACCGGATCATACCTTGGCCATGAGTCAATTGACTCGGTATTCTTGTCAAATAAACAAGGATGCTGGTGTTGGATGAATTTTCCGGTAGCCTGGCATGGTACAGATGCTTGCATGGCCCCTAGTGTCAACGTATGTTGGACTGCAAACTATCGGGCCCTTCACGCGTTCATCGGACACAGTCGTGTAGACGGGTACGGGAACGACGTCTGACAACAATAAGCCTAGCATCTTCACTGTGGAGCAGTAATGGAGTATTTGATTCATCACTTTGACTAGTCTTGTCCTTCATGTGATGGATGATGGTCCTTCTTGGAGACTATGCTATTTTGCTTTTCAATTAGCACTAGTGTAAGTCTTTGGAGACCAACCATCCACGGAGAAGTATCTCGCCGCATCGTATTTCCTGTCTCCGACTCATTCTCCTTCTCTCCCCCTTTTTTTTCTTTTTGCTCACAGAGAAAGCGGACGAGAGCAGCCGGCTATAGACGCCGGTGATGCACGCAGGGTGCATATAAACTGGAGGCGAGGCTTCAGCCGTGGCTGCGGCGAGGGCGAGCGGAGGAAGTGACTTGTGGTCATGCAGTAGAGGCAGCAGAGGCAGAGAGCCGGTCAGCGCATGTGGCAAAGACGACTCAGGGCCGCGGGCGCGAGCTCGTTAGGGCGGCCCAAGGCGGGACGGCAGCGAACGGGCCCTCGGACAGCGATCAAGCTTAACGGTTGACGGGGTGGCTCAATGGCGCCGCAACCCGGTGGTGAGCCAAAGCTAGGGGCCGGAACCGGCCGGAGCAGCAGCGGCGACTTGGTGATGCATGAGCGGAAATGGCTCAGACACGACCAGGGAGGAACGAGACCGAGGCGACGGCGGTCGGGGCAGCTCACCAACGGAAACGGCGTCTCAGTAGAGATGCATTGGAGGCCGACGTGGAGTCCGGACCAGCCACGAGTCGTGGTCAACTTTGGAAATTTTTGCCTTTGCTCCTTGGTGTTGAAGTGACAGGTGTTAATATCTTACAAGGAAAGGTTGAAGCTGCAGCTGGCCCGTGCGATGGCTCAAAAGCGAGGCTAGCAGAGTTGAACCGGCCCGGGAGCAGCCAGCAGGAGCAGCAGTAGTTAGCCGGCGAGGGCGGGCCCCTGGCCACAGCAGCGGCTGAAGACACAACAGCGGAAGCAGCGACAGCCGGTAACGGAGTTTTGATCCGTGGAGGCTCTGGCCAATTTGTTTTCCTTGAGTCGTGATCCGACAGGCAGATGATTTTTTCTTTTCCTTCAATACTTGCCTCGGGACTTGATTTTACCTTCACCTAGTCACATGACCGACTACTAGTTGAAGTAGTACGTGATGACTCCTTGGGTCTGACTTGAAGTTATTCCTCCACAAATCACAGAGTAAATAGGAGCAGCCATTGTTGACTACCTCGGGACTTGGAACTTCTCATCTGCCGTGGAGTAAATTGCCATTACTTTATAAAAAAATATCTGGTCTCTGGGCTGATTAGATAGTTCGATTCCGACTTGTCTTCCTGCGTACAGTGATTTGTGCAGTTAGTATTGTCGTCAGACCCGATGATCAGAACAAGGACCCAAACCATGCTAATTCTGGTGACTTCAGATCGGATTTGATGCGCTGACGAAAATGGCTGTAGTGGAAAAACGATGGTCTCGGCGACTTGCGTCGGTGACTTACGGCAACGAAAAAAATTTAACCCTAATTTCTTGTGAACATTAAATCCCAAATCTTAAACTTGGACTGACGAACTTGAAGCTGATTCAAATATTTCTGAACCGGCTTTCTCCATCCAGAAAACCTGCAATTTTCTCCATCCTTGGAAAGAAATCCCTTCAAGAACTCAACACCACCGTGCGCGGGCCCCATGGTGGGCGCCAACTGTCGTGGATTTGTCACGGCAGATGTCCTAGCGTAAGGACTTAGTCGTGAGGCCAACGCATCTATGTAGTAGCTTGAGAGGGGTTGATCGGGACGAGAGACGCAACACACAAGACAAGGATTTAGTCTGCTTCGGGCCCCGGGAAACATCATCCGGTGACAACCCTACATGCTGTTTGTGGATAGGTCTCATTATGTTCATAAGGGAGACGCCGGTAAGCCGGATCTTTGAGTGTAGCCCTAGATATTGTTTCTTGTTGCTTATCCCTCTTTGGGAGCCCTGCCCCTCCTTATATAAGTTAGAGGGGCGGGTTACATCTGGAGTCCTATTAGGACTAGGACTAGTCTATCTTCTCTTACAAGTTAAATGCAAATCCGGGTCTTGCTTCCTCATAAAGGAAATATTCGTCATCCCTTTCCTCTTAAGCCGGCCCACCATAACATGAGCCGGCCTTCTGGGCCTTGGGCCTAGTCTTCTATCTGACCCGCCGTCGGGCTCATCCGTGAGTCGTCAGGCTCGTGAGTCGTCTGACCAGTGAGCCGCCAGACCAGTGAGTCGCTAGTCCTCTGGCGGGTCATCAGTGAAGCGCCAAGTCCGTCCGGGTCATACCTCCGGCCGGGTCATACTGCGGGGTATATCGGGACAAAGGACACGAGAGAGTTATACTAGTTCGGCCCCTTGGGGTGAAGGTAAGGCCTACGTCTAGTTGGGTTGGTATTGCTTGAGGTTTCAATAACCAGGGAGCGAGATACGCTATGCCCGGCTATCGATGAGTTGTTTCTTGCCCTAAGCCGCCAGCGGGTCGTCCCTTATATACATGGGTGGACGCCCTGCAGCCTACAGAGTCCCTGCCGGCTCATAAACAGTGTCCAGCTCGGAGACTAGTTAATTCTACCTTACGATATAAGTCATGTCATTATGGTGGTTTACCACTACGGGCCTTAAGCCGCCTGTGGGCCTTAGACCCTTTATTGAACCGCCATCTCCATGTTTGGTCTTGGGCTTCTTTCTGACGAGTCCTCTTTGCGTAACCTGGCCCCTCCTAGGCGGCTTACACAAATAGTTATATCCCAACATTAGGCCCCAGATTGATTCGAACCGGTTCATGTCAATCTTAAAATACCTTAAGAAATAAACCTCCAGCCTTCTGCCTGTGTAAAGGTTTTTAACCCGCCATGACGTCATCTTCTAGATCCGCATTAACCCGCCGTGACATCATCTTTACTTAAATTCATATTTTACTCCGGCATATCTTCCAACGGATCTTTGCTTTTGCTGACCGTTCCGAGAACCGAGGCGTCGGGGCCGCTGGATAATGATGTTTAGTCTCGTCGTTTCTCGCGCCGTCTTAGTCGGTCTTCCCTTATAAATAGGCACGACCTAGGTCTTTTCCATTCTCTCCCTCCATTCGTCTTCTTCCTCTCGTTGTTTCTCTGCTGCTTGAGCTTCGCCGCCGCCGCCACCGTAAATCTCCTCGTCTTCACCAACTCAGGCCGCTGCATCAACCTAGCTTGACCAGAAAAACGCGACGGACCTCCGCAGCAACTCTGCGTCTGTAAGTTTCTTCCTCCCTGTTCCTCAGATCTGCATTAGGAATTTCGAGTTCGTCGGTGTTCTTCGCCGTCCGTCACAAACCCTTGATAGATTCCACCTCCGACGCCCCTTTCTGATCTTAAGATAATATACGACTGCTGCGGTAGCTGTTTCGCACTCATTTCGGATGAAATAGATCCCTTTTCGCTTATTCAGAGGCTTCCTTCGAGCGTATGAACTTCTCTGCACTAGTTTTAGGTCTAGAAATTTTTCTTTTCCAAACGGCCATTTGATCTGAAATAATAGCTGCAACATGTGAAACCTGTTTGTTCCATACTCAGCCAAAAAATGCATATGTTACATCTGCTTCACACGATAGCGAATGCCGCCGGTTTAAGAAGACAACACTGATTGTCAGCCTTGCTTGCTTCCGGCAACTTAAGATAACTTAACTGCTTTTGGAACCCGTAGCGGCTTAAATGTGAAAACATAATCAGCCACATGTCATTAGGCCCCTTCTTAAGCCGCCATCTTGAATAGACTTAAAATGTTTTCTTCCGGGCTAAATTTGAACCGGAAACTCTTATTTTGTCATAGGCTTCAATTTATACAATGGCACCCAAGGCTCGCAAAGCTCCGTGACACGCAATCGGGTCAAGTCCGTAAATCAGAAAGCACTTTGTCTGATTTTGTGAAATCCGGCCATCTGCCCAAGAAAGAGATCATGTCTTATCGTGCACCTAACCATTAGAGGAGAAGCCTCAACCCAAGGAGGGGGAGGTAATCGTGTTGACTGATCACATGAACCGGGGCTTCGCTCCACCCGGCTCAAAATTCTTCAGGGATGTTTTGCATTTCTTTGATCTCATACCTCAAGACATCGGGCCCAATTTCGTGTCAAATATTTGCAACTTCCAAGTTTTCTGCGAGGTGTACCTTGGAGAAGAACCCAACTTACTTTTATTCAGAGAATTACTTTACTTAAACCGGCAGAACGAACGCGCCAACGGGCCCAGTCTGGAACTTGGCGGCATCTCAATTCAGCGGCGGAGAGACTGCCTTTTTCCTTATGCCGAACTGCCCAGTCATCCAAAGGATTGGAATCAGACATGGTTTTACTGCCAGGACACTTCTCCGGCTGAGGAAAATCCTCTGCCCGCTTCCGCCTTTGGCGCCTTTGAATCAACCACACCGGGCGGATAAACTGACTGCTATTGAGCGTCTCCCACTTGGTCCTACCATTAGTAAAATCAAAGCTCTTTTGGGAAATAGCTTAGACGGCATTGACCTGGTCCAGGTCTGGGTCGCTTGGCGAGTGATTCCGTTAAGCCGCCGCCCCGGCTTAATGTGCAACTACTCAGGCGAGAAGAATGACCCACTGCGTCATAGTCCCGACGACTTACCAGATGATGTGGTGGAGGCTACGACCCAAACATTGTTGAAAGAGGGCACGGTAACTAGTAATGCCTTTGGCTTACTTCCCTTCTGCAAGAAGAACCCGCCCCCTGCAGTAAGTCCTCAATCTCGATAATTACTCCGTACTGTGTTATACCTTGCTTTTATTTATAACCCCTACCTTTTCTTCTCAGGCCAATGACAACTTCTGGAAGGTCAAGTATGACCATGAGGCTGCCAAACAAGCCAGAGCGGCTAAGAGAACCGAAAGAAAAGCCGCCAAAACAGGAACTTCAAGGAAAAGGAAGCCAAGCGCTTCAGATTTACTTAAATTGGACGACACTTCTGACGATGAAGAAGAGGTAACCTTTAACTCCCTTGACTCTTTATCATCACCTTACTGACGTTAAATATTTTCAGGAAGACACGGGGAACAGCCAAGCCGTCGAGGAAGAGGTAACTATAATCTTCTCTGACTCCGAGCCCCTGCCGCGTCAGAAAATTCGAAGAGTAACCCGGAAAGTACGATTTTCACATCCTTTGGCTTACCAAGATCCTCAATTTCTTTTGAAGCAACAGCAATTTGAAAGCCGGAGACAGACCCGGACCAGCAAAGATGTAGAGCTCTCCTCCGGCTTACCTGACGTAACCAGGAAGCGTCGGGCTGAGGTTATCTCCGATTTACGTTCTGTTTACCCTTTGGCGGGTTTAATTCGTCAACCTCTCAATCCACCTGAGTCCAATTATCAGGATACCTCTCCTTCCTCCGGCGAGTCTATGCAATCTAACATGTCAGCTTTCAAAACTTCCCCTTGGTAATGTAATTTTGTTTACCTTATGCTCTACCTTACTTATGCTTTTGTACTCATCCTTCTGCCTTTGTTCATAGCGTGCAAGTGAAACTCAGTAAGAGGGCAAAGAAGAGTAAGCCGTCCCGAGACCCGGTCGCGACTGAACTGGAGCTTGGCACGACTGCACCTGACAGTTCTACCCATCAGCCGCCGCCTGAACCAGCCTATGACATTCCAGCACCAACCACTGATCCACCCGCTGAATATACTTTCAATAGCTCTGATAACCCGGAAGCTCCTAGCCCGGCCAAGACAATTGATCCGGAAGTTGAGATTCTGAAGACTAAATTTGTTGAGCCGAGGCAGCCCACTGTCCTTGCCAAGTGCTCTGCCAAGGAGGAGCTTCTGGAACGCCGAAAGGCCACGCTAGATATTGTTGACTATACTCATTTGAGCATTGGAGAGATAGTCTCTGGCTATATCAATAAAGTACATAGCAGCCTGACCTGGAAATTGACATGGTGAAGCATATACAGCAAAAACCTGAGTTATAACTTATGCTACTTTTCTTAACCATACTTACTGTACCAGCCCCCAAGTCTATTGCTTATGAATAAATATGTTGTAGACTTAGAAAACTGCTTAGCACTGCTTTGTCCGGCTTAGAAAGAAGATATTTAAGCCGGTTGTAACATGATACCTTGAACTTGCGATATACATTAGCCCCCAAGTGTCAAGTACCTTTGTTTGTATAGTGCTTGGGACTTAATTTCCATGACCCGGCATTGTAAGTTTAAAATTCTTCTACATACATTACCCCCAAGTGTCAAGTATCTTTGCTTGTAAATTACTTGGGACTTAATGTTATCTTACCATGATTCTAACTATAACCCGGCACCAATACAGGCCACCATAAGTCAATTTGAGTCGGAGATTGCTGACCTGAAGAGCCGCCTGGCAGCTCAAGAACTTGAAATTCAAAAGGCCAACTCCAAATTTGAATTCAGTGTCTCTAAAAAAGAGAAGTTGAAGAAGAATTTTGTAGCGGAGAAGAAAATCTGGGCTGATGAGAAGGCCTCACTGGTGACCCGGGTCGAGACAGCAGAATCACTTGCAGAAGCAATAGCCGAGCTGTCTGGCTTAAAGCGCCAGATATCACAAATGGTCTCTGCAACCTTCGGTAAGTTACTATATATGACCTCAAACATTTGCAATCCTTCCTTTGATGAATATTTTAATTGTTATCTCCGGCTCACTTTATGTTTATGAACACAGGCCCCAGGAGCACAAACCTCAAGCAGAACATGTTAATCAAACTGAAAGCGGTTTACGCTCTAGTGGAATAACTGTACACCGGGTCATAACGTGCCTTGGCCGTTGTGGCTCTATCAAATGAAGTTCCCCATCTCCTGCAAGATGTGCTAAAGCGGCTTGCTGTGCTACCCCAGCAGATCAAAGAGCTAAGACGAGCATCTGCCAGGACCGGGGCTATAGCTGCATTGAGCCAGGCCAAGGCGTTGCTTCCAGAATTAGACCCGACAGACATTGCTCTTGGGTATCCCAGCTTGAAGGAAGACGGCTCTTTATTCGAAGAGACAGACTTCACCGCCTGTGTGGAAGTCGTACGTCCTGTGGCTACTCTCATTGGGAACGAGATTGACCTTACCAAGTATCAGCCGGGCTATGACAGCGAGAACCGGAGAATCCCAACGCCTCACTATGATGACGTCAGCCTGATCCCTCCAACTCGTAAGCATACCTTTGCCCCTGAAGTCAACCCAGACGGTTTAATAGATGATGAAGCTGAGTTTGAAGCCTTGAGCGGCATTGATCGGCCTCGTCAACCTTCCGTGACAGGGCAGGCATTTAAGGGGCGGAGAAGGATAACCCGGAATCTTCAAGCCAACCAAAGGAGTGAACCGCCAGGCGTTTATGACTTTGTGAAAACAATGCTTCATTATTCAGACTCGGGGAGTCTTGTAATAGGGTAGAAAAACGACTCGATTTTTGTCATGCCTTCGCGCATGTTTGTAGCGCTTAATACTTTCGTAAGCCGCCATCGCTATATACTTCCAGCTTACGTTGATCTTTCCTTGATGTTAAAAATCTGTTTGCTTTATCCTACATATAAAACAAGCAGAATTCCCTTGGCGACTTATCGCATCGGGGGTCACATAAAGTATTGGTAACCCGGAGCGCGAACCAAAATATTATATAAAGGCTGGTTTATGATTATATTTGTTAAACATAATCACAATAGCATACCTGAGGTCCTTTCAGTAATCTCGCCGGTTTATGTGACCTAAATCATGAAGGTAAGTTTTAACTCCTGATAGTTGGCACATATGATGTTCACCTGGCCCTTAACAACTGAAGTGACCAATATTAAACCGGTGGAACGAGAACCCCCTAGTACTTTCGAGAAAGCCTCACAATAGTCAAACATTTATTTTTACGAAGCATGATAAACTATAAAATTTAAAGGCCTCTGATTCGAATACGACCAGTGAACCGTTCCAAAGGGGTTAAGCTAAGATTCAGATACGATCATATAGCCCCTAGTGGCTGCGGCGATGCCGATCAAGTGGGTATCGACAGCTATGTTCTCTTTGGTTCAAATACGACCAATGTTTGAACAGGAAGCCCCCAAGTGACCATAAGAGTTGTTTAATGACGCTGATTCAAATACGAGCCACGTCAGACCCAAAGGGGTTAAGCTCTGATTCAAATATGATCAAGAAGCACCCAAGTGGGTTTGGAAGTATGCCGATCAAGTGGGTATCGACAGCTATGTTCTCTTTGGTTCGAATACGACCTATGTTTGAACAGGAAGCCCCCAAGTGATCATGGCTAGATTCAGATATGATCATAAGCCGGACCAAAGGGAAAGCCGGATTCAGATATGATCCGCTCCCCGTTGGTTGTTTCCACCACCTGATAAAGAAGACATGTAAACCTTTCAAGGTGAAAAGAACAGAGGTCCTGCTTTATTGCTTCATATAATATATACATCTTCAAAACATATATACATCTTGAGAGCCGGTGGCTCAAGTATAGTAAGGCCGAAGATGGGCGATATTCCACGGCCGGCATGTCTCCTCCTCCGACTTACGTGAGTCTTTGTGCTCTCGAACATCGATAAGGTAGTATGACCCGTTATTCAGATTCTTGCTGACCACAAAGGGTCCTTCCCAAGGAGGGGATAGCTTGTGCATATCAGACAGATCCTGGATGAGCCGGAGCACTTAGTCGCCTTCCTGAAAGGTTCTGCTTCTAACCCGGCAGCTGTGATAGCGGCGCAGGTCTTGCTGGTAAATCACCGAGCGGGCTATTGCCAAGTCTCGCTCCTCATCCAACAAGTCAAGTGCATCCTGCCGATCTTTTTCGTTATCAACCTAAACGTAAGACGCCACGCGGGGCGAGTTGTGCCGGATGTCACTTGGCAGGACTGCCTCTACTCCGTACACCATGAAGAAAGGTGTGTAACCTGTAGATCTGTTAGACATAGTGTTGATGCTCCACAGTACAGAGGGTAGCTCCTCCACCCAACAACCCGGAGTCCGCTGTAAGGGAACCAAGAGCCGGGGTTTGATACCCTTCAGGATCTCCTGATTAGCTCTCTCTGCTTGACCATTGGATTGAGGATGAGCAACAGCCGAAACATCAAGCCAGATATGTTCTCGTTGACAGAACTCTTCCATGGCACCCTTGGAGAGATTAGTGCCATTATCAGTTATGATACTGTGTGGAAAACCAAAACGAAAGATCACTTTTTTCATGAACTGAACCGTCGTGGCTGCATCACACTTACTGACCGGCTCTGCCTCAACCCACTTTGTAAACTTATCCACTGCCACCAGGAGGTGTGTCTTTTTATCCTTAGACCTCTTGAAAGGTCCAACCATGTCAAGCCCCCAGACTGCGAACGGCCAAGTAATTGGAATCATCCTCAACTCTTGAGCCGGCACATGAGCTCGTCGTGAGAATTTTTGACATCCGTCACATTTGCTGACCAGATCCTCCTCATCATCATGAGTCGTCAGCCAATAGAAACCATGAAGGAAAGCTTTGGCCACAAGAGATTTTGAGCCGGCATGATGACCACAATATCCTTCATGGATCTCACGAAGTATCTCCTGACCCTCCGCAGGCGACACACAATGTTGAAATGCCCCAGTAACTCTGCGGTGGTGTAACTCGTCATGAACAATCGGCATAGATTTGGACCGCCTGACGATTTGTCTGGCCAAGGTCTCATCCTCAGGCAACTCTCCCCGGGTCATATAGGCTAAATATGGCACTGTCCAATCCGGGATGACATGAATAGCTGCCACCAGTTGTGCCTCCAGGTCTGGCACTGCTAGTTCTTCCTCTATAGGTACTTTGACAGAAGGATTATGCAGAACATCGAGAAAGGTGTTAGGCGGCACCGGCTTATGCTGAGATCCCAGCCGGCTTAAAGCATCATCCGCCTCATTCTTCCTTCGATCAATGTGCTCCACTTGATAACCTTTGAAGTGCCCAGCCACAACATCAACTTAACGACGGTAAGCCGCCATAAGGGGATCCTTGGAGTCCCACTTTCCTGGCACCTGTTGAGCCACAAGATCTGAGTCGCCCAAGCACCTTACCTGGCTCAAATTCATCTCTTTAGCCATCCGGATACCATGGAGTAAGGCCTCGTACTCAGCTGCATTGTTAGTACAAGGAAACATAAGCCGGAGCACATAACAAAATTTGTCACCTCGAGGGGAAGTTAAAACAACTCCAGCCCCCGAGCCTTCTAACTGCCTGGACCCATCAAAGTGAATAGTCCAATATGTGTTATCTGGCTTCTCCTCGGGTGCCTGCAACTCTGTCCAATCATTGATAAAATCCACTGTGGCTTGAGACTTGATAGCAGTCCGAGGCATGTATTTCAAACCATGAGGCCCAAGCTTAATGGCCCACTTGGCGACTCGATCCCCGTGGCCTCTCTATTCGTAGATGTCTCCTAAGGGGCAGAGCTTACCACAGTGATAGGATGACCTTGGAAGTACTGCTTCAACTTCCTGCTTGCCATGAACACTCCGTAAACAAGTTTCTGCCAATGTGGATACCTTTGTTTAGACTCAGTGAGCACCTCACTGATGTAGTAAACCGGCCGTTGAACCGGATGCTCCTTGCCAGTCTCTTTGCACTCCAACACGATGGCAACACTGACGGCTCGTGCGTTGGCAGCCACATATAATAGTAATGGCTCCCTATCAACGGGAGCCACAAGGATCGGCGGCTCAGACCACTGTCTCTTCAAATCTTCAAAGGCAGTATTAGCAGCATCACTCCAGACAAAAGTGTCCGGGTTCTTCATCATCTGATACAGCGGTAGGGCCTTCTGACCTAGCCGGCTTACGAACCGGCTTAAAGCAGCAACACGACCCGCCAATCGCTGAGCATCATTGATGCACGCCGGTTTAGCCAAAGAGGTGATTGCCTTGATCTTCTCCGGGGTAGCTTCAATGCCTCTGTTTGAGACCAGAAAACCCAAAAGCTTGCCTGCAGGTACACAAAATACACACTTGGCCGGGTTAAGCATCATCTTATAAACCCGGAGATTATCAAAGGTCTCCCTTAAATCAGATATCAAGGTTTCCTTCTCCCTGGATTTCACCATGATGTCATCCACATAAGCATGAACATTGCGCCCAATTTGATCGTGGAGACAGTTCTGTACACATCACTGATAAGTCGCCTGGGCACTCTTGAGCCCAAATGGCATAGATACATAGCAGAAGGCTCCAAACAGAGTGATGAAAGCCGTCTTCTCCTGGTCCTTAACTGCCATTTTGATCTGATGATAGCCAGAGTAAGCATCCAAAAAACTCAATCGCTCGCAACCCGCCGTAGCATCAATGATTTGATCAATACAGGGGAGGGCAAAGGGATCAGTCGGTCAAGCCTTATTTAAGTCCATCTAATCCACACACATCCGCCAGGTGCCGTTCTTCTTGAGTACGAGCACCGGGTTAGCTAACCACTCCGGGTGAAAAACTTCAATAATGAACCTAGCTGCTAAGAGCCGGGCGACCTCTTCTCCAATAGCTTTCCGTCTTTCCTCATTAAACCGTCGAAGAAACTGCCTGACCGGCTTATATTTCAGATCAATATTAAGGGTGTGCTAAGCGAGCTCTATCGGGATACCCGGCATGTCATAAGGTTTCCATGCAAAGATGTCCCGATTCTCACGGATGAACTTGATGAGCGCGCTTTCCTATTTAGGATCCAAGCTGGCACTGATGCTGAACTGCTTAGAAGAGCCGCCTGGAGTAAAGTCAACAAGCTTCATTTCGGTGGCCGATTTAAACTTCAACGCCGGGTCATGCTCTGTAGTTGGCTTCTTCAGAGAGGTCATATCCGCCGGGTCAACATTATTTTGATAAAATTTTAACTCTTCTGCTGCACAAACAGACTCAAAGATAAGCCGCTACCGCCTTCTTCACATTCCAAGGCTACCTTTCGACTCCCATGCACAGTGATGGTGCCCTTGTGACCCGGCATCTTGAGCTGCAGATAAACATAACACGGCCGTGCCATGAACTTGGCATAAGCCGGCCGCCCAAACAGAGCATGATATGGACTCTTGATTTTGACCACCTCAAACGTCAATTTCTCAGCCCTGGAATCATATTCATCTCCAAAGGCAACCTCCAATTCATTCTTACCGACCGGGTATGCCGACTTACCAGGCACCACCCCATGGAAAATGGTGTTGGATGTTGAGGGAGTCCTGGATTAGGGGGTGTCCGGATAGCCGGACTAGGACCTTTGGCCGGACTCCTGGACTATGAAGATACAAGATTGAAGACTTCGTCCCGTGTCTGGATGGGACTTTCCTTGGCGTGGAAGGCAAGCTTGGCGATACGGATATGTAGATCTCCTACCATTATGGCGACTCTGTGTAACCCTAACCCTCTTTGGTGCCTATATAAACCGGAGGGTTTTAGTTCGTAGGACGAACAACAATGATACCATAGGCTAGCTTCTAGGGTTTAGCCTCTCTGATCTCGTGGTAGATCTACTCTTGTACTACCCATATCATCAATATTAATCAACCAGGAGTAGGGTTTACCTCCATCGAGAGGGCCCGAACCTGGGTAAAAACATCGTGTCCCTTGTCTCCTGTTACCATCTGCCTAGACGCACAGTTTGGGACCCCCTACCCGAGATCCGCCAGTTTTGACACCGACATTGGTGATTTCATTGAGAGTTCCTATGTGTCATCATCTTTAGGCCCGATGGCTCCTCCGATCATCAACAACGATGCGCTCCAGGGTGAGACTTTTCTCCCCGGACAGATCTTCGTATTCGGCGGCTTTGCACTGCGGGCCAATTCGCTTGGCCATCTAGAGCAGATTGAAAGCTACGCCCCTGGCCACCAGGTCAAATTTGGAAATTTGAACTACACAGCTGACGTCCGTGGAGACTTGATCTTCGATGGGTTTGAGCCACAGCCAAGCGCGCCGCACTGTCACGAGGGGCATGATCTAGCTCTACCGCCGAACAGTGTCCTGGAGGCCGCACCAGTGTCCGCTCCGACCTTTAGCTCGGAGCCGACTGCGCAGATCAAGGACGGGTGGCTGGACACCGCCTCATTGGCTGCGATCTCTACGGCGATTGAGCCGTACACCTACCCCGTCCTTTGCGAAGCTCGTGACTCCAAGGTGCCGGACTCCTCTCCGGACTCCGAGCCTTCCACGCCCCCGCCAATCGAATCCGATTGGGCGCCGATCATGGAATTCACTGCCGTGGACATCTTTCAGCACTCGCCCTTTGGCGACATCCTGAATTCACTAATGTCTCTATCTTTATCAGGAGAGCCCTGGCGACATCCTGAATTCACTAAAGTCTCTCACTAAAGCCGGATTATGGTCAGGAAGGTTGGGATGCGGACGACGAAGAAATTCAAAGCCCACCCACCACCCACTTCGTAGCCACTGTCGATGATTTAACTGACATGATCGACTTGGAGTCCGAAGACATCGACGGTATGGACGACGATGCAGGAGACGACCAAGAACCAGCGCCCACTGGGCACTGGAAGGCCACCTCGTCATACGACATATACATGGTGGACATCCCAAAAGATGGGAATGGCGATGTAACAGCGGAGGATGACCCCTCCAAGAAATAGCCTAAGCGCCGGCGTTAGCGGCGCCGCTCTAAATCCCGCCACAGCAAAAATGGTGATTCCGGCACGGGAGACAATAACACCCCGGACAGTGCCGAAGACAACCCCCTCCAGCAGGATTCAGCGCAGGAGGATGGAGAAGCATGCCCTCATGAGAGAGCAGCAGAAAGAGAGATAGAGGACGATAATTACATGCCTCCCTCCGAAGATGAGGCAAGCCTCGATGACGGCGAATTCATCGTGCCCGAGGATCCCATCGAACAAGAGCGTTTCAAACGCAGGCTTATGGCCACGGCAAGCAGCCTCAAGAAAAAGCAGCAACAGCTTAGAGCTGACCTAGAATTGATAGGCGATGATGGATCAAGTCCTTGCGTCAAGAGTATGAACTCGAGCGCACCTGCAAGAGCTACCCAAAACGCAGGTTGCTACCCCGATTAGAGGAGGAAGCACCCAAACCTACATCACCAGCGCATGATACGGCTGACCGGCCACCTCGTGGCCGCGACAGAGAGGCCTCTCGGCCCTCAACTCAAGCCGCACCCCGGCGCCGCTCAAAAAATACCAAGGCACGGGGAAATGCGCCAGACCTGCGAGATATATTGGAGGACAAGGCAAGGCAAACAAGATCGATCTACGGATCGCGTGGGCAACTCCGGCCGGGCCGAACACAGTAGACAAAGCTCATTTGAGCTGCGTCGTGATATAGCCCAATACAGAGGCGCCACACACCCACTATGCTACACAGATGAAGTGATGGATCATCAAATCACATAGGGTTTCAAACCCGTAAACATTGAATCATACGATGGCACAACAGATCCTGTGGTTTGGATCGAGGACTATCTCCTTCACATCCACATGGCCCGCTGTGATGATCTACACGCCATCAAATACCTCCCACTCAAGCTTAAAGGACCAGCCCGACATTGGCTTAGCAGCTTACCAGCAGAGTTAATTGGTTGTTGGGAAGACCTGGAAGCCGCATTCCTCGACAATTTCCAGGGCACATATGTGCGACCACCAGACGCCGATGACCTAAGCCACATAATTCAGCAGCCAGAGGAATCGGCTAGACAATTCTGGACACGGTTCCTAACAAAGAAAAATCAAATCGTCGACTGTCCGGATGCACAGGCCCTTGCAGCCTTCAAACACAACATCTGCGACGAGTGGCTTGCCCGGTAACTAGGACAGGAAAAGCCGAAATCCATGGCAGCCCTCACAATAATCATGACCCGCTTTTGCGCGGGAGAGGACAACTGGCTAGCTCATAGTAACAACATGACCAAGAGCCCTGGTAATTCGGATACCAAGGACATCAATGGCAGGTCGCGTTGCAACAAGCACAAGTGCCGCATTAACGGCGATAATGCTGAGGATACGGCAGTCAATGCCGGATTCAGAGGCTCTAAACCCGGTCAGCTGAAAAAGCCGTTTAAAAGAAATACTCCGGGCCCGTCCAATTTGGACCGAATACTCGATCGCTCGTGCCAGATACACGGCATCCCCGAAAAACCAGCCAACCACACCAACAGGGATTGTGGGGTGTTCAAGCAGGCAGGCAAGTTATATGCCGAAAACAATGACAAGGGGTTGCATAGCAATGACGAGGAAGAGCCCAGGCCGCCGAACAATAGAGGATAGAAGGGCTTCCCCCCCCCAAAATGGAGCGGAAGCGTGCACTAAGGGACGTATATGCGATGGAGCCAGTCGCCCCAAAGTTCAACCCGTGGTATTCCTGCCCGATCACTTTTGATCGAAGGGACCATCCCACTAGCATCCGCCATGGCGGATTCACCGCATTGGTTCTAGACCCAATCATTGACGGATTTCACCTCACTAGAGTCCTAATGGACGGCGGTAGCAGCCTGAACCTGTTTTATCAGGATACAGTGTGCAAAATGGGCATAGACCCATCAAGGATTAAACCCACGAAGACGACCTTTAAAGGCGTCATACCAGGTGTAGAGGCCAAGCTGCAGGCTTAGTTACGATTGAAGTGGTCTTCGGATCCCCGGATAACTTCCGAAGCGAGGAGTTAATCTTCGACATAGTCCCGTTCCGCAACGGCTATCACGCACTGCTCGGACGAACCGCATTTGCAAAGTTCAATGTGGTGCCGCACTACGCAAATCTCAAGCTCAAGATGCCAGGTCCTCGAGGAGTCCTTACGGTCAATGGAAACACCAGACGCTCTCTCCGGACGGAGGAGCATACGGCGGCCCTCGCGGCGAAAGTACAAAGCAGCCTCTTAAGGCAATTCTCAAGTCCGGCTATTAAACGTCCGGACACCGTCAAGCGCGCCCGGAGTAACCTACAACAAGACGGCCTGGAACGTTTCGAGCACGCATAGAAATGCGGCCCAAACCCCAGCCCTCGCGAAATTGCGAAACCAAGATTACGCTGCATATAATTACGCTCTGAAAATACCATGGGCATAGGGGAGGGGCACGACCACGGCATGCCCAGAATGCGGCTCAACCGCACCAGGGGCTCCCGATTGTGTCATTCTTTGCTTTTCTTCTTTCTTTTTTACTTTCAGGACTCTGAACTCACGAAGCCCTGTCCGGCAGTAGAATCTCCGAACACACGATGCAACAACCAGGCAAGCAGAAAACTACTTCGTGTGTCCAGGTGGTCTCTATTACGAGCAGTATACCTGTTTTACATACCATCCCGTAGCTTACCCCTGGAGGGGGACATGTTAAAAAGTCATGTCCCTTGCTTATCGCACTATTTGTATCGCTACGCTCTTCATCGCAGCCCTTTTAAATAAACAATAAATAGCGTCTGCCTATTATTTAATTACTTTTCTCTATATATATATATATATATATATATATATATATATATATGTGTTCAGTTATGACATTGTGCAACCGTACACTTTGGTACAGGCAATACACCGAGGGCTTAAGTACCCCACAATATGGTGTGATAAGTCCGAACACTTTCACAAGTGCGGCACCCGAACTTATAGCATTATATGCATCGGCTCGAATCATGTCTTCGGTCAATAGTTGGGTTTGCCCGGCTCCCATGTTTTGGTACCTTATGTTCCGTTATATCGGCTAAGGTAGCGCTGGGAGAACCACTGCGATTGTGCCCCAGTTGAGCTGGGTTAAGCACCTCAGTGGAGAAAGCTAAAACTGACCGTCATGATTGGGCGAGAGTCGGTCGCTGTTCGAGAGGTTTTCGAGTCCCTAAAGACTTATGCCGCTTAGAGCAAGGAGTCGGCACTGTCCGGCCTAGGCATGGATAGCGCCCCGAACTCGGTCTTCCGAATACCAGGGGCTTCGCCGAAATTTAAAATTATAGAATTCTATGGCTAAGTGAGAGTGTTCAAGCATTATAGTCTGGTTGCCTTGTTCGTTGCGTTGAGCGCCTCCCTCAAAGGACCCAAGAATGGGAACAAGAGCGCTCAAGTTTATCCCGAACACCCCAAAGACTCGTGGCATGGGGCTGAAGCCGACGACTCGCCATCTCTCAAATTTAATACACAGCCGCACAGAAGGTAATATTTTAAATTCAAAAGTGTTGCTTAGCGCATATGAACAAGTTTTCAGCGTACAGGATAACAAATGTGAGTCTACTAAAATATTACGTCTTTGGAGCATTCACCCTCTATAAGGCGGGCACCCTTCAGGACGCCCTCATAATACATTTCAGGCTTGCAATGCTCCTTGCCCGGTGGTGGTTCGTCCGTCACAAGCTTCTCAGCATCCATCTTGCCCCAGTGCACCTTAGCACGGGCAAGGGCCCTACGGGCACCTTCGAAGCAGACGGAGCGCTTGACGACTTCAACCGATGGACAGGCGTCCACCAGCCGCCTCACCAGCCCGAAGTAGCTCCCAGGCATGGTTTCCTTAGGCCACAACCAAACTATGAGGCCCTTCATGGCATGTTCGGCCACCTTATGGCGCTCGACCAGCTGCTTCAACTGGTCGCTTAAGGGCCGGGTGTCCGGCCAAAGCATACTGAGACCAGAACACCTTCTCCGTCGAGCTTCCCTCCTCGGCTCGGTAGAATGCGGCAGCATTGGACACATCAAGGGCAGATCTGCGAATGCTCCTGGAGAGCTCCGGATTCGGGTAAGTAACAGATAATTCACTTTCACATGCTTGCTTTGCATAAAGAATGCCTTACCCGCCTCTATCTTGTCGCGACCGGTTTTTCCGGATATTAAATTCCAGAAAATGGTCGTCGTGCTCATCAGCCCCAGGACTACTGTTAGCTGATGAGGCATCAAATCGGTATAGAAAATCCAAGCAAAATTACAGGATATACGGTACAAGACCATTCTGGCATGTGAGTACAACAAGTTGTTTCTAGTGGTTGTTGGCGGAAGCGGTTTGTGGATCACCAGTGGAACTCCATTTCCCACGGGAACAGCTGACCAGGTTAACTCCTATCTTCGCGAGGCTGCTATCACTGTTGCTTAGGTTCCGGGGTGGTCGTCGCAACGCTCCGCTCCACGCAAGAAATCTGGCCAAGACAATAGCCAGGGACAAGCCAGTGAGTACTTTGAATGTACTCGCAAACATTAGGAACACAGACATAATATAACAATGATGTGCTGAAAATATTTTATGCTCATGGCGCTACCACAAAAGATAATAAAAAAAAATCTGATGCACGCAAGCATGTTACTCATGAATATGCAATAACATAGTAGTATTAAAAATTATGGAATAAATAACAAACATGCCACAGTCGGGCGTCTTAGCGACACCACCTAAAGGGCTTTAAAAGGAATGCCGCAGTCGGGCATCTAAGCGACACCACAAAAAGGGCTTTAAAAGAAATGTCATGCAAGGCGTCTCAAATGACACCGCATAAAGGGCTTATAAAAGAAATGCCACGCAAGGCGCCTCAAATGACACCACATAAAGGGCTTATAAATAAACAGAAGCAATTCCACAGTCGGGCGTCTGAGCGACACCACATAAAGGGCTTATAAATAAACAGAAGCAATGCCACAGTCGGGCGTCTGAGCGACACCACAAAAAGGGCTTTAAAAGAAATGCCGCAGTGGGGCGTCTAAGCGACACCACAAAAAGGGCTTTAAAAGAAATGCCGCTGTCAGGGGTCTCAGCGACACCGCATAAAGGGCTTATAAAAGAAATTCCACAGTCGGGCGTCTCAGCGACACCACATAAAGGGCTTATAAATAAACAGAAGCAATGCCACGATTAGGCGTCGAGCGACACCACATAAAGGGCTTATAAATAAGCGAAGCAATGCCACAGTCGGGCGTCTGAGCGACACCACAGAAAGGGCTTATAAAATGAATACGGTGAATATCCAGGAGGTAGAACCGTCCCAGGGATACTCAAGGATTCAAATAATATAAAGGGGTTAGTCCATAACAATAATCATCCATAATAATAATAATCATCATCATCACAAGTCACAAGTCATAAACCATGTTCTGGTTTAACAGTTTCTCCTTCGAAGACCGACACTAAGACCGACACTTGACCCATCCCAGACTGTAATCCTTAACCATGGACACGGCTATCCGAATAGGTTTAATCTCTGCAGAGGGTGTACTCTTTACCCACGAGTAACGGATTTCTTTAGTCCATCGGGACTAATTCCGTCTACGCCTTTTTAATTGAAAACACACCTGACTTGCACACACCAGCTTACTTACCCGTGTCTGGAATCACCCATGACACCTGTTAAGCAAAACTCTAAGTGGGGAGGCTACAACCTCGCGTGGCATGGGATCAAACTTATAACGCGCGCTCTAAGGGTTGGTCTCCCCTCTCGGTCTCAACTGGAAACACCCATGCCCCCGGACCAGGTGGCATGCCTACCGGCTTCAACCAATATCTTCCACCATGGCCTCTCTGTACTGTGTGTGCTAGAAAGAGGTTGACAACTTACTGAACCATACTCTACTTGTTGTAGAGACGAGTGGTAGTATGAAACAAGCATGGGGGTTACTGGAACAAGACTCGATCTAGGGTCGACTCAAGAGGTTTAAGTATTCCCTGCATGATTAGCATAACAAATATATTTCATCCAATGCATGAGTCACCACTCATCATACTCTTCATGCCATGCCGGACACACTCGTCTCGACGAGGAACTAGGGACAAGCTCTGGTCTACCCAAGACAGCGACTTTCCCATTTTTCCTTCCGGTAGGCACGAAAGGCATACGAGGATGGTCATCATCCCAAGCAAGTCCATTTCCAACAGCAAGGAAAATTTAAATAAGCATGCATGCAATTGATCATACCACCACATAAAATAACGAGTTCCATGTAATGAGGTGGTGTCATGATCGTGTCAAACAATGCATGCAACATATTGTGCTAGGGTTCAGAATGCTTGCCTTCAATGTGTGGTAAGGCAGGGTGCACTCCAAAACTTTTGAAAGTTTTCTTCTCTCTCTCCAAAGTCCTATTTTAAAATAAATATGAATTAACACACAAATTCGAAACAGCACAAAAAGTTGTTTTGAAAAATTATCAAATAAATCTTAAAATAAACTAGATCAAATTTGAGAGAGGTAGGAAAAAGAATCATTTCATTTGGAGTTGTATTTAAAAAGTTATAGCCAGTCAAAGTCCTGGTCAAAAACTGTTTTTTAATAAACCAGAAAAGAAAACGTTTTTAAAAGAAATACACGTCGAAGGCGCATTCGGAAAATGCGCTTCCACTTACTCCCGCGTGGACCGGTGCTGGGTCACTGACGGTAGGCCCGCCTGGCCCACTGGTCAGGTTTGACCAGTCCACGCGCGCGTCGTCCCCCTCCGACCGAACAGAGGCGGAGCTCCGGCGAGGATTTACCGGCAAAAGGGGGCATTCCTTGGTGATCTAAGGACATGGGTGTGCTCAGGGGGTCGAGACGAATCCGTGGGTACCTGCCATGGTCGCCGACGTGGATGGAGTCGCCGGCGACGAGCTTCGCAGCGGAGAAGGCATTCGGGTGGGTAGTGGGTTTGGGGCTACGGTGGTTTCCGACCACAATTGAGCGTGGGGCTGCACTCACGAGAGGGAGGGAGAGCTCCTGGTGGAGAGAGTGGAGAGGGGAGGCACCGTGGCGACGGAATCGGCCGGGACTTGGCGGCGACCGAACCGGCCGGACTCGGGGAAGATGGCCTTCCCCTCCTCGACTGCTGGCCAAGGTAGCTCTAGGGGGATCATTTGAGGTTGCTTCAGGACTCGATTGAGCTCCGGGGCCCTTATATAGGCGGTGGAGGTCGGTTCCGAGGTGGCCGGCGATAAGGACGACGGCGAACCGTCTTTCTGTAGCTATGGCGACGTGGCGGCGACGCGCGCTAGGGGACGAGGCTGCGGATGGGCTGGAGATGCTTAAGGGGGCAACTGGCGAGCGCTGGTGGCTTTGGTGGCACCGACTGAGGCAGGGGCGCGCTACGGACGCCGGCGTGCCGCCAAGGCTCGACGGGCGGGCCAGTAGGCTGCTGGGCGGCTTGGCGCTGCTGTGAGAAGGGGAGTGTGGCGTGGCGCCACAGAGCGGGCCAAAACCAGGGTGCGACGTGTCGGCTTGGCCGTGTGGCTCAGGCAATACGCTGGCGCTCGCGCCCGAGCACGCATTTTAATGTGTTCGATAAAATGCCGGGCATGCTAGAGGTCTCGGTGAGGTTGGCAAGCAAATGTAACTAGGTTAGTGATAGAGGGAAGATCAAGGGACAAGGTGGTTTGGTCTGGAGACCAAGTTCACCATGTAGACTTGAAATCATGCCAAATCTGGCCTTGCACTCAGGGTGTTTGTCAAAAATGCCACAGGCACCTAGGCATTTCTTGGAGTAGCCAATTCTTCCAGATTGAAGTCTCTTTGGATGAAAGAGAGGGTGGTGAGGTTGGTTTGTGAAAAGCACAAACTTGCTAGTGCAAGTTTTGCAGAACTTCAATTCTGGACAGAACTTAAATGGCATCATCTCATGAACCAAAAGTATTCCAATGGTTCCATGCTCCTGGACTTAGGGGTTTTGCAAGGTACACTACAAGCAGGAGGAAAAATCAAGGGCCAATGAGCAAGCAAGGATATGGTTGTTGTACAATCCATCATGTTGAACCAGAATGAAGATGAGGTTGATTCACTCAAAATTTTCAAAGAACATCCTTGGATTTTTGCATATATAGGAATAATATGCTCCTACTGACATCCCATAATTTTGGTGGAGGCTAGAAAGAAGTATTTAAAAGAGTTGCAGTGCAAAAATGCCTACTGGACCAGAGAAGAAAATTGGGTGTGGAGCTCGAAATAATTCATGAATAAATTATAACTTTGCACAAAAGTGATTTAAAAACATCACCAGACATCTCCAATTTTTGGTTGGAATATTAGGTGAATTTATCAAATGGTTGTAGTTCAATTATGGCCATATAATCTTGGAAAACCATTTTTCAAGAAACTAAAGATCAAGCAAATTAATTATGTAAGTAGTTCTACTAATAAAAGAAAAGTTTTTCTTGAGTGGTTAAACAAGTCCAATATTATAAGTAAAAGATTTTCCATCTTAGGGAACAACTCCAAGATAACCAAGAAAAGAATGGTTTTGAAATCAAGAAAAACCAAGAAAAAGGAAAGTTAAATTTCCTGGCAAGATTTTTATTAGCAAAACAAAGTTAAAAATTTTGGGGTGTCACAACACTACCCCCCTTAAGAAAAATATCGTCCTCGAGATTTGCTAAGAGTTATCTCTATAGAAAAATTGCATCAAAACAGAAACAGCTACAGTGAGAGGGCAATAAGTGGTGCAAAATACACAGGGACATTGGCTGGTGGAAAAATCTACGGTTAGGAGCAAAACGAGAGATTTCTACGCCGGATATAGATTTAGATTAAATTCTAAATCTCAAAATAAGCTGGTCGCACCCGAGAGCACAATGCTCTCTTTGGCTAACAGGTGGACCCGACCGTTGGTCACTGATCCGGCCGCATCCCGTCCGCCGGGGGAAAGGGAGTGTGGTGGCCTCTCTCTCTCTCACCGTTGGTCACTGATCCGGCCGCATCCCTTCCGCCGGGGGAAAGGGAGGAAGTGCATCATTTCTCCGTTCGGAGGCGCCGAGGCAGCACGTCCCGATCTACGGTACATGCCATTCACTCTGACCTAGCTCCGGCGCGGCAGGGCGTACGCCACCTGCTCGCAGATTCCGCTCGTCGCCACTCACCTAGTTACATCCCGACGACCTCCAGGTATCCCCTCCGGCCTTGCTCCACTGCCCGTCTTCCCACGTCGCTGCATGTGGATCTTCCATAGTTCTTTGCCCAAAACATAGCTCGTCCGGCGTACTTTCCATATTGCATTCTCGTCCTCACACCGTTTTAGACAAACACAACCATGTTTTTATCTTCCCTTAGGACAGGGAATATGCTTCTTTTTTGTGGTCGCATGTGTCATCAACTGTTATTGGCCAGTAATTGTTTCCTTTCTACTAGCTCCTTTTTGCAAACAGGGCTATCCATTTCACCTCATAGCTATTGCTACCTTTTGGTGAACTGCACAAATCACTTTTTTCTTAAGAGTGTTTTGTGCAGTTGTACTAAAATGTCAATTGGGCAACGTCTCTACATTTCAAAGGCGATCGCACAAAGGGAGATTGGTTTTGCTCTATCCTCCTCATCCAACTCCGAGCCTAATCTTCTCCAACTAGTTAGTCTTAAGAGAGACCGCAAAGGTGACCGCTTTCTATTTGTGTGTTTATTGTTTCATCAGCAGTCCTCTATTATCATAATCACACTTAATATCTTTGGAACAGGGATGCTCAGCTCTATTTTAGTGGAACTGCACAAAATGATCGGAATGTTGCATGCTCCAGACAACTACTTTTTCCCAACATGCCTTGTTGATTTAGACAGAGCTGGGGGACGCTATCGCCAATGAAAGCATGGATCAATTTTAATTTAACACCTTCTCACAACTCATCTTCAGTTGTGATGTAATTATTAGGTCTGATCTACTAATAATTGACATGCATTAGCAAGGAAGTTAGTATTTTTTTGTTTCCGAAAGAGCATCGATGGCAAGACACGCGAAACAAAAGCTGAAAGCTCACACCATTGTACAATTTCATGTCGCTGGAAAATTATTTGTATAGTCCGTCGATTATGTAAACAAATGATGGAAGCTTGATAGCATTGCTAGAAGCCTCCTCATCATCCGGGTCCATGTGCCATGCACAAAATTATACTCCTTCGTTCCTAAATATTTATCTTTTTACAAATTTCAAACGGGCATATTTTAGAGTGTAGATTCACTCATTTTTCTTAGTATGTGTACTCCCTCCATTCCTAAATATTATATTCGTATTTCTAGAGATTTCAACAAGTGACTACATACGAAGCAAAATGAGTGAATCTAAACTCTAAAATATGTCTTTATACATCCGTATGTGCCAGTCCATTTGAAATCTCTAAAAAGACAAATATTTGAGTAGTCACTCGTTGAAATCTCTAAAAAGACAAATACTCTGGAGCATATTTAAGAACCGAGGGGGTAGTGCACAACCGCATGGGAGACTCAGCCCGGTCGTTGCGCCGCATTAATAGTGAGTAATGAGCAGTCAAATCTTAAGCCCCACCTTTCCCATCGTAAGTTGCTCAAGAAGCAACCATCAATACGCTCTTCTTTGAATCCGCTCATACTACTCCATCCGTCACTGCTTATTTATACAGCGCTTGGAAAAAAAAGAAAAAAAATCTGTGGGACCAAGGCGACTAGCGATCGGCCTGAAAAATAGCATTGGTAGTTATAGCACGGCATCTATTACTAGAGGGAATAATGTGTACACACATGCATGCAGTGCTTCCACCCCGGGTACACACATGCATGCACTTACTCCACTCCGTAGTAGTACAGTACATGGAGAGAAAATTGTGGACTTGATTGCAGTTACCACACCCTAATTAATTGAGCATTAAACCAAACGCGTATAAAGTCTCTCTGGTGGTGGAAATGCATTGAGAGAAATGCATCATAATGAAGCAGGCCCTATAAACTGTGACGGAGGGAGGAGTAGTATGAAGGTGCAAAACCTAGTATGCATATGGCTAGTCGGTCAACGCACCTCCTCTTGGCATATCACTGACATGTGGGACATGAGTGTGAGCAAACCGATCTCAATTGACGGCAAAGAGCCAACCCGCCGTTCCTTGAGAGAGACGAGGAGCAAGAACACACAGACGGGCTCTTACGGAGGCCAAGATATATTCGAGCATGGTTGGTTGATCGATATCATCTATTACATGTTGGGCTGCCGTTTTCCGCCCTTCTCCGGAATAAACGTGTACTTTATCAGAGATAAAAAAATAAGAGTACAGACGCTCCACCATGCGGTTCTAGTAGTAGTACTACTCGTACTACCGCGCTTGGCTCTTCGCCTCTTCGTGAAGTCGAACAATGATGGTACTCCGCATGTTGGGTACTACAGTGTATGCCTCTGACAATCTCACACCGAATGGACTGATGCATGTCCACCGAGGGTAGGTTGCATTAGTCAAAAGGCATAAGCCAGCTTCACCTTTGTCCTGCAAGCTTCTCCTTGTTTTGCGAGTTGACGGGACACACGAAAAAGTAGTGCTAGTCCATACTCCCTCCTTTCCGGTTAATATGGCTTAATCTTTTTTGCGGGTAAATGAGAGAGCTTTATTCATATATAAGCATTCTTAGGACGAACAGCCAAGACACTGGTCACTAGGAAGCGAGGTACCCCGCAAAAAAAGAAGTAGGAAGCGAGGTGTTTCATCAAGCCGACACTCGGCCACATTCAAAGTGCAGCAAGCACGGTTCGTGACGAAGATGTGCCGCAAGGTTTGCTGACCTGTTTACATGCTGAATAACAAAAAATAGGAAATATTACCCGGCGCTACTATTTGTAATAGGATATGAGCCAGAATTAAGCGAGAATTGTGGCGAGTGTTCCATGCAATCAACTTCCATTATCACATGCGAGAACCCTCGAAGAGAACCAAATGTGTTGAAGATTGCTTTATCACATTTTAAAATTATAATAAGAGTGTAGACGCTCCTCCATCCGGTTCCTAGTACTAGTATATTACGTACCTTTATAGACTATAATAGTAGTACTAGTAAACTTTGCGCTTGGCTGTTCGCCTATTCGGGAAGTCGAACAATAATAGCACTAGTAGTATAGTGTATGCTTCTGGCAATCTGACACCGTATTAACTGTTCCACATCCACCGCATGAGCGAGGGAGAGCTTGCATTAGTCAAAAGTTTCTCCTTGTCCTACGAGCCACCGCGCGCAAGCTTCTCCCGTTCTGCAACCTTCTCCTCGTTTGGCAAGTTGACGGGACCCAGCAAAGTAATGTTAGTCCATACTGCCTCCTCTCCGGTTAATATGGCTTAATTTCAAACGAGATAAATACACTGTCTGTCATTGTATATTTGTAAAGATACGGTCAGTGGACTTCATAATACGCTCATTGCGCTCATACTTTCCGGTGTTTATACGGTCACTAGCTCACCCTGACTGAGTATGTGTGTGCATGCACGTGTAGGTTGAGCACTTGAGCGTGACCATGTGTGTTCCGTCATGTGCTCGGACATGCATGCATTAGGGCGTCGCAAGCGTTTTTGCGTCCATGTGTACGTGTGACTGTTGCATACACGTAGGGGGAGTACGTGCAGGGGCCACTAAGGAGCAGTCAAATCACACAGTAAGTTAGTCGGTATAAGCAACCATCATTTCACTCTTGAATGACACGTATGCAATATAAAATGGTTGTTATGGAGAGAAAAAGAAAACTACTATTTATACACTAGCAGGAGCCTAAGCGACAAGCCTTCTTGCTTAGATTTCTCTCTTCACAAGCATAGAACGACGGGCCTGATCCCGTAGCTGGGGGAAGGGAACAATGTTCTGCGTAGACGTGGTCGACGTCGGCAAGGGAGAAAACCCATAGTCGGTGCGTCCCAATCGGAGGTCATCGCGGTATGGGCCGATGACGCGTCCCAACCGCCCTTCTAGCTACAGCCAGACGTCCCAGGTAGTCCATCTTCCTTTTGGAGCCGGCTTGCTCCACTGCCGTAGCTCCATCTCCATGTCGATCTTTCTCTACTTCTACCGGCTTCTACTTGTGATGAGTTTATGTCTCATGAACTAGTGCCAGTACTATTATTCTAATCACACTTCTTCAATATCTTTGCCATCAGGGATGCTCAGGTCGATTTTAGTGGAAATGCACAAAAGCATCGTATTATCCGAGGGTGCCAGCCGTCTTTCCTTCGACAGGTTCTACCTGGCTAGGAAATTAAATCATGTTTAGGGTTTAGCGCTACTAGGAAAAGGGCTATAGATGAAATGGACACTAATGGCGCACCAGACATGTGGTGCGCCATTAGTGTCCAAATACTAATGGCGCACCACATCCACGGTGCGCCATTAGTAACATATTTTTTAGTTTTTTTTCAAAACTAGTAATGGCGCACCAGGGGACAGTGCGCCATTACTAGTTAAACTAGTAATGGCGCACCACATCCACGATGCGCCATTAGTAATTTTTTTCATTTTTTTTAATTTTTTTTCAAAACTAGTAATGGCGCACCAGCGGATAGTGCGCCATTACTAGTTAAACTAGTAATGGCGCTAGTAATGGCGCACCACATCCACGGTGTGCCACTACTAAATTTTTTTCAATTTTTTTTCCAATTTTTTTTTATTTTTTTTCAAAACTAGTAATGGCGCACCATGGGAGTGGTGCGCCATTACTAGTCACGGTGCCCCATTACTAACTTGGCCCAAAAATTCCCCCGAATGCACCCCCCCCCCCCGGGTGGACCGCCTTTTCAGTTTTAAAAAAATAAAAGAAAATGATGAAAATGTCAAAAAATAAAAGAAAATAAGTTTCCCATGTGATATGTGGTGTAGTTGTTGGGAAAATTTACAAATACGAATTTCGACTTTATTTGCAAAATTTGTCGGGAATTTGTAAAATGGGCATAACTTTTGCATACGAACTCGGATTAAAAAGTTTTCTATATGAAAAATCATCTACTCGAAAAGTTACATCCGATTTTAACGGGGACAACCCCGTTAATCATTTTCAAAATCCTCAAAAACCTAACAGAAAAAAGTTACGGGGCTTTTAAGATCTGGAGGCAAAAAAAATCAAAAAAATTCAAACTTACTAGTGGCGCACTGTTTGCTAGGTGTGCCACTAGTAACAGAAAAAAATAGTTTCAATTTTTTTTCGGGAAATTTTTTTCATAATATGATACGTAATATGAACGGAAGTTTGAAATATTTTTTCAAAATTTCATCACACTCATGAACATGAACAAAGTCCTAAACATCAACAAGGTTTAATAGGATTGATATGCTAGATATATCAATAAGTGCCTGTGAAGTGAGCTGGTGCTGGGGTTGGATAGAACTCTGAAGTTAAGCGTGCTTGGGCTGGAGTAGTGTGAGGATGGGTGACCGTTCGGGAAGTTTGACCACGGAGTGCGATTTGACCCGAGATTAAGCCATAGTTACCCGAGATTAAGAAAAAAATGAAAAAAAAAATAAAAAAATTAAAAAAATTGAAAAAAATTTATTACTAATGGCGGACTTCTATGTGGTGTGCCATTACTAAGTCAGATAGTAATGGCGCAACTCTAGGCATACTAATGGCGCACTACAGGTGCGCCATTAGTATCTGGTATACTAATGGCGCACTAGGCAAAACTGGTGCGCCACTAGTAGGCCTTTTCCTAGTAGTGTAGGGTTTAAGTCGTAGTGACCCATCAGTAGTTTTTCTTTCGTCCACGCTCTCACAACTTTTTTCTTTAGTTGTGAAGCAAATATTGGCTATGATGTATGAATCATTGAGATGCATCAGCATGAGTGTTAGTTTTCCTTTGTATTTGATGGAATGTTGTAACGGGGCAACCTTGGAATAGGAATGAAAATGGAGTGGAAATTTCCGTTTTTCCGGAGAAAAAATGGAAACGGAGTATACGATAACTTTGTAACGGGGCAACCTTGTAACGGGGCAACCTTGGATCGCGCCATCGAGGAAAACCAACGTTTAAATCACGTCTGTCGTGTTCGTGTCTCACCCTCCTCCACGGCTCGACCCCACACGGTTGCTCGGCATGCCACTCACCGCAAACCGAGTATACGATAACTTTCCCGCCTGCTTGTCGATGGATCGCGCCATGGAGTACTAGCACTACTAGAAGAGATTGATGAGTTGGGGGAGGACAACTAGCTGTAGCACGGACTCCCAAGAACTTTTTACATGCATTTTGTAGCCGGCTATTGCGACCTTTGAACGCGGAGCAGCCGCGTGCACCCGGAAGCGGGGCAGCCTTCTCTCTCGACCGGCGTCGCTTCAATGTCGGCGCCAGTGAGAGGTCGCGTCCGCTCTGGCCGGGCATGAATGCGGCACTGACCGTTTCGGGCGGGAAGCACGCGCGGGTGATGAAGAGGGTTCGGGTTGGTCAGGACCGGCCGTGGCAGCGGTCCGGACGCCTGCAAACAAGAGATGTTGTACGTTAATATTGTTGTGTATATAATTAACAACGTAAATAATGTGCCAGTTGGACAAATATGATTGGAGATGGAGATGGAAATGGAATTTTACGTAAACACGGATATGCATGTCTATGTCTATGTGTGTGTGCTCGACGACGCTCGCGACTTGGAAGCGGGGGCGTGTTTTTGATCAAGTTTTCTTTCTTGGTACGTTAGAAAATCAGTTTGTCTAATTCACATCTAGATGTTATTTAAGGATATCACATCTAAGCTCCCATAAGTATATAATGTAGCAACAAGAAACAAAAAAAACTAGGAAAAGAAAATAGACCACAAACAAAGTGGACATCAACTTAGATGTGACCATCTAGATGTGTCCTAGACAGACCCTTAAAAAATTGTCCGCCAGTTTTCGTTCCTTTTTCCGAGAACGCGCGTATTCTATTTAAAACCACTGCTATGGAGAGATTTTTTTACTCCATTATAGCCTCTTGTTTGATAGAGTTTCTCGCGTCTCGCTCTCTCACCCTCTCCATATCAAAACAAGATAACAGTGTCCACTCTATCTCTCTCCTCACCGGTGGTCACAGATCTGGCCGAATCTCGTCTGCTATGGGAGGTGAGGAGGTGCAGCGTTGACGTTGTCGGCCGGGCGACGGAGGCAGCCGGCGCGCACCGTCGCCTCGAGCCGAGGCCGGGCGCGGACGAACATCCTCCGCGCCCTTGTTCGCTGCCGTCGTGTGGGCAGGTCCCGCCCGCCCGCCTAAACGACATCTCGCCCACCTGAGCTATAACTTCTTGTACTGGTCCAGCTCCCCAGGTCGCGGCGTGCAGGTTTTCTTCTATGCGACTACTCCCCAGCTCCCCATGCATAGTAGCTAGGGTTCGTCGGCTGGTCCAACATCACCTACTAGTACTATTATAGAGGAAATGCCACTTGAAAAGTTGTCCTGATTTATGCCTCGATGGAGGTATACATGTTGTTTCGACAAAAAGTACATGGTGGTTAAAGCGGTCATTGTCCATATGGTGGTAGTACTATCACTGGTTAAATGAAGAAATGCTTTTTTCCTCGGTTATCCTGGTTTAGTTCCCATCAAGATAATTATGATGCTTCTGTTTGTTGGTGTACTTTTCATTAATTCTTATTGACAATTGAGATGTCGTTGCTAACCCTTTTTTATATTTTTGGAAACAGCGATGCGTGTCTCCATACCCGGGCATGTCTTCGTCAATATTAGTGGAACTGCACAAAATTGGATGGCCATCGATGTTCCGCCTCACTGTCCTCTGCCACGTGGTTCTTCCTTCCTCGAGCTTGATACCTGAGAAGAAACAGACCACAGTGAGGATTTGTCGAACTTCATAGGTGCCTTACCAAACTTGATGCCAAATGATGATGCATCACCATGATGACCTATCGATGCTCATGGTTGCGCCTCATGGTTGCGCTTACCGGTGAAGCTGATCGATTTTCAATGAAAACAAGCTGTCTTCCATCAGTGCTCTTTGCTTGTTACGCACAAAGATGATATCCTTCATCAGTTCACCTTGGTTGCGTTGGAGACGCAATGCCTTTTCACTTTGGTGCAATTTATCACACAATTGGCTATGAACCAAATGTTTCCTCGAAGAAGGATCGACGTTGGTACTAAGAGCATAAGTTTTGTATTGATTTGTAAGCCTTCTCACAACTTTGTCTCCAGCTCCCCTGTAATTTTATTTGTCCAACTATTAACTTTGATTTAAAAATGGTGTGGACTAAAAACCCGGATGGACGTAGTAGCCCTCCATTTTTATTTACTCCGCATATTAGATTTGGATCAAGTCAAACTTTGTAATACTCTCAAACCTTTCCGATAATTGAAATTAAAATTCTTTATTTGTACACACTCTCACACATTTCCAATAATTTGGCGCATGTGTGGTTGTTCACTTAAGGGAGGGTAGTGTACCACACGTGAAGGACAGGAAGTGCGACCAGAACGCGTGGGCGTGGATCGTTAGTTCATCGGAAGTAGTAATAGTTTTCTTCACTGTACATTAAATAAAGAGTTTTGTTTCGTACTTACACAATGTAAAATGATTGTTATGGAGAGAATAAGAAAACCACTCCACTATATATTAGTCGTATACACGAGAGTACTATATGGACGCACCTTCATTGGCTTAGTGCACTTGCCTTTGGATTCATGACATGTGGGCCCAAAATGTGGCTGGCTCACCTGTCATACAGCCAAAAGCAGGTGCAGTGAAGGCACCAGAGCTCAGTCCGTACTACAGTAGTATATATATAAGCGGGAGCCTCGGTAGCTTGTTCGCTAGGGTTTGCACTCTCCACACGCCGCCAAGACTACATATATGTTCCACGCTGGAGGATCAACGTTCATTTGCTAGGGTTTGCTATATTCACAGTCTCTCACCCTCTCTTCACCAGATCTAAACAAGACTGCATTGGCCTCTTGTCTCTCCCCCCCCCCCCCACAGCTGGTGAAGGAGGCGTCCGTATCCCGTCGCACTGGGAAGGGGAGGAGGTGCAGCGTTCAATCTATCGCCTTCGGCGAGGGAGGCAATCCAATGCCGGATGCGTTGTTCTCTTTCACCCAGCGCCTGTGCGGGAGGGCCACCGACCCCTTCTTTATCGCTACCGTATGTAGTGTGGGAAGATACGGCCTCCCGCCGCACGCCTTGCCACATCCCGACGACCCTAAGGTAAAAGTTTCTTTGAAACCATCGTTGCACTAGCTGCATGTGGATCTTTTTTGATCTGTAGTCGAATCTAGGTCTTGGTTCAAAGAGGAAAGAAGGGTGTGGTGGGCTGGAGCAAGAATCTAGGACGTGGTTCAATGAGGAAAGGAGGGCGGAAAGTAGTATAGATCGGCTATCCAGCCACTTTGTAGGTCGAAAAGGGAAAAACGGGGTAACCCAAAGACACACATCTATAAGGAACCGATCTCTTTGTTGAAAAGGGAAAGAAACTGGGGGGTCGGGTAGTTTGTGTAGGACTAGATTTGCTACCCTCAGAAAGGAAGAAGGTTCAAAGAGAACAAATATGGGACAAGCACATATATGTTGGTTTACTACATACTCTGCATCACCCATTTATACGTGTGGACGCACATGGTGCTGGCATGTCCCATACAACTATTTTGCTGTTGTTAATCTAAGAATGCCGCCGGAAAATTGAAGCAATGCAACTACTAAAAGTAAATTACATTTTTTAACGAATGTAGTTTCAAGAGAATGTCTCTGTTAATATGAATCAATGCAACTGTTTTAGAAATGCTACTGTCCTACTTTCTTTTCCATCCAAGATAAGTTACATGCTTCTTTCTGTCACCGTTTGTTTCATCCTCCTTTATTGGCAAGTAATTGTTTCCTTTTTTTCCTCTGTTAAAACAGGGGTATCGATTCAACTTGTTACTATTGCGACATTTTGCTTCGCTACTCAAACACTTATGTTTTAAGAGTGTTTTGTGCAGTTCAACTTGAATGTCACACCGGTGACTTTGCTTAATTTTGGTGGAACTGCACAAAAGGAGATTGAGATTTGTTTCCAGTCTTCGTGGCGAGTTGTTTCAAATCTTGGTCTCAACCACATGATGTGTAGTGTGCTTTGAGATGTTGTGCTACTTGTTTTGGTACTGGCCGCGCTTGCTGACGCTGTGCCCCTAGGCTGTTGCATGCGCTCGGTTCTCGCTTTATCTTCTGCTTGTTGGGATGCTATGTATTTGGTTGTCTTGCAAGTACATTCAATGTACTGACCTGGCATGTCATGCCAGTTTTGTAGGTCGTACCCGTATTGTTCGCCTGATCCGTCATGCTAGTCCATAACCTTGACAGTCATGTGAGTTGTGGAGCCCAGCCAGAGTTGATGAGCCACCAAACCAAGACTTCCGCCGCCATTTAAATAGCCTTAGGGATATGCCAGATAATTGTATTCATCAATGATGTAATCTTATATACATGTATTTGATGAATATTCTTGTACCTGCAATGTTGTATTGTGGACCTGTCATGCGTCAGGTGTTATCTTGGGCTGACGTGCGAAGGCCCCCTGCTCCATGCGGATCGGGGTGCCACAGGTACCATGCTCGTCGGTGCAACGACGAACCACCTCGGCTCTGGCACGTTGGGCAGACTCACCATGTAATGTCTAGACCATGTAACCAGGCGTAAAACCAAACTTCAGCAGGTCTTTACTCATTTCAAGCTCCTCCCTCTTTCTATAGTTGTCGCAACGGCACAGGGGCACCAGCTTAATTCCTGACCATTTGCAAATGCGGCTCTAACAAACTCCTTGGTTTTTGTTAACCATTCCTCGGTCCAAACTTTCTGACTAGTGTAACCGGTGTACATCCATGCACGATCACTCATATTGACTTCCTACTGGACACACAAGAAATATATAGATAATTAAGCAAACCATATCCATCAGTTAATGGAGTTTGTCAGTTTTATTCCGTCAATGCACCCTACACGCTAATAGGTAAAGATAGGTCCTAATTCCACCCGAGTATGTGTAGATTGGGTTCATTTTCCTATGCTCTGCTCTGGATCTGATGCAAAATTTCGGCAGCACCTCCCTGCTGTTCTCCTGATACACGTCTCCGCAATAAGCAGAGAGGATGTGTACCCGGAGAACAACAGGGAGGCACTAACGAAATTCTGCATCGGATCCGGAGCAGAGCATATGGGAAAACGAACCCAATCTACACATACTCGGGCTATCCATGGATAACGTTGGACAATTCGAAAGAATCACGATTATAAATATGCAAATGCATGCATATTTATAGATGTAACCCTTTTGAGCGGGAGACGCATAGTGGTTACGCATACTGATGATTGAGACCTATAGCTAGCAAGTTTCATCGGGAGATGTCATTTGTGCTCACCAACGAACGCAGGGGCGGAGCTCGTCGAACACTAGACCCTCACGGCGACGAAATAACTGCACATTTAAATCCAAAGATGAGTAACATAGCAATTTTGTTTCTTCTGTCGACCTAAAAAAATATTGACAACAGGACGAGCGGGTTAGGGGATCCTTGGCGTCGATGGAACCCTAAATAGCAAGTATCATCAGTGCGATATACATGTAGCGCTCGGCGTTGAACACTAGATCCACATTCCACAAGTGAAGTTGTCGCCCGGTGTCCCGCAACAATAGTTATGGTGGCCGATGACGGTCTAACACCATCACGAATTTGTCTGGCAGCCTCTGCGATGAGGATTAAAGCCAAGTTTTGAAATTTCAAACAACCAAACCGACTTGAGTCAGTTTGGGTGTTTCAAGTATCAACATTTGCCTTTTAATCGTCATCGCAGAGGCTGCCAGACAAATTCGCGATGGTGTTCGACCGCCATCGACGCCGAGAACAGTTGCTTTGGGACGCCGAACATCGGCACCACTTGTGGGATATGGATGTATTGTTCGACACCAACGGCCACATGTATCTCGCACCGACGATACTTGCTATTTAGGGTTCCATCGACACCGAGGAACCCCCTAATTAACCCACTCGTCCCCGGGCGCCCCCTTTTCCTATCTTTTTTTCATCTTCAACTTCTACTTCTTTTTTTCATCATCTTCTTCTACTACTACTTATTGTTCTTTTTACTTCTTCTTCTTCCTCCTCTTCTTCTTTTTCTTTTTCTTTCATCTTTCTTGACTATTCTTTAAAACAAGAAAAAACCTAAATAAAACTATAAACTAAATGTAACCTAAAATAAAATAAATTAACCTAAACTAACCTAATTAATCTAAACTAAACAAACATAAACTAAATCTAAAAAAACAGAAAAACAAAACTCACTAACCTAAACTAAACTAACCTAATTAACCTAAACTAAACAAACATAAACTAAACCTAAAAAAACAGGAAAAAAAACTCACCACGATGAGGGGCAGGGCGGCGGAGGGCGGTGCGGTCGGGCGCGGCTCGGGACGGGGGCGGCCGGGGCGGTGTGGGGCAGCCGGCGACTCGGGACGGGCGGCGCGCCGCCGGGCGGGCGGCGGCGGTGCAGGGTGGCCAGCGACGGGTGGCGCGGGCGGTGTTGCCGGGCGACGGGAGGTGCGGGCGTGAAGGGCGTGGCGGTGCGGGTTAGGGGTGGCGACAGGGGTGAGGGCTGGCGGCGGCTCGGGCAGGGGACGGACAGATCAGAGAGGGGGGCATGGGCCCGGGCGCGACCCCTTTTCTGCTAGCTAGTAGGGCACATCTCTTTGTCGTCCGCGAGCGGACGACAAAGAGCGTACCTAGTGGGGTGGGGCCGGGGGGAAAGGGACGACCTAACGGCCATTTTCTTTGTCGTCCACTGGCTGACGGCAAAGAACTTTTGCCATCCGCCAGCAGACGGCAAAGAAAATGGCCGTTAGGTCATCCTCTTAAGCCCACCACCCATCCTCTTTGTCGTCAGCTAGCGACGGCAAAGATATGCTGATGGCAAAGCCTTCCGTTGTCGTCCGCTGCCTCTTTGCCATCCGTTTTCCGGTGGCTGATGGCAAAGCCTTTCTTTGCAGTCCGCTAGCTGACGGCAAAGAGTCGGCGGACGGCAAAGAAGCGGATTCCAGTAGTGGTGGATAATGATTTATCTTGGGTGTCAACATTGCATTAAAATGATTGTGATGTAGTATGATGATATGGTATCCTCCTCTGAATGTTCGAGTGGCTTGACTTGGCACATGTTCATGCATGTAGTTGAATCAAAACCAACATAGCCTCTATATATTTATGTTCATGGTGTTCATATCCTACTCATGCTAGTATCCAATGTTACTTATGCATAATGCATATTCATGACCGTTTTCGCTCTCTAGCTGGCCACTTCCCAACCTAATTGCTAGCCTTTGCCTGTACTAAGCGGGAATTATGCTTGTGCATCAAAAATCCTGAAACCCAAGTTATCCCAGATGAGTCTACCATACCTACCTATATGCGGTATTACCCTGCCGTCCTAAGTAAATTTGCATGTGCCACCTCTAACTTCAAATAAATATCCTTTTTGTGTGCCTGGATTGTTCATAGAGCGACAGGAGGTAGTCAGTATCTTCCATGCTAAGCGGGCTATTCTCATGATGAGTGTTTATTCACTCGTCCTTGCATGAGAGGGGCGGTAATAGGGATTCCGAGTCCCGAACTCAAATTGCAAATAATTAAACAAAACTCCCCAGGAATGTTGTTGGTATGGACGGTATCCATTGTTTTGGATCAGTCGTGGAGTGTGATTGTTGGTGGTGGTCTTCGCGCGTGCAGCCGCCGTCCGTAGCGCGTTCCCGACCGTCGCCCCAGCGTTCGCGTGCTCGCCGGTGTTCAACTCCGGCGTGCTGACGTGTCAACGTCATTAGTGACTAATGACCCACTAACTAACCCCCTGGCTTGTTGACATGCGGGCCCCACTACCTAACTAACCAGCTAACAAAAATAGTTTAAGTTTAATCTAAACACAATGGCCCCACGCGTCGGTGTTGACCTCGCTGATGTGGCCGTTGACCGGACCCACCTGTCTGTGACACTAAATGTCACAAGGTCACTGACTAGTGGGTCCCACTAAGGGAGTCCTGGATTAGGGGGTATCCGGACAACCGGGCTATATACATCGTCCGGACTATTGAAGCGTGAAGATACAAGACTCAAGACTTCGACCCGTGTCCAGATGGGACTTTCCTTGGCGTGGACGGCAAGCTTGGCGATCCGGATATTATATTTCCTTCCTTGTAACCGACTCCATGTAAACCCTAACCCTCTCCGGTGCCTATATAAACCGGAGAGGTTGGTCCTTAGAAGGCCGATCACGATTACAATCATACCATCATAGGCTAGCTTCTAGGGTTTAGCCTCTACAATCTCGTGGTAGATCTACTCTTGTACTACCCATATCTTCAATATTAATCAAGCAGGAAGTAGGGTTTTACCTCCATCGAGAGGGCCCGAACCTGGGTAAACATCTGTGTGCCTTGCTTCCTGTTACCATCAGCCTAGACGCACAGATCGGGACCCCCTACCCGAGATCCGCCGGTTTTGACACCGACACCTACTGCTCAGGTTTGACCAGGACCGTGCCCCGTTGACCTGCTGACGTCATGATGATGTCAGGCTGACGCAGTAATCCTTTTCTGGAATTTAAATAAATCTTAAATGATTTGTTTAATTCAGAAAATATCCAAAACTTTGAAAAATCATAGAAATTAATCAATAGCTCAAAATGAAATAAATTATATATGAAAAATTATCAGAAAAACCCAAGGAATCTGAATATGGAATTTTCATGCATGTTTGAACAACTTAACCTCACTGTTTAGTCCAAAACATGATAATGTACTATTTGAACTCATAGTTTGAATTTCAATTTGAACCTTGAGTTCAAATCAACCCAAACCTTTCTGTTACTAGTTACATTAGCCGAAATCACAACATATTGCCATGTCATGATCCTGCATCATATTGTGCATTGCATTGATTGTGCTCTTCCTTGTTTGCCGATAACGGTCCCCTCTCGGTAGACGCTGCTCCGACGCTGTGATCGTTGACACTGATGAAGACTCAATGTTATCTTCAGAAGTGCCAGGCAAGCAAAAAACCCATGTTCATTTCGATAAAATCCCACTCTCTTGCTCCTGCTCTCTTTTACTGCATTAGGACAACAATGATTCATCTGTTACCTATTGCGGTAGTTGAACCCCTTTCCTCTGCATGACCTGTCATTGCCACAATAAATAGATGAAACCCACTAGCATGAGTAGGAGTTGTTTGAGCCCTTATGTGCCTACTCATTCATGATTGTTTGTCATGCCTGCCATCGCTTAGAGTTGAGTCAGGTCCGATTCATCGTGGATGAATCGAGGTGTGTGAACATGTCCTACTGTGAGAGCTAAGTGTGTGAACACGATTTTGTAAAGGTAGCGGTGAGAGGCCATGTAGGAGTACATGGTGGGTTGTCTCATTGCAGCCGTCCTAAGGAACTGAGTTCTGTGTTTCTGATCCATGAACAGTTACTACCACACATTGGGTTCCGGGCGCTCCAAGCTCTCTCGACTTATTAATCAACCTGATCTCTGTCCAGGAGTTGCAACTAGTTTCTGGTGTTTGTAGTAGTGTTATTAGTCTACCAAGTGGCACCCGGTACAGGTGGGCTTGGGACAGACTAGGCACAGTGGCACGGTGTACCAAGTGGCACCCGGATGGTGGGCTTGGGAACCCTGCTCACATCGTTTGGGGCCGTGAGCGACATCCGGCTGGATCTCCTTGCGGATGGATCCCGAATAGGCGATAGACTGGACGAGAGACTTGTGTGGTTAGTCAGGTCTTGGCCGACTCTCATGAAGTCTTCCGCTTGAAGGTTGCCGAGATACACGACGTGTACATGGTGGTAAGTGGCGAGAGCGTGTGTGAAGAAGTACACCCCTGCAGGGTTAACATCATCTATTCGAATAGCCATGTCCACAGAAAAGGACTTTTAGGTTGCCTGTACAGTTCATAGACAAGTGAAAGTGGATACTCTAAAATGCGCAAGATAAGCGTGAGTGCTATGGATGGCGTTCTCGTAGGGAGACGGAAGCGGAACCATAGTGGTGTATTGATATGGTGAATATGTGGGCTCGTGTGCGCCACCTCAAAAGAGTTACTTGCAGTCGTAGTTCAGGATAGCCACCGAGTTAAAGCTGGCTTGCTGCAGTCAAACTCCACCACCCCCTTTGTTGATACTAATGCATATGTAGCTAGTTCTGATATAAGTCTTGCTGGGTACATTTGTACTCACGTTTGCCTATTTTATGTTTTGCAGAGAGACGTCAGGCTCGCTAGTAGTTCCGCGTGGACTTCGACGTTTAGCTTGTTACCTCAGCTACGATCTTGTACCCTTGGGAGGGTCT
This sequence comes from Aegilops bicornis, assembly GCA_021605145.1. NCBI lineage: Eukaryota > Viridiplantae > Streptophyta > Magnoliopsida > Poales > Poaceae > Aegilops > Aegilops bicornis. Next base: position 549,801,776 of record CM038672.1, on the reverse strand, counting down.
TCTAGATAGTCAGGCTTCTCGGCCTTTTTCATTCGTAGTTGTCTGTACTCAGACATGTTAAGCTTCCGCATGTGCTTTGACTTGTATGCTCTGAATGTTTGTTTCATGAGACCCATGTTTGTAATATCTCGCTCCTCGGAGCCAAATGAATAAATACTTTTAGTCGTAGAGTTTTGTTGTGATGCCATGTTGTATTTACACATATCGGGCATATTGTGTGTATGATTGAAATGCTTAGTATGTGTGGGATCTGACAACCTAGTTGTTTATCCTTGGTAGCCTCTCTTATGGGGAAATGTAGTCTTGTGCTTCCATGAGCCATACTAGTTCGCTACAGCCCGGTTCACCAGAGTCCTGCGAGCCCAGCACTACTGCTCCGGAACACTTGACTGGCCGACATGTGATTCAGTTTGTTTCTTTGTCTGTCCCTTCGGGGAAATGTCACGCGGTGACATCCGGAGTCCTGCCTAGCCTGCTACAGCCGGGTTCACCGGAGTCCTGTTAGCCCAGTGCTACAGCCTGGATTCGCACGCTGATGACCGACATGCTCGATGTTGATTCATGTATGCATGTCCCCGTAAGTTAGTGCCACTTTGGGTTCACGACTAGTCATGTCGGCCCGGGTTCTCTGTCATACGGATGCTAGCGACACTATCATATACGTGACCCAAAAGGCGCAAACGGTCTCGGGCCATGGTAAGGCGACACCCGTGGGAATACTGTGCGTGAGTCCGCAAAGTGATATGAGGTGTTACCGGCTAGATCGATGTGACTTAGAATCGGGGTCCTGACAGCTTTGGTATCAAAGCCTGGCTGCCTGTAGGATTACCATGCCAAACTGGTCGAAGTTGAGTCTAGAAATGCTTTAGTTATATAAGAGAATTGGAAGGGAATGTAAGGCTCTTTTTACTCCTTTTACCTTATGCCTTCTAATATGAGTCAACCTCTTCTCTTCTACGGGGATTAAGAACTAGGCTTCTCATCTTTCTATCAGGATCACGTGTCACTAATCCGTAGACTTATAGTAATGTTGGATTCAAGCCTCAGTTTAGTTTCTACTACTTCCGTGTGTTCATAGCTGGCCTCAGAACCTTGATATTGTGATGCTGAGTGGTCATGTCACCATTTTGCAGGATGTCTCAAATCTTTTGAGCATTTACAGCTGTTATGTTGTCCGAGTCTTCCCAGGTTTCTAGATAGTCTGATGCACTTGCAATCATTCCTCCATGTTCCTAATGACCATTTGGGCCAGATTAATCACACTAATCGGTGAGTTGAGGTACTCTGTTGCCTAGACATATATGTTGGAGCTATTATTATGACCCTAGGTGTCTTAGGGAGTCACCTAGTAATCTAGCAATGCTTTGTATTCCCAGTGTGATGATTCTGGCCATTATTCTCGAAAGAATCCCGTGATGCCATTTAGTAGTAGGTATTCCACTCCTCGGTTCTTGACCCAATATTCACTCTACTTACCTCGTGTTGATAGTGTTGCTCGTACCTTTAGGATATTAGTAAGCTTTGCAATAGTCCTCGAGGTCTGTGGTATTTCCTTCTTCCAAATACCATGAACTGCTTATGGCAGAAGTTCTTTTGAACCAAAAGATCACAACCAGAGTGCTCTTGATGAGTTCTCCATTTTACATTGTGAATCTGCCAATTCTACCGTTCTGCATGGGTTATCCGGAGGAAATGTTGACCTTTGCTCAACATACTAATCTATGCATCCACAACACAGAAAGATATATGTTCCTTTGAGTTGCCCCTCTCTCTAGTTGCATCCTAATCTCCGTCTATCATTTGATAGTAAAGAGCATGTCATGCACTCATGCTCATCGATATCTCATATTCTTGTGGTCTGTCAAGCCATTCTATTCCGGAATGACTAGGAGAAACAAACTCCAGTACCTTCTCCATCTCCAGGATTGGGTCAAAGCAGTTGCAATCCGCAAATCAAATGCCAACCCAGCCTTTGATTCTGTTCTACCCTGAAGTATTACCGTCCTATGTCAAGAATGTATTGAGAATTGCATCACCCCTTGTGAATTCTTGACGCAGTGATATTTCTTGCCATCATTGTTCATTCCTCGGTTTCCGTGTTACTGTAACCGGAATGCCGACAAGTGAATCGTGATGTGTGAAATCAATACCCCTAGCAACTGTGTTGCTTGGTACTTAATGGGCGATAATTCCATTCTTAGCGTGTTGGTTACTAAACCATCAATCTAAGATTGATCGTGCTACCTAGCCCATTTTTCCCGGGTGCACTCCTCGATTAATGAGATAGGATTGTGGCAATCCATCACTCTCTTGGTACCATCGTCTTGCCCTGAAAAGCAAGAATGTTCTCGAGTTTAGTAACATATCGGTGGTTCATGATTTTCCGAATGTATTCTCGGAAGTGTTACCAGGTTGTCACCTAACCGCTATATTGAGTTCGTGATCAAGTTGGATTATTGTAACCACCCCTACTCCAAGAATCTGAGTTGGATACCCTGAACTGGTTGGTTAAGCTGAACAATAACTTGGAGAGTTGGAAGATAAAAGCTTTATCTGACTTAGTTCATTTTAGGGGATATCTTGTATGTGTGTTGAAGAAAGATGGTGTTTTCATCGATTGACCCTCGTGATCAGTTAATGGACCTATCATCTTATCCAATCTTTGATTCGAGTATGGGTTATCCTCAAATCAAATCAGAACCAACGATATTTGTAATATTGTCTTACTCGTGGTTGTTTCCTCGAGCATACATCATTATATATTTTGGGTCTGACCAATGCTATAACCTTGTTAACATAGTTGTGGAATTCCATCTTCATGGAAATCTCGATGATTGTTGTTGAGCTCATCATCAACATTTCATCTTGTCCATGATTCATGTTGAACATCTAAGTTAGTGTTGGAAACTTTTGTAAGCATTTCTTCATCTCCCGTTCATGAAGTATATGTTTTGGTGAAAGAAGTGACTTTCTCCAAGTTCACGTGCATTAGGTGTAAGTTGCCACCATGAATTTGAGAAAGGTTTGTTTTGTTTCCTCTGGAATCATCCCAAATCCGTCATGCATACGTGCGAAGTATTTTATGGTTTGGTAGATTAATTACCTCCACTCCATATGTATTCCCTAACACACCAAGCCACTGATTGATTTGTTCAAGAAGAAGAAGTTCCTTCCTAAGAGCTAATCCATACTTGTGTAAGGACTTCGATATCCTCGATGATGGTTCCTCACCTGAACTTTGGTAGTGTTTTATTGTAAGGCTACTCTGTGGTCATGCTTGTCTTGGACAATATGTTCACATGTGTGTAGTAGAACCAGCTCATGTTTTGGAGCTTGCTATCGTAGTTCATCTCCCGAGAGTCTCGCAACGTTATCTCGTCGACTTATGTTGCAACCTTTCTTTTCTAGACATGTTGTCTGAAAAATCCTGTTACCAGGAAGATCTGAATCTCAGGCAAATATGATGGCTGGAACATTTCCAAGATCTATGATGTAGGTCCCGACGAGGTTGATGTTCTGGCCGACACACCTAGCCAGAAGATCTATTATTGTAGTATCTTGAATGAGCAATTCGACCATTTTCTCCAGGAGGATTTGGTATGACTTATTCTACAAGTTGTTCCTTATGTATTTTTGTGCTCCCGAAGTCCGACCTTAGCTTGATGGCCATGTTGATGCTTTTAAGCATTGACCGTGGTACCTAGTACATCAAGGAGAACATTAGAAGCGGAGTGCTAAATGTCCCTCGGTCAATAATCCAGATTTGCTTCTTTGGCATTGCTAAGGAAAAATTTGAGAAAGTGATGGCCTCCTTTGCATCTGCATCCTCCATCACCGTTTATCATGGTAGTATGATGTGTTGCCAGGATCCTCGGCACGGATGTTGGTAAAACCTTGATGAATACGGAAATGCTCAAGTTCTTAAGAGCATACTCAGTCATTGGGTTGTATCCTCAGTATCAATTGGAATGTGCCTTCCGTTGTCGAGTTGTCGTATAACTCTAGTTTCCTCTCCCAAACTAAGTATGTCATTCTTTCGAATTCATTCAAATGATCAATTGTGATTTTCCTTAGGCTGGTATAGAGAGTTTCAATGACCTCTGTATCAAAAGTAATTCTTTTTGCCACTTAAGGGAATAATTCTACAAGTCACCTTCCCCGAGGTGTCCTGTTATGGAACCATGGCAATTTTTCCTCGCTACTTTGAAACCCTCGTCAATTGTTTCTTCCGTCCTTTTTAAGGTGTGTTTTGCCCCTCGGCTCAAGAGATATTCAACGTCTCATTCCGTGAGTTGATCGTGAGTTGCTTGATCTTTAAGGAGATCGATTTCTATAGAGTTTCTTTCTGTCACCATCGTGTTGGACAAGGATCTCGAAGGCAAAGACGTCAAGATCAATATGATGCAACGAATCAACATCTTCAGAAATGCAATGGATCGTGAAGACTGTTTCTGTTTCGTTTCCCCTCTGTCTTCTTACCTCACATCTTGAATCTCAGGACGAGATTCTTGTATAGTGGTAGTGAGTTGTCACAGCCCTAGCTTAGCCTTTGCTTGTCCTTGCATGATCGTCATGTCATCATGTCTAAATTGCTTTTAAATATGAAATGGGGGTTGAACAAGCCCTAGCATCAAATTAAATCAAATAGGCTCAAGTAAAATCTATTTTGATGAACCCAAAATGCCCTTCACAAAAGTTCATCATTTTTTAATTGGTCTAGAACCTCTGCCAAAAATGGTGCACATTTTTCTAGGACACCTTGGATTTTTGAATTAAATCATAAGTATTTGAGTTTGGAAATTTAATTTTATAAAATATTTTAAGTGTCCAAATAATCTTGAAAGCATTTGAGGGCTGTTGGAAATATTTTCAAAAGTGCCCACAATTATTTTCAGGATTTTACAAAATGAATTAGTATTTTTACTAATTCAAAACAGAGGAATAAAAATAGAAAACAATAACAGAATTAAGAGAGAGAGAGAGAGAGAGAGAGAAGGAATCACATGGGCCACTTACCTGGCAGCCCATTTGGCTGGCCCAGCCCAGCCAGCGCTGCCTGCTTCTTCAACCTTCTGCCAGAAGGAGAAGCAGATGTGTGGCGAGCGCGCAGCCGAACGCGGCCACCTCCTACTTGCCATCGAGGCGCCCCAGACGCGTCTGGAGACGCCCCGCAGCCCCCTTTGCCTCTCCCCTCCCTTTCTGCTCTCTCCCTCGCCCTCTAGTCCCATCCCCGAGCTCACCCGAGCGCCATCGCCGCGGCCGCTTGCCGCTACCGCGCCTAGGGCCACCCCTCGCCCCTCTGACGTGCCCATGGGCTCCTTTTTGACGCCCTCATTCTCTACGCCGACGCATGCGATGCCGGAAGCCCTGTATCATCGTCCTCGCCGCCATCTTCATCGTAGGCCGCCCGAGATCACCGTCGTCGTCCCGGCCGCACGAGACCTCCCCTGAGCTCCCCGTCCACGCCCTCGACATCGCCTTGAGCCCCTGTTCCGTTTCCCCTACTGTCGTGCTCTAATTCGACCTCTAGCCATCGTTTCACCGAAGCCGAAAGCTCACCACCGCCGGCCATGGCACCGCCGCAGCCACAGTTGCTGCCGCTCGCGTCCGAGCCCGCCAAAGTGCTCAACGCGTCTCCAGGAGACGAACACAACCACCCCCACGTCCTATCATGCACCACAATGCGAACTCAAGACGGAACTGCGTTCTCGCCACCGCCGCGAAGCTCCGCTCCGGCGAAGCCCGCGCCCGCAGCCACCCACCTGCTCCTCCGGATGCGGAGAGCGCGGCTACCCGCTGGTGGTTCAAGATCCGCCGCCGCCCAGAAGCGTGTTCCCGAAGGCCGCCGCCGCGTCATGCGTTTCGCCGGCATTCAACTCCGACGTGCTGATGTGGCAACGTCATTAGTGGCTAAGGACCCACTAACTAACCCCCAAGCTCGATGACATGCGGGACCTACTACCTAACTAACCAGCTAACAAAAATAGTTTAAGTTTAGTCTAAACACAAGGTTCCCACGCTGGCCGGGCGCCGACCTCACCGGGACGTGGCAGTTGACCGGACCCACCTGTCTGTGACACTAAATGTCACAGGGTCACTGACCAGTGGGTCCCACTGGTCAGGTTTTACCTGGATCATGCCCTGTTGACCTGCTAATGTCATGATGATGTCAGGCTGACGCAGTAATCCTTTTCTGGAATTTAAATAAATCTTAAATGATTTGTTTAATTCAGAAAATATCCAAAACTTTGAAAAATCATAGAAATTAATCTAGAGCTCCAAATGAAATAAATTATATATGAAAAATTATAAGAAAAACCCAAGAAATCTGAATATGGAATTTTCATGCATGTTTGAACAACTTAACCTCATTGTTTAGTCCAAAACATGATAATGCACTACTTGAATTCATAGTTTGAATTTGAATTTGAACCTTGAGTTCAAATCAACCCAAACCTTTCTGTTACTAGTTACATTAGCCCAAATCACAACATATTTTCATGTCATGATCCTGCATCATATTGTGCATTGCATTGATTGTGCTCTTCCTTGTTTGCCGGTAATTGTCCCCTCTCGGTAGACGCTGCTCTGACGCTATGATCGTTGACACTGATGAAGACTCAATGTTATCTTCGGAAGTGCCAGGCAGTCAAAACCCCCTTGTTCATTCCGATACAATCCCACTCTCTCTCTCTCTCCTGCTCTCTTTTGCTGCATTAGGACAACAATGATTCATCTGTTACATTGCTATGTAGTTGAACCCCTTTCCTCTGCATGACCTGTCATTGCCATAGTAAATAGATGAAACCCACTAGCATGAGTAGAAGTTGTTTGAGCCCTGATGTGCCTACTGATTCATGCTTGTTTGTAATGCCTGCTACTGCTTAGAGTTGAGTCAGGTTTGATTCATCGGGGATGAATCGGAGGTGTGTGGACATGTCCTACTATGAGAGCTAAGTGTGTGAACACGATTTGGTAAAGGTAGCGGTGAGAGGCCATCTAGGAGTACATGGTGGGTTGTCTCATTGCAGCCGTCCTCAGGAACTAAGTTCTGTGTTTGTGATCCATGAACAGTTACTACCACACATTGGGCTCCGGCGCCCAAGCTCTCTCGACTTATTAATCAACCTGATCTCCGCCCGTGAGTTGCAACTAGTTTACGTGTTTGTAGGTAGTGTTAGTAGTCTACCAAGTGGCACCCGTGCAGGTGGGCTTGGGACAGATTAGGCACAAAGGGCACATTGTACCAAGTGGCACCCGGATGGTGGGCTTGGGAACCCTGCTCACATCGTTTGGGGCCGTGAGCGACACCCCGGCCGGATCTCCTTGCGGATGGAACCCGAATAGGCGATAAACCTGGACGAGAGACTTGTGTGGTTAGTCAGGTCATGGACGACTCCCTCGCCAGGCTTCCGCTTAAAGGTTGCCGAGATACATGACGTGTACATGGTGGTAAGTGGCTAGAGCGTGTGTGAAGAAGTACACCCCTGCAGGGTTAACATCATCTATTCGAATAGTCGTGTCCGTGGAAAAGGACTTCTGGGTTGCCTGTACAGTTCATAGACAAGTGAAAGTGGATACTCTCAAATGCGCAAGATAAGCGCGAGTGCTATGGATGGCATTCTCATAGGGAGACGGGAGCGGATCCATAGTGGTGTATTGATATGGTGAATATGTGGACTCGTGTGGGCCACCTCAAAAGAGTTACTTGCAGTCGTAGTTCAGGATAGCCACCGAGTCAAAGCTGGCTTGCTGCAGTCAAACTCCACCACCCCTTTTGTTGATACTAATGCATATGTAGCTAGTTCTGATATAAGTCTTGCTGGGAACATTTGTACTCACGTTTGCCTATTTTATGTTTTGCAGAGAGACGTCAGTCTCGCTAGTAGTTCCGTGTGGACTTCCACGTTTAGCTTGTCACCTCAGCTACGATCTTGTACCTTTGGGAGCGTCTTGTAGATAGTCAGGCTTCTCGGCCTTTTTCATTTGTAGTTGTCTGTACTCAGACATGTTAAGCTTCCGCATGTGCTTTGACTTGTATGCTCTGAATGTTGGGTCATGAGACCCATGTTTGTAATATCTCGCTCCTCGGAGCCTAATGAATAAATACTTTGAGTCGTAGAGTTTTGTTGTGATGCCATGTTGCATTTACACATATCGAGCATATTGTGTGTATGATTGAAATGCTTGGTATGTGTGGGATACCAAAACCTAGTTGCTTATCCTTGGTAGCCTCTCTTATGGGGAAATGTAGTCTTGTGCTTCCATGAGCCATAGTAGTCCGCTCACCGGTTCATCAGTAGTCCCGCTTAGCCCAAAGCACTACCGCCTCCTAACACTTGACTGGCTGGGATGTGATTCACTTTGTTCCTGTGTCTGTACCTTCGGGGAAATGTCACGCGGTGACATCCGGAGTCCTGCCTAGCCTGCTACAGCCCGGTTCACCAGAGTCCTGTTAGCCCAGTGCTACAGCCTAGATTCGCACGCTGCTGACCGACATGCTCGATGTTGATTCATGTATGCATTTCCCGGTAAGTTAGTGCCACTTTGGGTTCACGACTAGTCGTGTCGCCCTGGGTTCTCTGTCATATGGATGCTAGCAACACTATCATATACGTGAGCCAAAAGGCGCAAACGGTCCCGGGCCATGGTAAGGCGACACCCGTGGGAATACCGTGCGTGAGGCCGCAAAGTGATATGAGGTGTTACCGGCTAGATCGATGTGACTTGGAATCGGGGTCCTGACATCAAATCATGCAAATTAGAGTCCCAAACAACAGCAAAAGGGTTTGGAAAAGTAGATACATTTGGGACATATCAACTCCCCCAAGCTTTACTCATTGCTTGTCCTCAAGCAATTCAGTTGACAAACTGAAAGTGTTAAAGAAAAACTTTTACAAACTCTTTTTCTTGTTGTTGTTGTAAATATACTTAGCTAATGTTCAATTTTTTAGCAAGGACTATGAACTAACCGTATTCATGATAACATTTTGGTATTACATTTACTCATACCAATGACATAACCAACTAGCGAGCAATAATAAGATATCTCGGATGCCAACAATTTGTCAAAAAAATCATGGTATAATATGATAACATGGTATCTCACTAGCTTTTTCTGAGACCACAAAACATAAATGCAGAGCACCTCTGAAGTTCAAGCAGCGACTAAACATTGTAATTCATGGTACAATAGATCAAGTCATGTCACACTCAACATTAACTATACTCAATGCATAAGAATGACAATAGTGGTCCCTGCTGGTGCTTAAATGAGAGGGTGATGAATCAACAATAAAAGTAAAATAACATAAAAGTAAATGGATAATCCCTTCGCAGAGGGAAGCAGGGATTTGTAGAGGTGCCAGAGCTCGAAGCTTAAAATGGAGATGAATATAATTTTAGGAGGTATGCCTTTCCTGTCAATGTCACGATCGAGAGTTTTCAATATCTTCCATGCTAAAAAATTAGCGACGGTTCCCAAGCAGACAAATTAAAGTTTACTCCCCCTCCACCAACAAACACAAGACATGGCTAGCCGAATCCTCGGGTGCCCTCCATACCAACAACTTTCCGGGGGAGTTTGTTTCATTTTTGCGATTTGGTCATGGGACTGGTCATCCCGATTACGAGCCTGTCTCGTGTAAGGACAAGTGAATAAACACTCATCACGAGAATAACCCGCTTAGCATGGAATATACTGACCGCCCCCTGTCGCTTCATGAGCAGTACGAGCACACAAAACAAATGTTTATTTGAATGTTTAGAGGCCGCACATGCAAATTTACTTGGAACGGGTAATACCACATATAGGTAGATATAGTGGACTCATCTGGAACAATATTAGGTTTAAGGATTTGGATGCACAAGCAATATTCCCGCTTAGTACAAGCAGAGGCTAGCAAATAGATTGTTAAGCGACCAACTAGAGAGCGAAAACAGTCATAAACATGCATTGAGAATAATTAACATTGAATACGAGCATGAGTAGGATATCAAACACCATGAACATAAATATCGTGGAGGCTATGTTGGTTTTGAATCAACTACATGCGTGAACATGTGCCAAGTCAAGCCACTCGAATGATTTCAGAGGGAGATACCATACTATCATACTACATCATAACCATTCTAATGCATTTTGACACTCAAGATAAATCATTACCCGCTCCTAGCTATTTAAGCATGGCATGAGCAACTATAATCTCTAATTGTCATCACAAATATGTTTATTCCTAATTATACTGAATCAAGAGCGATGAGCTAAACATATTTACAAAAACAAAAACAAGAGGAGTTCATACCAGCCTTTCTTCATCTCAATCACTTCAATGAATCATCGTAATTATTGCATTTCACTTTCCCAACCGAATGATATGAAAATAATAATAGTGCAAGTGTGTTATGGACTAAGCTGGAATCTGCAAACATTTTATTCAAAGGAGAAGACAAGATAATAAGGGCTCTTTGTTAGATCAATAGTAATGCATATGAGAGCCACTCAACATGTTCATTGTGGTCTTCTCCTCACGAAAACCCAAAGAAAAAAAGAAATTCAGAGAAACACATGGAAATATTTTCGGAGTTTTTGTTTTTCTAAAGAAGGAAAATTAAAAGAAGGAAAGGAAAACAAAAACGAGAAAAACTATTTACACGGGAAAGCTCCCAACAAGTAAAAGAAGAACAAGATCTTTTTGGGTTTTCTTTTTAATACTACAAACTACTAAAAACGAAATAAAAACCAAAAATAAATGAGAAATATTTTTGGATTTTGAAGTTTTTCACACACACAAGAAGAAAGCAAAAAATAAAACTAGCATGGATATACAATGAAAAAGGATGAACACCGAAAACTGGAGTGAAATGTGCGGTACATGAATGTAATGTCAGTGAGGAATACGTACACCCCCAAGCTTAGGATTTTGGCCTAAGTTGGTCTACAGCCACGGCTCGGAGTATCCCTCAGGAGAGTACTGAGGCTCATCGGGGTTCCACTAATAAACGGGGTCCTGTGGATCCCACTGGTAGACAGGCTTTGCGGCTGCCTTAGGCTCAGGTGCTGGCTCTGGCTCAAGCACGTGGGGCGGCTCCCCGCCCCAATAAGCATAAATGTCCGTGGGCAATAATAGTGTACATGCCTAAAGAAAGATCGAACAAAGAATGTGCAGGCATTGTAATAGTTTCACGAGTGCCCTAACTAAATACAAAGTTATAACGGAATCGCGTCTTGCCTCCGTCAATAAATTCATGCCCAACCATGCTAGCATAATCTAGGTGTCTCACATGTAAGAGCCTCTCCTCTGTCTCCTTGTGCCTAATAGGTATCTCAAAATGTTTAGCGAGGCGAGAAGCATAAATACCACGATAGGTCACTCCCTTCAAGCGATTAGTGTGTAACCGTCGAGCAATCATAGCGCCCAAACTAAAGGTCCTATCGCTGTAAAGAGCATGCTGCAAAAAAGCAAGGTCCCAAGAGTTGAGTGTTCCATTCTCCCACCATCCAGTCAAACACCTCCCGGCAAATAGTGAATAATAGCGCAGAACGGGGAAATGTAAACTAGCAACCCTAGCCTCAGAAACTCCTCTCGTCTCCCCAATAGTGACTTCGGATGTAAAATTTGCAAGGTCACGGGGACATGGCTCCATAGGGCTGCCCTTAGGTGGAATCAAACCAACCTCACAAAACTCATCTAGTGTCATCTTTCGGGAACATCATATAAGTTGAATCTGACCATGGGTGGTTCCACCCTAGAATGAAAATGGAAGCTTTGCACATAAGTATTTATGAGGAGGAGGTACTGGTCACACTTATCTTAGAGGAAGGGAAGAATGCCGGCGTTGTACGCCAAATGGTAGAAGTCATCGAGAATTCCTGCATTCCTCAAGAAAGTGTTGCACGGCCATTCGCACGGCCGCAGTTCGGCAACACGAGGAAGGTGATATTTGGGCTTCGGAGCCTCCTTAGTGGTTCGGCTTGAGGATCTTCTTAACCTCCACTTGAGCAATTTCTTTTTCTGAAAATTTCTGAAATTTTTAGTGACTCAAAATAAAAGTGAACCAAACTCAACAAAACTAATAGCAACTACCATCCTAAGCATCTCTATATTGTGCATCAAAACTACTTTGGACCATATAAATTTGACATGCAAGCTCAAAAACATGGTCACGACAGAAGCAAAAATTTGTAATAAATAAAGCACTATAACGGAAACTAATTGGACCATTGGAGGAGTCACATACTGAAGAACAATCTCCCAAAACAGTTTCACAAACGGAGTTCCGAGCAAGGAGATCGAAATTTGCAGCCAAAGGAGCAAGAACACGGTTTTGAGCTAGAAAGTAATTTTTTCTGGAGGAAGAAGAAGGGAGTGGGCGGCTGGGATAAGTGAGTGGGTCCCAGTGGGACCTACAAGCCCACATGGCACACCCTGGGGGTGGCGCACCCTATGAGCTTGTGGCTCACAGGTGCACCCCCCGGGTGTCTTTAGTTCCAAAATTTCTTAAATATTATAAAAAATCATATTAAATTTTGATGGAATTATGAGAAATTTTATTTTTGAGTTTTTTTATTGCACAGAAAATTCAGAAAACAGGAAAACCATGGCATTTCTACTTTATTAACTTTAAGTAACGGAGAGTAAATAAGGAGTATAGAAGTTTTGTGCTTGCTAAATTCATCGATCACATGCCCCCAAAAAAGAATCCATTAATAAGGTTGCTCAAGTCTCATTAACAAACCATTTTCGAATGACATGAAACTGAAGAATCTTAGTATATCACTTGGTTACCTCAATGGGGATATGCATCTCCCCAATACTAAGAGTTTCATATTTCTTATTGATAGTAGGAAGAGGGAGTTCAAAACTTCCAATAGTAATTGTTGGAGCTTTCTCAATAACATTAATACCATTCACTTTAAATTGCTTCTTTGGAAAGTGTACCATATGCTCATTACCATTGATATGAAAAGTGACCTTGCTTTTGTTGCAATCAATAACAGCCCCTGCAGTATTGAAGAAGGGTCTACCAAGGATAATGGACATGATGTCGTCCTCGGGCATATCAAGTATAACAAAGTCTGTCAAGATAGTAACATTTGCAACAACAAGGGGCACATCCTCCCAAATACCGATAGGTATAGTAGTAGATTTATCAGCCATTTGCAATGGTATTTCAGTAGGTGTGATTTTATTCAAATCAAGTCTTCTATATAAAGAGAAAGGCATAACACTAACACCGGCACCTAAATCACATAAAGCAGTTTTAACATAGTTTTTTTTAATGGAGCATGGTATAGTGGGTATTCCTGGATCCCCTAGTTTCTTAGGTACACAATCCTTAAAAGAATAATTTGCAAGCATGGTAGAAATTTCAGCTTCAGCTATTTTTCTTATATTACTAACAATATCTTTCATATACTTAGCATAAGGGCCCATCTTTAAAATATCAGTCAGACGAGTACGCAAAAAGACTGGCCTAAGCATTTCATCAAAGTCTTCAAATTATTCTCCATCCTTATTCTTAGATGGTTTATTTGAGAAAGGCATGGGTTTCTGAACCCATGGTTCTCTTTCCTTACCATGTTTTTTAGCAACAAAATCTATTTTATCATAACGTTTATTTTAGGAGGTGGGTTACCAAGATCAATAGCGGGTTCTATTTCAACGTCATTATCATGTTCTTTATCATTGTCTGGTTGGGCATCTACATGAATATCATCATTATCATTATCACTATCACTAGGTGAATGTTCATTACCAGATTGTGTTTCAGCATCAGAAATAGGAACATCATTGCTATCCTCAGAAGGATTTTCTACTTCAGGTTCACTGGAAGCATGCAAAGTCCTATCATTTTTTTTTCTTTTTAGATGTACTAGGTGCATCAATATTAATTCTTTGGGAGTCTTGTTCAATTATTTTAGGGTGACCTCCAGGATATAGTGGCTGCTAAGTCATTCTACCTCTTCTAGTCATTACTATAATAGCATGATCATTCATATTACTATTCATTTCATTGAGGAAATCTTTTTGTGACTTAGCTACTTGTTCTAAGTGAGTCTGGACCATAGAAGCATGTTTACTTACACCTTTAACATCATTAGCAATTCTAAACAATAAGTCACTCAAGCGATCAATCATGTAGGCATTACATTTCAATTGTTTCATAACATAAGCATTAAAGTGATCTTGCTTGATAATGTAGTTGTTAAATTCATACAAGCATTGACTAGGAGATTTATTACAAGGAATATCACCTTCATTAAATTTTACAAGAGAATTTACCTCTACTACCTGTGTCAGGGTGTCAGGTCCATGTATTTCTTCAATAGGCGGTAATTCTTAACATCTTCGGCTTTAATACCTTTTTCTTTCATAGATTTCTTTGCCTCTTGCATATCTTTAGGACTGAGAAATAGAAACCCTCTTCTTTGGAGTTGGTTTAGGTGGTGGTTCAGGAAGTGTCCAATCATTATCATTCCTCAGTATAATATTCAATAGATCTTCAGCCTGTTCAACTATCTAGGTAATCCCTAGAAGCATCGGTTAGTCCATTATAAAAGATCAAGTATATAATTTTTCTAGAGAGGATGATTAGGCAAAGCATTAAGTAATTGGAGAAGCCTCCCCCAAGCTTGAGGGAGATTCTCTTCTTAAATTTGCACAAAGTTAAATATTTCCTGTAAGGCAACTTGTTTCTTATGAGCAGGAAAATATTTTTCAGAGAAGTAATATATCATATCATGGGGATTACGCAAGAGTATTAAACCATATCTTAGCACCACCCTTTAATGAGAAAGGAAACAACTTTAGAATATAGTAGTAGCAAAAAATTTCTCATGATAAAATAAGGTGGCTATATCATCTAGTTTAGTAAGATGTGCCACAACAGTTTCAGATTCATAACCATGGAAGGACCAGATTCAACCAAAATAATTAACTTAGGATTGGCAGAGAATTCATAATCCTTATTAGTAACAAAGATAGATGAAGTAGAAATCTTAGGATCATATTTCATTCTAGCATTCAGAGATTTCTCTTTCAGCTTACACAGTAATTTCTTAAGATCATCCCTGTTATTACAAGCAAGAAATTCCCTAGCTATCTCTCCATCCATAACATAACCTTTAGGTATCTTAGGCAATTCATATCTAGGAGAGATAGATCTAATAGGTGTTTCATAATTTTGATTTTCAATAATTTCATGAGTTTCAACATTCTCAAATTCTTTAGTTCTAGCAAGTTGTTCATCAAGAAATTCACCTAGTGGCACAATATCATCAAGCAAGGCACTAGCATCATCAATAGCATCATTCATACAAGAAGTAGCATCATCAATTACTTGCGACATATCGGAATTAATAGCAGGTGGCGGTGTTACAAGCTTATTTAAAACAGAAGGTGAATCAAGTGCAGAGCTAGATAACAGTTCCTTACCTCCCCACATGCTAGAGCGAACGATCTTGGTTCTATCATCCTTAAGATTCTTCATAGTGATCAACAAATATAAATCCCAAGTGACTCAGGAAATAGAGCTATGCTCCCTGGCAACGGCACCAGAAAAAGGTCTTGATAACCCACAAGTATAGGGGATCGCAACAGTTTTCGGGGGTAGAGTATTCAACCCAAATTTATTGATTCGACACAAGGCGAGCCAAAGAATATTTGTAAGTATTAGTAGTTGAGTTATCAATTCAACCTCACCTAGAGACTGAATATCTGCAGCAGAGTGATCAGTAGCACACTAATATGATAGTTTGATAGAAGTGGTAACGATAGCAATAGTAACGGTAACAGTAGCAAAAGTAGTTTTGTTGCAATTGTGACAAAAGCAGCAACAATAGTAACTTAGCAAAGATCAATATGTGAAAAGCTCATAGGCATTGGATCAGTGATGGATAATTATGTTGGATAACATTCATCATGTAACAGTTATAACCTAGGCGACACAGAACTAGCTCCAATTCATCAATGTAATGTAGGCATCTATTTTGTATATAGTCATACCTGCTTATAATAACACCTTGCATGATATCTTTTGTCCTACCCTCCCGTGACAGCAGGGTCCATAAGGAAACTAAGGGATATTAAGGCATCCTTTTAGTAGAGAACTGAAAGGAAGCATGAACACATAGTGAATACATGAACTCCCCAAACTACGGTAATCACCGGAAATAATCCCAATTATTGTCACCTTGGGGTATGCGGATAATAACACATAATAGGTGCGTATAACTTGCAAGATAGGGTCTAGAACACAAATATATTCATGAACACATACGTATCTATAATTTTTGATTGCTCCATGCTATATTATCTATTGTTTTGGACTATATTGGGCTTTATTTTCCACTTTTATATTACTTTTGGGACTAACCTATTAACCGAGGCCCAGCCCAAAATTGTTGTTTTTTGCCCATTTCAGTATTTTGAAGAAACGGAATATCAAACGGG
Source organism: Aegilops bicornis (assembly GCA_021605145.1). NCBI lineage: Eukaryota > Viridiplantae > Streptophyta > Magnoliopsida > Poales > Poaceae > Aegilops > Aegilops bicornis. Next base: position 549,785,322 of record CM038672.1, on the reverse strand, counting down.
GTCCAAATAGAATGAAATCTTCGGGAACGTGATTTTATCATCGGATAAGATCCAGGAGACTTGGACCCTCGGTCAAGAAAGGAGGGAGGCGGCCACGAGGATGGAGGGCGCCAGTATGGCGCCCCGCCTCGTGGGCCCCGAAACTCCACCGACGCATTCCTTCCTCCTATATATACCTACGCACTTCAACAGATCGACACGGACCAAAAACCTAATTCCACCGCCGCAACTTTCTGTATACGCGAGATCCCAACTTGGAGCCTGTTCCGGAGCTCCGCCAAAAGGGGATTCCACCATGGAGGGCTTCTACATCATCATCATAGCCTCACCGATGAAGTGTGAGTAGTTTACTTCAAACCTTCAGGTCCATAGTTAGTAGCTAGATGGCTTCTTCTCTCTTTTTGGATCTCAATACAATGTTCTCCCCCTCTCTCGTGGAGATCCATTCGATGTAATCTTCTTTTTGCGGTGTGTTTGTTGAGACCAATGAATTGTGGGTTTATGATCAAGATTATCTATGAGCAATATTTGAATATTCTCTGAATTCTCTTTATGTATGATTGAGTTATCTTTGCAAGCCTCTTCGAATTGTCCGTTTGGTTTGGCCAACTAGATTGGTAGTTCTTGCAATGGGAGAAGTGTTTAGCTTTGGGTTCAATCTTGCGGTGTCCTTACCCAAAGGATGTAAATGGTTGCAAGGCACGTATTGTATTGTTGCCATCGAGGATAACAAGATGGGGTATTTATCATATTGCATGAATTTATTCCTCTACATCATGTCATCTTGCTTAAGGCGTTACTGCTTTCATTAACTTAATACTCTAGATGCATGCTGGATAGCGGTTGATGAGTGGAGCAATAGTAGTAGATGCAGGCAGGAGTCGGTCTACTTGTCTCGGACGTGATGCCTATATACATGATCATACCTAGATATTCTCATAACTATGCTCAATTCTGTCAATTGCTCAACGGTAATTGCTCACCCAATCGTAAAATACCTATGCTCTTGAGAGAAGCCACTAGTGAAATCTATGGCCCCGGGTCTATTTTCATCATATTAATCTTCCCACGCTTTATTATGGCTTTTCTTTTTACTTTGCCTTTTTATTTTACTTTGCATCTTTATACCAAAATACCAAAAATATTATCTATCATCTCTATCAGATCTCACTCTCGTAAGTGACCGTGAAGGGATTGACAACCCCTATTCGCGTTGGTTGCGAGGAGTTATTTGCTTTGTGTAGGTACGAGGGACTTGCGCGTGGCCTCCTACCGGATTGATACCTTGGTTCTCAAAACTGAGGGAAATACTTACGCTTACTCTGCTGCATCATCCTCTCCTCTTCGGGAAAACCAACGCAAGCTCAAGACATAGCAAGAAGGATTTCCGGCGCCGCTGTCGGGAGTCTACGCAAAAGTCAACATACCAAGTACCCATCACAATCCCTTATCTCTCGCATTACATTATTTGCCATTTGCCTCTCGTTTTCCTCTCCCCCACTTCACCCTTGTCGTTTTATTCGCCCTCTATTTCCCAATCTCCTCCTCTCTTTTCGTTTGCCTTTTTCTCGTTCGCTTGTTTACTCGTGTGTTGGATTTCTTGCTTGTCGTTATGTCGGAAATTGGGAAAATTATTGCCGATATGGACAATAATAATAACATGGAAAATTCTGATGCTCGTCAAGAACCCCTACCTTGCATACAAAAGATTTCGAATTGGTAGTGGTAATATTATTGGAAAAGGAGTTATTCAAGATTTCTTTACTTGTGCTTGCTTTGCCTTCTATGGGCAGTTCTATTCTCCATAGAACTAGTAGTCTTGCGGATGCTATTGCCATGCTTATCGTTGAACTTGAGAGGCAATTTATGCATATGCATCCTTCCATACAAAGGATTTTCCTGGAATTTTCTAATATCGAGCATTCCTCTGTTAAGCGTGCCGCTACAATCTTTTCGGCTTATGAATTCAGATTTATAATAGAAGAGGCCAAAGAAATCTTTGCGCATTATAGGGTGGACGCTGGCCATCCTCCCATAGAATCTATCCTCTTTGATCAAGAAGAAATAATGTGTTTTCAATCTATTGACTATGTTGCTTTTAATGAAAATCTTAGAAAAAGGTGCCTACCAATATTTTAATTGATAGAATCTCTGAACTTAACGATGATTTGGCTATTCAAATAATGAGCTAGGATACTCTCTTGAGTATAGGCTCACAAGGTTCTGTCAAATGAATGCTTATAATGATGAATTGGTTGTGCAATACGAAGGGCCGAAAGAAGAACCTATACCTCCTAGAATTGATCTTGGGGATTTTTGCCCTATTAAATTTAGCCATTTTTTTTAATTTTGCTTGCCTCAAAGAAAATTTGCTGCCGAACGTAGGGAGTATGAAATGAGTTTCACTGATCTATCTTATTATTACGGCACAACCTAGATCTATCCTTACTTTTATGCCTAGCTAGGGGCGTTAAACGATAGCGCTTGTTGGGTGGCAACCCAATTTTATTTTTGTTTTTTTGTTTTTGTTTCTGTTTAGGAATAAATAATCAATCTACCTTCTGTTTAGATGTGGTTTTATGTTTTAATTAGTGTTTGTGCCAAGTTAAACCTATAGGATCTTCTTGGATAATAGTTATTTGATCTTGCTGTAATTTCCAGAAACTTTCGGTTCACGAAAACAATTGTTAAAAATCACCAGAACGTGATAAAATAGTGATTCTAATTGCTTCTGATCAACAAACAAATTTCCTAGATCGTCCTATTTTGTATGAATTTTTCGAGTTCCAGAAGTTAGCGTTAGTTACAGATTACTACAGACTGTTCTGTTTTTGATAGATTCTGTTTTTCGTGTGTTGTTTGCTTATTTTGATGAATCTATGGCTAGTAAAATAGTTTATAATCCATAGAGAAGTTGGAATACAGTAGGTTTAACACCAATATAAATAATGAATGAGTTCATTACAGTACCTTGAAGTGGTCTTTTGTTTTCTTTCGCTAACGGAGCTCACGAGAGTTCGGTTGAGTGGTGGGTGGTGAAGTGGTCAAGTTGTGGGTGAATTTTTTGATGGATTATGGAACAAGGAGTGGCAGTGCCTAAGCTTGGGGATGCCCATGGCACCCCAAGATAATCCAAGGACACCAGAAAGTCAAAGCTTGGGGATGCCCTGGAAGGCATCCTCTTTAAATCCACTTCCATCGGTAACTTTACTTGGAGCTATATTTTTATTCACCACATGATATGTGTTTTGCTTGGAGAGTCTTGTATTATTTGCGTCTTTTCTTGTTAGTTTAACACAATCATCCTTGCTGTACACACCTTTTGGGAGAGCCATACATGAATTGGAATTTGTTAGAATACTCTATGTGCTTCACTTATATCTTCTGAGCTTTATAGTTTTGCTCTAGTACTTCACTTATACCTTTTAGAGCACGGTGGTGGATTTGTTTTAAAGAAACTATTGATCTGTCATGCTTCACTTAGATTATTTTGAGATTCTTAAATATCATGGTAATTTGCTTAATAATAATATGCTAGGTATACAAAAATAATAAAAACTTTCTTATGAGTTTGTTGAATACTAAGAAAGGTTTGATGCTTGATAATTGTTTTGAGATATGGAGGTGATAATATCAAATCTTGCTAGTTGAGTAGTTGTGAATTTGGTAAATGCTTGTGTTGAAGTTTACAAGTCCCATAGCATGCATGTATGGTAAACATTATGTAACAAATTTAAAACATGATGTGTTATTTGATTCTCCTCCTTATGAGTGGCGGTCGGGGACGAGCGATGGTCTTTTCCTACCAATCTATCCCCCTAGGAGCATGCCCGTAGTGCTTTGGTTTTTGATGGCTTGTAGATTTTTTCAATAAGTATGTGTGTTCTTTATGACTAATGTTGAGTCCATGCATTATACGCACTCTCACCCTTCCATCATTGCTAGCCTCTTGATGCCGTGCATTGCCCTTTCTCACATTGAGAGTTGGTGCAAACTTCACGGTGCATCCAAACCCCGTGATATGATACGCTCTTTCACACATAAACCTCCTTATATCTTCCTCAAAACAGCCACCATACCTACCTATTATGGCATTTCCATAGCCATTCCGAGATATATTGCCATGCAACTTTCCACCATACCGTTCTTCATGACACATTCATCATTGTCATATTGCTTAGCATGATCATGTAGTTGGCATAGTATTTGTGGCAAAGCCAGCATTCATAATTCTTTAATACATGTCACTCTTGATTCATTGCATATCCCGGTAAACCGCCGGAGGCATTCATATAGAGTCATACTTTGTTCTAGTATCGAGTTGTAATCATTGAGTTGTAAATAAATAGAAGTGTGATGATCATCATTATTAGAACATTGTCCCATGTGAGGTCAAATAAAATAAAAATAAAAAAAGAGGCCAAAGAGCCCACCAAAAAAAGAGGCCAATGAGCCCACCAAAAAAATGAGAGAAAAAGAGAGAAGGGACAATGTTACTATCCTTTTACCACACTTGTGCTTCAAAGTAGCACCATGATCTTCATAATAGAGAGTCTCTCGTTTTGTCACTTTCATATACTAGTGGGAATTTTTCATTATAGAATTTGGCTTGTATATTCCAACGATGGGCTTCTTCAAATGCCCTAGGTCTTCGTGAGCAAGCAAGTTGGATGCACACCCACTTAGTTTCTTTTGTTGAGCTTTCATACATTTATAGCTCTAGTGCATCCGTTGCATGGCAATCCCTACTCGTTGCATTAACATCAATTGATGGGCATCTCCATAGCCCGTTGATTAGCCTCGTTGATGTGACCTTCTCCTCTTTTGTCTTCTCCACATAACCCCCATCATTATATTCTATTCCACCCATAGTGCTATGTCCATGGCTCGCGCTCATATATTGCGTGAAAGTTTATAGGTTTGAGATTACTAAAGTATGAAACAATTTCTTGGCTTGTCATCGGGGTTGTGCGTGATGAGAGCATTCTTGTGTGACGAAAATGGAGCATGATTAAACTATATGATTTTGTAGGGATGAACTTTCTTTGGCCATGTTATTTTGAGAAGACATAATTGCTTAGTTAGTATGCTTGAAGTATTATTATTTTCATGTCAATATGAACTTTTGTCTTGAATCTTTTGGATCTGAATATTCATACCACAATTAAGAGGAGTTACATTGAAATTATGCCAAGTAGCACTCGGCATCAAAAAAATCTCTTTTTATCATTTACCTACTTGAGGATGAGCAGGAATTAAGCTTGGGGATGCCTGATACGTCTCCAACGTATCTATAATTTTTGATTGCTCCATGCTATATTATCTATTGTTTTGGACTATATTGGGCTTTATTTTCCACTTTTATATTACTTTTGGGACTAACCTATTAACCGGAGGCCCAGCCCAGAATTGCTGTTTTTTGCCTATTTCAGTATTTCGAAGAAACGGAATATCAAACGGAGTCCAAACGGAATGAAATCTTCGGGAACGTGATTTTCTCATCGGATAAGATCCAGGAGACTTGGGGTCAAGAAAGGAGGGAGGCGGCCACAAGGTGGAGGGCGCCCCCCCCCCTAGGGCGTGCCCCCTGCCTCATGGGCCCCCCGAAGCTCCACCGACGTACTCCTTCCTCCTATATATACCTGCGTACCCCCAACAGATCAGATACGGAGCCAAAAACCTAATTCCACCGCCGCAACTTTCTGTATCCGCGAGATCCCATCTTGGGGCCTGTTCCGGAGCTCCGCCGGAAGGGGATTCCACCACGAAGGGCTTCTACATCATCGTCATAGCCTCTCTGAGGAAGTGTGAGTTGTTTACTTCAGACCTTCGGGTCCATAGTTAGTAGCTAGATGGCTTCTTCTCTCTTTTTGGATCTTAATACAATGTTCTCCCCCTCTCTTGTGGAGATCTATTCGATGTACTCTTCTTTTTGCGGTGTGTTTGTTGAGAATGATGAATTGTGGGTTTATGATCAAGATTATCTATGAGCAACATTTGAATCTTCTCTGAATTCTTTTATGTATGATTGAGTTATTTTTGCAAGTCTCTTCGAATTATCCGTTTGGTTTGGCCAACTAGATTGGTAGTTCTTGCAATGGGAGAAGTGTTTAGCTTTGGATTCAATCTTGCGGTGTCCTTACCCAAGAATGTAAAGGGTTGCAAGGCACATATTGTATTGTTACCATCAAGGATAACAAGATGGGGTATTTATCATATTGCATGAATTTATTCCTCTACATCATGTCATCTTGCTTAAGGCGTTACTCTGCTTTTCATTAACTTAGTACTCTAGATGCATGCTGGATAGCGGTCAATGAGTGGAGTAATAGTAGTAGATGCAGTGAGTCAGTCTACTTGTCTCGGATGTGATGCCTATATACATGATCATACCTAGATATTCTCATAACTATGCTCAATTCGGTCAATTGCTCAACAAGAATTCGCTCACCTACCGTAAAATACCTATGCTCTTGAGAGAAGCCACTAGTGAAATCTATGGCCCCGGGGTCTATTTTCATCATATTAATCTTCCTACGCTTTATTATTGCTTTGATTTTTACTTTGCCTTTTTATTTTACTTTGCATCTTTATTCCAAAAATATTATCTATCATCTCTATAAGATCTCACTATCGTAAGTGACCGTGAAGGGATTGACAACCCCTATTTGCGTTGGTTGCGAGGAGTTATTTGCTTTGTGCAAGTACGAAGGACTTGCGCGTGGCCTCCTGCTGGATTCATAACTTGGCTCTCAAAAACTAAGGGAAATACTTACGCTACTCTGCTGCATCATCCTCTCCTCTTCGGGGAAAACCAACGCAAGCTCAAGACGTAGCAACAATCATTAAGCATAGCAAATTCATAACGACATCACTCAGAACATAGTGCATACTAGGGATCAAGCCCTAACAAAACAAACTCGATTACATGATAAATCTCATCCAACCCATCACCGTCTAGCAAGCCTATGAAGGAATTACTCACTCCTGGAGGTGAGCATCATGAAATAGGTGATGGAGTAAAGTTGATGATCATAACGACATCGGATCCCCCTCTCCGGAGCCTTGAACGAACCCCAGATCAGCCCGACTAATGAAGAATCGGAGGTGGCAGCGGCTCCATATCGTAAAACACGATGATTCCTTCTCTCTGATTTTTCCTTGGCGAATAGATACTTATGGAGTTGGAGTTAGGGTTGCAGTAGCTGCCAGGGGCCCACAAGCCAGCCAGGCACGCCCTAGGGGTGGTGGCGCGCCCCCTGGCCTTGTGGTGCCCAGGTGGCCCCCCTCTGGTAATTTCCTTCGCCAATATTTTTTATATATTCTGAAATAATTATCCGTAAATTTTTAGCTCAATTCGAGAACCTTTATTTTTGCACAAAAACAACACCATGGCAATTCTGCTGAAAACAACGTCAGCCCGGCAGTTCAAATCATGCAAATTAGAGACTGAAACAAGAGCAAAAGTGTTTGGAAAAGTAGATACATTTGGGACGTATCATACTTCTTGTCATGGAAGTATTAACTTGAACGTCACTTGCCGGTGTCCATACCATCACCCCCCCCCCCCCCGGAAAACTTGCATGCGAGGCAACCATCTGTCTTTTAAGAAAAAGAAAGAAGAGAAAATAATGATATGGAACCTTGACGGTTCGTTAATTATCCATACAAGGCACACATATCACAAAATCACAAAGAAACACATATAATTAAACATGTGAATTGACAAGAGTTGCGAAACACTTGGCTTTTATTTCACATATGCACATGGTCTGGGCCTGGCTTTGTACAAAGGATTACATGATTTGCAGCAAACTTGTACAAAAGGTGGTTGCCGGGAAGCCCAGCAACCCGCACCTTAAGGGTAGAACTTGTGAAGATGCTCAATATTCCATGAGTTATGCACTGGAGTGTCATCTTCGTCTCTTGGCAGACTGTGCCAGGCCTAGTGACTCGTACCACCCAGTAAGGGCTTTCCCACTTCAGCGTCAACTTGTTTGAATTCTTGGTAGGCTGAACTCACCGAAGAACAAGGTCGCCTTCCTCAAGGCTCCTGACGTTAACTTTGTGGCTATGATAGTGGCGCAAAGTTTCTTTGATAACGTCTTGACGTACAACATCACGGAGGCGATCTTCCTCAAGGAGCGTGGCATCATCTTGACGTAGCTACTCTTTCTCAAGCTCATGATAAGTGAGCACTCGAGGTGACCCGTAGATGATTTCCGTGGGGAACACTGCTTATACCACATAGACTAGGGAGAAAGGTGTCTGGCTAGTGGCTCGATTTGGTGCCGTCCTGATTGACCAATGAATCATCGGCAACTCATCAATCCAGCGTCTTCCACACTTGTGCAGCTTGTCAAAAGTTCTCGTATTGAGCCCGCGCAGCACTTCAACATTTGCTCTTTCCGCATGGCTGTTGCTCCATGGATGAGCAACTGATGCAAAACAGATCTTGCACTCTAGTCGTTGTTGCTTGGCCCCTTCCCACGCTGTCGGAGGCTTTGAGTACTTGTACGCCTCAATCGACAAGTTCACAAAGTGGCCAGTAATGACAACATAGTTAGCCGTCAAGTTCTTTTAAGGACTAGTTTGCCATTTTGGAGTGCCCAACAGAGTCATCCAAGGAGCAACGGCCGGGCGAAAGGAGCAAATGCTAAAGTGTTGTGCGGGCTCAAGACGAGAACTTTTGACAAGCTGCACAAGTGTGGAAGATGGTGGATGACGAGATGCTGACGGTTCTTTGGTCAATTAGGACGACACCAAATCAAGCCACTGGCCAGACACCTTTCTCCCTAGTCTATGGGGTAGAAGCAGTGCTCCACACGGAACTCATGTACGGGTCACCTCGAGAGTTCGCTTATAATGAGCTTGAGCAAGAGCAGCTGCGTGAAGATGATGCCACGCTCCTTGAAGAAGATCGTCTCCAGGCTGTTGTAAGTGCTGCACGTTATTACCAGTAGGCTTTGTGCCGCTATCATAGCCGCAAAGTTAATGCCGGAGCCTTGAGGAAGGCGACCTTGTTCTTCGGCGAGTTCAGTTCGCCAAGAATTCAAACAAGTTGACGTCGAAGTGGGAAGACCCTTACCGGGTGGTTGGAGTCACTAGGCCTAGTGCATCCCGCCTAGAGACTGAAAATGGCACTCCAGAGCATAACTCATGGAATAATGAGCATGTTCGCATGTTCTACCCGTAAGGCGAGGGTTGTCGGGCTGCCTGGCAACCACCTTTGTACAAGTTTGCTCGTCTTTGTACAAAGCCAGGCACAGACCCTATGCATAAGTGAAATAAAAGCGAAGTGTTTCGCAACTCTTGTCAATTCACATGTTTAATTATATGTGTTTCTCTGTGATGTTGTGATATGCTTGCCTTGTACGGATAGTTAATGAACCGTCAAGGTTCCATATCTCCCTTTTCTCTTCTTTATTTTTCTTAAAAGGATAGAAGATTGCCTCGCATGCAAGTTTGCCAGGGGAAGTGATGGTATGGACAGCGACAAGTGACGCTCAAGTTAACATTCTACGACAAGAAGTACAACAAAGAAAAGTTAAGTTGAAAAATATTTTCAAATGAATTCTTTCATTGCAGAGCTACTTTCCTTGTCCTTTTTTGCCTTCTGTATGGAAAACCTGCCCATGAGGGAACCTTGTCGCGATGAGCTGTGCTCTTATTTTGTTTCGAGTCTGCTCAACAATCTAAGAAGCTACGCTGAGACCACCAAAAGACCTTGCCGGCGGCAACACTTCCAGCAGGCTGCTAAGGATCCGTTCCTCAAGCGCTCACGGCAAGTGAGCGCACCGGCAAGTTTCCAAACAAGCGTGGAGAATAAACCATGCAAAAAATAGTATTGTACAAGGAGAAACAAAAAACATTCATCAAACGTAATAAATAGGGTATATTCATTTAAAGGTGCCCGACAATGTTTCCTTGCGCCCTCGTAGGGTTACATTGTGTGCGGTACAAGAGTAAAAGGAAAAATAACTTGACTGGGGCTTGACCTGTCTTCAAGATTCAACTCAAGTACCATATGTACTCTGTCTGAATTGTCGTCCTCGATCCTGACGCTTGGAGAGCTCTCGTCGTCTTCGCTTTTGCTGGAGGAATCGACGTCCCTACTGCTTGAGCTCTCGGTGCAGCACTCTAGGCGGTTGCCAGAGGCCCCGAAGAACTTTACGAAGAGTGTATCAGATCCAACCAGCCTAAAATGGAGAAGGTGTCCCTAAACTAAGCTGCGGGCATGGACAAATGACTTCCATCCCCGTGTCAAATACATGAAGCCATTGGGAGAAGTCTCAATGGCCACCCAGATGGGGCCGTGGCAACAGTCGTCCACCCGCAGCCATAGGCCAGACAAATGGTTGTCTTCCATTGCCTTGGCGAAGGGATATGGGAGATGCAACCAGCTGTGTGGCCGATGGCGCATCTCCATGAAGAATTCATGCATTGTCTCCTCCGTGTGGCCCTTTTCCTTGGGCGGAATGGCCTGAGGCAGAATGGCGAGCGTTCCGCTGTGGCCGCCCCGATGCGCTGGAGCCGACCCCCGCTGTTGTGGCTAGAATGCGCACGTGGTCTCAAGGGGAAGCCCTCGTGGCGACAGCAGATGCGCGAGCTTGACCCTTACACCTCACCATTGTGGGGGTGGTTCGAGCCTGCGGGAAGATGCTAACACAAAAGTCATTAAAGAAGCCATCCAGCCCATCTTTGATAGGGTCAGCCAGGTGAAGAGAGTCGAAGGACAGTGCAGGGACTGGTCGCCACGCCTCATCTCGCTGCCATCAGCTCATGTAAAAGACAACATTTATCTTTGGTTAGAACCGCGACAAATTATCTGATGTAATATAAACTATCTGTGTTTTATGAATGCTTGTCATTTCCCTTGTTCGTTTCTATTTTGCATGATGTATACCCTACGTTGTTTAGAAATTTGCCGGTGCGCACACTTGCCGTGAGCACTTGAGGAATGGATCCTTAGCAGCCTGTTGGAAGTGCCGCCGCTGGCATAGTCTCTTGGCGATCCTAGCGCAGCTACTTAGATTGTTGAGCAGACTCGAAAAAAAATAAGAGCACAGCCGATCACGACAAGGTACCTTCGCGTGTAGTTTTCCCATACAAAAGCCAAGAAGTTCAAGGTAAGTAGCTCTGCAACAAAGAATTTGTTTCAAAAAAATCAAATTAGCTTTTTCTTTGTTGTACTTCTTGTCATGGAACATTAACATGAACGCCACTTGCCGGTGTCCATACCATCATTCCCCCCAGCACACATGTATGCGAAGCAACCTTCTGTCCATTGAGAAAAAGAAAGAAGACAAAATAATGATATGGAACCTTGATGGTTCGTTAATCATCCATACAGGGCAAGCATATCACAACATCACAGAGAAACACATACAATTAAACATGTGAATTGACAAGAGTTGTGAAACACTTAGCTTTATTTCACTTATGCATAGGGTCTGCGCCTGGCTTTGTACAAAGGATTACATGCTTTGCCAGAATTTTTTTACAAAAGGTGGTTGCCAGGAGGCCCGGCAACCTGTTCCTTACAGGTAGAACTTGCGAAGATGCTCAATATTCCATGAGTTATGCACTGGAGTGCCATCTTCGGTCTCTAGGCAGACTGCGCCAGGCCTAGTGAGTCGTACCACCCGGTAAGGGCCTTACCACTTCGGCATCAACTTGTTTGAATTCTTGGCGGACTGAACTCACCAAAGAACAAGGTCGCCTTCCTCAAGGCTCTTGGCGTTAACTTTGCGGCTGTGATAGAGGCCCAAAGCTTGCTGGTACACTACTACGGAAAACCTTATACACAGAATCTTAGCAGTAGCGCTGGATAAAATGAAGCGCTACTGCTACTTAGTAGTAGTGCGTGCCACTAAAAGGTGCTACTGATATCCTGTTAGAAGTAACGTGTATTAGCAAAATGCGCTGCTGCTAAGTTTGAATTGGGCACACACGGCTAGCCCCACTTAGCAGCAGCGCTTATCCTTATCCAGCGCTGCTGCTATGCTCCGTAGTAGTAGCGCTTTTCCTCAACTGCGCTGCTACTAACCCTACCTTATCGTCCCCGCGCTGTCGACCCTCTCACTCCCTCTCATTCACTCTCCCCCGCATCCCTCGTCGTCCGCCGCCGCCGCCGTTCCCCGACCATCGTCGTAGCCCACCACCGCGGACGCTCCTGCTTCTCCTCCACTAAGGTAGTACCTCCATCCTTCCTCCTCCCTCCTTCCTCCTCCCCTCCCTCCTCTATCCACCGTGCCCTCCTCCCTCCTCCTCCGGCCGCCCTCTCCTCCCTCCTCCCTCCTCCTCCGGCCAAGCCCTCCGCCGGCAGCCCTCCTCCTACCGCCCCTCCCCCTCCTCTCTCCTCCCTCCTCCCACCCCCTCCTCCCCCCTCCTCCGATCCCACCGCCCTCCTCCCCATCCTTCTCTCTCCTCCCTCCTCCCACCCCCTCCTCGCTCCATCTCTAATTTTTTACTATTTTTTACTGTAGTTTTTTTACTATTGTATAATGTAGTTTTTTTTTACTATTTTAGTAAGTGTTTAATAGAATTAGTAAGAAAATTAATAGAACTAGTTGAACTAGTTTATTTTTAGTAAGAACTAGTTTATTTTTTATTTATAGTAAGTGCTTAGTTGAACTAGTTGAATTAATAGAACTAGTTTATTTTTAGTAAGAAAATTTAGCTATATATATGAGATTTGATGATCTAATTAAAATTTTACTATAGAACTAGTTTATTTTTAGTAAGAAAATTAATAGAACTAGTTTATTTTTAGGTGTATTTAACAGAATTCTAGGTTGATTCGTTTTGAAGTGGACATGTCATATTTTGAACATGTCACATTTGTTGTTATTTTTAGTTAAAGCAATTATTCCCGCATCGACATCGATGATGCCTATCCCGCATCCTCGTCGTCGACTCCGCGGAGGAGGCCTTCTTGATATGAGGGGCCATATCCGGGACTGGGCTCCGCCGGGATGGTACTGGGAGGTGCTACCTTCCGGGGGAAGCAGCTTGGTGAGGAGCCAACCGTCGTTGACCCAAACCTTCTTTGGTGGCGGTCGCGTGGGCCAGTGACGGTGCGGAGGCTTTCGGCCCCCGCGGAGGTGGTACGTCACCGTGCCAGCGAGGAGGACGAGCACGTCCATCGCTACATGGTTGCGTTGGAGGGAAGGTTTGACAATACCTGCCAGGTTCTTCAGGGATCTCACAGGAGCTATGATCGTGTGATGGTTCCTTCTCTTTGGGTGTCCACCGCCCACGCCGATACCCATTGTTCGCTAGGGTTCTAGCTGTATTAGTGATATTATATGTATTAGTGATAAAAATCGATGATGTACGGACGCAAGAGATGATTTAGTTTTGCTTATTGAATGCATGCTAATTTGAATACTAATTTATTTTATGATTTAGTTTTGCTTATTGAATGCTCAAATTGGAGAACTACCTCTATTTGAATGCTCAAATTGGAGAGCACTATGCAAGGCGTATGCATTTGATTAGTTGATAGCGTATAAGGTTTCACTAAGTCCTAAGATTTTTGCAGAAATCAAGGAGCCCCTCTGCCATCCCCGCCGTCGTCCCCATCACCGACCCCCTCCGACCTCGAGGTGAGACTAGCCAAATCTTCATGTCAATATGAGTCCTATAAGATATGTTGAAATTTTTTTGTTCATATTTTCAACCATTGAAATGCAATGACCATCAAGTTTGAATGCTCATATGATGTAGATATAAACATGTATATCTTGTGTTGCTCAAATAGGATATGTGCTTTCCCAAGTGGATGGCCTGTTTGCAGGTACCAACTCTGAGTGGCCTATGTTTTGTCGGAGTGTTGATTAATTTCCGTTCCGGCAAATTTCAGGCACTCGATACGTCCTTTTTTAGCAAAGGTCATGCCGGATTTTTTCATGAATTTTGGCATGACTTGTGCTAGAATATGTAGGAAATATCGAGTGGCCTGGATCTTCTAGAAAGATAATTAAACGACATTTCGGGTTGACTTTAAGTCTGTCGAGGCTCCATACATGAAAGTCAACAAATGAGTGAGGGAGAAAGTCTGCACCATATATGAGAGAAGAAGAATCCCGACTATTGCCGTGGGGGTCGTTTTTCCTTTTTCTCCTTGTGCTAGACCTTTGTTATGCACTAGGGGAAGGAGGAATAACGACCATCACCGACGGTCGGAAAATCAGTGAGGGAGTGTGTCCATCATATATGAGAGAGGCCGAAGAACCCCAACTGTTGTCATGGGGGTCGTTTCTCCTTCTTCTCCTTGTGCTAGACCTTTGTTATGCCCTAGGGGAAGGAGGAGTAATGACCATCACCGATGGTCGCAAATGTCAGAGAGGAATCAGTGAGGGAGAGTCTCCACCATATATGAGAGGACGAAGAAGAATCCCGACTGTTGTCGTGGGGTTCGCTTCTCCTTCATTCATGTGTGCTAGATATTTTGGTGTAATGCACTAGGGGACGAAGGGAGGAGCGACCATCATCGATGGTTGAATATATACACCACGTGAGCTGAGAGTTTTCAAGAAAAGACTCGACATACCGATAGTCAACCTATGATGAATAATAATGATCTAATTTAGTTTTTGTAGTACATATATTTAATTTTAGAAGTTTAATCTTTGAATTATGAACCTAGGAAATGTCAACGTCGGATAACGAAAGTCTCCCGGAGGAGTGCAACTGGTGCGGCGACGACCGGGGTCTGTGCGATAGGCCTCACCTGGTAGAAGGTCGGCGCTTCAGCATTAAGCTATAGGAGATCTTCGATGTTGAAATGGTACGCAACAACGACAAGGGTTTCTTTCGTAATCGAGCACGACTTCTGCTTCTTCAACGTGTAATTTTTGTCTTTTACAATTCGACTAGCTTATCCCATGCCATGCAAGACGCGATGTCTTGGAGAGGATGGATTTTGAAGATCATGAAAGTATGGAAACAAAGATAATTCACATAAGGACCCATCATGGTATGGATTTTGATGTAAATCTCTACAATTCTGAGAGTGTAACCCATTTTGGTTGCCTAAATTGGGAAACACTTTGCAAGACGTATGCTTTTCATGAGGGTATGCTTGTCACCATGGATCTTGGTGATCATAACATCGCCAAAGACAATATGGACATTTGGGTCCTTGTTGATACGCTTCCAATTCTACCGCTATGTGAGTTTCTCAAACATAGTTGTTAAGTAATTTATATTGTTTATTTCAGAATAGTTGACAGCTTATTTCCATTGATAGCTTATTTTCAATCTTCAAAGAATGTGCGGAAGATGGTAGACATAACCTACTACACCGATGGCTCAGAATTAACTTATCAGGAGAAAAATCATCTGATCTCATTTATTAATGATCTTGAGAATTACAATATCTATTATCAAACTCCTGCACATTATGGTCAATACGTGCCACTAGTGCATGTGTTGAATTACGGTAACATCCATGGAGATGTCATGGTAAGATTTTTAATATTACGACATCCTTGCATCCTTTTCATAAATTCTTCTAAAACTCAACTACTCTACTAACTACAAAGTTATTACTATGTTTTTCAGCAGAAAATCCCAAAGGATTGTGTGCCTCATCTGATGTTTCCGAAAGGTCGCCTTGATGTTATGAGCTTACGGCCAGGTCATGATCATACGCATCACTGATGTTCATACCGGATTTCTAATACCGATGAAGACATGACAATCAAAGATTAGAAAAAATGTATGGTCAATTGTAGGGAGCTACTTGGAAGCAACATTGTGCGAAGCGCAAGAATTGGAGACAGGATAATCTCCATTCTCCATAATGGAGAGTCAGGGCCTATCTTGTTTTATTCTATTTTACCTAGAGAGGGTATTTAGGTCCTAGCTAATACTCATGATCATGTGCTAAGAACAATTAAGTAGGGTTGGATAGATGGCTATGATGATGATGATGAGTATGACTTGTTATTATGATAACGAGTAGAAGTTGTATGATGATGATGAGTGGGACTTGTTATTATGATACCAATGATGAGTTATTTATTATTATGATCGATGATGCATGATGCTAAGTTGTTATATGAGCATGATGAGTTATTATTTATATCAGTGGGCGAAATGAACATGGATTAGATTCAAGTGGAGGCAACATGTGGTGCATATCAAAAGTACTACTAATCCAAACTTGATCAAGTTTGGATTAGTAGTACTTTCGACATGCACCACATATTGCCTCCACTAGAATATAATCGATGTTCATTTCACCCACTGTTATATATAATAACTAATCATGGTCATAAAATCATATTATGAAAGTATTGTATATAAAACCTATACAAATACAGCTACAATAAGCTGCATTTTCAAAAATACAGGAAAATTTAGCAGCAGCGCTTTTCAAAAGAAAGGCTACTGCTACATACTATTATCAGTAGCGCTTTCCCCTACAAAGTGCTACTGCTAACTAGGTATAATAGTAGCGCTCCCTTTCCGGCGGTACTGCTACAATTTAGCTGTAGCACCTTACTGGTAGCGCTCGTACAAGCGCTACTGATAGCTATAAAACAAGCGCTACTACTAGGGTTTTCCCTAGTAGTGGTAACATGCAACATGTACAACAGCCTGGAGACGATCTTCCTCAAGGAGTGTGGCATCATCTTGACGCAGCTGGTCTTGCTCAAGCTCATCATAAGCGAGCACTCATGGTGACCCGTACATGAGTTCCATGGGGAGTAATGCTTCTGCCCCATAGAGTAGGGAGTGGTGTCTGGCCAGTGCCTCAATTTGGTGTCGTATTGATTGACCAAAGAACCATCGGCAACTCATCAATCCAGCGTCTTCCACACTTGTGCAACTTGTCAAAAGTTCTCATCTTGAGCTCACACAACACTTCATCATTTGCTCTTTCCACGTGGCCATTGCTCCTTGGATGAGCAACTGGTGCCAAACTGGTCTTGCTGCCAAGGTCATCAAGGTACTGCACGAAGGTGCGGCTCGTGAATTGTGTGCTTTTGTTGGTGATGACTCTGTTGGGCACTCCAAAAAGGCAAACTAGTCCTTTAAAGAACGTGACAGCTAACTGTGTTGCTAGCTTCCTCACCGCCTCCACTTCTGGCCACTTTATGAACTTGTCAATTGCGATGTACAAGTACTCAAAGCCCCCAACAACGTGTGGAAAGGGGCCTAGTATGTCGAGCCCCCTGACCGAGAAGGGCCAGGAGAGAGGGATTGTGTGAAGAGGTTCAGCCGGTTGATGTGACTGTTTTGATTGGAACTGGCATGCTTCACACTTAGTTACTAGCTAGCTCAGTTTCATCCTGGAAGGCAGTGGGCGAAAAGAAACCTTGCCGATAAGCTTGGACAACAAGGGCCCTTGATCCTATGTGTGAGCCACATATCCTCCCATGTATCTCCACCAACAACTTTTGTCCATCTTCCCGGTAAATACACTTCAATTTCACCCCATTTGGTCTTTTCTGTATAGGTCGTTGCCGACAAACCGATACATACTAGACTGGGGGACTACTCTTTCAGCTTCTTCTTGATCTTCGGGAAGTTCTCCTGTCTGAAGGAATTCGACAATCTTTTGTGCCCATGTCGACGTTTGTGGCTCGACGACAAGGACTAAAGGTGTTTCTTCAGCTACGGGAGCACCTGTCTCGACGGCAAGAACTTCGTTCCTTGCCAGAGTCTGCTGCTCACTGGCAAGCTTGTCGTTGTCCCCAGCAACATCCTTGTCAGCAGCTTCTGGGAGCTTAGCAGGAAAATACTTGCTGGAGTTCAACTTTCTTCTCTTGTTCTATCCAACTAATGGTGTTACGGATGGCTAAGTTAACTGGATGACAAAAGTCCCTGCTTCCACACGTAGCTTGAGTGCGGCCTACTTAGAAAAATCACATGTAATGTTGTTCTCTGCACAAGGAATGTACTCTGTTTGCAATCCGTCAAAGTGTTCTTCCAATTTTCTCACTTCATCAACCTGTGCTCCCATCAACGGACTCTGATAGTCCTTATTGACTTACTTCACAACCAACTACTAGTCGCCTCTGATGATAAGCTTTGTGATTCTAAGGTCTGGTAGTCCTTCATACTCAGTAGTGTTGTTCGCCGCCTTCTCCCTCAGGAAATGCATTTGAATTACATACTTGAGGTGCTCTCCGATCAGTGCGACAAGCAGCACTCTAGCATCGGCACCTTGCAGCGAAAAGGCCCATCAAAGTACATAATCCAATCCTGGGTTGTTTCTTTGCTGGGGAGAGAGGTTTCTGGAATTTCTTCGTCTAGCGTTGGCATCCATTCTGCAATGAACTCCACCAAGGCTCTGCTCTGAATAGTTGAAGTGATTTCAAACTTAAGATTAAAGCTTGACAATTCCAACGCATGCTCAACAATCCTGCCTGTTGCATCTGGATTCTGAAGATCCTTTGCATCGGAAAGCGAGTGACGACGGTGATTTCGTGTGCTTGAAAGTAGTGGCGCAGCTTCCTTGAGGCCATAAGGAGACCAAAAAGCAACTTCCGCACACCAGAATATCTCTATCTAGCCCCCTGGAGAAGGGAACTGAAAAATAGACTAGGCGCTGCACCAACTTCTTCTTATGCATACCTTGCTACTCTGATTCATTTGCTTGCTCTGCACTTGACTTTTCAGCACCAAGACTTGCCGGAGAAGATTCCGGCTTATCACTTGATAGGCATGCATCCGCTGCTTCTTCGCCTTCAGCTTCCCTCTCTGCCACTAGTGCAACACTGACCACTTGATTCGTTGCCGCCAAGTATAACAACAACGGCTCTTGTGGTCTTGGCGCAACTGGTGTTGGCGAAGAAGAGAGGTACTTCTTCAAGTCTTGTAGCGTTGCCTCCGCTTCCGAAGTCCATTTCATTGGACCCGCCTTTTTCAAGATCTTGAATAATGGAAGGGCACGCTCAGCTGACTTGGAGATGAACCTGCTTAGTGCAGCAAGGCGGCGCACATCCCAGACATGGTTTGGTGCTTCAATCTGCTCAATTTATTTGATCTTGTTGGGATTGGCTTCAACTCCATGTTGAGAAATAAAGAACCCGAGAAGCTTGCCGGACGGAACAGCAAACACACACTTCTTGGGGTTGAGCTTTAGAATGATCTTGCGGAGATTAGCAAATGTTTCTTCTAAATCTTCTATCAGTGTTGTCTTGTCCTTTGTTTTGACCACTATGTCATCCATATATGCCTCCATATTTTTGTGTAGCTGCGGTTCAAAACCAATATGGAATGCTCTAGCAAATGTTGAACCAGCACTCTTCAATCCGAAAGGCATACGTATGAAGTAGTACGTGCCACATAGGGTGATGAATGTGGCCTTCTTTTCATATTCTTTTGACATGAATATCTGATGATACCCTGAGTAGGCATCAAGGAATGATAGCAAGTCACATCCAGTAGTGGAGTCAACAATCTAGTCGATGCGCGGCAAGGGAAATGGGTCCTTTGTGCAAGCACTATTAAGCGGAAGACCATAGGTTTGCCCATTACCTGGCGCGCCAAATATGTTGTGTGTACGACCATTTGTGGGACCATCGCGATCCCTTTGCGGTTCGACAAGAGAGGTCGACGAGAACAAAGAGCAGAGTCAGCAGAAACGCACGAGGTTTACCCAGGTTCGGGGCGCAGTGAAACGTAAAACCCTCTCCTGCTTCTATGTATTGATTGTGTGTATGTGCCCACTTACAAGGAACGCACTTCCGACAAGGTGCTCAGGAACTGCAGCTACACGTGCAAATGGACAGGGTTTCTACCTTTGTTAAGGTAGCCATGGTCCTCCTTTTATAGACTAAGGCGTCACCAGAATGGCAAAATTTTAAATAGTGGCTACAGTGCCAAATACCTAACTCTGACGGGTTAGGACAAATGCATTTAATCACCGTGAGGTGTCTAGTGGATGGAGCTCCCCGGCAAGGCTGGTCTCTCCTTCTGTGTCGTTCGCCCATCTACCTTCTATTTCCCTGACATATCATTTGGAAGAGTGTCATTAAAACTATATCTTTGGTGGTGAGCTGCCACGTGCCCAGACAAGCCTCGCCTTACTACCTGCCCGCTCGACACCTAATCGACAAGTGACAACATGATCGATGAGGTGGAGCAGTGGCAAGTTAGTGGGCTTCTTGTCGGGCTTGGAGCTTGCCAGGCTTGAATCTTGGAAGGCTCTCGCCGTCAAGGATCTTGCTGGGTCTTTGAGCTGTATCTTTAGTATTTCTATTCTCTATCTTCAGAGATCGTCTTTGCCTTCTTGCAATTTGATCTTCTGTTTGTCTTTAGTTATCCTCCGGCAAGCTTTTCCATCGGGAAGGCTGCTACTGCATGTGCATAAGTCTGGGTATTAAGGACCCAATTCTTAATACACCGACAGTAATGATCCCGAAGACTACCTTTAATGGGCATTGAAGGTCGACAAGATCTTTCGTCCACACAACTATGAAGAAGAAAGGAAGATTGCCAGGGGATCGCTTGACTTCCCAGACTACGTCCTCATTTGGTGGGAGCAAGCCATTGAGAGGCGAGAAGCAAAAGGTGACCCACCCATGACAACATGGAATCAAATGAAGGATGTCATGCGAGTGCGCTTTGTGCCTGCACATTATAGTCGAGATCTCTTCAAGAAGTTGCAACTCCTCAAGTAAGGCACCAAGTCCGTTGAAGAGTATTACAAGGAAATGGAGATTGCCATGATTTGAGCCAATGTCATGGAAGATGAGGAGCAAACTATGGAATTATTCTTCAATGGACTCAACCATCTGATCAAGAAGATTGCGGATTTCCAACCCTATTCAAACCTACTCGAGCTAGTGCACCAAGCTACCAAGGCAGAGCGACAAGTGCAAGATGATTACAAGTACGCCAAGTACTCTTCCAAGACCTACAGTTCATACACTCAAGCTTCACCGACTACGACGCCTTCTACCTCTAAGAAAGCTATACCAAGAAATGGCGGCAAGTCAAGTTACAAGAAAACTTCGACATCTTCAGGTCGTCCTCCTAGTATAAGCAACTTCAAGCCAAGAGCTCCATCATCAACTACACCAACGGATGAGACCGTCAAGACAAGTTCCATCAAATGCTGCACATGTCAAGGCCGAGACCACAAGACATTTGAGTACCCTACTAGGTGCACCATTATCGCCAATGACAACGACACCTATGACTCCATGATTGAGGAAGAAATGGAAGCACTTGAGCACGTGGCCGTGCACCGACAAGTGAATGAAGAGGAAGATGACCAATGTTTTGTGACAATGATTCGAGACCCGCACTTGTTTTCTCCTAGGTCTTGACACTTCAACACCAACAAGATGAAGACCAACGTCGCCACATCTTCCACACCAAAGCGGGCATCAATCGACATTCCCTGAAGGTCATCATTAACGGAGGAAGTTGCCACAATTTGGCAAGTGAAGAGCTATGTACCAAGCTACAATTGGTCCATATGATGCATCCTCGTCCCTACAAGGTCCAATGGCTTAGCGACTCTGGCACCATCCAACCGGAGCACCTTGTTCAAGTCTCCTTCCAGATTGGAGCATACGAAGACACATTGGAGTGTGATGTAGTTCCCATCTCTGTTTGCAACCTGCTACTTGGATGATCTTGGCAATTTGACCGCGGCATCATCCACAACAGGCGTACCAATCACTATAGCTTCAATATAAAGGGAAAGGAGTACGTGCTATGACCCATGTCGCCAAGTCAAGTGATCATCTACATGCAAGCATCCATCCATCATGGAGAGAATAGTGATAGAGTGAGCAACCAAAAACAGAGTGGGCACCACAAGCCAAAATTGAGTGCCTCCATGATGAGTGAGAAAAAAACTTAGTGTTTTTAGCCACCAAAAGATATATAAGAGATGTGCGTGAGATCCCATCGAGTGTTCTTCACTATGTCCTAGTGTGCAAAGATGAAGCGGCAAGAACTAACATCTCTCACCATCCACCTCTAGTGTTGTCTAATCTATTGCAGGAGTTCCCGGACGTGTTTCCTGGTGAGCTATCTCCGGACTACCTCCACTTCATGCATCAAACACCGCATTGACCTCATCCCCGGTGCACCCCTACCGAACAAGGCAACATACCACGTCAACCCCGAAGAAACGAAGGAAATACGAAGGCAAGTACAACACCTCATTGACAATGGGCATGTATGTGAGAGCATAAGTCCTTGTGTCCTTCTAGTTATTCTTGTGCCTAAGAGGGATGGTACTTTTCGCTTGTGCTCCGATTGCCGTCACCTAAATTCTATCATCGTTTGCTATAGGAATCTCATTCCATGCCTTGATGATATGCTAGATGAGCTTAGCGAAGCCATCATTTTCTCAAAAATTGATCTTAAAAGTGACTATTACCAAATTCCCATTCAAGAGGGTGATGAACGGAAGACCGCTTTCAAAACCAATTTTGGCTTGTATGAGTAGTTTGTCATGCCTATGGGCTTATCCGAAGCACCTAGCACTTTCATGCGTGTGATGAATTATGTTCTTCAAAAATACATTGGCATATTTGTTGTGGTCTACTTTGATGATATACTTGTGTTTAGCGAATCTCTAGAAGATCATGTCACCCATCTTAGGGTCGTTTTGCAAACTCTTAGAAACGAGCGCCTTTGTGCTAATATGGAGAAATGCACATTTGGTGTTGACAAGCTTGTTTTCTTGGGTTTTGTTGTGTCTTCTAAGGGTGTTCATGTAGATGAAGCTAAAATTGATGCTATTAAAACTTGGCCACAACCAACCAACTTGCAACGAGTTTGTAGCTTCCTTGGCATAGCCGGTTTCTATTGTAGATTCGGTAAGGACTTTAGCACTACTGCATCACCATTGCACGCATTGAGTAAGAAGAATGCATCACTTTTTTGGGGACCATCCCAAGATACCACATTTCATAAGATTAAGAATTTTCTTACACATGCTCCATTGCTTGTATTGCCCAATTTTGATAAAACTTTTGAAGTGCATTGCGACGCTAGTGGTAATGGCATAGGAGGTGTGTTGATGCAAGAGATGCACCCAGTCACATACTTTAGCAAGAAACTTTTCGGAGCGCAACTTAACTATCCCATCTATGACAAAGAGTTATATGCCTTAGTGAGAGTCTTGCATGTGTGGGAGCATTACCTTCATCCTCGTGAATTTGTCATCCATACAGATCATGAGACGCTTAAATACCTTAAAGGTCAAACAAAATTGAATAAGCAACATACCAAATGGAGTGAGTTCATTGAGACTTTCCCGTATGTGATAAAGTACATCAAAGGTAAGGAAAATGCTATGGCAGACGCTCTTTCCCGCAAGTGCATGCTTGTAACTCAACTTGAATTGAATGTCATAGGATTTTAGCACATTAAATACTTGTATGCACATGATGTTTCATTTGTCATTCCTTATGCAAAATGTCTAACGCATAACATTTGGGAGCAATAGTATATCAAGGATGATTACCTAATGCAAGCTAACAAGCTTTGTATCCCCGACTCTTCTCTTAGTTTATTGCTTTTGCAAGAGGCTCACGGTGGAGGACTTATGGGACACTTTGGATGCGACAAGATATTCGCTACGCTTTCCCAGAACTACATTTGGCCCAAGATGTTTTGTGACGTCTCACGCTACACCAACCGATGCTCTACGTGTCGCAAAGCTAAGTCAAAAGCTCAATCCCATGGTTTCTATATGCCACTTCTGATTCGTATCACCCATGGGAAGATATTAGTATGTACTTTGTGCTTGGTTTGCCTAGAAATCAAAACGGCAAAGATTCAGTATTTTTTATTGTGGACCATTTCTCTAATATGGCACACTTTCTTCCATGTAACAAGATAGACAATGCTTCACATGTTGCAAGTATCTTTTGTAGGGAAATCTTGCGTCTACATGGAGTGCCCAAGACTATTGTGTCAGACTGTGACGTCAAGTTCTTTAGCTACTTTTGCAAGACCCTATGCGCCAAGCTCAGAATCAAGCTACTCTTCTCTTCAGCATACCATCCACAAACCGACGGCCAAATGGAAGTCACTAACCGGACACTATCAACTCTCCTCCATGTGTTGATCAATAAGAACATCAAGGAGTGGGAGGAATGTTTACCCATCACTGAGTACGCCTACAATCGAGCAAGACATTCAACTACCGGTAAGTCCCCCTTCGAAGTCATCTACGGATTCAATCCATAGTCCCCATTGGACATTCTACCGCTAACTCTACAAGAGTGCATCAACATGGATTCGAGCGCACGAGCGAGCTTTGTCAAGAAGGTGCGTGAAGATACAAGACAAGCAATCGAGCGTCAAGTTCACCTCCTCGCGACCAAACTCAACATCAACAAGCAACCGATGATATTCAACATTTAAGATCTTGTGTGGCTACACCTTCGCAAGGATCACTTCACCAACGAGCGCAAGTTCAAGCTACTACCTCGAGCTGACGGACCCTTCAAGGTGATCGCACGCTACAACAACAATGTCTGCAAGATCGACATACCACGTGACAAGTACTACGTGAGCGACATCTTCAATGTCAAGGATATCTCTCCCTACCAACGCGATGAGGCTTTCGATTCAAGGTCGAATCTTTCCCCAGGGGGGAGATGATGTGGAGCATCCTACGGTCACCCCCATGGATCTACCTATGTCTCCCCAAGTGCCTAGTGGACCGATGACACGAGCACGTGCAAGAGCTATCGAGACCGAGGTGACATCTCTCCTTTGTGATATTCCATATGACCCGCGTGAGACATGGTTGCTACCTAAAGCCAAAATGCTATGTGTGATTAGGTATGGAGAAGACCCTCTTGGAGATGCTCGTGATGACGGACAAGTCCCAAAGTACATGGATGAAGAGGACTGCTACCTCTTGAGCACTGCGTTGGTTTTCCCTTGAAGAGGAAAGGGTGATGCAGTAAAGTAGCGTAAGTATTTCCCTCAGTTTTTTAGAACCAAGGTATCAATCCAGTAGGAGGCCACGCTCAAGTCCCACACACCTACACAAACAAATAAGAACATTGCAACCAACACGATAAAGGGGTTGTCAATCCCTTCACGGTCACTTACGAGAGTGAGATCTGATAGAGATGATAAGATAATATTTTTGGTATTTTTATGATAAATAATAAAAGTAAAGAAAGCAAAACAAACGGCACCAGAAATAGCTTGTTGTCGGGAGATTAATATGATGGAAGATAGACCCTGGGGCCATAAGTTTCACTACTGGCTTCTCTCAAGAGCATAAGTATTACGCTGGGTGAACAAATTACTGTCGAGCAATTGCTAGAATTGAGTATAGTTATGAGAATATCTAGGTATGATCATTTATATAGGCATCACGTCTGTGACAAGTAGACCGACTCCTGCATGCATCTACTACTATTACTCCACACATCGACCGCTATCCAGCATGCATCTAGAGTATTAAGTGCATAAGAACGGAGTAACGCTTTAAGCAAGATGACATGATGTAGAGGGATAAACTCATGCAATATGTTATAAACCCCATCTTTTTATCCTTGATGGCAACAATGCAATACGTGTCGTTTCCCCTACTGTCTCTAGGATCGAGCACCGCAAGATTGTACCCAAAGCTAAGCACTTCTCCCATTGCAAGAAAGATCAATCTAGTAGGCCAAACCAAACTGATTATTCGAAGAGACTTGCAAAGATAACCAATCATACATAAAAGAATTCAGAGAAGATTCAAATATTTTTCATAGATAATCTTGATCATAAATCCACAATTCATCGGATCTTGACAAACACACCGCAAAAAAAGATTACATCGGATAGATCTCCAAGAGAATCGAGGAGAATTTTATATTGAGATCCAAAGAGATAGAAGAAGTCATCTAGCTAATAAATATGGACCCGAAGGTCTGAGGTAAACTACTCACACATCATCGGAGAGGCTATGATGTTGATGTAGATGCCGGAAAAGGCCCCAAGATGGGATCTCACGGGTACAGAAGGTTGCGGCGGTGGAATTAGGTTTTCGTGGTGCTCTTCGATGGTTTGGGGCTACATAGGTATATATAGGAGGAAGAAGTAGGTCGGTGGAGCCACGAGGGGCCCACGAGGGTGGAGGGTGCGCCCAGGGGGGTAGGCGCGCCCCCTGCCTCGTGGATTCCTCGTCGGTTGCTTGACGTCCACTCCAAGTCCTCTGGATCATGTTTGTTCCAAAAATCACGTTCCTGAAGGTTTCATTCCGTTTGGACTCCGTTTGATATTCTTTTTCTACGAAACACTGAAATAGGCAAAAAAAACAGCAATTTGGGCTGGGCCTCTAGTTAATAGGTTAGTCCAAAAATAATATAAAAGTGTATAAATAAGCCCATTAAACATCCAAAATAGAATATATAATAGCATGGAACAATAAAATATTATAGATACGTTGGAGACGTATCAAGCATCCCCAAGCTTAATTCCTGCTCGTCCTCGAGTAGGTAAATGATAAAAACATAATTTTTGATGTGGAATGCTACTTAGCATATTCCTTAATGTAATTTTCTCCATTGTGGCATGAATGTTCAGATCCGAAAGATTCAAGATAAAAGTTTAATATTGACATGAAAATAATAATACTTCAAGCATACTAATAAAGCAATCATGTCTTCTCAAAATTAGATGGCCAAAGAAAGTTATCCCTACAAAATCATATAGTCTGGCTATGCTCTATCTTCATCACACAAAGTATTTAATCATGCACAACCCCGATGACAAGCCAAGCAATTGTTTCATACTTTTAACGTTCTCAAACTTTTTCAATCTTCACGCAATACATGAGCGTGAGCCATGGATATAGCACTATAGGTGGAATAGAATGGTGGTTGTGGAGAAGACAAAAAGGGGAAGATAGTCTCACATCAACTAGGCGTATCAACGGGCTATGGAGATGCCCATTAATAGATATCAATGTGAGTGAGTAGGGATTGCCATGCAACGGATGCACTAGAGCTATAAGTGCATGAAAGCTCAACAAAAGAAACTAAGTGGGTGTGCATCCAACTCGCTTGCTCACGAAGACCTAGGGCATTTTGAGGAAGCCCATCATTGGAATATACAAGCCAAGTTCTATAATGTAAAATTCCCACTAGCATATGAAAGTGACAACATAGGAGACTCTCTATCAGATCATGGTGCTACTTTGAAGCACAAGTGTGGTAAAAGTATAGTAACATTGTCCCTTCTCTCTTTTTCTCTCGTTTTTTATTTGGGCCTTTTCTCCTTTTTTATGGCCTCTTTTTTTTTCTTTTTTTTCTCTTTTTTCCTGTTTTTCGTCCGGAGTCTCATCCCGACTTGTGGGGGAATCATAGTCTCCATCATCCTTTCCTCACTTGGGACAATGCTCTAATAATGATGATCATCACAATTTTATTTACTTACAACTCAAGTATTACAACTCAATACTTAGAACAAAATATGACTCTATGTGAATGCCTCCGGCGGTGTACCGGGATATGCGATGAATCAAGAGTGACATGTATGAAAGAATTATGAAGGTGGCTTTGCCACAAATACGATGTCAACTACATGATCATGCAAAGCAATATGACAATGATGGAACGTGTCATAGTAAACGAAACGGTGGTAAGTTGCATGGCAATATATCTCGGAATGGCTATGGAAATGCCATGATAGGTAGGTATGGTGGCTGTGTTGATAAAGGTAATTGTGGGTGTATGATACCGGCCAAAGGTGCGCGGTATTAGAGAGGCTAGCAATGGTGAAAGGGTGAGTGTGTGTATAATCCATGGACTCAACATTAGTCATAAAGGACTCACATACTTATTGCAAAAATCTATTAGTTATCAAAACGAAGTACTACGCGCATGCTCCTAGGGGGATAGATTGGTAGGAAAATACCATCGCTCGTCCCCGACCGCCACTCATAAGGAAGACAATCAATAAATAAATCATGCTCCGACTTTTCACCATACGTGCATGCTACGGGAATCACAAACTTTAGAACAAGTATTTCTCAAATTCACAACTACTCAACTAGCATGACTCTAATATCACCATCTTCATATCTCAAAACAATTATCAAGTATCAAACTTCTCATAATATTCAATGCACTTATAAGAAAGTTTTGACTAATCTTGGAGCCTATCATATTAGGACTAATTTCACAATTTAAGCAAATTACCATTCTATTTTATAGGACTCTCAAAATAATATAATTGAAGCATGAGATATCAATGATTTCTATAAAATAAAACCACCGCCATGCTCTAAAAGATATAAGTGAAGCACTAGAGCAAAAACTATATAGCTCAAAAGATATAAGTGAAGCACATAGAGTATTCTAAGAAATTCCGAATCATGTGTGTCTCTCTAAAAAGGTGTGTACAACAAGGATGATTGTGGCAAACTAAAAATCAAAGACTCAAATCATACAAGATGCTCCAAGCAAAACACAAATCATATGGTGAATAAAAATATAGCTCCAAGTAAAGTTACCGATAGATTTAAGATTTAAAGAGGGGATGCCTTCCGGGGCATCCCCAAGCTTAGGCTTTTGGTTGTCCTTGAATTTTACCTTGGGGTGACTTGGTAATCCCCAAGCTTATGCTCTTTCCAATCCTTATTCCATAATCCATCAAATCTTTACCCAAAACTTGAAAACTTCACAACACAAAACTTAACAGAAAATCTCGTGAGCTCCGTTAGCGAAAGAAAACAAAACACCACTTCAAGGTACTGTAATGAACTTATTATTTATTTATATTGGTGTTAAACCTACTTTATTCCAACTTATCTATGGTTTATAAGCTCTTTTACTAGCCATAGATTCATCAAAATAAGCAAACAACACGCGAAAAAACAAAATCTGTCAAAAACAGAACAGTCTGTAGTAATCTGTAACTAACACAAATTTCTAGGACTCAGAAAAATCTACCAAAATAGGAAGACCTAGATAATTTGTTTATTTATCTACTGCAATTGGAATCAGTATTTTATCACGTTCTGGTGATTTTTAACAATTGTTTTCGTGAACAGAAAGTTTCTGGAATTTCAGCAAGATCAAATAACTATCATCCGAGAAGATCCTATAGGTTTAACTTGGCACAAACACTAATTAAAAAAATAAAAATGCATCTAAACAGAAGATAGATGGATTATTTATTCCTAAACAGAACCAAAAAGCAAAAAAAACTAAAATAAAATTGGGTTGCCTCCCAACAAGCGCTATCGTTTAACGCCCCTGGCTAGGCATAAAAGCGAGGATAGATCTAGGTATTGCCATCTTTGGTGTTGGGAAAGAAAAGAGAAAAATTATTATCTATAGCATTTATCTTTCTATTTTGATAAAGCACGTGGCCATTAATGGTGAAAGAAAGATTAAGCACGCTATGGAAATTCGCATCTAAGCTAGTTTTCATCTCTTTGATAATTTCACTTTGATAAAAGCACAAAAGAGAGGTGGATTCAACTTTCTCACTCATAGGGGTGCCCAAATATAGTTTTCATCTTTTCATAGGTATCTATGGGATCCCCCTCAAGAAAACCCTCTTCAAAATTAGAATCTAAAACTTGCTTGAAAGAAGCGGGAAACCCAACATAAAAGCTTTTTAGGTATACCTCAATTTGATATTGGGGCACATAGCTAGCCCGGATTCTTAAAAGCCTATCCCACGCATCTTTCAAAGACTCATCAAGTAAATAACGAAAATTTTTGGGATCATCTTCATCAAAATTATTCAAACCCTCATTGACAATCCCGGTAGGTCTTTCCATAGCATCATTGTTTATGAGCTTAGAGAGGACAGAAGGACTATCCAAAGTATTAAAACCATGAAAAGATCCCTTGGACCTTTTTGATTCGGCCATGGAACAAGAAACACAGAGGGAAAGAGGCAAACGGAAAGAGGGGGCGAATAAAATGGCAAGGGTGAAGTGGGGGGGAGGAAAACGAGAGGCAAATGGAAAATAATGTAATGCGAGGGATAAGAGTCTGTGATGGGTACTTGGTATGTCTTGACTTGTGCGTAGACTCCCCGGCAACGGCGCCAAAAATCCTTCTTGCTACCTCTTGAGCACTGCATTGGTTTTCCCTTGAAGAGGAAAGGGTGATGCAGTAAAGTAGCGTAAGTATTTCCCTCAGTTTTTGAGAACCAAGGTATCAATCCAGTAGGAGGCCACGCTCAAGTCCCACGCACCTACACAAACAACTAAGAACCTCGCAACCAACGCGATAAAGGGGTTGTCAATCCCTTCACGGTCACTTACGAGAGTGAGATCTGATAGAGATGATAAGATAATATTTTGGGTATTTTTATGATAAAGACTAAAAGTAAAGAAAGCAAAACAAACGGCGCCAGAAATAGCTTGTTGTCGGGAGATTAATATGATGGATGATAGACCCGGGGGCCATAGGTTTCACTAGTGGATTCTCTCAAGAACATAAGTATTACGGTGGGTGAACAAATTACTGTCGAGCAATTGATAGAATTGACCATAGTTATGAGAATATCTAGGTATGATCATGTATATAGACATCACGTCCGTGTCAAGTAGACCGACTCCTGCCTGCATCTACTAATATTACTCCACACATCGACCGCTATTGTAACATCCCAAAATTCTAAATTTTGGAATGTTATATTAAATAAATAACTATGCTTGTTGTCTGATTGTTGGTTTGATTGATTGAGTGAAACTGAGTGAAATTTGAAACTTTTGAAAATTGAATGAGAGGGAATGAAATGACTTTCCCAAACTTTCCCCTTTGCCTTTTTGATCCCAATGAATTCAAGTTCATTCCAACACCAAACCCTAGAGTGAAGATGACATGACTTCTTCCATTTTGAAATGAAAAGGGTTTTGGAAAAAATTTGAATTCCATTTGGGAATATTTCAAATTCAAAGCTTTATGCAACTCAATGATTTTCATGAGGGAAGATAAAATGACTTCTTCAATTATATGAAATATGAGTTGGAAGTTAAATAGTATCAAATTGAAAGTCATTTGAAAGTGCCTTGAAACCCTCCTTCAAATTTAAGTTTTGGAATTTGAATTCAAACCTTGGCAAGTGGGAATCATACCAAAACTATGCCTGATAAATACTTGATCAAAAGTATGAGAGGAGTAAACATGACACTCCAAAAATATCAGAGGAAACAATGCCAAAAAGATTTGAATTCAAACTTGGGTTTTATTTGAATATTGGAAAAATGGATTTTTATAAAGTTTGGATTTTGCCTTTGGAAAAATGTTCAAATGATAGGGAATTTTCCCCTGATCATTTTGGTATATATATGTCCTATATAAAATATTTATAGATATGGTTTTATTTCTGTTTTAGTTTAATTTAAAAAAAATAAACTTTAAAAAAAGAAAAACCCCTCGGGCGCCAACCACCTAAGCCCTAGGCCCAGCCGCACCCACCCTTTGGCCCAGCCAGCTGCCCACTGGCCAGGCCAGCCGAGCCGAGCCGGCCCAGCTCACCCCTCCCCTCGCCCGAACCCCCTAGGCCTCGGCCACCCGCTCGCCTCGCCTCTCCCTCTCTCTCTCTGACCCGTGGGCCCCGCCCCATCTTCTTCCCCCCGCGCCCATAGCGCAGCTCATGGGAGATCGCGGATCTCAAGGATCCGGGATCCCCGATCGCCTGATCGCCCCGATCCTCCAAGCGAGGCCGACCCCTGTGCTATAAAGCCGGAGCCCCGCACCCCATTCCTCCCCGAGACCTCGCCGCACCCTCTCCGTCCCGCTCGACATCGCTGAGCCCAAGCTCCTCCGCCGCCATTGTCGCCATTGCCGACGCCACCCTCCCCGAGCACCCCGACCCCACCGAACCACTCCCGTGCTTCTCAAGATCCGACGGGCGACTCCCGGACCTCCCGACGCTCAAGCCCCGACGCACTTCGCCGCCGCCGCCGCCGTCGCGGACTCGAGACGTCGTCGGAAAACATCCCCGTCCGATCCTAAATAAGCGGTTAGGATTAGAACCCCGAAGGGGTAAGTTTTATTAGAAAACCGCCGGTTCTTTCCGGTTTAGTATTAGTTAGGTTTTTATTTTTAGGCCCGGTTCGCTTTTAGTTAACCCTAGGGCCCGTTTAGACTATTTAACGCCTGTAGGCATGATAGGCCCATTAGGCCTTTTCTTTTTAATTTGATTTTCTGCTTTAGCGTAATAGTTTCGCTTTTCAAAATTCATATCTTTTATTCTGTTCAATATTTTTGAGTGATTCTTTTTTTTGTTGGTTTGCAAATTTCTTATAGTTTCTGTAGAAAATATAATTAGGCATGTTAAAATTATTTAAAATTGCTTTATTTTAGATTTAGATAGAATAGTAATTCTGCTATAAAATGAGTTAGGAAAATTATTTTTAGTGATTCTTTTGCCACAACTTTGTTTTGACATTGCCTAACCGTAGGAATTAATTTGGGTATTTTAGGATTAATAAAAAAATAGTTTTAAGCAGAATCTTGTTAATCCTAATTAAATAACTAGCTACTGTTTTCCTATTATTTTAATTAGTAAATAAATTTATTTTAACATGTGATTGATTATTCTAGGTTAGTTTCTGTCACTTTATAGGATGAACTTTTATTTATAATAAATGAAAGTTTTATTTTATTTTTCTTAATAGAAATTGAATTAGGCCTAATAGGAGTTTCTTAATAGCTTTTAAATTAGTTCTTTTGCTCCTAGTTGCTTAATAAAATCTTTTCTGTTAAGTTAACATAAAACCATGATTAGGTTATGTTAAGAAAATTTTTGTTATATAAAACTATTTCTAGTTGTTGTTTGAAGTAGGAAAACTAGAGTTGGTTTTTCTTTGAGTTTTTCCTTTGGGTTTTGATTCGCTTTGTTTTGGTGTGTTATGTTACTATGCTATTGTGTTAAGTGATCATATGCTATATGCTTATTGTGATATTTGTTTGTCTCGGTAGAATTTCCGGAGTGACGAATAGTTCTACCAAGTCATTATTCGAGAGTGTTGTTATCTTCATCAACTTACTGTGCAAGTTCACTTTGACCATTGCTTTCATACCTATGTTTTTATTGCATTTAGTGGCATCCTTGCAACCACACCTCGGTAGTGTTATTGAATCCTTGTAGTTGAGTAGTATGCATGAGGTAGGAACCCATCACCCTGTTACCAAGCCCGGACGATATTTTATTTTAATGCTACGCTATAGTAGACGGGGTTTGGTATGAGTGCACTAGAGTGGTGTGAAGAAGGAGGACTCTACGTAAATGACGACAACTCCATGATGGAATCTGCAAGGACTGCACCTTCAAGACCTCAAGACTTCAAGACTCGAGACAAGAATTCAATACACACTAGTGGGTGAAGGACGGTTGACGGGCACCTGGAGAACCCAAAGTGGTTGGCGGGATGCATGGAGAAGCGCCATGACATCTTGCGGAAAGCTTCACCCAGACTCAAAGAGACGGAAGAATACTTCATGACCGGAAGCTTACGTGCAACCGCAAGTCATTATGGGCTCTGGCTTGGTTGACCTTAGTGGTGACTCGCTGGGACGGTACTAGCAGATGTAGAACTACAAAGAGGATGGGATGAGTACCGGACGGTGGTCGAGGAACTCTTTGGAAGACCATGTTTGGTCATCTTGTTCTCAAACACCTCAAGTGCGAGAACGTAAAGAGAGGGATCGAATCTTGCGGGTAAAGTGTACAAACCTCTGCAGAGGGTTATAACCTAATCGATTAGCCGTGTCCCCGGTTATGGACAATTTGAGCATCCGGACTTGGATCTATCTCGTAACTCTCAACACCGGACTGATAACTTAATTGTGGGCAACTTATGATGATTTGGGCTATGAGACATCGGTTGGCGGAACCATGTCATGATAGAAAACTCTATAGTACAGACTTCATTTATTTCTTTGATGTAGGGAAAATAAAACCAGCTTTTACGCAAACAAAATTCAGATACAGAGCCACAAAGCCATACTGCATATAGTATAGTATATCATCTGTTTTCTCTTATTGTGATCTTGCCGGTACATTCAATGTACTGACCTACATGGCTGCAACTTATCATGTTGCAGATATTTCCTCGACGAGTAAGAGTTACGATACAGGGTTACGGTCTACACTCAACCAAATTGATGGCGTTGATGGGACTCCACACCCGCTTGATTGTTTCCGCTGAGTATTATGAGGTATATATCATTTTACGTTATTTATACATGTGATTGCACTTTGATATATACATTTATGTACCGTGTGCCAAAGATACTGATCCGTGGATGGCACAGATACACGTAGGCTTGACCGTCTGAGGTCGGGTCGCTACATGTAGATGGTATCGAGCACATGTTGATCAGAGGACGTGACCCTAGAAACCGGAGAGCCCTAGGATAGGAAATTTCTAAAACTTTATCATCTTCTCTGAATTTATCAAATAGACCCACTCACCACAATTAGTTAGAATATACCATATCCTTTGATCACCCGGAGGATCAATCAAGACACTCCAAGAAGGATTAGATATCGGAGAACTGATGACCACTTCAGAGTAAAGAGGATTTCACCATGTATTAGAAGAATTGAAGTACAACAGTTGAAGACTCCGATGACTTGAAGGATCTGAAGAAATATTTGACCTTTAGAAGACCAAACCCCTGTTACACACTTACGTTAGATGCGACGATGTGTGAGCTGTCATTTGTTTGATGTTTTTCCGACAGCCACAAAGTAAAACTTGTTTCTTCAAAAACTATTGTTTGTATTGTGTGTATCCCTCCCCACCTCTCTCATATCTCATCCCAAAACTTTTGGACCCAGTAGATGATGAATGAAGTTGGACTGATATTCTCTGAACCAAAGACTCAGTTGGAGTCTGAGCTATGGATTCAAAACATGGAGGATCACTTCGAGAAGAAAATGATTGCGAGGAAGAATGAAGTATCTTACGCTCTTCAAGATTTGGAAGGAAGTGCTGCAACCTGGTGGAAAATGCATCAAGCCATACAAGGATTAAATGGAGCAAGAACTTGGGAGGAATTCAAGAAGACCTGTTGAGATCACGTCTCATCCGGAAGCACCATGATACACCAAGAAATAAACCTTGTGCCGCAAGATTTGCGGAGAAATAGGACACACCAGGAGGAACACAAGGATGGATACCCTCCTTGTGAGGAAAATCACTCACCAAGAATGCCCGATTGGGCAGGTTACTTGTTTCTGTGTGAAGGAAATACACACTACCCCGCTGAATGTCGATTTACCCCAAGGTACAAGAAGTTATGAAGCAGCAGAAAGAAGCCCGCAGGAAAAATTTAGAAGAACTTGTGATGAAGGAAGTTATTGAAGACCATGATGGTGAAGGCCTAAACAGATTTTTCGCACAAGCCTGCTATTCATGTGGAGAAGAAGGACATTTTTCAGAGTATTGCATGAAGGAGAGCCAAGAGTATCTCGGAGACTTCCCGACAGCAGAAGTGAACTTTGACCCTCGTGAAATAGAAGCTCGATCATTACGGAGAAATCCAGGAAGAGAAGACGAAGGCATCTTCGTAACAACCCAATTTCTGCAGAGAAGGACCTGAGTCATATCACTTGTTACAGGTGCAAGGATTTAGGTCATTACGCTAGTAAATGTCCAGAGAAGAAGCCAAGAGCCCAAAGAGTAGACACCATCTCCAAGAAGCCCAAAGACTTATCGAAAGTTATTTGTTTTCGCTGCAAGGAAGCAGTGACATTATGCTCCCAAATGTCCCGACAAGATGAAAGCTGGAGCTGAGTAGTTGGAACTTTGATATTGGTAGTAAGAAGCAATTTCATTTTTATGAGTTCGATGAGTTGAGTTATGTAATGGGTGCTCAGAGATTGTAATGAATGCATGAATCAATAAAGTTAAGGTGTGATGATTTCATATGTTGAATTTTATGAGTTGTTACTCCATGAACAAAGAGTTTTGACCATTTTCGAGGATATGAGAAAAATATGAACTATGGAAGAATTTATGCATTTAAGGGTGGTAGTACCTGTGAGGACACTTGACCCATGGAAATGATAATGATATTCCACGGAGTGAAGTTTGGACAAAATAAGTTGGAGTTTTGTTTTGATATGATGGTATGAAGAAACAGAGTACTATCGATTTAAGGAGGTGTAACATGAGAGTTACTCCAAGGATGAGCTAAAGCTACACTAGTGTTGAAGTGGGCCATGACCCACAGGCCCAAGAATTAATAAGGATCAAGTACCCACTGGAGAAAGAAATTTTGGGAAGACTGCGATTTGATCAGCAGACGTTTCATAGGAGATTACGTAAAACCTAAGAGTTGTGAAGAACGATAGATGTTTTGTTCAGCTTGCGTAATCAATGGATTTACTCGAACCCGGTTCGTCAACAAAAGAAATTCTGCAATGCTTGTGAGTATGCCCAAGTGTTAGAATACGTGATTCACTGTTTACGTATGTGGTAATGATTCAAGTACGGGATGGATTGGCCCCCATACCGAAGACTTCTATCATGAACTATCATATGTTGATGGAAAATCACAGAGCCTTGAAAACCTTAGAAGAGTGTCGACGCGATAAGCCATAAAACCATAAAATGGTAGGACGATGGAACCCCATTACAGGCAACCGCTGCCAAACGTAGGTTATACGGTGAGGTTCAACCTGCACTGCTTTCCTGCAGGAGAAACCATGAATTGTCGACCACCATGAGATTTTCGATAGTTGTTTAGTATTGGCGACAGACCCGTCAGATATGAAGACCCAGTCTCGGAAGAACCTTACCATGATGAAATGACACATGATATTGTGGAAAGAGTTATGCCCCTACCGGAAGAGTATCAGTAAAGGATTCATACCGAAGATATGAGAAGACCGACACCGCCAACCCTAAGGATGAAGTACATGAGTTTTGTCGGAACATAACCATGCTTCTAAGTGTGGTAGCACTCTAGACCATACCGATCCATGGATTTGCTGGAAGACCCCCAAACCCTAACCTTGTCTTGCTAGTTTCTTCTTGAATCTCGAGGACGAGATTCATTTTAAGTGTGTAGATTTGTAACATCCCAAAATTCTAAATTTTGGAATGTTATATTAAATAAATAACTATGCTTGTTGTCTGATTGTTGGTTTGATTGATTGAGTGAAACTGAGTGAAATTTGAAACTTTTGAAAATTGAATGAGAGGGAATGAAATGACTTTCCCAAACTTTCCCCTTTGCCTTTTTGATCCCAATGAATTCAAGTTCATTCCAACACCAAACCCTAGAGTGAAGATGACATGACTTCTTCCATTTTGAAATGAAAAGGGTTTTGGAAAAAAATTTGAATTCCATTTGGGAATATTTCAAATTCAAAGCTTTATGCAACTCAATGATTTTCATGAGGGAAGATAAAATGACTTCTTCAATTATATGAAATATGAGTTGGAAGTTAAATAGTATCAAATTGAAAGTCATTTGAAAGTGCCTTGAAACCCTCCTTCAAATTTAAGTTTTGGAATTTGAATTCAAACCTTGGCAAGTGGGAATCATACCAAAACTATGCCTGATAAATACTTGATCAAAAGTATGAGAGGAGTAAACATGACACTCAAAAATATCAGAGGAAACAATGCCAAAAAGATTTGAATTCAAATTTGGGTTTTATTTGAATATTGGAAAAATGGATTTTTATAAAGTTTGGATTTTGCCTTTGGAAAAATGTTCAAATGATAGGAATTTTCCTGATCATTTTGGTATATATATGTCCTATATAAAATATTTATAGATATGGTTTTATTTCTGTTTTAGTTTAATTTAAAAAAATAAACTTTAAAAAAAGAAACCCCCTCAAGCGCCAGCCAAAGCCACCCCAGGCCCAGTGTGCCACCCACCCGCTGGCCTGCCAGCCCACCTGGCCAGCCAGAGCCGAGCCGAGCCGGCCCAGCTCTCCCTCACCCCTCGCCTCGCCTGAATCCCCTAGGCCTCGGCCACCCGCCGCCTCTCCCTCTCTCTCGACCCGTGGCCCCGCCCCATCTTCTTCCCCACGCCCATAACGCAGCTCATGGGAGATCGCTGGATCCCGAAGCGATCCGGATCCCCGATCGCCTGATCGCCCCGATCCTCCAAGCGAGGCCGACCCCCAGGCTATAAAAGCCGGAGCCCCCGCACCCCCTTCCCCACCCCGAGACCACGCCGCACCCCCTCCCGCTCGACATCGCTGGAGCTCAAGCTCCTCCGCCGCCATTGTCGCTGCCGACGCCTCAGCCTCCCCGAGCACCCCGACCCCACCGAACCACTCCCGTGCTCCCGCATCCGCGACGGCGACTCCCGGACCTCCCGACGCTCAAGCCCCTGACGACTCTCTCGCCGCCGCCGCCGCCGTCAGCCGGACTCAGATGCGTCGTCGAAAACATCCCCGTCCGATCCTAAATAAGCGGTTAGGATTAGAACCCCAAGGGGTAAGTTTTATTAGAAAACCGCCGGTTCTTTCCGGTTTAGTATTAGTTAGGTTTTTATTTTTAGGCCCGGTTCGTTTTAGTTAACCCTAGGGCCCGTTTAGACTAGTTAACGCACAGGGCACAGTTTAGGCCCATTAGGCCTTTTTCTTTTATTTTGATTTTCTGTTTTAGCAGAATAGTTTCTGTTTTCAAAAATTCATATCTTTTATTCTGTTCAATATTTTTGAGTGATTCTTTTTTTTGTTGGTTTGCAAATTTCTTATAGTTTCTGTAGAAAATATAATTAGGCATGTTAAAATTATTTAAAATTGCTTTATTTTAGATTTAGACAGAATAGTAATTCTGCTATAAAATGAGTTAGGAAAATTATTTTTAGTGATTCTTTTTGCCACAACTTTGTTTTGACATTGCCTGACCGTAGGAATTAATTTGGGTATTTTAGGATTAATAAAAAATAGTTTTAAGCAGAATCTTGTTAATCCTAATTAAATAACTAGCTACTGTTTTCCTATTATTTTAATTAGTAAATAAATTTATTTTTAACATGTGATTGATTATTCTAGGTTAGTTTCTGTCACTTTATAGGATGAACTTTTATTTATAATAAATGAAAGTTTTATTTTATTTTTCTTAATAGAAATTGAATTAGGCCTAATAGGAGTTTCTTAATAGCTTTTAAATTAGTTCTTTTTGCTCCTAGTTGCTTAATAAAATCTTTTCTGTTAAGTTAACATAAAACCATGATTAGGTTATGTTAAGAAAATTTTTGTTATATAAAACTATTTCTAGTTGTTGTTTGAAGTAGGAAAACTAGAGTTGGTTTTTCTTTGAGTTTTTCCTTTGGGTTTTGATTCGTTTGTTTTGGTGTGTTATGTTACTATGCTATTGTGTTAAGTGATCATATGCTATATGCTTATTGTGATATTTGTTTGTCTCGGTAGAATTTCCGGAGTGACGAATAGTTCTACCAAGTCATTATTCGAGAGTGTTGTTATCTTCATCAACTTACCAGGCAAGTTCACTTTGATCATTGCTTTCATACCTATGTTTTTATTGCATTTAGTGGCATCCTTGCAACCACACCTCAGTAGTGTTATTGAATCCTTGTAGTTGAGTAGTATGCATGAGGTAGGAACCCATCACCCTGTTACCAAGCCCGGCACGATATTTTATTTTAATGCTACGCTATAGTAGACGGGGTTTGGTATGAGTGCACGAGAGTGGTGTGAAGAAGGAGGACTCTACGTAAATGACGACAACTCCATGATGGAATCTGCAAGGACTGCACCTTCAAGACCTCAAGACTTCAAGACTCGAGACAAGAATTCAATACACACTACTGGGTGAAGGACGGTTGACGGGCACCCTGGAGAACCCAGTGGTTGGCCGGGATGCATGGAGAAGCGCCATGACATCTTGCGGAAAGCTTCACCCAGACTCAAAGAGACGGAAGAATACTTCATGACCGGAAGCTTACCTGTGCAACCGCAAGTCATTATGGGCTCGCTTGGTTGACCTTAGTGGTGACTCTGGCTGGGACGGTACTAGCAGATGTAGAACTACGGTAGGATGGGATGAGTACCGACGGTGGTCGAGGAACTCTTTGGAAGACCATGTTTCGGTCATCTTGTTCTCAAACACCACGAAGTGCGAGAACGTAAAGAGAGGGATCGAATCTTGCGGGTAAAGTGTACAAACCTCTGCAGAGGGTTATAACCTAATCGATTAGCCGTGTCCCGGTTATGGACAATTTGAGCATCCGGACTTGGATCTATCTCGTAACTCTCAACACCGGACCGATAACTTAATTGTGGGCAACTTATGATGATTTGGGCTATGAGACATCGGTTGGCGGAACCATGTCATGATAGAAAACTCTATAGTACAGACTTCATTTATTTCTTTGATGTAGGGAAAATAAAACCAGCTTTTACGCAAAACAAAATTCAGATCTGAGCCACAAAGCCATACCGCATATAGTATAGTTTATCATCTGCTTTTCTCTTATTGTGATCTTGCCGGTACATTCAATGTAATCGACCTACACGGCTGCAACTTATCATGTTGCAGATATTTCCTCGACAGTAAGAGTTACGATACAGGTTACGGTCTACACTCAACCCGCCGATGGCGTTGATGGGACTCCACACCCGCTTGATTGTTTCCGCTGAGTATTATGAGGTATATATCATTTTACGTTATTTATACATGTGATTGCACTTTGATATATACATTGATGTACTGTGTGTGCAAAGATACTGATCCGTGGATGGCACAGATACACGAGGCTCAATTGCCGTCGAGGTCGGGTCGCTATGACTATCCAAAGATGCATCTAGAGTATTAAGTTCATAAGAACGGAGTAACGCTTTAAGCAAGATGACATGATGTAGAGGGACAAACTCATGCAATATGTTATAAACCCCATCTTTTTATCCTCGATGGCAACAATGCAATACGTGTCATTTCCCCTACTGTCACTGGGATCGAGCACCACAAGATTGAACCCAAAACTAAGCACTTCTCCCATTGCAAGAAAGATCAATCTAGTAGGCCAAACCAAACTGATAGTTCGAAGAGACTTACAAAGATAACCAATCATACATAAAAGAATTCAGAGAAGATTCAAATATTGTTCATAGATAATCTTGATCATAAACCCACAATTCATCGGATCTCGACAAACACACCGCAAAAGAAGATTACATCGAATAGATCTCCAAGAGAATCAAGGAGAACTTTGTATTGAGATCCAAAGCGAGAGAAGAAGCCATCTAGCTAATAACTATGGACCCAAAGGTCTGAGGTAAACTACTCACACATCATCGGAGAGGCTATGGTGTTGATGTAGAAGCCCTCCGTGATCGATGCCCCCTCCGGCAGGATGCCGGAAAAGGCCCCAAGATGGGATTTCACGGGTACAGAAGGTTGCGGCGGTGGAATTATATTTTCGTGGTGCTCTTCGATGGTTTGGGGGTACGTTGGTATATATAGTAGGAAGTGTTGGGGAACGTAGCAGAAATTCAAAATTTTCCTACGTGTCACCAAGATCTATCTAAGGATAAACCAGCAACGAGAGAGAGAGAGAGAGAGAGGAGTGCATCTACATACCCTTGTAGATCGCTAAGCAGAAGCGTTCAAGAGAACGGGGTTGAAGGAGTCGTACTCGTCGTGATTCAAATCACCGGAGATCCTAGTGCCGACCGGACGGCACCTCCGCTGTTCAACACACGTACAGCCGGTGACGTCTCCCATGCCTTGATCCAGCAAGGAGAGATGGATAGGTTGAGGAAGACTCATTCAGCAGCAGCACAACGGCATGGTGGTGGTGGAGGAGCGTGAAATCCTGCAGGCTTCGCCAAGCACCGCGAGAGAGGAGGAGGAGAGAGAGGGGCTGCGCCAACAGGAGAAGAACCTTCGTCCGTTGGGCTGCACCTTTGCCTCCACTATATATGGGGGGAGAGGGGGCTGCGCCCCCACCTAGGTTTCCACCTCGTAGGGGCGGCGGCCAGCCCTAGATCCCATCTAGGGGGGCGGCCAAGGGGGGGAGAGGGGGAAACTTGCCCCCCAAGCAAGGTGGGGCGCCCCCTCCCCAAACCCTAGGCGCCTTGGGCCCTTGTGGGGGGCGCACCAGCCCACCTGGGGCTGGTCCCCTCCCACACTTGGCCCATGCTGCCCTCCGGGGATGGTGGCCCCACTTGGTGGACCCCCGGGACCCTC
Organism: Aegilops bicornis; assembly: GCA_021605145.1. Classification (NCBI taxonomy): domain Eukaryota; kingdom Viridiplantae; phylum Streptophyta; class Magnoliopsida; order Poales; family Poaceae; genus Aegilops; species Aegilops bicornis. The sequence goes on along the minus strand of CM038672.1, from coordinate 549,743,216 downwards.
CCGGTGGTCCCAGTACGTTACCGATAAAACCCGAAACTTTTCCGGTGACCAAAACAGGACTTCCCATATATAAATCTTTACCTCCGGACCATTCCGGAACTCCTCGTGACGTCCGGGATCTCATTAAGGACTCCGAACAACATTCGGTAACCACATACAAACTTCCTTTATAACCCTAGCGTCATCGAACCTTAAGTGTGTAGACCCTACGGGTTCGGGAACCATGCAGACATGACCGAGACGTTCTCCGGTCAATAACCAACAGCGGGATGTAGATACCCATGTTGGCTCCCACATGTTCCACGATGATCTCATCGGATGAACCACGATGTCAAGGACTCAATCGATCCCGTGATACAATTCCCTTTGTCTAACGGTATTGTACTTGCCCGAGATTCGATCGTCAGATAATCGATACCTTGTTCAATCTACGTTACTGCAAGTCTCTTTACTCGTTCCGTAACACATCATCCCGTGATCAACCCCTTGGTCACATTGTGCACATTATGATGATGTCCTACCGAGTGGGCCCAGAGATACCACTCTGTTTACACGGAGTGACAAATCCCAGTCTCGATTCGTGCCAACCCAATGACACTTTCGGAGATACCAGTAGTGCACCTTTATAGCCACCCGATTACGTTGTGACGTTTGGTACACCCAAAGCATTCCTACGGTATCCGGGAGTTGCACAATCTCATGGTCTAAGGAAATGATACTTGACATTAGAAAAGCTTTAGCATACGAACTACGCATCTTTGTGCTAGGCTTAGGATTGGGTCTTGTCCATCACATCATTATCCAAATGATGTGATCCCGTTATCAACGACATCCGTTGTCCATGGTCATGAAACCGTAACCATCCGTTGATCAACGAGCTAGTCAACTAGAGGCTTACTAGGGACATGGTGTTGTTTATGTACCCACACATGTATCTGAGTTTCCTATCAATACAATTATAGAATGGGTAATAAACGATTATCATGAACAAGGAAATATAATAATAACTAATTTATTATTGCCTCTAGGGCATATTTCCAAAAGTCTCCCACTTGCACTAGAGTCAATAATCTAGTTCACATCTCCATGTGATTAACACTCACAGGTCACATCGCCATGTGACTAACATCCAAAGAGTTTACTAGTGTCACTAAACTAGTTCACATCATCATGTGATTAAGACTCAATGAGGTCTGGGGTTTGATTATGTTTTGCTTGTGAGAGAGGTTTTAGTCAACGGGTCTGCAACATTCAGATCCGTATGTACTTCGCAAATCTCTAGGTCATATTGTAAATGCTGCTTCCACGCTCCACTTGGAGCTATTCCAAATGGTTGCTCCACTATACGTATCCGTTTTGCTACTCAGAGTCATTCAGATAGGTGTTAAAGCTTGCATCGACGTAACCCTTTACGCCGAACTCTTTATCACCTCCATAATCGAGAAACATGTCCTTATTTGCTCCAAGGACAATTTTGACCGCTGTCCAATGATCCATTCTGGATCATTCTTGTACCCCTTGATCGACTCACGGCAAGGCACACTTCCGTGCGGTACACAAAGATAGCATACTATAGAGCCTACGTGCGAAGCATAGGGACGACCTTCGTCCTTTCTCTCTCTTCCGCCGTGGTCGAGCTTTAACTCAACTTCATACCTTACAACTCAGTGCAAGAATTCCTTCTTTGATCGATCCATCTTGAACACCTTCAAGATTATGTCAAGGTATGTGCTCATTTGAAAGTATTATTAAACATTTTGATCTATCTTATAGATCTTGATGCTTATTGTTCAAGTAGCCTAATCCAGGATTTTCATTGAAAAACACTTTTCAAACAACCCTATATGCTTTCTAGAAATTCTACATCATTTCTTTTCAACAATATGTCAACAACATATACTCATCAGAAATTCTATAGTGCTCCCACTCACTTCTTTGGAAATACAAGTTTCTCATAAACTTTGTATAGACCCAAAATCTTTGATCATCTCATCAAAGCGTACATTCCAACTCCGAGATGCTTACTCCAGTCCTTAGAAGGATAGCTGGAGCTTTGCATACTTGTTAGCGTCTTTCAGGATTGTCAAAAACCTTCTGGTTGTATCACATACAACCTTTCCTCAAGAAAACTGTCAAGTCAGCAATGCTTTGATATCCTATATGCAAGATTTCATAAATAATGTAGTAACTGCTAATCCAATTCCAACAGACTCTTAGCATCGCTACGAGTGAGAAAGCCTCACCGTAGTCAACTCCTTGAACTTGTCGGAAAACATCTTTAACGACAAGTCGAGCTTTCTTAATGGTGATACTTACCATCATTGTCCGCCTTCCTTTTAAAATCCATCTTTACCCAACGCCCCACGACCGTCAAGTATTTCTTCCAAAGTCATGGATCCTCTCTCGGATGTTATGGCCTCGAGCCATTCGTCGGAATCCGGGCCCACCATCGCTTCTCCATAGCTCGTAGGTTCATTGTTGTCTAGCAACATGACCTCTAAGACAGGATGCGTGCCACTCAAGTAGTACGCGTCCTTGTCGACCTACGAGGTCCGGTAGTGACTTGATCCGAAGCATCATGATAACTATCATCAGCTTCCACTTCAATTGGTGTAGGTGCCACATGAACAACTTCCTGTGCCCTACTACACACTGGTTGAAGTGATGGTTTTATAACCTCATTAAGTCTCCACCATCCTCCCACTCAATTCTTTCGAGAGAAACTTTTCCTCGAGAAAGGACCCATTTCTAGAAACAATTACTTTTGCTTTCGAATCTGAGATAGGAGGTATACCCAACTGTTTTGGGTGTCCTATGAAGATGCATTCTTTATCCGTTTTGGGTTCGAGCTTATCACGATGAAACTTTTCACATGAGCGTCGCATCCCCAAACTTTTAAGAAACGACAACTTAGGTTTCTCCAAACCATAGTTCAAACGGTGTCGTCTCAACGGAATTATGTGGTGCCCTATTAAAGTGAGTGCGGTTGTTTCTAATGCCTAACCCATGAACGATAGTGGTAATTCGATAAGAGACATCATGGTACGCACCATATCCAATAGGGTGCAACTACGATGTTCGGACACACCATCACACTATGGTGTTCCAAAGTGTATTTATTGTGAAACAATTTCCACAAAGGTCTTAATTGCATGCCAAAGCTCAGAACTCAGATACTCATCTCTATGATCATATCATAGACATTTTATCCTCTTGTCACGATGATCTTTAACTTCACTCTGAATTACTTGAACCATTCAATAATTCAGACTTGTGTTTCATCAAGTAAATATACTCAACATCTACTCGAATCATCTGTGAAGTAAGAACATAACGATATTCATCAGATGCCGCATCACTCATTGGACTGCACACATCAAAGTGTGTTACTTCCAACAAGTTGCTATCTTGTTCCATCTTATCAAAACCGAGGCTTTTCAGTCATCTCACCCATGTGGTATGATTTGCATATCTCAAGCGATTCAAAATCAAGTGAGTCCAAACGATCCATCTGCATGGAGTTTCTTCATGCGTATACACCAATAGACATGGTTCGCATGTCTCAAACTTTTCAAAAACGAGTGAGTCCAAAGATCCATCAGCATGGAGCTTCTTCATGCGTTTTACACTAATATGACTTACATGGCAGTGCCAAAGTAAGTGGTACCATCATTACTATCTTATATCTTTTGGCATGAAAATGTGTATCACTACGATCGAGATTCAATAAACCATTCTTTTAGGTGCAAGACCATTGAAGGTTTTATTCAAATAAATAGAGTAACCATTACTCTCCTTAAATGAATAATCAGTATTGCGATAGACATAATCCAATCATGTCTATGCTCAATGCAAACACCAAATAACAATTATTTAGGTTTAACACAAATCTCGATGGTAGAGGGAGCAGCGATGCTTGATCACATCAACCTTTGGAAACACTTCCAACACATATCGTCACTCACCTTTAGCTAGTCTCCGCTTATTACGTAGCTTTTATTTCGAAGTTACTAACACTTAGCAACCGAACCGGTATCTAATACCGGTGCTGCTAGGAGTACTAGTAAAGTACACATTAACATAATGTATATCCAATATACTTCTATCGACCTTGCCAGCCTTCTCATCTACCAAGTATCTAGGGTAATCCTCGCTCAAAGGTCCGTTCCTCTCATTATGAAGCACTTAGTCTCGGGTTTGGGTTCAACCCTGGGTTTCTTCACTAGAGCAGCAATCGATTTGCCGCTTCATGAAGTACCCTTCTTGCCCTTGCCCTTCTTGAAACTAGTGGTTTCACTAACCATCAACAATTGATGTTCCTTCTTGATTTCTACATTCATGTGTCGAATATCATTGCGAATAGCTCAAGGATCATCATATCTATCCTCGATATGTTATAGTTCATCACGTAAGCTTCTAGCAGCTTGGTGGCAATGACTTTGGAGAAACATCACTATCTCATCAGGAAGATCAACTCCCACTCGATTCAAGTGATTGTTGCACTCAGACAATCTGAGCACAAGCTCAACGATTGAGCTTTTCTCCCTTAGTTTGTAGGCTAAGAAAATCGTTGGAGGTCTTATACCTCTTGACGTGGGCACGAGCTTGAAATCCCAATTTCAGCCCTCGAAACATCTCATATGTTCCGCGACATTTTAAAATCGTCTTTGGTGCCTCAACTCTAAACCGTTTAACTGAACTACCACGTAGTTATCAAGACGTGTATGTCAGATGTTCGCAACATCCACAGACGACGTTCGAGGTTTAGCACATCGAGCGGTGCATTAAGGACATAAGCCTTCTACTGTCCGCATAATTGCTACTGTCAACTTTCAACTATATTTTCTCTAGGAACATATCTAAAACAGTAGAACTAAAGCGCGAGCTATGACATAATTTGCAAAGGGTTTTTGACTATGTTGAGGATAATTAAGTACATCTTATGAACTCCCACTCAGATAGACATCCCTCTAGTCATCTAAGTGAATACATGATCCGAGTCAACTAGGCCGTGTCCGATCATCACGTGAGACGGACTAGTCATCATCGGTGAACATCTTCATGTTGATCGTATCTACTATACGACTCATGCTCGACCTTTCGGTCTCTTGTGTTCCGAGGCCATGTCCGTACATGCTAGGCTCGTCAAGTCAACCTAAGTGTTTCGCGTGTGTAAATCTGGCTTACACCCGTTGTATGTGAACGTAAGAATCTATCACACCCGATCATCACGTGGTGCTTCGAAACGATGAACTTTCGCAATGGTGCACAGTTAGGGGGAACACTTTCTTGAAATTTTAATGAGGGATCATCTTATTTACTACCGTCGTTCTAAGCAAATAAGATGCATACACATGATAAACATCACATGCAATCAAATAGTGACATGATATGGCCAATATCATTTTGCTCCTTTGATCTCCATCTTCGGGCTCCATGATCATCATCGTCACGGCATGACACCATGATCTCCATCATCATGATCTCCATCATCGTGTCTTCATGAAGTTGTCTCGCCAACTATTACTTCTACTACTATGGCTAATGGTTAGCAATAAAGTAAAGTAATTACAGTATGCGTTGTTCAATGACACGCAGGTCATACAATAAATAAAGACAACTCCTATGGCTCTCGCCGGTTGTCATACTCATCGACATGCAAGTCGTGATTCCTATTACAAGAACATGATCAATCTCATACATCACATATCATTCATCACATTCCTTTTGGCCATATCACATCACATAGCATACCCTGCAAAAACAAGTTAGACGTCCTCTAATTGTTGTTTGCATGTTTTACGTGGCTGCTATGGGTTTCTAGCAAGAACGTTTCTTACCTACGCAAAAGCCACAACGTGATATGTCAGTTGCTATTTACCCTTCATAAGGACCCTTTTCATCGAATCCGATCCGACTAAAGTGGGAGAGACTGGCACCCGCTAGCCACCTTATGCACCAAGTGCATGTCGGTCGGTGGAACACATCTCACGTAAGTGTACGTGTAAGGTCGGTCCGGGCCGCTTCATCCCACAATACCGTCGAAACAAGATTGGACTAGTAACAGTAAGCATATTGAACAAAATCAACACCCACAACTACTTTGTGTTCTACTCGTGCAAAGAATCTACGCAATAGACCTAGCTCATGATGCCACTGTTGGGGAACGTAGCAGAAATTCAAAATTTTCCTACGTGTCACCAAGATCTATCTAAGGAGAAACCAGCAACGAGAGAGAGAGAGGAGTGCATCTACATACCCTTGTAGATAGCTAAGCGGAAGCGTTCAAGAGAACGGGGTTGAAGGAGTCGTACTTGTCGTGATTCAAATCACCGGAGATCCTAGTGCCGAACGAACGGCACCTCCGCGTTCAACACACGTACAGCCCGGTGACATCTCCCATGCCTTGATCCAGCAAGGAGAGAGGGAGAGGTTGAGGAAGACTCCGTCCAGCAGCAGCACAACGGCATGGTGGTGGTGGAGGAGCGTGGCAATCCTGCAGGGCTTCGCCAAGCACCGCGAGAGAGGAGGAGGGAGAGAGGCAGGGCTGCGCCAACAGGAGAAGAAACTTCGTCCGTCGGGCTGCACCTTTGCCTCCACTATATATAAGGGAGATAGGGGGCTGCGCCCCCACCTAGGTTTCCACCCCCTAGGGGTGGCGGCCAGCCCTAGATCCCATCTAGGGCAGAGGCCAAGGGGGGAGAGGGGGAAACTTGCCCCCCAAGCAAGGTGGGGCGCCCCCTCCCCAAACCCTAGGCGCCTTGGGCCCTTGTGGGGGGGGCGCACCAGTCCACCTGGGGCTGGTCCCCTCCCACACTTGGCCCATGCAGCCCTCCGGGGATGGTGGCCCCACTTGGTGGACCCCCGGGACCCTCCCGGTGGTCCCGGTACGTTACCGATAAAACCCGAAACTTTTCCGTGACCAAAACAGGACTTCCCATATATAAATCTTTACCTCCGGACCATTCGGAACTCCTCGTGATGTCCAGGATGTCATCCGGGACTCAACAACATTCGGTAACCACATACAAACTTCCTTTATAACCCTAGCGCCATCGAACCTTATGTGTAGACCCTACGGGTTCGGGAACCATGCAGAACATGACCGAGACGTTCTCCGTCAATAACCAACAGCGGGATCTAGATACCCATGTTGGCTCTACATGTTCCACGATGATCTCATCGGATGAACCACGATGTCAAGGACTCAATCGATCCCGTATACAATTCCCTTTGTCTAACGGCATTGTACTTGCCCGAGATTCGATCGTCGGTATACCAATACCTTGTTCAATCTCGTTACCGTCAAGTCTCTTTACTCGTTCCGTAACACATCATCCCGTGATCAACCCCTTGGTCACATTGTGCACATTAGTATGATGTCCTACCGCGTGGGCCCAGAGATACCTCTTCGTTTACACGGAGTGACAAATCCCAGTCTCGATTCGTGCCAACCCAACAGACACTTTCGGAGATACCTGTAGTGCACCTTTATAGCCACCCAGTTACATTGTGACGTTTGGTACACCCAAAGCATTCCTACGGTATCCGGGAGTTGCACAATCTCATGGTCTAAGGAAATGATACTTGACATTAGAAAAGCTTTAGCATATGAACTACGATCTTTGTGCTAGGCTTATTATTGGGTCTTGTCCATCACATCATTATCCAAATGATGTGATCCCGTTATCAACGACATCCGATGTCCATGGTCAGGAAACCGTAACCATCTGTTGATCAACGAGCTAGTCAACTAGAGGCTTACTAGGGACATGGTGTTGTTTATGTACCCACACATGTATCTGAGTTTCCTATCAATACAATTATAGCATCGGTAATAAACGATTATCATGAACAAGGAAATATAATAATAACTAATTTATTATTGCCTCTAGGGCATATTTCCAACAGGAAGAAGTAGGTCGGTGGAGCCACGAGGGGCCCACGAGGGTGGAGGGCGCGCCCAGGGGGTAGGCGCGCCCCCTGCCTCGTGGCTTCCTCGTCGGTTGCTTGACGTCCACTCCAAGTCCTCTGGATCACGTTGTTCCAAAAATCATGTTCCCGAAGGTTTCATTCCGTTTGGACTCCGTTTGATATTCTTTTTCTGCAAAACACTGAAATAGGCAAAAAACAGCAATTTGGGCTGGGCCTCTGGTTAATAGGTTAGTCCCAAAAATAATATAAAAGTGTATAAATAAGCCCATTAAACATAAAATTATAGATATGTTGGAGACGTATTAAGGACCAGCAGAAAGGATCGCCGAAAGTCTCCAGGACCGGACATCCGGCCCCTGAAGACCTCAGCAACAGCAGCAGCCCAGCAGGCGAAGCTACATGGCCCAAACATCCGGCCTGACTACCCCGGACATCCGGCGCCAGCGCGGAAATCCGGCCACTCCTGTCCAGAAAGCAACCAGAATTGGCCCCGCCAGCCAGGACATCCGGGCTCGGCCCCGGACATCCAACCTGATGCAAGCCGCTGGACATCCGGCCCCTGTTTGCACACAGTGAACGGCCCAAAGGCCCATGTATCCCTCCAACTCGCCCCAGCTTGTACTAGCACTATATATAGACCTGTCCCTCCTCCATCCAGGGTTAGCAATGTAATAGCTCATTGGAGCTAGAGCTTTGCTCATCCACTTATCCCCTACTCCTTTGGAGACCGAGACCTCCTAATTAAGGAGAAGATCCCCCAAGTGGATTCAAGACCCCTCTTGAGGGAAGATCCCCGTAGTGGATTCAAGACCTCTTTCCTCGCGAACTCGGATGAACTAGTTACCATGTATCCTCCCTTGTTGACTTTGGATCTTGTATTCCCCTTTGTGTATGTGGATTTAGCACATGTGTGATTGGATCTCGTTGATTCGAGTGTTTCCCTCTCTTGTGTTCATCGTGTTCTTCGGGAAGTCCCATCCAAATCGTGAAAGATCGGCCATTAGGGTTCCACCCTACATCATATTATAGGGTGTTGCCTCTACTTATGAGGAATAAAAAAATAGCCAAAGAGCCAAAAAACATACCAAAAAGTGACCACAAATTAATGAGAGAAAAAGAGAGAGGGGGCACACTGCTATCCTTTATACACACTTGTGCCATGTACTTCCTATAGAGAGTTTTCGTATGTTTCATGATCATACTAGTGGGTATTTTTTTGCATTATTGAATCTGACTTGTATATTCTTATGACAAGCTTCCTCACACGCTCGATGTTTTCAAGAGAAAGCAAGTTGGATGCACACCCACTTAGTTACACCAGGAGAGCTGATGTGTCTCTAACGTATATATAATTTTGGAATGTTTCATGCCATCGTATTATCATTCTTACATAATTTGGCCATCATTTGTAACACTCCAAAAATTTTCTTGATTGGATTTGTATTAAAACCTTTATTTGATTTAAAGGAGGTTATTTGAATTTTTTTAGGGACTCTACTTCTCAAAATGTTTTATGACAAATTCTTGAAAGGACCTTCTCAACCTTGATCTTTGGTTTTAAAGGCTTTTCATGTGGTGTTGACACATCATAATTAATTTTGGAAAGTATTTCAATTTAAAAAAATCCCTATGGGTTTTGGATTTATTCTTTTTATTCAAACCATTCTCTTTTGCCTGGTCACATGTTGAAATTTTCTTCCAAAACCCCTCCCTCCACTTTGGGTCAAGTCAAATATCCAACTCCAGCAAGCTCAACCCATTTTTGATTTCTATTCTATTTATTTTATCCTCAAAACAACATCTGTCATATATTTTGGACGTAGGTGATTTACTAAGGAAGTACCAGATTTCTTTTGAGTTTTGATCCCAAACAAACTCCTTCGACTAGTCCCTAGTACCCCCAACCTAGATCCATCAAGATCCACTCTGCCACAATTCAAAATTTTCAAATTTTGCTTGCTGCAAGTTTGGACCAGATTTGCCATTTTTGGTGGAATTCAATATTTTTCTTCTCCAAAAACATTTGAGATAAATCAGGCAGCCCCCGGGTGCATTGAGAGGTCACCTCACCAAAGATCAACTCCAGAAGAAATTTCCACATGCCAAAAACATTTCATCGAACACCTGGCATGCACTGTTTTCTGGCAAAATTCAGAAAAGTTCAGTTTCAGTGTTCAGATTCAGTCGGCGGTGTCGTTTTCGTCAGAACCCATCGACAATCTCGCCAGTAGCCACCTTGGATCATTGCGCACTGCTCCTTCTTCTTATCTAGAGCACCGCACATTCATTTGGACGGGCGTAGGTGTCGGTGGCAACGTGGCTCGCCAGTGTCGGCGTCTTCTGCGGTGGCAGAGCCACCCGTGGCGGCCAGCAGGGGCCGGCCCTGCCATTCAGCGCCGACCAGCACCGCCCAAGCCACCAGAGGCCTCCCCGTGGACACCCCCTCCCTCAGGCGCTGCAGAGTCACTGACCAGAGAGGCGCAGAGCGCGCTCTCTGCCGCCGACGAGCCCCGTGAGGCCGTTCCGTCGAGCGCGTGGAGTGACGCCCAAGTTTTGCCAAACTTCGCCGGGGATGGAACTAGTGAACCTATCCGCTGCTGCCCCGACCCCTAAATCACCTGACCGACCACTGCCTCGCCGTAATCATCACCGGAGTTATCCCGTTCTCGGCCACTACCTCGTACCGGCTATAAAAGGAGCCCTCGAGCTCGTTCTCGACCCAGCGCCACTCCTCCACCTCACCAGAGCCCCACCTAGCTACTAGGAGGACTTCGAGGAGGTCTCCTTCCTCGACTCCGGCAGCCCCGATCCGCCTCGGGCTCCGGCGCGATTCACTCAGGTGAGACCACCCCCGCCTACCAGACCGTGCCAGTCGCCTCCTACTACACCCGATACTCTAACCCGAGCCCCAATTCGACCTTTGCAGCCCTCCCCGGCGAGATCCACCAACGCACGAACCACCGTCCACCGGAGTTGGGGCCGCCATTGACGTGGTGCTCGCGGACGACCAACTCCACCACCCACAGGTGCGGAAGGACTCAAAGAACCCGCAGGTACCATCCTTTCCCCCTACCTCGCCGTGGATCGCCGCCGGTGACCACCGCAGCCCTCGGGCGCTGGCGACTCTGTTTTCAAATTCAAACCTGACGGGTGGGACCCTCGTCGACTTTTTTCGAACCATTTTCAAAGCGCCTTCGGGCAGAATACGTTTTCCTTTGGGGTTGGCGTGTTTCACATCGAAGCGTTTTCTGTTTTATAAACTAACCCACAGGAACTTTCGTTTCATTACGAGATGAGTCCTCGGCTAAAACCTTAATAACTTTTAAACAACAGATGATTTTGAATTGATTATTTTTCTATCATCTTTATTTTTCTGTCTAGTTTTTTATCATATTTATTTGAAAAATATTTGGAACACTTTTTGTGCACACACAGTATTTACCTTAGTATGCGTTTTCTTCATATCGTAGATACCGAAGGAGGTGACGGAACCGCAAACTTCACTGAGCTAGACTCCGGCTACTCCGAACCAGGCAAGCACGTTTGAACCTTTATATGATGAGTGTTTTGCATGTTTGCTTGAGTAGTTATTTCATGGCATGTCATATAAGCATCAGTAAGTGTTATAATGCATGCAAAGCAACTGTAAGTGAGCTCCAAAACTCGATGTGTTATTTGATGAAGATAACCTGATCATGTGGTGACGTGAAAGGTGGTAAGATGGTATTGTTGAAGCAGTCCAGTCTTACGCCAAACCGTTTGACTCCAGTGTTGACGTGGATGAAGTCACGTTACCGCCCGTCTCCTTTTTGTGTGCTACCACATGTTTTCTGTAAAGAATACGGTCTAGTAAGTTGCACACCTCTTTCCTCGTACACACCAATTAGAGGGGCCGGGATGAGGGTTCCATGGCCTTGGATTAAAGCCAGTCGTCCGGTCAGGGGGCATGGGTGTTTCCGGTTGGGACCGAGAGGGGGGAACCCCTTAGAGCGCGCGATATAAATTTGATCCCATGCTATTCGAGGCTGTGACCTCCCCGCCTTAGAGTTTTTCTTGAACGTGGCCTAGGGTGATTCCTGGCAACGGGATGTGGAATGGGTGTGTACTGGTTAGATGTGTTTCTTCTAAAATACCGTAAACGGAACTAGTTCTTTGTGACTACTGAAATCCGTTAACTGTGGTTAAAGAGTACAAACTCTGCAGAGTCAAAACCATTCAAGTAACCGTATCTATGGTCAAGGACTATGATCAACTTATCCATGTCAGTATCAGTCTCAACGTCCGTCTCAGTGTCAGTCTTAGTGACAATCTCCGGTGAGTAAACATGAGTGTTAAACCCGGGTGAATGTTATTCCCGTGGATGGACTAACATGTTTAGTGTTATGTAATATTTCCTTGGAATGATTTAAAGTCGTGAATCGCGTGATTTCGAATGATGAAATATAAGCCCTTTATGTGACGTCGCTCAGACGTCCGACTGTGTCACTACTATCATTTACTTTCAATATAAGCCCTTTATGTGATGTCGCTCAGACGTCCGACTATGGCACTATTGTCATTTACTTTCAACATAAGCCCTTTATGTGATGTCGCTCAGACGTCCGACTGTGGCATTCTTGTATTTACTTTTGATATAAGCCCTTTATGTGATGTCGCTCAGACGTCCGACTGTGGCAATCTTGTTATTTACCGTTGATATAAGCCCTTTTCGAGATGTCGCCTAGACGTCCGACTGTGGCATGCACTGTCGTCTTTATTTCAATATAAGCCCTTTATGTGGTGTCGCCCTGACGCCCGACTGTGGCATGTTAATTTATTCTTACCTTTCGAGGTGTCGCTTCAGACACCCGATCGGTCTTCAGTAATTTTTATGGGGATTTCAGGAAGACTACCGCCTGACTTCCTTTTTATTTTTCATACCGTACAATAATCTGCTCATGTGCATCATGCTTGCATTTGTTATATCTTATGTCCAAACTATCTTGCGAGTACATTCAAAGTACTCACCTGGCTTGTTTATTTGGCCAGATGTTGACGAAGAAGATCTTATGGATGAAGAGTTCGATAGCGAGTCCGACGCCTAGAGGAGTCCCAGTCAGTCCCGTGCGATCCTGGAATTGGTCACTTGTATCATATACGCTTCCGCTACCCGAATAAAATCATTGAGCCCCACTCCGGCCCTCGATGAGCTGTAAGATTTAGGAGTCACGTCATCCACTCCATTGTGACATATCCACCACCACTTTTATTACGAGTCAGTAGTTATGCCATCATACCCTTGTGCCATATTCTCCCTTATGTATTATATCGATGTTCTTGTAATAAATTATTGAGCAGCCTCAGCTCAGCCTTGTATAATATTTAGTACTTCTGGATTTCTGTATCAAGGTTTTGTCTACCAGTAAGGAAGATTCTCCTATACTGGAAATATAAGGGTCGGTTCCTCAATAAATATTTTATTGAAAAACCGGTCATGAAAAACTTGGTACCAGAGCCAAGCTGACTGTAGGAAACCACTAGGTGTGATCGCTAAACGGTTATTAGCGTATTAAGTGCTATTTTAGCATTTTGCAAAACGTAGCAATTTTCTGTTAGTCATCATAAATTTATGATCGGACTATTCGGAATTTTTGTCTACTTTTGTAGATGGCTAGCAGCGACTATGAGTCACAGGTGTTCGCCAACGTACCTGAGGGGTTTATCAAGCTCCACACCTCCATCGTCAAGATCGCGATTGGGCTATCGGCTCGTCCAGTGTTCACACTCTACCAGCATAAGATCAGCGACAGTCTGTCCATGCACCAGGCCACGGTGCAATTCAAGGGAGGACGTGTTGAGTCACGCCGTTTCCGGTTTGTGGGAAGGGCCATGCCTACGGAGAGGCATGCCATGCAGATGGCTGCCCGAGAGGCGATAGCTCGTCTCCGGGATGTTCTTCCTTCGATGAAGACTTGTCGCTACCGCTACCTCCCATGCCACGTGCTATACACTTGTCACTATGCATTCGCTTGCCCTAGGGGAGAGCGAGATTAGGCTATTGAGATGCTTGTTGAGTATCTCAAGGCTCTTGAGGCAGCTTTTGATAACCTCGTGGACGACCATGTCACTACACCACAACACTACATCCCTGACAGACACGTTGGTCGGGAATACAATGTCTGCCAACAGACAGACGGACAGGAAAGACTATTGCCGACCGACCACATGCATTGGGGAAAGTCCAGACGGGAAAGCCCTTTCCCGACCGACATAGTTTTCCCGACCGACTGCTTGTAGGCTATGGAGCATCTTTCCCGACCAACGTGTCTATGGGCCTGCCATGGACTTTTCCCGACCAACAGTCTATTGGGGCTGCCACGAGCCTTTCCCAACAGACTATCGGTCAGAGTATTCTTTCCTGACCAACAATCCATTAGGGCTGTCATGGGCCTTTCCCGACCGACTATCGGATAGGCATTCTTTCTCGACCAACATTCTATTGGGCCTCACATTAGCTTTACCTGATCAACTGTCGGATGGGGTTTGTTTTGCCAAACAACATCAATTAGCCCTCCCATATAGCTGGATTTCGCATTATCAACAGAATATCAATCAAGTTACCCATATCATTACAATAACGTGCATGTCATCCAAAAATACTAAACCAAAAGCAAACAGTAGTAACACACATTCATTAATTTTCACATCCAAATTTCCCAGAAACTAATTTAACTTATTAAATAGTGAAAAAAATATGGTTCATTGTTTGAGAGCAAAAAGTGGGTTGCTTTGTTTTCTGGAATTTGCTCTAGAGGCACATCATCTACATTGACTCCTAGTGGTGGGCAACTAGATACCCACAAGATCCTTCCATCAATCTCGTACTTGACATCAACACCTTTCTTCATCTCATTGATCCACATTCCATCGCCACATCCTCCAGCTTGAACATCTGCAAGTCAAAATCCCCAGTTAATATTCCATACCATAGCTGGAGATAGACATAGTTATGAAGATGACATCAAATGGGCTTAAATGACAAAACTGATATGTGTAACATTTTATCAGGCCACTACCCAGTGATATGTATGTAGGTGTTTCTTTTTCTCGATCAAATTTAACTGGTGGAGGTTTGAGAAAAGAAGATGAAGTAGAGCATCTACAACACACACAGTACCACCCAGGTTGGTGTGAGATTGAAATTAGCCTCGGAGAGAAACAAGTAAAAAAATGTAGTAACATTCCCAAAGAATTGAAAACCCTATATAGTTATTATATCTGAATTTGAATCTCCACACTGGAATAGGTAATGTAGAAGTGTAGGTATTATTATTATGGCAACAAACTATCAGGCTCTGAACTGAATGTTTTTGCCTATCTCAAGGTTCAGCGAGACTTGTGAAGATAAAGACATCAATCAAATGAGCTTAAATGACAAAGCTGAGATATGTAAGATTCTTTGCTTGTCCAACTTAACTGATCGAGGGATGTCTAAGAAAAGAAGACCAAGCAGAGCATGTATTGCACGCATAGTAGCACCCCAAGATGGAGTGAGATTGAAATTAGCTTGAGAGAGAGAGAGAGAGAGAGAGAGCAGCCACGTACCGCACGAGGGAGGAGATCAGGAGGGGGCCCAAGGGAGAGCAGCGGTGCTAGAGTTTCGTGCCGCCTCCATGGGGTCGCTGGTGCCGCCGTCAGCCAGAGATCCTTGGTCAATGAGGCAAGACTGTGAAAATAGTCGAATTGGTGTCCGACGACATACATGGCCAAGACTAGATACAAACAAAATTAACAGTCTTTACTAAAGATTCAAATCATACGCACCCACAGCCCGACATGGTAGTGCTCAAGTGCTTGTTAGAGGAGGATGCACAACTATAGGGTGATGCTCTTGTCAACGCTGAGCTTCACGACCATATAATCTGGACTAGCATGCAGTGAACTAGTCAAACAGTAGAATGTACTCATCGTCACCATTTTTCATATATAAAAAATTGCATGCATCTCCTGCTATAAACTGATACAAGCTAGTATAGGTTTTCAGTTAAACTACCACGTCATTTTGGTTCATGTACAGAGAACATATTCGCATGCAGAGGACCATTTATATAAACTAGAACCTACACTAGTAGAAAAGGGGCCAATGGTCCAGGCCGGTCCAGCCCATTAGTCCCGGTTCAATCCAGAACCGGGACCAACGGGGGCATTGGACCCGGTTCGTGAGCCCCAGGGGCCGGCCGGGCCACGTGGGCCATTGGTCCCGGTTCGTCCGGACCTTTTGGTCCCGGTTGGTGGGACGAACCGGGACCAATGGGCCTCGCTCCTGGCCCACCACCATTGGTCCCGGTTGGTGGCTTGAACCGGGACCAAAGGCGTGTTGGCAATATGCCCTAGAGGCAATAATAAATTAGTTATTATTATATTTCCTTGTTCATGATAATCGTCTATTATCCATGCTATAATTGTATTGATAGGAAACTCAGATACATGTGTGGATACATAGACAACACCATGTCCCTAGTAAGCCTCTAGTTGACTAGCTCGTTGATCAATAGATGGTTACAGCTTTCACGACCATGGACATTGGATGTCGTTGATAACGGGATCACATCATTAGGAGAATGATGTGATGGACAAGACCCAATCCTAAGCCTAGCACAAAGATCGTAGTTCGTATACTAAAGCTTTTCTAATGTCAAGTATCTTTTCCTTAGACCATGAGATTGTGCAACTCCCGGATACCGTAGGAATGCTTTGGGTGTACCAAACGTCACAACGAATCGGGTGGCTATAAAGGTGCATTACAGGTATCTCCGAAAGTGTCTGTTGGGTTGGCACGAATCGAGACCGGGATTTGTCACTCCGTGTAAACGGAGAGGTATCTCTGGGCCCACTCGGTAGGACATCATCATAATGTGCACAATGTGACCAAGGGGTTGATCATGGGATGATGTGTTACGGAACGAGTAAAGAGACTTGCCGGTAACGAGATTGAACAAGGTATCGGGATACCGACGATCGGATCTCGGCAAGTACAATACCGCTAGACAAAGGAATTGTATACGGGATCGATTGAGTCCTTGACATCGTGGTTCATCCGATGAGATCATCGTGGAACATGTGGGAGCCAACATGGGTATCCAGATCCCGCTGTTGGTTATTGACCGGAGAACGCCTCTGGTCATGTCGCAGATGGTTCCCGAACCCGTAGGGTCTACACTTAAGGTTCGATGACGCTAGGGTTATAAAGGAAGTTTGTATGTGGTTACCGAATGTTGTTCGAGTCCGGATGAGATCCCGGACATCACGAGGAGTTCGGAATGGTCCGGAGGTAAAGAGTTATATATGGGAAGTCCTGTTTTGGTCACCGGAAAAGTTTCGGGCGATATCGGTAATGTACCGGGACCACCGGGAGGGTCCCGGGGGTCCACCAAGTGGGGCCACCAACCCCAGAAGGATGTGTGGGCCAAGTGTGGGAGGGAAGCAGCCCCAAGGGGGCTGGTGCGCCCCCCACAAGAGGCCCAAGGTGCAAGGGAGAGTGGGAGGGGGCCAACCCTAGGGCAGATGGGCCCTAAGGCCCATCCGTGGGCGCCTCCCTCTCCTCCCCTCTTGGCCGCCTCCCCTTTTTCCCATCTAAGGCTGCCGCCCCTCTAGGGGTGGGAACCCCAGAGGCGCACCCTCCTCCCTTTCCCTATATATATGAGGCCTAGGGGCTGCCCATAACACACGAGAGCCTCTCCCTCTCCAGCGCAGCCTGCCTCTCCTCCTCCTCTTCTCTCTTGGTGCTTGGCGAAGCCTGCAGGATTGCCACGCTCCTCCATCACCACCATGCCGTTGTGCTGCTGCTGGATGGAGTCTTCCTCAACCTCTCCCTCTCTCCTTGCTGGATCAAGGCGTGGAGACGCCACCGGCTGTACGTGTGTTGAACGCGGAGGTGCCGTCCGTTCGGCACTAGGATCTCCGTGATTTGGATCACGGCAAGTCTGACTCCTTCAACCCCGTTCTCATGAACGCTTCCGCTTAGCGATCTACAAGGGTATGTAGATGCACTCTCCTTCCCTCGTTGCTAGTTTCTCCATAGATAGATCTTGGTGACACGTAAGAAAATTTTGAATTTCTGCTACGTTCCCCAACAGTGGCATCATGAGCTAGGTCTATTGCGTAGATTCTTTGCACGAGTAGTACACAAAGTAGTTGTGGGCGTTGATGTTGTTCAATATGCTTACCGTTACTAGTCCAATCTTGTTTCGACGGTATTGTGGGATGAAGCGGCCGGACTGACCTTACACGCATTTACGTGAGACAGGTTCCACTGACCGACATGCACTTGGTGCATAAGGTGGCTAGCGGTGCCAGTCTCTCCCACTTTAGTCGAACGGATTCGATGAAAAGGGACCTTATGAAGGGTAAATAGCAATTGGCATATCACGTTGTGGTCTTGCGTAGGTAAGAAACGTTCTTGCTAGAAACCCATAGCAGCCATCACGTAAAACATGCAAACAACAATTAGAGGACGCCTAACTTGTTTTTGCAGGGTATGCTATGTGATGTGATATGTCCAAGAAGAATGTGATGAATGATATGTGATGTATGAGATTGATCATGTTCTTGTAATAGGATTCACGACTTGCATGTCGATGAGTATGACAACCGGCAGGAGCCATAGGAGTTGTCTTTATTTATTGTATGACCTGCGTGTCATTGAACAACGCCATGTAATTACTTTACTTTATTGCTAACCGGTAGCCATAGTAGTAGAAGTAATAAGTTGGCGAGACAACTTCATGGAGACACGATGATGTAGATCATGGTGTCATGCCGGTGACAATAATGATCATGGAGCCCCGAAGATGGAGATCAAAAGGAGCAATATGATATTGGCCATATCATGTCACTACTATATAATTGCATGTGATGTTTATTATGTTTGTGCATCTTGTTTACTTAGAACAACGGTAGTAAATAAGATGATCCCTTACACAAATTTCAAGAAGTGTTCTCCCATGACAGAGCACCGATGCTACAGTTCGTCGCTTCTAAGCACCACGTGATGATAGGGTGTGATGGATTCTTACGTTCACATACAACGGGTGTAAGACAGATTTACAGCAAAAACACTTGGGGTTAACTTGACGAGCCTAGCATGTACAGACATGGCCTCGGAACACAGAGACCGAAGGTCGAGTATGAGTCGATAGTAGATACGATCAACGTGAAGATGTTCACCGATGTTGACTAGTCCGTCTCACGTGATGATCGGACACGGCCTAGTTGACTCGGATCATGTAATCACTTAGATGACCAGAGGGATGTCTATTCGAGTGGGAGTTCATAAGATGAACTTAATTATCTTGAACATAGTCAAAAGACCTTTTGCAAATTATGTAAGCTCGCGCTTTAGTTCCACTGTTTAGATATGTTCCTAGAGAAAATATAGTTGAAAGTTGTGATGGCGATTATGCGGACGATAAATAGCTTATGTCCTTAATGCACCGCTTCGATTGTCTTTGAACCCCAAACGTCAGTCCGTGGATGTTGCGAACATCGGACATACACGCTTTTTGATAACTACGTGATAGTTCGGTTAAACGGTTTAGAGTTGAGGCACCAAAGACGTTTTCAAACGTCATGGAACATATGAGATGTTTCGAGGGCTGAAATTGGGATTTCAGGCTCGTGCTCACGTCAAGAGGTATGAGACCTCCGACGATTTTCTTAGCCTACAAACTAAGGGAGAAAAGCTCAATCGTTGAGCTTGTGCTCAGATTGTCTGAGTACAACAATCACTTGAATCGAGTGGGAGTTGATCTTCCAGATGAGAAAGTGATGTTTCTCCAAAGTCATTACCACCAAGCTGCTAGAGCTTCGTGATGAACTATAACATATCAGGGATAGATATAATGATCCCTTGAAGTATTCGCGTTGTTTGACATCACGAAAGTAGAAATCAAGAAGGAGCATCAATTGTTGATGGTTGATGAAACCACTAGTTTCAAGAAGGGCAAGGGCAAGAAGTGACACTTCATGAAACGGCAAATCGATTCTTTGCTCCAAAGTGAAGAAACCCAAGGTTGAACCCAAACCCAAGACTAAGTGCTTCGTAATAAGGGGAACAGCCATCGGAGCGGAACCACCCTAGATACTTGGTAGATGAGAAGGTGGCAAGATCGATAGAAGTATATTTGATATACATTATGTTAATGTGTACTTTACTAGTACTCCTAGTAGCACCAGGTATTAGATACCGGTTCGGTTGCTAAATGTTAGTAACTTCGAAATAAAAGCTACGGAATAAAAGGAGACTAGCTAAAGGTGAGTGACGATATGTGTTGGAATTGTTTCCAAGGTTGATATGATCAAACATCATACGCCTCCCTCTACCATCAAGATTAGTATTAAACCAGAATAATTATCATTTGGTGTTTGCGTTGAGCATAGACATGATTGGATTATGTCTATCGCAATACGGTTATTCATTTAAGGAGAATAATGGTTACTCTATTTATTTGAATAATACCTTCGATGGTCTTGCACCTAAATAAATGGTTTATTGAATCTCGATCGTAGTGATACACATTTTCATGCCAAAAGATATAAGACAGTAATGATAGTACCACTTACTTGTGGCACTGCCATGTAAGTCATATTGGTGT
The DNA here is from genome assembly GCA_021605145.1 of Aegilops bicornis. Lineage (NCBI taxonomy): Eukaryota > Viridiplantae > Streptophyta > Magnoliopsida > Poales > Poaceae > Aegilops > Aegilops bicornis. The sequence goes on along the minus strand of CM038672.1, from coordinate 549,722,649 downwards.
ATACGCATGAAGAAACTCCATGCAGATGGATCGTTTGGACTCACTTGATTTTGAATCACTTGAGACATGCAAATCATACCACGTGGGCAAGATGACTGAAAGCCTCGGTTTCAGTAAGATGGAACAAGATAGCAACTTGTTGGAAGTAACACATTTTGATGTGTGCAGTCCAATGAGTCTTTGAGGCATCTGATGAATATCGTTATGTTCTTACTTCACGGATGATTTAAGTAGAATCTTGAGTGTATTTACTTGATGAAACAAAAGTCTGAATTATTGAATGGTTCAAGTAATTTCAGAGTGAAGTTAAAGATCATCGTGACAAGAGGATAAAATGTCTATGATATGATCATAGAGATGAGTATCTGAGTTACGAGCTTTGGCACGCTATTAAGACATTGTGCAAATTGTTTCACAATTAATACCGCCTGGAACACCATAGTGTGATGGTGTGTCCGAACATCATAGTTGCACCCTATTGGATATGGTGCGTACCATGATGTCTCCTATCGAATTACCACAATCATTCATGGGTTAGGCATTAGAGACAACCGCACTCACTTTAATAGGGTACCACGTAATTCCGTTGAGATGACACCGTATGAACTATGGTTTAGAGAAACCTAAGCTGTCATTTCTTAAAAGTTTGGGGCTGCGACGCTTATGTGGAAAAGTTTCAGGTTGATAAGCTCGAACCCAAAGCGGATAAAATGCATCTTCATAGGACACCCAAAAGCGGTTGGGTATACCTCCTAATTCAGATCCGAAAGCAATAGGGATTGTTTCTTGAATCGGGTCCTTTCTCGAGGAAAAGTTCATCTCGAAAAGTTGAGTGGGAGGATGGTGGAGACTTGATGAGGTTATTGAACCGTCACTTCAACTAGTGTGTAGCAGGGTACAGGAAGTTGTTCCCGTGGCACCTACACCAATTGAAGTAGAAGCTTATGACAATAATCATGAAGTTTCGGATCAAGTCACTACCGAACCTCGTAGGACGACAAGGACGCGTACTGCTTCAGAGTGGTACGGTGATCCTGTCTTGAAGGTCATGTTGCTAGACAACAATGAACCTACGAGCTATGAAGAAGCGATGGTGGGCCCAAATTCCGACAAATGGTTAGAGGCCATGAAATCCGAGATAGTATCCATATATCGTAACAAAGCATGGACTTTGGTGGACTTGCCCGATGATCGGCAAGCCATTGAGATGAATGGATCTTTAAGAAGAAGGCAGGGCGTGGGCGGTAATGTCACCGTCTATGAAGCTCGACTTGTGGCGAAAAGTTTTCACAAGTTCAAGGAGTTGACTACGATGAGATTTTCTCATCCGTAGCAATGCTTAAGTCCGTCGGAATCATGTTAGCATTAGCTGCATTTATGAAATCTGGCGAGATGGATGTCAAAACGAGTTTCCTTACCGGTTCACGTAAGGAAAGGTTGTATGTGATACAATCGGAAAAGTTTTGTCGATCCTAAGGATGCTAAAAGGTATGCTAGCACCAGCGATCCTTCTAAGGACCGGAGTAAGCATCTCGGAGTTGGAATGTGCGCTTTGATGTGATGATCAAAGATTTTGGGTTTATACAAAGTTTATGAGAAACTTGTATTTCCAAAGAAGTGAGTGGGAGCACTCAGAATTTCCGATGAGTATATGTTGTTGACATATTGATGATCAGAAATGATGTAGAATTTCTGGAAAGCATATAGGGTTATTTGAAAGATGTTTTTCAATAGAAAACCTGGATTAAGCTACTTGAACACTGAGCATCGAGATCTATAAGGATAGATCAAAATGCTTAATAATACTTTCAAATGAGCACATACCTAGACATAATCTTGAAGGTGTTCAAGATGGATCACCAAAGAAGGAGTTCTTGCACGAGTTGTAAGTTATGGAGTTAAGAGTTAAAAGCTCGACCACCTCAGAAAAGAGAGAAAGGACGAAGGTCGTCACCTAAGCTTCAGACATAGACTATATAGTATGCTATCTTTGTGTACCGCATCGGAAGTGTGCCTTGCCATGAGTCGGTCAAAGGGGTACAAGAATGATCCAGGAATGGATCATTGGACAATGATCAAAATTGTCCTTGGAGTAAATAAGGACATGTTTCTCGATTATGGAGGTGATAAAGAGTTCGGCGTAAAGGGTTACGCCGATCCAAGCTTAACACCTATCCGAGTGACTCTGAGTAGCAAACCGGATACATATAGTGGAGCAACCATTTGGAATAGCTTCAATTGGAGCGTGGAAGCAGCATTTATGATATGACCTAGAAATTTGCAAAGCACACACGGATCTGAAAGGTTCAAACCCGTTGACTAAAACCCGTTGACTAAAACCTCTCTCACAAGCAAAACATGATCAAACCTAAGAACTCATTGATTCTTAATCACATGGTGATGTGAACTAGTTTAAGACACTAGTAGACTCTTTGGATGTTGGTCACATGGCGATGTGACCTATCACTGTTGATCACATGGCGATGTGAACTAGATTATTGACTCTAGTGCAAGTGGGAGACTGTTGGAAATATGCCCTAGAGGCAATAATAAATTAGTTATTATTATATTTCCTTGTTCATGATAATCGTCTATTATCCATGCTATAATTGTATTGATAGGAAACTCAGATACATGTGTGGATACATAGACAACATCATGTCCCTAGTAAGCCTCTAGTTGACTAGCTCGTTGATCAATAGATGGTTACAGTTTCGACCATGGACATTGGATGTCGTTGATAACGGGATCACATCATTAGGAGAATGATGTGATGGACAAGACCCAATCCTAAGCCTAGCACAAAGATCGTAGTTCGTATGCTAAAGCTTTTCTAATGTCAAGTATCTTTTCCTTAGACCATGAGATTGTGCAACTCCCGGATACCGTAGGGAATGCTTTGGGTGTACCAAAGCGTCACAACGTAATCGGGTGGCTATAAAGGTGCATTACGGTATCTCCGAAAGTGTCTGTTGGGTTGGTACGAATCGAGACTGGGATTTGTCACTCCATGTAAACGGAGAGGTATCTCTGGGCCCACTCGGTAGGACATCATCATAATGTGCACAATGTGACCAAGGGGTTGATCACGGGATGATGTGTTACGGAACGAGTAAAGAGACTTGCCGTTAACGAGATTGAACAAGGTATCGGGATACCGACGATCGAATCTCGGGCAAGTACAATACCGCTTAGACAAAGGAATTGTATACGGGATCGATTGAGTCCTTGACATCGTGGTTCATCCGATGAGATCATCGTGGAACATGCGGGAGCCAACATGGGTATCCAGATCCCGCTGTTGGTTATTGACCGGAGAAGCGTCTCGGTCATATGCGCATGGTTCCCGAACCCGTAGGGTCTACACACTTAAGGTTCGATGGACGCTTAGGGTTATAAAGGAAGTTTGTATGTGGTTACCGAATGTTGTTCGAGTCCCGGATGAGATCCGGACATCACGAGGAGTTCCGGAATGGTTCGGAGGTAAAGATTTATATATGGGAAGTCCTGTTTTGGTCACCGGAAAAGTTTGGGCGATATCGGTAATGTCTGGGACCACGGGAGGGTCCTGGGGTCCACCAAGTGGGGCCACCAACCCCGGAAGGATGCGTGGGCCAAGTGTGGGAGGAACCAGCCCCAAGGGGCTGGTGCGCCCACAAGAGGCCCAAGGCGCAAGGGAGAGTGGGAGGGGCAAACCCTAGGGCGAGATGGGCCCTAAGGCCCATCTGGTGGGCGCCTCCCCTCTCCTCCCCTCTTGGCCGCCTCCCCCTTTTTCCCATCTAGGGCTGCCGCCCCTCTAGGGGTGGGAACCCTAGAGGGGGCACACCCTCCTCCCTTTCCCCTATATATATGAGGCCTAGGGGCTGCCCATAACACACGAGAACCTCTCCCTCTCTAGGTGCAGCCCTGCCTCTCCTCCTCCTCTTCTCCCTTGGTGCTTGGCGAAGCCCTGCGGGATTGCCACGCTCCTCCATCACCACCATGCCGTTGTGCTGCTGCTGGATGGAGTCTTTCTCAACCTCTCCCTCTCTCCTTGCTGGATCAAGGCGTGGGAGACGCCACCGGCTGTACGTGTGTTGAGCAGCGGAGGTGCCGTCTGCTCGGCACTAGGATCTCCAGTGATTTGGATCACGGCAGTACGACTCCTTCAACCCCGTTCTCATGAACGCTTCCGCTTAGCGATCTACAAGGGTATGTAGATGCACTCTCCTTCCCTCGTTGCTAGTTTCTCCATAGATAGATCTTGGTGACACGTAAGAAAATTTTGAATTTCTGCTACGTTCCCCAACAAGGCGGCCCTTTAGTCCCGGTTCAAGTCACCAACCGGGACCAATTAGTTGCCTATATATACCCCTCGCCATGAAAGCAGAGCACTCCAGTGCTCGCTTTTTTCGTGGCGTAGGGAGAGCTTGTGGTGCTCTAGCTCACCTCCTATGCACACGAGGTGTTCGATGGAATGCCCGAGCCACACTACTTAAGCTTTCTCCTCTCCAAGCTCGACCTCCAAGCTCCATTTTCCTTAATATTTGTCTAGGTTTAGCGGTCCGTCATGGCGAAGAAGAAGAGTACGATGACAACTATGTGCCCCTGCATACGGTGATGCTACTGAACATGAAGAGGAACCAGACGATGTGCACGCGATGATCGCAGCGAAGGCTGCTGAAGATCAAGAGGAACCAGACGATGTGCCCGATGATGGTGATCTCCGCCGGGTCATTGTCGATGCAAGGACGCAATGCGAAAGTCAAAAGGATAAGCTGAAGTTCGATCGCATGTTAGAGGACCACAAAAAAGGGTTGTACCCCAATTGCGAAGATGGCAACACAAAGCTCGGTACCGTACTGGAATTGCTGCAGTGGAAGGCAGAGAATGATGTGTCTGACAAAGGATTTGAGAAGCTACTGAAAATATTGAAGAAGAAGCTTCCAAAGGATAACGAATTGCCCGACAGTACATACGCAGCAAAGAAGGTCGTATGCGCTCTAGGATTGAGGTGCGGAAGATACATGCATGCCCTAATGACTATATCCTCTACATGGTGCGTACAAGGATCTTAACGCATGCCCGGTATGCGGTGCATTACGGTATAAGATCAGACGAGATGACCCTGGTGATGTTGACGGCGAGCCCCCCGGGAAGAGGGTTCCTACGAAGGTGATGTGGTATGCTCCTATAATACCACGGTTGAGACGTCTGCTCAGAAACGGAGAACATGCCAAGTTGATGTGATGGCACAGTGAGGACCGTAAGAAAGACGGGAAGTTGAGAGCACCCGCTGACGGGTCGCAGTGGAGAAAAATCGAGAGAAAGCATCGGCTGAGTTTGCACGTGACCCAAGGAACGTATGGGTTGCTTTAAGCGCGGATGGCATTAATCCTTTCGGGGAGCAGAGCAGCAATCACAGCACCTGGCCCGTGACTCTATGTATCTATAACCTTCCTCCTTGGATGTGCATGAAGCGGAAGTTCATTATGATGCCAGTTCTCATCCAAGGCCCTAAGCAACCCGACAACGACATTGATGTGTACCTAAGGCCATTAGTTGAAGAACTTTTACAGATGTGGAATGGAAACGGTGTACGTACGTGGGATGAGCACAAACAGGAGGAATTTAAACTAAAGGCGTTGCTGTTCGTGACCATCAACGATTGGCCCGCTCTCAGTAACCTTTCAGGACAGTCAAACAAGGGATACCACGCATGCACGCACTGTTTACTTGACACCGATAGTATATACCTGGCAAGCTGCAGGAAGAATGTGTACAGGCCATCGTCGATTTCTTCCGACCAACCATCAATGTCGAAAGAAAGGCAAGCATTTCAAAGGCGAGGCAGATCACCGGAAGAAGCCCGCCATGCGTACCGGTGATCACGTACTTGCTATGGTCAATGATTTACACGTAATCTTTGGAAAGGGTCCCGCGGACTAGCTGTTCCGAATGACGCTGAGAATCACGCACCCATGTGGAAGAAGAAATCTATATTTTGGGACCTACCCTACTGGAAAGACCTAGAGGTCCGTTCTTCGATCGACGTGATGCACGTGATGAAGAACCTTTGCGTGAACCTGCTAGGCTTCTTGGGCGTGTATGGGAAGACAAAAGGTACACCTGAGGCACGGGAGGACCTGCAACGCTTGCACGAAAAAGAGGGCATGCCTCCGGGCGATATGAAGGTCCCGCTACCACGCTCTTCTGAAAGAAGAGAAAGAAATCTTCTTTGAATGCCTGCTCGGTATGAAGGTCCCGACCGGCTTCTCATCGAATAAAAAGGGAATAATAAATATGCCAAACAAAAGTTCCAGAACCTAAAGTCTCATGACTGCCACGTGATTATGACGCAATCGCTTCCGGTTGCATTGAGGGGCTTCTACCGAAAAGCGTCCGATTAGCCATTGTGAAGCTATGTGCATTCCTCAATGCAATCTCTCGGAAGGTGATCGATCCAGAAATCATACCAAGGCTAAGGACCGATGTGGTGCAATGTCTTGTCGGTTTCGAGCTGGTGTTCCCACCATCCTTCTTCAATATCATGACCTTGCGTCCTAGTTCATCTAGTTGACGAGATTGTCATTACGGGCCCCGTATTTCTACACAATATGTACCCCTTTGAGAGGTTCATGGAGTCCTAAAGAAATATGTACAGAAGCTGCGCTAGGCCGAAGGAAGCATCTCCATGGGCCATCAAGCGAGAGGATGTCATCGGGTTTTGTGTTGACCTCATTCCTGGCCTTAAGAAGATAGGTCTCCCTAAATCAGCGGTATGAGGGGAGACTGACTGGAAAAGGCACGCTTGGAAGGGACTCAATTATATGCGAGGACGGATATTCTTGGTCTCAAGCACACTACAGTTCTCTGAGAACTCTACCTTGGTGACCCCGTATGTCGATGAACACAAGAACATTCTGCGCTCCAAACACCGGAGGCGGTCTGACGACTGGATTACATGTGAACACATCAGGACTTTCAGCAGTTGGTTGGAAGCACGTATCAGAGGTGACAACACTGTTTGTGATGAGCTGTACTTGTTGTCCAGGGGACCATCTTTGACTATATTGATTTGGAAAGGATACGGATACACGATTGACCAAGATCAAAAGAGCATCAACCAAAACAGCGGTGTCCGCTTTGATGCAACAACCGAGAGGGGAAAGGACACATATTATGGTTACATAGTGGACATATGGGAACTTGACTACGGACACGATTTTAAGGTCCCTTTGTTTAAGTGCAAATGGGTCAATCTGTCAGGAGGCGGGGTACAGGTAGACCCATAGTACAGAATGACAACAGTGGATCTGAAAAATCTTGGGTACACTGACAAACCGTTCGTCCTAGCCAATGATGTGGCACAGGTTATCTATGTGAAGGACATGTCTACCAGACCGAGAAAGAGAAAAGATAAGAGAGCGAATACATCATACGATGAGCCAAAGCGCCACATAGTTCTTTCAGGAAAAAGGGACATCGTGGGAGTGGAGTACAAGACAGACATGTCTGAAGATTATGAAAAGTTTCATGAAATTCCTCCCTTTAATGTCAAGGCTGACCCCAAAGATCACGATAAACGATGAAGATTATCCATGGTTACGGCGCAATAAGCAAATGACACAAGCGAAGAAAAAGTGAAGACTTTCTCCATAACTATTATGATGATACCATGCCAAATTTGTAATCGATTTAGTATGATACCATTGTCCGTTTTGTACATGCACATGCTATGTCGGTCAATTTATGATACCATGCCAACTTTCAACTTTTTAGAGTTCATTTGAAATGCATTAATGTCTTATGGTTCGCCTCGTAATAATTAAAAATAGCAACAATAAGTATTTTGTTGTAAGTAGAAACAAAATAAAATAAATAAAGCAAAAAACAAAAAAAGTGTTTTCAAATTTGAAAATTAATGGCACTAACAGAAAGTTTATAATTTTCGTAAAACTAAAAGCAAAAAGAATTAAAAAATAAAGCAAAATGGAAAAGAAAATAAATAATGCAGAAAACAAAACAAAAAAACTGGAAAAAAAATAAAATAGCAAAAATAAGTAAAGAAAAAAAAATGCCTCCTACTGAAAACTAATGGCACTAACAGAAAGTTCATAATTTTCGTAAAAGTAAAAGCAAAAAAGAATTAAAAAATAAAGCAAAAAACAAAGAAAATAAATAATGCAGAAAACAAAACAAAAAAACTGGAAAAAAATAAAATAGAAAAAATAAGTGAAGAAAACAAAAAAATGCCTCCTACTGAAAACTAATGGCACTAACAGAAAGTTTATAATTTTCGTAAAACTAAAAGCAAAAAGAATTAAAAAATAAAGCAAAAAACAAAAGAAAATAAATAATGCAGAAAACAAATCAAAAAACTAGAAAAAATAAAATAGCAAAAATAAGTAAAGAAAACAAAAAAATGCCTCCTCATCGGGCCCCCACGGCTGAATACGACTAGAAACCCTACTATGGGCGAGATTCAGGGCCCGCAAAGAGGCTTGAAGGCCCACCAAGCAAAGCATAGCAAGTAGGCTCGAAAGCTTGCGGTGGAGAGGAGCTCGAGATGGGTGCGGCAGTGGGGCTTATAAATCACTGCACGCCCCTCTGAACTAGCGAGGTGGGACTAAACTTTGGCGATGTGGAGTAGCCTGAGGGCTTTGGTCCCGGTTGGTGGCACCAACCGGGACTAAAGAGACATTGGTACCGGTTCGTGGCACCAACCGGTACCAAAGGCCGCCGCTTCCCGCCCTTTGGGCTGCCGAAAAGGAGGCCTTTGGTCCCGGTTGGAGGCACCAACCAGGACTAAACGGTGCATTAGTCCCGGTTGGTTTCACGAACCGGGACCAATGCCTTTGCTATATAAGCAAACACTTTGCAAAATTTCAGAATCCCATCGCCAGTTGCCCCCGACGACGCCGACCCTCCTCGACGCCGCCAGGCTGCTCCACCTCGCCGTCGCCGCCGCCGCCGCCAAGCCGTCGCCTCACCGAGCCCATGCCGTCCTCGTGGCCGGCCTCCCCGAGCCCGCGCCCAGCCCGCCGCGCCGCCCGAGCCCCTGCCCGTCCGCCCAGCCTTGGCGCCCTCGCCCACCGTCGCCATCGTCATCTCGCCGCCCCACTCATTTGTGAGCCGCCGCGCACTGCAGCTCTGGTTTTTTCATTTTTATTAGTTTAATTAGTTTTTTGTTCATATATATATAATGTATATGTGTATGTATGTTGCTATATATGTGTATGTAGATGTTCAAAAATTGTTCAGAGCATGTTTTTGTTCATATATGTATTTTTTGTTCATATGTGTATTAATGTTTTCATATATGCAAAAGATAGATTTTTAGACAAGTTAGGTTTTTTTTCTGTTCATAGATTCTTTTTGGTGATATTAATTATTGTAGAATATGCAAATGTTTGTATATTCATATGAACAATGCATTAGGCAAAACCTTTGTTTTTTTAGGAATTTTCTATTTGAACATTTTTTTTAAAACAAGCAATACTAAAAGAATGAGAGGAAAAAGGAAAATAAGAAGAGGAAGAAAGGAGAAGAAGAGGAGAGGAAGAAGAGGAGAAATAAATAAGAAGAGGAAAAAAGAAGAGGAGAAGAAGAAAAATAGAAATTTTCTATTTTTCTTCTTCTCCTCTATTCCTTTCTTCTTCTCCTCTTTTTTTTTCTTTTTTTTTTCTTCTTCCTCTTTTCTTCCTTTTTCTTATTTTCCTTTCTCGCGAGAAGAAGAAAAAGAAGAGTAGAAGAAGAAGAAATGAATAGAGGAGAAAGAAGAAACTTCAACACGAGGGGGGGGTACCGATACCCCCTCCCCGATAACATTATTTTCCCATGTATATGTATGTCGCATCGTTGTCGATATAACCCCCTCGAGATAACTTCGACATGAGGGGCGGTCGATATATATACCCCCTCTCAACCGTGATAACTTATACAACGGCAGCACCCCCCTCTCGGCCCTCTCGCTCGACCAAAACTCTCGGGGACACCCAAACCCTAGAGAGAAAATGATGTTGGTCTCCTACCCCCTCCCGCCGCGCACCTACCTGACAAATTAACTCTCTCGAGGCCACCCTAATTAACCCTTGTAGCGTTGTGTCGAGGCGACCCCAAACCCTAGAGAGAAAACGATGTTGGTCTCCTGCGCCCCTACCCGACAAATTAACTCTCTTGAGGCCACCCAAACTAACATGATTCCTTATTGTGATTAGCTAGCTAGTTCTCGTTTGCCACTAATATATATATATATATATATATATATATATATATATATATATATATATATATATATATATCCATCTGTACCATGTTTGAATAATAATTGACATGTTGTAAATATTTGTAGAAACTATGGAGCACTCAGAGACGAAGAAAGCGAAGGCGATGTTGGGGCACATAATCGCACAAGGAAGTGATGAAGTTGCGTCATTTCTCAACGACAGCGGACTGGGTGAAGAAGAGGGCTATGTTCATGATGGCTTCGACCCATTAATGCCGGTACAAGAAGAGGACTATGTTCATGATGGCTCCGGTGACACAATGGAGGTACAAGCAGAAGGAGACCATGCTGACTGCTCCGGTGACCGAACCGAGTCCGGCCAGGTATATATATATATATTAGTTAAGCCTGTGCTGACTAGTTAATTGATGCATCCATTGTTTTGGTATATGTACACATATTAATTACTCTCGTCTTTCTTCCTTATAATTTCTAGCCCTCCGGATCGAGCACAACTTCGGTAAGGAGGCGAGGCCCAAGAAAAGTTGAGCTCGGATGAAAAGTTTGAGATCATAGAAATCGCTACCGACGGGCGAATCGATTGAACCCATGCGGACAAGGAAGGCATTTTCGCTTTCGGTCACGGGGTTCTTGTTAGGGACAAGATCCCGATCAGCATCCATCAATGGTATAAGCCTAAGGAGGAAGACCACGAGGTGTCTTATGTCAATGATATGCGTAAAGAAGATCTTTGGACCGAAATGAAGGCAAATTTCACCCTACCGCGGAGGAGGATCCCGAGAAGCCAGTTAAAGAGCAATTAATCAAGTCTTGTGCCCTTAAGAAGATGGCAACCCTAATGAGGAGGTGGAGGAAAGAGCTGAACCAGTTTGTCGAGAAAGATAAGACACCAGAATTCATCGGCAAATATGAGAAGATCAAATATCACTGCCCTGCATTTGTGGCCCACAAGACATCGGAAAAGAGTAAGAAGATGTCGGCGACAAACAAGCAAAATGCTGCGTAGAAGAAGCTTCACCATCGCACGGGGTCAGGTGGCTACCTCAAAGCCCGACCTAAGTGGTCCAAGGCTGAGCATGATCTGCTTGAAAAAGGGATCGAACCAGAGACAATGTATCGCTGCACCGTTGCGGACTTGGTTCTTCGGGCTGGCGGAACCTTGGACCTATGTGAGGAAGTGCCAAGTGGACGGACGAGCAACCGCAAATACCACTCATGAAGCTTCGACACTATATCGATGCAACAGCGAGGGGCGTTCCTTCAAAGCAGGGAGAAGGACGAGCTCACAATGGCCCTTTGGGAATCCTGAGCACCACGGACGGACCACGAGGCACGCCAGCTCCCTTTTGTGGAAGGTTGGTTTTCCGGACGCAAGGGGTTACAAAACCCACGAGAGGAGGAAGAAAGCTGAGCAGGACCAATCGCAGCGCTGCATGAAAGGGTAATGGGGCTAGATGAACAAGAAGAGGAGCGAGAAGCGGCAGATCGCAGCAAACGACCTGCGAAGCTTCCCCAAGCTACCCCGCCATCTCAGCGGAGAAGCAGCGTGGCTTCCACTGAGCTGCTTCAGCCGGAGCATGTTTTGACGGCTCCTGCTGGCTATCCCGTGGATGGTATCACGGAGTCTCAAAGTTGCCACATTATGGCGCGATGGATGACTTTGAAGGTCAAGACGGTTGTTGGCCAAGATTATCCTAGTGGACCCGGCACAACTTATACTGCCAGCCAATTCTAGAAGGATATGCTAAGGTGATGGTGGATGAAATAACGGAGGGATTTGAGGACCTCCCGCTTGACCACCCTACCGGTGAAGGGGAGACTAGGCTGGGTTCTGCTCTGAAGACTCCATGCCTATGGCGGAAGGAGCTCATCAACCTTCCGAACTGGACGCCTCCGCCTCCTCCTCCTCCTCCGCCGAGTCAGCGCACTCCGCCTCCTCCACCGCCTCCTCCGGGCGAGTGACGATCAGGCACGCAGGCGGCACTCCGCCTCCTTCTCTGGCGCGTGGCGGCACTTCGCCTCCTTCTCCGCCTGCGCCGGCGCGCCCAAGCAGCCAGCCTCTTCCTTCTCCGCCTCGTCAGCAAGGGCGGAAGAGACCCGCCGCCGCTCAAGCTGCTCCGGCGCGTCATAGTCCTTCTCCTCCGCCTCGTAAGCAAGCAAAAAAGAAGACATCCGCTCTGCTCGCTCTGCCGGCGTCTAGCAGTACAGCCAAAGGCGGGAAGAAATCTGAGATACGGTCCTTCTCTGAAGACTCCAGAGAAGTTACCGTACGAGAGGACCGAGGAGGAAAACGCGAAGATCGCGTAGACCGAAGTGGATGACTGGTTTGCAGGGTTGAAAGGAAAGAGACGTCCACCTCCGGAGGAGAAGGTAGATCCGGTGAAAGCGAAGCGCACTCTGGCTGCCCTGAGGAAACCGGCAAAGTCTCCGCCGAGAACCAACTATGAGCGCATTATTGGAAAGGCATTTGCGAAGCGGAGAGGTCGGGACGTACTAAAAGTGATCAAAGAATGAAAGAACGACGAGCTGGGAAACAAATTGCCCAGCTCGGCGAACAAGCCGGGCGCAATCGTGCCCCCCGCTCAAGGTGCCTGCTAGCGACATCGTCGATACGAGGATGGTGCCCGGTTATGGCAATCCTGAAGATTACCTGCCCGACGATGTACATTATGATTTCTTGGAGGTGCAGATTCAAAGATACGAGTACGGGAAGCATCTCGTCAAAGATGAAAGCTCTCTATCAACGATGATGCGAAGATTGCATGATTGGTACATGAAAACCTGCAGAGAGTCTGAGGGGAGGAGTACTTTGTATGTGATAGTTAAAAAGGAGTATGACCTCGTTGGAATTGAATTGTTGCCTATTCCATTTGAGGAGTTCTATCGCTTTTTCAATCAATTGGCCCTCGATAAAGCAACGGTCACCTGCCATCGTCTCTGTAAGTAGTACTACTTCTGTCATTAAGTCTCTCTATATAACTCAGCTCTTTCATTGCATGTATATATAATTATCCTCACTATATTATGCAAATTGAAGATCGCCGAATTGAAGAAAAAACAAGTGGGTTCCATTGGGTTCATTAACACAAATCTCATAGATGCAATCGAGGTTGAATTTCATGCCGAAAATACCGAGGCCAACTTGCTACAATCGTTGGTAATAAATGAACACAAGGATATAATACTCTTTCCTTACAACTTCAAGTGAGTGTTACTGTCTTGTGGCATATTCGGTTTCCCTTATTAGTCCAGGTTATAGTAATGTAATATTGATGAGTTATGCATGCATGCACAGGTACCACTATATTCTCCTAGAGATTAAGCTTGAGCAGGAGTAGTAAGCATCTTAGACTCGAGACGAAAAGATCCCAAGGATTATGCGGACATGGTGAAATGCTCGAGAAGTAAGTTAAATCGATCATTATCCACCATATCAGCAACTTTGTTCATTTACTGATATCAAGTAATTGTTTTCTTTGTATGGCAAGGTTTGGAGAAAATTCACCAAAAAGCTCGGGACTGCCAAGAAGCTGCAACTTAGACACCCGAAAGTAAGTACTATAGTAGCATATTCCACGCATCTCCTAGTGATTCAAGCGCTAGTTTCATCAATACCATTTAACATGCTTGCTAATTATCAGTTTGATTGACCTCTATTTCTTGTAAAGTGGTTGTGGCAGGAACAAGGGAATGATTTACGTGGATACTACATTTGCGAGTCCATCCGCCACACGACCTATGAGCGGGGCTACTCTGACAAACAATATGAAGTGCATAAATAACAATATTCACAATTTTATTTTATTACCATCATTTGTGTTGAGTTTCATTCATTCATATATATATGTATTGACCGCCTTCTTAAAATTAGATGTTTCGGATGCGGGATGAACTACTAGCACCAGATCGCATGAGAGCAATTCAAGAGGAATTGGCGGCATTCTTTCTTGACCACGTGATCGCTGAAGATGGAGAATACTATGTGGACCACGCTTCCGTATGTTAGGAGATTATTTTTGTACAAGATAATTATTGTATATATGTAGCCGGTAGTGTCGGATAGATATACGAGAACTTGTTGTTCGACCAATCTCTCGGAGAAGGAGAGGTGGTCGATATCATCACTTCCTCTGTATGCATATATGTTCATGACGATCTTCGCTTCCTTTGTTTGCTTACTAGCTAGCTAAGCGTGTCTAGCTAGTCCTCTCTATAATGTATGTATAGTACGTAGCGTCGACCAAGCACGGACAAAAGAGAGGACACTTCTCTCTATTAAATAGCTAGCTAACACAATATATGAAACACCTAAATTAACCCCCCAAACCCCCAACCCCCCCCCCTTTAAAAAAAACAAAAACCCCAGCCCCAGAAATGTTGACGCGTGGATGACTATTGGTCGGTTGGTGCTACCAATCGGGACCAAAGGCTCCCTGCATGGCTCGGCGCACCGCCACGTGGAGGACCATCTGTCCCGGTTCGTGTTAGAACCAGGACTAAAGGGAGGAGGTATTAGTAACGACCCATTAGTCCCAGTTCATGAACCGGGACTAAAGGCCCTTACGAACCGGGACTAATAGGTGTTTTTCTACTAGTGCTATCTTCCACTAGAACAAATAGCACACCCGCAAGAGACATATATGTACACGGTGAAGACTAGAAACGTAGTGATTCAGCTAGACATGTAAAAATAGATGTCCAGTGGAAAAATACAAGTGTGTTACCTTCTTATGTATAGAACTAGATGAAACTGATGCCCTATTATTGCTTGCATCAAGTGCTGGTTTCTTTAAACTGTCTACACTTCTGCTGGATGGGTGGATGACTTGTCTTCTTTGGAATACCTATGATTTTCAACTCTTGATTGTAACTGGAAGATTTCTCTATACCGGACTCCAGTTCCATTGCTTGGCCGATTGCTTCGCCTTCTTTAGGCAAGCAAATTATTCCCATCACAAGACTGATTATGCAATGTCCATGTGCCCATTGGGGATAACTCACTTCAGACATTCCTACATAAATGTTAGGAGTAAGAACTCAGATGATGAAGAACATGTAGCAGCGAATAGCATGGTAAAATGTAAAAGTTGAGGGGAAAAGAAGCAACACAATAATATACCAACAGTTAGATGTCGAGTTGCCGACTGCACTACATATTGTTTTTTGCACAGAAGAAAGTCCATGCTGATCATTAGTTATTTTCAACAGACATTTTATTTTATCATACAAAGTTAATACACCGCAAGGAATATATGGGAGACCTGAATAGTAGAAGACAATTCCTATATATATGAAAGGCTACAGATTTAGTTGAAACAGCTATATGGAAGACTACGGACCAACAAACTTAATATAAGTGGGTTAGTAAATGATAGCCAAGATAACAATTGCAGGCAAATCAAGACAACAATAATATGGGAATAAAGGAGAATAGTCATGATGACTAAAAGGCGCACCAATCGGCTGACCACATCATATGTCAATTTAAGTGTTATTTCTGATTCTTGTGTCCAAGTAATTTAGTGTATGGTTAGAGTTTGTTGCTAAGTTTTTGGTTGATGGAGTGCTTGAATAATTCTGTAATAATTTTCAGAACCGTACGAAGGTGGATATGTTCCTACCTATTAGTCTTATTGTTTTTATTGAGAAATGAAATCGGAGCAGCCTACAGAGATTGAGAATGGAACACATAAATTCAGTATCAAATATGAGTCCAACCTGATTGTATGTATGACACGCGAAGCATATTTTTTATGAATACAACATGGTGTAATGCAGAAAAAGTCATCGTATCATCGCATTGAACTATGAGACTATATAGAAAAATCAGGTTGCCTTGTTAAACTGAGCAAATCATATTAGCATTGCTTCTTTGAAAGGAAAACACTAGGTGGACCATCTACCATTGACTCTCCATCAATGTTCCATCATCTAAGGAACTTTTATCTTGTTACCCAGGTCTCATAAGAAAAACCGAATAATCATTCCAGAACCACATACTCTGAAACAATGTTTTATTAGATGGTCCGCCTTATTTCTTTATAGCAACACGAATTCATCTATACTCTTCTGAAAATAACACATTATTTTGTTTACTAACATTTGCCTGTAACAGAAAGAGTGAGCCATGTCTAGAGATAAATCAGTGCCATACCGACATGAGTGCAGATCACCGAAAGTTAGTTGGGGGGAGATGAGTGCCAAACAACAAAATTTTAATAAGCAACAACCCGAAGAAGAACATTGATATCTAGCTCTGTGCATTGACTAGTAACAATCAATGCTGGTCCATATTCTCCTTTTATTATGTCTGTTTAACTTGATGCCACTTCTTACTGTTGATGGTATACAAAATATTTTTGTTATTCTCTTCATCTACAGCTTTATGCGAGCGAATGTACAGTCCATTGCTTATGAGGTTTAATAGAATTACAATTAAATATGAGTTTCAGTTTTCAAGGGACAACATATTACCATGTATAAAGTCTAATGCTTCATTTCCAAGGAAGAAACTGGATTAATCACCAATCAATAGGCAGTAGAACATCAACATTTTGCAACAATACGACAGTAGCACTAGCACATCAAGCAGCACAACCGTGGCTAGCAGCACACTGCACACCACAGCAAGCACACACAGCAGAACTACAGCTAGCACACCACAACCACACAAGCAGCAAGCACCATAGGAGCAGTAGCAAGCAGCAAGCAGGCACACGGTCACGCAGTAGTAGCCAGCAACAAGTAGGGGTGAGCAGAGGAACTACCTGAGGGAGGAGCTCGGGGATTCGGGGTAGATGAAGGGGAGCAGATTCGGCCGGGGAAGGCCGAAAGGGGAGGAACTGAGGACATCTTTTCTCCTCTATATCCAAAGCCCCTCACTAGCCCTATCCCAACCCCCCTCTCGCCGGCACCAAGATCTCTTCTGTACTGCAACGACGAGGGTGGATACAGCGGTGGAGATTGGGGAGTACGAGCCAGACAGGGTGGCGTTAGCCTCGCTGGAAGCTTACGCATGGTGGCTGGCCGGAGAGAGCACTTACCGGGGAACAACAGTCGACCGCGTGGCCGTGGCAGGATGGTGCGGGGTCGGCAGTGGAGACGCTGGAGAACAAGCGGGAGAGGGGGATACAGCCTCGCCGCCAGGAGAGCACTAGCTGGACAGCTAGAGAGCACGAGCGGCGAGAGAGGGCTCGAGCGGCAGCGGCGGCGCCGGCGGTGGCGGAGGATTTAGGTTTGGAGGCAGAACGAGATTTGGGGGCAATCTGTGGAACCAGTTGGAGGCAGGAAGAGAAAAAGGAGGGATTTTTCGCATAGTGGGCTGTTTCCGCGCCAAGTTTTCATCCCCCGCGTGCAGCTACCTGGTCGGCCCAGTACCCACAGGCAATCGGTCGGCGTTCATTGCCGACCAACAATCCAAGGGAAGTGAGCCCCGATCGATAATATGATGTGGGATAATAAAGTATCCCCGACCGACAATTGGACGCTACATATTAGTATCGCCGACCGACAGTCTGATACAAGTTTTCCCGATCGACAGTCTGATGGTACGCTATACTTTTCCCAACACATGTCTGTAGGGAATGTGGTGTCGTGGTGTAGTGTGTGGCTGCCCATATGGACTCAGTTCATGGCTGTTCCGCCAACAGGAGGGAGCTTCTCCACACAGCACCACCACTGACTTACGTCTCGTCCTCAGCATCCTATTCACCCGCCATCTTCGCCACCGCTCGTCGCCTGCCTACCACTGAGGAGTTTGACCAAGTCATTGCTCCTACTCCAGTCCGTGCTGCACCACCTGTCGCGCCCGCACCAGCTCCTCAACTCATCACTTCGTGCCTGGAGCCTATTAGTGAGGAGGAGGTTGAGTCCCCAGCATCACTGGGTCTTACCCTCGGCAGGCCCAGGAAAATCCTTACCATCTCCGACTGAGTGCGCCTAGCAGTCGTGCGATGTACCAGCTTGTGTGATATGTTTATATGTATATAGGTTTGGTGAGAAGTAGTCTGTGTGCGCATCATGTAGGAACTGGGAGAAGTGCACTAGCCTAAATAACATGTCAGGAATGTGTATGCACATCCTGAGTGATGTATTGTATAATTACTGCTTGCGTGTAAGATATGTACTGAGCAGTCCTTCTCCGTGCGCAATCAAATATTTCCTTGAAAAATCTTGGAATTTTTAAAATTCCGCCTTTGCGAATTTATTTGTTTTTGCGACTGCTTTACATTTCTCATGAGTTTTACAAAAATACCCCAGTGGAAAATGCCTCGTCCTTGGACTCGTTCCATGCCAAGTCCTTGAGAAGAAAATTATGGTACCCAAACAAGCAACAATTTCACACGAGGCGGTCAAGTCAACAAGGCAAATGAAGCAGCATTTTCTCAAATATGTCGCCTTTATGAGCAAAGCCAACAGCAGCATCAAGAAATGTTGAATCATGTTATCAATATGGGAAATCACCGTGAACCATATCAACAGCATTCCAAATTATCTGAACTACAAAAGACATGTCCCCCGACGTTCACTCACACTGATAGGCCGCTTGAGGCCGATGATTGGCTTCGAGACATTGAAAGGAAGTTAATTATCGCACAATGTTCGGACCGTGAGAAGGTACTTTACGCACATCACTACCTCACAGGAGTAGCTGCATCATGGTGGGAAAATTTCCTACACATGCACCCCAATGAAAATAACATCACCTGGGAAGAATTTAAAGAAGGTTTTCATGGGGCGCATATCCCCAGAAGCATTATGAAGATCAAAAAAGGGAGTTTGATGACCTCAAGCAGAGAAGCATGACAGTGACAGAGTACAATAGTCAGTTTACTCAATTATCTCGTTATGCCAACGAAGAGCACATGACTGAAAATAAAAAGATGGAAAAATTTCTGGACGGTCTAGCGCCGGCACTTAAATGCCAGCTGGTCGTACACACCTTTCCGGATTTCAAAACACTTGTGGACAAAGCCATTACATTGGAAAATGAGTGCCGCAGCTTGGCGGATTTTCGCAAGCACAAAAGGGACTAGACTACTCATGCTCGCAACAACCGGAACAAGACTGATTTTCAGAAGAATGGAGCAAACAAGTCCACACCAATGTTCCACGCCCAAACAAAAAATTTCATGCAAGGGACAAGGATTTTACATACCGCCCAGGTGTTACTTGCTACGCTTGTGGAGAGGAAGGGCACTATGCCAAACAGTGCCCAAAGCCAAGAGACTCAGCTCCCAAGCCAAACAACAGTGGAAATAATTCAGCACCCAAACGTAACAACTTCAATCCCAATAACAATCACAAGAAGGGTCACTTGAACCATGTGACCAAGGAGGAATCACAAAATGCCCCGGATGTCGTACTCGGTACGTTCCATGTCAACGCAATACCTGCCACGGTTTTGTTTGATTCTGGAGCTTCTCACTCGTTCATTTCAAATCAATTTGCTTTGCAAAATGATTTTTCGATGCTTCCCTTGGAAAAATCCATATCATCAAGTTCCCCGGGATTAAGCAAGTTACTCAGAGTTACTGCCAAGATGTGGTTATTGAGTTTGAGGGATTAAAGTTTCATGCAAACCTCATTGTATTGGAAAATAAGGGACTGGATGTCATCCTAGGAATGGACTGGTTAACCACCAACAAGGGATTTATCGACTGCTTCAATCAGACTGTAGTCCTTACCCATCATCACGGGAAGACAATAAAAATTGCAGCTCAAGAAAGACAAATGTCACGACAACCAAGGTTGAACAAGGTGGACATTTCAGAGTTAAGCAAAGTGCCAGTGGTGTGTGAGTTCCCGACGTATTTCCGAAGAACTAATGTGCATGCCACCAGACCGGGAAATAGAGTTCATCATTGAGCTAGCACCTGGAACCACACCCATTTACAAGAAACCCTACAGAATGGCACCCTCCGAGTTGGTAGAATTAAAGAAGCAAATAAAAGAATTACTGGACAAAGTATTTATACGGGCCAGCTCCTCACCTTGGGGTTCACCAGTTTTATTTGCCAAGAAAAAGGATGGGACACTGAGATTATGTATAGACTATCGAGCACTCAACATGGTCACCATCAAAAACAAATATCCGATGCCACGGATAAATGATTTATTTGAACAGCTCGCTCAAGCCAAGGTTTTCTCAAAAATTGATTTAAGGTCGGGATACCATCAATTAAAAGTACGGACAGAAGATATCCCCAAGACATCATTCACCTCCAGATACGGACTGTATGAATTTACAGTAATGCCATTTGGACTAACAAACGCCCCCGCATATTTTGTCCACCTCATGAACAAAGTGTTTATGAAATTTATGGACAAATTTGTTGTGGTGTTCATCGATGATATTCTGGTATACTCCAAGACGCCAGAAGAACATACTGAACATCTCAGAATTGTACTGGGAGAATTAAGGAAACATCAGTTATACGCCAAATTCAGCAAATTTGAATTTTGGTTAAGACAAGTTGGTTTTCCAGGCCATGTATTAACCCAAGAAGGTGTTGCCGTAGACCCAGAAAAAGTCAAGGCCGTACTTGGCTGGAAACCACCAGCCAACATAACAGATGTACGAAGTTTCTTGGGAATGGCAGGATATTACCGAAGGTTTATTGAAGGGTTCTCCACCATAGCAAAACCAATGACACGGTTACTCAAGAAGGATAAGAAATTTGTATGGACTGAAGCTTGCGAGAATAGTTTCCAAGAACTCAAAAGGAAATTAACAACAGCACCAGTATTGGTTGTGCTAGACATACACAGAAGTTTTGAGGTGTATTGTGACGCATCCCGGAAGGGCCTCGGATGCGTATTAATGCAAGAAGGCAAAGTAGTAGCATACGCTCCAGGCAACTACGAAAGCATGAAGAAAATTATCCTACTCATGACTTGGAATTGGCAGCAGTCATTCATGCACTCAAAGAGTGGAGGCACTTTTTACTTGGGAATCATTGTGAAATATACACGGACCATAAAAGCCTCAAGTATATTTTCACACAAACATAACTCAATTTACGACAACGACGCTGGTTGGAATTAGTGAAAGATTATGATGTTGGTATTCACTACCATCCAGGAAAGGCAAATGTAGTAGCAGATGCTCTTAGTCGAAACCCGATTCAGTAACGACGGTCTGCCAAACTTGAGACCTGAATTTTATCAGGAGTTCGCCAAACTCAACTTGGTGATGGTCACTGAGGGCAATGTGTCAAATTTGGAAATACAACCTACCATAATGGAACAAATTAAGGAGGCTCAACATGGACACCCCAGCATCGAAGGCATAAAAATAAAAGTGAGTTTGGGCAAGGCCTCCGAATTTATCTTAGACGATAAGGGAATACTATGGTACGGAGACAGACTTTGCGTACCAAATATAGAAGACCTCAAACAGCAAATTCTAGCCGAAGGCCACACCGCTCCATATTCAATCCACCCTGGAGGAACCAAAATGTATAAGGACATTCAGGAAAAAAAATTGGTGGCACGGTATGAAGAGGGATATAGCCACATTCATTGCATGTTGTGATTTTTGTCAGCGCATTAAAGCCGAGCATCAGAAACTAGCAGGACTGTTGCAGCCAAACAGGATACCTGAGTGGAAATGGGATGAAATTGGGATGGATTTTATTGTTGGACTACCTCGGTCACAACACGGAAATGATGCCATATGGGTCATCACAGATAGACTAACCAAGATGGCACATTTCATTCCCGTTAAGACAACCTACACCACTCAGAAGCTTGCCAAACTTTATCTCTCCCACATAGTTTGTCTGCATGGAATCCCAAAGACTATAATACACTACTGGAAACTGGGAATTTGCCATCAGCCAGCTCTTTGCCATCTGCCAGCTAATGGCAAAGAACGTCTTTGCCATCTGCTTATAAAAAACAGATGGCAAAGAACTGACATATGGCAAAGAACATGGTTGCCATTAGCCAATTCTTTGCCATCTGCTAGTGGATGGCAAATAATCTTTGCCATCCGCCACAGATGGCAAAGAGGTGGGTAGGGTCCGTCTGCAACGGGTCATCAACCCACCTCTTTGCCATCCGCCACAGATGGCAAAGAATCTTTTCCATCTGTTGGCAGAATAGCAAAGAAGTGGGTGGATCCCAATGGGTAACGGCGCTTATAACGGCCAAGAGGCCCACCTCTTTGCCATCTGCCAATGGATGGCAAGGCCCATATCTTGCCATCACCAATGCGGGCAGATGGCAAAGAGGTCCACACCACACTCCCAGCCCGGCCCCTCCCCCCTCTCTCTCTTCCAGCCCGGCCCCACCCCCCCCCCCCTCTCTCTCTCTCCCAACCTCACCACCCGCGCGCCCCGACGACCTGCCACCGCCGCCGGCCCAACCCTCCCCGCCACCGCAGCCCTCCCCGCCCCTCCCCCGCCCCTCCCCCGCCACCGCAGCCCTCCCCCGCCACTCCCCGCCCCCCGCCTCCCCGCCTGACGACCTGCCACTGGCTGCCCGCCCCTCCCGCCACCGCAGCCTCCCCCGCCTCCCGCCACCGCAGCCCTCCCCGCCACTCCCCGCCTCCCCGCCTCCCCGCCTGACGACTTGCCACCGCCGCTGCCCGCCTCCCCGCCACCGCAGCCCTCCCCTCATCCATCTCCATAGCCCCGTCTCCCTCCCCTTCACTCCCCGACCACACCCATCTCTGTTCGCCGCCGGCCGTCGCAGGAGCTCGACCAGCCTCTCACCCGAGCTGCAGCACCACCGCCGGCCTTCCTATCACCCAATCTGCAGCACAGACTGGTATTAGGAGGAGAAAAGAGAAGTGCCGGGACAAGTATCTGAGTAAGGAGAAGTACATGAAGGTAATTACCTATTCTTAAGGCCTTGTACTTAGTTTCCTTGATTTGATTCGTAGGCGTAGCGCTCAAATTTCTCTTGCTTAACTTAGGTGCCTCCGAGATGGTGTGCGGACAAGATGGACTGCTGGGAGGTGTTGGTGGATGAGTGGTGCTCTCCCGATGGCGTCGCCCACAACATAGCAAAGGAGAAGCGTTTCAAAATGAAAGGTGTGCCACACCATCTAGGCAGCGTCGACCTACATGGGTACGGGAAAAACTGGGTATGTGTGGTTTGCTTCATGATTCATGCAAATTCATTCTTTGTGCTAGCTTGAGTCCTTAACTAATACTTTGTTCCTCTCTTTTAGTCAAAACACAACAAGGCTCCAATGCCAGAGCTGTTCGACCTCTATGGCATGTCCAATATTGCACCGTACAAGAAGGCCAAGGCATTCTCTGAGTCTGACCACGAAAATGCAAAGAACTTCAAAGAACGAGGCCTCCCACCACAAGATGGTGCAGTACGTTAAGCAGGGGAAGGCGAGGAAAGGGCCGGACTTTAACCCGAGCCAGCCTCTTGATCCAGAGCTGGTGATGATATTTGGTGGAGGGAGGTCCCATGGCTCGTTAGCCATTGGTAATGGACTGATACGTTGTAGTAGCACTCTCCCGCAGATCAAGAAGCGCTAGACCAGCTCTGATCCTGAGATACCGCGTCGTTTACGACCAGTGGAAATTGAATTCCAGGTTTGTTAATTATACGGACTCAGTAGCCTTTCCTCAATTACATTGTGTTTGCGGTCGTCGATGATTACAATGCTAACAAGTGGTGTTGCAGGCTGCTATTGAGGCAGAGAGAGTGAAGACCCAGGCTGCTTTTGAGGAGAGGGACAGGCAGTTGGCGGAGAGGGACCGGCAGGCGGCGGAGAGGGACAGGGAGAATGAGGAGAGGACGGCTAGGCTGTTGGAGGAGGAGAGGAACCGAACGACTTGGCTAACCGGGCCATGTACGAGCTCTTCGTGGTAAGTTTCTTACGCATATTAGCTAAATCATGCATGCAATGTTCCTTTCATTAGTAACTAATATGGTGACTCGTCAAAACCAAATGTGCATTCCATGTGCGAGAAGAACGGCGGAACCCTCCGCCGATGCCGGGTCATTGCTCCCATGCACGGTGAGTTTCATTTGAATGGTCATTAGTTACTAGTCTTCACATTTGAGTTGCATCATGCTAACGATACATTGGAAATAGTCTTTGGTGCAGCGTAACTCCCGACAAGCATCGACCGATCCTTCTCCGTCGCCCTTTGGCGCGACCGGTCCAACACCTACACCTACACATACACCTCCGTGATGACGGTAAGTGTCCCAAGTGTTTTGCTTAATAAAGTTTTGTTGTGATGTCATGTTGTATATATCTAGACATATCGTGCATAATGTGTGTATGTTTGAAATGCATTGTATGTGTGGGATTCGACACCTAGTCGTGTGCCTTTGGTAGCCTTCCATATAGGGAAATGCCTCCTAGTGCTTCCATCGAGCCATGGTAGTTCGCTACTGCTCCAGAACACATGGATTGACCGGCATGTGTCCTTCTTTGCTCCTGTGTCTGTCCCTATGGGGAAATGTCACGCGGTGTATCACCGAAGTCCTTGTAGTTTGCTACGACATGGTTGCACTCGCTGATGACCGACACGTGTATTGCTGGGTCATGTATGCACTGTCCTCAGACGTTTGTGCCACCTTGGTTCTATGACTAGTCATGTCGGCCGGGTTCTCTGCGAAGTGTTTTGCTTAATAGAGTTTTGTTGTGATGCCATGTTGTATATATCTAGACATATCGTGCATAATGTGTGTATGTTTGAAATGCATTGTATGTGTGGGATTCGACACCTAGTCGTGTGCCTTTGGTAGCCTTCCATATAGGGAAATGCCTCCTAGTGCTTCCATCGAGCCATGGTAGTCCGCCATCGCTCCGGAACACATGGATTGACCGGCATGTGTCCTTCTTTGCTCCTGTGTCCCTCACGGAAATGTCACGCGGTGTATCATCAAGTCCTTGTAGCTTGCTACGACTTGGTTGCACACGCTGATGATCGACACGTGCATTGCTGGGTCATGTATGCATGTCCCTATACGTTTGTGCCACCTTGGTTCTATGACTAGTCATGTCGGCCCGGGTTCTCTGCCATAAGGATACTAGCGACATAATCATATACTTAGCATTTTTCCTCCAAAATAACTCAATATATGCTTACCTAGCTCAAAAATGACTTAATATGCTTAGCTAGCATAAAAATGACCTATACTTAGCATTTTTCCTCCAAAATAACTTAATATGCTTAGCTAGCATAAAAATGACCTATTTAACCTAGGATAGCTCTAAAATGACCTATACTTAGCATCTTTTCCTCAAAAAAGACTTAATATGCTTAGCTAGCTCTAAAATGATATAGTATGCTTAAGAAATGACATATTTTAGGTCCTAAATGACTTCATATGCTTAGCAAGCTCCAAAATGACATAATAACCTCACTTAGCTTCAAAATGACCTATTCAACCTAGGCTAGCTCTAAAATGACTTATACTTAGCATTTTTTCCTCCAAAATGACTTAATATGCTTAGCTAGTTCATAAATTACATAATAATCTTAATTAGCTCCAAAATGACCTATTTAACCTAGGATAGCTCTAAAATGACCTATACTTAGCATTGTTTCCTTCAAAATGACTTAATATGCTTAGCTAGCATAAAATGACCTATTTAACCTAGGATAGCTCTAAAATGACCTATACTTAGCATCTTTTCCTCAAAAAAGACTTAATATGCTTAGCTAGCTCTAAAATGATATAGTATGCTTAAGAAATGACATATTTTAGGTCCTAAATGACTTCATATGCTTAGCTAGCTCCAAAATGACATAATAACCTTACTTAGCTTCAAAATGACCTATTCAACCTAGGCTAGCTCTAAAATGACCTATACTTAGCATTTTTCCTCCAAAATGACTTAATATGCTTAGCTAGTTCAAAAATTACATAATAAGCTTAATTAGCTCCAAAATGACCTATTTAACCTAGGATAGCTCTAAAATGACCTATACTTAGCATTGTTTCCTTCAAAATGACTTAATATGCTTAGCTAGCATAATAATGACCTATTTAACCTAGGATAGCTCTAAAATGACCTATACTTAGCATCTTTTCCTCAATAAAGTCTTAATATGCTTAGCTAGCTCTAAAATGATATAGTATGCTTAAGAAATGACATATTTTAGGTCCTAAATGACTTCATATGCTTAGCTAGCTCCAAAATGACATAATAACCTTACTTAGCTTCAAAATGACCTATTCAACCTAGGCTAGCTCTAAAATGACCTATACTTAGCATTTTTTCCTCCAAAATGACTTAATATGCTTAGCTAGTTCAAAAATTACATAATAAGCTTAATTAGCTCCAAAATGACCTATTTAACCTAGGATAGCTCTAAAATGACCTATACTTAGCATTGTTTCCTTCAAAATGACTTAATATGCTTAGCTAGCATAAAATGACCTATTTAACCTAGGATAGCTCTAAAATGACCTATACTTAGCATCTTTTCCTCAAAAAGACTTAATATGCTTAGCTAGCTCTAAAATGATATAGTATGCTTAAGAAATGACATATTTTAGGTCCTAAATGACTTCATATGCTTAGCTAGCTCCAAAATGACATAATAACCTTACTTAGCTTCAAAATGACCTATTCAACCTAGGCTAGCTCTAAAATGACCTATACTTAGCATTTTTCCTCCAAAATGAGTTAATATGCTTAGCTAGTTCAAAAATTACATAATAAGCTTAATTAGCTCCAAAATGACCTATTTAACCTAGGATAGCTCTAAAATGACCTATACTTAGCATTGTTTCCTTCAAAATGACTTAATATGCTTAGCTAGCATAAAAATGACCTATTTAACCTAGGATAGCTCTAAAATGACCTATACTTAGCATCTTTTCCTCAAAAAATACTTAATATGCTTACCTAGCTTTAAAATGATATAGTATGCTTAAGAAATGACATATATTAGGTCATAAATGACTTCATATGCTTAGCTAGCTCCAAAATGACATAATAACCTTACTTAGCTTCAAAATGACCTATTCAACCTAGGCTACCTCTAAAATGACCTATACTTAGCATTTTTTTCTTCCAAAATGACTTAATATGCTTAGCTAGTTCAAAAATTACATAATAAGCTTAATTAGCTCCAAAATGACCTATTTAACCTAGGATAGCTTTAAAATGACCTATACTTAGCATTGTTTCCTTCAAAATGACTTAATATGCTTAGCTAGCATAAAAATGGCCTATTTAACCTAGGATAGCTCTAAAATGACCTATACTTAGCATATTTTCCTCAAAAAAGACTTAATATGCTGACCTAGCTTTAAAATGATATAGTATGCTTAAGAAATGACATATATTAGGTCCTAAATGACTTCATATGCTTAGCTAGCTCCAAAATGACATAATAACCTTACTTAGCTTCAAAATGACCTATTCAACCTAGGCTAGCTCTAAAATGACCTATACTTAGCATTTTTTCCTCCAAAATGACTTAATATGCTTAGCTAGTTCAAAAATTACATAATAAGCTTAATTAGCTCCAAAATGACCTATTTAACCTAGGATAGCTCTAAAATGACCTATACTTAGCATTGTTTCCTTCAAAATGACTTAATATGCTTAGCTAGCTTAAAATGACCTATACTTAGCATCTTTTCCTCCAAAATGACTTAATATGCTTAGCTAACTCTAAAATGACATAATATGCTTAAGAAACTAGATAACAACCTCAGCGTTGCCACGGAAAATTAGCATACCAAGTTGTAAAAATTCATGAGGTGTGATAAGAAAGAAATGGAATTTTCCTTTGAAGTGTGATGCTTACGAGCGATAAGAAGGAAATGAAATTTACCACTTTGAAGTGTGATGCTTCTAAGCAAACGCATAAATCACATTTCCAAAATGATACTCTACATTTGTAGTAAGTCATTCATTCATCAGAGTCTCTTCAAAAAGTTTCAAGATGTATCATAATAATCTTCTTCTTCTAACTTTCTTCTTTCCCATTTTACAGATTTGCTTAAGATCACGGAAGCTTGGGTTGATGGAGTGCTTGTATTTAGTTTTTGTTTTGACCTTGTGAAACTTGCTACCTATGGATGAAACTATGTAATATTGATGAAACTATGTATATGTACGGATGAAACTTGCTACTATTGGTAACATGTGTTGGATACATATGTGTTCATGACTATTGGTAATATGTGTTGAATATGCTATATTGGTCATATAAATATATTTGTGTTTGATTTCGTGTGAAAATGAATTGATATAAGAAAAATAAAATTAAATGGGGCAATATAGTCACTTTGCCATCTATTTGGCAGATGGCAAGAGCTTTGCCATCTATTTGGCAGATGGCAAAGAGAAGACCTTGCCATCTGTTTGGCAGATGGCAAAGACTGCAACCTTGCCATCTATTTGGCCGATGGCAAAGAGTCGACCTTGCCATCTGGGTGATGGCAAAGTATGACGTTAACCTCGACGGAGCTAACCCCGTTAAGTGGCTTTGCCATCCGCCAAATAGATGGCAAAGCCTGACTCTTGCCATCACCGGCGAGATGGCAAAGCCATTGTGCTCTTTTCCATCAGCCAGCAGATGGCAAAGAAGCCTTTACCGGCAGGGTTTCAGACGACCTGTTTGCCATCTGCTGGCTGATGGCAAAGCCTTTGCCATCCACCGAACATGCTTTGCCATCTGCCATGGCAGATGGCAAAGTGCCAGATTCCAGTAGTGATATCTGACAGAGGCACTCAATTCGTCTCTAAATTTTGGGATCAGTTACAACAAGCTCTGGGAACTCAACTGGCATTCAAGACAAAGATACCATCCCTGCATCGATGGACAAACTAAACGCGTAAACCAAATTCTAGAGGACATGGTGAGAGCATGTGTTCTCACCGATGGAACCAGTTGGGAAGAAAGCTTGACATATGCCGAGTTTGCATACAACAACAATTACCAAGCCAGCTTGCAAATGGCACCTTTTGAAGCCTTGTACGGGTGGAGATGTCGCACTCCACTAAATTTGTCAGAAACAGGAGACAGCCGTATCTTCGGCCCAGATATACTCAAGGAAGCTGAGGAGAAAATTAGGCTAATCAGGTACCGACTCAAGACAGCTCAAAGCCGACAGAAGAGTTATTACGATCAAAAACATCGGGGAGTCAGCTTTGAACCCGGTGAATATGTGTACCTACGAGTATCTCCTATGAGGGGCTGCAACGGTTCAAAGTTAAAGGAAAGCTAGCACCAAGATTTATCGGACCCTTCTGCGTAGTCGCGCGAAGAGGCACAGTAGCCTACCAGCTAGACCTACCCGAAGAGCTGTCAGACGTCCACGACGTGTTCCACGTCTCACAGTTGAGGAAATGTGTAAACAACCTAGATAAGCATGTATCTCATGAGGACATTGACGTGCAACCAGACCTCACCTACAGGGAACGTCCAATAAAAATACTGGAGGAGTCTAAAAGGAGGACCCGTCAGAAAACCATTAAATTTTTCAAAGTTCAGTGGAGCAATCACACCGAGGATGAAGCCACATGGGAAAGAGAGGATTTTCTTCGGGCAGAACACCCACACCTATTTGAGGATCAACTGAAATCTCGGGGACGACATTTTTCCTAAGGGGGTAGGTGCTGTAACACTCCAAAAAATTTCTTGATTGGATTTTTATTAAAACCTTTATTTGATTTAAAGGATGTTATTTGAATTTTTTTTAGGGACTCTCCTTCTCAAAATATTTTATAACAAATTTTTGAAAGGACCATCTCAACCTTGATCTTTGGTTTTAAAGGCTTTTCATGTGGTGTTGACTCATCACAATTAATTTTGGAAAGTATTTCAATTTAAAAAGAAATCCTATGGGTTTTGGATTTATTCTTTTTATTCAAACCATTCTCTTTTGCCTGGTCACATGTTGAAATTTTCTTCCAAAACCCCTCCCTCCACTTTGGGTCAAGTCAAATATCCAACTCCAGCAAGCTCAACCCATTTTTGATTTTTATTCTATTTATTTTATCCTCAAAACAAATTCTGTCATTTATTTTGGACCTAGGTGATTTACAAAGGAAGTACCAGATTTCTTTTGAGTTTTGATCCCAAACAAACTCCTCCGACTAGTCCCTAGTACCCCCAACCTAGATCCATCAAGATCCACTCTGCCACAATTCAAAATTTTCAAATTTTGCTTGCTGAAAGTTTAGACTAGATTTGCCATTTTTGGCAGAATTCAGTATTTTTCTTCTCCAAAAAATTTGAGATAAATCAGGCAGCCCCAGGTGCATTGAGAGGTCACCTCACCAAAGATCAACTCCAGAAGAAATTTCCACATGCCAAAAACATTTCATCGAACACCTGGCATGCACTGTTTTCTGGCAAAATTCAGAAAAGTTCAGTTTCAGTGTTCAAATTCAGTCGACGGTGTCGTTTTCGTCAGAAGCCATCGACAATCTCGCCATTACCAACCTTGGATCATTGCACACTGCTCCTTCTTCTTATCCAGAGCACCGCACATTCATTTGGACGGGCGCAGGTGTCGGTGGCAACGTGGCTCGCCAGCGCCGGCATCTTCTGCGGTGGCAGAGCCACCCGTGGCGGCCAGCAGGGGCCGGCCCTGCCTTTCAGCGCCGACCAGCACCGCCCAAGCCACCAGAGGCCTCCGCGTGGACACCCCCTCCCCTGTGCGCGCTGCTGCACAGTCACCGCGACCAGAGAGGCGCAGAGCGCGCTCTCTGCCGCCGACGAGCCCCGTGAGGCCGTTCCGTCGAGCGCGTGGAGTGACGCCCAAGTTTTGCCAAACTTCGCCGGGGATGGAACCAGTGAACCTATCCGCTGCTGCCCCGACCCCTAAATCACCTGACCGACCACTGCCTCACCGTAATCATCACCAGAGTTATCCCGTTCTCGGCCACCGCCTCGGACCGGCTATAAAAGGACCCCTCGAGCTCGTTCTCGACCCAGCGCCACTCCTCCACCTCACCAGAGCCCCGCCTAGCCACTAGGAGGACCTCGTGGAGGTCTCCTTCCTCGACTCTGGCCGCCCCGATCCGCCTCAGGCTCCGGCGCGATTCACTCAGGTGAGACCACCCCGCCTCCTGCACTGCAGTCGCCTCCTACTACACCCGATACTCTAACCCGAGCCCCAATTCGACCTTTGCAGCCCTCCCTGGCGAGATCCACCAACGCCCGAACCACCGTCTGCCGGAATTGGGGCCGCCGTCGACGTGGTGCTCGCCGACGACCAACTCCACCACCCATAGGTGCGGAAGGACTCAAGGAACCCGTAGGTACCCTCCTTTCCCCTACCTCGCCGTGGATCACCGCCGGCGACCACCGCAGCCCTCGGGCGCCGGCGACTCTGTTTTCAAATTCAAACCTGACGGGTGGGACCCCTCGTCAGCTTTTTCTTTTTTTTCGAACCGTTTTCTGAAAGCGCCTTCGGGCAGAATACATTTTCCTTTGGGGTTGGCGTGTTTCACATCGAAACGTTTTCTATTTTTATAAAACCTTAATAACTTTTAAACAACAGATGATTTTGAATTGATTCTTTTTCTGTCTAGTTTTTTATCATATTTATTTGAAAAATATTTGGAACACTTTTTGTGCACACACGGTATTTACGTTAGTATGCTTTTTCTTCATACCGTAGATACCGGAGGAGGTGACGGAACCGCAAACTTCACCGAGCTAGAATCCGGCTACTCCGAACCAGGCAAGCATGTTTGAACCTTTGATATGATGAGTGTTTTGCATGTTTGCTTGAGTAGTTATTTCATGGCATGTCATATAAGCATTAGTAAGTGTTATAATGCATGCAAAGCAACTGTAAGTGAGCTCCGAAACTCGATGTGTTATTTGATGGAGATAACCTGATCATGTGGTGACATGAACGGTGGTAAGATGGTATTGTTGAAGCATGCCAGTCTTACACCAAACCGTTTGACTCCAGTGTTGACGTGGATCAAGTCACGTTACCGCCCGTCTCCTTTTTGTGTGCTACCACATGTTTTCTGCAAAGAATACGGTCTAGTAGGTTGCAAACCTCCTTCCTCGTACACACCAATTAGAGGGGCCGGGGTGAGGGTTCCATGGCCCTGGATTAAAGCCAGTCTTCCGGTCAGGGGGCATGGGTGTTTCCGGTTGGGACCGAGAGGGGGGCACCCCTTAGAGCGCGCGATATAAATTTGATCCCATGCTATTCGAGGTTGTGACCTCCCCGCCTTAGAGTTTTTCTTGAACGTTGCCTAGGGTGATTCCTGGCAATGGGATGTGGAATAGGTGTGTACTGGTTAGATGTGTTTCTTCTAAAATATCGTAAATGGAACTAGTCCTTTGTGACTACTGAAATCCGTTAACTGTGGTTAAAGAGTACAAACTCTGTAGAGTCAAAACCATTCAAGTAACCGTATCTATGGTCAAGGACTATGATCAACTTATCCATGTCAGTGTCAGTCTCAACGTCCGTCTCAGTGACAATCTCCGGTGAGTAAACATGAGTGTCAAACCCGGGTGAATGTTATTCCCGTGGATGGACTAACCTGTTTAGTGTTATGTAATATTTCCTTGGAATGATTTAAAGTCGTGAATCGCGTGATTTCGAATGATGAAATATAAGCCCTTTATGTGACGTCGCTCAGACGTCTGACTGTGGCACTACTATCATTTACTTTCAATATAAGCCCTTTATGTGATGCCGCTCAGACGTCCGACTGTGGCACTATTGTCATTTACTTTGAACATAAGCCCTTTATGTGATGTCGCTCAGACGTACGACTGTGGCATTCTTGTATTTACTTTTGATATAATCCCTTTATGTGATGTCGCTCAGACGTCCGACTGTGGCAATCTTGTTATTTTCCGTTGATATAAGCCCTTTTCGAGATGTCGCCTAGACGTCCGACTGTGGCATGCACTGTCGTCTTTATTTCAATATAAGCCCTTTATGTGGTGTCGCCCTGACGCCCGACTATCGCATGTTAATTTATTCTTACCTTTCGAGGCGCCGCTCGCATAATCTGGACACCGATCGGTCTTGATTATTTTATTGGGATTTCGGGAGGACTACCGCCTGACTTCCTTTTTATTTTCCGTACCGTACAATAATCTGCTCATGTGCATCATGATTGCATTTGTTATATCTTATGTCCAAACTGTCTTGCGAGTACATTCAAAGTACTCACCTGGCTTGTTGATTTGGCCAGATGTTGACGAAGGCGATCTTATGGATGAAGAGTTCGATAGCGAGTCTGACGCCTAGAGGAGTCCGGGTCAGTCTCGTGCGATCCTGGAATTGGTCACTTGTATCATATACGCTTCCGCTACCCGAATAAAATCATTGAGCCCCACTCCGGCGCTCAATGAGCTGTAAGATTTAGGAGTCACGTCATCCACTCCACTGTGACATATCCACCACCACTTCTATTACGAGTCAGTAGTTATGACACCATACCCTTGTGTCATATTCGCCCTTATGTATTATATCGGCGTGCTTGTAATAAATTTTTGAGCAGCCTCAGCTCAACCTTGTATAATATTTAGTACTTCTGGATTTCTGTATCAAGGTTTTGTCTACCAGTAAGGAAGATTCTCCTATACTGGAAATATAAGGGTCGGTTCCTCAATAATTATTTTATTGAAAAACCGGTCATGACATAATTTCACATCACTCTATATTATTTTTCAAGACTAACCTATTAGTTCAATGCATAGTGTCATCTGTTGTTTTCTGCTTGTTTTGGTTACAGAAAATATATAGCTACGAAGGTCCAAACATGATGAGATTTTTTGACGATTTTTTTGGAACATAGGGAACCCTGGAAGATTTGGGAGACAAGGAGAAGAAGCTCGAGGGCCCCACACCCAGGTCACGCGTGCAAGGGGGTGGATGTGCCACCCAGGCTTGTGGGCCCCATGAGCCTTCGTTTGCCCTAATTTTTGGCCTTTAAATATCGATATATCCAGAAACGCTTGGAGCGAGACCCAAAACAATTTTGTCACTGCCGCAAGCCTCTGTTCCGAAGTGATCCCATCTAGAGCCCTATTCTGGAGTTCAACCGGAGGGGGAAACCATTGGCGTGGCCATCTTCATCAACCTTGCTGCCTCCATGATGGTGTGTGAGTAGTTTCTTCAGGACCTACGGGTCTCTTGTAGTAGCTATATGGCTTTCTCTCTCTCTCCATCTCTCTCTATCTCTATCTCTATCTATCTCCCTCTCTCTATTTGTCTCTATCTCTCTCTCTCTATTTGTCTCTATCTCTCTCTCTATCTCTCTTGGATCTTCAGTACCATGTTCTCTTTTGAGATCAATCCGATGTAATTCTTGCGGTGTGTTTGTTGGGTTCCAATGAATTGTGGACTCATGGTCAGATTGTTCATTGATTTCTATTGAATCTCTTGAAGTTTCTTTGACGCATAATTAAATAGCGATGTATACTTTCCGATCTATGAGTTATTCTCTAGCGAAGATAGACGAGTAGTTCTTCAGAGCATGTGGTGCATGTGGTGATTTCTATATCCCAGTGATAGAAAGGGACAAGACACGTCTTTTTATTGTTGCCACTAAGTATAAAACAATGGGGATTCATCTTATTGCTAGATTTCTTCTGGTCTACATTATGTCATCTTGCTTATTGTGTTACTTTGTTTCTTGCCAACTTAATACTTTGGGATTCATGCTAGATAGCGGTCCTGGGGTGGAATAATAGTAGTAGATGCAGTTGGATTGACAGTCTACTTATCACAGATGTAGCCCTGTAGGAGATAATACCATGAATGATCATAGTTATAAATTGCTAGTTTTCTATCAATTGCCCAACAGTAATTTGTCTACCATGCCACTACCTTCTTTCGAGAGATATGCCACTAGTGAACCTATGGCCCCCGGTTCCATTCTCCATTAATACAAAGTTGTCATAATTTTCCTCTTTTATTTTCCTTTACTCTTTTTGTTTACTATTATCACTATCTATGTGCTTTTAATCTTGTAACTGGCAAGGCAATGGGACTGACAACCCCCTTACCAAGTTGGGTGCAAGCATTTGTTTTGTGTTTGTGTGCGGTGTTGTTTACATTATTATCTTGGTGACTCCTACTGGTTCGACAAACCTTGGTTCTGAACCAAGGAAATACTTTCGTTGTTGTGCTATATCACCTTTCCTCTATGGGGAATCCAACAACTCCTACGGGAGTACTAGAATAATTTCTGGCGTTGTTGCCTGCGAGTCAACATCTACAAAATCATTTACATGCACACAAACACCTTATTTGCTTATTGATTTCTTGCCTAATTATGCTATCTTTATCGTTGACTCAAAAATGGAAAAAATAATATAAAATAGATATGGATCCTTCTCCACTAGCTAGACTTTTCAAAAATTCTAATTATGATAAAGCAAAATCTAGTGATAAAATTTTTATTCCTATGAGCTATCTGAAAGAAAAGATGAAGTTGAGTGCGCTTCGTTATCTTTATGAAGTTTTTCCTGAAAATTATGAATCTGAAAATTGCTATGAAGTGTTAAAAGATGAATTTTATAAAATGATTAATGAAAGTCCCTTGAATGAAAAGTATGATTGCAATGATATTAGTATGAACTCCATGAATATCGATTGTGATAATGATATGCAAAGCTATAAGCTTGGGGATGATGAGTTCGATGAGCATGATATTTTTAGTTCCACTACCAATGAAGAAATTATAGAAAGAAAAATATGATAATCTTTATGATTCAAGCGATGAAGATGACACACTTGATATTGCTTTTTTGGTGACACTATGTCTGCAGGCACTATTGATGATGTTGTTGTTATGCTTACTGAAAGTGCGTTATATCGAGTAGAGGGGGTGAATAGGCGATTTTTATGAATTCTTCACTGAGGAATTTGCCAGTGAGGAAATTCCTTAGCGAAGAACTACTTGCAGCGGAATAAGTACTCAGAAGTAAGCATAATAGAATACACGCATGGTCATCATGATGAAATGAAGACAAACACAGAGTACAGAAAGCGTAATCACAGGATAACACAAGATGAAGACAAACTGACTGAGGAAATTGAACTGAGGAGTTTGACAAAGTCTTCAGTCAAAGTCTTCAAACACAGATATGAACAAACACTCAACACAGTAATGAGGAAATGAAAGGGTTGAGGAAATAGAACCAGTTAGGTTGGTGAAGACAATGATTTGGTAGACCAG
This sequence comes from Aegilops bicornis, assembly GCA_021605145.1. NCBI lineage: Eukaryota > Viridiplantae > Streptophyta > Magnoliopsida > Poales > Poaceae > Aegilops > Aegilops bicornis. Next base: position 549,686,296 of record CM038672.1, on the reverse strand, counting down.
TTCCAAGCTGCTGCCTCGGTTGTACGTCTGGTTGGAGCGGCCGAGTATTTAAACTCGAGGACACAGTCCGGACACCCAGCTGAGCACGCAGCTCAGGACACCAAGTCCTCACCGTATTCTCCTTGAACTAAGGTCACAGACCTCGTCCAATCACTCGTGGTAAGTCTTCAGCGACTTCCAAACCTTCACAGACTTGGTCACTCGGCGATCCACAATTCCTCTTGGATGCTCTAGACCATGACGCCTAACCGTCTGGAAGAAGCACGGTCTTCAAAGGTAATAAGCGTCGGATCCACGCAGGATCAATTTCTTGATGATGCTCAATCACTTTGGGTTTGTAGGGTTTGGTTTTTGGGTTTTTCCTCACTTTCGATGATTTTCGCTCAAAGTCCTCGGAGGATGGGTTGCTCTCAAATGACAAGTGTCAAGTTCTCTCGAGCAGCCAACCAGCTAGTGGTTGTAGGGGGCGGCTATTTATAGCCTAGGGAGCAGCCCGACATGATAATACATAAATGCCCTTCAATGATATGACCGTTAGGTGGATAAGATATTTTGGGACAGCGCCAAGAAGACAAAGAACGGTCGGAAATTTGACTCTCAAATTCCTCGGGGCTATCATGTTCCTCACTGTCTAGGCAATCCAGACCTTTGGCGAATTCCTAACTCCTCGGTCGAGAACAAATTCCTCGTGATCGGAAGAACTTCGTCTACATCCTTTGAAGAAATTGACTGAATCGTATAAGATTTCCAAAGGCTTCACTCAAGGGATTGGTAGGTGTAGGATTTTGAGTTGAGCATCACATGGAAATTTTTCCTTAGTATTTCCTCGACCCCCTTTATCAGTACGGTGTTTCCTATGACTAAAGAAAGAGAAAATGAAACTACGAAAACAAAAGTCTTCACGCTTCATGTTCCTCAAATGAATACCAAGTCTTCAAGGTCACACCAATTTCTTCACTTTCAAAGTCTTCAGAAAGTCTTCAGAATATCAAAGTCTTGATCGAAGAACTTCATTTTTAGGGTCGACTTTCTCTGTAAATATCAAACTCCTCATAGACTTATAGACCTGTGTACACTCACAAACGCATTAGTTCCTTAACCTGTAAGTCTTCAATCCACCAAAATCACTAAGGGGCACTAGATGCACTTACAATCTCCCCCTTTTTGGTGATTGATGACAATATAGGTTAAGTTTTCAACGAGGATAAACATATGAAGTGTTAATACTGATATTGAGGAATTTGATTGCAAGATCTAGAAGAACTCCCCCTGAAGATGTGCATAGTGAGGAATTTGCTTTTGAGGCAATGCACATTTGAAGAGTTGAATCATGGAGATCTCCCCCTATATCTTGTAATTTATACACGCATTTGACATATAGTATGAAGAATTTGAAATGCATGATGAAATATGGTGCTTGATGAAATATGCATGCAAAATAACGCATCAAGAGTATCAGAGCTCAAATAGATTTGCTATGATGATTTTCAAGGAGCTCAAAAGAATCAGAGCGTAGTGCAAGAGCATAATGCATCAAAAGTATCAAAGCACCATCGGGTTTAAGATTACAACTCGATCCAATAAAAGTTTCAGAAGAACGAGAGTTGTAACTTAACAAAATTAAATAACTGTATATAGGCAATAAACTAGACCCGCTTGAAGAATAACTCAAATTTCTCCCCCTTTGTCATCAAATGACCAAAAGGATCGAAACTAAGGACTAACGCTCCTGAAGAATTTCATGTTGATGAAGGAGCGCCATTGTTGTTGGGGTCGGTTGTTGTAGTAGGACCTACCGCGGTGTCGTCCAAGTCTTCATTTTCATCAGCGTCGCGCGATGAAGAATAGGAGCTGGCCACCAAGGAAGGAACTTTGACCTTCTTGTATTTCTTCGGAGGAGGTGCAGACCAGTCAAATTCTTCCTTGAGTCCCATTGACGTCAGTTCTTCTGCATCGTAGACATGTGAAAGAACAGCCCAGGTGCGTTTGAAGGTTTCATGGAGGTAGTAGTGGTTTTTCTTCACTGCATTGTGTGTTGAGGTCATGTTGTGAAGAATTGAACCAAACTGACGCTTGACCCATTTATGATTACGATCAACCTTCCGATGAAAGGCGAGGAGTAACTCACGATCGATCATCACCACAGGTGCGCTTGCTTGAGGACTTTGCTTGACCGAGGTATTTATGGCGAGTCATGGGTGGCGAGTCATCATTGGTGGAGTAGGATCTTTGCTGCGAAACTGTCCATCCAATGGACGAATGCCTTCATCGATCACAGCAGAGCCTTGCCCTTGTCATCATCTCGAGGTAAATGTCCGCTTGAGGACTTCGATCGGGGCAAGTAGCTGCAGTGGTTCGTAGTATCAGCCTTGTAATTGAGTGAAGACCTTGTCTGATGAATCTCATTATCCAAGGCGCATAAGGCTTCAGCTCAAATGGTGACATAGCAATGTTTGCCGTGAGTCCTCATGAAGAAATCATGGAAGTTGACGGGAACGCCATGGATGATGTAGAAAAGCATATTCTTCATGATGCCAACGACTTCTTCATCATTTGATTCGTGGCCTTTGATAGGACTCATTGTCTTCGTCAGAATCCGATAGACAGTCCGAGGCACATACAATAATTCCTTGACGAGGAATTTGGTTCTTGGGGCCTGCCCTGGCTTCAAAGGCTTCATCAGCACTTGCATATAGTGATTTGAAAGTTTAGGTTCGTTGTAGATACACCGTGCACCATCAAGGGAGGATCGAGTGGTAGGGCACGAAGCAATTGGCTTGTCGGTGCCTTGTAGTGAGTATTTTCGGACATCCAGTCTAATACCCATGAGTTCACGTCTTGATCTCCGGTGATGTGCAGCGTTGCATAGAATTGAAGAATTAGTTCTTCATTCGATCCACAGATATCGGTGCAGAAATTCAGAATTCTGCGTCGTGAAGAACACCGAGGATCGGCTCAAAGCTGGCAGAGACTCCATGTCCACATGAGGAATATGAGCATGATCGAAGATTTTCTCCTTGTTGAAGAGCACTGAGGAATAGAAGTTGGCTTGGCTGGCAGTCCAGAAACGCCTCTTCCTTATGCGAGCAGAGTCATATGGGTTGTAATCTGTGAAGAAAACGTGCTCGCCAAAGAAATCTTCAGCCTTGAACTTTTGCTTCGTTGAGAAAGGATTCTTAGGCTTTGGCAGTGGAGTGTCAGTGAGTTGCATCACGACCTCTGGAATCGCAAGTTCAGGTTCTTCAGGCTGAGGAATTTCTGGTTCCTCAACAGGTGTAGTCTGTGGATCAGCAGCAGGTTCATCAGCACTAGTGGCTAGAATTTCTTCATGCACAGAACAGGTGGGTTGAGTTTCTTCAGAGTCCATTTGGACTGTTTGTGCAGGGGACTGAGGAATCTATTGGAGCGGGGTGAAGAGAGGAGTATTGGGATGCAGACTTTCCCAAAGTCATCATTCATCACTGGTGTGGTGCACCCAATATCCACATCTTTATCTTCAACTTCCTCAACACCAGTCTCTTCAGTAGTGAACAGAGGCGTAGGTGAGGAAATGACTGGGGTTGAAGGGATTGCGTCCACTTCAATTTCTTCATCAATCTGCTCTGGCAAAGCAGCAGAATGACGTTCTTTAGCAGATCCGATTGGGATCTCATAGTCTTCTCCAAAAGGAACAAGGTCCTTTGATGGCTTGGAGGAAATCGGAACAGCATCAATTGGATATTCAAATGAGCTGGTCATTGGCTTCATTTTCTTCACAGCCGAAGAATTTGACACAGTTGATGCCTTCCTTTTCTTCACTGCAGCTCGTTCTGCAGCCTTGGTTTTCTTCACATCAGAGGCAGATGGAAGAATTGAAGTTGGTGTTGGCGCAGGAGGAGCTGAGGAATCAGGATGAATTTCTTCAGGCGCAACTGATGCAGTTTCCCTGATCTCTTCAGTTTCTTCAGGCGCACCACTAGTGGATGCCTTGGCAATTTCTTTAGTGGCTGGAATTGTGTCATCAGCCCTGGAACTAGTATTTTCATCAGCAGGCTGAAAATCATCAGTCGTGCTGGCATGTTCTTCATTGGTGGCAGAGGCTGCAGCACGAGGACTTTCCTGCTATGCGTTGGGGTTGCAACATTTAGAAATTCTTCGTCAGTTGATTTAATCTGACCTTGGCTCCTTGCCAATCAAAGCATAGTAAGAATCGAAGTTTTTGCCGAGGTCTTGAATTTCGATCTGGACCTTGAGAAGTTCCTCGGTGTCATTTTGACAACGTTTTCTTGAGGAACTTCTCCTTTACGTATTGAGCCTTCTTGATTTCTCTTGCCTTTTCAAACTTCCATTTCTCTTGGCGATGAAATGGGTCATGACATATGACTTTGTCCAGGGTCGATGAAAGTCGGGCATAGGGGTATTGGGATCCTTGTGCGAGATCAATATAGTCGAGGACTTTCTTCGGATCCAACAGCAGTGGCACAAAAGTGCCTTTGGCTCTAGCGGCCCTTTCTTGGCGATTTCTGATGATTTCCGCAAGTTCTTCATCAGAAGCTTCATCATCAGAAGGCACATGGAATGCAACTTGTTTCTTCTTTGGACTTGGCCGAGGACCACGTCCAGCTGTTGTTTTGATCTTCAGCACAGTCGGGCCAGATGATGAAATTGGTGCTGCTGAGGAACTTGCTGAAACTCCAGATGCTATCGAGAAACCAGCAGTCCTTTGACATGTAGCCAGATGCACGGGAACTGAGGATTTTGACGGAGCTGTTGAGGACTTTGGTGGAGCTGTAGCAGTGTGAGGAATTTGCCTTGAGGGCGCTGCAGGTGAAGCACTTGGCTTATGAGCAGACTTCTTAGGCATGGATTTCCTCGGTTTGACCGAGGCCTCAGTAGCAGTAGCTGTGGCAGAATCCTCATTGAATTTCTTCACTGCCTCCTTGGCTTGTCTTGCCAATTTAGCTTGGCGCTTAGCCCATTCATCGTGAAAGTCCTCACCACGTTTGATGCTTGTGGGATCAGCTACTTGGCCAGGTGCCAATGGAGCTCTTGGGCATGGAGGATTGAGAGCGAATTTCTTCATGTATTTTGGAGTCACATATCTGTATTCCCTCCATTCCCTTGCCCATCTCCGTTCAATCTTCTGAATGCGCACCTTGCGCTGATTTTTGCTTTCTTCATCAGGTGTGCAATAGTCAGCATAGATTTCCTCAGGGATTTCAAACGCAGTCATAACCTCGGGTTTCTTTCCTCCTTTCATTGCTTCTTTCCGTGCGCCATTTTCTTGATTGAGGAAATTGAACAATTGAGTTCTCTGAAGAAGTATGCAGTTTTTCTTCGAGGAACGCTGCAAATGAGTTAAGTTGATGAGAACCTAGTGATTCAGCAGCGGACATGTGTACATGTGAACAGAGTATAGTTGCGAGGAATTTGGAGAGGTCATATGCGTTCTCAGAAGGTTTTTCAAAAAGAACAAGTTTTGAGGATTTTGACCAGATGAGCCTTGAAGAATTTCACTAAGCGTTCTTTTTCTTAGGTTCCAGAGTTGTACAGATCGAGGATCCACACAATTGAGGAATCTTGAAGGAAATCATTGCTTAGAGAAACGAATCAAGAGCATATTTTGTTTGAGGTGTTCATCTGTGCGAAGATTTGAAGAATAAACACCTTTGAAGATTTTCAGGAAAGCTTGAGAATCAAGGCGAGTAATAAAAGTAACTTTTATTTACCCTAAATGAAGAACACGATTTAACCTGGGTGTTGTAGATGTGAAGCTCGTCTGTTCAGATCTTCCACGCCCTAACTTGGCGGAGGAAGACAGCTACGGCAGCGGCGGAGTGAGGAATTCCGCGGTCGGCGTGAGTACGACGGCGAAGAGGTCGAGGCAGTGAAGCTCTTCCTCACGGCGACGATGGAATAGCGGCGGCGCTAGGGTTTGAGGAGCTCGAACGGGAGAGAGAGGTCGAGCGGGGTAAAAGAAGTGACGAAGGGGAGAGGGGTATTTATAGAGGCAGTGAAAACCGTTCGCCCGAAGATTTAGGACGAACGTGCCCCTGACCATTCTCCTTCTCACGACATGTATCACCCACGTACTGTGTAGTTGAGACCGTGTACGATCGTGGGTGAGTAAGATAATGCATCGTGGGATGCGGAACGGTTTGAGCGGCAAAACCGAAAGTTCGGATAAGATCAGTTTTAAAGTTTCGTTCGCAATTTCTTCAGCTGACAAGGACACAGTGAAGATTTTGAACGAGTTTCAAATAGAACGCACATGAAGAATTTGTGAATAGCTTGGGTTGAGTATAGCATATGAGGGGGAAGGGTCCGATCACATTCACTTAGCAGAAAAAGCGACTTGAAGAAATAGCCATAAGTGAATGTTGTAGAGGACATAAACCCATATATATATATATATATATATATATATATATATAAATATAGCCAATGAAGAAAGACGACGGAAACAGTGAAGATTTTGAAAAGTTGAAGAATTTGAAAACTGAAGAATATCTAAATTGAGGAAAAACTCAAATTGAAGATTTTCAACTTTGGTGGTGGCGTGACCCATCAGTATAAGAATGATGATTTCAGACACCACGCATTACAATTGTCGTAGGGTTACGAGAATCAAATTCTTCATTTATTTCTTCACACTTAGAGTGTTATTCTTCATTGATTGAAGAAAAACGTTTCTTCATGTGTTGCACATCTAAGTCATCAATTTTGCATAAGTGTTAGGATGTGTGTCTTCTTCAAAGAACATTTGAAGATTCTAAGATATTTAGCTCACACCGCAACTTGCTAAATCTCTTCTCATCCAAGGGCTTAGTGAAGATATCGGCTAGCTGTTCTTGATCTTCACGTGCTCGATAGAGATGTCGCCCTTCAACACATGATCACGAAGAAAATGATGACGAATTTGAATGTGCTTTGTCTTCGAAAGTGCTGAACTGGGTTGTGAGCAATCTTGATGGCACTCTCATTGTCACTGATGAGAGGCACATTCTTCACGTTGATGCCGTAGTCCTTGAGAGTTTGCTTCATCCATAGCAATTGAGCACAAACGAGCCAGCAGCAATGTATTCAGACTTCCGATGAAGCGGTGATACATGATTACTGTTTCTTCGAGGACCAACGGACCAAAGATCGTCCGAGGAAATGACAAGTGCCAGAAGTTGACTTGCGGTCCACACGATCACCGGCATAGTCGAGTCGAATATCCAATGAGATCAAAAGCGAGCCCTTGGGGTACCATAATCCTAGTGTTGGTGTGTGAGCTAGATATCGAAGAATATGCTTCATGACCTTGTGGTGTGATTCCTTGGTGTAGCTTGAAATCAGGCACACATGCAAACACTAAGCATTATATCTGGCCTAGATGCACATAAGTACAATAAAGAACCAATCATGGAGCGGTATACCTTGTGATCGAAGTCAATACCATTTTCATCGATTGCATAGATGGCCATTTGTGGGCATGGGAATTTTGACGCCTTTGCAATCTTGCATGCGAATTTCTTGAGGACATCTTTGAGGTATTTCTCTGAGATATGAATATGCCATTGTGTTGTTGTGAATTTGAAGACCTAAGAAGAATTTCAACTCCCCATCATAGACATTTGATATTCTTCACTCATCATATAGGCAAATTCATCACTATAACGTTGGTCAAGATGACCAAAGATAATATCATCAACATATATTTGGCACACAAACAGTTCACCATCATAAGATTTAGTAAAGAGAGTAGGGTCGAGTGAACTGGTGTGAAGCCATTCTTCACGAAGAATTCCTTCAATGTATCATACCACGCCTGAGGGGCTTGTTTGAGACCATAGAGGGCCTTATTAAGTCTGAAGACTTTGTCAGGATTCTTTGGATCTTCAAAACCTGGGGGTTGAGCAACATATACTTCTTCCTCAAGATTACCATTGAGGAATGCACTTTTCACATCCATTTGGTATAAAGTGATATTGTGATGGTTAGCATAGGCGAGTAATATGCGAATAGACTCAAGTCTAGCAACAGGTGCAAAAGTTTCATCGAAATCAATTCCTTCAACCTGTGTGTAGCCTTGAGCTACTAGTCGTGCCTTATTCCTCACCACAAGGCCATTTTCATCTTGTTTGTTGCGGTACATCCACTTTGTGCCAATGATATTATGCTTGCGTGGATCTGGACGTTTGACCAGTTCCCAGACATTGTTTTGCTCGAACTGATGTAATTCTTCTTGCATAGCCTGAAGCCACTCCGGCTCCAGAAATGCTTCATCTACCTTAGTGGGCTCTGTGATAGAGACAAAAGCATAGTGCCCACAAAAGTTAGATAAATGTGAAGCTTTTGAGCGTGTGAGAGGACTGGCGCTTTAATGTCATCGATGATCTTCTCCACTTGCACTTCTTTTTGCAACGCGAGGATGGGCTGGTTGTTGTCGAGGAATTTGATCATTTTCCTCGGCACCATTGTCTTGACATTATCTTCAGGTGCATCAGCTCGGCGTTCTTGGCGTCTGAGGAATGAATTCTTCAGTTTCTTGATGGGAATGACATCCTCGGTTGCCTTGAACTTGATAGATTCCTCGGTGCTGGTTCATCTAACATGAAGGTAGGTGCTCTCTTTGCGAGCCATTAGTTTCATCGAACCGCACATCTGATGTCAACAATCTTGTGAAGAGTGATGTTGAAGACTACTGTAGGTGTGCGAGTCCTTTCCGTAACCAAGCATAAAACCTTCATGTTCTTTTGGTGCAAATTTAGAATTGTGATGAGGATCTCTAATCCAGCATTTAGCAATCAAGACTTTTAAATAACTTACATTGGGTTTCTTGTCAGTGAGGATTTCATAGGCAGTCTTTTTGAAGAATTTGTGAAGATATACTCTGTTGATGATGTGGCACGCCGTATCAATTGCATCAATCCAAAAACGACTAGGCGTTTTGTATTCATCAAGCATAGTGCGAGCCATCTCAACGAGAGTTCTGTTCTTGCGCTCCATGACGCCATTTTGCTGAGGAGTATAAGGAGCAGATAACTCATGAGTGATTCCAAGTTCATCAAGATAGTCATCAAGACCAGAATTCTTGAACTCAGTTCCATTGTCACTCCTGATGTGCTTGATCTTCACACCAAAGTTGGTTGAAGCCATCGAGGAAAATCGTTTGAAGACTTCCTGCACTTGATTTTTGTAAGTAACAATGTGTACCCATGTGTAACGAGAGTAATCATCAACAATAACAAAGCCATATAGAGATGCATCATTAACGACACTGAGTAATGATTGGGACCAAAGAGGTCCATGTGAAGCAATTCAAAGGACGAGTAGTGGTCATGATAGTCGTCGTTGGATGCTTGGCCTTGGTCATTTTTCCAGCTTCACAGGCTCCGCATAAGTGATCCTTGAGGAATTTGACATTCTCAATGCCAATGACATGCTTCTTCTTCGTAAGCGTGTGCAAATTCCTCATGCTTGCGTGACCAAGTCATCGATGCCACAGCCAGCCTTCTGAAGCTTTTGCAAGTAGGCACATGACAGGTTGTGGTCCTGTAGAGAAATCAACAATATAAAAGTATCCTCTCCTGAAGCCTTCGAAGACTTTGGAATTGTCAGCTTCCATAATCACAACACAACGATACTTGCCAAAGACAACAACCATATCAAGATCACAAAGCATTGAGACTGACATGAGGTTGTATCCTAAGGACTCGGCAAGCATGAGTTTGTCCATGTGTTTATCCTTAGAGATTGCAACCTTACCAAGACCCAATACGACTTTTGCCTTTGTCGGCCAAAGATGATATGCTTCAGATGTGACGGTGATAAGGGAGCATCCATCAATAGATTCTTGTCACCCGTCATGTGATTTGTACAACCACTATCGAGAACCCACTCAGTGGCTTTGGGTTGATCATCCTGCAGATGAATTAGTACAACTTACGATCTCATATACTTCATCAGTGAAGAATATGATATCAAGTTCATCGAGATGAATTTCATCGGTCGATTATAACAGATAAGCGGTATGAGGATGTGTGAAATGAAAGTTCATTTCATCATGATTAGCTCAAGGCCCTTTCGTGCAATTTCGTCAGGTCCCCAAAGAAATTCTTGAGACGTTAATGCACGCCCGGAGACCTGACTTCGCAGAAGAGATTAGTTCTTTTTCTTCACCACCCACATCTGAAGGGGTGGCAAAGAGTTCATCACTCTGCGAGCACCATATGAAAATGGTGGCATAGAGGCCAATCCATTTTGTTTCACATAAGAGGGGTTAGGATAAGCATATGAATAAGCAGAGAAATTCTTCGAGGACTTATGAACATATTGGTTTGAAGAATAATGCACATATTCATAGCCCTTAGCTCTACCCTGCGAAAAAGAGTTGTTAACACGATGATAATCATATGAGGACTTTGATCCTTTTGAGGAATTTGATCCACGTGAGGAATTTGGTTCGTATGAGGACTTGGATCCATATGAAGAATTTGGTCCATATGAAGAGTTTGATCTGGGGTTCCTATTCTTCACGGGTGGAGTCATGAGGACATTCACTGAAGACTTTCAAGGCACTTCTTGGGAACCCAGATTTTCTTCATAGGGGAACCGTTCCTGCGATTAGTGCCAACATATCTAGCAAATACTTCACCATTCTGATTTTTGAACAGTTTATAGTTGGAGTCAAATGACTCATCAGAAGAATGAGGAGATTCGCATGTAAAACCAGATAAATTAGATGGATCAACTGGAGGTCCCTTTGCGATAACTCCATGAGGTTTTGGGATACCGCTCAAAGCTTCCAATATGTTCCATCGGCATTGAGTTTCCTCTCAAAGGCAATACCCTCTTTCCTAGGGTTCTGTTGAGGATCTACTTTTAAGCACATCACAAAGAGTCTGATGCCCTTTGAGGCTTTTTGTACATGCTGTCATATACAATTCCTTCAGCCCTGCATTGTCGGTGATACTAGCAATGTCCTCGAGATGAGGAATTAGTGATAGCAGAGGCAGGTGAAGAATTTGTAACAGTTGAAGCATTTGAACATTCGGTGAAGAATTAGCGATTCACGTTCAATGCACTTTAAGCATGGAGGAACAAATTCTTCCTGAGAAGTGCTGATTTGTTGAGCAAGTAATGAATCACGCTCCTTCTGAAGATCTCACTCTTAGCTTCTCAAGGTCTTGCTTTCTTTGAAGAAATTCATAAGAAAGTTTCTCATGATCAGATAAGAGAGTGTTATGATGACCTTGAAGGCTGTCAAACCTAGACTGAAGTCTCTGAAGATTTTCGATCGAGGGCTTTAGTGCGATCCATTTCTTCACCTAACATATCATCACTCTTATCTAGCATGTTTTGAACCTTTTCCAAAGCCCTTTGTTGTTGTCTGACAATTTTAGCAAGTTTTGAGTAATCGGGCTTTAGATCTTCATCGATTCATTTTCACTAGATTCAGGAGGAGGTAGTTGAGTACCTTGGCACCCTTTGCCATGAAGCAATAGGTGGGAGTGTAGTCATCACTATCTTCATCAGCATTGTTGGTGAGGTCATTTTCTTGAGTTGAATATGGACTTCTTGTGAAAGCGATGGCGAGGGCTAGACTTCGCCACACCGGACTCAGATTCTTGATGCCTCCTCTTCCTCATGTTCCTCGATTCAGCTTGAGTCCATTTCCTTGCCAATGAATGCCCGAGCCTTTTTGGAGCTGCCCTTCTTGTGAGAAGAAGGCTTTGAGGATTTTGATGATGCAGATTTCGATGATTTCTTCTTCTTCTTCGCGTCATCAGAACTGTAATCCTTGTGTTTCTTATTCTTTAATTCCTTTTCCCATCGAGGACAATCTTGGATGTAGTGACCAGGTTTCTTGCATTTGTGACAAAGTCTTCTCTTATAGTCACTTTGGATGAGGAATCACCGCTTCTTGAGGATTTTCCAAAGCGACCACGTCTTGTGAACTTCGGAATTTCTTCACGGCGGTGCTAGCTCCTGGCCTAATTCTTCAGGATCTCCAAGGCTACTACCAGAGTCTTCACACTCAGATTCAGACACAGCCTTGGCCTTTAGGGCACGTGTTTTTCCATAGCTAGAACCATAGAGATCTCTCTTTTCAGCAAGCTGGAACTCATGAGTATTTAGCCTCTCGAGGATATCAGCTGGATCAAGTGACTTGTAGTCAGCACGCTCTTGTATCATCAGTGCCAGTATCAAATGAGGAATCAAGCGATCTTAACAATTTCTTCACCACCTCATGGTCGGTGATGTCAATGGCGCCAAGTGCTTGAAGCTCATTTGAGATGTCAGTGAGGCGATCGAAGGTTTGTTGAACATTTTCGTTGTCGAGTCTTTTGAAGCGGTTGAAGAGATTCTGAAGAACATCAACTCGAGAGTCACGCTGAGTTGAGACTCCTTCATTCACTTTGGACAGCCTGTCCCAGATGAGCTTAGCAGTTTCCAAAGCACTCACTCTTCCATATTGACCTTTGCTCAGATGGCCACATATGATATTCTTCGCTTGAGAATCGAGTTGCTTGAATCTCTTCACATCGCCACCAATCAGAGAAGGTGTGGTGAGGGAACACCATTTTCCACAACATACCGTAGATCGTTGTCAATTGCTTCAAGATGCATTCGCATCTTGTTCTTCCAAAGAGGGGTAGTCCGTCCCATAAAAGGTAGGACACCTGCTGAGACCTTGATCATACCTGCGGTTGACATAACTAAAACTCGGTGGTTAAACCAAAATCACACGTAACAAGGGAGTACCTTGCTCGATACCAATTGAAAGTGCGTTATATTGACTAGAGGGGGTGAATAGGCGATTTTTATGAATTCTTCAACGAGGAATTTGCGGTGAGGAAATTCCTTAGCGAAGAACTACTTGCAGCGGAATAAGTACTCAGAAGTAAGCATAACAGAATACACGCATGGTCATCATGATGAAATGAAGACAAACACAGAGTACAGAAAGCGTAATCACAGATAACACAAGATGAAGACAAACTGACTGAGGAAATTGAACTGAGGAGTTTGAGAAAGTCTTCAGTCAAAGTCTTCAAACACAGATATGAACAAACACTCAACACAGTAATGAGGAAATGAAAGGGTTGAGGAAATAGAACCAGTTAGGTTGGTGAAGACAATGATTTGGTAGACCAGTTCAAGCTTCTTTGTCTCGGTTAATACGTCTGGTTGGGTAATTTGAGTATTTAAACTCGAGGACACACGATCCGGACACCCAGTCGCTGAGCACACAGCTCAGGACACCAAGTCCTCACCGTATTCTCCTTGAACTAAGGTCACACAGACCTCGTTCAATCACTCGTGGTAAGTCTTCACGCGACTTCCAAACCTTCACAGACTCGGTCACTCGGCGATCCACAATTCCTCTTGGATGCTCTAGACCATGACGCCTAACCGTCTAGAAGAAGCACAATCTTCAAAGGTAACAAGCGTCGGATCCACGCAGATCAATTTCTTGATGATGCTCAATCACTTTGGGTTTGTAGGGGTTTGGTTTTGGGTTTTTCCTCACTTTCGATGATTTTCGCTCAAAGTCCTCGGAGGATGGGTTGCTCTCAAATGACAAGTGTCAAGTTCTCTCGGAGCAGCCAACCAACTAGTGGTTGTAGGGGCGGCTATTTATAGCCTAGGGAGCAGCCCGACATGATAAGACATAAATGCCCTTCAATGATATGACCGTTAGGTGGATAAGATATTTTGGGACAGGTGGCCAAGAAGACAAAGAACGGTCGGAAATTTGACTCTCAAATTCCTCGGGGCTATCATGTTCCTCATCGTGTAGGCAATCCGCCTTTGGCGAATTCCTAACTCCTCGGTCGAGAACAAATTCCTCGTGATCGGAAGAACTTTGTCTACATCCTTTGAAGAAATTGTTGAGCTGTATGAGATTTCCAAAGGCTTCACTTTCGAAGGGATTGGTAGGTGTAGGATTTTGAGTTGAGCATCACATGGAAATTTTTCCTTAGTATTTCCTCGACCCCCTTTATCAGTACGGTGTTTCCTATGACTCAAGAAAGAGAAAATGAAACTACGAAAACAAAAGTTTTCACGGTTCATGTTCCTCAAATGAATACCAAGTCTTCAAGGTCACACCAATTTCTTCACTTTCAAAGTCTTAAGAAAGTCTTCAGAATATCAAAGTCTTCAGTCAAAGAACTTCATTTTTAGGGGTCGACTTTCTCTGTAAATACCAAACTCCTCATAGACTTATAGACCTGTGTACACTTACAAACGCATTAGTTCCTTAACCTATAAGTCTTCAATCCACCAAAATCACTAAGGGGCACTAGATGCACTTACACTTACTAATTACTATGATGATCATGATTGGGGAGATAATTAGGATGCTTCTTTTGGTTTCAAAAATTTATTTGAGCCTCATGATGTATCTATTTATTATGATAATATTTGCAATGCTATTGAGTGTGCGTTTGGAAGAGTGTCAATCTTAGGTAGAAAGAATCCCACTACTTCGGAGAATATTTAATCATATGAAATTTTTGATAAAAGTGGGTTTGGAGAGGTCATGACTTCAGTTGATGTTAATCATAGTATATCGTTTTACATGATAGTTATATTATTGAATATGACTATGATCCTACATGTAATTATTTCCATACTGGCAATTATGGTTATATAAATCTTGATGTGACTAAATTACCTCTCTTTATGTCAAAGTTATTAATGTTTCATTCTTCTTCCTTGAGTATGCTAAATATTGCTTGCCTTGATAATTTGTTTATTTATAAAATGCCTATGCATAGGAAGTGGGTTAGACTTAAAAGTTTTTGTAACATGTTATTTGATGCTCTATCTATGCTTCAATTCTTGTCTTTCATGTGAGCATCACTGAAATCTCAAGCATATCTTAATGGCTATAAAGAAAAAGCTTGTTGGGAGACAACCCAATAGTTATCAATCATGTTTTTTTTGAGTAAACATGATTATTGCTACTATAGTAATTGTGGTCTTATCTTTTATTTTGCTTTTAGTGCAAGTTAAACCTGTAGGGTGATGTGAAGGATTGTTTATTTGGTTTTGTGCAGAAACAGAAACTTTTGGATCCAGTGTTTGAATTTTTGTTATGTAGTGGAACGCGATCAACTGCTGAAATTTTTACACAGCACTGAGTTGCAAATTCTCTGTGTTGTCCTAAATTTTTCAGAAGTTTTGGAGTTCCATAAGTGTGATGATAAATTACATCTTTACATAATTTTTTGTTTTTTGACATATTCTGTTCTGTTTTCTTAGTTTGCTTGTTTTGGAGTTTCCATGTCCTATATTGGGGAGTATAAATTGTGGTAATGATAGAATACAGTAGATATCATTTGGGAATAATTATTAATCTTATCTTGACAGTGCATGAGTGAATGATTTATTTTTAAACTAACAACGCCTATCTCCCTTCTTCCCGGATCGTTGCAATATGGGATAAATGGAGACTGCTTTAGCTGCGCCCACGGGGAGACCCTTAATTACTATTTGGTAACCAGAGTGGTAAATGGTAGTGGCATATGTGATACGAGGCTGCTGCATGTATGCATGTATCTGTACTTCGCTCCACTCATAAAGAGAAACATATAAAGTGGCTTCGAAATTCGACGTAGAATTATACTTAGGCATCGGTCGTGTTAGATACATATTACTGGGGAAACGGGACTCTCTGTGAACGTTTTAGTCCTATCGATTTTAACGGTCGTTACTCACGTCTTGCACTACTTTAATTTACTTTTGCAATTTACATTTTTGTTCATCACCTCACTCAATATTTCAAATCATTTTGATTTTTCTTTGGATTGCAATTAACTTGCAGGAACTGTATATTTAAACTCTACAAGAGACAAAGACCGATTCCTGTGGTCCTTGTGAGATCGATACTCTTACTTCGAAAAGGCTACAATTAAACCTTGTGCAATTGCAGGACATCAGGCAACATCCTAAACCTCCCTTGATTCTTTCTACAATTTTTTATGAGTTTCAAAACATTGTCTATGAATTATGGATGTTTTATAATTTCACTAATGTCCAAACTTCACTGCTTGTTGTCGTTATTAAGTGGTCTACGTATCTGGATGTATTTTTATTATTTTTGGTATTTGTTGTACTACCATGATTGAAGATGAATAGATCAGAAGTTTTCACACAGAAAAAACTAACCATTTTCCATGCTTGCTAGTGATGTTTCACAATTTTCTGAGTTTTCATTGCCTAGGCTGCCACGTGTGCAACACCACTATCACATTATCCACTAAAAGCGCTTTGAGTCAGGGGAGATATAAATTTGTTTGGCATAAAATCACTATCAAGTTATAAGTTCGGGATCAGTTTATCTAGTCTAATCTTAAAGATTAGAGACCAAAACTGGATTTGAAAAATACTTCAAGGACCAAGAGGTAAATATGTTTTTAGGACAAGTGCCTCCAGGGATAGACCAAACATATGGAGCAACTAATTTTGGGGGGTGTTCACTGGGCGTCCCAACACACACTTTGCCTGGGCGGGAGCACACCATGTGGCGCGTCCAACCGCTGCCATGTGGCGCGCATTGGATGCTTCTCACATCAGGATATTTTTTTCCTCAATTTGTTCTTGGGTTTATGGTTTTTTAGGTCTTTTTTTGTTCTTCTAGGTTTTTTTTGGCTATTTTTATTTCTTTGATTTTTCTCCTTCAGGAGCGTGAAAGCAAAGTAGTGCTTGACATGAAGCATGATTGTGCTCCCGCGTGAATTTTATTTTTTCTTCTCATGTGAAAGCAAGTACGACTGTGCTTTTCTGAAAAAATGAAGCACAAGCTTGCTTTCATGTGACGCACAATTGTGCTTCTATAAAAAGTGAAGCATAGTTGTGCTTCCACATTTTTGTGTGAAAAACACAACTGTGCGCTTCTCCGAAAAATTGAAGCATAATTATGCTTCCACGTGAGCTTCTTACAGAAGCATAACAGTACTTCACATAGAAAAAGTGAAGCACATTTTAGTATAGGTGCAAAGCATAGTTTATTATAGTTTTGAAGGACGGTTTAATTTAGTTTGGAGAATAAATTTTTCTCAAAGAAAAGTTCGTCGAAACTTATCAATATGGGATCTAGTTTTAAAGATCGCTTTATACATAACAATGAAAATGGTTCGTGATTTGAATGTATCTTTCGAGCAATAAATCATGTTGAAAAAATCTAAGAAAACAAGCACAAATAGACAACCTCTCATCCACCACCCGGGATGAGAAAAATCACCAAAATTCTCTGGTTGAGACAAGTGACGTGTATGCGGTGCGTCATTTGTCACCATCAGAAAAGGTGGAAGTAAGCTTTGCAATGGGTACGCTTGTTAGTTATTTCGCCATATCGTAACAACCTCCCAAGATGTTGTTTTGCAACATCAACCTTCATGGGCAGAAGTATGGGTCGGACACACACATGCTGCATGGAGAGCCCAAGGAACGAGTGTTCCCCCCTGTGCGACAGTGCAGCTGATATGTATCCTCTCCGAGCGCTAAGGCTCCGATCGCCTACGCGCTCGCAACAGGCCTGCCCATTCAATCGTGCTACGGGGTTCTCGCAGCGGCCAGCTTTGGGAACATTTTGGAAGCTTCCCGCCAGCTTTGGGAGCTTTTGGGCTGTTTTCTTTCTTTGTTTGCTGTTGTTTTATAGGTTTTTTGGTTTCTTATTTTTTTTCTGTTTCTATTTTTTGTCTTTTATGCTAGTCTCTTTTGTTTTATTCAATAATGCACAAATTTTAAAAAAAAACGAATTTTTGAAAAAATACGCATTTAAAAATCATGCTTTCAAAATATATATTTTTAATGTTCAGAATTTCAAATATGTTCACAATATCAAGAAATGTTCACAAATTTAAAAGATTGTCACTTTTCGGATAATGTTCAAGATGTCAAAATTGTTCGCAAACTTTTTATTGAATTCCCAAACATTTTAAGAATCCATGAACATTTTCAGAATTTCATGAACCCTTTTTTGAGTTCTTGAACATTTTCTAAATTTAATCATTTATTGTATTCAATTTCCTCGAACATTTATTGAATCGGTGAACTTTTTGGTATTTGCGTGAACATTTTTTGAATTCTGAACATTTTATTTTTATTTTTTAGGACTATTTTGAATTTGAATTTCTGAATATCATGAATATGTTTTGAATTCATGAACATTTTTTGAATTTCACGAATATTTTTTGAATATGTGAGAGCAGTATTTTTCTAATTGAAAACATTTTGTTTTGTGTTCACGGAATTTTTCAAAATATAAATTATCTGATCGAGAAAATGAAATGAGAAAAAAAAAACATCCGCCATCTGGCTTGGCCAGGCCCATCCGAGCGAGAGAAGCGGGCGTCGCGTGGCAGACGCGCACATATCGCTCGCAGCGAGCGATACACAGAATAGCCCGTGTGACAGAGCGGGCTTGCACGACAATATATAGTACGCTCCATGCCCGGGCGCATGGTGCTCTACCGCACTTGTGTCGCCGCGCCATCCATTGCTCTGGCCTTAGGTGTTCAGTGTTCACTTAATGTTCATCCAAGAAAAAGAACACGTAAATGCTAACTGGCGACCGTTTGCTGGGGGGCAATCCCCGCAAACGCTCTCACTGTCCCGTGAGATTCGTTGCATGAATCTTGTTACAAGGACTAAAGATACATATGAGTTTTAAACCGTTCGCTGTGATACAAAAGCCAGCAAACCATATCCTATTTCAAAACCCAACCACTCATCAAACTCGCTAGCTACGTGGGTCTCCACCGAACGAACCTGGGATTGAATCCCAGACCCTCCTTTTTCTCTCCCTTTTTATCTAGATGGCGAAATAATATATATTTTTTCACTTAGGCACATGGCATTTCTACTAAAAGAAATTAACACGGCAGTTTTATTACTAAGAGGATGTTTTTTCACTTAGGTACATGGTCATTTTACTAAAAAATACTAACATGGCAGTTTTCATAATTTTTTCTACATGGCAGTTTATATTATTAAAACATGGCATTTTTATTATAAGAGGTTGCCATTTTTTTTATTTAGAGGTTGGCTATTTTCTCTAATGTTCACACGTCAAGTTTGCTTTTGTATTGTCCCTTCGGGGATATCCAATAAAGTTTTCTTTCGTACATGGCAGCTTTATTATTAATAACATGGCATTTTTATTTTTAATAATGATATGAAAATTTCATTTTTAGGAGGATGCCAGTTTTCTTTTTAGAAGTTTGGGATTTACTATTATTGTTATCATGCCAATTTTATCATTGAAGATGGTAAGACCATTGCAAGTTTTTCTGTTGGCATTGCAATCTTATTTTTTATTTTCATTTGGTACGAATTTTTTTATGATTTTTGCACACTGGACAAAAAAAATGTACATCATATTTTTTTTGTTTTAGGTCCATGACAAATACAAAGAAGAAAAGAGTTACCTGGGCGTATGGCCTATCACGGGTTCGCCCTGGATCTCCCACCTGGCGAACCTTCGAACAAGTTAGCCAAACATTCGCTTTATCTGCTTCCCCTGGGAACGGAAACGTTCGACAGGACTTTCTCCCAGGAGCGCGGGAAGCACCTACCTGTTTCCTGGTTCGTTTTCTTCACTTTTGTTTTTTGTTTTTCATTTTTTGCTTTATTTATTTATTTATACTTTAAATTATTTTAAATACATATATTACAAAAAACACTATTCAAAAATACATTCAAAAAATGTTGCACGAGTATTTGAAAAATGTTAAATAAGTATTCAAAAATGTTGAACAAGAATTTGAAAAATGTTGAACAAGTATTTGAAAATATTGAATAAATACTATAAATGATGAACAAGTATTTGAAAAATGTTGAATACATATTAGAAAATGTTGACGAGTATACAAAAATGTTGAAAAATTATTTTAAAAATGTTGACCAATTATTTGAAAAAATGTTGAACTAGTATTTAAAAAATGTTAATGAAGCATTCGGAGAAATTGTTGAACAAGTATTTAAAAAAGATGGTGAAGCATTTGAAAAATGTTGAACAAGTATTTGAGAAATGCTAATCAAGCATTTAAAAAAATGTTGAACAAGTATTTAAAAATGCTAATTAAGCGTTTGAAAAATGTCGAAGATGTATTTGAAAAATATTGAAGATGTATCTGAAAAATGTTGAATGGGTATTTAAAAACATGTTAATCAAGCATTCGGAAAAAAGTTGAACAAGTATATGAAAAATGTTGAACAAGTATTTAAAAAATTGTTGATGATGTATATAAAAAATGTTGAGCAAAGTGTTTAAAAATGTTGAACAAGTACTTGAATAGTGTTGAACAAGTATTTGAAAAGATGTTGATCATGTATATAATAATGTAGAATGAAAAAAAGAGAACCAAAAATTGAAAACCGAAAGAGGAAAACAAAAAAATGGAGAAGAAAAAAAGGAAATAAGATACGAAGAAATAAAATAAAATAAAATAAATGAAAAAGAATAACTGGAGAAGAAAAAGGAAAGAAACAAAAGAAAACGAAAATACCCTGAAAAAAGGAATAAAACAGAAAAACGTGGAAACAAAATCAGCTCTTTTACATTAAAGGTGATCGCGCCTTAAAGTCCTGAAGGATCGATAGCCAGTTATAAGCTAGGAGTATTAGGGTCCAAACAACAATAGCGACCTCAGCACACCGCACAAGCTGTCAAACTTTTGGGCCGTCAGCGTACCACGCAGCTTAGCACACACGTAATTTCAGTAGATACATGTGGTGCTCATCACCACAACTCCAGTACAAAAAAATATATAACAATTGTCACCGAAGTACAAATACATTAGCTACAGTACACACGACGCAGCGCCACATCAGTTAATCATATCCAACCTGCAGACGATCCTCCACCAGGGCGCTCAGAAGCCACGTGATCTCTGTTGTTCAGCTGGTCCATGTAGGCCTGAGGATACCTTCACAGGGGGAACACAAATCTATTTAAACTTTGGACCGGTGCGTATGATTTATTGTTTAGTTTTTTCGAAAAAATATGCCGTTGGTAACTGATGTGGTTATTTATACTCCAACGTGTGTGCCTAGATTTACCAGCTTCTTTATTTTGCCGGTGAGATTTACCAGCTTTTCACTGATTGACATGTAGAAAAACATACCCAATTTGCATGGAGGTATCATGCTCCGGGTGTAGTACTCTGGAGCTACACTGCCCTCCGTCTTGCCAGGACATATGGACCGCATTCTCTCCGCAGCAGCTGGTGGTATCTTGCAACTGACACGTACAAGAAGTCAGCCATCAGATTCTTATTAGCCACATTTTAGTGAAAGAATCCCCTTAAGATAAATGTACTTTTATGTTGTCTTGTTTAAATTTTTAATCAAGCATTGCCAGGGAAATTGGAGTTGTTACGTCAGGTACTGTAACCTCTACCCCTGCAAAAAAAAAAACTGTAACCTCAGTGATATTACCTTCTTCCTCAAGTCATTGTTTTCATCCTGCAATTCTTGCTCCTGCAGAACATCATTTTAGGCAGTTATTAAAGAAACAATATCAACCGAAGAAGGATGCAAAAGAACTGGACCAGAAAATGATGCAAAATTTGGAATCGAGATAATCCGAATTTCATGCTTACCTTACTTTTCAGTTCAAATAGCTGATTGAGTAATACTTGATTCTGCAAACCATAAGACTTTGTCATGCACGACACATATCACATATATACTAAAAATATTGAACAATGTATTAATATCTCATACGCATGAGCACAAAAGATCAAGGCTTGGACTGAACAATTTTTACAATAATTTTTATGATGTTCCTAGAATAGGCATCAGCTAAGTTGACGTTTTATCTCTTTGTATACTTTTGTACATAATTTTGATTAATGAAGGTTTTCAGATCAAAAGAAAAATCTAGACAATAGTTAAATAGAAAATAGCAACATTTAAATGCTTTCTATTAGGAAATGTTTGGTTAAGAGAATTCAAACTTGATATATTTAACTATTGTATCTTTTCACCACTCCCGGTGTTTGCTCCCTCCACCTAGTTTTCCGTCGTTAGGTAGATGAGTAGACAAGAACCCATGTGGCTTGAGTGGAACCATAGCCCAATTGCCATTAAGCTAGAAGGGTCTTCCCACCGGGGGGAAGTTTCCTTCCATTTTCTTTTTATTTTTTGCTTAAATGAATCATTCAATGAAAAATATCTGAACTTGGTGAACGTTTGCGTATGTGACATGAGAGTCTAAGTTCTCTACCTTTTTTGACCTGATATGCTTGAGGGATGCATCTATTTGGTTCTCTATCTGGTCAAGCTCCTTCATGCTAAGTGGGCCCAGATCCTCACCGAGAATATTTCTACGTATGAGAACGAGAACCAATATCAGAAAACTGCAATCCATATTGTATATGCAGGAAATTAACTGTTCACCCCCATCTCTGAAGACTACCTTTGTGAACTTTGAAGAAATTCAACTCTAGTCTTGAGCTTCAAATATTCCTGGTAATTAATCTAGTTTCAACAAGAAAGTACGGAATATTACATGTCAGTTTGACTGATATAATACTTGTGGAAAAAGGAAGCTCAAAGGTTCAGAATAATAGACAATGTTGGCCAAATAAACAAGATAGTTCCAAACAAAATTGATGTCCCAACAAATGGGAAGCTGGGAAGGATTTCTTTTTTTGAGAGGAAGCTGGGAAGGATTGAGTTAAGAAAGACAACGATATGCATGGTAGGTCAGTGTTCACTTAGAGCTAGTCTCGATTAATTCACAGAATATGATTGTTTACACACACATACAGTGATCACCTTAGAGCTAGTCTCGGTTCATTCAAAGAACACACACACACACACACACACACACACACACACACACAGGAATACACCTGGTAAGGCTGGCAAATACTCGATCACTACACGTAGGGGTGAAGTTAAATGGTCTGTAAATGCTTTTAATTATACAAAAATATACTTAAACTCGTATCACGCACATCACATGGTTCAGAGCCATAAAGAAACTGATTTTTCTTTTGCCGAGGTTTCAAGATCAAGAAGATTTGCTTCTTTTTTGCTTACTGAAGTATGTTAAAATTTTATTTTCGCACTAGCTAATACCTTAGTAGTAATCTGAAAACTTCACGGTATTGCTCTAGATATTTCTTTGTGAGATAAATGGAAAAAACTATGATGTTAATCTAAAGTAAATGCATACTAGACGAATGTCGTGGAACACGGATATACAAAATGGAGCTCGAGCTCATGTGAATCTAGATGAATAGTAAATTCGGAAGAAAAAAATTAGCAACAAACATGTACTGTCTTCTAACAACATGTAAAGAAAAAGAGCAGTAATGATATCTATATAAAAAGTACTCCAAAAAGCATTAAAGTAGCCTTTTCAGAGCGCTGATTTTGTTTTCCTTTATTAGAGCACCGATACTTCTTGAAAATTGTACGCAATTAGAACACGCGAACATGTTTGTTGTCAAAAAAGATTCTTTTTTCTAATTTTTTAATTTTACACTTCATTCGGGTACACATGAGCTCGAAAGCCAAAACACCTTTTTTTTTCTTTCCCCCATGGAACATTGCTTTTTCAGCAGAACAATATGTATCTCACAAGAAACGTACAAAAAAAAATATCATTTAATCTAGAAGAGAGATAAATGCAAGTGCTTCTTTGATCAGAAACTATATTTGGTTCAAGATGAAAGGCCCATGCCCAGCTTTATAGACAAAGCTCAAACCGGTCCGGACTCTGGACAGAGGTAAACACCACACACGCTCTGACCCTCGCACTGATAATATTGATTACTGGACAAAATATATCTGGCTCTCCTTTATGTCAAGAAAAGAAAAAGAGAAAAGTGCAAACCAGCTATGGAGGTGACATGAAAGCGAGACATCGCTTGTCAACTAAATTATACACCACCTCGATATATCTATTCAATGAAAAGTCCTTTATCGAAAAAAAAACTAAATTATGCACTCCCTCCGTTCGGAAATTTTTGCGTGGTTTTTGTTCAAATGAACGAAAACCACGCAAGTATTTCCGAACGGAGAGGTACTATATCTCAGTATAAGTGCATTGCATATATCAAGGTATTGTTAAGAACTGGTGAGGCTTACTTCATTTTCTAGCGGAGGTGTTGCTTCCTGTGAGTTGGAGTTGCAGGTACGGTATCTCTCAAGTGTTTTGTACATGCTGTTGACATAAGAACTCTAAGTGATCAGTTTGTATTTTCTCACAAGCAAAAATTGTAGAAAACATAAATGCATTTAGGCTGAACACATATACGAAAAGTAACGCATGAAATTCTTTAGGTATCCTTCCATATCTGGATGCTCCTTCAAGATCTTGGATGGTATGTATAGTCAAGTGTGGATTACTTGTCCACCTGAGATGAGAGGTTGGTACACATATATTAACATATATTGTAGAATGCATGCACGTATACGATGGGAACACATGTAGTGAAGAACCTGGTCTAGAGGGCCCAACTGCCCATGGCGTCTTATTCGAAGGACTGCGCAGTTTGATTAGCCTCCTTGCCATCAGGTGGAAGCAGAGTGTCTCCATCTATGCTATCCGGCCTTCCTCTAAATCTACAGCTTGTGACAAGTACAGATCTAGATCTTGTTGTGACTCCCGTTAATCTTATCCTCTTTTCTTCTAAATCTGCCTTTTCTATAGTGATATTTTTAGTTTTTGTTACACTTAAGGCCTGTTCGGAGTCCCTCCAGCTCCACAATTCCGCTCCCGGAGCGGACGGAGCAGTAGCTTAAAATGTTGGAGCGAGCGAACAGTAGCTCCGCAGATCCTGGTATTTCAAGGAGCGGTGGTTTGCTGAACGGGCCTTTAGCATCTCTTTTATAATAACTAATGGTTTTGTGCATCTTTAGTTTGTATAGAAACCAGATTCTCGTTATTTCATGTATATGCCATGGATATGCTAACTAATGCAAATTTAAGACCTCTTCAAAAAATGTGATCTCAAAGGGAGTCTCAAGGAAAAGCTCCCATTATTGTAAGAAAATTCTTTCCATCTATATTGAAGATCCTAACCTTGCAATGTCTTCTCTTTTTTCCTACCTAAACTTTAAATTACTTTATGGCCTCACATGTCTGAACTTGTTTGTAGTGAGACAGGCCTGCAGTCTTACTAGGTAGAAGCACAGGTTGGTGTGCTAGCCAGCCCAGATTCGAGCCTGACCCCTACCTATTAATTTGAGCATTGTACCTCATATGCTCAACTCGTTTCAGCAAACATGTTTATTTTAGTGTTATATTCATGTGCAAAGGTTCGCGACGGAATTACGACTTCCGTGGTATTTTGTGCAAAGGAAAAACAAAATCGATAAGAAGTCCATGGAAGTCAATTTTCATGAAACTTTACACATGAATATAACACTAGACCATGTTTGTTACAAAAATGTAACCAAAAATATTTACAAAAATGTAACCAAAAATATTTGATTTTTAATTATTTTTTCAATTTAATTGCTTAATCGGGTGTGTGTAAACCTAAGTTCCAAAAATCCACTCAGTGGACTAAGGACCCAACAACATTTGTGTACTCATAGATCAAATCAAACGGGGAAGTGTTTAGGGCATCTCGAACACTATCCTCTAAAACAGACACACTATGCGCATACAGACCACATCCGCAGACACGATACGAAACCGACCATCCAACCCTATACCTCAAATGTCCGCCTCTTAAACTTAAATAAAATAGAGCACTACCATAACCTTCCTCAAATTGCATCCCTCAGCTAAATAGACTTACGCCAAGCATGCCAATTAACTACGTGATTCCCTCGTCTGGAGGACATTCAACTGTCAGATGAGCCGGACACTTTGCGATGGAACTTGCATCAGAATGGCAAATTCTCGATCAAATCCATGTATGATACAATGGTTCATTGTGATGTTCCAGTTGATAATAGGAAATTGTGGAAGCTAAAAATTCCTCTAAGAATGAGGATTTTCCTCTGGTTTCTAAACAAAGGAGTCATCCTAACCAGAGATAACCTAGCACGACGAAACTGGCATGGGTCCAAGACATGTGTCTTTTGCCAACATGACGAGACTATTAAACACTTATTTTTCGAGTGTAAGTTTGCTCGGACAGTTTGGGCCATGGTCCAAGTAGCTTTGAATTTATACCCACCACGTGGTGCACGGAATATGTTCGGCAACTGGTTGCGGGGTATTGATAAACAATTTTCTGCACATATTCTTGTGGGAGCGGCGGCCTTATGCTGGGCAATGTGGCTTACCAGGAATGATGTGGTTTTAACAATAAATGTGTCTCATCTCCTATGCAGGTTATCCATGTTTATACACAATGGCTCCGTACGTGGTCTATCCTGCAGAAGCCGGAGGACAGGGACCTTTTTATGATGGCGTCTACACAGCTGGAGCGTACGGGCAGGGAGGACCCCCTACAAGGCCAGATGGGACAACTAGACTGATACGCAGACCGATGGGGTATTGCATTGGATGGCAAATTGCGTCCGGACCGTTCCGTCCGGATGATTGCAGACGGTTTGAAAGTCTGCATTTAACTTGAGCCAAAAGTTATATGCCCTCCTATTGAGAAAGGAGGGTGTACTATATTGGGTCCTTTTTTTGCAAAAAGGATCAGATCTATTATAAAGATATTCACCCGGTACAAAGCACCTCAAACATAATAAAAGTTACGTCGAGATCCATGGACAACTAAACGACCCTTACCGCCGCCAGAACAAGCCGCCGATGCACTGCTGTCGCCACTCCCATACTAAAGCCGGCCTAACATTGTCGTCGCCGGATCCTCACCAATGACAACTTGGCAACTAGAGGAATTCCTCATTCTGAAATGTGCAACCTGTGTGACCAGCAAGATGAGACTCCCCTACACCTGATTCTCCATTGCTCCTTTGCTCGTGCTGGTTCCTTATTGCGGAAGACCTCAACTTCCCAACCTTTGTCACCGCGGCCCAGCAGGCAGGTTCAGTTGCTTCTTGGTGGAATGACTTCGCTTGCAGTCTGGGAAAGAGGGAAAAAAACTGCAGCTATTTACACCGCTTGAAACATCTGGAAGGAAAGAAACTGACGAGTGTTCGATCAGAAGGTGCTTCAGGAATCTGCCATTCTCCAGCTCATTAGGCAGGACATCCTACATCCGGCCCTTTCTGTCCACTGGCTGTCGGATGTGGAAAACAGCCCAGAACCCGAACCTGATTAATTTTTCTTTTCCGTTTTTTGGTGGAGGGCACCTAAAAACCTGGTCTATAACCTTACATTTGTATCACTTTCTCACTCCTCCTTAATATATAGGCAGTGCAATCTGTCAGCTTCTAAAAAAAAACATTATCGACGACAGCCAGAAAGTCTTCGTGCAATTGCCCCTAAGGACCAGCTCCCCGGAGCCGTAGTCTTCGCCTTTGAATCCATGAATCAATCTGAAGTATCTGACACCAAATATCGCCGTTGCAAACGCACGGTGAGAAACATCACCTTAACCTTGCCGCCCCAAAGAGCTGGCAAGAATCTAAAAAGCCGAAGCTCCGTCTAATCCGTCCCAACGGACGAACTTGAGGAGGATCGGAGACCGGAAAATTGACTCGAAGAAGGAGCGTCACCATGTGTTCAAACGCTGCCCCTACGAGGACTAAAACCCTACCTATCTACTAGCGGGATCCGAGACACGAGGATTCTCCTCCCTGCCACCGGCCGCCGGAGCGGCAGGCGGAGGGGAGGCGAATCCACGAGCTCGCGTGCGGAGATCGAGGGGAGGATGGCTTTTCTACTATATTGGGTCTTTGCCAATACGTATTCTGACAATCAATGATATTTGTGTGGTGTAGTACAGATCTCGTGTGGAGCTAGTCAAATATTATAAACCTCGTGTATGAACATGTTTGTTAATGTTTAGATTACACATGATATTACACTGCTTTCTTAATGATCATGGC
Organism: Aegilops bicornis; assembly: GCA_021605145.1. Taxonomy (NCBI): domain Eukaryota; kingdom Viridiplantae; phylum Streptophyta; class Magnoliopsida; order Poales; family Poaceae; genus Aegilops; species Aegilops bicornis. Next base: position 549,658,378 of record CM038672.1, on the reverse strand, counting down.
TATATAAATTTATTTTAATATCACCATGTAAATGTTTAAAATGACATGTGCAACGAAAGCGAGTATACACCAATTAATTAAGCACCTAAACACAAGCAAACAAATAAAGTTCACCATTATCCGTGGTGTCATTCGAGGAGAAAAATATATTTGATTTTCAGAAAGAAAGGCAAACTAAAACTTCCGATCTGGATACTATATATATAGTCTTGCATGGAATTCGGTTGTATAATTACTTCACAAAAAAATGAAGGCCAACCAAAGTCCTATAGGAATAGAGTAAACTCCACTGGGGATCATATATATATTTGCTACAAATGGCAAGTTGAAGCAGAGTCAAAGTTGTGTAAATTTTAGAAGGAAATGCAAAATAAAACTTCAAATATTATATGACCACCTTAGTTTTGCATGAAAGTTGTGTAATCACTTTTAAAAACGGATGGCCCACAAAAGTTGTCTAGTAATAGAGTAACTCCACCGTGGATCATGTATTTTCTACAAAATGGCTAGTTGAAGCAGATTCAATCCTTAATGTAATGTGGATTTCCACCAGCCGTTGACGTTATTTTTTTCATCTTTTTTCGGAAAGGAGGGTTTACCCCTGACCTCTATGCATTATGCACACACCATATAATATCAAGTTTAGAGTACTTAACATCCACAGTATCTTACATAAGTAAAAAAAGGAAAAGAACTGAAAACTCGAAGCAACTATGCTAAATAAACGTGGCACAACATATACGGCTATATCTACCTGCAATTTACTTGAGATACAATCATCATAGAAAAGAAAACCAATCCTAACGGAACATATTGTCTTGCATGCATGTATATAAGTCAACTCGATGTATATTTTCAGTGGATCTGTCAGCTCTTCACATGGGTAAGATCACTACCACAATCAGCACTCCTATATTGCATGCAAAGATGGTGAAGCTGGGCTGTTGTTTTCTGACTTGATACGAAGTCTGATGGAAGAGATCACTTGGCATCTGACGTACGTACGGTTGGGCAGTCAGAGCACAAAGCACCGAGTAGTTCTACACGGGGCTCAATGAAGATGGGTGGTTTTTTTTTATCGGACAGCTGCTACCTTCAATGGAACAGTAACAAATGGAACAGTATGTATCACCTTCTCTCTGCAATTTCTCAACGCACGCATCGTAAACGGAGTATGTACGGAGTACTACCTACCAGTACGTCTTAATGACCAAAACAGGCTTCTAGTAGTACGTGTTAATTACATGGGGAAGTACCGGAATGCTCATTTATATTTTGGCAGTGGATGAGGGGTTAGTCGACAAAGTGCACAAATGCACGGCGGATCTGTTAAAACATAAAAATGGGAAAAGCAAGGGCCAACAAAACAGAAGCTCGATCTAAAGATGGAAGCAGGTGGATGTATCGTTTCACTGATCCAGATAATAAATCTACCTGACGAGCAAACAATCTGTTGTCAATCTACCTGAGTGTCGATGCAGTTAATGATCGACCGAACGCCTAATATGATAGGGACTAACTGATCTCCATCACGATTTTTTTTTCAACAAATAAGAAAAGGAAGAGGTTTATTGCAGGCAGCAGGAAATAGAGGTTTATTTGGCCAGATCTCGGTGATCCGGGCGACCAAGTGAGACCAAAACGACGGAAAAGATGAACAGATAGGGTCGAAGAAAGCTAAGATTTAACACACAAAAAAAATCTACAAACAGGTTGCGGACCTAAGCCAAATCGATTTGCCCAGGAAACCTGCTCCACTATAAGCGCGTGAACCCAAAGAGGGGAAATTAGATTCAAGGATTGAAAGGGCATCGGTTCGATTAATCGGCCCAAACCTGGATGGGTTTACTTCTAGAGTTCCTATTAGCGTTGTTGCTGTTGGCCGATCTACGCATGCACTGTGGAGAGAAACAGCGAGCGTTGGTTTAGTTACGCACCATGAGGAGCTTGAGAACTCGAAGAGGCGGCCGCGGCCGGAGAAGATGATGAGGGCGACCTCGGCGTCGCAGAGCAGCGAGAGCTCGTAGGCCTTCTTGAGGAGCCCATTCCGGCGCTTGGCGAATGTCACCTGCCGGCTTATCTTGTTCTCGATCCGCCTCATCTCCACCTTCCCCCGACCCATCTCCTCCTCCTCCTCTCTTTCTTTCTCTCCCTAAGTCTCCTTTTATTTTCCGCAGCCAGCAGAGCGATGTCTGATCATATGCTTGCTCGGTGCGCCTAAATAGTCTCTCTCTACAAATCTCCCGACTGTCAATCACCAGTTCACCACAGATCGACCGCTTATTAGCTCGGCCACCCTCTCCGTGTCCCTTCTCTCGGGCGCGCGTACTGTAGCTTTAGGATGGTGGTGGCCTGGTGGGGCAGCGGGTGCGTGAAATGACTGATGAATCGATGACTTGATGTTAGATTAGTTCGTACCGACGCACGAGCTGAGGTGAACCCGCTTGCTGACGAGGCAACAGTGTGTAGCGACGGATCCAAGCCAAAGGGAGGCGTCGCAGTAAAGGTGAGACGAGCGCACGGCAGCTCACGCTCGCCGAGCTGGAAGATAGATACTACTACTGTAGCTCTCGATCCATCGAGGCGGAAGAGGACGGGTGGCACGTGTCGACGAGCGTGTGGAGGAACAGACGAGTGAGGTAACCAAACCACCAGCACCGGCAGCTGGCACTGCTATACCTAGCTAGTATAGCTTGTACCCAAATGCTTGTGCGCTATTCGGTTGTTGCGAGTCCCTAGCCACCACGTCCTAGCTTGTAGGGCTTCGGTCGTAGCACTTTGCTAGTAGTGCCGTCAGTCGGCGCTCTGAGGGCAACTCAAAGGCACAGCCTTAAATGGACGTCCATTTTGACGGGATTTAGTTTGTTTGGCATAGAGAAACAAACACCCCAAATATTGGTGTGCCCATCTGAATCGTCATATTTCAAATTGTCCGTGTTTTTTGACATTGCCTTTGCCCAAAATAAACCAAATAAACGTTGTAAGTAATATAAAAGCATAAAAATAAACATTAAAACGTCCACACGTTCATAGTACCCAAGTTCATCACACTTCTTAATTAAACTAAAACTCATAAGACATAAAATAAAGTAGATAAGGCCCGTCGCCGGTGAGGCCGTTATCGTCTTCAGGAGCCGCCGTCTTATTCGTCGTCGTCGCCAGTGAGGTCGACGTATGGAGGTGGCTGCCAAAGGTGGGTTGGCAGCCCCTGCCAGATCGGAGGTGCCTGCACCACCGCCTCCCGTGGCTCCTGCTCCTTCTCTGGTGACCGCGGCGGCGTGGCTGACCATGGGCCGACACCCACCGAGTTGGCCATCTCCGGCGATGTGCACGACCAGCTCCACCGCTGGCCCACCAGACGCGGGTTCCATGCGGCAATGGGTGGCTCCTCCACCACCTCCTCCTGCACCTCCTCCTTCATGGCCATGTCCAGCTTCGGGGTGGCCACGTCACCGGCCGCAGAGAGAGCCATCTGGTTTTCCAGGCCCTCCCATTGGCGCTCATCATGGGTGTTCATGGAGTCCTCCATGACACGCCTCCTGACACGCTTCCTCGCGAGGGGGGCTCGTCATGGGACTGGGGGTTCCCAGGACCGTCTGCCTGCGGCCGAGAGTGCAACGCCGCCTGGAGGTCCAAGGCAGGCCCATCACCAGAGCTTCACGAGCAAGGCCCTCTGTCGGTGTCAAAACCGGCGGATCTCGGGTAGGGGGTCCCGAACTGTGCGTCTAGGCGGATGGTAACAGGAGACAAGGGACACGATGTTTTTACCCAGGTTCAGGCCCTCTCGATGGAGGTAAAACCCTACTCCTGCTTGATTAATATTGATGATATGGGTAGTACAAGAGTAGATCTACCACGAGATCAGAGATGCTAAACCCTAGGAGCTAGCCTATGGTATGATTGTTGTTCGTCCTATGGACTAAAACCCTCCGGTTTATATAGGCACTGAGGAGGGTTAGGGTTACACAGAGTCGGTTACAATGGTAGGAGATGTACATATCCGTATCGCCAAGCTTGCCTTCCACGCCAAGGAAAGTCCCATCCGGACACGGGACGAAGTCTTCAATCTTGTATCTTCATAGTCCAGGAGTCCGGCCAAAGGTCATAGTCCGCCATCCGGACACCCCTAATCCAGGACTCCTCAAGAGCACCTGAACCAGGCTTCAATGACGCATTTAGTCCGGCGCGCATATTGTCTTCCGCATTGCAAGGCGGGTTCCTCCTCCGAATACTTCATAGAAGATTTTGAACACAAGGATAGTGCCCGGCTCTGCAAAATAAGTTCCACATACCACCGTAGAGAGAATAATATTCACACAAGGTCAATCTGCTGACGTATTCCGCGTCGTGATATCACACCACGGCCAAGCCTTTATTCGAATCGTTTTTACTATCCCACCTCAGCGTGTTTAGCGAGGCGGTTTCCTTGGCACGTCTTGTCAAAGCAGAGATCGTGTCCCCTTATTCCGGCATTCTCATCAATACGGGCGTGGGTAACCCAACCGCGCCATTGATTATGGCGCTTGGGAGATAAGCGAGTTTTATCAGGCCGGTGGGGACGCATAACTTTGTTCGTCCATATAAGGGGATAAGGATCCACTTTTTTCACACACGTCTTCTTCCTCCTTTGCTCATCCATTTCCGCGCACTCGAGCTCTAGCGCCCAAGTCCGCACATCCCACCTCAACCTTCTCCAACTGGAGCGGGAGGCAAGTGGATGGCCTCCTCCGTCACGGAGGGGCACATCAAAAAGCTGCGAAAGGCCGGATACTTGTCCGACGACATCGCGTATCGGCTCCCCGACAAGGGGCAGCTCATCCCCACCCCCAGGCCCCATTAGAGGGTGGTGTTCCTCCCCCACTTCCTCCGCGGACTAGGTTTTCCACTTCACCCATTTGTCCGGGGGCTCATGTTCTACTACGACCTAGATTTCCATGATCTAGCGCCGAATTTCATCCTCAACATCTCGACGTTTATCGTCGTGTGCGAGGCCTTCCTCTGCATCCAGCCCCACTTCGGCTTATGGCTGAAGACCTTCAATGTCAAGCCGAAGGTAGTGGGCGGCCGCCAAGCGGAGTGCGGAGGTGCCATGGTGGGCAAGATGGCCAATGTCCTATGGCTCGAGGGCTCCTTCGTGGAGACCATAAAGGGGTGGCAATCGGGGTAGTTCTACATCACCGAGCCGCACGACCCTAAATGGGCAGCGGCCCCAATTCGATCTAGCTTCCCTACACGGCTCACCTCATGGAAAGAGACGGCCCGACGACGGGGTAATTTGGAAGAGCTGACCGGACTCCAAACTTGTGTCCGAAACCTGGTGGACAAGAAGCTCAAGCTTGTCAACGTAGTCCAGGTTATACTCATCCACCGGATACTCCCATGCCAACAACGGGCCTTCAACTTGTGGGAGTTTGATCCGGCACGGCACCGAACCTTGAGCAGGCTCTTCAACACTACGTACGAAGATGCCTAGAAGGTGCTGTTCAAGGGGGCCGAGGTTCCCACATCCGCTACCGAAGATCGCGGATTCAGCTCGCAGCATCAAGCCAGCGAGGTAAGCTATTTTACCCTTTAAGGGACTCTTGTTTTCATAGTTTGACTCTATGCGGGATCTAAAACTCCCTCACCTTTGACAGATCGGCAGAAGACGCCCCGGACAGATCGACCGTCCGGCTCTTCTTACTGTAAGACCCAATGGACGCCTCGACCGACAGAGTTGGCCGGGTTCGCACCTTACGTGGTGCCGGAGAAGAAGGCTAAGAAGAAGGCCACGGGAACTCGAAGGAGTTCCCCGCGCCAGGTGTTGTCGGACTCATCGTCCGATGACTCCGAGGCGGACTCCTCCGCGAAGACGAGGAGGAGGAAAAAGAGGCCCTTCCCCCAGCGGAGGGAGAGAAGAAAAGGAAGGCCACCCCAACTAGGGAGGCCGGAGGGTCCAAGAAGGGAAGGACCCTTCCTCCGGACTACGCCGCCAACGCCAGCGACGGCGAAGAGGGGTGGCTACCGAGGGCCAAGCCCCTGGCAAAATCGTAAGTGTCCGGACACCAGAAGAACTCATGGTGTTCCATTTGTCGCACAACATCTTCTAACGCCGAATATAACCATGCAGCCCGCCCAAGGACGGGCTCGACGATTCGTCGAGCGGCTCCCTGGATTCGTCGGATGTGAATAGCGCCTCACTTCCGACCGCCTCATCTCCTCCCGCCACGGATGACGTCGAGTGGAGTCCCAGAAGGGGCCCAGCCAGGAGGAGGTGGCGCTGGAGGCGCCGCAAGGAGACCTCCCGGACTCCGGGCGCAAAGGGGATAAAACCCCGAAGGGCTTTAAGTCCGGCCCTGTGCGGACTCGCATCGGAACCTTCGGTGGTTCCGAGTCCGGCAGCGACCCCTTCGTAAGAAGGGCAAGATGCGGCGCCCGATGACCTCCGCCAACCGGAGGCACTGATAATTTGATGGAGGCGCTCAACGGCGCTTCCATCGACGAGGAGCACCGTGACCGTTATGAGTGTGGTGATCCAGAAGTTCGATCCGCCAAGAGCGGGCTGATCAAGCATGTGCCAGCCTTCTAACAGGCTTTGAGGTATGTATTTAAGATATGTAAAAATATTACCGCATAGACAGTAGCCCCTGATGCTCAGTTTGGTGTTCGGAAAGAAAAGCCGAACTGTAACGCCCCGGATTCGATGCGCCAGGTGTCTGCCAGTTATTCGCCATCGTTGCCATGTCATTTGCTTGCGTGTTGCATTTTATCATGTCATCATGTGCATCTCATTTTGCATACGTGTGTGTCTCATGCATCCGAGCATTTTCCCCGTTGTCCGTTTTCCAATCCGGCACTCCTATGTCTCCCGGCGCCCCCTTTTGCCTCTTTTCATGTGCGGGTGTTAAACTTTCTCGGAATGGCCCGAGGTTTGCCAAGCGGCCTTGGTATAGCACTGGTAGACCGCCTGTCAAGTTTCGTGCCATTTGGAGGCCGTTTGATACTCCAACGGTTAACCGGGTAACCGTAAAGCCTCTTTTGTGTGCAGCCCAACACCCCTTCAAAGTGGCCCAAAAACCCAGCAAACTACCCTTCATGCTCTCGGTCGTTCGATCACGATCGTGTGGGCGAAAACCGCACCTCATTTGGACTCTCCTAGCTCCCTCTACCTATATATATGCCCTCCCCCCGAAAATTCGCGGTCTAATCCCCCCTAACCCTAGCTTTTTCCCCTCGCCGCCGCCGGACGCGTCCGCCCGGCGCCGGACACGTCCGCCCCGCGCCCCCTCGTCCAATCGGAGGCCGCCGCGTGGCGCTCCCGCCGCCGGCCGCCGCCCATTCGCCAGCCAGCGCCCAGCGCCCACGCCGCTTCGCCTGCGCCCTCGCCGCCGCCGACGCCGCCGCGGCGCCCGTCTCGCCGCGCCGCCGTAGCCGCCTCGCCTTCATCCGCAGCCGCGCTTTGCCTTGGTCGCCGGGCGAGACGCCGCCGCCTCCGCCCGGACGCGTGCCCGGCCGGCCGCCCCGAGCTTCCTCCGCCGTCCCATCGCGCCGCCCGGGAGCTCCTCGCCGGAGCTCCACCGCGGCCATGGCGTCGTCGCCCCCAAGCGCCCGTGCCTCCTCCGACGCCAGATCCGGGGGCCCCATGCCCGGATCCGCCGTCTCCCCCGCCGGCGACCCTCCCCGTCGTCCTCCGGCCGCCTCCTCCTCTACTCCGGCGACGAGTTCCGGCGATCATCGAAATCCGTGCCCAGATCCGAGGTTGACTTTCCCCTCCCCAAAAATTGACTAAGTCCCGAAATTATTTACTTTATCATGCAATGTTCATGCATCATAACTTGCTGCATTTTTCTCTGTTTCATGTGTATAATATGTCAAATTGTTCGCCTCGACGAGTACTTCATTTCATTCCATTTGATCATGTTTATTTGAGCTCATCTTGATGCCTGAATCATCGTTGCAAAAGTGCTATATGATGTTAATCTGCTAAAACTGTTACAACTTGATGATTTGTCATTTTTGTTGCGTTTGATGTGTGCAACCTATGAGGTTGATGTCTACAGGTGTTTTGATCTATGCCATGCCATCTCTACAGAGGTGCCATCCATGTATTTTTGTGATTCCTGTAGTGAGTGCATCAAGCTTGTTAAGTAGGGTACTTGCTGTTACTGTTTTGCTAGTCTGAATCTGCTATATCATGATGCTATGTTAACCTGCTGCTACAGGTCATTATGTGCATAATCTGGAGATGTTCACTAAGGATGTTTTGTTATACATGTCTTGCTCTATCCATCCATGCCCTGGTTGCATTTATATCTTGCTGTAGATTGTTGTAATCTTGATCTCAAATTGCTAAATAATGTTGCTGTCAGCCTGTTAACATTATGTTCAGATGTTGCCATGATTGTTGTTAGTAATCCATGCACCCTACGAACTTTCTCTTGCCATTCCTAGCTTCATAAACATGTCTTCTTACTGTGAGTTGCCTTGCCATGCCATGTATTGCTCGGTGGTGAGTGGTTCAAGCTCACCAACATGCCTACTTATTGTTGTTCCTGCCATGTATAAATCTGTAATATAACTTGCCATGTTTACATGGGTGCCATCATATTTTATGTGCCCTTTTGGCTCATGGTCAGTAAGGGACATTTGTTCTATGAAATTAGTAGATTCATGCCATGCCTTTGTTTGCCATGATAAGTTCCTGTAATATGTTATTTGAGAGCTCTAAATATTGCAACCTGATGTTATTTCCTGATAAGTCTGAAACTGTTATTAATTGCAATCTTGCCATGTGTGTTTGAGCATGTTCTAGTGATTTCTGGAGATAGCTCAGTGTTCATGTTTTATCATGCTTTATCTGTAATTCATGCCCATGCTTTTTGTTATTACGTTGAGATGCTGTAGCATGTTGTTTTGATGCTTGCAATATGCCTAGTTGCTGTTTTGGGCAGATTGTTGTCATGACTTGTATTGTGTGCATGTGTTGAACCGTTGCTCCGTTTTTAGTGTGCTCTATATGAAACTTGCTTGATTTTGCATGTAGTTTCATATTATCATGTTGCATCCATGATTTGAGGTGTGTGCTTGATGTTTGTATGCATTTTGTATCAATGACATGCTTATCTTGTTTTGCTCATATCTTCTAGGCCGTAGCTCCGAATCAAATGAACTTTATATGTAACTTGACTAGAATTTCGTGTAGATCATCTTGGTGCATCTTAACTTGCTGTTTAACAACTTGAACATAAGATTTATTCAGATCTGGACCAATTTCGAAATTTGCATATGAGGACTTACCGGATTTGTTATATGTTGTTTCCGGCCTCATTTAAACTTGCTTTGATGTGTTGCTCTTGTTTGCATCATCTCTTGCCATGAGTAGCTTCAGGTAGCTTTGTCATGCATCATGCTTGTTGTGCATCATGCCTTGTTCATGTGTGGTGTGTTTACTATGTTGTGTGCTTCTTCTTGTTAGTTCCTGCTTTCTATGCGATCGTGAGGATTCGTTCATCTACGCTTGGTTCGTCTTCGTGGCTTCGTCTTCTTCATGGACTCGTTCTTCTTCCTAGCGGGATTTCAGGCAAGATGACCGCTACCCTGGATCTCACTACTATCATTGCTATGCTAGTTGCTTCGTTCTATCGCTATGTTGCGCTACCTATTACACATTTATCAAGCCATCCCAAATTGCCATGTCGACCTCTAACCTTTGACACCTTTCCTAGCAAACCGTTGTTTGGCTATGTTACCGCTTTGCTCAGCCCTCTTATAAGCGTTGCTAGTTGCAGGTGAAGTTGAAGATTGCTCCATGGTGGACAGGATTTTGGTTGGGATATCACAATATCTCTTATATTATTAATGCATCTATATACTTGGTAAAGGGTGGAAGGCTCGGCCTTATGCCTGGTGTTTTGTTCCACTCTTGCCGCCCTAGTTTCCGTCATATCGGTATTATGTTCCCGGATTTTGCGTCCCTAACGCGGTTGGGTGATTTATGGGACCCCTTGGCAGTTCGCTTTGAATAAGACTCCTCCAAAGAAGGCCCAACCTTGGTTTTCCATTTAACTCACCTAGCCCTTTTCCCTTGGGAGTCGCGCTCTCAAGGGTCATCTTTATTTTACCCCGGGCGGTGCTCGTCGTGAGTGCCGGTCCAAACCATCAACCGGCGGCCACCGTGGCAACTCTGGGTTCGCCCTCTGGAAGTTTGGACAATCCGGTGTGCCACGAGAACGAGATATGTGCAGCTCCTATCAGGATTTGTCGGCACGTTCGGGCGGTTTTGCTGGTCTTGTTTTATTCTTTGTCGAAATGTCTTGTAGCCGGGATTCCGAGACTGATCGGGTCTTCCCGGGGAGAAGGAATATCCTTCGTTGATCGCGAGAGCTTATCATGGGCTAAGTCGGGACACCCCTGCAGGTTATAAACTTTCGAGAGCCGTGCCCGCGGTTATGTGGCAGATGGGAATTTGTTAATATCCGGTTGTAGTAACCTTGAAGTAAACTCTTCTAAAATACACCAACCGTGTGCGTAACCGTGAGTGTCTCTTTTCGGGGTTGATCGAGAGGAGAACACGGTTTCTGGGTTATGTCTGACGTAAGTAGGAGTTCAGGATCACTTCTTGATCATTGCTAGCTTCTCGACCGTTCCGCTTGCTCTCTTGTCACTCTTATTTGCGTTGGTTAGCCACCATGTATGCTTAGTCGCTGCTGCAACCTCACCACTTTACCCCTTCCTTTCCCATTAAGCTTTGCTAGTTTTGATACCCATGGTAATGGGATTGCCGAGTCCTCGTGGCTCACAGATTACTACACCAACAGTTGCAGGTACATGTTTGCGATGATCATGACGCGAGAGCGATGCTTGCTTGTGTTGGAGTTCTTCTTCTGCTTCTTCTTCGATCAGGGGATAGGTTCTGTGTCGGCACTGGGCTAGCAGGGTGGATATTGTTTGAGTTTCTGTTTATGTTTCATCCGTACTCGGATGTTGATCTTGTATATGATGTTGTATTCATGTGGCATTGTATGTCTTGGTTGTACCCCTATGTATTATGTAATGTTGATGTAATGATATCCACCTTGCAAAAGCGTCTTCAAGATGCGCTTCTATCCTTGGTGGGACCTTCGAGTTCCTTTTGGATAGGGTCGCATCTTGGGCGTGACAATTTGGTATCAGAGCCTCGACCGACCTTAGGAGCCCCCTTGATTGATCGTGTAGTTTGGCCGTTGTTGAGTCTAGAAGAAAACTGATTTCTGAGTCTAGTTATATCAGAGAGTAGGATTTCTTTTACTCCTCAGCCCCTTCGTCGCTCTGGTAAGGAATCCTGACGTAGGTGTTTTGGATTACTTCTCTTCCCGTTCAAATTTTTCTTTAGGATCACGTGGTTAGTTTCGTGAGTTGTCCATCCTCTTTTGTCCGGTGCATCTCTCGTCAAGTTGACTCGAGCCTCTTCATCTTTGAGTTCAATCCTCAATGTTTTCTTTTCCCACCCGCCCACCCCTTTTCTTCTCGGAGCCGGAGTCCGTAATCGAGTATCCATCCTACTCGTGTGAAGTCTTTGCTTTCTTTCATCAATGATTTCAACCGATGTTTTCTCTTCAAGATATTCATCGGTTTCCCCTTCCAAGTTGTCTTTGTTTTCCCGCCCTCCCACCATATTATTCCCGGAGTTCGAGTTTCTTCCGACCATCAATTCCATTCGTGTGGAGCCTCTTCAGTCTTCCCTCAATTATTTCAACCGGTGAATTCTCGTCTCGTTCGTCATTCTTCATCTCTTTCTTTTCCGGTGGATTCAATTCAAGTTTTTCGAGTTGATCACATTCTTTTCCTTGGTTAAAGTGTTTTTCCTGCTTCAGACGCCTCTCGCCAGCTTATCATTCCGGAGTTTGGAAGACATCTCAGGAGGTTCGCCTGTGTTCGAATTAATTCGAGGTTGTCACTTCATTCAAATATTTAATTGTTCCGGTGCATCATCTATCTGTTCAACATCCCTTTCCAACGGTGTTATCTCTTCAATGGGCCCTAACCCACAGGTTTTTTTTCCCAGGATCTTACCTGACTCTTCAAATTCCCGCGGAGTTATTCTCAATTCTTTTCGAGTGTGACGTAAGAATGGATCCCATCAGTCAGATGCTTTTCCAAGATCGATTTCAAATCATTTTTCATTGTTGGCTCAACCTCTCTGCTTTTCATTCTACCGGAGTATCTCAGTAATTTTGGTGGTGTTTCTCGTCTTCATTTGAAGACCGAAGTAGAGTTTTCCCTAAATCTTGTCCGTTCTCCCGAAGATTCATGGTGCTAGCTCGATGTTATCCTATCAATTTGTTTCCAGTTGTGCAATTCTTTTCATCCATCCGGAGTACTTCAGGTGTTGCTTTCGCTCTCGATCATCCGGAGGCCATCTTTTTGGATTATTTCTTCGTTTCAAGTTCTCAGCTCCGTTCGTTCCTATATTTGTACCGGTGCCTAGTTCAGTTCTCTTTTCCCCAAATTCCCTCAAGTATCTTCGTGCTTTTCTAATTCTTTCCGGCGATCCGTTCTCTTCTCTATGTTCATTTTCATTTTTCACGGTGGTTCGTTCAAGATTCTTTTTCTTTGATTATCAATATTAATCCATTCGTTCTTTTCAACCTACCGGTGATTCATGAAGTCCTTCTCAAGTTTGCGATATGTCACTTCTCAATTATTTTTCAAGAAGAATAAGTAGTATGCAAAATCCATTGCTTGTCATCAATTTAATTTGATGAAGGATAAGCATACAATAAATCTTATTCTTATTTCATCCAAGTGATTAATCCCTTCCTTCGGAGTTTGTCCCTGCTGAATAAATTCTAGTTCCAAGTGTTTTCCATCTTTTCTTTTCTGGAGTTCGAATTTCCTCGGCCATCTCGTCGGAACCTCCATCTAAATCATCGCAAGGCTCATCTTATTCTTTCTTCCTTCATTCTATCTCGTCATCCTTTTGTCACCGGAGTTCTTCATGGTGGTTCTTTATGATTTAATTCATTCTTTCAAGAGTTCATGAAGATTTAGTTGGCGGAGTTCAAGTATCTCTTCTTCTTGCATCTCAAAGTGCAATTAATTCTCCATATTATTTTGAAGTGGAGTTTTGCATTTCTTCGTTCTTCTCAGCTATCCAATCATTTCCGTTTGCGGCTGGTTATCACCTCATAATTTTGAGATGTTATTCATAAGTCCACATCAAGCTTATTCTTTCGTTGTTGATTTTCTCAACAACTCCATTCAATCCTTCTAAATTCCTTTCATTCAATTCTCTTTCAATTCTTTCCGGAGATTTTATGTCATGTCTTCATCAAGTATCATTCCATCCTCTCAAGTTCATGTTCTTTCCCTTCCATTTTCAACCGGAGTGCTGCCTAAATCTTTTCAGTCTTATTCGTTTCTTATCTCGTTCTAACCGGAGTGGTTTCAGAGTCTATCCGATTCAGTGAGCTTTCGATTCTCGTCATTCTCGTCGTTCCTCTCTTCTTCTCAAGTGCTCTCTATTCCTTGCTTCTTCTCTTGAGTTCTTGTTTCACCTCTTCCCTTTCCCTTCCGTCTCGGTCCTAAGATCTCGGGACGAGATCTCTTGTTAGTGGAGTGTTGTAACGCCCCGGATTCGATGCGCCAGGTGTCTGCCAGTTATTCGCCATCGTTGTCATGTCATTTGCTTGCGTGTTGCATTTTATCTATGCCATGCCATATTTACAGGGGTGCCATCCATGTATTTTTGTGATTCCTGTAGTGAGTGCATCAAGCTTGTTAAGTAGGGTACTTGCTGTTACTGTTTTGCTAGTCTAAATCTGCTATATCATGATGCTATGTTAACCTTCTGCTATAGGTCATTTTGTGCATAATCTGGAGATGTTCACTAAGGATGTTTTGTTATACATGTCTTGATCTATCCATCCATGCCCCTGGTTGGATTTATATCTTGCTGTAGCTTGTTGTAATCTTGATCTCAAATTGCTAAATAATGTTGCTGTCAGCCTGTTAACATTATGTTCAGATGTTGCCATGATTGTTGTTAGTAATCCATGCACCCTATGAACTTTCTTTTGCCATGCCTAGCTTCATAAACATGTCTTCTTACTGTGAGTTTCCTTGACATGCCATGTATTGCTCGGTGGTGAGTGGTTCAAGCTCACCAACATGCCTACTTATTGTTGTTCCTGCCATGTATAAATCTGTAATATAACTTGCCATGTTTACATGGGTGCCATCATATTTTCTGTGCCCTTTTGGCTCATGTTCAGTAAGGGACATTTGTTCTATGCAATTAGTATATTCATGCAATGCCTTTGTTTTCCATGATAAGTTCCTGTAACATGTTGTTTGAGAGCTCTAAATATTGCAACCTGATGTTATTTCCTGATAAGTCTGAAACTGTTATTAATTGCAATCTTGCCATGTGTGTTTGAGCATGTTCTAGTGATTTCTGGAGATAGCTCAGTGTTCATGTTTTATCATGATTTACCTGTACTTCATGCCCATGCCATTTGTTATTACTTTGAGATGCTGTAGCATGTTGTTTTGATGCTTGCAATATGCCTAGTTGCTGTTTTGGGCAGATTGTTGTCATGACTTGTATTGTGTGCATGTGTTGAACCGTTGCTCCGTTTTGAGTGTGCTCTATATGAAATTTGCTTGATTTTGCATGTAGTTTCATATTATCATGTTGCATCCATGATTTGAGGTGTGTGCTTGATGTTTGTATGCATTTTGTATCAATGTCAGGCTTATCTTGTTTTGCTCATATCTTCTATGCCGTAGCTCCGAATCAAATGAACTTTATATGTAACTTGACTAGAATTTCGTGTAGATCATCTTGGTGCATCTTAACTTGCTGTTTAACAACTTGAACATAAGATTTATTCAGATCTGGACCAATTTCGAAATTTGCATATGAGGACTTCTGGGATTTGTTATATGTTGTTTCCGGCCTCATTTAAACTTGCTTTGATGTGTTGCTCTTGTTTGCATCATCTCTTGCCATGAGTAGCTTCAGGTAGCTTTGTCATGCATCATGCTTGTTGTGCATCATGCCTTGTTCATGTGTGGTGTGTTTACTATGTTGTGTGCTTCTTCTTGTTAGTTCCTGTTTACGTTGCGATCGTGAGGATTCGTTCATCTACGCTTGGTTCGTCTTCGTGGCTTCGCCGTCTTCTTCATGGACTCGTTCTTCTTCCTAGCGGGATTTCAGGCAAGATGACCGCTACCCTGGATCTCACTACTATCATTGCTATGCTAGTTGCTTCGTTCTATCGCTATGTTGCGCTACCTATTACCTGTTTATCAAGCCATCCCAAATTGCCATGTCAGCCTCTAACCTTTGACATCTTTCCTAGCAAACCGTTGTTTGGCTATGTTACCGCTTTGCTCAGCCCTCTTATAGCGTTGCTAGTTGCAGGTGAAGTTGAAGATTGCTCCATGGTGGACAGGATTTTGGTTGGGATATCACAATATCTCTTATGTTATTAATGCATCTATATACTTGGTAAAGGGTGGAAGGCTCGGCCTTATGCCCGGTGTTTTGTTCCACTCTTGCCGCCCTAGTTTCCGTCATATCGGTATTATGTTCCCGGATTTTGCGTCCCTAACGCGGTTGGGTGATTTATGGGACCCCCTTGATAGTTCGCTTTGAATAAGACTCCTCCTGCAAGGCCCAACCTTGGTTTTCCATTTAACTCACCTAGCCATTTTTCCCTTGGGAGTCGCGCTCTCAAGGGTCATCTTTATTTTACCCCCCGGGCCAGTGCTCGTCGTGAGTGCTGGTCCAAACCATCAGCCGCCGGCGGCCACCAGGGGCAACTCTGGGTTCGCCTACCGGAAGTTTGGACAATCCGGTGTGCCCTGAGAACGAGATATGTGCAGCTCCTATCAGGATTTGTCGGCACGTTCGGGCGGTTTTGCTGGTCTTGTTTTATTCTTTGTCGAAATGTCTTGTAAACATGATTCCGAGACTGATCGGGTCTTCCCGGGAGAAGGAATATCCTTCGTTGATCGCGAGAGCTTATCAAGGGCTAAGTTGGGACACCCCTGCAGGGTATAAACTTTCGAGAGCCGTGCCCGCGGTTATGTGGCAGATGGGAATTTGTTAATATCCGGTTGTAGTAAACTTGAAGTAAACTCTTCTAAAATACACCAACCGTGTGCTTAACCGTGAGTGTCTCTTTTCGGGGTTGATCGAGAGTAGAACACGGTTTCTGGGTTATGTCTGACGTAAGTAGGAGTTAAGGATTACTTCTTGATCATTGCTAGCTTCACGACCGTTCCGCTTGCTCTCTTCTCGCTCTTATTTGCGTTGGTTAGCCACCATGTATGCTTAGTCGCTGCTGCAACCTCACCACTTTACCCCTTCCTTTCCCATTAAGCTTTGCTAGTCCTGATACCCATGGTAATGGGATTGCTGAGTCCTCGTGGCTCACAGATTACTACACCAACAGTTGCAGGTACAGGTTTGCGATGATCATGACGCGAGAGCGATGTTTGCTTGTGTTGGAGTTCTTCTTCTGCTTCTTCTTCGATCAGGGATAGGTTCTGTGTCGGCACTGGGCTAAAGGTGGTGGATATTGTTTGAGTTTCTGTTTATGTTTCATCCGTAGTCGGATGTTGATCTTGTATATGATGTTGTATTCATGTGGCATTGTATGTCCTGGTTGTACCCCTATGTATTATGTAATGCTGATGTAATGATATCCACCTTGCGAAAGCGTCTTCAAGATGCGCTTCTATCCTTGGTGGGACCTTCGAGTTCCTTTTGGATAGGGTCGCATCTTGGGCGTGACACGAACTGAGGATCTAAAAGATATACGCAGGAGACTAACATAAGTATGTCAATATGGGAATGCAGGCTACGCTGCTGACCTCTGCCGCACTGACTGCGGAGGTTGATGCACTGAAGCAGAGCCTCGAGCGGTCCGAGAACGAGCTCGGTCTTGCCAAAAAGCAGCTCGAGGACAGGGAAGGTAAGTAATACCTTATGGGAGTATTTAAAAGATGTGGTTACAAAAAATAACAGGAATAACTTGAATATTGCAGGGGCCACGAACAAGGTGGCGACCCTGAAGGAAGCGGTGTCCAAGTCCGAAAGCAATGCGGCCGCGGAGCGCACCGAGCGAGAGAAGGAGGAGGCGCGGGTGGCGGAGGTGCGACAAGAGCTCCAGGCTCTCGTGAAAAAACACGAGAGTTTGGAGCGCGACTCAAAGACTCGAGAGTCCGAGCTCGCCGCGGCCCTTGAGAGCGCCAAAGCCGCTAAGGCCGAAGCCCACAAAGCCTGCCAGGAAATTGAGGCGATGAAGAAAATAGCGGCGGGTAAGGCATTCTATGTGCAAAGCAAGCATGTGAAAGTGAATTATCTGTTACTTACCCGAATCCGGAGCTCTCCAGGAGCATTCGCAGATCTGCGCCAAGCAGGTGTGTCGATCTTGCCGCATTCTATCGAAATGAGGAGGGAGCTCGAAGGAGAAGGTGTTACGGTCTCAAGATATCGAGGCCGGACACCCGGCAGTGTTTTGAGCGACCAACTGAAGCAGCTGGTCGAGCTCGATAAGGTGGCCGAACAGGCCATGAAGGGCCTCATAGTTCGGCTGTGGCCCAAGGAAGCCATGCATGGGAGCTACTTCGGGCTGGTGAGGCGGCTGGTGGACGCCTGTCCATGGGTTGAAGTCATTAAGCGCTCCGTCTGCATCGAAGGTGCTCGTAGGGCCCTTGCCCGTGCTAAGGTGCACTGGGGCAAGATGGACGCTGAGAAGCTTGTGACGGACGGACCACCACTGGGCAAGGAGCATCGCAAGCCTGAGAGGTATTATGAGGGCGTCCTGAAGGGTGCCCGCCTTAGAGCGGGTGAATTCTCCAAAGATGTAATTTCTTAGTAGACTCGCATTTGTTATCCTGTATGCTAAAAACTTGTTCATATGCGCTAAGCAACATTTTTGAATTTAAAATATTACCTTCTGTGTGGCCGTTTATTAGATTTGAGAGATGGCAAGTCGTCGGCTTCGATTGCTGGGGTGTTCAGGATAAACTTGAGCGCTCTTGTTCCCATTCTTGGGTCCTTCGAGGGAGGCGCTCAATGCAACGAACAAGGCAACCGGACTATAATGCTTGAACGCTCTCACTTAGCCATAGAATTCTATAATTTTAAATTTCGGCGAAGCCCCTTGTATTCGGAAGACCGATTTCGGGGCGCTATCCACGCCTAGGCGGGACAATGCCGACTCCTCGCTCTAACGGCATAAGTCTTTAGGGACTCGAAAACCTCTCAAACAGCGACTGACGCTCGCCCTATCATGACAGTCAGTTTTAGCTTTCTCCACTGAGGTGCTTAACCCAGCTCAACCGGGGCACAATCGCAGTGGTTCTCCCAGCGCTACCTTAGCCGATATAACGGAACATAAGGTACCAAAACATGGGAGCCGGGCAAACCCAACTATTGACCCAAGACATGATTCGGAGCCGATGCATATAATGCTATAAGTTCGGGGTGCCGCACTTGTGAAAGTGTTCAGAATTATCACACCATATTGTGGGGTACTTAAGCCCCTGGTGTATTACCCGTACCAAAGTGTACGGTTGCACAATGTCATAACTGAACATATATATATATATATATATATATATATATATATATATAGAAAAAATGAATTCAATAATAGGCAGAAGCTATGCATTGTTTATTCAAAAAGGGCTGCAGTAAGAGAAGAACGATACAAATAGTGCGATAAGCAAGGAACGAGACTATTTAACATGTCCCCCTCCAGGGGTAAACTGCGGGATGGTATGTAAAATAGGTATGCTGCTCGTAATAGAGACCACCTGGACACTCGACGTAGCTTTCTGCTTCCTTGGCTGTTGCATCGTGTGTTCGGCGATTCTATTGTCGGACAGGGCTTCGTAAGAACGGAGTCCTGAAAGTAAAAAAGAAAGAAAAGAAAGAAAATAATGACACAATCGGGAGCCCCTGGTGCGATTAAGACACATTCTGGGCGTGCCATGGTCGTGCCCCTACCCCTATGCCCATGGTATGTCCAGAGCGTAATTATGTACGCATAGTACTGGTTTCGCAATTTCGCGAGGGCTGGGGTTTGGGCCGCATTGCTATGCGTGCTCGGAACGTGCCGGGCGGTCTTGTTGTAGGTTACTCCAGGCACGCTTGACGGTGTCCGGGCGTTTAATAGCCGGACTCGAGAATTGCATTAAGAGGCTGCTTTGTACTTCCGCCGCGAGGGCCGCCGTATGCTCCTCCGTCCGGAGAGAGTGTTCGGTGTTTCCATTGACCGTAATGACTCCTCGAGGACCTGACATCTTGAGCTTGAGATATGCATAGTGCGGCACCGCATTTGAACTTTTCGAATGGGGTTCGTCCGGGTAGTGCGTGATAGCCGCTGCGGAATGGGACTATGTCGAAGATTAACTCCACGCTTTGGAAGTTATCCGGGGATCCAAAGACCACTTCAAGTGTGACTGAGCCTGTACAGTTGGCCTCTACACCTGGTATGACGCCTTTAAAGGTTGTCTTTGTAGGTTTAATCCTTGATGGGTCTATGCCCATTTTGCGCATTGTATCCTGATAAAGCAGGTTCAGGCTACTGCCGCCGTCCATTAGGACTCTAGTGAGGTGAAATCCGTCAATGATTGGGTCTAGAACCAATGTGGCGAATCCGCCATGGCGGATGCTATCGGGTGATCCTTCGATCAAAAGTGATCGGGCAGGGAAGACCACGGGTTGAACTTTGGGGCGATCTGGCTCCATCGCAGATATCGTCCCTTTAGTGCACGCTTCCGCTCCCTTTTGGGTATGTGGGTTGGGTATATCATGTTCACCGTCCGCACTTGTGGGGGGAAGCCCTTCTGTCCTCTGTTGTTCGGCGGCCGGGGCTCTTCCTCGTCATCGCTATGCAGCCCCTTATCACTGTTTTCGGCATTTAACTTGCCTGCCTGCTTGAACACCCAACAATCCCTGTTGGTGTGGTTGGCTGGCTTTTCGGGTGTGCCGTGTATCCGCACGCAGCGATCGAAAGTATTCGGTCCAAATTGACGGGCCCGGAGTATTTCTTTTAAATGGCTTTTTCCGCTGACCGGGTTTAGAGCCTCTGAATCCGGCATTGACTGCCGTATCCTCAGCATTATCGCCGTTAATGCGGCACTTGTGCTTGTTGCGACGCGACCTGCCATTGCTGTCCTTGGTATCCGAATTACCAAGGCTCTTGTTCATGTTGTTGCTATGAGCTAGCCAACTGTCCTCCCCCGCGCAAAAGCGGGTCATGAGTGATGTGAGGGCTGCCATGGATTTCGGCTTTTCCTGTCCTAGGTGCCGGGCAAGCCACTCGTCGCGGATGTTGTGTTTGAAGGCTGCAAGGGCCTCTGCATGCGGACAGTCGATGATTTGATTTTTCTTGGTTAGGAACCGTGTCTGAATTGTCCGCCAATTCCTCCGGCTGCTGAATTATGTGGCTTAGGTCATCGGCGTTCGGTGGTCGCACATATGTGCCTGGAAATTTTCGAGGAATGCGGCTTCCGTGTCTTCCCAACAACCAATTGACTCTGCCGGCAAGCTGTTAAGCCAATGCCGGGCTGGTCCTTTAAGCTTGAGTGGGAGGTATTTGATGGCGTGTAGATCATCACCAAGGGCCATGTGGATGTGAAGGAGAGAGTCCTCGACCCAAACCGCAGGATCTGTTGTGCCAGCGTATGATTAAATGTTTCCGGGTTTGAAGCCCTCAGGGATTTGATGATCCATCACTTCATCTGTGAAGCATAGTGGGTGTGCGGCGCCTCTGTATTGGAATATATCACGACGCAGCTCAAATGAGTATTGTCTACTGTGTTCGGCCCGGCCGGAGTTGCCATATCCGGCGTGACGGTTATCGTCACGTGTCGTGGGGCGCCCACACGATCCGTAGATCGATCTTGTTTGCCTTGCCTTGTCCTCCAATATATGTCGCAGGTCTAGCGCATTTCTCGCGCTTTGGTATTTTTTGAGCGGCGCCAGTGCGGTTTGAGTTGAGCGAGAGGCTCTCTGTCGCGACCACGAGGTGGCCGGTCAGCCGTATCATGCGCCGGTGATGTAGGTTTGGGTGCTTCCTCCTCTAATCGGGTAGCAGCCTGCGTTTTGGGTAGCTCTTGGAGGGCGCCGAGTTCATACTCTTCGCCGCAAGGACTTGAGTCCATCTGTCACCTAGCAAGTCTTGGTCAGCTCTATCTTGTTGCTCGCTTTTTCTTGAGGCTGCTTGTCGTGGCCATAAGCCTGCGTTTGAAATGCTCTTGTTCAACGGGATCCTCGGGCACGCAATTTAAATTGCGTCGTCGAGGCTTGCCTCATCTTCGAAGGGAGGCATGTAATTATCGTCCTCTACCTCTCTTTCTGCCGCTCTCTCATGAGGGCTGGCTTCTCCATCCTCCTGTGCTGAATCTTGCTGGAGGATGTTGTCTTTGGCACTGTCCGGGGTGTTATTGTCTCCCGTGCCGGAATCATCGTTTTTGCTGTGGCGGGATTTAGAGCGGCGCCGCTGACGCCGACGCTTAGGCTGTTTCTTGGAGGGGTCATCCTCCGCTGTTCCATCGCCATTACCCTCTTTTGGGATGTCCACCATGTATATGTCGTATGACGAGGTGGCCTTCCAGTGCCCTGTGGGCGCTGGTTCTTGGTCGTCTCCTGCATCGTTGTCCATACCATCGATGTCTTCGGAGTCGAAGTCGAGCATGTCGGTTAAATCATTGACAGTGGCTACGAAGTGGGTGGTGGGTGGGCTTTGAATTTCTTCATCGTCCGCATCCCAACCTTCCTGACCATAATCCGGCCAGGGCTCTCCTGATAAAGAGAGAGACTTTAGTGAATTCAGGATGTCGCCAAAGGGCGAGTGCCGAAAGATGTCCGCGCATGAATTCCATGATCGGCGCCCAACCGGATTCGATTGGTGGGCGCGGAAGGCTCGGAGTCCGGAGAGGAGTCCGCACCTTGAGTCACGAAGCCGCAGCGATCGGTAGGTGTACGGCTCAATCGCCAGAGAGATCGGAGCCCCGAGGCGGTGTCCAGCCACCCATCCTCGATCGGGCGCAGCCGGCTCGAGCTAAGGGTCGGAGCGGACACCGGTGCGGCCTCCAGGACACCGCTCGACGGCAGAGCTAGATCATGCCCTCGTGATAGTGCGGTGCGCTTGGGCGTGGCTCGAACCCATCGAAGATCAAGTCTCCGCGGATGTCGGTCCGTGTAGTTTAAACTTCCAAATCTGACACGATGGCGGGGCATAGCTTTCAATCTGCTCCAGATGGCTGTTTAATGGCCGGCAGTGCAAAGCCGCCGAATACGAAGATCTGTCCGGGAGAAAAGTCTCACCTCGAACGCATCGTTGTTGATGATCGGAGGAGCCATCGGGCCTAAAGATGACGCATACGAGGAACTCTCAATGAAAGCACCAATGTCGGTGTGTCAAACCGGCGGATCTCGGGTAGGGGGTCCCGAACTATGCGTCTAGGCGGATGGTAACAGGAGACAAGGGACACGATGTTTTACCTGTGTTCGGGTCCTCTTGATGGAGGTAAAACCCTAGTCCCGCTTGATTAATATTGATGATATGGGTAGTACAAGAGTAGATCTACCACGAGATCAGAGAGGCTAAACCCTAGAAGCTAGCCTATGGTATGATTGTTGTTCGTCCTATGGACTAAAACCCTCTGGTTTATATAGGCACCGAGTCGGTTACAATGGTAGGAGATCTACATATCCGTATCGCCAAGATTGCCTTCCACGCCAAGGAAAGTCCCATCCGGACACGGGACAAAGTCTTCAATCTTGTATCTTCATATTCCAGGAGTCCGACCAAAGGTCATAGTCCGGCCATCCGGACACCCCCTAATCCAGGACTCCCTCTCCCTCGCTGAGGGAGTCCTGGATTAATGGGTCCTCGGGCGTCCGGCATGTTAGCCTTGGGCCGGACTGATGGGCTGTGAAGATACGAAGACCGAAGACTTCACCCGTGTCCGGATGGGACTCTCCTTGGCGTGGAAGGCAAGCTTGGCGACCAAATATGAAGATTTCCTTTCTCTGTAACCGACCTTATGTAAGCCTAGATCCCTCCGGTGTCTAAATAAACCGGAGGGCTTAGTCCGGATCAGGATACTCATTACCATAGTCATACAAGCTAGACTTTTAGTGTTTAGCCATTACGATCTCGTGGTAGATCAACTCTTGTAATACTCATATTCATCAAGATCAATCAAGCAGGAAGTAGGGTATGATACGTCTCCGTCATATCTACTTTTCCAAACACTTTTGCCCTTGTTTTGGACTCTAACTTGCATGATTTGAATGGAACTAACCCCGGACTGACGTTGTTTTCAGTAGAATTGCCATAGTGTTATGTGCAGAAACAGAACTTCTCAGAATGACCTGAAACTTCACGGAACATCTTTTAGGAAATAATAAAAAGTCGTTGCAAAAGATGAAGGCCAGGGGGCCCATCACCTTTCCACGAGGGTGGGGGGCGCCCGCCCTAGGTCGCGCCCCCTATCTCGTGGGCCCCCTGAAGCTCCTCCGACGCCAACTCCAACTCTATATATTTGCTTTCGGGGAGAGAAAAATCAAGGAGAAGAAATCATCACGTTTTACGATACGGAGCCGCCGCCAAGCCCTAAAACCTCTCGGGAGGGCTGATCTGGAGTCCGTTCGGGGCTCCGGAGAGGGGGGATTCGTTGCCGTCGTCATCATCAACCATCCTCCATCACCAATTTCATGATGCTCACCACCGTGCGTGAGTAATTCCACCGTTGGCTTGCTGAACGGTGATGGGTTGGATGAGATCTATCATGTAATCAAGTTAGTTTTGTTAGGGTTTGATCCCTAGTATCCACTATGTTCTGAGATTGATGTTGCTATGACTTTTCTATGCTTAATGCTTGTCACTAGGGCCCGAGTGCCATAATTTCAGATTTGAACCTATTATGTTTTCATGAATATATGTGTGTTCTTGATCCTATCTTGCAAGTCTATAGTCACCTACTATGTGTTATGATCCGACAACCCCGAAGTGACAATAATCGGGACCACTCTGGTGATGACCATAGTTTGAGGAGTTCATGTATTCACTATGTGCTAATGCTTTGTTCGGTACTCTATTAAAAGGAGGCCTTAATATCCCTTAGTTTCCATTAGGACCCGCTGTCACGGGAGGGTAGGACAAAAGATGTCATGCAAGTTCTTTTCCATAAGCACGCATGACTATATTCGGAATACATGCCTACATTACATTGATGAATTGGAGCTAGTTCTATGTCACCCTATGTTATGACTGTTACATGAGGAACCGCATCCGGCATAATTATCCATCACCGATCCAATGCCTACGAGCTTTCCATATACTGGTTTTCGCTTATTTACTTTCCCGTTGTTATTGTTACAATCACTACAAAACACCAAAAATATTACTTTTGCTTCCGTTACTTTTGTTACCGTTACCACTACTATCATATTACTTTGCTACTAAATACTCTGCTGCAGATATTAAGTTATCCAGGTGTGGTTGAATTGACAACTCAACTGCTAATACTTGACAATATTCTTTGGCTCCCCTTCACTACTAGGGAAAACCTTATACACAGAAATTTAGCAACAGCGCGGGTCAAAAAAGGGCGCTAGTGCTAGATAGCAGTAGCGGTTGAGAAAAAACCGCGCTGCAGATACAATTGTAGCAGTAGCGCGTGTGGCCGTACAAGCACTATTACTAATATTCCCATTGGTGGAACGATAGGCTACACATAGCAGTAGCGGGCTTGGAGGAAGCGCGCTACCGCTAGGGCATGAGTAGCAGTGTGTTTCCCAAGAAGAGCGCTACTGCTAATGGAAATAAAATAAAATGAAAAACAAATAGAAAAGTAAATGAAAATGAAAGAAACAGAAAAGGAGAAAGAAAAAATAAAATGTAAAGCAAAATAAATGAAAAAGCGAAAAACAGAGAAAGGCATAGTCAGAAGGCGTGTTCGTAAGAGGCGCTTATAGCTAACGTAGCTGCAACGCTGCTTCCTAGACCCCGCTATAGAAACAGAAAAGGAAATAAAAAGGAGAAAATTACATAGCTATAGCGATGGCTGCTTTGTAAAAGCGCTATAGCTACATTAGCTATAGCTGCTTTTAAAACGATGCTACCACTAATTTTGACTTAACCAAAAACCGCTTTCCCCGGCCACCACTTTCCCCCAAATCTATCGACCCACCCCGCCGCCATCTCCCGATTTGCCGCCCCCACTTCGCTGCCTCCTCGCCGACGCCGACGCCGAGCCACCAGAGTTGAGCGCCGTCGACGCCACCGGAGCCGCCCCCAATGTCACGGAGCCGCGCGGCCTCATCAACGCCACCGGAGCCGCCGTCAACGCCACCGGATCCTCCCTCGCCACAACTGCCTCCCTCGCCATCACCGGAGACGCCCTTGCCTCCCTCGCCACCACCGGAGCCATCCTCTGTAAGCCCCCACCCCTCCTCTCTCTCTCTCATGCATAGGTTATTATCTAGGTTATTTAGGCAAAAATTTAGTTAGGGCTTTGACAGAGAACTAGTCAGGTTAACTAGTTTAATTAGGTTAATTATCTAGGTTATTTAGGCAAGTTTTATTTTAAAGATGATCCCTTCCTAGACTTTTATTGTTGATTATATCTTTTCATTGAAGTGGTCATGTTATATCTTTTCATTGAAGTGGTTCGATTGTGCCCAAGTGGCTTTATTGTTTAAATGAAGCTGAGTGGCCTATATATGTTTTGCCGGAATGTTGATTCATTTCCGTTCCGGCAAATTTCAGGTTCTCGATTTGTCCACTTTTTAGCAAAGGTCATGCTGAAAATTTCCCTGAATTTCGGCATGACTTGTGCTACAAACTAGGACATATCGAGTGCCCACGATTTGCCGCACCAGGAAGGAGTCAATGTTCTTGCAAAACAATAGGCCTTTTTTATGTCATTATGCGTTTTATTAGGTCTAGAATTAATTGACTAGATTTAATCATAGGAAACATGGCTAGCAACGATGAAGGACAGGGTTCTGGTGATTGCAACGACGCTCACCGGGCGATGCATTTAATTTTTTAGCCTTACCGACGATCAATCGATGTTGTTGCCGGGCCCACCGGTGGCATCGGGACTGAGAGACCGACACGCAGACCGGTCTTGAGATCGAGACCGGGCCGAGACTCAGATCGGCGTCGAGACCAGCGCTGAGACTGAGACCGGCGCTGCCTCGGGGAGCGGAGCCGGTACTGTAGAACCTAAAAGAAAGAGGCAGCGGCTTCCTAACAAACTCAGGACTACTAGATTGGTGGTCATGGAGGTGGAGGACGGCAATTTTGAGCCAAAGGCACCCGAGGAAGCGCGTCGATGCTACGGCAATCAAATAGGCTGCATCGTACGGACAACCGCCACCATCAACGATGAGAAACTACAGAAGATAGAAAATATGAGGTGCTCCCTCCTAAAGAAGTTTCACCAGTTATTCTTGTTCCCGGCCGGAATGAGAAGGATTATGAAGATCCGGACGAGGACCCGCAATGAAGAAGATAAACAAACACACCATGACCAAGTTTAGCGACGCTGCTGGCGCTGGAAAACTCGAGTGAAAGCAAAGATCATCGACAAGAAGGAACCCTACTCCGAGATTGTAAAGGATAATCCGACAATCACGGAAGAGCAGTTTCAAATATTCAAGGAGGCTTGCGAGGCCGAAGCTGCCAAAAAAGTCTAAGTACATGAAGGGGCTTCAAGAGAGGAACATTGGGAGCCACCACCTCTGAGGCCGTGGTTACTGACGGAAAGAGGTCTAAATGGGCCAAGGAGGACGCGAAGTCATGAAGTCCGGGCATCCTGCACTTTGGCGGATTTCACCGTCCCGCTGGAGCGTGACGTCCTGAGGGCCCGACACCGTTGGGATCCAGAGAAGAAGGTTTACGAGACAACACCGGTCATTACGGAGTTCATGAGACTGCTGGTAATTTTAGTTTCTGATCAATTCGACTGCACACATTAGTCATATTTGTAAACGATCCTTGTGCCTTTTGCAAAGAGAGCAGCACCGGATTGCGGCCGAAAGCGACTCGCCGTCTGAGGCATTGCGAGGCCCAAGTGGGACACTCCATTCAACCGGGCGTTGAACATATTGAAATGACAACCGATGGATACTCGACCGTCGTATGGACGCGTGCACGGTGTCGGAGACGGTGCCAAGTGGAAGAAGTACTACCATGAGACCACGGAGGAGAGAAAGGAAAGAAGGAGGTTAACTGAAAAAAAAACATCAACAAGAAGGTTGAGATTGCGGTTGAGAAGAAATCATCTCGGACCGATCGCATAGGGGGTAGCTGCCGCCAAAAGCGGTGGTTGCAGATTTGTCTACTTCCTTGGTGACGGGCGTTTTCACTTGGACAAGGCAAAATCCGAAGCAAATGCAGAGGACTTTCCTGTTGCTGATTCTGGGAGCACTGCTCCGCACTGCTCCCGTGACCTGCTCCCACAGGACATGCTCGGTGCTTCGCCGTCTTTGGCTGAGCTCGACGCCCTCACGGTATCTGTCACACCAGCCCCTTTCAATATAAATGTATAATCTCCCGTTTTCGTTTCCTTTGGGATGTCTCACGTCGTAGACTTTTCTTTGCAGGCCGACGAAACCCCGTGCACCATATTGTACACCATCGGCGACCAGAAGGTGGACGTGGGGAAGGCGACGATAATGGCCGAAGGAACCATTGTTCCACAGCCGGCCAATCCCCTCGAATGTCTTCAAGGTTTCCATGGCCAGTGTCGTACCGGGCCACGAGAATTTGCCTCCTCCAATACTACTGGTGGATGACGAGGAGACACCGCGGTGGCTTGGTGATTGTTGCAATGGGTGGGTCTGTTAGGCCAAAGAGTCTGCTTGCCTTGAGGCGGTCGGGAGCACACCCACGAGCACGCAGCCTTAGCAAGGTATGAACATCAACACCCCACCTACCCAATTAGCGTCGGGTGTCGGGTTGGGTGATAGCGGACGTGGAAAGGAGGAGGCTCCATTAGTCGCTGATGACGTCACCATGGATGAGGATGAGGACGACGGTGGCGCTGAACAGTATGTCTATACTGGCGCCTCCTCAGGGTTTGAGCGTCATGAGTCGGTGCTTGAATTGCCGTCTCAACATATTATGGACGACCTTCCGGTAGTAAAGTAGTCTAGTAAGAGAGCGAGGAAAGGCAAAAAAGCTGATTCTATGATCCAGCCTCAAAGAGCCTCGGCTTCAGGACCGTATAGATATCCCGATGAGGATAAATGGCATATCCTCGTCAACCAATCCTACGTGCAAGAGCGCTTAGGGCCAGATTCGACGATCTAAGGAGACTTCATGACGATGTGCTGCGGTAGAGAAAGGCCTCATCGCCTCGACAGATCCAGGATACCCACTACGTGGTTAACGTTCCGCGGCAAATGTCGTACGTCGACAGCTTCCCCGCGGATAAGTTCTTCCTCTGATTCGATTACATATTCGACATGTTTCACGTGAAGAAGCTGGATTTTACGTTTGTCCGCCTTTATGCCTTGCACATGAACTACATCATCTGTTTTGAGTAGATATCTCATATCTGTGTCGCTGACCCGTACTACATGCACGAGGGCTTCTTGGGAGTCTCAAGGCAGAGCACCGTGTATACGCTGAGGGAATACATCGTCAATTTCATGCTCGCCAATAAGGACAAGGAGGCGATTCTCGTGCCTTATCATCCCGTGTAAGTCATCCGCTGCTATCCTTCCTTCGATTTCAATCATTCATTTGCACGGTGGAGGCTATGTAATTTGAGGTGTACTTATTTTATGCAGCGGGCGCGCCGTCCTCATGATCCTATACCCCCGGTTCTCCCATGCTTTTTACTTGGACTCGTCGAAGAACATTCACAAAAAGGATTACACCCACATCAAGGATGTTCTCGACAGTGCTATGTTTTACTACCAAGCAAGGGGTGGAGAGGTTAGGGACAAGAAGAGAAGGGGCGGCAGGCTCGCCTTCGGCCATAAGACCGACTTGATGCATCCAAAGAATCTGAACAATTCTCTTAATGATGGATTCTATGTCCTACACCACATGCTGGAGTACAGACGGGATCACCAGAACCTTCGCATGTCACCTACATCGGGCGATGCCCATATTCTGCAATGGGCAAAGAACGTAGGAGATATCGAGGATCATCGACTTCGAGCCGAGTTCTATCACATCCTGCACGAACTTGCCAAAATCATCATGAAGGAGGTCGTCGGAAAAACAGGGATGTTCTACGAAGAAGGACAAATGTCACGGGAAGACGCCCGAACATGGGTAGCCGCTCAGCGTCTCGACCTGAAGCCTTTCACTAGGCTCAGGGACTATCTCCCTGACATGGATGGATGGAACGACATGTTGGAGTGATTGTCGATATATGACAATGTGTCCGTTTAGTCCATACTTTCTGTATGACAAAACTTTGAGTTATGCACGGTGAAACTTTATTTGTGATGTAATTAAACCGTCCTCCTCCTCGACTAGCGAAAATCACTCTACTTAGGGCATTTTGGGGTACGATGAACTTTTTTATTTATGCTTATGATATGTTGTTTCTATTTTTGCCAAGTCTGTCTCTTTCTGTTGATCAACTATATATATATGTTGCATATCATCGACTCATGTGACGATGCAGGTGCATAGATCATCGATGGTGAATAAGTGCTATGCCAGGAGTATATATCGACAAGTGGCCGGAGTGTCGTGCCAGTGTGTACGGTTTCCAGTTTCCGAGCGACAGGCAGTAGTTAGTTTAGGTTCACGCTAATGCGAGAGAGGGATATGAACTCATGTACTCAAAGTGATAGCTCTTCTTGCATAGATCATTGTTTAGATGGATGACGATGTATTTGCAAGTAGTCAAGACTTGTATCGCTATTTTTGAGATGATGACGAGAGACCACTTTGTGTTGGATGATGATTATGATGAGACTATTTGTATGTATATGCTATGATTACATTTGTGGTCTCGCAGGCATTTGTATGTGTATCATGATGACATTTTTATGTGCTAAAGATTCTTCTATAAAGCCTATTCAAATACAAAACAAATATGCCGAAAAAAAAACAAAAAACTACTAAAATTAGCAGTAGCGAGTGTATGAAAGTTAGCAGCAGCGCCGCGATAGCGATGGCGTCCAGCCAGAGCGCCGCTAGAGCTACTAGCGATGCGAGCTTTCACTAAGCGCACTGCTGCTACACTTGTGTAGCAAGATGGCTGGTGAGCACGCTGCCATCGCTATGTGTTAGCTGTAGCGCCTTATTAGTAGCGCCACTCCCCACGCTACTGATACACCTAAAACCCGCGCTGCTGCTAGCCTTTTCCCTAGTAGTGCTTGTGTCGAATCAATAAATTTGGGTTGAATACTCTACCCTCGAAAGCTGTTGCGATCCCCTACACTTGTGGGTTATCAAGACTAATTTCTGGCGCCGTTGCCGGGAGTATAGCTCTATTCTTTGAGTCACTTGGGATTTATATCTGCTGGACACTATGAAGAACTTGAAAGATGCTAAGACAACAATTTATCCCTCAACTACGAGGGGAGGTAAGGAACCGCCATCTAGCTCTGAACTTGATTCACCTTCTGCTTTTGAGTAAGCTTATACACCTAAACCTGCTTCGTTATTCGATTACGATATGTCGCATGTTATTGATGATGCCACTTCGCTATGCATGATACTTATGATGAAACTACTTCTATGCTCGATACTACTGTGCCCCTTAGTGAATTTCTTGATGAACAAATTGCTAGGGCTAGAGAGAAAGAAATTATTGATACTGATTATAATGATGAAAGTGATGATGAAGATAGGCCTGTTATTCCTGAGGGTTATATTTTTGATATGGAAGCCTCTGCAGCTATTTTAGCTTGTAAGGATAGATATGAACTCAAGAGGTTATTAGCTGAATGGAATAAGCAATCTCTTAGGGATAGAATGGGGCCTGACCCTGCTTTTGCTACTTCACCTATTTGTGTTGCCGATAAGGATTATGAATTCTCTGTTGATCCTGATATAATTACTTTGGTTGAATCTGATCCTTTTCATGGCTATGAATCTGAAACTGTTGTGGCACATCTTACTAAATTAAATGATATAGCCACCCTGTTGACTAATGATGAGAGATTTCGCTACTTTTATATCCTTAAAATATTTCCGTTCTCATTAAAGGGTGATGCTAAGACATGGTTTATTTCTCTTGATCCTGGTTGTGTGCGTAGTCCCCAGGATATGATTTATTACTTCTCTGCTAAATATTTCCCTGCTCATAAATAACAAGCTGCTTTAAAGGAAATATACAACTTTGTTCAATTAAAGAAGAGAGTCTCCCACAAGCTTGGGGGAGGCTTCTCAAGTTACTTAATTCTTTGCCTGATCATCCTCTTAAGAAAAATGAAATACTTGATATCTTTTATAATGGACTAACCGATGCTTCCAGAGATTACCTGGATAGTTGTGCTGGTTCTCTTTTCAGGGAAAGAACACCGGATGAAGCTGAAATTCTATTGAATAATATGTTGGCAAATGAAAATAATTTGGCACCTCCTGAGCCACACTACTAGAATCTGGCACTTTTCCATCTGCCATGGCAGATGGCAAAGGCATGGTCGGCAGATGGCAAAGGCTTTGCCATCTGCCAGCAGATGGCAAACAGTTTGTCTGAAACCCTGCCGGTAAAGGCTTCTTTGCCGTCTGGCGGCTGATGGCAAAGAGCTCGTGTCTTTGCCATTAGTCGGCAGATGGCAAAGCCTCTTAACGGGTTAGCCCGTTAGAAGGTTAATAAAGATACTTTGCCGTACGCCAAATAGATGGCAAAGGTCGCAGTTTTCTTGCCGTCTGCTAGCAGATGGCAAAGGCTGCATGATTTGTCGTCTGCCAGCAGATGGCAAAGAGCTTTGCCATCTGCTGGCAAATGTCAAAGAGCCCAAATAGGCCAGCCCAAATTTTACATGTAGATGACACGTGGCGTCTTTGCCATCTTCAAGCTGATGGCAAAGCTCTTTGCCATCTGCCAGCAGATGGCAAAGTGACTATATTGCCCCATTTAATTTTGATTTTTCTTATATCAGTTCCTTTTCATAGAAAATCAAACACAAATATATTTATATGACCAATATAGCATATTCAACACATATTACCAATAGTCATGAACACATATATATCCAACACATGTTACCAGTAGTAGCAAGTTTCATCCGTACATACACATAGTTTCATCAATATTACACAGTTTCATCAATAGGTCCAGGACGCTTCTCTACCTCGTCCTGCGCGACCCCCGTTTCGCTTCTGGGGCGGTCGAAGGGGTATGGGGGTGGAGCGTTCATGCGAAATCAGCCCAAAACCGAGCGCCAGAGCAAAAATTCGGGAAGAGCGCGCAAAGTGTTTCCAAGCTGCTTCCAATATCACGGTCCAATGTCTATGACCACCCAAATGCTGGCATTCGGGAGTGGCTAATGCCAATACACAACTCTACCCCTCAATCTCCACATCCAAACACAGCGTAAGCATCCTCTTCATCTGCAGAGAATTAGAATAGCATTTAAATTAGCAGAAGAGTGTATCAAGCAAAGGGTACTCTAGGAAATACATTTTATTGTATATAATATTATATATATACATGCTTATTTTTGTAAGACAAATACATAATACATGCTGGACAGGTAAGTACGAGAAGAGGAAAAGGGCATCCTATATGGCCACTTGAGCCCGAACGGGAGTATACAGATTGAAGAAAGTAGCATGCAAATTTGGCTGCTTATGTAGATTGATCAGCACACTGTGATATATGTGTACTGCATTGTACTCACCTAATCATGGGAAAATCATCAGATATTCGTGCATACCATCCTCGATTGCCCTGCAGTTTTACATCCCGATTCTCATGCGCGTGATTTTCAATCCCGGTTGTAGACTTGTTTGTAAGGTCCCTAACCGGGAACGATTCCCTGATCATGACAGAGAAGCACCCGCATAACTATTTTCCATCTACCTGATATGTGTACAAAATAAGTGAAGTAAGTATACTATGGGTAATGAAGCTGAACTGCTGAATGTGTGCATTCAAATAACCGATTGAAAAGTTTTTAAAACTCTGTAACAAAGCTTTGTTTGGCTGGGGCTTCATTTTTATATCCTTACCCATCTCTGTTATAGTCACTAGTCATCAACCCGTGCACCTGCACGGGCAAGCTGTTTGAGTAACAAGTGGATGCTAAGAATTGACTTTGTTGGAAGTTTCTTGCAAAAAATGAATATTAGGACATGTATATATTTGAAAATTATAGCATCTATTTTTCATATTTGAATATTGTAACATATAATAGTGTAGACACACTTATAATTTTTTATGATTTGAAGTAGACATAATGTGGTTATTGAATCTAATGACTCTTCTGTCTTGTCAAAATACTTTGGGAAGTTATATGATTTTAATTTTTAAAAATAGTATGGTTATGGATGTGCATGAGATTGAGTAGGATATTACAATGTACTACCGAGTTGCTAAGAAAAATATTTTCCTTCTATCATTTTAACAACATCAGTAGGAGTTTGATGGTTGAAAATCAACGGCAAAATTCATTGCAAGGTCAATTGACTATGAAGTGGGGGCATAACATCAGGCTACTTAATATGACGCATGACCACATCTCTTTATTATTTCCTGATCTGTTGATGGGCAATGAGGTCAAAGGAAAAATGACAAACATTTGCGGCTAAGGAAAAGTTACGTGGAAAGATGTCCATGTGAAGTATTAAATTTTGATGACACTGCCCTGATTTATAGTTGAGTAAAGTTAAGAATCTATAACAAAACCTAACTAAGAATGAAACACCTAATATATTAGATGCCATGTCTGTTTTTAAATTGGATGAAAAATTAGAATCCCGTTACTATTTGAATATAAATAGAAAAGTTACCTGAGTCCCAAAAATATTTTTGGTGAAGTAAACATCTGTTTTTTAATAGCTAGAAAGAACAATAAGGTGTAGATGCAATCATGCAAAATCAGGACTACATCTCATTAAGAAAACGGTGATGATATTCCCAACATAATCTCAACATATAAAAATTGTTATTTCAAATTAATGTGGTAAATCTGCATTATGAGCTACTTGTTTTGTTAAGCGTACATGTCAGAATATTAGAGGAAGTGCATGAAAGAAATATATAGTGCAAGTTATATGTATCGGAAGGCTATATATGTTACTTTTCATAGCTTCCAAGGTGCACATCATTGGACAATAAGTGTATACTCCTCTATCTAGATAACTGGATTCTGCTCCCGGGCACAGATGAAAAGTGGAACTGTATAATTCCAAATCCATTCCCACAAACATACATCGCGTAGGAATGAATTAAATCATCAAGTCTATCAAATGTAGAAAAATGTAGAATTTTTTTGAGTAAATATGACCTGCAAATATCATCCTTTCAACTGAAACTGTTCATGAATTATAATATATTACAGAGAAATAAATGGTGATCGGCAATGATCATGTACCAAGAAAAGAGCACAGAAAGAGCCAACAAAATACCACAACTATGTATTCTATTTGCAGCAATATACATGGCATTATGAGTACTTCACATCTTACAGTAGTAGAAATCCTAGTTGTGTATTAGCAAAACTGGAACAAAGTGACCATGTTTGTCACTGACCTTTCCCCACGCCAGGTTAGACGCGTCCCTAGTTGCCAGACTCCCTAGCTGTAATGCTTCTTAGCACAATGCACGTGGAAGGACGGTGACCTTATTAGTTGCAAAAACAGCACAACATAACACTTCAGCTCACATCGGTCAGAAGTTATACGCCAGAGCAAACCAAGCCATAACGAATTATATTATGCAACTTGGCGGTGCCCCTAGCATTGGTGAGTGTCGTCCAGCTTTAACTTTCATCAATAAATCACACTCCACGGATTTAGATGTTGCTGCATGACCATGCTTCCTTGCCATGCTGGACGGTGCTTCATTGCAGGATCCATCAAGCCTGTGGGAGAAATTTCTAGGATCTCTCTTTGAATCTGCCATCAGTACACCAGCTCCTCCTCTGCATCAATTGTCATGGAAACTAATCGGACCAAGAGGAAAAGCTAGATTACCTAGTCATGTCTCACCGCCGACTGCTGGACTCATCCTTGCTGTATAGTTTAGTGTTGTGTTGGTGCAAGGAGTCTGAGAGGATGTATGAGATACAACAATCATCATATCTCTTTGAATCTGCCATCGGTACATTATGTTGGCTCCTCCTCTGCATAAATCATAATAGAAACTGATCAGATCAAAAGGAAAGCTAAATTGCAGCATCATGAAAAACTGAAAGATGGGGAGACTGAAAGGCTGCAAAATAACACCATCATTGAGGCCTTTTTTTGTAGGCCGATCTGTACGATATGAAGAGGGGACGCATGCTGCAGAAAGTATATTCAGTAGCTTGTTGGAGAGTTTGGCCTCTCGTGATCGCCAAGAAATAGATCCTACAGTCAATTAGTTAGTTTTTCGATGTCCTCTCATCAGAGACATCATCAAGCACCCAGAAATTGTGTCATCCGACGCCCTTGCTGAAGTCTGGCAGGTGAGATACACTTGATCTATGGAACTATAAATCCTAGGTAACTCATGTAGGGAGGCATAACATAATGGCCTTATCCGCCCCAGCCACCAGACTGACGGCAGCTTCTTCTTCGAAGGGGTGGGGTAGTGGTTTCCTTGCTGAGCATGTGGCCCTTGACGCTCCAGCGACACCGGAAAGCTCATGCCTCCTTGAAAAGATCTGGTCAATTACTCTGTCAGTCCTCGTCCCGCGGTGGCCGACGACAGAGCAAGACATGATGCATGCAGGGAAAATGATCCAATTGAATTAGGTCCACGTGAATCTTGTTTCCGTCGACATTACGAACAGAAATTCTGGGAGATCGAAATCAAGGGGTGGAGGCAGCTGTGGTAGGGTTCTTGATTTCTAATTATGGATAGACATGATGCATGGTGCTGGGACGTGCACGTGGCAGAGTAGAGGTCAAACACACATAATTAATCTAATGGTCTTTGCTTATTAAAGATGAATCAGATAGATACAATTCTTTGACGTGTGAGGATGGGCTTTGTGTCTCGGCCAAGGGAGATGGTTTTTTTTTCAAAAAGATGTGGACGTTGGACAAATACCTAGGACTCCTAAGGTAGCTCATTCAACGGTCAGATAATAAATCTGAAGATCGAACGGACCATTTTCTTAATTCCTAGGATTAACGTGGAGCCTCGTATGGTGCCTTCAATTAGTAAATATAAGATTCTCGAAGCACCCAAATAACTATTTTGCATCTGCTTGAGGTGTGAACAAGAACAAAATCAGTATAACGGTTTTTAAACTGGCGTTAAGGCGGAGATGAAACGTGTATTAGCAGCAGACTGAAAGAAATAGAGTTAAGGAAAGAACACAGAGATGAAAGACCTCCTTCACAGCGGCTGTGTGTTTGAAGCCGGAGATGTGAACGGACGCCTTTCAGGCGGTGTAGGAGGCAGCGTTCGGAGAAGCCGCCGTCCCGCCTCGCCCCGCCTCGCCCGGAGACGGTGTGGAGGAGTAGGCGGCTGCCGTCTCCGCCTTGCCCGCCTCGCCGGACAAAGCGGTGGAGGAATGGCGCTGGCCGTCTCACTTGCCCCGCCTCGCCGGACGGCGGTGGAGTAGTAGGCGCCGAGCACGTCTTGCGGTTGGGCGAAGCGGCGTCGAGGAGGTGCTGCGGCTCGGTGTGATGGGGACGGCGGCGTGAAGGCGCCGCAGACGGAAGAGATCGGCAGCGAGTGAGGCGGCGTCGCGCCGATGGTCGTGCTTTCGATACGATAGAAGCGGCAGCGTGAAGGCGTGTGACGGAGGATTGGGGCGGAGCGGGCGGCGGCGAGATGGGCTCGATCCAGCCTCTAACGTCGGTGTGCGAGGAGGGTGGCGGCGAGAGGAGGCCGTTGCGCCATACTGAGTGCGGCTTGGCGGCGGGACGTGGCGGCGGCAAGTCTTGTGGTAGAGAGGATGGATGGGTGGATGGATAGGGTTTGGGTGGTTGGGCTGCCTGAGGGGTGGGGGTTCTTTTTCTTTCTTTCTCTTTTTTTTGTTTAGATAAATGGGATGGATGGATGGATGGATGCCATGTCATCAGTCCATGACACAAACATTTCAACCAATGAGAACAAAAATAACCCCACAGTTTTTTTTACCTGGAAAAAATTTACCCCATCTCTTTGCCATCACGCCAAAGAATGGCAAAGAATCTTTGCCGTCTCTGGCGAGATGGCAAAGAGGTGGGGCTGGTATGCTGTTACACTCTTGACGGCCACAGGATTTGCCAACCTCTTTGCCATCTGCTGGCAGATGGCAAAGATTATTTGCCATCCACTAGCAGATGGCAAAGAATTGGCTGATGGCAACCATGTTCTTTGCCGTCTGTCAGTTCTTTGCCATCTGTTTTTTATGAGCAGATGGCAAAGACGTTCTTTTCCATCAGCTGGCAGATGGCAAAGAGCTGGCTGATGGCAAATACCCTGTTTCCAGTAGTGCCAGCCCCTGAGCCAACTACTGAGCCTATCCCTAAACCAACTCCAAAGAAGAGAGGTGTTCTATTTCTCTGTCCTGAAGATATGCAAGAGGCAAAGAAATCTATGAAAGAAAAAGGTCTTAAAGCTGAAGATGTTAAGAATTTACCTCCTATTGAAGAAATACATGGTCTTAATCTACCACCTGTTGAAGAAACTTATGATCTTAATCCATTACCTATTTAAGAAGCTACTGGTCTTGATAACACGACACAGGTAGTAAAGGTAAATTCTCTCTATAGATATGATAGAGCTGAAATCTCTCCTACTAAAATTGCTAGCCAATGCTTGGATGAGTTTGATAACTTTATGTTTAAGCAAGAAAACTTCAATGCTTATTTTGGTAGACAATTAAAACAAAATGCTTATATGATTAAACACTTGGGTGATTATATGGCTAATATTAGAGGTGAACTTAAACTTGTTAGCAAACATGCTTCTATGGTTGCCACTCAAGTAGAACAAGTACTTAAAGCTCAAAATGATTTTCTCAATGAAATGAATAGTAAGAAAAATGTTTATGTTGTTAGAGTGGCTACTAGAACTGGTAGAATGACTCAGGAACCTTTGTATCCTGAGGGCCACCCTAAGAGAATTGAGCAGGATTCTCAGATAAATAATATTGATGCTCCTAGTTCTTCTAAAAGGAAGAAAAAGAAAAAATGATAGGACTTTGCAAACTTCTAGTTAACCTATTGCTGAACCACCTGAGAATCCAAATGATATCTCTATGTTTGATGCTGAAACACAATCTGGTAATGAACATGAACCTAGTGAAAATGTTAATGATGATGTTTATGATGATGCTAAACCTAGTAATGATAATGATGTAGAAGTTGAACCTGATGTTGATCTTGATAACCCACAATCAAAGAATCAACGTTATGATAAGAGAGACTTTGTTGCTAGGAAACATGGTAAAGAAAGAGAACCATGGGTTCAGAAACCGATGCATTTTCCTCCCAAACCATCCAAGAAAAAGGATGATGAGGGTTTTGAGCTCTTTGCTGAAATGATTAGACCTATCTTTTTGCGTGTATGCGATTGGTGATATGCTCAAAATGAATCCTTATGCTAAATATATGAAAGATATTGTTACAAATAAGAGAAAGATACCGAACGCTGAAATTTCCACCATGCTTGCTAATTACACTTTTAAGGGTGGAATACCAAAGAAACTTGGAGATCCAGGAGTACCTACTATACCATGCTCCATTAAAAGAAATTATGTTAAAACTGCTTTATGTGATCTTGGAGCCGGTGTTAGTGTTATGCCTCTCTCTTTATATCGTAGACTTGACTTGAATAAGTTGACACCTACTAAAATATCTTTGCAAATGGCTGATAAATCAACTGCTATACCTGTCGGTATTTTTGAGGATGTGCCTGTTGTGGTTGCAAACGTTACTATTTTAAGGGACTTTGTTATTCTTGATATTCCCGAGGACGATAGTATGTCTATTATTCTTGGAAGACCTTTTTTGAATACTGCAGGGGCTATTATTGATTGCAACAAAGGCAATGTCACTTTTCATGTTAATGGTAATGAGCATACGGTACACTTTCCGAGGAAACAACCTCAAGTTCATAGTATCAACTCTATTGGAAAAGTTCCATCGATTATATTTGGAGGTTTTGAATTTCCTCTTCCTACTGTCAAGAAGAAATATGATATTCTTATTATTGGGGATGTGCATATCCCCGTTGAGGTAACATAGTGTTATTCGAAATTTCTCCGGTCTCATGTTATTCGGAATGAGTTTGTTAACAAGACCTGATCAACCTTGTTAGTGGATTATTTTTGATGAGCATGAGATGGATGAAACTAGAAGGGACAACCTTTTGTACCCTCTTTATACTTTCTGTTATTTAGTTGAAATAAAGTAAAAATAGTATTTTTCTGTCTGTTTCCTGATTTATCCGTGCAATATAAAAATACCCTGAAAATAAAATTCCTCCAAATGCCATGCCAATTTAATATATTTTTCTAGAATATTTGATGATTTATGGAACTGAGAACACACCGGGGGGTCAACCACCTAGGCACGAGGGTGGAGGGCGCGCCCCCTGCCTCTTGGGCCCACGGTGGCCCTCCTCCACTTATTCCTGCACTCATACTGTCCTTCTTCCTCCCACAAAAACGAATATCTAGCTCAAGCACAAGTTATAGCTCACTTTGCTGCAATTTTCGATCTCCTTGCTTAAAGCACCTCTCACAAAACTGCTTGGGGAGATTGTTCCTTGGTATGTGACTCCTCCATTGGTTCAATTAGT
Source organism: Aegilops bicornis (assembly GCA_021605145.1). NCBI lineage: Eukaryota > Viridiplantae > Streptophyta > Magnoliopsida > Poales > Poaceae > Aegilops > Aegilops bicornis. The sequence continues at coordinate 549,618,508 of CM038672.1, read as the reverse complement.
TTTTTCTCTAGTGTTTTATTCGTTGCAAATTTTTGCTGCCTAGGTGACCATGTTCTTGAGCTTTCATGTCAATTTATATGGTTCCAAGTAGTTCTGATGCATGATATAGGCTCTAGGCACTTGTAGGAGTAGTTGCTATCAATTTTGTTGAGCTTGGTTCACTTTTGTTTGAAGCTACTAAAAATTTCAGAAATTTTTCAGAGGAAGAAATATGCTTAGGAAAATGTTCCAAGGTGGTTCTTCAAGAAAGCAAGGACCCAGGCTTGCAATACGTGATGCTGACGAGGAAGCACCAAGAGACGCACTGGCGGCCTTGTGAGTGGCCTTCAGAAAATTTTATGGATCGAGCGGGAATCAAAGAAGAATTTAACGCATATTTGCGTAACGCCGATCTTGTGAGCTTTGAGGCCGACAAATGCCCCCAGTACCATCAACTCACAAGCTCATTTGAGAGGAGGTTTGAATTTTCATCTTCACGTAATTCTCCAACAGTCATGTTTGATCTTTATGAAAATCTTATACCATGGACTTAGAGGATTTTACTTCTGCTTGCAAACTCCCACAATGGGGTAGTATTAATGATCCCCGTAAATCTGAATTTAGAAACTTTCTTGCTGGTATAACCGTGGGGGAATCTAGAGATATAACACAAGCTACCATAGGGAGCATTCACTTTCCTGCTATAAATTATTTTGCTCTCTTCATAGGTAGGTGCATAACTGGTAAGGATGAAGCATGTCATATGTGTGTGCCTGACCTCAGTATTCTTAGGAGTGCTGTGTTAGGAGACCAATCTTATCATATGGGAGCCATTGTAGCACGTAGGTTGCATCATAATAGATATAATGGAGATTTCTTTGGAGGAATTTATGCAACCCGCTTAGCTAATTTTCTTGAGGTGGACGTTCGTGAGGATGATATGGAGTTGCCTCCTACTTATTTAGATTTTAATTCTATGGTTTCTCACCAGTTTTTTGAGAGGAATTAATCACCTCTCCTGTATCGACTAATCTTTGACAAACGGCGTGTTGTCCGTATTACTCTCCTTGCTCCTGCCTTCTTTGATCATCAGGCAAAAGGAAGATATACTATTACCAGAGAGGAGGCAGATGAGTACGAGAGGAGAGCGGAGGCAGCTCACCGCCACGCTGCAGCTCAGGAGGCGATAAACGCTGCATCACAGTACGACCCCAGCTACACCTACGGGTATCCTCCAGGCCATCCCTGGCAATGAACCAACTTAGGCTAAAAGCCTAAGCTTGGGGGAGTACGTATTTCCCACTGACATTACATTTATGTTTACACACACTCATTGCTAGATGTCGGTGCTCATACTCTTTCATTGTAATATCCATGCGAGTTTTTTTTCTTTTTCTTGCTTTCTTATTGTGTGTTTGTTAAACCTTAAAAAACCAAAAAAAATTGTAGTAACTTTTAGTTAGTTTACTTTTCTTGCTGTAGTAGTATTAACTAAAAAGAAAAGCCAAAATTATTTCATGTTCCTCTTTTGCTTGTTGGGAGCTTTCCCGTGTAAATATTTTTATTTTCTTTTCTTTTCTTTGGAGGTTGATAGGAGAAGACCATGATTAAATTGTTGAAGTGGCTCTTATATGCATTATTGTTGATTTAACCAAGAGCCCATATTGCCTTGTCTTCTCCTGTTTATTGAATGCTCGCAAATTCCAGCTTAGTCCAATGCATGTACACTCTTATTATTATTCACATCTTTTGGTCGTGCAAGTGAAAGGCAATTATGATGATATATGATGGACTGACTGAGATGAGAAAAGCTGGTATGAACTCGACCTCTCTTGTTTTTGTAAATATGATGAGTTCATCATTCCTGATTCAGCTTATTATGGATAAACATGTTTGCAATGACAATTAGAGATCATAGTTGCCCATTCCATGCTTGATTAGCTATGAGTTATAAAGATTTACCTTGCGTGCCAACATGCTATTAAAATGGCTGTGATGTGGTATAGTGGGGTGGTATCCTCCTTTTAATGATTTAAGTGACTTGACTTGGCACATGTTCACACATGTGGTTGAAACAAATCAACATAGCCTTCACGATATTTATGTTCATGGTGGATTATACCCTGCTCATGCTTGCATCCAATGTTTGTTAATTTTAATGCATGTTCATGACTGTTGTCGCTCTCTACTTGGTCGCTTCCCAGTCTTTTGCTAGCCTTCACTTGTACTAAGAGGGAATACTGCTTGTGCATCCAATCCCTTAAACTCCAAAGTTATTCCATATGAGTCCACTATATCTTCCTATATACGGTATCAACCTGCCGTTCCAAGTAAATTTGTATGTGCCAAACTCTAAACCTTCAAATAAACATTCTGTTTTGTATGCTCGAATAGCTCATGTATCAACTAGGGCTGCCCTTATCTTCCATGTTAGGCGGGTTATTCTCAAGAGGAGTGGACTCCGCTCCTCACTCACGAGAAAATGGCTGGTCACCGGGATGCCCAGTCCAATGCTTTATGCAAACTAAATCAAAATAATTGCAAACAAAACTCCCCTGGGACTGTTGCTAGTTGGAGACACTCGTTGTTTCGATTAAGTCATGGATTGATGCTTGTTGGTGGAGGGGAAGTATAAACTTTACCATTCTGTTTGGGTACCGCCTATAATGTGTGTAGCATGGAAGATATCGCCATCTCTTAGTTGCTATGTTGACAATGAAAGTATGCCGCTCAAAATATTATTTATCTCTATTTCAAAACCGAGCTCTGGCACCTCTACAAATCCCTGCTTCCCTCTGCGAAGGTCCTATCTATTTACTTTTATGTTGAGTCATCACCCTCTTATTAAAAGCACTAGCTGGAGAGCACATATGTCATTTGCATTCATTACTGTTAATTTATATTTGGTATGACTATGATTGGATCTCTTTTACCATGAATTACAATGTCTAGTCAGTCCTTGATCTTTAAAGGTGCTCTGCATTTATGTTTTGCGGTCTCAGAAAGGGCTAGCGAGATAACATCTTTTTTATATCATATTATGATTGTTCTGAGAAAGTGTTGTCATCCGAGATTTATTATTATGGCTCGCTAGTTGATTATGCTATTGATATGACTAAACATGAGACCTGAGAATTATTACGAATGTGGTTAGTTATAATCTTTGCTGAAAACTTGAATGCTGGCTTTACATATTTACAACAACAAGAGCAAATAGAGTTTGTAAAAGTTTTTCTTTATCACTTTCAGTTTGTCAACTGAATTGCTTGAGGACAAGCAAAGGTTTAAGCTTGGGGGAGTTGATACGTATCCCTCGTATCTACTTTTCCAAACACTTTTGCCCTTGTTTTGGACTCTAACTTGCATGATTTGAATGGAACTAACCCCGGACAGACGCTTTTTTCAGCAGAATTGCCATAGTGTTATTTATGTACAAAAACAGAACTTCTCGGAATGACTTGAAACTTCACGGAACATCTTTTCGGAAATAATAAAAAATCATTGCAAAAGATGAAGGCCAGGGGCCCACCACCTGTCCACGAGGGTGGGGGGCGTGCCCCCCTACCTCATGGGCCCCCTGAAGGTCCTCCGATGCCAACTCCAACTCTATATATTTGCTTTCGGGGAGAAAAAAAATCAAGGAGAAGAAATCATCACGTTTTACGATACGGAGCCGTCGCCAAGCCCTAAAACTTCTCGGGAGGGCTGATCTGGAGTCCGCTTGGGGCTCAGGAGAGGGGGATTCGTTGCCGTCGTCATCATCAACCATCCTCCATCACCAATTCCATGATGCTCACCGCCGTGCGTGAGTAATTCCATCGTAGGCTTGCTGGACGGTGATGGGTTGGATGAGATCTATCATGTAATCGAGTTAGTTTTGGTAGGGTTTGTTCCCTTGTATCCACTAGGGCCCGAGTGCCATTATTTCAGATCTGAACCTATTATGTTTTCATGAATATATGTGTGTTCTTGATCCTATCTTGCAAGTCTATAGTCACCTACTATGTGTTATGATCCGGCAACCTCAAGTGAAAATAATCGGGACCACTCCGGTGATGACCATAGTTTGAGGAGTTCATGTATTCACTATGTGCTAATGCTTTGTTCGGTACTCTATTAAAAGGAGGCCTTAATATCCCTTAGTTTCCATTAGGACCCTGCTGCCACGGGAGGGTAGGACAAAAGATGTCATGCAAGTTCTTTTCCATAAGCACGTATGACTATATTCGAAATACATGCCTACATTACATTGATGAATTGGAGCTAGTTCTATGTCACCCTATGTTATGACTGTTACATGATGAACCGCTTCCGGCATAGTTATCCATCACCGATCCAATGCCTACGAGCTTTCCATATATTGGTTTTCGCTTATTTACTTTCCCGTTGTTATTGTTACAATCACTACAAAACACCAATAATATTACTTTTGCTTCCGTTACTTTTGTTACCGTTACCACTACTATCATATTAATTTGCTACTAAATACTCTGCTGCAGATATTAAGTTATCCAGGTGTGGTTTAATTGACAACTCCACTGCTAATACTTGAGAATATTATTTGGCTCCCCTTGTGTCGAATCAATAAATTTTGGTTGAATACTCTACCCTCGAAAGCTGTTGCGATCCCCTACACTTGTGGGTTATCAGGGTATTACCTCCATAGAGAGGGCCCGAACCTGGGTAAACATTGTGTCCCCCGTCTCCTGTTACCATTGATCCTAGACGCACAGTTCGGGACCCCCTACCCGAGCTCCGCCGCTTTTGACACCGACATTGGTGCTTTCATTGAGAGTTCCAGTGTGCCGTCGTTAAAAGGTTTGATGGCCCCTTCAATCATCTACAACGATGCTGTCCAGGGGGAAGTCTTCCTCCCCGGGTAGATCTTCGTATTCGGCGGCTTCGCACTGCGGGCCAACTCGCTTGGCCGTCTGGAGCAGATCGAAAGCTACACCCCTGGCCATCAGGTCAGATTTGGGAGCTTGAACTATGTTGCGGACATCCGCGGAGACTTGATCTTCGACGGATTCGAGACCGCGGTAGCCGCTCCCTGTCACCTCGATGAACATGACTTAAATCTGTCATCAGACCACATCCAGGAGATAGCTCCTTCAACTACTCTGGCCTTAGGTCCGGAGCAAATCGCGCCTTCCGAGGACGGGAAGCTCAACCCCGCCACGGAGGCCGCAGATGCCGCGGCGTCGGAGCCGCACACAGACTTAGCCTCATGTGATTTCTGTGTCAACGGAACTCCGGACTCGTTTCTGGCTATAGGTTCCAAACCATGTGCGTCCGTGGACGCCGAGCTTGATCGGTTATCGATCTTCGAATTCAGCGCCACAGACATCTTCCAACACTCGCCTTTCGGCGATGTGCTAGACTCATTAAAGAACATGTCCTTGGCGGGAGACTCCCAGCCGAATTACGTCCAGTTCAAACTGGAGGCTGATGATGGAGAATTTTGCTTCCCACCCACCACCCACTTCATAGCCACCGTCGATGACTTAACTGCCGCGCTCGAGTATGACTCCAAAGACATCGACGGTATGGACGACGATGCTGGAGAAGAGGAGGCCCAAAACCCTCCGTTCACTGGACCATGGACGGCCACTTCCTCATATGACATATACATGGTGGATACGCCGAAAGATAATAGCGGCGACGACAAGGAAAAACCAGTGGACGATAGCCCCCCTAAGACACAACCAAAGCGCCGGCTTCAACGGCGCTGCTCTAAACCACGCCGCAGCAAGGATAGAAACACCGGCACAGGAGACGACAACACTCCGGACGGTGCCAAAGACGTAGAAGACAACGATGAACAAACTGCCGAACAGGACAATCAGGAGGATGGGCAAGTCATCCCTGATGAACAGGCCATAAATGAAGACTCGGAGGACGGTAGTTATCATCCGCTCTCTGAGGAGGAGGTGAGCCTTGGCAACGAGGACTTTATCATGCCTGGGGAGCCCCTCGAACAGGAGCGCTTTAAGCGTCAGCTAATAGCCACTGCAAGGAGCCTGAAAAAGAAGCAGTAGCAGCTTCAAGCTGATCAAGATCTGCTCAGCGATAAATGGACTGATGTCCTGGCAGCCGAATAATACGGCCTTAAGCGCCGAGCCAAAAGCTACCCGCAACGTAAATTGCTACCTCAGTTTGATGATGAGGCGTTGGAGCCCATACCATCATCGCGCAATGCGGCTGACCGACCACCACGGGTTCGGGACAAGGCGGCAACTCAAGCCGAACAACAGCCCGCTCAACCTCACCGTAAAGGTAGAGATCAAACAGCTCGGGGACATGCTATGACCTACGGCAAAAACTGGACCATAATGCAAGACATGCTAGATCGATCTATGGATCGCGAGGGCGTGCCCCGACGCGTGAAGACGGCCATCTATTCGGACGTAACAAACCCAGTCAGGCCCGGGCCAAACTCCATAGACGGACTCCATCGGAGCTACGTCGCGATGCGGCCCGCTATAGAAGCGCCGCACACCCTCTTTGCTTCATCAACGAAGTAATGGATCATGAATTCCCAGAAGGGTTTAAACCCGTAAATATCAAATCATACGATGGAATAACTGATCCCGCTATATGGATCAAAGATTTTATTCTCCACATCCATATGGCCCGCGAAGACGACCTCCACGCCATCAAATACCTCCCACTAAAACTCAAAGGGCTAGCTCGGCACTGGTTAAACAGTATGCCTGAAAATTCCATTGGCAGCTGGGAGGACTTGGAAGAAGCCTTCCTCGACAACTTCCAAGGCACATATGTTCGGCCACCAGATGCCGATGACTTAAGTCACATAGTTCAAAAGCCTGGGGAGTCAGCCAGGAAATTCTAGACTAGGTTCCTAACTAAAAAGAACCAGATAGTCGACTGTCCGGAAGCCGAAGCCCTAGCGGCCTTTAAACATAGCATCCATGACGAATGGCTCGCCCGCCACCTCGGCCAGGAAAAGTCGAAATCTATGGCAGCCCTCACGGCACTCATGACCTGCTTTTGTGCGGGTGCGGATAGCTGGCTGGCCCGTATTAAAAATACAGCCAGCAACGCAAGCCCCCCCCCCCCCCGAGGCCAAAAACATGAACGGCAAGCTCCGACGCAGTAGACACAAACGCCATGGCGACAATACCGATGACACTGCTGTCAACGCCGGATTCAGCGGCTCCAAGTCCGGTCAGCGGAAGAATTTGTATAAAAGAAACAATTAGGGACCACCCAGCTTGGACTGCATACTCGACCGTCCATGCCAAATCCATGGCACCCCAGACAAACCAGCCAACCACACCAACAGAGATTGCTGGGTTTCTAAACAAGCCGGCAAGTCAAATGCCGAGAACAAGGAAAGGGGATCGCAGAGCAAGGACGATGACGAGGAGCCCCTGCAGCCAAACACAGGGGGACAGAAGAAATCCCCCCCCCCCCCAAGTTAAAACGGTGAACATGATATACGCCACCCATATCCCCAAGAAGGAGCGCAAGCGTGCACTCAGGGATGTCTACATGATGGATCCAGTCGCCCCAAAGTTCAACCCATGGTCCTCCTGTCCAATCACCTTCGATCGCAGGGATCACCCGACGAGTATCCGTCATGGCGGTTCAGCCACACTGGTCCTCGACCCAATTATTGATGGATTCCATCTCACGCGAGCCCTCATGGATGGTGGCAGCAGCCTAACCCTGCTCTATCAGGATACAGTGCGCAAAATGGGTATCGATCCCTCAAGGATCAAGCCCACAAAAACCACCTTTAAGGGTGTCATACCAGGTGTAGAGGCCTGTTGCACGGGCTCAATCACACTGGAAGTGGTCTTCAAATCACCGGATAATTTCCGAAGTGAAGAGTTAATCTTCGATATTGTCCCTTTTCGCAGTGGTTATCATGCACTGCTTGGACGAACCGCATTCGCTAAATTCAACGCGGTGCCGCACTATGCCTACCTCAAGCTCAAGACGCCCGGACCACGCAGTGTAATAACGGTTAACAAAAATACGGAGCGCTCCCTCCGTACCGAGGAACATACCGCGGCCCTCGCAGCAGAAGTACAAAGTAGCCTTTTTAGGCAGAACCTCAATCCGACAGTAAAGCCCCCGGACACCGTCAAGCGAGTCCAAACTACTCTGCGGCCGGACGACCTAGCTCGTCCAGAGCTTGACTAGCAATCCGGCCTCCGTTCCAGTCCCGATCAAGCGGTGACATTTGTGCCCCGCGTACATAACTACACACTCAAAATACCATGGGCACGGACGGAGGCAAAGCCAGATCATGATCCATAATGCGGCTCAACCGCCCCTGGATCCGCACATCTTTAATTTTTCTTTTTCATTTCAGGTTTTTCTCTCCTCGAGGCTTTTTCTGATAACCTGATCATCGGACCGATCACGGGATGGATACACCAAGGAGGCAAGGAGCTTTGACGTACAAGGGAATCCCGAGGTGGTCTCTGCTAACGATCGCTATACCTGTTTTACATACCCGCACGTAGGTCGCTCTTGGTCACGGCATGTTAAATAGCCTGTTGCTTATCGCACTATTTGTATCAATACGCCTAGACGTATTTATCAAATTATAATGAAAACAGTTTGTTGCCCAACATTTCAAGGCCCCAGCTTATTACCTTTGCCCTCTTCCTGTTTTCCTTCGTTTTCTGTTGATAATCTTATCAAATAGCACCCGTACACTTTGGTACGTTTCATATTTGCCAGGGGCTTCATAGCACCCCGCACTACGGCAACAAAGTCCGAACACTTTTACAGTACAGTTCGGCACCCCGAATTTAGCATTATATGCATTGGCTCTGAATCATGTCTTTGGTCAATAGTTGGGTTGCCCGGCTCCTGTGCTTACTAACTTACGTTCCGCTATATCGGCTAGGGTAGTAAAGGGAGAACTATTGTGATTGTGTCCCGGTTCACCCGGATGAGCACCTCAGTAGAGAAAGCCGGAAATTGACTGTCATGATGCGGCGAGAGCCGGTCAGCTGTTCGGAGGTTTCAAATTGATAGAGGTTTTTTCCGCATCACACGAAGGGTCGGTACTTACCCAATCAGGTGTTTACAACACCCCTAGTTCGTATGCTAGGGGCTGTGGCTACATTTTCATTGTCAAACTCCTATGGCTAAGTGAGTGTGATAAAGCATTATAGTCTGATTTCCTTGCTCGTTGTGCTAAACACCTCCTTCAAGGACCAAATAATTGGATCAAGAGTGTTTAGATTCCATCCCGAACACCCCCGTACTACCTACGTGGGGGCTGAAGCCGACGACTGGCCAACCCTCAGATTTAATAAAAACGGCCGCACAGGAGGTAAAAATTTAACACAAAGCATTATATTACACAAATTGTCTTTGTTTCATAACACATGGCGAGACGAATACGAATGTGTTCATTCAAAGATCACATCCTTCGCACATTGCTCCGCCACAAGGCGGGATCCCTCCAGGACACCATCAAAATATAACTCGGGTCGGCGGTGCTCCTTGCCCTCAAGCGGACCCTCGGTCATCAGCTTCTTGGCATCCATCTTCCCCAGTGCATCTTGGCGCGGGCAAATTCCATCCGCGCACCTTCAATGCAGACCGACCGCTTTATGGCTTCAAGCCAGGGGTAGGCACTCACAAGCCGCTTCACGAGTCCGAAGTAGCTGCCGGGCATGGGCTCGGCAGGCCATAGCCGGACTATTAGGTCCTTCATGGCTAGTTCGGCCGCCTTGTGCAGCTCGACCAGCTGTTTCAGCTGGTCCCTAAAGGGCACCGGATGATCTGGTCCAGTGTATTGAGACCATAACAGCTTCTCCGTAGAGCTCCCTTCTTCGGCTCGATAGAACTCCGTAGTATCTGATATGCTGCGCGGAAGATCCGTAAAGGCCCCTGAAGAGCTCCAAGTTTGTGTAAGTAAATGGAACGTTTCCTTCGCAAAGTTGCTTTGCATAATGAAAGCCTTACCCGCCGCAATCTTCTTGGCCGCCTGGATCTCCTGGAGGGCGCTTTGGGCTTCGGCTCGGGCATCTTGTGCGCTCTGGCGGGCCTTGGCAAGTTCGGACTCTTGGGTCTTAGAATCACGCTCCAAGGACTCGTACTTCTTGACGGCGTCCTGGAGCTCTTGCTGGACCTCGCTGACACGGGCCTCCTGCTTCTTGCGCGTGACACATTCCTTGGCCGCTTTGACCTCGGCCTCGGCTAATGCCTTCTTGAGGGCCGCCACCTCGGTCGTGGCCCCTAATACAGTTCATGACAATTTGTTCAACACGAACCATTTATCCTTCCTAAATATACACACAGGTTACTGCATACCTTGGCTGTCCTCCAGATGCTTCTTCACGAGGCCGAGTTCTTCCTCGGCCCGCTCCAGGTCGTGCTTCAGTCCGAAGACCTCCGCGGTATGAGCGGCGGTAGTCAGCAGCGACGGCTGTGTATTCACATAGACATCTTATGTTAGACTCCTGCGAAAATTGTTTTTGAACCTCTGTTCGGCTTCTTCTTTCCGAACACCAAACAGAGTATCAGGGGCTACTATCTACACTGTGATATTATTTTTACAATTACGTTAATTACCTCAAAGCCTGTTATAAGGCTAGTGCAGGCTTCGGTCAGTCCGCTCTTCACAGACTGAACCTTCTCAATCACTGTACCCATAAGGACACGATGCTCATCTAGAATGGAAGCGCCTCATAGCGCTTCCAGTAGATTATCCGGTGCCTCTGGTTGGACAGAGGTAACTGGCGGAACAGGCACACCTCCTCCTTTCAGGGAAGGCTGCTCGCTCGACTCCAGAGCCGTATAGGTCTCCGAAATGGTATTCGGCTGGGGGCCGAATTGGACATGGCCCCCGCTGCCAGGCTCCATGGGGGTTTTCTCTCCCATGTGTCCGAAGGCCAGGAAGTCATCCTCTGGCGCCACCTGGACGGCCTCTTGAACCTCTCCCTGGCCTAGCAAGGTCCTTTGAGACATCTCCTCGTTGCCGCCTTTGGCCATGGGAGAGTGAGTGGTCGGCAGTGACTCGCTAGCCATCGCCTTTGAATCCAACGAACCCCCTGACGAGGATCGCTGGAAGCTGTCGTGGGCCGGACTGTAATAGCACAATTTAATATATTAATGCCATGAGGATGGACACATGGACATGCACAAGCTTGTAGTACTTACGATGCGGACCGGGGCTTGGTCTTGGTGGGGTGCTCCGGACTACTGTCGCCATCCCACGGGGAGTTATCCGTGAGGGAGCCCTTCCCTCTCTTGGGTGCCGCCGCCTCCAGATTTGCGGAGGCCGCCCTCTTTTTTCTCCCCTCATCAGGGGAGATTTGTTCTCCTCCTCCTTGTCATCATCTTCAGCGGCGGAGGAGTGAGACTCGTCGTCTTCGGACGTCATGTCCGAAGCACCTTTTCGGCGAGGGCCACTTTTGGTCCCCTTGGCCTTCTTTTTGGCCTTCTTCTCCGGCACCTCATAAGGCGCCGGAAACAACATCTTCGTCAGAAGTGCGTTTTCTTGGACTTCGGGCAGCGGAGCTGGACAATTAATCTGCCCCGCTGTCTCGATCCAGGCCTGAAAAAATCGATAGAAAGGCTTAGATTCCTTCCTCAAAATATGCCAGTAAAGGGTGTGCCTTGAAAACATGAAAGGACTTACCGGGTTAGCCTGGTGTTTTAAGCTGAGCCCGCGATCCTCGGTCGTGGGCGGTGGTGTCTCGCCGGCCTTAAAGAGCACTTTCCAGATGTCTTCGTGCATCGTGCCGAAGAGCTCTAGTAGCGTTTGGTGCTTGGCCGGATCGAACTCCCACAAATAGCAAGTCCGGCGTTGGCACGGAAGGATCCGGCAAATGAGCATAACCTGTATCACGTTGACGAGCTTGATTTTCTTGGTTATCATGCTCTGGACGCACGTCTAGAGCCCAGTCAGCTCGTCCAAAGAACCCCAGGTCAGGCCCTTCTCTTGCCAGGAGGTGAGCCGCATCGGAGCTCCGGATCGGAATTCAGGGGCCGCCGCCCAGTTGGAGTTGCGCAGCTCGGTGATGTAAAACTACCCCAACTACCACCCCTTCACCGTCTCCACAAAGGAGCCTTCAGGCTAGGTGACATTGGGCATCTTGCCCACCATGGCGCCTCCGCACTCTGCTTGTTGGCCGCTCACCACCTTCGGCTTCACATTGAAGGTCTTCAGCCATAGGCCGAAGTGAGGTGGGATGCGGAGAAAGGCCTCACACACGACAATAAATGCTGAGATGTTGAGGCTAGAGTTAGGGGCTAGATCATGGAAGTCCAGCCCGTAGTAAAACTTCAGTCCGTGGACGAACAGGTGGAGAGGGAATCCCAGCCCGAGGACAAAATGTGTGAGAAACACAACCCTCTCTTGGGGTTTTGGGGTAGGGACGATCTGTCCCGCCACCGGGAGTCGGTGAACGATCTCCTTGGCTAGGTACCCGGCCTCCCGGAGCTCCTTGATGTCCTTCTTGTTGACGGAGAAGGCCATCCACTTGCCTCCAGCTCCATATCCAGACATGGTTGAATTCTTGCTTGAGGCAGAAAAGTTGAGAGCTTGGGCGTTGGAGCTCAAGGATGGGAGGCAGAGAGGGAGAGAAGGTGTGGGTGAAGAAAGGGAATTCTTATCCCCTTATAAAGGCAGTGAATATCGAACGCCTCCCCACTCGCCTTAAAACTCGCCTATTCCCAAGGGCCGTGCAGACGGCGCGGTTGGTGTCGGGGAGGCTGATCGTACCCATGAACACCTATGGGGCCGGCGGACCAGGCCCCTTGTGGTTCGGAGGGGGGCGGAGATCGCACGAAGAGCGGATCGAGGCGAGGCACACGAGCAGTTTACCCAGCTTCGGAGCTCTCCGGAGAGATAAAACTCCTACTGCTGCCTGTTTGATGTATTGTGTTCTTGCTAGGGAGCGATGAGAGCTACAAAACCTAGCGTGAGTGTATCTGGTCTCGAGTGAGTCGAATGAAACGAACCAGCCGAACCCCCTTCTACGTTGCACATGGGCCTCCTTTTATATGCTCAAGGGTCTCCGGCGGTGGCAACATAGATGAGGGTACAAATGTAAAACAGGAGTTGGTACACCTACTTGAGCGATTATGCGATGCAAAAATACCTAACTCTGATGGCAAGGGACAAAAGCAATAAATGCCCGTCAGTGTCGCCAGAATAGTGCAACAGAGGCCGTCAGGTGCGCCTCCGCTCGCCACGATGGCAAGCTTGTCAGCGCCGCTTATCACTACTCTCGCTGGCTGCACTGACCGCTTTCGACCATCGCGCATGGAGCGGTCCCATGGCGACACGTTCTTGGATGAGCTGAAGCGGAGATGGAGAGAAGTTGCATGCAGCGGCAAGCGCCTTGCCGCGGTGAATCCTTGTCGTGCCGGAGGCTTGTCGGCGCTCGAGCTTTCCCGGCAAGCTCCTCTTGCCGGGGCCTTGTCTTCTGCGTGCACAGGTGGCCTTCCCGACAAGCTCCTCTTGTCGGGCCTTGTCTTCTTAATCAAATACTTTGTTCTTGAATGGCTCCAAAGGAGCCACGGAGGATCTTGGCGGTGACAAAGCAAACCTTGCCGCGGGGTGCTACAACTGTCCGTGCACGAGTACAGGATTCTAGGGTACCCCTACTCTAGTACACCGACAGGAGCCCCCGGGCCTGGGCCGTACACGGTGCCGGGCGCTTGTCGGGCCAGGCCCAAGACTGTGCACGGACACACACGGCCTCGACCACGTCGCAACTCGCCCCGGACCCACCACGATCCCCACTAACGGCACGCACCGGACGTGGCGTCGTGCGAGAGATCGTGGGCGCGGTCGTGGGGGGTTCTTTATTAGTATAAGCGGGCGTCCGCCCCTCCTCCCCTTTATAAGCGGAGGAAACAGAGGCAGGCCGACCACCCCTGCCATTGTTGTCTTGTCAAGAAAACCATCGCCGCTCCCCTCTTCTTCTCCGGTGCGAAGAGAGCAGCGCCCCGCCCCCTTTCGCCGCAAGCACACTCACCGCCGTCGGCCTCTTCCGCCCCTTGCCATGGCTCCGGCCCGATAAGGAGAAGGGCGTCAAGTCGGTCGGCGCAGCGGCTTCGCGGTGTTGCGCAAGGCGAGCCATCTTCCCCGCAGCTCGGCGCAAGGGAAGCTGCGGGGCGTCTTCTACCTCTTACGGTCGACGGAGACTCGTGCGCATCCGGCGCGCACGAGGGTGCTCCCGCCTCCGCCTCCGATTTGGCCCCAACAGGTACCCTTTCTTCGCCCTTTTTCTTCTATTGCGGGCTTTGCCCGCCTTTTCAGTTCTTTTGCGACATAATGAACACCTTTAGCCTCCGCCTCCTTGATTTCACCCCCAACGCCATCTTGACCATGGCAGTTTTCACAAGATTTGTGCGAAAACTTTGTCGAGTCCACCCGAACGTGGCACTCTTCCGCCATTTCTTTGTTCCCAGCGTCGAGAGAGGAGAGCCACTTGCGGAGGGATAGCCTGGTCTCTAGGATCGGCAAGAAAGAGGCCTACCTAGAAGGAGAGTTTCGCAACAAGTGGGAGGAGTGGAGAGCCAACTGGTGCTGGGTCGTAGAGGAGAATCCGCAGCCCTTCACCGCCGTGCGCCAAACCCCAATAGTGCGCGGTAGGGATTGGAGTAACTTGGCGCCGGAGGATGCGAAGCTGAAGATAGCCGCGACCCGAATCCTGCGCCTCAGGCTTGCCGGGTTGACCGTAGGCGCAGTTGGCGCGGACTTTCTTCGCCGCCGCATCGCTCCCTTGCAGGAAAGGAGGAGGCCTGCTTGGGAGTTCCAAAATGCGGCGGATATCATGAGGCTGCGCCCGGGCCTAAATTGGAACTTTACCGTCTTGGAGCTGGACTCGATACTGCTCGAGCTGTTCAAGAACGACCCCGACCACCCCGAGTGGTTTAGGTTGCCGCGGGGGGTCGTCCCATTATGTAACAACTCGGCGCTCGACCGCATCCGCGCCATGATGCCACTATGCGACTCCCACGGAATCGTCCCAACCTGGCAGGAGCCCCCCCGACGAGGTCGTGCAGCAATTCTTCGATGATTTGCAAGAAGTGCCGATCCGCTCCGACGAGCAGAAAAGGCCCACCCGCGACACCACCGACCAGGAGATGGCGCGGATTGCCACCAGGGTGGAGGAGGCGGCAGCAGCCGCTGCGGCTGGTGCCTTGGGGTTCACCGTGGAGGAGGCGGACGCGGCGATGGCGGCAAGCCTTGCCGTGCGTGGGGTGGTCGCCGGCGAGGACGAGCTTGTCGAGCCCGAGGCCGGGTCGAGTGGACCCGCCGAGGGCGCTTCTTCCCCACCGCCAAGCGACTTGCCGCCAGCGGAGCCCCCGGCTCCGCCGAAGAGGCGTCTCCGCAAGGCTGGAGACGAGCCGGGGCGACAGACCGGCCCACAGCAGCGCGCGACGCGCTCCACCGCGGCAAGGGAGGTTGCCGCGGGAGCGCCCCACACGGCCGCGACAACCGGGGCGGGATCTTCTCAGGCCACTGCCGACGCCTCCGCCAAGCGGCCAAGAGAGCCCACGCCTCCACCTCGTCGCATCGAAGGCGAGGCGGAGTTTGACTTCTCCGCGCTCAGCTCCGAGGAGGAAGGCGAAGAGTAAGCTTCTCGAGATTGTGTTTGTATTTCTTCAATTTTATTGCTTCATCTTGAATCTGATTTGCCCGTTACGGACTCTTTCCTTTTCGTGACGCTGCCCAGAGCGGCGAAGAGGGCCAAGATCCCGACGGTCGTCGTTGAGGACGATTCTCCCGTGGCTGACGGGACGCGTCCGAGACCGCCTTTGCCGGACCCGCAACCTTCCCAGAGCAGCCCAGACAGCCCCAGAGTAAGTGTGCAGTTTTCTTCTTACTATTAGGTGTGCAGGGGTGCTCCTTCTTTGTTGATATCCGACTGTGTGCTTGTGTAGGAGCAGAGAAGCCTCATCGGGAGGGCTCGGAAGCCGCCTCGAGATCCTGCCGCTGCCACTCACGCCGCCAAGGGAGAACTCCCGGCAAGGGAGCGCCCTCCGACAAGGGAGGCCACCCGGCAAGGGAGGCCACCCGGCAAGGAGGCTACCCGGCAAGGGACGGCGCCAGTGACCCTCCGGTGGTCGAGGCCATGGCTGCGGACCTGTTGCGGTGTAATTCCCTTTACGCCGAAAAATCTCCCTTGGGTTTGCTTTCTTTTGTTTCTCTTTTTGAACATCTGCTTGACTGCCCTTTCTTCGTCTGAATCAGAGCCGATGGAGGTCGAGGCCGCCGGCGAGGAGGAAGCGCGCGGCAACACCGACGAGGCCGCCGTCGAGGAAGAAGTGGTCGTCGTCGTGGAAGAAAAGGCCGTTGCCGACGAGCCTGTTGGCGAGGAGGCCACCGAGGCTGCCGACGCGAGGCCGGGCGAGGGTCGGGCGATCAGACCGACGGCCCCGAGGCCGCAGGAGGCTGCAAGCGCTACACCGACAGCCGACTTCTGCTGCCGCTATTGCCGTCAGCTCCGAGGAGCCCCAGTGCCTACCAAGGCCGGGCGGCGTCTTCATCAAGCTCCCCTGGGAGCCGAGCTCCAGGGCGCCGGTCGAGGGAGAAACCTTCGACGGTGAGCTACTCGCCCCCGCTGGGCTGACGCTGGTGAACGCGCCAAGCAGCAGATGGCGAAGTCGAGGAGGAGCATTCTTTGAAGAAGTCTTTGTCGCTCTACCGCACCGGCGAGCCAAGTTAGAGACCCGGGAAGCCCTTGTCGCGAGGGCGGGAGCGGACATGGAGAAGCGCGCCGAGGAGCTCCGGAGCGCCGACAAAGAAGCCCTCCGCAATGTGGCGGAAGCGCGGGGGCAACTAGCAGAAGAGCGCACGGCCTTCATCCTTGAGAAGGCCGCAGCTGAGGAGGAGCAGCGGCTGGCTGCCGAGAAGCTCGCCGCGCAGGAAAGCGAGTTGGCGCAGCGGAAGATCAACCTGGACAACCACGAAGAAGACCTTGCCGCGCGCGAGGAGTCGCTTGGCGGGGCGCTTCAGGAAGCGAAGGACGCTGGCGCAGCCGCCGAGGCCGCCAAGGAAGAGCTGAAGGCGAAGGTGGCACAGCTGGAGGCCACCCTCAAGAAGAGCGGCGAAGAGCTTGCCGTGCTCAAGCGTGAGCGCGAGAAGGACGCCTACACTCTGGGTGAGCTGCAGAGTCGTCTCGCTGATAGAGGCAAGGAGCTCGACGCCGCCAAGGATTCCAAGGCGGATATGGCGCTGAAGCTGACCACCCTGACGCAGACGTTGGATAGTGCCAGAGAGCGGGAGGTGGGCTTGTTGGAGGCGATCAAGGCCAAGGAGGAGCTGCTGGCGAATGCTGCCTCCGTCCAGAACACCTTGAGGGAGAGCGTGGAGCACTGGACCGAAGGTCTTGTGGACACCGCCGCCGACATCCACAACGAGTTGATGGAGCTGGGGATGGCGGACCTTGCGTACTCCTCCGACGAGCATCTCCAACCCAGCGCCAAGCTCAGCTTATTCTTCAAAGGCGTGGTGACGGGCCTCCAGCGACTCCGAGAAGAGGTCCCGAAGCAGCTGGCCGAGGAATCACGCCAGGTCTGTGCAGGAGCCCTCGAGAAGGTGTTGATCAAGGTGGCCTTTCGCAATCCGGGCCTCAACTTTAACGGCGTCCTCAGATCCCTGCCGCCCGATGCCAACGTGGAGGAGCTCAAAGCCCTTGTCGCACCCATTGTGGACAAGGTGAACAAGATCAAGCGGATTGAGGGCGACCCGCGTAGACTAGGCCGCCAACTTTATCTTTCCCTTGTCGCTGCTGATCATGTTTAGAACACTTTGTTAGATCAGCGACAAGTTATTTTGTAATATACTCTATCTTAGGCGATCAATGCAATGTTATTTCCTCTACTTGATTCCTTCCTTTGTACGTTTCTTCCTTACGCATTTGGGGGACTTTTTGGTGCGGGCACTTTTGCCATGGCCGAGTCTTGAACGTCAAGAGCTCTTTGGCAAGGTCGCCTCCGACAAACAACCTTTGTCGCGACTAGCCGCAGCTCACTTAAGTTGTTGAGCGGACTCGAAACAAAGTAAGGGCGCGACTAGCCGGTGAGTTGGTTCCCCTAGCACAGGTTTTCCATACAAAGTACTATCGTTCGAGGAAGATAACTCAAAATTTAAAAATTGATTGCTCAAACTTTGGCAACTTAGCTTTTACATCTCTTGCTTCCCGATGAGGTGAAACTTCCTCGGCGATTATACGGTCCATAGTATTATCCCTCCTCCCCCTGGGTTAACTTGTGCGCGAGGGAGCCTTCCTTTCTTTAAGAAAAGAAAAAGAAGAGGAAATAATCGTTATGGAGCCCAGCGGCTTGATTCTGCTTACCGGGTGTGGTTGTTGCACAAAGTGTTAGCCAAAACATGCAATAAAATAATGAAAGCATGAATTTGACAAGTTGTGCGCAACACATGAGCTTTATCGATGCAGGGTCTGCGCCCGGCTTTGTACAAAGGATTACATGCAACAGCGGCAAGACTTGTACAAAAGGTGGTTGCCGGAAAGGGTTCCGACAACCGCGCCCTATGGGTAAAACTTACGAAGATGCTCAATGTTCCAGGAGTTGCTCACCGGAATGCCATCTTCGGTCTCAAGGCAGACAGCGCCAGGCCTAGTGACTCGTTTCACCCGATAAGGGCCTTCCCATCTCGGCGTCAACTTGTTTGAACTCTTGGCGGACTGAACGCGCCGAAGAACAAGGTCGCCCTCCTAGAGACTTCTGGCACTAACCTTGCGGCTATGGTAGCGACGCAAAAAAGCTTCTTTGGTAGCGGCGGCTTTCGCGCAAATGACTTTGAAGACAATCCTCCTCAAGGAGCAGCGCGTCATCTTGTCGCAGCTGCTCTTGCTCAAGCTCATCATAAGCGAGCACTCGAGGCGATCCGTATACGAGTTCCGTGGGGAGAACTGCCTCTGCTCCATAGACTAGAGCAAAGGGTGTCTGGCCGGTGGCTCGATTTGGCGTCGTCCTGATCGACCAAAGAACCACCGGCAGCTCCTCGATCCAGTTTCTTCCGCACTTGTGCAGCCTGTCGAAAGTTATGGTCTTGAGCCCGCGCAGCACTTCAGCATTGCCCTCTTTGCTTGACCGTTGCTTCTCGGGTGAGCAATGTAAAGCAGACCTTGGCGCCAAGGTCTTGGACGTCTTGCATGAAGGTGCGACTCATGAATTGTGTGCCGTTGTCGGTGATGATCCTGTTAGGGATTAAAAGCGGCAAACAATCGACTGAAAGAACTTGATCGCTGGTGCCGTCACCTTCCTCACTGCTTCCACTTCCGGCCACTTTGTGAACTTGTCGATGGCGGCGTACAAGTACTCAAAGCCCCGACAGCTGGGGAACGGGCCGAGGATGTCGGCGCCAGACCGAAAATGGCGGGATAAAGGGATCGTCTAGAGAGCTTGAGCTGGCTGGTGTATCTGTTTGGAATGGAACCGCACGCTTCACACTTGGTTACTTGTGCGGTTGCATCTGGAGGGCTGTCGGCGAAGAAACCTTCTTAGGAAAGCTTTGCTGGCAAGTGCTCTTGCGCCAATGTGGTGACCACATATGCCTCCATGTATCTTCGCCAACAGCTTACATCCATCTTCCACAGGAATACACTTCAATTTCACACCGTTGAGTCTTCTTACATGCGGTATCGTCGACAAACCGGTACATACTTGACTGCCGGGCTACTCTTTCCGCTTCTTCTTGCTCTTGGGAAGTTCTCTGTCTGAAGGAAATGGACAATCTGCTGCGCCCATCTTTGGAGCTTGTGGCTCGACAACAAGGACTAAAGGCATATTCATTGCTGCTTGGGAACATCGGCTTCCACGGCAAGAACACTGCGGCCCTGCCGGAGCTTGATGCTCCCCGACAAGCTTGCCGGAGCAAGACTTGTCGGGAGCGTCTGCTTCTGAAACAAACCACAGGGTGCATCTGGGAAGCAGATCGCTCCTCGGCCTTGGTGTTGATCTTGGGGACCTTTGGAACGACGGCTTCGGGAAGCTCTGTCGGAAAGTAGTCACCAGAGGCCAACTTCCTCTTTTTGCCTTGTCCAGTTGATGGTGTTACGGTTGGTTGAGTCAGCTTGAGCACGAAAATCCCTGGTTCCACAGGCAACTTAAGTGCGGCACACTTTGACAGGCCATCAGCAATATCATTCTGAGCTCTTGGAACATGTTCCATTTGCAGGCCGTCAAAGTGCTCTTCCAGCTTCCTCACTTCATCAACGTAGGCTTCCATCAGCGGACTCTGGTAATCTTTGTTCACTTGGCGGACTGACGAGTTGTGAGTCTCCCACGACAATAAGCTTTTTGATCCCAAGGTCCACAGCGATCCACGAGACCGGCAAGCAAACCTTCATACTTTGCGGTATTGTTTGTCGCTTGCTCCTTGGGAAAGTGCATCTGGACGGCGTACTTGAGGTGCTCTCCGGTGGTTGCGATAAGCAAGACGCCCGACACCGGCGCCTATGTAGCGAAGGCACCATCAAAGTACATCAGCCACTCTTTGCTTGCTTCTTTGACGGGAATGCTCGTCTCGAATCTCTTCATTTGGTGTTGGCGTCCATTACGCTATGAATTACGCCAACGCCTGCTTTGGTTAGTTTATGTGCTTTCAAACTTGAGACCAAAGCAGCGGCTCGATGCCCACTCGACAATCCTGCACTGTAAACCACGGATTCTGCGGTATCCTCTTCATGAAAGCGAGTGACAAGCTGTGATCTCATGTGCTTGGAAGTAATGGCGCAGCTTTCTCGAGGAGCCATGAGGAGGCGGCAGTTTACGCACACGAGTACCTTGACCTAGCCCCCCTGCGGGAGGAGGCCCGACAAAGTAGGCCCGGGCATTGCACCATCCTTTTACATGTATCTGTTCATGTGTCTGCGCGGATTCATCCTTGTCGGGACGAGCTTGTCGTGAAGCCCCACCTTGTCATTGGATGTGCTTGTCGTGGTTCTTTGGCTCGTCATCCGCCTCCCTCTCCGCTACTAACGCAGCACTAACCACTTGATTGGTTGCCGCTATATATAGCAGCAACTTCTCTTGTGGCTTAGGTGTGACAAGTGTTGGAGTGGAGGACAGGTATCTCTTCAAGTCCTGCAGCGCAGCCTCCGCTTCGGGAGTCCATTTCATTGGACCTGCCTTTTCAAAATCTTGAAAAACGGCAGGGCGCGTTCAGCAGACCTAGAAATAAACCTGCTGAGAGCAGCCACGCAACCGGCAAGCCTTCGTACATCCTTGACGCGCTTTGGTGCTTCAATATGCTTAATAGCCTTGATCTTGTCGGGATTAGCTTCAATTCCTCGCTGAGACACGAAGAACCCGAGAAGCTTGCCGGAAGGGACTCCAAACACGCATTTCTCGGGGTTGAGCTTGAGGTTGATCTTGCGCAGATTTGCAAAGGTCTCGTCCAAATCTTGAACCAGAGTTGCTTTGTCCTTGCTTTTTGACCACTATGTCATCCATGTAGGCTTCTACATTTACGTGCATTTATGCGGCTCAAAAGCGTCATGGACTACCCTTGCAAATGTTGATCCAGCGTTCTTCAAACCGAAAGGCATCCGTATGAAACAGTATGTGCCACACGGTGTGATGAATGCGGTCTTCTCTTCATCTTCTTCAGCCATGAAGATCGATGGTATCTGAGTATGCATCAAGAAGCGAAAGCAAATCACATCCAGCCGTGGAGTCAACAATCTGGTCGATGGCGGTAAGGGAAATGGATCTTTGGGACAAGCTTTATTAACATCCATGAAGTCAATACAAAGTCTCCATTTTCCATTTGCTTTGCGCACGACTACAGGATTGGCCAACCACGTAGGATGGAGCACTCCTCGACAAGGCCTCTGCTTCCAGCTTTCTTGATCTCTTGGCTATGAATTCTTGGCGCTCCTTTGGTTGCTTCCTCGACTTTTTGCTTGACGGGCCGCACAAGATGAGGACAAGCGGCCGAGGCGGTGCTCAATCACTTTCCTAGGAACACCGGGGATATCAGACGGTTGTCATGCAAACACGTCGACATTCGCCCGCAGGAAAGCAACGAGCGCGCCTTCCTATTTAGGGTCGAGAGAGGCACTGATGGTGAAGGTACCACCAGTGCCGTCCTCCTTGGCAGGCACCTTCTTGGTCTTCGGCGGAGCCACCATCTTCTTGCACTTGCCGGTGGAGCTCGATGGTGCGTCCTCGGCGATAGTGCAACACTCAAGAGGTGCGCTTGCGGAGTGAGCATCGAGCCCTTGCGGACTTGGACTTGGTCTTCTTCCCGGAGCTTCAGCTGACAAGTGTCGGCAATCCGTCGCGTGCTGCTGCATCCCGGTAGATCTTGTCGGCACGAGATAAGGGCATCCTTCTTGTCGCCGTGGACGAGATGACGCTTATCGGGCTGGCATCTTGAGTAGATTGTAAGCGTAGTGAGAGGCTGCCATGAACTTGGCGAGTGCTTTGGGCGGCCAAGTATCCCATTGTAAGGCAATGGGAAATCGGCAACGTCGAATGTAACCCTCTCGATCCTGAAGTTCAGCTCACGCCAAATGTGACCGCAATGTAATCTTCCCCTTGACTTGCTCCTTCCGGATTGATTCCTTGGAAGGTACCGGTCTCTTCGAGCTCGCTGTCGAGGATTTGAAGCTTCGGAGCACCGCGGAGGAGATCAGATTCAAGCCGCCCCGTCACCAACTAACATTTTTGTGACCTTGAGGTTGCGGATGGTTGTAGAGACCAACATCGGCAAGCACCCGACCGCAGATTATGCGCGATCGTGGTGGTCCTCAATATCAAAAATGATAGGCGTGCTGGACCACTTGAGAGGCTTACGTGACTCTACGGATGGTTCCGCTGCATTGACCTCCCGCACCCATTGCTTGAGTTGGCGGTGGGAGGTATGCGAGAAGCACCCTCCGTCAACGCAAAGGACCTCTGTGGCTTTCAAACTCCTGCTCATCGGGCGTCGTGCGTCTTCCATATCTTCGTCGTCGTCCTCATCTTCATCCTTGTCGCGCCGCGGGAGGTCGATCTCCTTGTCGCTGCTTGGCCTTGCTTGGCGTCCTCCCCGGCCGGACGTTTCTTGCTTGCCCCCCAAAGCACCTTCTGGGCCTTCTCCTTGTCGCACCGCTTCGTACTCAGCTCTCTTTGTTCGACAAGCTGCTCGACCTTCTTCCAGCTCTGGAGGTCGTGGCCCTTAGTGCGGTGGATCTTGCAAGATTGCTTGCGGAGCTGTCCTGCTTGTCGGCGGCCGCCACCGACCGGGTGGTTGGCGTCGTGATAACCTCCTTGCCGGAGCCACCAGCCTTGGCATTCTTGTCGCCACCTCCATTGCCGGACTGCTTTCATTGCTAGCACTTCTCCGGCTTTCTTCTTCCTGTTGCCTCGCCACGGCCCTTCTTTGTCGGGCGGTGTCATCCTTGTCGAGATCCTGTACGCATTCTCTCACAGGAGTCTCCTCCCTTCCTCAGCGCGTGCACACTTGTTGGGCAAGGCGTACAGCTCACTGACGTCCTTGACTTTGCACATCGCCATCTCCTCACTCATCATGCGGTTCCGCACATTCTGATGAAATGCGCTGATCACCGCGGCAGGGTGGACGTCTGGGATGTTGTAGTGCACACGGCTGAATCTCTGAATGAACTTGCGCAGGACTCTCCTTCCTTACAGGCGAGCAAGTGAAGGTCACTCTCTTAGCCATGAGGTTTGTGGCCACCGTGAAGGCGCCAACAAACCGATGGCACAGATCTGCCCAAGAGGATATGGAGCTGTCCGGCAAGTGCATGAGCCAAGATCTGACGTTGGGCTTGAGCACGGCGGAAGTAGTTGGCGAGGATCTTGTCGTCCCATCCCCCGCAGCCTGCACAGCGATGGTGTAGATGCTAAGGAACTCCGACGGATGCCTCCTGCCATCATACTTCTCCGGCACGCGTCTGGTTTGAAGTTTTTACGGCTGGGCCACTTTGGACTTGCCGCAGCTCACGAGTGAACGCAGGGCAACCTACAGCGTCACAGACGGCAAGTCGCTGGCTCCTCCGCGTAGCGGCGTGTCAGCGAAGGCGCAGCGCGCTTGTCGGACTGACGTCGCGCTTCTCTTCGGCGCTCAATGCGAGTCCGAGCGTCCTCCTGTTGTCGCTCATGAAGAACTTGGCGCTGATCGCGGCGAGCTCACGGATCTGACGACGTGGTGGAGTCGCTGTCGAGGTGGATCCGGTGAGTCGGCGATCTTGGCCTTCTTGGCGGAGAGTGCACGGTGGTTGCACCTCCGACAGCCTCGTCGCCACCGGCTCGTGCCTTGTCGTCTCGCCGCGGCAATGATGGCGTTAGTTGCCGCGAGCATCGGCGTTAGCAAAGCCAATGAGGCTCTGTATAGTGGCCCTCCACTGCGTCGACCTTGTCGGCCGTTGGAGGGTAGTCGAGGAAACGGTGAGCTCGCGCGAGCTTCTGCTGGAGTAGTGGGTGGCATTGGAGAAGCGGTGCGAGGCGGGACACGCCGGACTTCTAACTACGTTAGAAGGAGCAGCACCCGTCCGGCGACCGTATCTCACTCGTGCCGGCATGTTGGCGCGCATGCTGGTCTTGAGGGTCTTGATCCAGCGAACATATGGCGTTGTGAGCGCCATGGCGTTATTGGTCCCGCGTCTCCTGAGATGGGCGCGGGGGATGCGTGGACGCCGAGGTTTGCGGGGCCTTGTCCTTGGACTTGGCAATGTCGCGGACACCTTCGTCGGCGCCCGTTCCTCCGCCAGCGTCTGCCCCACCACCCGTTTGCTGCGGTGAGGGTGGGCATGACGAGACGGCTCTCTTGCCGCCGAAGCCTTCTTCTTCGGTGGCATGTTGAGGAAGATGTTGATAGCGCAGCTCGTGTGAACGCCGGATCAGATTCACACGGCCTCGGCGCCCCTACTGGCGGCGCGCCAAAGATGTCGGGGAGGCTGATCGTACCCACGAACACCTATGGGGCGGCGGACCAGGCCTTTGTGGTTCGGAGGGCGGAGATCGCCTGAAGAGCGGATCGAGGCGAGGCACACGAGCAGTTTACCCAACCGGAGCTCTCCGGAGATAAAACTCTCTTCTGCTGTTTGATGTATTGTGTTCTTGCTAGGGAGCGATGAGAGCTACAAAACCTAGCGTGAGTGTATCTGGTCTCGAGTGAGTCGAATGAAACGAACCAGCCGAACCCCCTTCTACGTTGCACATGGGCCTCCTTTTATATGCTCAAGGGGTCTCCGACAGGTGGCAACATAGATGAGGGTACAAATGTAAAAACAGGAGTTGGTACACCTACTTGAGCGATTATGCGATGCAAAATACCTAACTCTGATGGCAAGGGACAAAAGCAATAAATGCCCGTCAGTGTCGCCAGAATAGTGCAACAGAGGCCGTCAGGTGCGCCTCCGCTCGCCACGATGGCAAGCTTGTCAGCGCCGCTTATCACTACTCTCCGCTGGCTGCACAGCCGCTCGACACACGCGCATGGAACGGTCCCATGGCGACACGTTGCTGGATGAGCTGAAGCGGAGATGGAGAGAAGTTGCATGCAGCGGCAAGCGCCTTGCCGCGGCCGAATCCTTGTCGTGCCCGGAGGCTTGTCGCGCTCCGAGCTTTCCCGGCAAGCTCCTCTTGCCGGGGCCTTGTCTTCTGCGTGCACAGGTGGCCTTCCCGACAAGCTCCTCTTGTCGGGGCCTTGTCTTCTTAATCAAATGCTTTGTTCTTGAATGGCTCCAAAGGAGCCACGGAGGATCTTGGCGGTGACGAGGCAAACCTTGCCGCGGGGTGCTACAACTGTCCGTGCACGAGTACGGGATACTAGGGTACCCCTACTCTAGTACACCGACAGTTGGGTTACCCACGCCCGTATTGATGAGAATCCCACAATAAGGGGACACGATCTCTGCTTTGACAAGACGTGCCAATGGAAACCACATCTCAAAACGCGGAACGACAGACGAAAACGGTTCGAAATAGTGACCGGGTGGATGTGATGTCACATTGTGAAAAAGTTGCCAGCGGATTAAACTCGTGGAATATTATACTCTCTACGACTGTGTGTGTGGTATTTATGTTGCAGATCCAGACACATCTCTCGTCCGGAGACTATCTTGGAGTTCGGGAAAGGGAACCTGCCTTGCAATGCCGAAGACAATCTGCACGCCGGACACCTCGTCATTGAAGCCTGGTTCAGGGGCTACTGAGGGGGTCCTGGATTAAGGCGTCCTTGGGCGTCCGGCATATTAGCCATGGGCCGGACTGATGGGCTGTGAAGATACGAAGACTGAAGACTTCACCCGTGTCTGGATGGGACTCTCCTTGGCGTGGAAGGCAAGCTTGGCGACCAAATATGAAGATTTCCTTTCTCTGTAACTGACCTTATGTAACCCTAGATCCCTCCGGTGTCTATATAAACCGGAGGGCTTAGTCCGAATCAGGATACTCATTACCATAGTCATACAAGCTAGACTTTTAGGGTTTAGCCATTACGATCTCGTGGTAGATCAACTCTTGTAATACTCATATTCATCAAGATCAATCAAGCAGGAAGTAGGGTATTACCTCCATAGAGAGGGCCCAAACCTGGGTAAACATTATGTCCCCTGTCTCCTGTTACCATCGATCCTAGACGCATAGTTTGGGACCCCCTACCCGAGATCCGCCGGTTTTGACACCGACACTCGCAAGGCCCCCTCCTCGCGAGGCGCACGTCAGCAAAGCATCATCAGGTGCCTTGCGAGGCCCCCCTCGCGAGACCACCTCCCGAGGCTGCCCCGAGGCCCCTCATGGGGCGGACTAGTCAAGGGCGGACCGGCGGTGTCGTGCGGTCCTGCGTCTCCACGTGGGTGACGCGCGCCACGACGAGCGGCGCCCGAAGCGGTGCCAGTAGGCACGGATGAGGAGGATTTCCTCTTTTGTGCTAAGGGAGCAGGGTCAGCTCGCCGGTTCCCAAAGCAATCTCCCAAGCTTACCCATTTGGTGCAAGAAGACCAGGACGACGGGCTCAGCAGGACGGGGGTCATCACCAAGCTCACTAGCGCGTCACGGCAGGTGGCTTTTGGAGGCAAAGACCACCTTTCGTCAGGATAAGTTGTACTCATGTTCCCCTTCGAATTGGCCGTTGTGGCAACCCTTCCCGCCAAGCATTTTTCGCGGGAAGAGGACCAAGGCCAGCATAAGTAGGAGCAGGGCACCACCTTAGAGAGCGTTCGGATCCCAGAGACAATTCTCCCCCTTGTACACTCATGTTCTTCCTCCCTCGTGAGGCAATCCAACCACAAAGCAGGAGTAGGGTCTTACACCGCGAGGTGGCCCGAACCTGGGTAAACTATCGCGTTATTTATTCTTCCTCTCTAGCTCGTGCACGTTGGAGCATCGCCGTGAGACCATGAGACCAAGGGGTAGGGCTTGGTGGAGGTAACAGGCGCACCCTAGTGTTCGAACCTTGTTGGGTCCCCGGAGCCCGATTTCTGACATTTGGCGCCCCAGGTAGGGGTGTGCCGCTGTCCTCCCGCTCTGCTTCAACACCGGAGATCCATGGCCGGCGCACGCCAGCCGACGGGCCGCCAGGCACAAGCCCCCGCTCACGGGATGCCTTCGCACTGCATGGGCTGCCGTTCCTTCACCCGCGAGATCTGCCGAGTGGATTGGCTCTTGAGATTCAGACCGGGGCTGCCTCCACACTACCATGGCACCCCGACCCTATGGAGTTCCTCCAGCTCTACGCGCTGAGCATCGAGGCGGCCAGCGGAAACGACAAGGTCATGGCGAACTGGTTCCCCATGGAACTCAAGGACGGCGCGCACTCCTGGCTCATGAACCTGCCCGAGGAGTCGATCTCTTCACGGAGTGAGCTCTGCCATCAGTTCATCGCCAACTTCAGGGGCACCTACAACCGCGCACTCACCATCAACGACCTGCGACGTGTAAAGCAGCGTCCCGGTGAGACCCTCCGCAAGTACATTTCAGTGCTTCAGCCAGGTGCATAACAAGACCCCACGTGCCTCAGACAAAAGCCATGATCTTGGCGTTCTCCAATGGCGTCACGGATATCAGGATGTGCGAGAAGCTCGCCATCAACGATGACCTGAGTTCGGTGTTGGCCGATAAGTGCACCAAGGCCGAGGAGGGCCGCCTTTTGATCGACAAGGACTCCGATGCCGCGCTCGAAGACACGAAGGCCAAGAGCATGGGCGTGAAGCGCAAGGGCCCTACGGTGCTGGCGGCGAAGCCCGAGCAGAAGCGCGGACATGAGCACGATGAGCCTATCAACTAGGGCCACCTGTTCTTCATCTACCACAACGTGCGCACGCACAACACCGATGACTGCCAGGAGCTCAAGGCGCTCTGCGACGAACACTGGGGCCGCTGCTCAGACCGCAATGACCGTGGCACCGGCCGCGGGGGCAGACTCGGTGGCGGCCGATGGGACAATCGCAACGGCAACCCCCGCCAGGGTTGACGCGACCAGCCTTGCGAGGGTGCCTGGCGTGACCAGCCTCGCGAGGGCACATGGCATGATCAACCTTGCGAGGAACGTCCTCAGGACAACGCTGCTCTTCCTCCACTACCGCCGCCTCCAAGGAGGAATGACAACAACCAGCAAGACGAGGGGGCTAGGGGCTACCAGGAGCCTCGTGCGATAGCCTGCATCCTCGGCGGAGCTCAAGCTCTTGCGTCCAACCGCATCTTCAAGTAGTTCTCTTGCGAGGTGAATGCCGCCCTCCCGAGGCTGGAGGCCACGAGGCCCCTCAAGTGGTCGCAGTACGCCATCACCTTCGACTCCAAAGACCATCTAAGGTGCTCGGCCACCACTGGTGCGCTTCCCATGCTATGCACTCCCACTATCAGCAACGTCACTGTCACCAAGACCATCATCGATGGAGGTGTTGGCGTCAACTTGATCTCCATTGCGACCTTCGAGATGCTCCAAGTGCTCTATGAACAGCTGATGCCGACCAGGCCCTTGTGTTGGGTGACAGACGGTTCCACCATTCCCCTGGAGCAAGTGCGCCTCCCCGTCACCTTTGGCACCTGCAACAACTACCACGCAGGCCCACATTGGCCTGCCGTACAATGCCATCCTCGAATACCCCGAGCTCGCCAAGTTCATGGTAGCAACCCACCACGGCAACAATGTCCTCAAGATGTCTGGCTACAACAACATCATCACTGTCGCCTATGACGAGAAAGACGCGGTCTGCTCCCTCGAGCACGCCTACCGGGCCGCTGTTGTATGATACGTCTCCAACCTATCTATAATTTTTGATTGCTCCATGCTATATTATCTACTGTTTTGCACATTATTGTGCTTTATTATTCACTTTTATATTATTTTTGGGACTAAACTATTAACCGGAGGCCCAGCCCAGAATTGCTGTTT
This sequence comes from Aegilops bicornis, assembly GCA_021605145.1. Classification (NCBI taxonomy): domain Eukaryota; kingdom Viridiplantae; phylum Streptophyta; class Magnoliopsida; order Poales; family Poaceae; genus Aegilops; species Aegilops bicornis. Next base: position 549,589,203 of record CM038672.1, on the reverse strand, counting down.
TTGCCTATTTCATAGTTTCGCAGAATAGGAATATCAAACGGAGTCCAAACGGAATGAAACCTTTGGGAATGTGATTTTCAGAACGAACAAGATCCAGGAGACTTGGACCCTACGTCAAGAAGTAAAGGAGGATGCCACGAGGTAGGGGGCGCGCCTACCCCCCCAGGGCGCGCCCTCCACCCTCATGGGCCCCCTATTGCTCCACCGACGTACTCCTTTCTCCTATGTATACCTACGCACTTCAAACGATCGACACGTGGCCAAAAACCTAATTCCACCACCGCAACCTTCTGTACCCACGAGATCCCATCTTGGGGCCTTTTCCGGAGCTCCGCCGGAGGGGGCATCGATCATGGAGGGCTTCTACATCATCACCATAGCCCCTCCGATGAAGTGTGAGTAGTTTACCTCAGACCTTTAGGTCCATAGTTAGTAGCTAGATGGCTTCTTCTCTCTTTTTGGATCTCAATACAATGTTCTCCCCCTCTCGTGGAGATCTATTCGATGTAATCTTCTTTATACGGTGTGTTTGTTGAGACCGATGAATTGTGGGTTTATGATCAAGTTTATCTATGAACAATATTTGAATCTTCTCTGAATTCTTTTATGTATGATTGGTTATCTTTGCAAGTCTCTTCGAATTATAAGTTTGGTTTGGCCTACTAGATTGATCTTTCTTGAAATGGGAGAAGTTCTTAGCTTTGGGTTCAATCTTGAGGTGTCCTTTCCCCTGTGATGAGGGGCAGCAAGGCACGTATTGTATTGTTTCCATCGAGGATAACAAGATGGGGTTTTTATCATATTGCATGAATTTATCCCTCTACATCATGTCATCTTGCTTAAGGCGTTACTCCGTTTTTATGAACTTAATACTCTAGATGCATGCTGGATAGCGGTCAATGAGTGGGGTAATAGTAGTAGATGCAGGCAGGAGTCGGTCTATTTGTCTCGGACGTGATGCCTATATACATGATCATACCTAGATATTCTCATAACTATGCTCAATTCTGTCAATTGCTCCATAGTAATTTGTTCACCCACCGTAAATACTTATGCTCTCTAGAGAAGCCACTAGTGAAACCTATGGCCCCTGGGTCTATCTTCATCGTATTAATCTTCCAATACTTAGTTATTTCCTTTGCTTTTTTACTTTGCTTTTATTTTACTTTGCATCTTTATCACAAAAATACCAAAAATATTATCCTATCATATCTATCAGATCTCACTCTAAATGAAGTGATCGTGTAGGGATTGACAACCCCTTATCGCGTTGGTTGCGAGGATTTATTTGTTTTGTGTAGGTGCGAGGGACTCATGGCGTAGCCTCCTACTCGATTGATACCTTGGTTCTCAAAAACTGACGGAAATACTTACGCTACTTTGCTGCATCACCCTTTCATCTTCAAGGGAAAACCAACACAGTGCTCAAGAGGTAGCAAGAAGTATTTCTGGCGCCGTTGCCGGGGAGGTCTATGCAAAAGTCAACATACCAGGTACCCATCACAAACCCTTATCTCCCGCATTACATTATATGCCATTTGCCTCTCGTTTTCCTCTCCCCTACTTTACCCTTGCCGTTTTATCCGCCCTCTCTTTTTCGTTTACCTCTTTTTCGCTTGCTTTTTGTTTGCTCGTGTGTTGGATTGCTTGTTTGTCACGATGGCTCAAGATAATACCAAATTATGTGACTTTACCAATACCAACAACAATGATTTCCTTAGCACTTAGATTGCTCCTCTTACCAACACTGAATCTTGTGAAATCAATGCTGCTTTGTCAAATCTTGTCATGAAAGATCAATTCGCCGGCCTTCCTAGTGAAGATGTCGCTACTCATCTAAATAGCTTCGTTGATTTGTGTGATATGCAAAAGAAGAAAGATGTGGACAATGATATTGTTAAACTGAAGCTATTTCCTTTTTCGCTTAGAGATCGTGCTAAAGTTTGGTTTTCATCTTTGCCTAAAAATAGTATTGATTCATGGAATAAGTGCAAAGATGCTTTTATCTCTAAGTATTTTCCTCCCGCTAAGATCATCTCTCTTAGAAACGATATTATGAATTTTAAGCAACTTGATCATGAACATGTTGCACAAGCTTTGAGAGGATGAAATTAATGATCGTAATTTCCTACTCATGGTTTGAATTTGTGGATTATTATACAAAAAAATTATGCCGGATTGAATTTTGCTTCTAGAAATCTTTTAGATTCGCCACGGAGGCACTTTTATGGAAATCACTTTAGGAGAAGCTACTAAACTCCTAGATAATATTATGGTTAATTATTCTCAATGGCACACTAAAGATCTACTAATAAAAAAGTGCATGCGATAGAAGAAATTAATGTTTTGAGTGGAAAGATAGACGAACTTATGAAATTATTTGCTACTAAGAGTGTTTCTTCTGATCCTAATGATATGCCTTTGTCTACTTTGATTGAGAACAATAATGAATCTATGGATGTGAATTTTGTTGGTAGGAATAATTTTGGTAACAACGCGTATAGAGGAAACTTTAATCCTTGGCCTTATCCTAATAATTCCTCTAATAATTATGGTAATTCCCACAACAACTCTTATGGAAATTTTAATAACATGCCCTCTGAATTTGAGACTAGTGTTAAAGATTTTATGAATTCACAAAAGAATTTCAATGATTTGCTTGAAGAGAAGTTGCTTAAAGTTGATGAATTGGCTAGGAACGTTGATAGAATTTCTCTTGATGTTGATTCTTTAAAACATAGATCTATTCCTCCTAAGCATGATATCAATGACTCTCTCAAAGCCATGAGAATTTCCATTGATGAGTGCAAAGAAAGAACCACTAGGATGCGTGCTAAGAAAGATTGCTTTATGAAAGCGTGTTCTTCGAATTTCTATGAAAATAAAGATGATGATCTAAAAGTTATTGATGTGTCTGCTGTCGGATTTCGGGTTCCGGCAGACCCTTAAGGTTCGAACTCTGGGGTGCGCGCGGAGATCCAACCCTCCACCGTCTCGTACCTCGCCGAATCGCAGGGATCTAAACTACTAAACAGAACAGCACAAGAGACACAAGATTTATACTAGTTCGGGCCACCGTTGTGGTGTAATACCCTACACTAGTTTGTGGTGTGATGGATTGCCTCTAGGGCTATTGAGGAACAGTACAGGGAAGAACAACCTCGCGAGGGTCTGTTCTTGGTGGGTGTGATGAACTGCAAGGTGGTGTCCCGTCGCTCTAGCTTGAGGATCGGGTCTCTGTCTTTCTCTGGATGCTGATCGTTTCGATCCCTCCATCTCCCTCTACTCTGAGTGTGGCTGCTCCTATTTATAGGCGAAGGCCCTGGGCCTCTTCCCAAATATTGAGCGGGAAGGGCGCCAACAATTGGCCATTTTGAAGGGGAACAGCGGGTACACTTATCCTGACTAAAGTTGGTCCTCGCCGTCCAAAGGCTCTGGTGATGACGCTCGCTTGGGCTCCACGATGACTCCCTTCTAGCTGTTGGGGCTGGTCTTGGTCTTGTTGCACGAAATGGATGCCTTTGCTTGATGCTCTCGCATGCGCTTGCTCCCTTTGCACCAAAGAGGAAAGGAGGACGCTGCTGGGGTCGGGCGCCCGACTGGCGCCCTTGATCGTCATGGCTTGCGTCATGGGCACCTTGCGAGGTACCCTGCCTTGAACTCTCCGCCTCCTCATGAGCCAGCCTGACGAGGCCGTGCCTGAATAAGCTCCTGGTCGTCCGCCCCGCGAGGCTTGGCCCCTCGCGAGGGTCTTGAGCTTGCGTTGATGAAGATGGGACGTCCTGGGCCTCCTTTGAGCCACGCCGCAGGCCGCAGGTAGGCAAGTCTGTGGACCCCCGTCACGCCGACAGTAGCCCCCGGGCCCATGGCGCGCCCGAACTTGGCCGAGCAGAGAGGCGAAAGGGCAAGTGCGAAGCGTCGCGGGCCCTAACAGCCTCATGACCTTGGGCGGCAGCGTGGTGGTTGATTGGACGCGTGCGCACTGCTTCCCCATGATGCCTCGGTAACCGCCCGGATTCGACAAGTCCCTGCATGCAGAGTTGGCCATGATGGTCGGTGATCGTGGAGGCCGACGGTTGGCCTCCGCCGGCCATAAGTACGGAACGGCGCGCGCCCTTCCATTCTATCCTTCTGCTTCTCCTCCTCCTCGTTTCGTTTGGTTGCCATGGCTCCGATCCGCCGGTTCTCCAGGGAAGAGAAGGGAAAGGCTCCTCAAGAGGATCCTGACCCGCTCCCCCCAAATAAGCGGCTTGCTCTTCCGGTGCTGTGCCAGAGCGCTTCGCCAGAGGCGCCCATGCCTCGGTGGCAAGGCCGCCACCAGGGTTTCCTCTTCCCTTGTACGCGCAAATTGGTGGCCCTGAAGGAGGCGACGCCGGGCGGCATGAGCGGCACCGCCGCCGACGCCGGCGGGTCACGAAGGTGTGCGTCTTCCCTCCTGGAGTCCACGCCGAGGGCTCCTGCTGGGAGTTCGTGCTTCGCGTCGCCGCGCCTCCTAAGTCTTGGATTCGTCTTCCTTCTTTCTTCGCCTCCGTCGTCGTGAAGGAACCCCACAGGACTACGCTGCAACACGCCGGCTGCGGCACCCTCATGACAGGCGAGAGGTGAAATGTAGTTGCCCAGGGCGAAGTCTTCATGACTTCGAGGCTGGGGCGTGGTCGCCTGGTCTGCAGGGCGAGGCGAGGGCGCCTCACGATCCACCCGAGTACGATGGTGCTTCGGTGGTGTCCTTCAAGGTCTTTGACGCGGAGGGTCGTCGGCTGGAGTGCTGCCCCGGGAGAGGCGGTCGGGGCCCTGCTGCGGTGAGGCGGAGGCCGACCGACCACTCCCATGGCAGCTTATCAGGCGACGAAGGCGCCGGAGGATCCAGCGACTCCGCCCAGCTGTTCGCGACGCCGGAGACAAGCGATGACAGCTATGAGCCCCCGAGCCTGCGCCGCTCCCGGAGCAGGGCGAGCTCGTCAGGTCGTCGCCGCCCCTGATCTAGATGGGGTTGGCCCCGGACCGGGTGGCCCACTGTTGATGATGGCGTCTGCCGTGGTGGTCCCTGTAGATAGGACTCCTTAGGATTCGCTCTTTTGTTCCTGCGAGGAGCCAAGAATGTACCCCGCGGGGGCTTGTAAGATGTTTGTAGCTTCGTTTGTCAATATGATCCTTATTGTGAGGCAGTGTGGGATGCTCATTCCGTTCTAGCTCAGTTTCTTCCTTTCAGGCCTCGTGAGGGCTTGGTGCTCTGCGCTGTCAGGTCCCAGTCCCAAGGCGGCTTTAGCCGTCGCTGGTATGCCAGGTCGCGATGCCGTGGTCAAGGCCAGGAGGTGAGCGGCCCGAGGTCCGGTAAGAGCCTCCGAGTCACGATGCTCAGGGGGTCCCCCTTGGCGCTCAAACAGCCATCATTCGGTGAGAAAGGAGAGTGACCTTGCTAAGACGGGGTCGCATTGAGTGTGGGGATGGTGTTGCGATGATTAGTGTGTCCGGAGGGCGACTTATCTCGAGGGTCAGGACAATGCTTCCTGGTGCGGCGCTAGGTCCGTGCCTTGGCCGGCTAGAGATTGCGTGGCGAGGTCGTTCCGTGCTCCTTGGAGGGACCCTGCAGGTTCACCACAAAAGGGACAAGAGCTCGCCGTGGCGATCGTTAGTCCCGCCGTTAGTTGCTTTGGTGAGGCGCGAGAGGCCTCGCGAGGTGCGTTGGGGCACCCATGAGCCAGCTCGGGACTCACGAGGCCCTACCCCAAGGCGGGTTGCGCCTGGCTCTAGGCCTTATCTTCGAGTGTGTTCCTGCAAATTTGGCCAGATGCCGGTGCTCTACGTCTTCGGGTCCCGGCTCTCGGGCTGGTCTCAGCCATCGCTGGCAAGCCGGGTCGCGATGCCATGGACAAGACCAGAGGGTGAGGGCCGGAGAGCCGGTAGGAGCCCTGAGTCGCGATGCTCATACACCCCCCCCTTTAACGGGCAAGCTAGGGGAGCGGGGGCAAGTCTACGTCCTCAGGTCCCGGCTCTCGGGCTGGTCTCTGCCGACGCTGGCAAGCCGTGTCGCGATGCCATGGACAAGACCAGAGGGTGAGGGCCGAGAGCCGGTAGGAGCCCCGAGTCGCGATGCTCGTGCACCCCTTTAACGCATAAGCTGGGTTAGATGACGAAACTCTCGTCCTCGGGTCCCGGCTCTCGGGCTAGTCTCGGCCGTCCGGCAAGCCTGGTCGCGATGCCATGGACAAGACTAGAGGGTGAGGGCCGGAGAGCCGGTAGGAGCCCTGAGTCGCGATGCTCAGGCACCCCCCCTTTAACGTGCAAGATTCCGCCACCCAGGAGAAGGCACCAAATGACAAGCATGTTGGAACGAGAGCATAACCCTGAGGAAAACACAAGAAGGATACATGCCGCTGGGACTGGCCCGAGCGGCTTGGGGATGATGCAGCCCGAGGGGCGCCCCCAACAGGATAAGCTAATGACATGAAATAAAAGGGATACATGCCGCAGGGACTGACCCACGCGGTCTGGGAATAATGCGGCCCTGAAGGCACTCCCAGCCAGAAATAAAACTTAAAGATGTCACTTGGTGATGTTGGGGACGAAGGGTGTCGGTGTAGCAGACTCGGTGGGCTGCGGGAGCCGATCCTCACGAGCCCCCAGGCCCAGGGGCCTCGGGAGGCTCCGGGGGCGCTGGCGGCTCCTTAGGGGCCTCCTCCATCTCCGCCAGGGCTGCGGCGTGCCTGACCTCTTGAGCCTCCAGGATGGTCCTCATGAGACGCTGGTGCGCAGCAGCCGCGTTTGGCAGGCCATAAGGCATGCATACGTAGCTGTGGGGCAGACCCTCGCAACGTCCCACTCGCGAGGGCCAGAGAGGCTCCTGAGATGCGGCTCGGTTGAGCCCTGGTATGTCGATGCAGACGCGCAGCCCACCATCCTCGCCTGGATGGGGGCCACAGTGAGTGGCGGCGGCTGCCCCTCATGACCCTTGACTCAGAGGCTCTGAATGGCCTTGGCTGACGTAACTCTTAAGGGTTCTGCCTCTCCGGTCTTGCTCCCGCTTGCGGAAGCGTGCTTCAAAACACGCCTCCACGTGGTGGCCAAGCGCCTCCCTCGAGACCTTGGCGAGGTCTGACCCCTCGGGGAGAGCCCCCGAGCCCTGCCTGAGGAGGGCGCCGGGCGCGCTTTCCTATGCGATGGAAGGAGGCTCCCCCTGGTCCGACGTGGACCCTGAGGGGCCTGTCTTTTGAAGAGCTGGGCCGGTCGGTGTCTTCTTCTTCTTGGGTGCGGCCTCGGGAGGCCTCCTGCTGTTGTGTCTGGGTCTTCCAGCGATGCGGCCTGAAAGGCTTGCTCCAGGGAGCACACTGCGTCTCTCTCTTCACAGGGCACCGTGATGACTCCGCCGCTCCCTGGCATCTTGAGGACGTTGTAGCCATGGTGGGTTAAGGCCATGAATTTGGCCAACGCTGGGTACCCGAGGATGGCATTGTACAGTAGGCGAATGTGGGCGACGTAGAAGTCGATGAGCTCGGTGTGGTAGTTGTCACGAGCCCCGAAGGTGACAGGAAGGCGGACCTGCCCGATCAGGACCGTGGAGCCGTCGGTGACTCCGGAGAAAGGCTTGGTTGGCTGAAGCTGACTGTAAGGCACTTGAAGATTGTTGAATGTTTCCACGGAGACAGACGTTGAGCCCTGCTCCACCGTCGACGAGGGTCTTGGTGACTAGCACATTGCTGATGATTGGGGAACAAAGCATCGGGAGAACTCCGGCTGTGGCTGCGCACTTGAGCTGATCCGCTGAGCTGAACGTGATGGCGCACGCCGACCACCTGAGAGGGCGCGTGGCCTCGAGCTTGGGGAGGATTGCATTCACTTCACGGGCGAACTGCTTGAAGGTGCCCTGAGAGGCTGTGCTTGAGCTCCGCCCAGGATGCAGGCGATCGCACGCGCTTCTTGGAAGCCCCCAGCCCCCTCGTCCTGATGACGGTCTTCGATTCTCCTTGGCGGCGGCGGCAGCGGAGGGAGGCCTGCTTTCCCATGCGGGCGATCCTCGCGAGGCTGATCCCTCCAGCCTCCCTCGCGAGGTGGGTCTTGCCAGCGGTCCTCGCGAGGTTGGTCGCGCCACCCTTGGCGCGGGCCGCGGTCCTCCCAGCGTCCTGCATTCCTTCCTCCTCCTCGGCCGTAGCCCCGGTCGCTGCGCTCGGGGCGTCTGCCGATCCTTCCTTCACGCATGGCCCGGAGCTCTTGACATTCATTGGTGTTGTGAGTGTGGAGGTCGTGGTACACGCAGTACCGGCTGCCCTTGGAGGACTCCGGCTGATCTCTGCCTCGCTTGGTGTCTGGTTCGGCCGCGAGAAGGGCAGCCCCCTTGCGCTTCACGTCCTTGGCCTTGGACTTCTTTTCTTCGGGATCCGCGGCAGGCAGCTCGAGGAGGGAGAGGTGCCCCTCCTCAGCCCTGGCGCACTTGGTCGCCAAGTTGAACAGCTCCAGGGAGGTGCGAGATCTTCGTGCATCGCCAGCTCCTCCTTCATCTTGACGTCGCAGACGCTGTCGGAGAAGGCAGAGATGATGGCCTCCTCCGTTACCACAGGGATCTTGAGGCGTAGCGTTGTTGAAGCGCTGGATGTACTTTTGCAGGGTTTCCCTGGCTGCTGATTCGACGCATGTCGCCACGGCGGGTGGCCGGTCGCGAGTACCTTGGAAGTCGGCGATGAAGCAGTACGCATCTCGCCCAGAAGAGATCGTGCCTGGGGCCAGATTCAGGAGCCAAAGTGCGGGCTCCGGCCCTGAGCGCCATGGGAAACCAGTTCGCCATGACCTTTTCATCCCGTTGGCAGCCTCGATGCCTAGCTCAGATACCGGAGGAACTCCGTAGGGTCACCGTGCCGCCATAGCGGGAGGCAGGTCTGGCTTGAACTTGGCAGCCACGCGACGCGCAGCTCGGGGTGAAGGCGGCAGCCCGCCGTGGCCTGGGGGCCTTGACGGCAGAGAGCTTGGTCTTGTGGGCCTCCTGCGCTGGCCGGGAGCAGCTTCGTGGTCTTGACGAGCTGGAGCGGGGAGCGCTCGGGCAGCTTCTTGCGGGCGAGGAACTTCTTGGCAGCTCTGCTCTTGCCACGCCTTGGTGCCAGGGCGCCGTCTTGAGGAGGAGGCGGCTGAGGCGCCCCGGGAGCTTCATCGCCCAGCAGCTGGTGCGGTGCAGTGCAGCGAGACGAAGCGGCAGGGTCGTCTCCTGCAACGCGGACGAAGCTCGGCGACTCGGTCGAGCCATTCTTCAGACATCGCCATCGACGGGCGGTAGCGCAGAGCTCGTTTGCGCGATGAGCGCAGCTCGAGCCTCCATGGAGCGAAGGCAGCGTGACGAAAGAACAGCGGGGGCGCAGGTGACGGGGAACGACGAGGGCGCCCGCCGACGGGAGCCATCTGGGCGACATGGGAGGCGATGGCGGCTCGGCGCTCGGCGCAGGCCCGACTGGCGTCAGACATGATTGCAGTGGTCGGGGAAGAACGAGGCGATGAAAGGCAGATTCCGGCGCACCCCTACCTGGCGCGCCAAATGTCGGATTTCGGGTTCCGGCAGACCCTTAAGGTTCGAACTCTGGGGTGCGCGCGGAGATCCAACCCTCCACCGTCTCGTACCTCGCCGAATCGCAGGGACCTAAACTACTAAACAGAACAGCACAAGAGACACAAGATTTATACTAGTTCGGGCCACCGTTGTGGTGTAATACCCTACTCTAGTTTGTGGTGTGGTGGATTGCCTCTGGGCTATTGAGGAATAGTACAGGGAAGAACAGCCTCCCGAGGGTCTGTTCTTGGTGGGTGTGATGAACTGCTAGGTGGTGTCCCGTCGCTCTAGCTTGAGGATCGGGTCTCTGTCTTTCTCTGGATGTTGATCGTTTCGATCCCTCCGTCTCCCTCTACTCTGAGTGTGGCTACTCCTATTTATAGGCGAAGGCCCTGGGCCTCTTCCCAAATATTGAGCGGGAAGGGCGCCAACAATTGGCCATTTTGAAGGGGAACAACGGGTACACTTATCTGACTAAAGTTGGTCCTCGCTTTGCCAAAGGCTCTGGTGATGACGCCTGCTTGGGCTCCACGATGACTCCCTTCCAGCCGTTGGGGCTAGTCTTGGTCTTGTTGCACCGAAATGGATGCCTTTGCTTGATGCTCTCGCCTGCGCTTGCTCCCTTTGCACCAAAGAGGAAAGGAGGACGCCATGAGGCTGGCGCCCGACTGGTGCCCTTGGTCGTCATGGCTTGCGTCATGGGCACCTCGCGAGGTACCCTGCCTTGAACTCTCCGCCTCCTCATGAGCCAGCCTGACGAGGCCGTGCTTGAGGAAGCTCCTTGTCGTCCGCCCCGCGAGGCTTGGCCCCTCGCGAGGGTCTTGAGCTTGCGTTGATGAAGATGGGCCGTCCTGGGCCTCCTTTGAGCCACGCCGCAGGCCACAAGCAGGCAAGTCTGGGGACCCCCGTTCCCAGAACGCCGACATCTGCTATTAAATCCTTGTTTTGCAATATGAATCTTGATAATGATGAGACTGAATATGATCCACCTTTACCTAGAAGGTGTTCCAAAAAATCGGAGTTTTTAGATCTCGGTGCTAAAATTGATAAAAGTGGGATTGAAGAAATCAAAACCCTAGATGTTAATAAACCCACTATTTTGGATTTCAAGGAATTTAATTATGATAATTGCTCTTTGATAGATTGTATTTCCTTGTTGCAATCCGTGCTAAATTCTCCTCATGCTTATAGTCAAAATAAAGCTTTTACCAAACATATCGTTGATGCCTTGATGCAATCTTATGAAGAAAAACTTCAGTTGGAAGTTTATATCCCTAGAAAACTTTATGATGAGTGGGAACCTACTATTAAAATTAAGATTAAGGATCATGAGTTCTATGCTTTATGTGATTTTGGTGCTAGTGTTTCCACTATTCCCAAAACTTTGTGTGATTTGCTAGATTTCCGTGATTTTGATGATTGCTCTCTAAACTTGCACCTTGCGGATTCCACTATTAAGATACCTATGGGAAGAATTAATGATGTTCTTATTGTTGCAAATAGGAATTATGTGCCCGTAGATTTTATTGTTCTCGATATAGATTGCAATCCTTCATGTCCTATTATTCTTGGTAGACCTTTCCTTAGAACGATTGGTGCAATTATTGATATGAAGGAAGGTAATATGAGATTCCAATTTCCATTAAAGAAAGGCATGGAACACTTTCCTAGGAAGAAAATAAAATTACCATATGAATCTATCATGAGAGCCACTTATGGATTGCCTACCAAAGATGGCAATACCTAGATCTATCCTTGCTTTTATGCCTAGCTAGGGGCGTTAAACGATAGCGCTTGTTGGGAGGCAACCCAATTTTATTTTTAGTTTTTTGCTTTTTGCTTCTGTTTAGGAATAAATATTTGTTCTAGCCTCTGTTTAGATGTTTTTTTATGTTTTAATTAGTGTTTGTGCCAAGTTAAACCTATAGGATCTTCTTGGATGATAGTTATTTGATCTTGCTGTAATTTCCAGAAACTTTCTGTTCACGAAAAAAATTGTTAAAAATCACCAGAACGTGATAAAATACTGATTCCAATTCATTCTGATCAATAAACAAATTGTCTAGGTCGTCCTGTTTTGGCTGATATTTTGGAGTTCCAGAAGTTTGCGTTAGTTGCAGATTACTACAGACTGTTCTGTTTTTGACAGATTCTATTTTTCGTGTGTTGTTTGCTTATTTTGATGAATCTATGGCTAGTAAAATAGTTTATAAACCATAGAGAAGTTGGAATATAGTAGGTTTAACACCAATATAAATAACGAATGAGTTCATCACAGTACCTTGAAGTGGTCTTTTGTTTTCTTTCACTAACGGAGCTCACGAGATTTTCTGTTGAATTTTGTGTTGTGAAGTTTTTAAGTTTTGGGTGAAAGATTAGATGGATTATGGAACAAGGAGTGGCAAGAGCCTAAGCTTGGGGATGCCCATGGCACCCCCAATATAATCTAAGGACAAAAAAAAGCCAAAGCTTGTGGATGCCCCGGAAGGCATCCCTCTTTAAATCTACTTCCATCAGTAACTTTACTTGGAGCTATATTTTTATTCACCACATGATATGTGTTTTGCTTGGAGCGTCTTGTATGATTTGAGTCTTTGATTTTTAGTTTACCATAATCATATTTGCTGTACACACCTTTTGAGAGAGCCATACATGATTTGGAATTTGTTAGAATACTCTATGTGCTTCGCTTATATCTTTTAAGTTATATAGTTTTTCTCTAGTGCTTGACTTATATCTTTTAGAGCACGGTGGTGGATTTGTTTTGTAGAAACTATTGATCTCTCATGCTTCACCTAGATTATTTTGATACTCTTAAATAGCATGGTAATTTTCTTAAATAATCCTAATATGCTAGGTATTCAAGAATAGTAAAAATTCTTATGAGTGTGTTGAATACTATGAGAAGTTTGATGCTTGATAATTGTTTTGAGATATAAAGATGGTGATATTAGAGTCATGCTAGTTGAGTAGTTGTGAATTTGAGCTTGTGTTAAAGTTTGTGATTCCCGTAGCATGCACGTATGGTGAACCGTTATGTGATGAAGTCAGAGCATAATTTATTTATTGATTGTCTTCCTTATGAGTGGCGGTCGGGGACGAGCGATGGTCTTTTCCTACCAATCTATCCCCCTAGGAGCATGCGCGTAATACTTTGCTTTGATAACTTGTAGATTTTTGCAATAAGTATATGAGTTCTTTATGACTAATGTTGAGTCCATGAATTATACGCACTCTTCTTCCTTCCACCATTGCTAGCCTCTCTAATACCGCGCACTTTTCGCCGGTATCATACACCCACGATAAACCTTCCTCAAAACAGCCACCATAACTACCTATCATGGCATTTCAATAGCCATTCCGAGATATATTGCCATGCAACTTTCCATCGTTCCGTTTATTATGACACGCTCCATCATTGTCATATTACTTTGCATGATCATGTAGTTGACATCGTTTTTTGTGGCAAAGCCACTGTTCGTAATTCTTTCATACATGTCACTCTTGATTCATTGCATATCCCGCACATCACGGAGGCATTCATATAGAGTCATATTTTGTTCTAAGTATCGAGCTGTAATTGTTGAGTTGTAAGAAAATAAAAGTGTGATGATCTTCATTTTTAGAGCATTGTCCCAAGTGAGGAAAGGATGATGGAGACTATGATTCCCCCACAAGTCGGGATGAGACTCCGGACGGAAAAAAAAAGAGAGGCCATAAAAAAAGAAGAAAAGGCCCAAATAAAAAAATGGGAGAAAAAGAGAGAAGGGACAATGTTACTATCCTTTTACCACACTTGTGCTTCAAAGTAGCACCATGATCTTCATGATAGAGAGTCTCTCATTTCGTCACATTCATATACTAGTGGGAATTTTTCATTATAGAACTTGGCTTGTATATTCCGATGATGGGCTTCCTCAAAATGCCCTAGGTCTTCGTGAGCAAGCGAGTTGGATGCACACCCACTTAGTTTCTTTTGTTGAGCTTTCATATACTTATAGCTCTAGTGCATCCGTTGCATGGCAATCCCTACTCACTCACATTGATATCTATTGATGGGCATCTCCATAGCCTGTTGATACGCCTAGTTGATGTGAGACTATCATCTCCCTTTTTGTCTTCTCCACAACCACCATTCTATTCCACATATAGTGCTATGTCCATGGCTCACGCTCATGTATTGCGTGAAGATTGAAAAAGTTTGAGAATGTCAAAAGTATGAAACAATTGCTTGGCTTGTCATCGGGATTGTGCATGATTTAAATACTTTTTGTGGTGAAGATAGAGCGTAGCCAGACTATATGATTTTGTAGGGATAACTCTCTTTGGCCATGTTATTTTGAGAAGACAGAATTGCTTTGTTAGTATGCTTGAAGTATTATTATTTCTTATGTCAATGTTAAACTTTTGTCTTGAATCTTTCGGATCTGAATATTCATACCACAATTAAGAAGAATTACATTGAAATTATGCAAGTAGCACTCCGCATCAAAAATTCTGTTTTTATCATTTACCTACTCGAGGACGAGCAAGAATTAAGCTTGGGGATGCTTGATACATCTCCAACGTATCTATAATATTTTATTGCTCCATGCTATATTATCTACTGTTTTGGACATTATTGGGCTTTATTATTCACTTTTATATTATTTTTGGGACTAACCTATTAACCGGAGGCCCAGCCCAGAATTGCTGTTTTTTGCCAATCATATCAAACGGAGTCCAAACGGAATGAAACCTTCGAGAACGTGATTTTCAGAACGAAAAAGATCCAGGAGACTTGGACCCTACATCAAGAAATAAAGGAGGAGGCCACGAGGTAGGGGGCGCGCCTACCCCCCAGGGTCCCCTGTTGCTCCACCGACGTACTCCTTCCACCTATATATACCTACGTACCCCCAAACGACTAGATACGGAGCCGAAAGCCTAATTCCACCGCTGCAACCTTCTGTACCCATGAGATCCCATCTTGGGGCCTGTTCCGGAGCTCCGCCGGAGGGGGCATCGATCACGGAGGGCTTTTACATCATCACCATAGCCCCTCCGATGAAGTGTGAGTAGTTTACCTCATACCTTCGGGTCCATAGTTAGTAGCTAGATGGCTTCTTCTCTTTTTTTGGATCTCAATACAATGTTCTCCCCCTCTCTCATGGGGATCTATTTGATGTATTCTTCTTTTGCGGTGTGTTTGTTGAGACCAATGATTTGTGGGATTATGATCAAGTTTATCTATGAACAATATTTGAATCTTCTCTGATTTCTTTTATGTATGATTGGTTATCTTTGCAAGTCTCTTCAAATTATAAGTTTGGTTTGGCCTACTAGATTGATCTTTCTTGCAATGGGAGAAGTGCTTAGCTTTGGGCTCAATCTTGCGGTGTCCTTTCCCAAAGTGATGAGGGGCAGCAAGGCACGTATTGTATTGTTGCCATCGAGGATAACAAGATGGGGTTTTTATCATATTGCATGAATTTATCCCTCTACATCATGTCATCTTGCTTAAGGCGTTACTCTATTTTATGAACTTAATACTCTAGATGCATGCTTTGGATAGCGGTCGATGAGTGGAGTAATAGTAGTAGATGCAGGCAGGAGTCGGTCTACTTGTCTCGGACGTGATGCCTATATACATGATCATACCTAGATATTCTCATAACTATGCTCAATTCTGTCAATTTCTCAACAGTAATTTGTTCACCCACCATAAATACTTATGCTCTCGAGAGAAGCCACTAGTGAAACCTATGGCCCCCGGGTCTATCTTCATCATATTAATCTTCCAATACTTAGTTATTGACTTTTCTTTTTTACTTTGCTTTTATTTTACTTTGCATCTTTATCACAAAAATACCAAAAATATTATCCTATCATATCTATCAGATCTCACTCTCGTAAGTGACCGTGTAGGGATTGACAACCCCTTATCGCGTTGGTTGCGAGGATTTATTTGTTTTGTGTAGGTGCGAGGGACTCACGCGTAGCCTCCTACTGGATTGATGCCTTGGTTCTCCAAAACTGAGGGAAATACTTACGCTACTTTGCTGCATCACCCTTTCCTCTTCAAGGGAAAACCGATGCAGTGCTCAAGAGGTAGCACTGTAGCAAACTCCGACGACGAGAACGTCGCCATGCCTCCTGAAGCTACCTCCACAAGGAAGAAGTAGCTCCTCCCCAAGGATCGCCCTGAAGCGAAGAAGCAGCCGGCTGGTGGCGACACTCAGGGGCTCGCCCCTGCTGTCGTGGCCTACCACCCTCCCGCATAGGAAGGCGCGCCCGATGCCTCCCTTCGGCCAGGCTCGAGGCCTTCCACCTGGAAAGCATCTGACTTGACTAGTGCGATGAGGGAGGTGCTCGAGCACCACTTGGAGGTGTGCCTCAACGTACGCTCCCGCGAGCAAGGAGCATGGCGCCAGGCGCCATGAGCACAAGAGTTCATCACCCAGGAGATTCACAAGCTACAGGAAGCTCAGGCCATGCGTAGCGAGCACCACCCCGTGCGCCCTATCAATTCAACTGCCACCCCCAACGTGGGCAGCGAGCTGCGCGTGTGTGTTGACATCGCGAGCCTCAATAGGGCCAGTTACTAGGACATCTTCTAGCCGTCGCGCGTCAGACGGAGCAGGGGCACCCCCACCAACTACATCTGCATGCCCTTCGGCCTGCTGAACGCCATTGCCACCTCCTAAAGGTTCGCGTATCTCGTGTTGGTGTCTCGCGAGGCTTCGGCCCCTCGCGAGCCTCCAGGGCCTCAGGAGTGAGCCTACCCTTGAGAGGCGAACCTCCACGGCACACTTTGCCAACCACCTCGACGCTTCCGCAACAGCATGATTGCCAGGTGACTTTCTGGTTTGTTCATTTGAGGGCGCCCCTAGGGCTGCATCATCCTCAGGCTGTCCAGGGCCCATCCTTGGAGCCACGACAACTTTTGGTTGTGTACTGGATCTGGTTATGCTTTGATGAAGTTATCTTGCTTGCTTAATTGCGTGGTTGGTGCCGCGTCACCACTTGGAGGCGCTATCACGGGTGCCGCGCGCCGCAACTCTACCCTTGACTGTCCCATGAGCAGGAGCTACCGGCATGGCGCCTATGCTCGGGTCCGTCCCTGAAGCGCTGACAAACCCCAGCAATCGAGCTCTTACTTGCGGGCCTGCCCCGTGCACGTCACCTCACTAGGTCCTTGGTGCCTTATTTCCTCACGAAAAAGTCATGAGTAAGTTGGCAAGCGCGCGTCATCCCCTATGCCTTGTAACCTGTCAGCATGCAGCAGCTTCAGGAGCCAGATGCTCAGACGTCGCTCCAATAGTGCCTCGCGACACCTCAGGAGGCCGAGCCTCGGGGACGCATTTTGAGCGGCCCCGCCGCATGCGACGATCCGATCAGCGCTACCATTTGCAAAAGCTAAGTACAACTTATCCACGCGATGCATCCGCTACCATTGGAACTTCCTCTACACGTGACCTTGGCGCAACCTGTTGCCTCTCTTTCGCGTGAGTCGCTTGAACATCGAAAGGGGGGCTCCCAGAGCATCACGCCTCGAGGGCTCTCACCGGCTCTCGGTGCCCCTCACATCCTGGTCTTGTTCGAGGCATCGCGACTTGACATACTAGTGGTGGCTGAGGCCCGCGCGAGGGTCGGGTCCTGAGGACGTAGATAATTTTTGGCAAGCAAGAAAAAGAGGCAAGCCTCGCGAGGAAGAGTGGGGAGGAGATACGTAATCTAAAGCCGCAAGGGCGCCCATAAAGACGGAAAGGGCATAAAATTTTCACGCACCCCTTGTGGGGTTTACATTGATCCATCGCAGAGAGAAAACGGGATAAAGACGAAGCTCCAGAAGGATGCGCCCCGAAGTCGCGTGAATCTCTCGTCGCCTCGCGCCGTGCCCTGAAAAGATAAGTTAACAGTCCCGTGTGGCTCGGAAGTCTTTGGTAGCATTCCCTCTCTTCATAGCCTTGTCTAGAGCGGAAGCCTCTTCTCTGGCGTGAGTCGCTTGCGCATAGGGCTGCAAACGAGTTGAGTTCGAGCGAGTTGGAGTTGGCTCAGCTCAACTCATATTAAAATTAGAGCGAGTCAAACTAAGTGAAGCTCAAGGTCGAGCTATAGAACATGACTCATGCTCAGCTTGAGACGATCTCGAGTCGATCTTGAGCTAGTTTTGAGCTAAATGAAATGGTAAAAGTTATAAATCAATAGTGATTATTCCGACTAGATAAGGCACAAAACCACATAGGAAAGCACTAAATTATTATTCCAATCAAGACAATGTTAATATTAATTTTTTTCAAATTAGTTTGACTTATTATCTCACAACCAAAAGTCTAGTATCAACAGAAGATAGTGATTCACGACAGACATATAATTGGGAAAATAAATTATTGTCCAAAGATCATAAAAAATTGCAGTGTAGTGCAGTCCGGAGATGGTCTTGGAGTTGTCGTAGGACTTGAACTAGAAACTGAAGATGCATATGCTGGGAACTTTTTTCCGAAAACAACATGATATTTAACTAAGATTCCATGTTTGCTTGTAATAAAATGGAAAAATTGTGGACAACATATATGGTAACAAATTATCTTATTTCCATTTAGTATATGGCATGATCATTTAACATAATGATATTATGTCGAGCTATCAAGCTAAAATCGAGCGAGCCAATATTGGCTCAAGATCGACTCGTTTGTCGGTCGAGCTATATAAAGTGTTTAAACTCAGTTCATTTCTTTTCGAGTCGATCTCAAGTCGAGCCAAAAAAACGAGTCGATCTCGAGCGGATCACGAGCCTAGAGATTTTCTTGCAGCCCTACTTGCGCGTCAAGGGGGACCTCCTAAGCTTCCCGCCTCAGGAGCTCTTACCGGACCTCGGGCCCCTCACCTCCTGACCTTGTCCCAGGCATCGTGACCTGACATAGCAGCAACGGCTGAGGCTTGCTCGGGGCTGGGTCCTAGCGACGAAGAGCGTTGGGGCACTCATGAAGAAGAGGTCAAGCCCAATGAGGATTGCCGGATCGAACTTAATTTCGAACCGCAAAAGCATTAAAGATAGGGCGCAAGTGCCAGAGTTCCTTACACGCCTCCACAGGGCCCATGACATTCCGATGCAGGGAGAAGAAGAAAACAAAAGAAAAGTTTCGGATGGAGGCCGCCACCCCTAGGGCGCCGAATCAGGCGTCGACAGCGTCCTAGTCAGCACCCTAATCGGAGTCCTCGTCCTCGCTCTTGATGCTAGGGGAGCCGCCGCTACTCTCGCTTCCGTCAGAGGGGGACGCGTCGTCGTCATCGTCGCCGGTGGAGTCGCTATTGTCGCTCACCATACAACACTTAAGGCGACAGCCGGTGACCCCGAAGATCTTCATGAAGAGCATGGCGACCCCGTCGTACTTGAAGAGGAGGACATGCCCCTCCTTCAAGCCACGGGCAAGGGCAAACGACTTCCATCCCCGCCTCAAGAACATGAGCCTGAGGGGGTGAAGTTCGTCGCCACCCAGGAAGGGCCGTTGCAGCAGCCGTCCTGCTGCAGCCACAGGCCCAGAGGCGCGCGCTCCGTCATCTCCTCCATGAAGGAATCTGGGAGCCGGAGCTAGGTGCAGGGATCGCGGTGCATGCTCAAGATGAACTTGCGAGCTGTGTCGGCGGAGTGTCTCCAAGACTAGGGTGGCCAGGCAGTTGCGCCGCTCCGCCCACCCCAGTCGCGGGCACCTCAGCCCCGAGTTCGTACCCCTGGGCGGAGTGCCCTCCACGGCTGCCGAAGCCGGCGTAGGGCGTGAGCGGTGGGTGCCCACGGCCCCGGGGAGGCGCCCCGGGCATGGCGGCGGTTGTGCGAGGGCGGCCCCGCTCCCTCGTTGGCCTCGGCGGCTCCACCTCTTCCAGCACTGCCTTCCCCTTCTCAGCGACGGAGAACCTCCTCAAGGGCACCATGACTGCAGCGGAGAAGATGAGCCAAGGGGTCGGTCCCCTTGCCCTTATATAGCATTCAACGGGGGCAAGTCTGTGCCCCTTCGCCTTCTGAAGACAGATGCAAGACAGATATCGGGACCCCGATCATAAGTCACACCGATATAGCAAGTAACACATCATATCACTTTGCAGCCTCATGCATGGTATTCCCACAGCTGCAGCCTTACCTAGGCCAGGACCGTTTGCGCCTTTTGGCTCATGTATATGATTGTGTCACTAGCATCCATATGACAGAGAACCCAGGCCGACATGACTAGTCGTAAACCCAAGGTGGCAAAAACTTATAAGGACAGGTGATGTCTACTACACAACCTTCTTCTTGTAGACGTTGTTGGGACTCCAAGTGTAGAGGTTTGTAGGACAGTAGCAAATTTCCCTCAAGTGGATGACCTAAGGTTTATCACCCCTATGCATAGGTTCATGGGCGGAACCCGCAAGTTGATCACCAAAACATACATCAAGTGAATCACGTGATATCCCATTGTCACCACAGATACGCACGGCAAGACATACATCAAGTGTTCTCAAATCTTTAAAGACTCAATCCGATAAGATTACTTCAAGGGAAAACTCAATTCATTACAAGAGAGAAGAGGGGGAGAAGAAACATAAGAGCCAACTATAATAGCAAAGCTCGCGATACATCAAGATCGTGCCAAATCAAGAACACGAGAGAGAGAGAGAGAGAGAGAGATCAAACACATAGCTACGGGTACATACCCTCAGCCCCGAGGGTGAACTACTCCCTCCTCATCATGGAGAGCGCCGGGATGATGAAGATGGCCACCGGTGAGGGTTCCCCCCCTCCGTGAGTCTTGGAACAGGGGTCCCGATTGGTTTTTGGTGGCTCTGGAGGCTTGCAGCCGCGGAACTCCCGATCGAATCTCTGTTCTGGAAGTTTTAGGGTATATGGAGTTATATAGGCGGAATAAGCACGTCAGAGGAGCCACGAGGGCCCCACCAGGCAGGGGGCGCGCCCTAGGGGGATGGGCGCGCCCCCCAGCCTCGTGGCTTCCTCGTTCCTTCCTTGACGTGGGGTCCAAGTCCATCGGGTGGCTTTCGTTCCAAAAATAACTTCTCTAGTTGATTTCGTTCCGTTTCGACTCCGTCTGATATTCCTTTTCTTCAAAACACTGAAATAGGCAAAAAAACAACAAATCTGGGCTGGGCCTCCGGTTAATACGTTAGTCCCAAAAATAATATAAAAGTGGAAAATAAAGCCCAATGTTGCCCAAAACAGTAGATAATATAGCATGGAGCAATCAAAAATTATAGATACGTTGGAGACGTATCAAGCATCCCCAAGCTTAATTCCTGCTCGTCCTCGAGTAGGTAAATGATAAAAAAGAATTTTTGATGCGGAGTGCTACTTGGCATAATTTCAATGTATTCCTTCTTACTTATGATATGAATATTCTGATCCGGAAGATTCAAGACAAAAGTTTAATATTGACATAAAAATAATAATACTTCAAGCATACTAACAAAGCAATCATGTCTTCTCAAAATAACATGGCCAAAGAAAGTTATCCCTACAAAATCATATAGTCTGGCTATCCTCTATCTTCACCACACAAAGTATTTAAATCATGCACAACCCCGATGACAAGCCAAGCAATTGTTTCATACTTTTGACATTCTCAAAGTTTTTGAATCTTCACGCAATACATGAGCGTGAGCCATGGATATAGCACTATGGGTGGAATAGAAGGGTGGTTCTGGAGAAGACAAAAAAGGGGAAGATAGTCTCACATCAACTAGGCGTATCAACGGGCTATGGAGGTGCCCATCAATAGATATCAATGTGAGTGAGTAGGGATTGCCATGCAACGGATGCACTAGAGCTATAAGTATATGAAAGCTCAACAAAAGAAACTAAGTGGGTGTGCATCCAACTTGCTTGCTCACGAAGACCTAGGGCATTTTGAGGAAGCCCATCATTGGAATATACAAGCCAAGTTCTATAATGTAAAATTCCCACTAGTATATGAAAGTGACAACATAGGAGACTCTCTATCATGAAGATCACTGTGCTACTTTGAAGCACAAGTGTGGTAAAAGGATAGTAGCATTGCCCCTTCTCTCTTTTTCTCTCATTTTTTATTTTTATTTTTTTATTTGGGCCTTTTCTCCTTTTTTTATGGCCTGTTTTTTTTTCATCCGGAGTCTCATCCCGACTTGTGAGGGAATTATAGTCTCCATCATCCTTTCCTCACTGGGACAATGCTTTAATAATGATGATCATCACACTTTTATTTACTTACAACTCAATACTTAGAACAACAATATGACTATATGAATGCCTCCGACGGTGTACCGGGATATGCAATGAATCAAGAGTGACATGTATGAAAGAATTATGAACGGTGGCTTTGCCACAAATACCATGTCAACTACATGATCATGCAAAGCAATATGACAATGATGGAGCGTGTCATAATAAACGGAACAGTGGAAAGTTGCATGGCAATATATCTCGGAATGGCTATGGAAATGCCATGATAGATAGGTATGGTTGCTGTTTTGAGGAAGGTATATGGTGGGTGTATGATACCGGCGAAAGGTTCGCGGTATTAGAGGGGCTAGCAATGGTGAAAGGGTGAGAGTGCGTATAATCCATGGACTCAACATTAGTCATAAGGAACTCATATACTTATTGCAAAAATCTACAAGTTATCAAAGCAAAGTATTATGCGCATGCTCCTAGGGGGATAGATTGGTAGGAAAAGACCATTGCTCGTCCCCGACCGCCACTCATAAGGAAGACAATCAATAAATAAATCATGCTCTGACTTCATCACATAACGTTCACCATACATGCATGCTACGGGAATCACAAACTTTAACACAAGTATCTCTCAAATTCACAACTACTCAACTAGCATGACTCTAATATCACCATCTTCATATCTCAAAACAATTATCAAGCATCAAACTTTTCTTAGTATTCAACACACTCATAAGAATTCTTACAAATCTTGCATGCTTAGCATATTAGGATTATTTAAGAAAATTACCATGCTATTTAAGACTCTCAAAATAATCTAAGTGAAGCATGAGAGATCAACAGTTTCTATAAAACAAATCCACCGCCGTGCTCTAAAAGATATAAGTGAAGCACTAGAGCAAACAACAAACTACTCTGAAAGATATAAGTGAAGATCAAAGAGTGGTCCAATAATTATACAAATATGTGAAGAATCTCCCATTTAATAATTTCAGTTCTTGGTATTTTATTCAAACAGCAAGCAAAGCTAAATAGAATGACATGACGCTCCAAACAAAACACATATCATGTGGTGAATAAAAATATAGCTCCAAGTAAAGTTACCGATGAACGAAGACGAAAGAGGGGATGCCTTCCGGGGCATCCCCAACCGAAGACTCTTGGTTATCCTTGAATATTACCTTGGGGTGCCTTGGGCATCCCCAAGCTTAGGCTCTTGCCAATCCTTATTCCATAGTCCATCGAATCTTTACCCAAAACTTGAAAACTTCACAACACAAAACTTAACCGAAAATCTCGTGAGCTCCGTTAGCGAAAGAAAACAAAACACCACTTCAAGGTACTATAATGAACTCATTCTTTATTTATATTGGTGTTAAACCTACTGTATTCCAACTTCTTTATGGTTTATAAACTATTTTACTAGCCATAGATTCATCAAAATAAGCAAACAACACACGAAAAACAGAATATGTCAAAAACAGAATAGTCTGTAGTAATCTGTAACAAACGTATACTTCTGGAACTCCAAAAATTCTAAAATAAATTGGTGGACCTGAGGAATTTGTCTAGTAATCATCTGCAATGAGAATCAACTAAATAGCACTCCCAGTAAAAAGTTTTAGCTAATCTCGTGAGCGCTAAAGTTTCTGTTTTTTACAGCATGATCATAAAGACTTCACCCAAGTCTTCCCAAAGGTTCTGCTTGGCACAAACACTAATTAAAACAAAAGAACACATCTAAACAGAATCTAGATGGATTATTTATTACTAAACAGAACCAAAAAGTAAGAAACTAAAATAAAATTGGGTTGCCTCCCAACAAGCGCTATCGTTTAACGCCCCTAGCTAGGCATGATGATTTCAATGATGCTCACATAAAACATAAGAATTCAAACATAAAGAGAGCATCATGAAGAATATGACTAGCACTTTTAAGTCTAACTCACTTCCTATGCATAGGGATTTTGAGAGCAAACAACTTATGGGAACAAGAATCATCTTGCATAGGAAGGCAAAACAATCATAACTTCAAGATTTTAAGCACATAGAGAGGAAACTTGATATTATTGCAATTCCTACAAGCATATATTACTCCCTCATAATAATTTTCAGTAGCATCATGAATGAATTCAACAATATAACCAGCACCTAAAGCATTCTTTTCATGATCTACAAGCATAGAAATTTTACTACTCTCCACATAAGCAAATTTCTTCTCATGAATAGTAGTGGGAGAAAATTCAACAAAATAACTATCATATGATTGAAAATTAAGATCAAGATGACAAGTTTCATGGTTATCATTATTCTTAATAGCATACGTGTCATCACAATAATAATCATAGATAGGAGGCATGCTTTCCTCATAGTAAATTTTCTCATTAAAGCTTGGGGGACAAAAAATATCATCTTCATCAAACCTAGCTTCCCCAAGCTTGTGGCTTTGCATATCATTAGCATCATGGGTATTCAAAGAATTCATACTAACAACATTGCAATCATGCTCATCATTCACATATTTTATGCAAAGCATTCTATGTAATTCTTCTTCTAGTACTTGCGCACAATTTTCCTTCCCATCATTGATATTAAAAAGATGAAGCATATGAGGCACCCTTAATTCCATTTTTTTGTAGTTTTCTTTTATAGAATAAACTAGTGATAAAACAAGAAA
Organism: Aegilops bicornis; assembly: GCA_021605145.1. NCBI lineage: Eukaryota > Viridiplantae > Streptophyta > Magnoliopsida > Poales > Poaceae > Aegilops > Aegilops bicornis. The sequence continues at coordinate 549,564,822 of CM038672.1, read as the reverse complement.
CAAAAATATTTGATTGCAAGATCTAAAGATATACCTTCAAGCAATAACCTCCCCGGCAACGGCGCCAGAAAAGAGCTTGATGTCTACTACACAACCTTCTTCTTGTAGACGTTGTTGGGCCTCCAAGTGCAGAGGTTTGTAGGACAGTAGAAAATTCCACTCAAGTGGATGACCTAAGGTTTATCAATCCGTGGGAGGCGTAGGATGAAGATGGTCTCTATCAAGCAACCCTGCAACCAAATAACAAAGATTCTATTGTGTCCCCAACACACCCAATACAATGGTAAATTGTATAGGTGCACTAGTTCGGCGAAGAGATGGTGATACAAGTGCAATATGGATGGTAGATATAGGTTTTTGTAATATGAAAATATAAAAACAGCAAGGTAACTTATGATAAAAGTGAGCGTAAACGATATTGCAATGATAGGAAACAAGGCCTAGGGTTCATACTTTCACTAGTGCAAGTTCTCTCAACAATAATAACGTAATTGGATCATATAAATATCCCTCAACATGCAACAAAGAGTCACTCCAAAGCTACTAATAGCGGAGAACAAACGAAGAGATTATTGTAGGGTACGAAACCACCTCGAAGTTATTCTTTCCAATGAATCCGTTGGTCTAGTCCTATAAGTGACACAAACAGCCCTAGAGTTCATACTAGAATAAGACCTTAAGATACAAATCATCCAAAACCCTAATGTCACCTAGATACTCCAATGTCACCTCAAGTATCCGTGGGTATGATTATATGATATGCATCACATAATCTCAGATTCATCTATTCAACCAACACACAGAACCTCAAACAGTGCCCCAAAGTTTCTACCGGAGAATCATGAAGAAAACATGTGCCAACCCCTATGCATAGGTTCATGGGCGGAACCCGCAAGTTGATCACCAAAACATACATCAAGTGAATCACGTGATATCCCATTGTCACCACAGATACGCATGGCAAGATATACATCAAGTGTTCTCAAATCTTTAAAGACTCAATCCGATAAGATTACTTCAAGGGGAAAACTCAGTTCATTACAAGAGAGTAGAGGGGGAGAAGAAACATAAGATCCAACTATAATAGCAAAGCTCGCGATACATCAAGATTGTGCCAAATCAAGAACACGATAGAGAGAGAGATCAAACACATAGCTACTGGTACATACCCTGAGCCCCGAGGGTGAACTACTCCCTCCTCGTCATGGAGAGCGCCGGGATGATGAAGATGGCCACAGGTGAGGGTTCCCCCCTCCGTGAGTCTTGGGAACAGGGTCCCGATTGGTTTTTGGTGGCTCTGGAGGCTTGCGGCAGCGGAACTCCCGATCTAATCTCTGTTCTGGAAGTTTTAGGGTATATGGAGTTATATAGGCGGAAGAAGCACGTCAGGGGAGCCACGAGGGCCCCACGAGGCAGTGGGCGCGCCCTAGGGGGGTGGGCGCGCCCCTCACCCTCGTGGCTTCCTCGTTCCTTCCTTGACGTGGGGTCCAAGTCCATCAGGTGGATTTCGTTCCAAAAATAACTTCTCTAGTTGATTTCGTTCCGTTTCGACTCCGTCTGATATTCCTTTTCTTCAAAACACTGAAATAGGCAAAAAAACAGCAAATCTGGGCTGGGCCTACGGTTAATCGGTTAGTCCCAAAAATAATATAAAAGTGGAAAATAAAGCCCAATGTTTCCCAAAACAATAGATAATATAGCATTGAGCAATCAAAAATTATAGATACGTTGGAGACGTATCAACAGGCATAAATGATCCAACAATAATGCACTTGTCAGTCAGAAGTGAGTGTAACCGGGCTGTAGCAAGCTACCAGGACTCCATAAACACCGCGTGACATTTCCCCGCAGGGACAGACACATGAGCAAAGAAGGACACATGCCGGTCAATCCATGTGTTCCGGTGGAAGCACTAGGAGACATTTCCCCATAAGGAAGGCTACCAAGAAAAAACAACTAGGTGTCGGATCCCACACATACCAAAGCATTTCAATAACATAAACACAATATGCTCGATATGTGCAGATACAACATGGCATGACAACATAACTCTACGACTCAAAGTATTTATTTAGAAGGCTCAGAAGAGCCATACATATCAAGATATTATAAACATGGGTCTCATGACCCAACATACAAAGTCATACAAGAAACAATCACAAGTGGAATCTTATCTTGTCTGAGTAGAGATAGCTGAAAAGAAAGAAGGCTGGACAACCTGTTTATCTACAAGACCCTCCATAGGAACCAGATCTCTGTCTGGGATTCCCAAGCTAATTGTCGAAGCCCACGCGAAATGATATGTCTCCAACGTATCTATAATTTATGAAGTATTCATGTTAATATATTATCAGTCTTGGATATTTTACAATCATTTTATAGCAACTTTATATCATTTTTTCGGACTTACCTATTAACCAGTGCACAGTGCCAGTTGCTGTTTTTTGCTTGTTTTTTACATTGTAGGAAATCAATATCAAACGGTGTCCAAACACTGCGAAACTTTTTGGAGAATTTTTATGGACTAGAACACCCAGGATGGGCCAGATCAGCACCTGGGGTGGTGCCCCGAGGGGGGCACAACCAACCAGGGTGCGCCTGGGCCCCCTAGCGTGCACAGGTGGGTTGTGCCCACCTCGGTGGCCTCCCGCACCCCCTCTTCTCCCTATAAATTCACAAATATTCCAAAAACCCTTCGGGGGTTAACCTAGATCGGAAGTTTCGCCGCCGCAAGCCTCTATATCCACCGAAAACCAATCGGGAGCCCATTCCGGCACCCTGCCCGAGGGGGAAATCATCTCCGGTGTCCATCTTCATCATCCCGGCGTCCACCACGATGAGGAGGGAGTAGTCCACCCTCGGGGCTGATGGTTTGTACCAGTAGCTATGTGTTTAATCTCTCTCTCTCTCTCTCTCTCTCGTGATCTATATCATGGGCTTTGTTAATATAGATGGATCATATGATGTTTCTCCCCTCTATACTCTTGTTTTGATGAATTGAATCTTTAATTTTGTCTTGTTGGATTGAATATTCAGAGATGAGAACACATTATGTATGTATTGCAGTATGAATACTTGAGGTGACAATTGGGGTATCATATTGATTCACTTGATGTATGTCATGGCACTCAACTTGCGGATTCCTGAGGTGACGTTGGGGTAATCTATGCATAGGGGTTGATACACGTTTTTATTATCTTTTCTCTGATAGAAACTTTGGGGCCTCTTTGTAGTTCTTTGTGTGGATTGAGTATTATGAACATGAATTTGCTTTGGTGTTATTTTAGTACGAACTCTTGATTAGATCGATCGGAAAGAACAGCTTGCGTTATTTTAGTACGAACTCTAGGATAGATCGAACGGAAAGAATAGCTTTGAGGTGGTTTCGTACCCTACAAACATTTTCTATCTTTTGTTCTCCGCTAATAGGAACTCGGGAGTGATTCCTTATTGCACTTTGAGGGATAATCATATGATCCAACTATGTTAGCATTGTTGAGAGATTGCACTAGAGAAAGTACGGACCCTAGGCCTCATTTTCAAGCATTCCAATACCATTTTTGTGCCCGTTAACTATTTGCTACCTTGCTATTTTTATTTATTCAGATTATAAAAATATATTTCTATAATCCATATTACACTTTTATCACCATCTCTTCGCTGAACTAGTGCACCTATACAATTTTCCATTGTATTGGGTGTGTTGGGGACACAAGAGATTTCTTGTATTTGGTTGCAGGGTTGTTTGAGAGAGACCATCTTCATCCTACGCCTCCCATGAATTGATAAACTTTAGGTCATCCACTTGAGGGAAAATTGCTACTATCCTACAAAACTCTGCGCGTGGAGGCCCAACACGAGTCTACAAGAATAAAGTTGCGTAGTAGACATCAAGCTCTTTTCTGGCGTCGTTGCCGGGGAGGTGAGTGCTTGAAGGTATATTGTAGCGATCTGACCTCAGACGGTCAAATCTATGTGCATAAGTGTCATCCCTGGATCGGTAATGCTGACACACACAGTACTTGAAGGATTTATAACAGAGTTTCAATCACACATTTATCACATCGAATGTCTCAAAAGAGAACTTATTACAAATATATGGCTTAAGGCCATCTAAATAAGATAACCGCGAAAGCATCGAAGGTAAATGAGTCCATCAACTCCAACAAGATAGCTGAGTGCAAGACAACGACCTAGCGCACCTTACTCTTCGTCTGAAAAGTCTGCAACATAATACGTTGCAGCCCGAAAACGGGTCAGCACATGGAATATGCTGGCAAAATAACACTATAGAACAATGCACAAGATAACAGCTAACTCTACATGCATATATGGCTGGTGGAGCCTCTATGGTTATCGTTTTGCGTAAAGCCAATTTTTCCCTACTGCAAAGGAATATATTTTTTTAACTACAAAGTTGGTTGATAAACATTGAGAAAGTTCCTCCAACTCAATACCAATTAAACAGTATTAACAAACTAGCAAAATTAATTAAGAGTGATGAGATCAAATCAATAATTCAAGTACCAGATACTCAAGATGTCCATAACCGGGCACACGGCTAACCATGATTAGTTTGTACACTCTGCAGAGGTTTGCGCTTTTCCCCACAAGACTCGATAACCTCCATTGTATTTATCGCACTACATGTTGTTTGAGAAACGGATGGCCGAGACACAGTCTTTCCGAAGAGGTCCCCTTAACCGATAGATAGGCCGATACACCTACAATCCCTTACATCTGCTAGCCCATCATGGAAAGGTTTCTCACAACTTACTCAACTATGCCAGAGCCCATAATGGCATGTGGCTGCACGCAGAAGTTTCTAGCATGAATAATCTTATGATCCCTTTGAGCCTGGGTGGCAAACCATAGGATAATCACACGGGTACTCCGGGATATCCCAGGACAACGTTGGATTGCTCCAGGTGCCCAGACAACCACTGGGTGCTCAAGGGTGCCTCAACCAATCCACCCAGATGTGTATTTAAGTAGCCACCTTAAGTTAACTAATAATAACAACTCTCACATCTGTCATGGATACACTCAACCAATCCACATCTACGAGCATAGCATAGCAACATAAGCATAACGTAGAAGTAACTCCCAAGGTTTGAAATAAAGGACAATAGGTTCTACCTCAGCAACTACTTCCCAAAACCCACATGTTATCAAGTCCTAACCATGCACTGTTTGAGGATTGGATCTAATGCATCAAAACTGGGTAGTAAAGAGGTATGATCAAAGCGTTACTTGCCTTGCTGACGATCTGAAAACCCTAGTGACTCGTAGTACTATGCTTCGCACTTCGGTAACTCTATCGCAAACAAACAATAGCATGCATAAGCACTCAAGCAATAGATGCAAGGGCAAAACTCATATGAGAAGATTCAAATCGAAACCTCAACTGAAGAGCTTCGATTTGCAAAAAGAATGAATCAAATCGGAGCTATGAAACTCAAACTACGATCAAAAGAAGTTCGAATCCAAATCTGCTTGCAACCAAATTTTTAATTTGTCAAAATAATGTTCAAGTTGATTATCTGGAAAGAGGGGTCTGAGACGAAGATTTTGGCGTTCGTTTCACTGGATTTGGACAAACGAGCAAAAAGTTGCAAGGGTTTGAAGGTCAGGGGCTAATCTGCGATAAAAATAATCATGGATAGGTCCCTGGTGAAAAATAAAATAAAAGAAAAACGCTAATGAATGAACGTTCGCTAACAGCGACAAACAAACGAATACGTTCGCGAATAGAGACGTTTGAGTGAACGTTCGCTAATTAGCGAACTCAAAAAAACCCGATCTAAATCGATCTAAACCGAAAAAACGAACGGTTTTATACAGTTTAGCCGGGGTTGACCGATGGTGAGATCCGGCGGCGCGGCGCGGTACTCCGGCGAGGCGGCGGCGGCAACGGCGAGGCGGAGCACGACAACAGGCAGCAGCGGCGCGAGGCGGCGGCGGCGACTGACCGGCCGCGGCGTGGCGGCGGTGGAGAGGCGGCGGCTCAGCTCGTCGGCTGTGGAGAGGCGGCGACTCGGGGTGAGGGAGAGGCGGCGGCGGCGGCTCGTCTTATAAAGAGGCCTGGGGGTGGCGGCTTGCGCGAGGGGGCGGCGCGTGTCCGCCTCGGACACCTGGCGGCGGCGTGGCGAGGCTCGGACTGCCCGATCTGAAAGTAGGAGGCGAGGCGGGTGGTACTTGCTCGGTGAGCTTCGGCCAAAGGGGAAGCGATTTTTTTAAATAAAATTCCGCTGAAGAAAATCCTAATAAAATATAAAAAATCTAAAAATGCCAAAAACAATTTTCACTATCTAAATAAAAAATTTAGAACAAAGTGAAAAAAATTCTGGCCTAAAATGCTATTTTCCAAAAATGCATATTTTTCTAATTCAAATAAAATCCAAATAAAATATATATTTGATTTAAAAATTTCCTCCAATATTCCCCTCTTTTTGAAGAAGTCATATTATCGTCTCTCTTTTTATTTTTAATATTAGAAATATTTGGAGAGAAAGATATTAAAACCAAATTGATCCTCTTTTCAAATTTGAGAAAAAATCAAAAATGAAAATAAATGAAATCCCCAACTCTCTCGGGTCCTTGAGTTGCCTAGGATTTCTAGGATCACAACCAAAAGCAAAAAAAATATGATATGCATATGATGACCTATGTATAACATCCAAATTGAAAATTGGGATGTTACAAACCTACCCCCCTTAAGATGAATCTCGCCCTCGAGATTCGGGTTGGTTAGAAAATAGGTGTGGGTGGTCTTTCCGTATGTCTTGTTCTCGCTCCCAGGTGGCTTCATCTTCAGTATGGTGGCTCCACTAAACTTTGCAAAACTTGATAACCTTGCTGCGTGTAAATCGGCTGGCAAACTCGAGAATCTTGACGGCTTTCTCCTTGTAGGTTAGGTCACTATCCAACTGAATTGCTTCCAGGGGCACGATATCTCTCAGAGGAATATCGGCCATCTCTGCATGGCACTTCTTCAACTGGGAAATGTGAAACACATCATGAACTCCTGACAATCCTTCGAGTAACTCCAACTTGTAGGCCACTTCTCCCATACGTTCCAAAACTCGGTATGGTCCTACAAATCTCGGAGCTAACTTTCCCTTAACTCCAAAGCATTTTACTCCTCGGAGCGGTGACACATGAAGGTATGCTCTGTCTCCGATTTTGTAGACTACCTCCTTGCATTTTGTATCCGCATAACTCTTCTGCCTGGACCGAGCTACCTTCAGTCTACCTCGAATCAACTTGACCTTCTCCTCAGATTCCTTAATTAGATCCGGTCCAAACAACTGACGGTCTCCAACTTCATCCCACATTAACGTTGTCCTGCACCTTCTTCCATACAAAGCTTCGAAAGGTGCCATCTTCAAACTAGCCTGATAACTGTTGTTGTATGAGAACTCTGCGTAAGGCAAGTTTTCATCCCAACTAGATCCATAATCTAGCACACAAGCTCTCAACATGCCCTCCAAAATCTGATTGACTCTCTTGGTCTGTCCATCTGTCTGCGGATGAAAGGCTGTACTAAACTCAAGCCTGGTACCCAAAGTCTGGTGCAACTGATTCCAAAACTTCGAGGTAAATTGTGTTACTCTATCTGATACGATGGTCCTCGGAACTCCATGCAGACATACGATCTTGGTCATATATATCTTGGCCAACTTCGCACTCGTATAAGTGGTTTTCACGGGGATAAAGTGAGCTACTTTGGTCAAACGATCAACAACTACCCAGGTAGAATCATATCCCGATCGGGTCGTGGGTAATCCGGTAATGAAATCCATGCCAAGTTTGTTCCACTTCCATTCGGGTATCGGCATAGGCTGTAATAATCCTGCAAGCTTCTGATGTTCTGCCTTCACTCTCTGACATACATCACATACCGCTACATACTCGGCAATATCCTTCTTCATACCTATCCACCAGAAACGCTCCTTCAAATCCAAATACATATTGGTGTTTCCTGGGTGAATCGAGTATGGCGAGTCATGTGCTTCCTGAAGTATTAACTTCCTGATCTCTACATTATTGGTACATAAACATGATCCTCAAACCATAAGGTTTCGTGCTCATCCTCACGAAAACCCTTGGCTTTTCCCTTGCTCATCTTCTCCTTTATCTCAGCAATTTCCTTGTTATCCTTTTGGACTTCTCGAATCCTTCCCAATAATGTTGACTGAACCTCCATTACTGCAACAAAACCTCTTGGAACTATCTCCAAACGAAGTTCCTTGAGATCGTCAACTAACTCCTGGGGTAATCCTCCGCTTACGAGGGTATTGACATAACTCTTCCGGCTCAAAGCGTCTACTACGACATTGGCCTTTCCTGGACGATAGTGCAACATCATATCATAATCCTTTATAAGCTCCAACCATCTCCTTTGCCTGAGATTTAGCTCCTTCTGCGTGAAAATTTACTTCAAACTCTTGTGATCCGTGTACACATCACAACGGTTTCCAATAAGAAAATGTCTCCGGGTCTTGAGCGTATGCTATACGGCTGCTAATTCCAAATCATGCGTGGCATAATTCAATTCATGAGGTTGAAGCTGACGTGAAGCATATGAAACAACTCTTCCGTCTTGCATAAGTACTCCTCCAAGTCCTTGGCGAGAAGCATCGCAATACACTTGGAAATCCTTGCGTATATCCAGAAGAATTAGCACCGCGGATGTAACTAGTCGCTTCTTCAACTCCTGAAAAATGGCCTCACATTCTTCGGTCCACTTAAACTTCTTGTCCTTCTTCAATAACTCCGTCATGGGTTTTGAAATCTTGGGGAAATTCTCAATGAATCTCCGGTAATATCCCGCTAGTCCAAGAAAATGGCGGATCTCTCCTACTGAGGTGGGTGCCAACCACTCAGTGACTGACTGAACCTTGGTAGGGTCTACCGCTATACCTTCTCCTGATATAACATGTCCAAGAAATCCAACTTCCTTCAACCAAAACTCACATTTTCTGAACTTGGCATACAACTGATGTTCCCTGAGCTCCTCGAGAACCAAACGGAAATGTTCCTTGTGTTCCTCTTCATTCTTTGAGTATACCAAAATATCATCAATGAACACCACAAAAAACTTATCCAAGAACTCCATGAACAGCTTATTCATCATAATCATGAAATAGGCAGGGTCATTTGTCAATCCAAATGACATAACCGTGTACTCATACAGCCCGTACCTTGTGGTGAAAGCTGTCTTAGGTATATCCTGTTCCTGAATCTTCAGCTGGTGGTATCGTGATCGCAGATCGATCTTAGAGAACACTTTAGCTCCTTGCAGCTGGTCAAACAAATCATTGACCATCGGTAGTGGGTACTTGTTCTGGACCATCACTTCATTCAATGCACGGTAATCAAAAATCATTCTCAAAGATCCATCCTTCTTCTCAACCAAGAGCACTGGGGCTCCCCATGGTGACGAACTTGGTCGAATGTAACCTTTCTCGAATAACTCCTTAATCTGCTTCTTAATCTCCTCCAGATCATTTGCGGGCATCTGGTATGGTCTCTTTGATATTGGTCCGGTGCCTGGCAATAGCTCTATCAAGAACTCTATATCTTGATCTGGTGGCATGCCTGGTAGTTCCTCTGGAAATACATCCGGGTAATCCTTCACAACTGGTACTTCCTCCTGAACAACTCTTGAGAGTGAATTCACATGAATCCTCTTCAGCGCATGCCGAGACACATACTTGATCCGTTTACCCACTGGGGTGGTGAGCAAAATTGACTTACTGGCGCAGCCGATGTTTCCTCCATATATCGATAGCCAATCCATGCCTAATATCACATCCAATCCTTGTGACTCCAAGATTATTAGGTCTGAGGGGAAAACATGCCTACCTATGGCCAATGGCATCTGAAAACACCCTCTGCTTGCCATATACTCCACTCCTGGCGAGCTTACTAACATAGGTGTCTTAAGAACTTTGGTGGGAAACTTATACTTATCCACAAACCCCCTCGAAATGTATGAATGCGATGCACCAGTATCAAAAAGAACGGTTGCAGTAAATGACTTAATCAAAAACTTACCTATAACTGCATCTGGCTGCTCTTTAACTTCCTCCACGTTAACGTGCTTCACCTGTCATCTGTTAAAAGGGTTGGTCTTTTTCCTAGAACTTCCATTGTCGTTTCCATTCTTTGCTTTGGGGCACTTGGTGGCGTAGTGTCCTGTCTTCCCGCACTTGAAACAAGTAATGTGACTTAGATCCTTCTTGGCGGGTGTTGCTGGGTTGGAACGGTTCTGGCTGCTGCTTCCTGCATTCCCGTTCCCATTCTTAGGGCCACTGTGGTTATGGGAACTTCCTCCATGATGAGTATGGCCTCCATGGTTATGGGTATATCCTCCCGAGTTCGGGGTAAAACGAGGCTTTTGCTGACCTCCAGAATTATACTTCCCCTGTCCATACTTCCTTTTGCGGTTCTCTATCTGCTGCTGCTTCCCTTCAATCATAAGAGCCCTGTCTACCAAATCCTGGTAGTTAGCAAATGTTGCCACCATCAACTGCATACTTAGCTCATCATTCAGTCCTTCCATAAACTTCTCCTGCTTCGCGGCATTTGTGGCCACATCATCTGGGGCATAGCGAGCTAGCTTGCTAAACTCATCCACGCATCGCTTACAAAGACGATTTCCCTGGCATAAGTTGTGAAACTCACACTTCTTCATGCTCATAGCTCCAGTTGAGACATGTGTTGTGCGGAATGCTTGCTAAAACTGATCCCAAGTGACATTGGCTATGGGGAAAGCGGTTGTGTAATTATCCCACCATGAGGCTGGGGGTCCATCCAGTTGGTGTGCGGCGAAGTGCACCTTCTCCGCATCTGTGCAACCTGTGGTGGTCAGCTCCCTCCCAATCCTGCGAAGCCAGTCATCAACAACAATCGGCTCGGTGCTATTGGAAAACACCGGTGGATTCAACCTCAGAAAACGGGCTAAGTTGTCAACTAGAGGTGGTGGCGGTGGCTTGTTGTTGTTGCCTTGGTTCTGGACTAGCAATTGCATCAAGGCATTCTGCTGTTGGATCAACTGAGTGAGCTCCGGGGGGAAGACAAATCCGGGGTCACGTCTCAGAGGCATCTGATGGGTTTAGAGGGGAGAGAGTAAAACAGAGTCAGGTCTAAAGAGAAATCACTACCCATATGCACATGATACAAACACATTCATATCACATCACTCAATTCAAACAAGGTCATACAATCGATCTAGCTACCGTTACACAAATACTCGGACTATACTATATACATGGGGGAATACTACTGATAATATGGTGGTCGACTAGAAATTTTGATCGGTGGAAGACTCCATGATATCCGCTCCTGCTTCATCTTCGTAATCATCATCACTCTGTAGGGGTCGGAGTCGGTGTCATCGATGATGATGTAGTCTTCAGAACGGATGTCCTCCTCAGGTGCGGGATCTCCCATGAATACTCCTAGCTTCTTCTTCAGGTCTTCATTCTTCTCCAGTAACACTACAATTTCCTCCTCATATCCATCGCGTGTAGACTTGAGTTCCTCTTCAAGATCCATGTTCCTGGTCATCTCCTTCTTCAGATCTAGCATGCTGGCGCACATTTGGTTCTCCTGGCGGCGAATGTGCTGGTTTAACTCCTTGATGTAGGCTGCAATGGACTTGTCTCTCCTGGTAGATAGTGTCCTTAAGATCCTTGCTGTAAACTTCGCCGATGCGTCCCATGGCAATGTGGGCTGCCATGCTCTTTCCTAGACTCCAGGTTGGTGCATCAAAGGAAAACTCTATGGGCTCGATGGCGGCGTGAATGTCCTTCTTGGAACATGAACTCGAATCATCCAACGCTCCTCTTCTGGAAAAGTGGCGGTGTAGGTCCCGGTGAAGCTCAGTATTCCGATGTTCAGGTACCTAGTGAGTTCCTTCAAGTGTCTTCCAAAAGGTGTGTCTTCATCCGGTTGAGCAAACTTGTTCCTTGGGTCCGCCATCTATAGAGTGGAAAAAGGAGAGGAGTCAGAAATGAGTAGAGAAGAGTGACTTATGGCTTATCCTAGTGGTCGCGTCCTACAGTCAATGTGTGAGGTGATACCATCTTGCAGCGATCCGACCTCAGACGGTCAAATCTCTGTGCATAAGTGTCATCCCTGGATCGGTAATGCTGACACACATAGTACTTGAAGGATTTACACTACAAGAAATATGTCAACTTGCGACCCTCACTATTGGTCACTAAAAGGTCATTGATTTTCATTTGCGACCTTTCTTTGACCAAAAACAGATGGTCAAAAGCTGGCGGTCGTAAACTGAAATTAACGACCTTCTCTGTGGGAGGGTCGTGGAATTCCACGACCAAAACAAAAGGTCGTTGATTCCATGACCTTCTGTCTTGGTCGCTACCACGTCAGATCCAACGTGGCAAGCTGATGTGGCAAAATTGCGACCAATTGAAAAGGTCGGTGACAAGAATCAGCCCGGTCCGATTAGGTGTTTTACATGGGCCGAGCCCAACAAATTCGATATTATTATTATTATTTTTCCTATGAATTCTATTGGGCTACATGGGCCAAGCCCAATATTTCAGCCTTTTTATTTCTGGGCTTTGGCCTTTTACAGTCTATTGATTTCCTATTTTTGGAAAATATATTTTATTGATTTCCTATTTTTGGAAAATATATTTTGGAGTTGGTCCCACTAGTCATGTTAATCTCATATATTGATCACACACATCAGAAAGTTACACATATTATTTCATAAGTGGGTTGCAATGGTCAGGTTCCCATTTCACACACTATCAAATCACATTCATAATCAAATATTACAAACAAGAGAACTTGTGAAACTCGTCAAATGACAATAGATTAGTGTATTACAATTTCTGTTGACTATTATATACCAGCTATTACAATATTGCATTCAAATAGAACAGACAACTCTTTGCTGAGTAGCACTTCACGGCTTCGCGCTTTTCTTCATGTCTTCGCACTTCCAACTTTTTTAGGCCTGGAGCTCCTGTAAAAGAGGAACCAAGTAAAGAAGTTACACGCAGCTATATTTGCTACAGATCACCTATCAACTCGATACAGAAATTGTTTCTAGTCAGTACAAGTTCATTTAATACTCAGCTCCTTTATTTGTGTCCATTTAGTGCAAGTTCATTATCCATGCATATAAACTTTTTCTCCCAGCCAGCACCTACCCAACTACAAGTCAGGAGGCCACTACTGTTAAACCAACTCAAGTGAGAGAGCCAGCAAACTAGGTAGGATCTTTCCTTATCACTAAAATTAAAAATTTGAGCACACCAAAATTGATTGTGCATCATAAGATGATCCTGAGAGTGCAGCACCATGTTACCATCTCTAAAGCTGATTAGCCCGCAACATAAAATGTGTAACATATGTTTAACCATTGCAAACAACCTTAGCAGAATAAGTAGAACAAAATTTCATGTAAAATCTTGGTATAACCAGTAGATTATCCCTAACAGAAGCTAATTAGGCTCCAATACACAAGGCACAGCAAGCAGAGACTAAATAAGCCACAACATGAAACAAAGCATGGTATTACAGCAGCTCAGAGATGGAGCTAGAGGTAGGAGATGGACTCACCGGAGAGGAGGTTGTAGTCGAAGCCGCACACAGGCACTGCCGCCACCGTCACCCTCTAGGGGAGACGCTGCCGCTTCATCGACGTACTCATCTGGTACAAGAGATCATCAAAATGCATCACACTCATGATCATCAAAACGCAGCAGCAGGAGCAAATACAAGTTTAGCCCACCATGAACAGGGGCACTAGGCAATCCAGTAGCAATGTCATATACAGGTAATAATAACATGACCTTAGATAATAAGTTTTCGTTCTTACTGACACACAAGTTGACAGAATGTACTCAATATATTATAATAAAAAGGATTGGGAGCAGAGGGAGAGGGAGGTGGAGATGGACGTGCTACCTACTGCTGCGATGGTGCCTCTTGGTGGTCGTGCTTGAGCTCCTCCTCCTGATGTTGCTCACTAACCTGCAGGACAAACAAGACCATGGGTGAGATGCAGCACAGGCACATACAAGAAGTGAAGGTAAGGAGAAGAACCTAGAAGAAGAGTGGTGCTCTGTCCTCCTCCGTCCGTGCCCGTCCTCCTCCTCCTCCGTGCCTATGTCGAACAACCTCCATTTGTCGCTTGCGAGCACCATGCGCCTTGGTTGGCCATATGGATAACAAGGATAACTGAAGAATGAACATTGTCGGACAGTAAGCCCATCATTACACGGACCTTGAAACCAAAATTTATTCATATATATTTTCAGTGAAAGTTAAACCAAATTGACACGTACAAACTGAACTAAACGGTGGTTCTTCTTCATATTTATCTACAGATGCAGGTGCCATCCAGATTGTTTCAGTCAAAGTTAAAACATATCGACGCATACACACTAAACGGAACCGTGGTGCTTATTTCATATGTATGTATTTATAGATGTAAATGTCATCCAGATTTTTATATGGGATTTTTGGAACCATACATCAAAAGCCTAGGAGTATGTACAAGTTGAAGGAGTAGTATTTTTTAGAGTAGTCTCGTAATATTTATTTTCCAAAGAGATTTATTTTACGGACGATACCTTTGTACCATCTAGTAAGACTACATGTCAAAGCAAGAAACTTTCAGGTAGGTTTTGAAACAATTTCTAGTTTCACGCTAACCATTACAATAGGAAGGTCAAAACTTCACATTTGTGGTACTCAAGCTCGAGCAATTAGCATGTTGTTGACCTAACACACGTACATGAAATTTGCATGTTGCAAAACTCCAATCGGATGGTGAATGGTGGCAAGCAAAAATAACAACATGTGTTATGTGGGTATCCTAGGCACAAGAATCATTGGGCTTGCGATGTGAAGCTAGGGGAAGTTGCACAGCAGTACAGTGATCCATCCAACCTGAAAATCCATCCAGCACTAGTAGTCGAATGAATCAGTGTATCAGTATTACATCCTAGTAAATTAACGTACTACCATCCAAAAATACCATCATCAATGTTTGAGAAAGCGGTAAGCGTAAGCGGAGCGGAAGGCCACAGCTTAGAGCAATTGCCGCTTAAGCGCAACTTAACCGGGATTAAGCGTTTTTTATAAAATTGGCTAGAATTTGGCTGCTTTTGAATAATATGCACAAGAAAATAGGAAATAAAGCACATAGGCAACTGAAAATCTAAAATAGCATATAAGGTTGAGGTTCAGTGGTTCACAAACCACAAAAAATAGTCAAATAACACATAAGGACAAGGTTCAGTGGTTCACACAACAAGCATAAATGCACAATATAGTCTTAGAGCATATAAGATAAAAGGCAGCAGTGACCAAGCAAAGAAGCAGCCAAACAAAGAACGACCAAGAAGCGGCAAAGAAAACTAAGCGAAGCAGGCAAGTAGCAGTTCATGACTTCATGGATTAGTCCGCATCCACATAAGTGCGCCCAGTCACCACTTCATCTTCATCATCCACGTACTCTATGTCTTCCTCCTCTGAATCTGTCTCCTATACTTCTTCTTCATCTGACTCAAACTCTTCATCATGGAGATCTCTAACCCTTGCACTTTGTGAAGCTCAAGTTGTTCCTTTGGTTCCCATAACATCTCCAACCACACTCCAAGGGCCATCTGCTCCCTCATCTCCATCTGGAAACACCATGAAAGCATGATCATCTCCTCCCTCAAACAAGAAGCCTTGTGCTTCAGATGCATCGAAGAGTGAGGAGAACATCGATGTTCTTCCTCTGCTTGATCTTTCTCTTCTTGGATAACAGCCTTGAGTTGAACTGGATGTACACAAGCTGATTGAGGCGATCTGTTGTAAGTCTATTTCTCCTCTTGGTATGTATCTACAAGTGCCAATGCTACTAGTCAGGAACTAGTTAATATGAACTTGACAAAGCATTGGAACAAATTCAGCTTTGGAAACTAACCGACTCAAAACAATTGCAATTTCTCTCACAACCGGAAGAACCTGAGGTCAAAGAAAGGATCTTCATAGCCATGCCCTTCAGCCCTGGTGTCTCACCTCCATACATTCTCCACCAAGCCACTAGGAAGAGGAATTTTTCATAGTCAGGAACTAATAATACTATAGGAACTTGAGTACTGGACAAAATATGCAGCTAAGTGAAAGTTTTGCAAGTAATGACTAACCAGGATTGTAGTCAAAGTTTTGGCAAGTCCTAGCAAGCTTCTTTGCAAAGGAACCCTCTCTGCTTTGGAACTTGCTTATTTCATAGTTCACAACTTGGTCTTGCATGTTTTCATCACCATGATAGAATGTCTCCACACAAGAATAAAAGGCTGTATTGATGTCAACAGAATCAAATATCTTGTCATCTGCATAGCTATAGTGTGGATTCAACAAATATGCAAATAAGCTGCGGTGGGGCATCAAGCCTATCTTTCATTTTCTTTTCAACTATAGCTAACACATCTTTGTACCGCGCCTCGACGTTACCAAAGGCCTCTTTGATTTCTTTCTTTGCCTTCACAATCTCTCCATACACAAAGCCCATTGACGGCCGTTGTCGGTGTCAAAACCGGCGGATCTCGGGTAGGGGGTCCCGAACTATGCGTCTAGGCGGATGGTAACAGGAGACTAGGGACACGATGTTTTTACCCAGGTTTGGGCCCTCTCGATGGAGGTAATACCCTACTCCTGCTTGATTAATATTGATGATATGGGTAGTACAAGAGTATATCTACCATGAGATCAGAGAGGCTAAACCCTAGAAGCTAGCCTATGGTATGATTGTTGTTCGTCCTACGGACTAAAACCATCCGGTTTATATAGACACTGAATAGGGTTAGGGTTACACAGAGTCGGTTACAATGGTAGGAGATCTACATATCCGTATCGCCAAGCTTGCCTTCCACGCAAAGGAAAGTCCCATCCGGACACGGGACAGAGTCTTCAATCTTGTATCTTCATAGTCGAGGAGTCCGGCCAAAGATGATAGTTCGGCTATCCGGACACCCCCTAGTCCAGGACTCCCTCAGTAGCCCCTGAACCAGGCTTCAATGACGACGAGTCCGGTGCCCATATTGTCTTCGGCATTGCAAGGCGGGTTCCTCCTCCGAATACTTCGTAGAAGGTTTTGAACACAAGGATAGTGTCCGGCTCTGCAAAACAAGTTCCACATACCACCGAAGAGAGAATAATTCTTTGCACAGATCTGCTGACGTATTCAGCGGCGTGACATCACACCACGGCCAGGCGCGTTTAGCAAGGCGATTTCCTTGGCACGTCTTATCAAAGCGTAGATCGTGCCCCCTTATTCCGGGATTCTCATCAATACGGACATGGGTAACCCAACCGTGCCCGTTGGCACGCCTCCTCTATCGAAGGCGAGTCCCAATCGAGCACGGGGAGGGCTCTTTGTATTCAACCTCTTTATAATGAGACCAAGGCCCTCTTATTTTTTCCACCCTCCATCGAGTTCGCCTCGCGCTTCGAGTTCTAACACCCAAAGCTTCAGATTTAGGCGCTTCGGACCTTCGATGATGTCCGGCTCCGACCAGCTCGGCCGATGGATGTCTTCTTCTGTTACAGAAGAAGATGTGCTAAAGCTGCGAGACGCCAGGTATCTAACCGGTGAGATTTCGCATAGGCTGCCTGCTCCAGGGCAGGTCATTCCCACTCCCGAGCCTGGCGAGAGCGTGGTGTTCGTGTCTCACTTCCTTCGGGGTTTAGGCTTCCCGACATATCACTTTGTGCAGGGGCTCATGTTCTATTATGGGCTGGATTTCCATGACTTGAATCCGGAGTCCATCCTCCATATCTCGTCATTCATTGTCGTATGTGAAGCCTTCCTCAAGATACCCCTCACATTGGATTGTGGCTCAAGACCTTCAAGGTGGAAGCGAAGATGATCGAGGGCAACAAGCAGAGTGCGGAGGGGCGGTTATAAGCAAGTGTGCTGATGCTCCGTGGCCCGAGGGATCTTTTCAAGAGGAGCTTGGTTTGTGGCAACGGGAGTGGTTTTATATCACCGCTCCTAGGGGCACCAAATGGGTGGCGCCACCCGCCTTCCGCTCAGGTCGACCACAGCGGCTGGCATCATGGGTCAACCGGGGGCTCGACCGGGGGCCGTCCAAGGACGTTCCTCTGTTGCATTGCCGTATTCGAGACCTCCAAGAAAGAGAGATCAATCTGGTCGCAGTGGCGGGGCATGTTATGCTGATTCGGCGCCTATACGCCTGCAAACGTCGCCCCCTCCGTCTGTGGGAGTTTAATCCGGAGGGACCACGAGCTCTCCAGCATTTGGTGGGCGCGACGCCCAAGGAGATGTACAAACTGTTCTTCAGATCACAAGAGAAGTGTCCGGACTTGACCGAGGACGCAGGTCTAAGCTGCTGCAATCACCAGATACTCAAGTAAGTAACCACAGTAACGGATAGGCTGCTCATTCATTTATCATATATATGCCCTTTAAGGGATCCGTTTCTTGAACAGGAGTGGATAGCCAAGGCAAAGTTGATAAGGTGTCCGGCTCCCCTCCCAGAGACCAAGCCGGATCCCATGCTGACCAAGATGTTGAAGGCCGCCCCTTTTAAAGAAGGCGAAGGGGGGAGGAGGGAAGCAACTACCTCCGCGAAGGAGGCTTTTAAGGAAGAGGGGATCAGGAATCCTCCCCTCCAAGGGGAGAAGAGGACCGCTTCCGAAGACCCGGAAGCCAAGGCCTCAAAACGGGGAAACAAGTCTTCGTCAGAAAGTCCGTGTGGGAAGTACCCAACCGCACTATTTCCCCAAGGGATCAGCCCTCCAAAGAAGCCGTAAGTAAAGAGAAGGGGTCATGTGAATAAAGAACATCCTGTATTTATTTCTGAAGATAACCGAAATTGTACCTTGTAGTTCAGATCTCAGCCCTTCTCGTGAGCTCGTCTTGAGGATCTTAAATAGGAGATGATAGAGAGCGAAACGCCTCCACCTATCGCGCCTTCATGCGAGGCGGGCGACCCTGAAGTGTCGTCACGGAGAGTTTCTGTCACATCCCAGTTAGACCATGCATTAGTGTGTGCATCATGTTTAAATTTCATTTGAATTTGAAATGGGGAAGACAGAAACCCCCAGAACCCCTTTTGAATCCAACTAGGGTTTGCTAAAAATTATTTCAATGAACCTGAAATGCCTTCTAAAATGCTCATCATTTTTGCTTTGGTTCAGAGCCTCCGCCAAAAGTGGTGCACAATTTTCTAGGTCATCCTAAGGTCTTTGAATTAAATCATAAGTATTTGAGTTTGGGCATTTAAAATTATATAAAATATTTCAAATGCCCAAATATTCCCAAACTAAAATGTTTCATGTTGGAAATATTCCAACAATGGACCAGAGCAGTTTGGTGATTTTTGGAGCTGTTCTAGTATTTTTAATAACTCCACAAAGTTCTGAGAAAATTAGAAAACTAAAACAAATAAAAAAGAGAGGAGAGAAACCATACAGCGCTCACCTCTCAGCCCACCTGCCCAACTCAGCTGCCCAGCCCACCGAACCGCCACCGTCTTCCACCTCGCGCCCGGAAGGGCGCGAGGCGTGTGGCCACCGTGACGCCGGCACGCCGAGCCACCTCCTGCTTGCCGCTCTCCTCCTCCCGACGCTCTGGGCGCCTCCCGAGCGCCACGCACCCGACCTCTCTCTCCTCACCGCCTCGTCCCCTCTTCTGGCTCCCTCCCTCTCCCACCGAGCGGAGCTCGTCGCCGCCGCTCACCACCACCGCGGCCACAGTCCCTCCCTCGCTTCCCCGACTAGCCCACCAGCTCCGCCACTCCATCCTCGCCCTCCCGCGTCCACACGCGATCGGAGAAGCCAGGCGCCGCCCCGTCGTTTTTCCCCTCCGCGGACCCGCCGGTCGCCGTCGCCCAATTCGTCGGCTCCGGACCACCCCCGACCTCGCCGACGACGCCATCGGACGCGCTGTGAGCTAACGCCGTTTCCACCTCACCCGAAAACTTCCCGCCGCCGGCCATGGCGCCGTCGCGGATAGAGCCACAATGGCTCGACGCCAACCCCACCTCTGTGCTCAGCGCAGCACCCGGAGCTCGTAGCCACCACCCGCTCCTCCTCCCGTGCACCGTAGCATCAAACCCGACCCTGCCCGAACTCCGGCCGCCGCCTTGGAGCTCGCCGCCGTCGATCTCGGCCACCCCGACCCCGGCTAACTCCACCAATTGCTTCGGCTCGTCCCCAGCTCCTCCTAGATGCCCTCCGCGGCCCATTTGGTCGCGGGTGGCTAAAGCTCCCTCTCGCCGCGCGTCGCTTTCGCCGTGACTAACCGCCGGCAGCCGACTTTGACTTTGACCAGGGGTGGGCCCTGGTTGACTCTGCTGAGTCAATGACAGGTGGGGCCCAGCCCTGTTAACTATTTAGGATTAGTTTTAATTAATTTTTAGTTAAGCTAATTATATTGACACGTGGGACCCACTGTCAGGTTTGACCCGGACCATGTTTCGTTGACCCGCTGACGTCACACTAACGTCAGGCTGACGCAGTAATACCCTTTTATGGATTTAATTTAATTCAGGAAATTTCAGAAAATACCCCAAACTTCAAATATTCATAACTTTTAATCTGTAACTCCAAATAAATAATTTATATATGAAAAATGATCAGAAAAATATGAAGAATCTGTTTATGGCACTTTCATGCATGATTGAACAAGTTAACCTCACTGAATAGGATGAATCATGATTAGGGCAACTTATGAACTAGCATTTGGAGTTGGAGTTTAACCTTGTTTGAATTCCACTTCAATTAACTTGGCTAGATTTTGCATTAGGTGAATTCAGTACCTTAACATGACATGTCATTCATGTGAATATGCATTGCATTGATTGTGTTCTTTCTCAGTTGCCGGTGTTTGCCCCCTCTCAGTAGACGACGTTCCGACGATTGTTCGATGACACCGATGAAGAAGTATATTATCTTGAAGTGCCGGGCAAGCAAAACCCCTTGTTCATTACGATATAATCCCACTCTCTCGCTCCTGCTCTATTTCTTTGCATTCGGACAACAATGACTCATGTGTTACTTGCTGCGGTAGCTGAACCCCTTTATCCTCTGCATGACCTATCATTCCACAGTAATTAGATGAAACCCACTAGCATGAGTAGGTGTTGTTTGATCCATGTTGTGCCTACTCATTCATGCTTGTTGTCGTGCCTGCTACTGCTTAGAGTTGAGTCAGTGCGATTCATCGAGGATGAACAGGAGGTGTGTGAACATGTCCTACGTGTGTGAGCTAAGTGTGTGAACACGATTTGGTAAAGGTAGCGGTGAGAGGCCATGTAGGAGTACACGGTGGGTTGTCTCATTGCAGCCGTCCTCGTGAACCGAGTTACGTGTTTGTGATCCATGAAACAGTTACTACCACGCATTGGGATCCTTAATTAACCCTCTCGGCTTCTTAACCACCCTTGTTCTCGGTCCGGAGTTGCAAGTAGTTTCTTGTGTTTGTAGTATCTTTGGGGGACGCATAGCGCTGACCATAGGGGTGGGTTGTGTTGCGGTAGGCACCGTGGCCCGGTGTACCGATTCGCCCGTTTGGTGTCTCGGGAACCCTGCGCACATCGTTCGGGGCTGTATGGGAAACCTCGGCCGGACTCCCTGCGGATGGAACCCGAATAGGCGATAAACCTGGACTAGGGACTTCCGCTTGAAGGTTGCCGAGTACATGTCGTGTAAACGGCGGTAAGTGGTGAGAGCATGTGTGAAGAAGTACACCCCTGCAGGGTTAATATGATCTATTCGAATAGCCGTGTCCACGGAGAAGGACTTAAGTTTTGCATATATCAGATAATATACAAGTGAAAGTGTATAAACTAAAATGCGAAAGATAAGCTAGAGTGCTATAGATGGGCGTTCTCGTAGGGAGACGGGAGCGGGTCCATAGTAGTGTATTGATATGGTGAATATGTGGACTCGTGTGCGCCACCTCAAAAGAGTTACTTGCAGTCGTAGTTCAGGATAGCCACCGAGTCAAAGCTGGCTTGCTGCAGTTAAACTCCACCACCCCTTTTTGATAATGATGCATATGTAGTTAGTTCTGATGTAAGTCTTGCTGAGTACGTTTGTACTCACGTTTGCTTATTTTATGTTTTGCAGAGAGATGTCAGTCTCGATAGTAGTTCCGTTTGGACTTCGACGTTTAGCTTGTTACCTCAGCTACGATCTTGTGCCCTCGGCAGGATCTGGTAGATAGTCAGGCTTCTCAGCCTTATTTCATTTATAGTTGTCTGTACTTAGACATGTTTAGCTTCCGCTTGTGTTTTGACTTGTATGCTCTGAGTGTTGGGTCAAGAGACCCATGTTTGTAATATCTCGCTCCTCGGAGCCTAATGAATAAATATTTGAGTCGTAGAGTTATGTTGTGATGCCATGTTGTATCTACACATATTGAGCATATTGTGTGTATGTTTGAAATGCTTGATATGTGTGGGATCCGATAAACTAGTTGTTTATCCTTGGCAGCTTCTCATATGGGGAAATGTAGTCTCGTGCTTCTGAGCGATAGTAGTCACTTCTGACCCGGTTCACGAGTCCTGTTAGCCCAGCACTACTGCTTGGACACATGACTGGCTGGCATGTGTTTCACTTCGTTCCTATGTCTGTCCCTTCAGGGAAATGTCACGCGGTGTTATTCGGAGTCCTGCCTAGCCTGCTACAGCCCGGGATAACGGTGTCCTGTTAGCCCAGTGCTACAGCCCGAATTTATACGTTGATGACCGACATGCTCGATGTGATTCATGTATGCCTGTCCCCATAGGTTAGCGCCGCTTTGGGTTCACGACTAGCCATGTCGGCCCGAGTTCTTTATCATGTGGAAGCTAGCGACACTTTGTCATATCGTGAGCCAAAAGACGCAAACGGTCCCGGCCATGGTAAGGCGACACCCGTGGGAATACCGTGCGTGAGGCCGCAAAGTGATATGAGGTGTTACCGGCTAGGTCGATGTGATTTGGAATCGGGGTCCTGACAGTTTCCCCGAGTCCGGCGGGGCCGGACGGTCCGGCGCCAACTGGCGTGCGGTCGGAGGAGCTGAAGGACACCTTTCGGCGGCGTATATCTCGAGAAGATCACCATGCGCTAATGGCTATGGTAATTGAATGAATTGCATCCGCCGAGAGCGGATTGCATGAAGCCGCCAAGTTTACTAACGGGGTTTGGGGTGCGAAAAAATGATGTACCTTTCCGATGCTTATGCATATAGAATGCGCCTGTATAGATAGTAGCCCCGAGACTCGGTATCTTTGTCTGTCACAACCGGTGTGCCGAGGATCATAATCTCAGTACTAACATGTCGCCCTTCCTATGTAGGTGGCGGGGCGTCTGGTGGCTAGCCGGACTGATGAATTTGCTGAACTAAAGTGGCAACTTGACGAGGCGGATGCGGACATCGCGCTGGTCAATAAACGGTTTGACGAGTCACAAGGTATGCGACTTCTCCGCGGACACCTGGTAAGGGAGCTTGACTCCCATGCCTTACTACTTGTATGCTTTGATGCAGACGGTGCCGCTGCTGTGAAGAGGCTGCGGGCGGAACTTTCCCGAGCTAAAGAGCAAGCCCGAAAGAGTAATGCGGCCGCTTTAAAGGCGGCCGAAGAGCTGAAAGCCGAATGGGCTGCTCACTGCCGAAGCAAAGAGGAAATGGCCGATTTGGCCCTGAAACTGAAGAATACTACCGACCGCTGCGAGGTTCTTGAAAAAGAACGTCAAGCGGAACAAGAGGACATGTAAAAGGCCACCGCCGAATCCAAGGATGCCCGTTCCGCTATGAGAGCTGCCAAGGAGGAGCTGAGTCAGGCCGGGGATATTGCGGCTGGAAAACCGTTTCTGCTGCGGAGGAAATATAGGATCCGAAGTATGCTCAGTTGGACAAGCTGTGGAGTTCGGAGGATGCTTATCTGGACTTAGCGGCGAGCGCTGCGGACGCGATTAAGCATTTCCGAGGCCAGAAGGGGCACAGAAGGGAAGAGCTATTTTGGTCGCAATTCCATAGTCCGGAGCGTCCTCTTCCGTTGACCGATCGGTTGGCCGAATGGGCCGAGCTGAATCGATTATCCGGACTTTCCATGAAGCATGTCATGACTCATTTGTGGCCAGGCGGACCCCAGCCGAAGAGTTATTTTTGCTTAGTGCAGCAGTTCCTTGGTGCGGTACCGCGTATCGACGCAATGAAGCGGTCGGCGTGTATTGAGGGGGCGCGGATGGCTCTTGCCCGTGTTAAGGCATACTAGGCTAAGATGAAGGCCACCGATATTGCATCCCCGGATTCGGACGGCAGTCGAGTACCAGTCGAGTGCTATTTTGAGGAAGTTCTTCCGGGCGCTCGTTTAATAGAGGCGCAGTGCTCGAAGGATGTTATGTTTGAATGACATGTATAATTTTATGAAACAACGTTTCAATTTAATGTAAGAGCTTTTTATACTTGTGCCTTCAAGTAGCAAACTACCTCCTGTGCGGCCGTTGATGTATATATGTATATAACCTGAAAGATGGCAGTCTTCGGCTTCAGCCCCCACGCACATAGTGCGGGGGTGTTTGCAAAGAAGTCGCGCTTTCATACTTAATCCAACGTCTTGGTCCCATAAAGGAGGTGGTGACGTAGCAAACTAGGCAACCGGACTATAATGCTTTATCACTTTCACTTAGCCATAGGAGTTTGATGGTGGGGCTACTATATAGCCCCTGGCGGCACCGCACTCTCCCGAATTCGGGGTGCGTATGTGCCTGACCGGAAAACGGTCCTTCGTTAATGCGGAGGAATTCTAAACATTCTGGTGAGTCATCGAGTCGTTGACCAGTCTCTCTTTATATCATGACAGTCAGTTTTCGGCATTCTCTACTGAGGTGCTCGCCTGGCCGAACCGGGGCACAATCGCAGTAGTTCTCCTGGTGCCGCGTTAGCCGATAGAACGGAACGTAAGGCAGCAAAACACAAGAGCCGGGCAAACCCAACATTTGACCAAAGACATGATTCGGAGCTGATGCATATAAGGCCTAACTCGAGACGCCGAACACTCCCTAAGGTATTCGGTCTTTTATAAAGTGGGCGAACAATGCCCTTGGTAACAAGCCCTGGTGCCCAGTGCGTGCAAACTTCCGACGCGGCCGATGCCAAAACGCCAAAGATCCTCCTCGGTTATAATAAGAGACCGGGGATGAGTAACAACAACAAGAGAAAAAAAGGTTTACGCAGGGTCTTAATCTGAAAAGAATCCTTGCAACGGGTCCCTGCTGCACGTCTGCGCCTGTGTCTCCGTTGTGTGGTATCCTTGACAGGTATAGCACGACGTTCATCTGTAAAAAAGAGGAACTTAGTTTGAAAAAGATCGCGCTAAAATGTAATTGGAAATAGAATAGAGTATGATTCAAAAATGAGTAAAATTGAGCTTTATTGTCTCTTGTTGTACATGCGTGGAGCCCCTTGTAAGGGAGGTACGCGGCTAGTAAGCATCATGTTTATTTATGCGGACTCGCCCTAACCGTGTCCGGGTGCGAACGACCTGCTTTAGACGCTTTTGGCCAGCAAGGCCGTATTAGTGTGAGGTTGTTAAGGCAGTCTCACATTCTATCCTTGAGGGACACGCGCAGCTTCCCTTTAATGAAATGATGCCTCGTGGACCGGGCATTTTAAGTTTAAGAGATGCATAATGCGGTATTTGCATTAAAGCGGGCGAAAGCTTCGCGTCCCAGTAGTGCTTGATGGCTACTTTTAAATGGGGCGATGTGGAAGACCAACTTTTCCCGACGGAAGTTGTCGGGTGAGCCGAACATAACTTCCAATAGTAGGGAGCCCATACAATGGGCATATGTGCCTGGCATTATTTCTTGGAAGGAAGTGTTGCTATGGCTAATCCTGTTTGGGTTTATCCCCATGTTGCGGATTGTGTCCTGACATAGCAGGTTTAAATTACTGTCGCTGTCCATTAGGACTTGCGTAAATTGAAGACCGTCGATTATAGGTTCTAGGATCAAGGCAGTCCATCCTGCGTTCCGGATACTTTCGGAGTAGTCCTGATGGTCGAAGGTAATTTGGCTTTGACAACCATTGTTGGGACTCCGCTGGGGTAGATTGTGTGGCGCATAATTCAATGGGTGCCGCTCTGTTTTCCCCTTTTGTTACTTGAAGTAAGTTTACTGTTTCGACCTCTTGTGGGAAATTCTTTTGTTTTCCGGGGCTCTGCTTGTGGTGCTCGTCATCATCCTCACTTGGTGTGTCGAGCCCCTTGTGTTCGGCGTTGAGTCTGTCGGACTGCTTGAAGACCCAACAATCTCGTGGGTATGCTTTGCGGGCTTCCCGAGTCTTGTGGATTTGGCATATCTTGTCCAAGATTTTGTTTAAGTTGGATAGCTCATCGCTATTGTCCTGAAGGGCAGTTTTTTATTGTTACGTCGTGAGCTTTTGAATCCGGCGTTGATTGCGCGCTCCTTGGACCGTTCCTTGATTGGCGATGGTCCTTGCTGCGTCGTGGTTTCCCATTCCCATCCTCGACTTGGATGTACTTGGGTCGCTGGTGCGCATCTTGCTAGCCAGCTATCCTTTCCCTGGCAAAAGCGGGTCATGAGGCTTGTTAGAGCGGACATTGTTCTTGGCTTTTCCTGGCCAAGGTGTCCTGCGAGCCATTCGTCTCGGACGTTGTGTTTAAAAGCTGCTAAGGCTTGGCGTCACGGACGATCGACTATTTGGTTCTTTTGGTGAGGAACCTATTCGAATTTTCGAGCTGACTCTCCGGGCTGTTGGGTTATGTGACTTAGATAAATGCGTCGGGAGGTCGGACATAGGTTCCCCGGAAATTGGCGAAAAGCATCCTCAAGCTCTTCCCAACTACCAATGGTGTTTTCGGGAGGCTTTTAAGCCAATGCCGGGCTGGCCCTTTGAGCTTGAGGGTAGGTATTTTATGGCATGGAGATCATCTCCTCTGGCCATGTGTACGTGGAGGATATAATCCTCAATCCAGACTCCAGGGTCTGTCGTTCCGTCGTATGCCTCTATGTTTACGGGCTTGAATCCCGCTGGAAATTCATGATCCAGCACCTCATCGGTGAAACATAGAGGGTGCGCGGCGCCCCTGCATTTAGGTGTGCCGTGATGTTCGGATATTTGACGTGTTGTATTGCTCGCCAGAACTTGTTTCCTTGGCCCGTAGATAGATCTAACTGGGCCATCCTTTTGGTGCGAATCCTTATGCGGATCGCGTGCCGGCTTGTGTGCGGCGCCGCTTGCCGCTCTACGTTTGCCATGTGGTCGTCTATCCGACCCGGCGGCCTCTTTGTTTTTTGATCGTGGGGGCTCTACGGCCTCCTCATCGAATTCGGGCAGTAGTTTGCGCTTTGGGTAGCTCTTTGCTTGGCGGTTGTCGCCATATTTGTCTGCAGTGTTGAGTAATTTACTCCATCTCATTGAGTCGTCTTCCGCTGTTACGAGCCTCTGTTTACCTTTTTTCAAGCTACAGCGCGATGTGAGGAGCTCTTTGTGGAGGTTCTTGATCCAATGACGTGTCTGGAGTGAGATCGTCCGCACTGGTGTCCTTGCCGGAGACGGGTTGTTTGTGCAAGTTGGCATGATCGGATGGTTGCTCAATGGCATGTTCGTCGACGGCCGGCTCACCCTGCTCTATGGCTGGAGTACGTGTGGGCGCTATCTTTATTGAGGTGGGGTTTTGAGCGGCGCTTACGCCGCCGCTTTGACTTGCTTCGAGGAATTTCCTTCGCAGCGTCTAAATGCGTTCCTCGTTATCGCTTCCCTTAGGTGTGCACACCGTATATATATCGTAAGTTGAGGTGGCTACCCAGTGCCCTGTGGGCGCTGGTTCTTGGTCGTCTCCAGCGTCATCGTCCATATCGTCGATGTCCTCGGAGTCGAAGTCGAGCATGCCTGTTAAGTCATCGACAGTGGCTACAAAGTGGGTGGTGGGTGGGCGTTGAATTTCTTTGTCGTCCGAATCCCAACCTTCCTGACCGTAGTTCGGCCAGGGCTCCCCTGACAAAGAGAGTCTTTAATGAGTTCAGGATATCGCCAAAGGGCAAGTGCTGAAAGATGTCTGCGGCGGTGAACTCCATAACCGCGCCAGTCGGATTCGACCGGCGGTATGAGGAGGTTCGGAGTCCGGAAGGAGTCCGGCACACAGGAGTCACGAGCTTTGCAAGGGCGAGGATGGTGTTTGGCTCAATCGCCGTAGAGATTTCAGCCCGAGGCGGTGTCCAACCAACCGTCCTCGATCAGGGAAACCGGCTCCGGATTAAGGGTCGGAGCGGCATCGCGCGGCCTCCGTGGCCTTGTTGGCAGAGCTAGATCGTACCCATCGAGACAAAGGCGGCACGCCGGCCGTGGGCTTGAAGCTGTCGAAGATCAAGTCTCCGCGGACATCGGCCGTATAGTTCAAGCTTCCAAATCTGACACGATGGCGGGGCGTAGCTTTCGATCTGCTCCGGATGGCCTAGCGAATTGGCCCGCAGCAGTAAAGCCGTCGAATCACGAAGATCTGTCCGAGGAGAAAAGTCTCACCACGGACTACGTCGTTCTTGATGATTGAAGGAGCCATCGGGCCTATAGGTGACGACACGGAGGAACTCTCAATGAAAGCACCAATGTCGGTGTCAAAACCGGCGGATCTCGGGTAGGGGGTCCCAGGCTGTGCGTCTAGGCGGATGGTAACAGGAGACAAGGGACACGATGTTTTTACCCGAGTTCGGGCCCTCTCGATGGAGGTAATACCCTACTCTGCTTGATTAATATTGATGATATGGGTAGTACAAGAGTAGATCTACCACGAGATCAGAGAGGCTAAACCCTAGAAGCTAGCCTATGGTATGATTGTTGTTCGTCCTACGGACTAAAACCCTCTGGTTTATATAGACACCGAATAGGGTTAGGGTTACACAGAGTCGGTTACCACGGTAGGAGATCTACATATCCATATCGCCAAGCTTGCCTTCCACGCCAAGGAAAGTCCCATCCGGACACGGGACGAAGTCTTCAATCTTGTATCTTCATAGTCGAGTAGTCCGGCCAAAGATGATAGTTCGGCTATCCGGACACCCCCTAGTCCAGGACTCCCTCAGCTGTGCATCACCATCAACCAACCGGAGGACCTTCACCAACGGCTCGAACACCTTGATGCAAAGATTCACACCCTTCCAGAATGGCTTGTTGAGAATTATGGCTGTAGCATCCTTTCCTTTCTTTGAGTGCACATCTTTGATCTTATCCCACTTAGAGGAAACCACCATCTTTCTTAGTGAATCAGCCTTGTCTGCAAGGCTTTGCAAAGTGAGGAATTGGGAAGCAAATCTAGTTACTCCCGGCCTTATGATTTCTCTCTTATTGGTGAATGATCTCATGCACTCTAAGGTGCGATGGTGCCCATACACAAATATTGTGAAAGCCTTGTCTTGATCAATTATCTTCTTGAACTTAGCTAAGTTGCCAATCCCTTGGAGCATCAAATTGACAGTGTGAGTCGCACACGAGCTCGAAAATATCTTTTGCCTCTTCACTTTCAAGACATCCTTAGCTCCCATGTTGTTCGAAGCACTGTCAGTCACAACCTGCACCACATGTTCAACACCTAATTCTTCAATTGTCTTGTCAACTAGATTGAAGATCATCTCACTTGTATGTGGTGTGTCTGATGTTTCCTTTGACTTGATGAAGCTAACACCTTCCGAGCAATGTGTGACCAGATTCATAATGCATCTCCTCTTCATGTCAGTCCAAGCATCAGTCATGAGAGAGCAACCATGCTTGCCTTTCTCAACCTCTCGGTCCTTGAGTTCACTCTTGGTTCTTGCATACTCGAGACTTCACAAAGTCTCTGGAGATCATATTGACTAGGTGGATCTAGATCTGCACCAAATTGACCAATGGCCTGAACCATCTGCCTAAACTCATCATTGTCAATTGCATTGAATGGTATTGCTGCATTGCATATAAGAGAGACACTCTTAGCATAGGAGGGCAACAAACAATCTACAATTCAATTGGCAAAAAACAGGGCAGCAAGCTCTTACCATGTGTATACACCCATCTGGCAATGTACTCATGTGCTCGAAGTGATCTCTCCTCCCATGCTGCCTTGTTAATCTTCATTTGCTTGAGTCTTGCTTCTCCGGATAACTTGGGATCAATTGTACATGTCCACTTATCTATAGGACCTAACACATGAGGTTGTGAGCTACCAACACAAGTGAGTTCATCATCATCTCGAGCTTGACCTTGAGGAGTAGATGATGCATCAATAACAACAGCATCTCTCACACCCTTCTTGTGCTCATACTTTTTTTGCTTCTTTGATGCCTTTTCTTCAAAAGCTTTTAAACAAGCTTCTTTAGCTTCTTGTGGGCACCGCAGGCAGGTCCTCACTGCATTTGAGTTTGCCGCAATGTGTTGCTTCAGCTGGTAAATTCCTTCCGTGAAAATTTGACTGCAGAAATTGCACTTCACTCTCTGAAGATTGTTAGGATCAACAAGCTGACCGTAAGCCCAACCCATATCATCGGAATTCCTCTTTAGAATCTTTGCTCTCTCTTCTGCTGTTGTTGCTGCAGCAGTAGCACCAACACCATCTCCTTCTCCTGACTCCATACTAGTACAGTAGTACTAGACAAATTCCTCTTTAGTGCCTACCTTTGCAGCTTTGCTATTCCTAAACAAACCACTAAACTGTTGCTGTATGCTCCTCGCTTAAGCAAAGACCAATGAGGCAATGAATGAAACAAAGAATTGAACTAGAAGTCTAGAACAACAAAGAAACTACTACTGCAGTCTTGCTGCATGCACCTTATGGATGAGAATCAAGAAAACATTAGATGAGGATCTATGGTTCTAAGGAACAGAGGAGGAGGAGTGGAGTTGAGCAGAAGGAGGAGAGGAGTTGTGAAGATCCTCACCTGAACTGGCAGGAGGGGACGTCTAGGAGGAGGAGGAGGAGCTGCTGGTGGCCAGATCCAGTGGACTGCCAAGGAGGAGGAAGAACGCCAGGAGCTGCCGCTGGATCCAGAGCAGGAGCAGCCACCATAAAACTCTCTTCGTTCCCCTCTTGTGGATCCTATAAACCCTAGCCGAAACAGGCATGTTTTGGGCCAAGCCCTTTATACCCCTTGTGGCCCTCCAGCCCAACCGTTTTCAGAGCTTTCCCATCGCTTTTCCATCGAGTAAGAGCGCCAACAAGACGCTAACCAGCGCCTAGCGCTAAAGCGACGCTTAATCGCCGCTAAAAACCGCTAAACGCTAAAATCACCGCTAAGGTCAGAAGCGAAGCGTTTACTCAGCGCTCAGCACTTAAGCGCGATTAAGCGACGCTTAAAAACGCTTTCCCGAACATTGACCATCGTGTTGTATAATAAATCACTATTTTAGCAATTCATCAGACTAAATGATTATAAGTTTAGAGTACATCCCACTTAATAATATGTGGGCTTGGCAAGCAACATCTTAACTTATGATGCATATGTGAGGGAGGAGCGGGCCTTTCGATTACCTTGTAGCATAAGAACCACCTATCCAGCACATACAGTTTACAAAATATCATATGCACTACGTACATCAGGTATTTCACGGACTCAAAAATTAGAAGACATGTGAAATATATTACTATATGAGGACATTTAATTTCTGAAGGTTCACGTCCATTTCACCAGTAGGTGCTTGGTCTAGTTTAAAAAACAGAATTAACTGCTTGGTTATGCATGGTATTTCTCAGAAAATAAGTAGAGTATTCAGTTGAAACCTATACGGAGAAACTCACAACCAAGGGTTTCAGCAGCATCCGACCCCTTCACCTGGCACTTGCAGCACCTTCCTTCTCCTTCTCACCATCCTACAAGCAAAAAAATTGTGTCCATTTCAGTCCTAATTGTTTTTTTGACAGAAAGACTGTAAGGGAACCCCTTACAGTATAATTGGTGCAACAAACCCAAATTGCGAGTACCATGCCTTGAACCTGGGTGGGTGGGAAGGCATCAGCCCCTTCCCACCACTAGGCTATGCCTTAGTCTGCATTCAGTCCCAATTGTAGTACAACCAGAGAACCCAAATGACCAATTGATGTCTCCAATGCCATTTTCAGTTCAACCAGATCCAATTACTATAGAAATTACTAAAATAGAGGCATATAGATCTAAAGATTTTAACAAAAGAACAAACAATTGGTGGCCAAGGTTGTTGTTTTAGCAGCAAACAGAGGCATGCAATTGTAAAGAGGGAAAGTAGTAGAGGCATACCATAGGCAACGCGGTCAAGCAGGAACCAAGATGCCAACCCCTCGCTCCTCAGGTGCATCCCGTTCTTCCATTTTCTCCCAGCAGCACCCTAACTCCTCTCCTTGCATATAGTTCATGGTGCAGGTGCCTGTGTGAGGAAGAAAAACAAGAGAAAATGCATGCCTCAGGGAAGGAAAGGGAAGAAGGGCAGATCGAACAGGGGGAGAGAGAAGGGGGCGGATCTGGATGGGGGTCAAAGCAGTGGAGCTTGACATCGGCGTCCATGGCATCTCCTCATGCACGGCCGAGCAGAAGCAACGTGAGGAAGAAATCCTCCTGTCCCATACCGGCAAAGCCAATAGCCTTTGCGAGGAGGGAGAGGTGCCTGCGGCCATCCCAGATCCCAAATGAGATGTGAGTGCGCCGCGGGGGAGGGGCAACGGGCCGGCGGCGGCAAGGAACCGACCGCGGTCGTTCAGGAGGAAGGCAGATCTCTCTGGTCTGGCGTTGGGGAGAGAGGTGTATAGGGAGACGACCGACCGTGGCCTTCGGGGATGACGAGGCCGCCGTCGTCGCTGCGGACGCAACCACCTGAGAGGGCGGCCGGCAGGTGACGCGGTGGGCACCACTGCGGGACGGGGAGGAGGTGGCGGCGGTGAGAAGCCAAGGGAGGAGGAGTGCGGGTGAGGGAGGAGGAGTGCGGGTGCGGGTTAGGGTTTGGGTGGTTGGGCTGCGGTTCGGTGAGGGGGTGAGGGCTCCCGTTGGATCCAGAAGCATCCGACGGTGGTTGATGCATGATCCGCGTGATATGCCTATGGACCAATCAGAGCGCACCAAACAATTTGAAGATTTTTTGACCATACAAATTGGTCATGATTGATTACATACAAATTTTTTATTTCATTTTTCAATGCTAAATGAGTTTTTTTTGTGAAAGGCCTATCAAATATTTTGCACAAGTTTACATCTTAGATTGGCAAACAACATTGACAAAGGGAGTTTTTATTTCTTTTGCATGAAAAAACAATTTTTCATTTTTTGAGTGCCCCAAATAAGTTTATTTGTGAAGGACTTATCATATATTTGTTGCAAAATTATACCAAATCAATTTTCTAAAATGTTAGGCCATATTTAATGCACAGTTGACCAAATGGTTAGGTGTCAAAAGTTTTGATGCACCTCTCATAAAAAAGACAATTTTCCGCCGATTCAGCAGAAAGCGGGTAAAATTTGTACTGTAGCTGCCTCATAGTTTGCTCTTTATTTTTTCAAAAATCATTTCTAGGTACATAACTATCTATTTAATCATAGAAACATCAAAAGGTTTCCAAGATTCAAAAACTAGCTAGGAACGGTCATTCCCGCCGTTTTGACCTCATTTTGAAACGGGCATAAGAAATTCTAAAAAAAATAAAAAATTGGAAAACCTTCGCATTGTGTCATCATATGTGACCAAGTTTCCAGGAAAAATAATAAACTTTTAATACGGCAATTATTTTAAAAAGGTTTTCTCAGAGACGAGCTATCATGCGTGAAGATTCATGGCTTTCAAGCCAAATGATCAATCTTATCGCCACATTCATGGCATAGTTTGTTCAAATGATCTCATATTGTGCACAAGGGTGCATATTGGAATTTCAAACAATGTTGCCTAAGGGAGTTTTCATTTTCTTTGCATGGAAAATTCATTTTCCATTTTTCGAGTGCCCGAAATGAGGTTTTTTAGTGAAGGAACTACAAAATAATTGTTGCAAAATTGTACCAAATCATTTTTCTAAAATACTAGGCCATATATAATTCACAATTGACCAAATGGTTAGGTTTCAAAAGTTTCGATGCACCTCTCATAAAAAAGACAAATTTCCGCCGATTCAGTAGAAATCGGGTAAGATTTGTACTGTAGCTACCTCATAGTTTGCTCTTTATTTTTTCCAAAAATCATTTCTAGGTACATAACTATCTATTTAATCAGAGAAACATAAAAAGGTTTCCAAGATTCAACAACTAGCTAGGAACGGTCATTCCTGCCGTTTTGACCGCATTTTGAAACGGGCATAAAAATTTGGAAAACCTTTGAATTGTGTCATCATATGTGACCAAGTTTCCAGGAAAAATAATAAACTTGTAAGACGGCAATTATTTTAAAAAATGTTCTCGGAAACGAGCTATCATGCATGAAGATTCATGGCTTTCAAGCCAAATGATCAATATTATGGTCACATTCATGGCATAGTTTGTTCAAATGATCTCATATTGTGTACAAGGGTGCTTCTTGGAATTCCAAACAATGTTGCCTAAGGGAGTTTTCATTTTCTTCGCACGGAAAATTCATTTTCCATTTTTCGAGTGCCCGAAATGAGATTTTTTTGTGAAGGAACTACCAAATAATTGTTGCAAAAATGGACCAAATCAATTTTATAAAATACTAGCCCATGTTTAATTCACAATTGACACAATGGTTGGGTGTCAAAAGCCTTGATCCACCTCTGGTGAAAAAGACAAATTTCCGCCGATTCAGTTGAAAGCGGGTAAAAATTGTACTGTAGCTGCCTCATAGTTTGCTCTTTAGTTTTTCCAAAAATCATTTCTAGGTTCATAACCATCTATTTAATCATAGAAACATCAAAAGGTTTCCAAGATTCAACAACTAGCTAGGAACGGTCATTCCCTCCGTTTTGACCGCATTTTGAAACGGGCATATTTTAAATAAAAAATAAAAATGGAAAGCCTTCGCATTGTGTCATCATATGTGACCAAGTTTCCAGTAAAAATAATAAACTTGTAATACTGCAATTATTTTAAAAAAGTGTTCTCTGAAACAAGCTATCATGCGTGAAGATTCATGGCTTTCAAGTCAAATGATCAATCCTATGGCCACATTCATAGCATGGTTTGTTCAAATGATCTCATATTGTGCACAAGGGTGCATCTTGGAATTCTAAATAATGTTGCCTAAGGGAGTTTTCATTTTCTTTGCACGGAAAATTCATTTCCCATTTTCCGAGTGCCCGAAATGAGTTTTTTTGTGAAGGACCTACCATATATTTTTTGCGAAATTGGACCAAATCAATTTTCTAAAATACTAGGCCATATTTAATGCACAATTGACAAAATGGTTGGGTGTCAAAAGCTTTGGTCCATCTCTAGTGAAAAAGACAAATTTCCGCCGATTCAGGAGGAAGCGGGTCAAATTTGAACTGTAGCTGCCTCATAGTTTGCTATTTATTTTTCCCAAAAATCATTTCCAGGTACATAAGTATCTATTTAATAAGAGAAACATCAATTTTTTCGAAGATTCAACCACTAGCTAGGAACGGCCAAGCCCGCCGTTTTGATCGCATTTTGAAACGAGCATAAAAATTCAAAAAAATCAAAAAAATTGGAAAACCTTCGCATTGTGTCATCATATGTGACCAAGTTTCCAGGAAAAATAATAAACTTGTAATACGACAATTATTTTAAAATAGTATTCTCAGAAATGAGCTATCATGCGTGAATATTCATGGCTTTCAAGCCAAATGATCAATCTTATGGCCACATTCATGGCATAGTTTGTTCAAATGATCTCATGTTGTGCAAAAGGGTGCATCTTGGAATTCCAAAAAATGTTGCCTAAGGGAGTTTTCATTTCCTTTGCACGAAAAATTCATTTTCTATTTTCTGAGTGCCCGAAATGAGTTTTTTTGTGAAGGACCTACCATATATTTGTTGCAAAATTGGACCAAATCAATTTTCTAAAATATTAGGCCATATTTAATGCACAATTGACAAAATGGTTGGGTGTCAAAATATTTGATTCATCTCTGGTGAAAAAGACAAACTTCCGACGATTCAATAGGAAGCGGGTCAAATTTGAACTGCAGCTACCTTGTAGTTTGCTCTTTATTTTTTACAAAAATCATTTCTAGGTACATAAGTATCTATTTAAGCATAAATACATGGTTTGGTGGTGATACGTTGAGGTTTGGACGGTGGCCTAGGGCCCCAACTCCAAAGGGCGTAGACTCGCATGCCCGCCGTATGATCACTGCGTGACAGTGGCGTTACCATGCGTTCTGGGAAGCCTAGGCATGTCTAGTAGGTTTGGCACTCCCCAGGTAGATGCTTGGAATAAAATAACAACAGAAGAATCTCACGAGGAGACGGAACAATGCTCAAACATGAATTAGCACCCAAGTGTTTGATTAGTGGTACGGGAAATGCACATGGCCAATGGGCCTGAGTTTTGGCTGAGGATGATCATCTACTAAGGACACTATCTTGGAAAATTTGCAGCTCAAATGGAGGATCCTAGGTGTCACTTGGTTTGCAACGTACCACACTGGACAAAAATATGAATGTTGAAGCCACACTCACATGTATTGTTAGATGGGGCTCAAATTTTGTGGAGAGCAATGATTTGGGAATATAGAAGATGTGGCAAAAATTCAGCTCATTAGGATATGCCTAGCTAGTACTTTCTTCACTACAGTTCGAGTTGAACAAAAATTTTGGAAATTTGCCGAGGTAGATTTACGAGGCAAATGGAGTTGAATATTGTCATGAGGCAATGATTTGGATAGTAAAGAATGCCCAATTTTTTTGGGAATTTTGGGAATGACAGAAATATAGGTTGCTTCACAACCTAGGGAAAAATTGACACATGGACATGACACATAGGCAAAACTGATGAGGTGGCGCCTAGTCATAGAAATCCACCACAACTTACAAGGTTATGACCATCTATATTGGTCATGACCAGCTAGAAATAAGGCAGCGGATCAGTGGTGTCTGCTTTGTGACCATTTCGTGTAAGGAAATTACGACCTTTCTGACCAAAATGGTCCATATAGTTTAGCGTTTGGAGCCCCCGGAACAGCTTTTGACCAATTGGTCTCAAATTGTCATAGATCTATGACCAATTCTTCCAGGGTCACTGACAGAAGGTCACTAGTTGACATATTTCTCGTAGTGTTATAACAGAGTTTTAATCACACACTTATTACATCGAATGTCTCAAAATAGAACTTGTTACAAATATATGGCTTAAGGCCATCTAAATAAGATAACTGCGGAAGCATCGAAGGTAAATGAGTCCATCAACTCCAACGGCATAGCTGAGTGCACGACAACGACCTAGCGCACCTTACTCTTTGTCTGAAAAGTCTGCAACATAATACGTTGCAGCCCAAAAATGGGTCAGCACATGGAATATGCTGGCAAAATAACATTGTAGAACAATGCACAAGATACCAGCTAACTCTACATGCATATATGGCTGGTGAAGGCTCTATGGTTATCATTTTTGCGTAAAGCCAATTTTTCCCTACTGCAAAGGAATATATTTTATTTAACTACAAAGTTGGTTGATAAACATTGAGAAGGTTCCTCCAACTCAATCCCAATTAATTAGTATTAACAACCCATCAAAATTAATTAAGAGTGATGAGATCAAATCAATAATTCAAGTACCAAATACTCAAGATGTCCATAACCTGGGACAAGGCTAACCATGATTAGTTTGTACACTCTGCAAAGGTTTGCGCACTTTTCCCCACAAGAATCGATGTCTATAACCTGGGACAAGGCTAACCGTTGTATTTCTCGCACTACATGTTGTTTGAGAAACGGATGACCGAGACACGGTCTTTCCGAAGAGGTCCCCTTAACCGATAGATAGGCCGGTACACCTACAATCCCCTACATCTGGTAGCCCATCATGGAAAGGTTTCCCGCAACTTACTCAACTATGCCAGAGCCCATAATGGCTTGTGGTTGCACACAGAAGTTTCTAGCATGAATAATCTTATGATCCCTTTGAGCCTGGGTGGCGAACCATAGGATGATCACACGGGTACTCCGGGATATCGCAGGACAGCGCTGGATTGCTCCTGGTGCCCAGACAACCACTGGGTGCTCTAGGGTGCCTCAACCAATCCACCAAGATGTGTATTTAAGTAGCCACCTTAAGTTAACCATTAATAACAACTCTCACATCTGTCATGGATACACTCAACCAATCCACGTCTACGAGCATAGCATAGCAACATAAGCATAACGTAGAAGTAACTCCCAAGGTTTGAAATAAAGGACAATAGGTTCTACCTCAGCAACTACTTACCAAAACCCACATGTTATCAAGTCCTAACCATGCATTGTTTGAGGATTGCATCTAATGCATGAAAACTGGGTAATAAAGAGGTATGATCAAAGTGTTACTTGCCTTGCTGGCGATCTGAAAACCCTAGTGACTCGTAGTAGCACGCTTCGCACTCCGGAAAGTCTATCGCAAACAAACAATAAAATACATAAGCACTCAAGTAATAGATGCAAGGGTAAAACTCAGATGAGAAGATTCAAATTGAAAGTTCATCTAAAGAGCTTTGATTTGCAAAAAGAATCAATCGAATCGGAGCTACGAAACTCAAACTATGATCAAAAGAAGTTTGAATCCAAATCTGCTTGCAACCAAATTTTTAATTTGTGAGACGCAGATTTTGGCGTTGGTTTCACTGGATTTGGACAAACGAGCAAAAAGTTGCAAGGGTTTGAAGATCAGGGGCTAATCTGCGATAAAAATAATCGCGGATAGGTCCCTGGCTGAAAATAAAAGAAAAGAAAAACATTAACGAACGAATGTTCGCTAACACAGACAAACAAACGAATACATTCGCGAATATAGACATTCGAATGAACGTTCGCTAATTAGCGAACTCGAAAAAAACCCGATCTAAACCGAAAAAAACGAATGGTTTTATACCGTTTAACCGGGGTGGACCGACGGTGAGATCTGGCGGGCAGCGCCGGACTCCAAGGAGGCGGGGCGCTGCAGCGTGCGGCAGTGACGCGAGGCGGCGGCGGCAGGCCCGGGCGGTGAACGACAACGACGGGCGACGCGGCTCGGCAGCGGTGGAGAGGCGGCGGCTCGGCTCGATGACGGTGGAGAGGCCGTGGCTCGGGGTGAGGGAGAGGCGGCAGGGGCGGCTCGGCTTATAAAGAGGTTGGGGGGTGGCGGCTTGCGCGAGGGGGCTGGGGCGCGTGTCCGCCTCGGACATGGCGGGCGGCCGTGGCGAGGCTCGGGACTCTGTCTGAGTCGAGAGGGAGGCGGCAGTGGTGGGCCTTCTTTGCTGGTGGGCTTCGGCCTAGTCAGGCGGGAAGAGATTTTTTTAAATAAAATTCTGCTGAAGAAAATCCTAATAAAATCTAAAAAATCTAAAAATGCCAAAAACAATTGTCACCGTCTAAATAAAATAGTTAGAACAAAGTGAACATTTTTCTGCCCTAAAATGCAATTTTTCAAAAATGCATATTTTTCTAATTTAAATAAAATAGCAAATAAAATTCAAATAAAATATATATTTGATTTTTAAAAATTTCCTCCAATATTCCTCTCTTTTAGAAGAAGTCATATTATCTTCTCTCTTTTTATTTTTAATATTAGAAATATTTGGAGAGAAATATATTAAAACCAAATTGATCCTCTTTTCAAATTTGAGAAAAATTCAAAAATGAAAATAAATGAAATCCCCAACTTTCTCCTTGGGTCCTTGAGTTGCTTAGGATTTCTAGGATCACAACCAAAAGCAAATAAAATATGATATGCATATGATGACCTATGTATAACATCCAAATTGAAAATTGGGATGTTACATATATCTTTAGATCTTGCAATTGAATCTTTTAGTTTCTTGTTTTATCACTAGTTTGGTTTATAAAAAGAAAACTACAAAAAATGGAATTGAGGTTGCATCATATTATTGATCATCTTTATAATATCTTTCTTGAAAATGATGGATCAGAAAATTGTACTCAATTGTTAGAAGAAGAAGTCAATAAAATGTTTGGCACAAAATATTTGAATGATGAGCATGATTGCAATGTTGTTAGTGTGAATTCTTTGAATATCCAAAATGCTAATGATGATTGCACAAGTCATGACCAAAATGTTTCTTATAAGCATGCCACTTTTTGTGGAGTGAATTGGGAGTGCCTTTGCCCACCAAAAAGGGAAGATAGTTTTTGTAAGAAGCATAAATATTTAGAAATGAAAAAGTTGCAAGAGAGGCTAGATGATTGTGCTGAAAGATTTAAATTTTTTCACTATCCTTGTGAACTTTGCAATGAACATGGTCATTTAAATCTCCAATGCAAATTCTTTCATGATCAAATCATGTCCAAAACTTGTGATAACTTGATTACCCTTGAGCATCGTAAATAACTTAGTCTTCTTTTGGGGTATGAAGTAATGAAACGTATAACTAAGGGTATTCCAAAATTTAATCTCAAGAGATTTATTGATTTTGATCTAGAGGAAATTTATATGTTTTGTGAGGTAAATTGCATTGAGAATCCTTATATTGCCAACTATCTAAAGACAAGAAATCAAATAGAATATGAAGAGAGCACTAATGAAAGGGAAAAAATTTCCCAATACCATCCTAGTGTTTATTATGATGAATCAGGTAAAGAGAAGGAGCTTCCTATTCAGTCAATCTCTTCAACAAGAAGCTTGGAAAAATTAAACATGATGTGGTGAAGAAGAAGAAAAGATGAAAGAATAGAGGTAAAAAGATATCTCTCCCAAATAATGTTGCTCTTATCACCATTGTGCCTCATGAAAGTGAATCAAATATGTTGATGGAAGATGATGATATTGAGTATGATTTTGTGATACCTACTACTTGTTGTGATGATTATGATTGGGAATATAATGAAACTTATTATAATCTAGGAAATCTTTTTGGCACTTGCTTGGAAGAATACGATAATAATGTTTGCTATACTACTGGTGCCATTCATGCTATTGATAAGAATGATTGTGATGATATGCAAAACCACAAGCTTGGGGATGCTATGTTTAATGAGTATGAAATGTTTGAAGATTTATTTGCTGGAAATAATGCTTGTCCTAAGCTTGGGGATGCTTTACTTAATGAACGTGATCCTTTGATTCCTTCTACTTTCGATAAGAAAATTTATTATGATGATAGCATGCCTCCTATTTATGATGATTACAATGATGAAAGTGGGTTTGGAAGAGTGTCAACTCTAGGTAGTAGTGATCCCACTATTTTGGAGGGTGTTGAATCTTATTACAATATTGATGAAAGTGGATTTGGAGAGGTCATGACTTTATTTAGTGATACATCCACTATTCTGGAATAGATTTCAATTGACTATGACAATAAGGTTGCTATCTAAGATGATTATTATGATGACATGTATGCCATAAAGAGTAATAAATTTTCTATGCTTGTGCATCATGAAAAGAGTGTTGTATGTGATAGTTATATTGTTGAATCCATTCAGGATGCCTCTGAAAATTATTATGAGAGAGGAACTTATGCTCTTACATATCTTAGTAATATCAAGTTTCTTCTCTATGTGTTGATTGCTTTGAAGTTGTACTTGTTTTGCCTTCCTATGCTAGTTGGTTCTTGTTTTCATGGGTTGCTTGATCACAAAATCCCTATGCATAGGAAGTGGGTTAAACTTAAATGTGGTTGACATGTGTTTCATGATGCTCTTTTCATTTTCAATTCTTATCTTTTACACGAGCATCATTGAAATCATCCTGCCTAGCTAAAAGGCATTAAAGAAAAGCGCTTGTTGGGAGACAAGACAACACTTTTACCTACTGTTTTTGTGTGTTCACATGATTATGCTACTGTAGTAATCATGTTTTATTGCTTTTGTTTCAATAAAGTGCCAAGTAAAGCCTTTAGGATCTTCTTGGGTGATAGTTGACTTGAATCTGTGCAAAAACAGAAACTTTTGCACTCACGAAAATAATTTTCATAAATCACATAAACGTGCTTTTGCTCTGTTTCTTTTTGCATAATATTCATATACAAATTCCTCAGGTTGTCCTAATTTTTCAGAATTGTTGGAGTAGCAGAAGTATGGTTGGAGTACATATTACTACAGACTGT
Organism: Aegilops bicornis; assembly: GCA_021605145.1. Lineage (NCBI taxonomy): Eukaryota > Viridiplantae > Streptophyta > Magnoliopsida > Poales > Poaceae > Aegilops > Aegilops bicornis. The sequence continues at coordinate 549,522,670 of CM038672.1, read as the reverse complement.
TCTGTTTTTGACAGATTCTGTTTTCAATGCATAGTTTGCTTGCTTTCTAGTTTCTATGGTTTATTTTGCTCAATATAAATTGTGGAAATGATATGATACAGTAGGCATTGTGTGGAAACAATTATGAATCTTGTCTTTGACAGTACAAAAGTGAAACTGTTTGCTCTTTATCATAGTAACCTATCTCACGAAGTTTCGTTAAGTTTTGTGTGATTGAAGTTTTCAAGTTTTGGGTGAGATATCAATATGAGGAGAATAAGGAGTGACAATACCCTAAGCTTGGGGATTCCCAAGGCACCCCAAGGTAATATTCAAGGAAGATCCAAGCAACTAAGCTTGGGGATGCCCCGGAAGGCATCCCCTCTTTTCTCTCCAACATTATCGGTAACCTCACTTGAAGCTATGTTTTGATTCATCACATGCTATGTGTTTTACTTGGAGCGTCAATTTATTTTGTTAGGATTTGCTTTCTGTTATTTAGAATAATGTTTTTCATCTTTATTTTCAATAAAAATTTCAAGGATAGCCTTTGCGATGCTTATTTTGCAAGTCTATATGTTGCTATTTAAAAACAGAAATTTTATCGTTGTTGCCAAAATTCCCTAGAAAAGTTAGAACGTGATAAATTGTTGAAATATTTTTCACAATAAGCTCTGATAAATTTTCTATAGTGTGGTAAATTTTCATAATTTTTGGAGTTAGGGAAGTATTGATACTCTTGCATTCTTTCTGATTTGCATCTTGTTTTGGTATATTGCTGTTATGTTTGCATTGTTTGCATATGTTTGCTTGTTTAATGATTCTATTCGAGGATAGGAGTATTAAATATGCAGAGGCATTTAGTATGCAATGTTGAATAATAATTTTAGTGATTTGCTACAGTAGAGAATGATAAAGTTTTGCATTGGTTTATACTAACTTATCCCACGAGTTCTTGTTGAGTTTTGTGTGGATGAAGTTTTTAAGATTTAGGGAAACCGTGATATAAAAGGAATTAAGGAGACACAAAATCTCAAGCTTGGGGATGCCCAAGGCATCCCAAGATAATATTTCAAGAAGTCTCAAGCATCTAAGCTTGGGGATGCCCCGGTAGGCATCCCACCTTTCTTCTTCAACAGATATCGGTTAGTATAGGTTGAGCCTAAGTTTTTGCTTCTTCACATGACATGTGCTATTCTTGGAATGTCATTTTTTTTGCTATTTTAATAAAATACTTAGACCTAAAAGTTTTAAATAAGAGAGAGTCCTCACATAGCTATCTATTTACTTAACTACCCGTATGATCTTCACTTATATCTTTTTGGAGTAGCTTGTCATTTACTCTTGTGCTTCACTTATATCCTTTGAGTAAATTGTTGAATAAATTGAATGTAATGAAGTCAAAATTATATGTTCATATCATGCCAAGTAGTAGCTTCACATTGGGTTTAGAAAGTAAAATATATTGAACCTTGCCAATCACAATATTGGTCATACAGGCAATTCCTGAATAATTAGTAGAAGGAAGAGAACTTTCACATGGAAATACACTATCATGGAAATCTTTTGTGATCGTGAGCCCCCATCAAAATATTACATGCCAAAATTGTTGACGTTGGACAAGGAAGACAACGTAATGATTTATGTTTGTTCATATTCACATAGAAGTTATATTGTCATAGATCCTTCAACATGTGGTGCTTGCCCCTATCTTCGCCTGCCAAAAATTCCGCACTAAGTAGAGATACTACTTGTGCATCCAAAACCCTTAAACCCAAATATTATTTTCAAGAGTCCACCATACCTACCTATGGATTGAGCAAGATCCTTTAAGTAAGTTGTCATCAGTGCAATAAGGCAATAAAAATTGCTTCTAAAAGTGTGATCATTTAGTGTAAGAGAAAATTGAGTGTTGTACGAACTTGGATGGTAAAGAATAAAAGTGACAGACTGCATAATAAAGGTTGCCATCTTAAGGGGCAATACAATGTGACGTTCTTTTGCACTAAGGGGCTGAGCATACAAAAAAATAAGCGCATGGCAACCTCTACTTCCCTCTGTGAAGGGCCTATCTTTTACTTTTATGTATTTACTTTTATGCAAGAGTCAAAGTGTTTCTCTCTATTCCTTTTTATTTTTTCTCCTTTGGCAAGCATCATGTGGTGAGGAAAGATCTAGGCACATATGTCCAGATGAATATGGGTAGCATGAGTTATTATTGTTGACATCACCCTCGAGGTCAATACGTTGGGAGGCGAAACTATAAGCCCTTGTGTCTGGTTGAAACGTTTCGCTCATGTGTATGCGGTGAGTGTTAGTAATCATAGAAGACTATATGATGGTCAAGTATGTGGAGCTCTTACTTAGACTCTGTTGAATAAGTTGAATTGCAATTTCTTGGTGACTGAGAACATAGGTTGTTGGGTTTCAAGAGAATTCATTTTTTGAACCTTAACATGTGAATTGGTTGCTACTTTAACATGAGATGTTTTATAAGAAAGAGTTGCTGTTATGATGCTAGGAAAAGTGATTGAAATTATCATTGATCAAACTTATGCACTTTGCTAGCATTCCACTTCGTAAATTATTTCTTTTATCATTTACCTACTCGAGTACGAGTAGGAATTAAGCTTGGGGATGCTGATATGTCTCCAACGTATCTATAATTTATGAAGTATTCATGCTAATATATTATCATTCTTGGATGTTTTACAATCATTTTATAGCAACTTTATATCATTTATTGGGACTAACCTATTAACCCAGTGCCTAGTGTCAGTTGCTGTTTTTTGCTTGTTTTTTACATCACAGGAAATCCATATCAAACGGTGTCCAAACACCGCAAAACTTTTTGGAGAATTTTCATGGACCAGAACACCTAGGATGGGCGGAGAAGCACTAAGGCGTGCCCCAGGGGCACACCCACTGTGGCGCGCTGGCGCGCCCAGGTGGGTTGTGCCCACCTCGGTGGCCTCCTGGACCAACTCTTCACCCTATAAATTCACAAATATTCCAAAACCCTTCGGGGTTAACGTAGATCGGAAGTTATGCCGCCGCAAGCCTCTGTAGCAACCGAACACCAATCGGGAGCCCGTTCCCGCACCCTGCCGGAGGGGGAAATCATCTCCGGTGGCCATCTTCATCATCCCGGCAGCCACCGCGATGAGGAGGGAGTAGTCCACCCTCGGGGCTGAGGGTTTGTACCAGTAGCTATGTGTTTAATCTCTCACTCTCTTTCGTGGTCTATATCATGGGCTTTGTTAATATAGATGGATCATATGATGTTTCTCCCCTCTATACTCTTGTTGTGATGAATTGAATCTTTACCCTTCGAAGTTTTGTCTTGTCGGATTGAATATTCAGAGATGAGAACACATGATGTATGTGTTGCGGTATGAATACTCGAGGTGACAATTGGGGTATCATATTGATTCATTTGATGTATGTTATGGCACTCAACTTGCGGATTCCTGAGGTGACGTTGGGGTAATCTATGCATAGGGGTTGATGCACGTTTTTATTATCTTTTCTCTGATAGAAACTTTGGGGTCTCTTTGTAGTTCTTTCTGTGGATTGAGTATTATGAATATGAATTTGCTTTGGCGTCATTTTAGTACGAACTCTTGATTAGATCGATCAGAAAGAATAGCTTGTGTTATTTTAGTACGAACTCTAGGATAGATCGAACGGAAAGAATAGCTTTGAGGTGGTTTCGTACCCTACAAACATTTTCTATCTTTTGTTCTCTACTAATAGGAACATGGGAGTGATTCTTTATTGCACTTTGAGGGATAATCATATGATCCAACTATGTTAGCAATGTTGAGAGATTGCACTAGCGAAAGTACGGACCCTAGGCCTCATTTTCAAGCATTGCAATACCGTTTTTGTGCCCGTTTACTATTTTCCACCTTGCTGTTTTCATTTATTCAGATTATAAAAATATATTTCTACCATCCATATTACACTTTTATCACCATCTCTTCGCTGAACTAGTGCACCTATACAATTTGCCATTGTATTGGGTGTGTTGGGGACACAAGAGATTTCTTATATTTGGTTGCAGGGTTGTTTGAGAGAGACCATCTTCATCCTACACCTCCCACGGATTGATAAACCTTAGGTCATCCACTTGAGGGAAAATTGCTATTGTCCTACAAAACCCTACGCTTGGAGGCCCAACACGAGTCTACAAGAATAAAGGTGTGTAGTAGACATCATGGAACTACTAGTAAGACTGATGTCTCCTATGCAAAAACGTTAATTAAGCAAATGTGAGTACAAATGTACTTATCAAGACTTACATCAGAACTATCTACATATGCATCACGATCAACAAAGGGGTGGTGGAGTTTAACTGCAGCAAGCCAGCTTGACTCAGTGGCTATCCTGTACTACGACTATCGGTATTTTGTTTGAGGTGAGAAAGTGCACATGAGTCCACATATTCACTATATTAATACACCACTATGGATCCACTCCCGTCTCCCTACGAGAAGGCCATCCATAGCACTCACACGTATCTTGCGCATTTTAGAGTATCCACTTCCAGTTATCTATGAATAATGTAAGCTCTCCAAGTAGTCCATATCCGCGGACGCGGCTATTCGAATAGATCATTAACCCTGCACGGTTGTACTTATTCACACACGATCCCGCCACTTACCACCATGTACACATCATGTATCTAGGCAACCTTCAAGCGGAAGCCTGGCGAGGGAGTCAGCTACGACCTGACTAACCACACAAGACTCTAGGCCAGGTTTATCGCCTATTTGAGGTTGTATCCGCAATGGAAGTCCGGCCAAGGTTCTATCACGGCCCCAAACGATGAGAGCAGGGTTCCCAAGAGCACCGTTCAGGTGTCATCTAGTACACCGTGCCTTAGTGTCTCTACCGCATCATAGCCCAACCCTAGGGTGAGGGCTACGCACGGCCTCTAACACATATCCTACGAACACCAGAAACTAGTTACGACTCCTGTACAGAGATCAAGGTGATTAATAAGTCGAGAGGGTCAATTAAGTATCCCAATGTGTGGTAGTAACTGTCTTGGATCACAAACACGGAACTCAGTTCTTGAGGACGGTCTTAATGAGACAACCCACCATGTACTCCTACATGGCCTCTAATCTCTACCTTTACCAAATTGTGTTCACACACTTAGCTCTCACACAGTAGGACATTTTCACCACCATTCCAATCCATCCCAGATGAATCAGACCTGACACAACTCTAAGCATAGCAGGCATAACAAGCAAGCATGAATGAGTAGGCACATCATGGCTCAAACAACTCCTACTAATGCTAGTGGGTATTTACTAATTACTGTGGCAAAGACAGGTCATGCAAAGGAATGGATTAAACTACCGCAAGTGTAACAGTTGAATCATTGTTGTCCTAATGCAGTAAAAGGGAGCAAGAGCGAGAGTCGTATTGTATCGGAATGCTCAAAGGGGCTTTGCTTGCCTGGAACTTCTGAAGATAGCATTGTGTGTTCATCAGTGTCATCGATCACATCGTCAGAACAACGTCTACTGAGAGGGACAAACACCAACAAACAAGAGGGAACACAATCAATGCAATGCAATAATATGATGCATGATCATGACATGGCAATATTCTAGTGTTTGAGCTAATGCAAAATGCTACCATATTAGTTGAAGTCGATTTGAATCAAAAATTCAAATTCAAACTCTAGAAGAAACATTTAAATTGCCCTTTAATTGATTTGACCTGATCAGCAGGTATAAGTTGTTCAAACATTGTAACATCCCAGGAGGCCAAGGCCATCGCTAGCGCCGTGCCAGGGAGCCAGGGAACTGCCCCGGTTTCCTTTTCTTTTACAAATCCTAGTAGGATTTGGACCCGTTTCGTTATTTCGTTTTTAATTCCTAGGAATCCTAATCCTACTCTAATTCTTGTCCCCTACTCCAAGCAAAAACCCTCCCCTCCCCAATATAAATACCCAAGCACCCCTCCCCCTCTAACACATCAAACCAACACCTCTCCTCTCCTCCGCAGCAGCAGCAGCACCGCCGCCGCCCTACACCGCCGCCGCCGCCGCCGCTTCTACGCCGGCCACGGAGCCCCTCGCTTCTTCGAGGTACTAGCCTCAGCGCGCCACCTTTTCTTTTCCTTGGTTCTGTTTTTCGTAAATCGTTCCGGTTTCCTTCCGGTTTTCTAGATCGGTTTTTCGTTTCGGTTTTCTTTCCGAAACCCTAGATCGGTTTTTCTCGCTGGTTTTACTTTCCGGTTTTGTTTAGCAAGCGTTCGCCGGACCGTTCATCCTAACGAACGAGATCACCGGTTTGTTTCGGTTAATGAACGTCCGTTCGTTCAACCGTTCGTCGTTTTCTTTCTCATCGGATTTATTCCGCTATTTTTCTGATAGCGATTTCAGATCCGATTTTCTTTCTAGTCTATTTTCTCGCTCGTTTATCGGAATCAGGTGATTCAAACGCCTGGAGTTTCGTCTCGAAACCGCCATTCCAATTAATCAACTTAAACAAAGTTTTGCTACTGTAAAATTTGACTTAGTTTCAACTTGCTAGAACCGAGTTGTTTTCTTTCGTCGTTTGACTTTCGTTGCTTTATTTGATTCGATTCTTTTTGCAACTGTGGTTCTTAAGTTGAACTTTCTGGTCAGATCTTTTATTCGAGATTTACCCGTGCATTAGATGAGTACTTATTGTATGCTTGTTGTTTGTCTACGATTGTTCACCCGGAGTGCGCCGCTTGTTATTTCGAATCTCTAGGTTTCGCGGATCATCAGCAAGGCAAGTAACACTTTGATCATACTCTTCTACTACCCAGTTTTTATGCATTAGATCTATTCCTCAAACACTTGCATGATTAGGATCTAATTAAATTGTGGGATGGGAAGTAGATGAGGTAGTACCTATTACCTTTTTTATTACTAAACCTTTGGCAGTTACTTCTACGTTTGCTTATTTGCCATGCTATGCTAGTAGACGTGGATTGGGTGAGTGTATCCATGACAGATGTGAGATTTTTAAATTAATGGTTTATTTAAGGTGGCAACTTAAACACACATCTGGGTGGATTGAGGCACCTGGGGTATCCAGTGATTGCCTGTTTTTTTTGGACCGCCACCCAGGCTTAAAGGGATCATGAGATTATTCATGCTAGAAACTTCCGTGTGCAGCCACAAGCCATTATGGGCTCTAGCATAGTTGAGTAAGTCGTGCGAACTCTTATAGTGGTGGACTAGCAGATGTAGGGGATGTAGGTGTACCGGTCTACCCGTCGTAAGGTGCTAGCGCTTACGAAAGACTATGTCTCGGTCATCCGCCTCTCAAACACCATGTAGTGCGAGAAACCAAACGGAGGCGATCGAGTCTTGTGGGGAAAAGTGCGCAAACCTCTGCAGAGTGTATAAACTAATCATGATTAGCCGTGTCCCCGGTTATGGACATCTTGAGTATCTAGTACTTGAATATCATGTGAATCTCAACATGTTACTCTAATTAATATTGTTGGGTTTTTAAATGAGTACTTTTAATTGGGATTGAGGATGTTGTCAACCATTCTCAATGTTTAACAACCACCATGATAGTTAAACAAATTTATTCCTTTGCAGTAGGGAAAACCGGCTTTATGCAAAAATCGTAATCAGAGAGCTTTTCCACCAGCCACATATGCATGTAGTACAGGCTTATCATTCATTACTCTCTGTGTTACATTGCCGCATATTCCATGTCTTGACCCATTTTCGGCTGCAACTTTCATGTTGCAGACTTTTCGAACGACAGTAAGGTGCTTTAGGTCGTGGTTCTATACTCAGTGATGATACCGGAGATGATGGACTCACTTATCTTCCAAGTCTTCCGCTGTTATCGTTATTAGATGGCATTAAGCCATATATATTGTAATAAGTACTATTTAGGACAACGATGTAATAAGTGTGTGATTGCTACTCTGTTATAAATCCTTGAAATCTTGTGTGGTGTCGACATTCTTGATCCGGGGATGGCCTTTGAGCACAGAGACTTGATCCATTCAGGTCGGGTCGCCACAGAGATGGTATCGAGCACACGCCGTGAGGACACGACCACTAAGTTAAAGCCATAGATCACTACTCTCTTCACATTTTCTAACTCCTCATCTTTTCTACTCTTTTAGGATGAAGGACGCTTGAAGATCAAGTACGCCCAACCAGATGAAGGCACACCTTTTGGATTTCACTTGAAGGAAGTCACCAAGCACTGAACATTGGACTACCAAGCTTCACCGGGACTTTCAAACGCCACTCTGCTCAAGAGGAGCTGGAAGATTCAAGCTCACGTTCGGGAAGGACATTCGCCCCAATCACCAAGCCTATAGATAGTGTTTTCGGTGCACCAACACGGAGTGCAGGAAAGAGCATGGCAGCTCATATCACCATGGGACGATAGGAGAAGTTTACCAAGAAGACCTCAAGGACACCATCTATCGATTTGTGGACGCCGAGATGAACAATGGGAGATAGTCGGCACCAAGAAGGATAGATCCATTGCAGCTTTCATCCAGAGTTAAACCCAGCACATTCGACGCCAGGAGAACCAGATGTGCAATGATATGATCGAATTAAAGGATGCGAAGGGAAGGATCATCGAACTTGAAGAAGAACTAAAGACTACACGTAAGGACTACATGGACGAGATCATAGCTGTAGCAAGACACAATAACGATCTTAAGTATGAGATTGAAGAACTCAAGAAGAAATTGGCGCTCAAGAATGAAGACAAGTACGTCGACTGTCCGAGCAACTACATCATCATCGACGACACCGATTCGGATCCAAGTGAACCCGACTTTGAAGACGAAGCTGGAGCGGACATCATGGAGTCTTCCACGGTTCAAATTAGTAGATGACCCCACATATTAGTAGTATTCCTCCATGTAACATTTTAGTTCACGCACTTTTGCGATAGTTAGACCGTTGTAAGCCCTTTGTTTGAATTGAATGAAGTGATTTTGTGTGCATTTACTCATATACATTTGGGTAGTGTTTCTCCTTAGACCTCACTCTATTCTTAATTTCTCGTCTTTTCTAAAACCATCAGATGCCTCCGAGACGCGACCCCGGGTTTGTTTTTCATGAAATCACCCAGTTGATTCAGAAACAGAACACTTTGATCCAAACACTAGTACAGAACCAAGGCAACAATAACAACCCACCGCCACCACCACCAGTTGACCATCCGCCTGCTTTCTTAAGGCTGAACCCGCCGGTGTTTTCCAAAGAGCACCGAGCCGATAGTAGCGGATGATTGGCTCCGTAAGGTAGGGAGGGAGTTGATCACTGCAGGATGTATAGATGGAGAGAAGGTGAAGTTTGCTGCACACCAGCTTGAAGGACCCGCAACAACATGGTGGGAGAATTTTACAGCCACTTACCCTGTAGACACTGTCACATGGGATCAGTTTCAGCAAGCTTTCCGCACTGCCCATGTCTCAGCAGGAGCTATGGCCATGAAGAAGCGTGAGTTTCGCAATTTACGCCAAGGAGGAAGGACTGTTGGCGATATGTGGATGATTTTAGTAAGTTAGCACGTTATGCCCCGGATGACGTTGCTACAGATGCAACTAAGCGGAGAAGTTTACGGAAGGACTGAATGATGAGTTAATCATGCAGTTGATGGTAGCAAGTTTCAATAACTACCAGGAGTTGGTAGACCGTGCCCTCATGATTGAAGGAAAGCAGCAACAAATTGAGAATCGCAAGAGGAAGTATGGGCAGGGGAAGTATAACTCTGGAGCCCATGAAGCCCGTTATACCCCTAAACAGGGGAGTTCAGTTTCAAAGATACCCATGGAGGAGGTAGTTCGCACAACCATAATGGCCACAAAATGGGAATGGGAATGGAGGAAGCAACGGCTTAACCGGACCACACCATCAACCCCAACCAAGAAAGACCTGAGCCATGTCACCTGTTACAAGTGTTCCAAGACCGGACATTATGCAAATGACTGTCCCGAAGGCCAAGGTGGAAATGGAAGCTCTGGAAAGAAGCCAAACCCTTTCAACAGGGGACAGGTGAACCACATAATGTGGAGGAGGTTGTAGATCAGCCCGATGCAGTAATCGGTAAGTTTTTGGTTAAGTCATTTACTGCACTAGTTCTTTTCGATACCGGTGCAATGCATTCATACATATCAAGGGGATTTGTAGAAAAGTATAGCCTGCCTACTCAGATTCTTAAAACCCCTATGCTAGTAAGCTCACCAGGAGCGGAATATATGGCCAGACAAGGATGTTTTCAAGTACCATTAAGTATAGGAAGGCATGTGTTCCCGACGGATTTGATCATTTTGGAATCCCAAGGATTGGAGGTGATTCTCGGTATGGATTGGCTGTCGATGTATGGGGGGAACATCGATTGCGCAAGTAAGACGATTTTTCTCACCACACCAAAAGGAAGAAGGATTAAGTATGTATCGCGACATGGACAAAATAGGAATCAAGTAAATTCCTTATCAGGAGTTGTGCAGGAAGAGGTGCCAGTGGTGAAGGATTTCCCTGATGTATTTCCTGAGGAATTGCCAGAATGCCACCGGATAGAGACATTGAGTTTTGATTGAACTTTTGCAGTGCATGTGCCCAATATCGAAGCGACCATACAGGATGCCCGCACAGGATTTGGCGGAAATCAAGAAGCAGATTAAGGAGCTATTGGATAAAGGTTATATACGTCCAAGTTCTTCGCCATGGGGATCACCCGTACTTTTAGTAGAGAAGAAGGACGGATCGTTAAGGATGGTTGTAGACTATCGTGGTTTAAATGAAGTAACAATCAAGAACAAGTTCCCACTACCAATGATAAATGATCTGTTTGATCGTTTGCAAGGAGCTAAAGTGTTTTCCAAGATCGATTTGCAATCAGGGTACCATCAGTTGAAGATTCGAGAGCAGGACATACCCAAGACAGCATTTACCACGAGATATGGACTGTATGAATATACTTTGTTATGTCATTTGACCGACTAACGCTACCGCCTATTTCATGAACACGATGAACAAAGTGTTTATGGAGTTTTTGGATAAGTTCGTCGTGGTGTTCATAGATGATATTTTGGTTTTATCAAAGAATGAAGAGGAACATAAGGAACATTTGCGATTGGTTTTGGAGAAACTAAGGGAACATCAATTATATGCCAAGTTCAGCAAATGTGAGTTTTGGCTAAAGGAAGTTGGATTTCTTGGACATGTGATATCCGGAGAAGGGATAGCAGAGACCCACAAAGGTTGAGACCGTAACCAAATGGGAAGCATCAACGACAGTTGGAGAGATCCGGAGTTTCCTTGGACTCGCAGGATACTACCGAAGATTCATTGAGAATTTCTCAAGGATTGCAAAGCCTATGACGGAATTGCCTGAAAAGGGATACCAAGTTCATATGGACTGAGGATTGTGAGGCAAGTTTTCAGGAGTTGAAGAAAAGATTGGTTACCTCACGTGTTAATTTTGCGATCGGACCAAGGATTATGAGGTGTATTGCGACGCTTCACGTCGAGGACTTGGAGCAGTGCTTATGCAGGAAGGAAGAGTTGTTTCGTATGCTTCACGACAGCTTAAGCCTCATGAGTTGAATTATGCCACACATGATTTGGAGTTAGCATCCGTTGTGCATGCATTAAAGACCTGGAGACATTTCCTCATTGGAAATCATTGTGAGGTGTACACGGATCACACGAGTTTGAAGTACATCTTCACGCAGAAGGAATTAAATCTCAGACAGAGGAGATGGTTGGAGCTTATTAAGGATTATGATATGAGATTGCATTATCACCCCGGAAGGCTAACGTCAGAAAGGACGCATTGAGCCGCAAGAGCCACGTCAATACCCTAATGATGGGAGGAATACCCAAGGAGTTAGCCGAGGACCTTCGAGAGCTATGTTTGGAAATAGTTCTGAGAGGCTATGTAGCAGCATTGGAGATTCAGTCTACGTTAATGGACAAAATCAGAGAAGCTCAAAAGGCAGATAAGGAAATTGCCTCTATAAAGGAGAAAATGAGCGAAGGAAAAGCTAAAGGATTTCGTGAGGATGAGCACGATACCCTATGGTTTGAGGACCGTGTTTATGTGCCAAATGACCCGGAGATCAGGAAGTTGATTTTGGAAGAAGCACATGATTCACCCTATTCGATTCACCCAGGAAATACCAAGATGTTTTTGGATTTGAAGAATACTTTCTGGTGGACCGGAATGAAGAAGGATATCGCGGAGTATGTAGCAGTTTGCGATGTATGTCAGAAAGTGAAGGCGTAACATCGAAGCCAGCAGGATTGTTGCAGCCATTGCCAATACCGAATGGAAGTGGGATAAACTAGGCATGGATTTCATCACAGGTTTGCCAAAGACTTCGTTCAGGCTATGACTCGATTTGGGTTATAGTCGATCATTGACGAAGGTAGCTCATTTCCTTCGATCAAGACTACCTATAGCAGTGCTAAGTAGGCAAAGATATACATGAACAGAATTGTGTGTTTACACGGAGTTCCGAGGAGAAACGTATCAGATAGAGGAACCCAAAATACCTCAAAGTTTTGGAATCGGTTGCACGAAACTTTGGGAACCAGTCGAATTCATACAGCCTTTCCACCCATGCAGACCGATGGATGACCGAGAGAGTCAATCAGATTTTGGAGGATATCTTTGAGAGCTTGTGCACTAGATTATGGATCTAGTTGGGATGATAACTTGCCGCATGTAGAGTTTTCTAATAACAATGATTACCAAACCAGCTTGAAGATGGCACCTTCGAGGCTTTATGCGGAAGGACGTGCAGGACACCGTTATCATGGGACGAAGCCGAGACCGTCGCTTGTTTGGACCAGATTTGATTAAGGAGTGCGAACAGAAGGTTAAATTGATTCGCGATAGGCTCAAGGTAGCCCAGTCCAGCATGTAAAAGCTATGCGGATTCAAACGCAAGGCGATAGAATATGAAGTTGGAGCGAGTATATCTTAGAGTATCCCCACTTCGAGGAGTTAAGCGTTTTGGAGTTAAAGGAAAATTAGCACCACGTTTCGTTGGACCGTTTAGGATCTTGCAACGCATGGGAGAAGTTGCGTATAAGCTGGAATTGCCAGAGGGACTGTCAGGAGTTCATGATGTATTCCATGTTTCTCAGCTGAAGAAATGTCACTCCGAGATGGCAGAGGTACCGTTAAGAGATACAGTGCCACTTGAAGCAATTCAGTTGGAGGGTTCTCGATTATGCCAGCAGAGTTACTCGCAGCAAGGTTATCAAGTTTTGCAAGGTTCAGTGGAGCCACCACACTGAGGATGAAGCCATCCGGGAAAGAGAAGAAGATTTGCTCAAGGAACACCCTCACCTATTTTCTAGTTAACCCGAATCTCGAGGGCTTAGATTCATCTTAAGGGGTAGGTTTGTAACATCCCAAATTTTCAATTTGGAATGTTATACATTAAGTCATCATGCATATCATATTTTCTTGCATTTTGTTGATCCTAGAAATTTACGCAACTCAAGGACCCTCGGAGAGAGTTGTAGATTTCGAAAATTTTGTTTTTGAGTTCTCTCAAAACTATGAAAAAAGGATCATTGGATTTATTTATTTTATCTTCAAATATTTTTCCAATATCAAAAATAAGAGAGGGAATAATATGACTTTCCCAAAATTTAGGAAAAATGAAGATTTAATAAATAAATCAAATTTTGGATTTTTCTCGGAGTTTATTTGCCTTAGGGAAAAATGCGTGTTTTCAAAAATTGCATTTTTGGCCCCGAGTAAAGTTCATTTTGTTCGACTCATTTTTTTAGGAGTCGGGGAAAGTTTACTTTATTAAATTTGGAGTTTGTTTAGATTTTTTTTTCTGTATTTTTCTGCGCGCGAAACCGATTTAAAAAAAATCTGCAACGCCTTGGGCCAAAGGCCCAAGCCGTAAGCCACCCGGCCAGAGGCCAAGGCCATCGCTAGCGCCGCGCCAGGGAGCCAGGGAACCGCCCCGGTTTCCATTTCTTTTACAAATCCTAGTAGGATTTGGACCCGTTTCGTTATTCCGTTTTTAATTCCTAGGATTCCTAATCCTACTCTAATTCTTGTCCCCTACTCCAAGCAAAAACCCTCCCCTCCCCAATATAACTACCCCAGCACCCCCCCCCCCCCTCTAACACATCAAACCAACACCTCTCCTCTCCTCCGCAGCAGTAGCAGCGCCGCCGCCGCCGCCGCCCTACGCCGCCGCTGCCGGAGCCCCTCGCTTCTTCGAGGTACTAGCCCCGCGCCGCGTCACCTTTTCTTTTCGTCGGTTCGGTTTTTCGTAAATCGTTCCGGTTTCCGTTCCGGTTTTCTAGATCGGTTTTTCGTTTCGGTTTTCTTTCCGAAACCCTAGATCGGTTTTTCTCGCCGGTTTTACTTTCCGGTTTTGTTTAGCAAGCGTTCGCCGGACCGTTCGTCCTAACGAACGAGATCACCGGTTTGCTTCGGTTAATGAACGTCCGTTCGTTCAACCATTCGTCGTTTTCTTTCTCATCGGATTTATTCCGCTATTTTTCTGATAGCGATTTCAGATCCGATTTTCTTTATAGTCTATTTTCTCGCTCGTTTATCGGAATCAGGTGATTCAAACGCCTGGAGTTTCGTCTCGAAACCGCCGTTCCGATTAATCAACTTAAACAAAGTTTTGCTACTGTAAAATTTGACTTAGTTTCAACTTGCTAGAACCGAGTTGTTTTCTTTCGTCGTTTGACTTTCGTTGCTTTATTTGATTCGATTCTTTTTGCAACCAGGGTTCTTAAGTTGAACTTTCCGGTCAGATCTTTTATTCGAGATTTACCCGTGCATTAGATGAGTACTTATTGTATGCTTGTTGTTTGTCTGCGATAGATCACCCGGAGTGCACCGCTTGTTATTTCGAATCTCTAGATTTCGCGGATCATCAGCAAGGCAAGTAACACTTTGATCATAATCTTCTACTACCCAGTTTTTATGCATTAGATCTATTCCTCAAACACTTGCATGATTAGGATCTAATTAAATTGTGGGATGGGAAGTAGATGAGGTAGTACCTATTACCTGTTTTATTACTAAACCTTTGGGAGTTACTTCTACGTTTGCTTATTTGCCATGCTATGCTAGTAGACGTGGATTGGGTGAGTGTATCCATGACAGATGTGAGATTGTTAAATTAATGGTTTATTTAAGGTGGCAACTTAAACACACATCTGGGTGGATTGAGGCACCTGGGGTATCCAGTGATTGCCTATTTTTTTTGGGACCGCCACCCAGGCTCAAAGGGATCATGAGATTATTCATGCTAGAAACTTCCGTGTGCAGCCACAAGCCATTATGGGCTCTGGCATAGTTGAGTAAGTCGTGCGAACTCTTATAGTGGTGGACTAGCAGATGTAGGGGATGTAGGTGTACCGGTCTACCCGTCGTAAGGTGCTAGCGCTTCTGAAAGACTATGTCTCGGTCATCCGTCTCTCAAACACCATGTAGTGCGAGAAACCAAACGGAGGCGATCGAGTCTTGTGGGGAAAAGTGCAAAACCTCTGCAGAGTGTATAAACTAATCATGATTAGCCGTGTCCCGGTTATGGACATCTTGAGTATCTAGTACTTGAATATCATGTGAATCTCAACATGTTACTCTAATTAATATTGTTGGGTTTTTAAATGAGTACTTTTAATTGGGATTGAGGATGCTGTCAACCATTCTCAATGTTTAACAACCACCATGATAGTTAAACAAATTTATTCCTTTGCGATGAGGGAAAAAGCGGCTTTATGCAAAAATCAGAATCAGAGAGCTTTTCCACCAGCCACATATGCATGTAGTACAGGCTTATCATTCATTACTCTCTATGTGTTACATTGCCGCATATTCCATGTCTGACCCGTTTCGGGCTGCAACTTTCATGTTGCAGACTTTTCGCATTGACAGTAAGGTGCTTTAGGTCATGGTTCTATACTCGGTGATGTCACTGGAGTTGATGGACTCACTTATCTTCCAAGTCTTCCGCTGTTATCGTTATTAGATGGCCTTAAGCCATATTTATTGTAATAAGTCCTCTTGTGGACAACGATGTAATAAGTGTGTGATTGCTACTCTGTTATAAATCCTTCGAAGTACTGTGTGGTGTCAGCATTACTGATCCAGGGATGGCGCCTGAGCACAGAGACTTGATCCATTTGGGTCGGGTCGCTACAAACATGCATGAAAATGCCATAAACAGATTCTTTGGATTTTCTGATAATTTTTCATATATAAATTATTTCATTCTGAGCTACAGTTGAAATTCTATGATTTTTAGAAGTTTTAGGCATTTTCTGAAATAAATAAATCATTTCTGATTTATTTAAAATCCCAGAAAAGCTTTACTGCGTCAACTATGTCACAAAGACGTCAGCAGTTCAACTTGGTCGCCCAGAGCCCAGAGTCAAACCTGACCAGTGGGTCCCACTGGTCAGTGACACATCTAATTAACTAAGTTAATTAACACTAATTTAATCCTAACACTAATAAGTCAGGGGCCTAGGCCCACACGTCAGTGACCCAGGGGAGTTCAAACCCCTGGTCAAGTGGGTCAAACTCGCCGGCGGCTCGACGCTGGCAGACGCGGCGAAGCGCTGCGGAATTGCTCCTCTGGTGTACAAATGGACGGCCGAGGGCATCTACGTGCGGCGGAGGCTCATCCGCTTCCATATGTGCAAGCGGCAGGGGCTGAGATGGCCGTAGTAAGGGTGCACTTGGGAACGAGGCTGCGGTGGCCGAGGAGTGGCATGCTTAGCTCCTACGACACCTACGTGGCGGGGTGAGCATGTGGGTGTGCTTGGTTGGGAGCTACATCGACTTTGGCCATGGCGGCGAGAAGCTCGGGCGGCAGCGTGGTTCTGTCTCTGGCGGAACGACGGCTACAACATGCAAACGAAGCGCAGAAGAGGGGGGTTCGGGTCAGTGGCTCACAGCGTTTGTAGGGGGCGTTGAAGAAGGCTCGGGGAAGGTCTGGTGTAGGCGGAACGGTGAGGTTGAGCTCTATGACCAGAGGAGGAATAAGATGAGGTAGCTCGCGATGTAGGATGTCCGACGTGGCGTGTTTGTCAGGACCGGTTTTCCAGGATATTAATTTCCCAGAAAATGGCCCTAGTGCTCACCAGCCCCAGGATTACTGTTAGCTGATGAGACACCAACTTGATACAGAAACTCCAAGCAAAATACAAAATGTGTAGTACAAGACCATTTTGGCCTATGAGTACAACAAATGGTTTCTAGTGGTTGAAGGCGGAAGCGGTTTGCGGTTCATCAGCGTCTATGGGACTCCATTTCCCACAGGAACAGCTGACCTGGATAAGTCCTATGTTCACGAGGCTGCTATCATCATTGCGTAGGTTCCGGGGCTGTCATCGCAATGCTCCTCTCCATGCAAGAAATCTAGCCAAGACAATAGCCAGGGACAAGCTAGTGAGTACTTTGAATGTACTCGCAAACATTATGAACACAGGTATAACATATTGAATGATAATCATGCTCTGAAATATTTCATGATCACAGCGTCAGTCACGAAATAAAAATCCATGATGCACTGAAGCAGGTTATTCATATACGACATGAATATGCAATAAGGGAGTAGAAATAGAATGCACCGATCGAATTATGCAAGCGGCGCCTCGAAAGGATAATAATATAAAGCATGCCATACCAAAGGCCCGAGCGACACCACATAAAGGGCTTATAAATAAAAGAAATAACAAGCATGCCACGATCGAGGCGTACATGCGACACCACATAAAGGGCTTATAAATAATTTTGAATAACAAGCATGCCAAGGCCGGCGTCTGGCGACACCACATAAAGGGCTTATAAGTAATTTAAATAACAAGCATGCCACAGTCGGGCGTCTGAGCGACACCACATAAAGGGCTTATAAATAATTTAAATAACAAGCATGCCACAGTCGGGCGTCTGAGCGACACCACATAAAGGGCTTATAAGAGAATAATCACGGTGAATATCCAGGAGGTAGAACCGTCCTGTGGATACTCAATAATTCAAATAATGTAAATGGTTAGTCCATAATAATAGTAATCATAATCATCATGAGTCACAAGTCATGATCCATGTTACAGTTTAGCAATTTTTCCTCCGAAGGCCGACACTAAGACCGACACTTGACCCATCCTGCATCGTAGTCCTTAACCATGGACACGGCTATTCAAATAGATATAATCTCTGCAAAGGGTGTACTCTTTACCCACGAGTAACGGATTCCTTTAGCCCATCGGGACTAATTCTGTCTACGGTCTTTTAATTGAAAACACACCTGACCCGCACACACAGCCCTAACTTACGGTTATGCGGAATCACCTACGACACCCGTTAAGCAAAATTCTAAGTGGGGAGGCTACAACCTCGACTAGCATGGGATCACAAAATTTATAACATGCACAAACTAGGGGAGCTACCCCCTCGGCTCCAACCGGAAACACCCATGCCCCCGGACCAGGTGGCATGTCTACCGGATGCAGCCGGTATCTTCCACCATGCCCTCTACATGCGGTGTGTGCTAGGAAGGGGTTGACAACTTATCGAACTGCACCCTACCTATGGCAGGGACAAGTGGAAGTCTGAAACAAGTAAGGGGTTATCTTGGAACAAGACTCGATCTACGGTCGACTCAGGAGGTTAAGGCATTCCCTACAGGATTAGTATAACAAATATATTTCACACCAACAAATAGAATCACCACTCATCATACCTCACCATGCCTTATCGAACATAATTGTCTCAACGAATTATTAGAGACAAGTTCGTGTCTACTCAAGACAGAGACTTTCCTGGATTCCTCCGGATAGGCATGAAAGGCATACGAGGGTGATTACTATCCGTAGCATATCAAATTCCAACAGCAAGGAATCATCATTATGCACTCATGAATGTGATCATAACACCACATAAAATATCGAATAATTCGCGTCAAGGTGGTGTCGTATTTGCATCAAATGACGCACAACAAATATTATGCCGGGGTTCAGAATGCTTGCCTTCAAAAGTATGTAAGTGGGGTGCACTTTTTGAAAGTTGCTTCCTTCTTCAAAAGTCCTATTTTAAGAAAATTTAAGTTAACACATAGTTTCAAAACAGTACAAAAAGTTGTTTGTAAAATTTTCAAATAAATATGAAAATATACTAGATGGAATTTGGGAAACAACAAAAAAAGAATCAGGTCAAACGGAGTTATATTTAAAAAGTTATAGCTGGTCAAAGTTTCAGTCAAAATCTGTTTTTAAATTAAACAGAAAAAGAAAAACGGTTCGAATAAGAATACGCTTTCGAGACAGAGAAGATGTACTCCTGTTTTTTACGTTTCCACTTAAAACACGTCGGCAGAGCTGGGGTCACTGGCAGGTGGGGCCGTCGGGTCCAATGGTCAGGTTTGACCAGTCGCCCGCGCCCTCCTTCCTTCTCTAGCCGAGCGGTGGCGGGGCTCCGGCGATTGCCGCCGACGAACGGCGGCTCCCCGCGGGATTCTGAGGGCGGGGATGGATCCGCTGGTCCAGGCCGGTCCTCCCAGTGGTCGATAGGCTGGCGGGGGTGGAGGGGGTTGCCGGCGGCGAGCTCCGCGACTGATGGTGGTTTTGGGTGGATCGGGGTCTCGAGCTATGGTGCCTGCCGATCAGGCTAGAGAGGTGGGGCGGCTCCGCACGGTTGAGGGTAGTCGGACGGTGGCGCTGGATGAGATGGGGAGGCCCTGCTCGCGACGTATGGCACCGAAGCGTGGCGGCGGCCGAACTGGCCGGAGACGAGGCAGGCGGCCTCCCTCCGTCGATTGCTGGCTATGGGAGCACTAGGGAGATGTCCTGAGGTCGCCTGAGGGTCTGGACGAGCTCAGGGGCTCCTTTTATAGGCGGTCGAGGTCGGTTCCCGCGGCTGCGGATAAGAACACCGGCGAACCGCCGTTCTGTTGCTAGCAGGGCGACGTGGCGGTGACGGGCGCTAGGTGACGGGCTCGTGGATGAGCTCAGGTTGTTCAGGGGTGAGTTGGCGCACTGGAGTGGCTCGGGCGGCACCGTCCATGGAAGGAGCCTGCTGCGGACGCTGGCGTGCCGCCAAGGGAGCTCTGATGGCGGCACTGTAGGGCACCAGGGGTGGCTTGGAGGGTTCTGGCAAGCGGGTGAGGACAGGGCGTGGCCCTGGGGGTGAGCAAAGGCCAGCGGCAAGACGCGGCGGCTTGGTTGCGCGCGCGTGCAAAACGTGCGCTCTGGGCGCGCCCAGAGCACGCACGCGAGGTGCTCGACGAAATGCCAACGCGTGCTAGAGGGCCTGAATGAGGCTGGTAGTTAACAGGTCTAGGTTAGTGGTGGCTAGGAGATTAGTGGACATGGCTGCTGGGTCAGGGGATCAAGTCCACAATGTAGACTAAAACTATGCCAAAACTGGCCATGCACACAAGGTGCTCGACAGAATGCCATGGGCATCTGGGCATCTCTTCTGGTGGCCAAAATCTCCAGATCAGAGTCTCCTTAGGTGAATGGGATGGTAGCAAGGTTAGTTTGGCAAGACCAGAAGCTTGTTAGTGCAAAATTTTGAGAAAACCAAATCTGGACAGAAAATGAAGGGTATTATTGCATGGACCAAAAATACTCCAATGGGTCCAATCTCCTGGACTTAAGGTTTTGGTAGAGTGGTCAATAAGCAGGACAAATCCCAAGGCAACAAGAGCAATATAAAATATGGTTGCAGTGCAAAACACTAAACTAGACCAGAATGAAGATGAGGATGATTTGCTCAAATTTTTCAAAGAACACCAATGGGTTTTTGCATATAGTTGAATTATACACTACTACTAATATCCCCCAATTTTGGTGGGATTTTAAAGAAATATTTAAATAGGTTATAGTGCAAATTACAAATTAGACCAGATTTGAAAAATTGAGGTAGGGCTCAAAATCTCCAAATGACTAAAAGAGATTTTTGCATAAAAGTGATGTGGGAACATCACATGACATCTCCAAATTTTGGTGGAAATTTTAAAGAAGTATTTGAAAGGGTTGTAGTGCAAATGGAACTCTAAAACTTATGAAAAATCATTTTTAAAGAAATAAAGCTCAGGAAAAATATTTGTAGAAATAATTCCACTGATAAAAAGAAATGGTCTTGGGAAGATATACAAGTCCATCAATATTTTTGAAAGGTTCCCACCTAGAAGGAGAAACTCAAAAATTCAGAGGGACAGAGTGATCTGCAATTAAGAGATAAAACAAGAAAATAAAAATTTAATTTCCTAGCCAAATTTTAATTGATAAATCAAGGTCAAAATTTTGGGATGTTACAGTGTCTCAGGACAGACGATGTAGAGGACGAAAACGGAGCTCGAGGACACGTCCATGGGGCTAGGGCTGGCAAGTGGCCGCGGTGGCAGCGAACGGCGGCGACGGTGGCACTTGGCTACGGGAGAGAGAGTGAGATAGAGAAGGGGATGAGAGCGAGGGAGAGAGCGGGCGGTCCAGGGGTGTCGTGGCTTCATCCAGAGGCATCTGGGCAAGTAGGCAGAGAGGAGGTGGCCGGTGTGTGTTCGCGCGTGTCGGGCATGCGCCCTTCATCCTCCTGGCAAGAGGAGGAAAATGATAGGGGAGGTGGAGGTGGGCTGGGCCGGCTTCAGCAGTAGGCCGCACAGGTAAGGAGGCCGACATGACCTTTGTCTTTTCTATTTATTTACATTTTCTACTTCTTTTATTGTTTTTGATTTAGTAAAAATACTAAACCACTTTATAAAATCCTGAAATAAATTGTGGGCACATATTGGAATATACCCAACCCTCAACTATTTTCAGAATTATTTGGGCATTAAAAATGTTTATAGCATTTAAATGCCCAAACTCAAATATTATATGATTTAATTCAAAAATCCAGGATGACCTAGAAAAATGTAAACCATTTTTGGCAGAGGTTTTCACCCATGTAAAAAATCATGAACTTTTCATAAGGGAATTTTGGGTTCATTGAAAATATTTTTATTTTGATCCTAGTTGAATTCCATTTCATGCTAGGGTTTGAACATCCCCATTTCAAGTTTAACAAAAATTTAAACGTGATGAATGGATGCTTATGCAAAGACAGGCAAGGTTAAGCTAGGGCTGTGACAACTCACCCCCACTAAACAAGAATCTCTTCCCGAGATTCAAGATGTGAGGTAAGGAGACAGAGGGGCCTTCTCAAAGATGTTGAATCATTGCATCATGTTGATCTTGGCATCTTTGCTTTCGAGATCTTCATCCAAACACGACGATAAAAGGAACAGGGGAAACTCTACGAGAATCGACCTTCACAAAGATCAAGCAACTCACGACCAGCTCATAGAATGATACATGATAACATCTCTCGAGATGGGACACAAAACACACATCGAGAGGGATGGAAATAATTAGAAGATGAGGGTTCAATTTGGAAAGCAACAATTCCACACTTAAGTAAGATGGTGCACGGGTTCAAGATAGCGATGAAATAATTGCCATGATTCCATAACGGGGCACCTTAGGGAAGTTGACTCATAGAATTATTCCCTTAAGTGGAAAAAAGAATTACTTTTGATCCATAGATCATTGAAACTCTCCATACCAGCCTTAGGCAATTCACAATTGATCGTTTGAAGGAATTCCAAAGAATGGCATACTCAGTTTGGAAAGGAAACTAGAGTATAAGACAACTCGGCAAACTGAAGGCACATTCCAATTGATACCGAGGATATAACCTAGTGTCTGAGCGTGCTCTCAAGAACTTGAGCATTTACAAATTCATGAGGGTCTTACAAACATCCGTGCCGAGGATCCTGGCAACACATCATACTACAATGATGAATAGTGTGGAGGATGCAGATGCAAAGGAAGACAACACTTTCTCAGATTTCACCTTAGTGAGGCCAAGGAAAAAAATCTGGAAGATCGACCGAGAGACATTCAACACTCCGCTTCTAATGTTCCGCGTGATGTACTAGATACCTGATGTCACTTGAACTACGTCGGTATTTCCCCAAAGAGGAAGGGATGATGCAGCACAACTACGGTAGGTATTTCCCTCAGTTATGAAACCAAAGTATCAATCCAGTAGGAGAACCATGCAACACTAAGTGAATGGTACCTGCACACAAAGAACAAATACTTGCAACCCGACGCGTAAGAGGGGTTGTCAATCCCTCTCGGGTAAAAGATTCATAAATAGATAGATTGGTGGATGCAACTAGAATAACAACAAATAAAATTCAGCGAGATATTTAATATTGGGTTAATTTAATAAATGCCACTCCAAATCTGGCGATTCCGAGAAATGCCACTGCAATTTCCAAACTTTGAAAAAAATGCCATTTCCAGTGGCATTTTTTGAAGTCTGGAGTGGCGTTTTTCAAAGTTTGCAAAAGTTGCAGTGGCATTTTTCAAAGTTTGGAAATTGCAGTTGCATTTTTGTGAATCGGCATAATTGGAGTGGCATTTATCTAATTAACCCTTTAATATTCCCTTCTTTCATATCAATCACAGCACCTATAGTGCGCAAAAATGGTCTACCAAGTATAATAGGACAAGACGGATTGCAATCAATATCAGGAACAATAAAATATATGGGCACATAATTCCTATTTGCAAGAATAATAACATCATTAATTCTTCCCATAGGCTTTTTAATAGTGGAATCGGCCAATTACAAATTAAGAGAACATTTTTCAATATCGGTAAGAGCAAGCACATCACATAAAGATTTCGGAATTGTGGAAACACTAGAACCCAAATCACATAAAGCAAAACACTCATAATTTTTAATCTTGACTTTGATAGTACGTTCCGATTCATCACAATACTGCAGGATGCTGCTAACGTGACACTACGATAAGAGACCCGTCCACAAAACTGTGTGTGATGCAATAATCGCAAACGGTGGTGTAAAAAACCGTCAAAAAATGTGCGTAGCGTTTGCGATGATGGATGCATCAAACATGGTTCAGATTTTAGTTGCGTGTGCGATGCAGGGCATACGTTCAGTTCAATTAACTGTTTGCGATGAGGAGGAACAAAAGAAACGGGCAGCCAGATGAAGGTGTGTGCGATATAGAGCATACGGTTCACTCAGATGAACTGCTTGTGATTAGGCAACACAAAAGAAATGGTCAGCCAGATCAAGGTGTATGCGATATACGGCATGCGGTTCACTCGGATGAACTATTTGCATTGAGACAAGAGAACAGAAACGGTTCAATATAACAAGATGTGTGTGATACGCGGCAAACAGGTCTGTAATCAGAAATGTGTGCGAAGACCGATAATAACACAAACGATTGCTGCTAATAAGATGTGTGTGTTGTGCTATGGGATTGTATACAGAACAACAATACACACACACACACACACACACACACTTATAAGGACACGGTTGCATAACCAAATTAAACATCCACTTACATAGGTGGCTACTACAACCATGGCATTTGCACACACCAAAGTAAACTATTACTTGCATAATTACATAGGTGGCTACTACACACATGACATTTCCACACACCAAAGTAAACTATATATTACTCGCATGATTAACTAGGATAAACGATCGTCTGATCATCATCTACTTCTTGTGACTCTTGCTCTGGTTGTGGCTCGATCCGGCCTCCTCGATCTCCGTAACAAGGCACTTCCTCATGTCAATGATCCGCCTGTGCATCTCGTAGAACGTGTACATGCTATTGGCCGTGAACCTAAGGTGTGGTTCATCCAGTTGCCGCATCCAGGCCCCGTGCCAGGATACGGGACGTATTCTGTTGGCATCCTGCTTCATCTCTTTGTAGTATGGGTAGATGATGTCCGAGGCGAGTTAAACTAGGGAGTCCTTCTTCATGCTACCCCGGACCCTGTAGTGCTCACGGATTTCGACAAGGTTCTTACAGGCCAAGCCCATAACCCTGAGCGCTTTTACATCATCGGTGGTTTCCACCGTGGCGAACTTGTAGCCGGTGGTGTTGACAAACCTGGTGAAACGATCGCAAGGCTCTATGGCCATGCAGTAGTGGTAGATGAGGACATGATGGAGCACGCACAACTGGGCGACGGCAACCTTCTGATCTATGTTGGGATGGCCGGCGGTGTACCGGAGGTCGATGCCGACCACCTTGTACTTGTCTCGAGCAAGCAACTGCTCAACGGTATTGATGTAGTCGTCCACCACGGTCGGGTCGATGGTGTACAACACCAAGAGATCTGTCTCCCTCGCGTGGGTCTCCACTTTATGCTCACCGAACTCCAATGGAGTGTTGCTAGACATGCCCTCTCTATGTGTCTTCGTGGGTGTGCTTGTTGTGTTGTGGGGAGCAATCGAAAGGTTGAAGAGACTAAGGTTATAATGGCCATGGGAATTAAAGGGGAAGCCGGACGGCCTGGAATATCGGCAGGCCCTATTGGCAGTTCTAATTTTTGTAGCGCGTAACTCCATCGTGTTGCACGTTACTGCATCGCGTGGCAACGCGCGGCGCAACCGCATGCATATGGGGCCCCCAACGTGACCATACGCACGCCCAACCGCTGGTAGAGCGCGCGCGGAGGGACGCGAGAAGAGCGCTCTACGGTCGCCTCAACAGTGGGCAACCATATATATGCATATAGCAGTTGAACACGCAAGTAAAAGCAGCCCATAAGCCGAGCGCGCCGACAGACGCGAGCAGAGCGTGCCGACAGACACGAGCAAAGCGTGCCGTGGCGCCTAACGGCGAGCAGAGCTTGCCGAGGGACGCGAGCAGAGGCCGGCACAATGATACGTGGCAAATAAGACGAACTGTTCGAGTGAAGTCGGAGACATCAAGCACGAATCAGATTAGAGTTGCGTGTGCGATACGTGGCATCAAGTTGATCCATCCAAGCTATTTGTGATGGAATAAGCCATGTGTGTTGCGGGCAAACGCTTGCTGGTATATAACCTTAAATTTAACCAAAAAAGTATTAATGCATGTTACAAAAATTGTATAACTAGAAACTATGTTCAAATACGAATCTAACGATATAATCTTTGGCGACATGCATTCGTATTTTATTAGTTAAATCCTACTTATAAACCAGGACAAGGGTATAGTAGGTAATTAAATCGCAAACGTTTTTTTGTATTAACCGTATGTGTACGTGTCCTTTCGTCCTCCTCCCGCACGTCTTGTCACCCCGCTGCCGCAGACGGCTTACAGCGGAAGCTTGCACGGCGCGCGGGGGACTTCTTTTGGCCAAACGGTGGCTCTAAGTGGCGCCAATAAATCGTCGATGAGCCCATTCACGCGCAACCACGCAGGTTTCCCATGCAAGCTTCCCGCCCGACTTGGTGAAATCCCCCAAAATCTGAATGCTTACCGGCCTGCTATATAAACCCTCATGGCCGGCGAGTCTTGCGTCTCATTTTCCCCTCCCTCTCTGTAGCTTATCTCAAATCTGCTTCTCCCACAATCGCCAATGGCACCGGTCCATCATCGTCGCTCAGCCACTCTGCCGTCATTAGAGGACGGCTCCAGCTGGGAGGCTACACCGCGGCGGCGGCGCAGTCCCCGGCGTAGTGTAGTGCGCGTGGCGTCCCTGTTGGGTGTGCGTGGAACACCCACCACACGCTCCGCCACCGGTGCCCGTAGGCAGCTGTTGCTAGCCGTCGTTGCCGCCACAGCACCGACAAAAGCCAGTGCCATCGCCCGCTCCGCCACGGCGGCCCGAAGGCGGGAGGTGGCCGTCATGGCCGCCAGCCCACTGCCAGCTACCATCACCGCTCTGCCACCGCGGCCCAAAGGCGGAAGGTGGCCGTCGTGGTAGCCGTGGCTGCCAGCCCACGGTCGACTGCCGAGATCATCACCTCCTCCGCCACTGCCGCCCGAAGGAGGGAGGCGGAGGTGGAGGCCCGCACGTGCGCCAGCGACCTTGCGCCCTACATCGAGTTCCTTCTGGAGGAGGAGGAGCGCCTCGTCGAGCATGCAAAGAGCCTTACCGCAGCCGTGGCCACAGCACACACCAACATAGATGCGAGGAATCAGGAGATCTACGAGCAGTCCAACCGCTTCGGGAGGGGTCGTCTGGAGCGGCAGTGGGCGTTCGAGCTGGCGAGTGTCGCTGAACGTGCAGCAGCGGCAGGCACCGTATTGCAGTTGTCTAGCTCGTCGGTAGGCTCCTTCTCCTCCTCTGCCTCTTACTGAGCGCGCTCAACAGAGGAGAGGCTGCCGGAAGTAGCACAAAGCCCCTCCATAGTAGTAGTATTTAGGGGCTATTTTGTTCAGTCCATCTGACAATAGATGTGGTGGAACTGTACAATGTACTTAAAATTAGCTAGTATATATAGTTGAACTAGCTATTTCAGTACGTGGTTGGCAACAATTGGGGAAAAGTTTGGTCGGTTCAGCTATCAAGTTGAACTGTTTGTATAAATTAAGAACGACTGCTTAATCTATGAATGAAATCTATGTTTAGTTACTGAATTTTAGTTGCAAAAATTAGATAGTGCTAGTGATTTTTAGCTGCATATTTTGACAAATCGCAGTGTTACAAGGACTGACAAATGGCAATGTTAGTAGATCAACAAATGTCAATCTTTCCAGTTTGACAAATGGCAACATACCCAATATGACAGATGCAAATCTTAGCAAATTGTTTGTACGTGGTTGCACACGGGTCATCAAAAACAACCATTTGCGTTGACGGGATGCACAAATCCCGCGCTGCTAATTTTCCCTCGACTTAAGGGGGAAGACCATAGCTCTCACATTGCATACGGGTGTTCTATCTTAAACATTTGCGATCAAGAGCTGCAGAAATCCTGCTCGACACATTTTCTCTTGGCTTCCTGGGGAAGCTGTCGGTTTGCATACGGGTATTCTAACTAAAACGTTTGCGATCAAGAGCTGCACGAATCCTGCTCGGCACATTTTCCCTTGGCGTCCTGGGGAAGTTCTCGGTTTGCATACGGGTGTTCTACTCAAATGTTTGCGATGAGTGTTTTATATTTGAAAACCGTATTAAACTGCGGCTTGGGCGCCATTAATGAAGAGGATGCGAGCAAGGCGGGCGGCCATGGAAGTCAAAGGGCTCGCTTCCCGATGAGCCTGCGCGACGTACAGCTCGCACGCTTCCTGGTGAACCTCCGCATTGGAGTACAGCTCGCACGCCTCCCGTTTAGTCAAGCACTGATAACCCACAAGTATAGGGGATCAATTGTAGCCTCTTTCGATAAGTAAGAGTGTCGAACCCAATGAGGAGCTAAAGGTAGAACAAATATTCCCTCAAGTTCTATCAACCACCGATACAACTCTACGCACTCTTAAAGTTTGCTTTACCTAGAACAAGTATGAAACTAGAAGTACTTTGTAGGTGTTGTGGGATAGGTTTGCAAGAATATAAAGAGCACGTAAATAAAAACTAGGGGCTGTTTAGATAAAGAAGCAATAAAGTTAGTATAGCGAGCGTGCAAAAGTGGTGGTAGGAGTTGCAAAATTGTCCCTAAGCAATTGACTACGTTACTAGACCGATAGCAAGTTTTATGTGAGAGAGGCCACTGCTAGCATGTCATCCCTAACTTGGAATTCTATGAACATATGATTGGAACTATTAGCAAGCATCCGCAGCTACTAACGTTTATTAAGGTAAAACCCAACCATAGCATTAAGATATATTGGTCCCCCTTCAATCATGTATGCATCAATTTCTATGCTAGGTTGAAGCTTCTGTCACTCTTGCCCCCCAATACATAGTCCTATCAACATACAACTAACCATATGGTGTGATCCACGCGCGCACTCATATGATGGGCACCAAAGGACAGCAACATAACCACAAGAAAATTAAACCAATCATAGCAATTCACCAATTACTGATAGGACAACAAAAATCTACTCAGACATCATAGGATGGCAACACATCATCTGATAATAATATGAAGCATAAAGCACCATGTTCAATTAGAGGGTACAGCGGGTTGCGGGAGAGTGGACCGCTGTAGATAGATGGGGAAGGTGATTAAGATGTTGGTGAAGGTGATGGTGGTGTTGGTGAATATTGCGGTGACGATGATGGCCCCGGCGGCGTTCCGGTGCCACCGGAAGCGAGGGGGAGAGAGCCCCCTCCTTCTCCTTCTTCCTTGGCCTTCTCCCTAGGTGGGAGAAGGGTTCTCCCTATGTTCCTTGGTCTCCATGGTGTGGGAGGGGCAAGAGCCCCTCCGAGATTGGATCTCTCTCTCTCTCTCTCTCTCTCTCTCTCTCTCTCTCTCTCTCTCTCTCTCTCTCTCTCTGTTTCTGCGTTCTAGATTCTGGCCTTGTACCGTTTCTTATATTCCCGGAGATCCGTAACTCCGATTGGATTGAAATTTGAACACGATTTCTATCCGGATATTAGCTTTCTTGTGGCGAAATAAGGGCTCCAACCACCTTACGGGGTGTCCACGAGGGTCAGGGGCGCGCCCCCTGCCTCTTGGCCCCCTCAGGCATCGTCTCGCGTTGATTCCACTTCCCAAAATTCATAAATATTCCAAAAACAATCTCCGTCAGTTTTTATCCCATTTGGGCTCCGTTTGATATGGATTTTCTGCGAAACAAAAACATGCAACAAACAGGAACTGGCACTGGGCACTGCATCAATATGTTAGTCCCAAAAATAGTATAAAAAGTTGCCAAAAGTATATGAAAGTTGTAGAATATTGGCATGGAACAATCAAATTATAGGTACGACGGAGACGTATCAGCATCCCCAAGCTTAATTCTTGCTCGTCCTCGAGTAGGTAAAATATAAAAAAGATAATTTTTGATGTGGAATGCTACCTAGCATAAACTTGATCATGTAATATAATCATGGCATGAATATTAAGACACGAGTGATTCAAAGCAATAGTCTATCATTTGACATTAAGACAATA
This sequence comes from Aegilops bicornis, assembly GCA_021605145.1. Classification (NCBI taxonomy): domain Eukaryota; kingdom Viridiplantae; phylum Streptophyta; class Magnoliopsida; order Poales; family Poaceae; genus Aegilops; species Aegilops bicornis. The sequence continues at coordinate 549,492,818 of CM038672.1, read as the reverse complement.
ATACTTCAAGCATACTAATAAAGCAATCATGTCTTTTCAAAACAACATGGCCAAAGAAAGTTATCCCTACAAAATCATATAGTCTGGCTATGCTCCATCTTCACCACACAAAATATTCAAATCATGCACAACCCCGGTTTTAGCCAAGCAATTGTTTCATACTTTAGTATTCTCAAACTTTTTCAGCTTTCACTCAATACATGAGCGTGAGCCATGGATATAGCAATATAGGTGGAGTAGAATATGATGGTGGAGGTTGTGTGGAGAAGACAGAAAGGAGAAAGTCTCACATCGACGTGGCTAATCAACGGGCTATGGAGATGCCCATCAATTGATGTCAATGTGAGGAGTAGGGATTGCCATGCAACGGATGCACTAAGAGCTATAAGTGTATGAAAGCTCAAACTGGAAACTAAGTGGGTGTGCATCCAACTTGCTTGCTCATGAAGACCTCGGGCATTTGAGGAAGCCCATCATCGGAATATACAAGCCAAGTTCTATAATGAAAATTCCTACTAGTATATGAAAGTGACAAAATAAGAGACTCTCTATCATAAATATCATGGTACTACTTTGAAGCACAAGTGTGGAAAAAGGATAGTAACATTGTCCCTTTTATTCTTTTTTCCTTTTTTTCTTTTCTTTTTCTTTTTTTTTGGCGGGCTTCTTTGGCCCCCTTTTTTTATTTAGACTTCTTTGGCCTCTTTTTTTTTCAGGACAATGCTCTAATAATGATGATCATCACACTTCTATTTACTTACAACTCAATATTACTACTTGATACTAGAACAAAGATATGACTCTATATGAATGCCTCCGGTGGTGTACCAGGATGTGCAATGATCTAGCGTAGCAATGACATCAAAAAACGGACAAGCCATGAAAACATCATGCTAGCTATCTTACGATCATGCAAAGCAATATGACAATGAATGCTCAAGTCATGTATATGATGATGATGGAAGTTGCATGGCAATATATCTCAGAATGGCTATGGAAATGCCATACTAGGTAGGTGTGGTGGATGTTTTGAAGAAGATATAAGGAGGCTTATGTGTGATAGAGCGTATCATATCACGGGGTTCGGATGCACCGGCGAAGTTTGCACCAACTCTCGAGGTGAGAAAGGGCAATGCACGGTACCGAAGAGGCTAGCAATGATGGAAGGGTGAGAGTGTGTATAATCCATGGACTCAACATTACTCATAAAGAACTCACATACTTATTGCAAAAATTTATTAGCCATCAAAACAAAGTACTACACGCATACTCCTAGGCGGAGGTTGGTAGGAGTTAACCATCGCGCGCCCCTCACCTCCACACAAAGGATGGCAATCAAAAAATATCTCATGCTCCAACTTCGTTACATAACGGTTCACCATACGTGCATGCTATGGGAATCACAAACCTCAACACAAGGATTTATACTAATCCACAATTACTCACTAGCATGACTTTAATATCACCACCTTTATATCACAAAACTATTGCTAGGAATCAAACATATCGTATTCAGTGATCTACAAGTTTTATGTAGGATTTTATGACTAACCATGTGAATGACCAATTCCTGTCATCTCTTTAAATAGATATAAGTGAAGCAAGAGAGTTTAATTCTTTTTACAAAAGATATACCCATTCTCTAACAAATATTAGTGAATCAAAAGAGCATTCTACAAATGGCGGTTTTCTATGTGAAGAGAAACATGCAATCCAGACTTCAAATGATATAAGTGAAGCACATGAAGCATTCTATAAAGCCATACTCAGAAGATTTAAGTGAAGTACAATGAGCATTCTATAAATCAACCATGGACTATCTCATACCAGCATGGTGCATAAAAGAAAAGTGAAAACTAAATGCAAAAGACGCTCCAAGATTTGCACATATCGCATGAACGAAACGAATCCAAAAACATACCGATATTTGTTGAAGAAAGATGGGATGCCTTCCGGGGCATCCCCAAGCTAGATACTTGAGTCTCCTTGAATATTTACTTGGGGTGCCTTGGACATCCCCAAGCTTGAGCTCTTGCCTCTCCTCCTTATCCTCATATCGAGACATCCTAGATCTTCGAACACTTCATCCACACAAAACTCAACAAAAAGCTCGGTAAGATCCGTTAGTATAATAAAGCAAATCACTACTCTAAGTAATGTTGCAAACCAATTCATATTTTGTTTTTGCATTGTAGCTACTGTAATATAACTTTTCCATGGCTTAATACACTGATAGAAATCGATAGTTTCATCAAAATAAGCAAACTATGCATCAAAAACAGAATTTGTCTTAAACAGGACAGTCTGTAGTAATCAGAACATTCACCATACCTCTGGTACTCCAAAAATTCTGAAAAACTTAGGAAAAACAATTTGTATATAAAGACATTGCAAAAAGTTCCAGATCTGTTTGACGTTCCAGTAAAAAATGTAAAATCGCGCACTACAGCCAAAGTTTCTGTCTTGCACCGCACAAACCAACAAGCAATGTAAACATCCTAAAGGAAAATCTTGGCACGTTATTTTTATGATACAATGGATTTGTACAAGGTGATAATTATTTTTGTTGAAAAGTTTATGTAGTTAAGATTCACAAAGTTCAAGGAGCTCTCCCACTTCAACAATGCTTGTCGCTCTCACTTTCACTTTCCTTTTTGAAAAGTTTTGGGTTCCCCTCTTTATTTTTGTTTTTAAACATTATAGAAGCACTCAACAGAAATAAATGACTCTCTAAAACTTCCGGGTTGTCTCCCTGGCAGCGCTTTCTTTAAAGCCATTAAGCTAGGCATATAGTGCTCAAGTAATGGATCCACCCAGATCCCAAGGTATATCAAAGCCAGATTTAATTAGCAATGATTTAGCATTTAGTAGTGAGAATAAAGCAACATTTATCAAGCAATGACGAAGTCTAACTCTCTTCCTATGCATCGGCATGTCATACAAGAACAATTCATGCACACTTAGTAAAGGCCAATGCATAGAAAAAAAGTTTCTTGCAATTTTATCGTATTGGAAACATGGAGAGGCGGAGATGTAGTTCCTCTCTCATAATAATTGCAAGTAGGAGCAGCAAGCACATGCATATTAGATCTATCAAAATCATCATGTGTATTAGTAAAATGCAACTCATCAATATAATCCTTAATAAGCACAAACTTCTCCGATATAGTGTAGTCGGGAGAATTCAAAAAGATAATAGGACTATCATGCGTGGGTGCAATAGCAACAATTTCATGTTTAACATAAGGAACTATAGCAAGTTCATCTCCATAAGCATAATTCATATTGGCCTCTTGGCCACAAGCATAGCAAGCATCATCAAAAAGGGATATTTCAAAAGAATCAACGGGATCATAGCAATTATCATAGCAATCATCCTTCAGTAAGCATGAAGGGAAATTAAACAATGTATGAGTTGAAGAGTTACTCTCATTAGAAGGTGGGCACGGTTGATCAATCCGCTCTTCCTCCTTTTGTTCTTCGCTCTCCTCTTCATCTTTTTCATCTAATTTGCTCACAGTTTCAGTAATTTCTTCTTCCATAGTTTCCTGCAAAATATTAGTCTCTTCTTGGACAGAAGAGACTCTCTCAATAAATGCATCAGTATCGGAATTGTATTCATAATTCTCATAACAATATTTAAGTATAGCAAAATTTTCAGATCTGTAAACAGCATCATAAAGATTTTCACACTCTTTAAACAAAGATTCAATTTCATAAGCACCCATAAAAGCAATGAATTCTTCTATTTGTTCCACATCATAGTAATCATAAATACAATTAGCATAAGAAGACAATGTTTTATTATCATTAAATTTGCATGAAAAGGGAAGGTGTGGAGCCTTCATCCAAGAGCAACAAGTATAATCATATCTCAAGCATAGTTGCCTAGCGTACCAATGCAACATATAAATTTGATCCCATAATAGTCTCCCTTTTTGAGTCAAGCGATAATTCCTGAAGTATTCACGTTGATCCAATGTGTCTTCCTTATATAGTTAAATGGGGTTTTCTCACGATTATCAAAGTAGTACATAATATTTTTCACATAATGAGCATCGAGCGTTTTAGGAGGTTCCCCATCTCCATGAGCAGCAAGTACACCAATTTTTTTTGGTATTTCGTGTTCCATATCCATAGCTAAAGATAGAGAACAACTTAGAACAGCAAATAAAATCTACTTAGTGATTAAGCAAACAAGCACACACGAGAATATTCACCCCACGCTATAACTCCCCGGCAACGGTGCCAGAAAAAGGTCTTGATACCCCACAAGTATAGGGGATCAATTGTAGCCTCTTTCGATAAGTAAGAGTGTCGAACCCAATGAGGAGCTAAAGGTAGAACAAATATTCCCTCAAGGTCTATCGACCACCGATACAACTCTACGCACGCTTAACGTTCGCTTTACCTAGAACAAGTATGAACCTAGAAGTACTTTGTAGGTGTTGTGGGATAGGTTTGCAAGAATATAAAGAGCACGTAAATAAAAACTACAGGATGTTAAGATAAATAAGCAATAAAGTTAGTATAGCGAGTGTGGAAAAGTGGTGGTAGGAGTTGCGAAATTGTCCCTAAGCAATTGACTATGTTACTAGACCGATAGCAAGTCTTATGTGGGAGAGGCCACTGCTAGCATGTCATCCCTGACTTGTAATTCTATGCACTTATGATTGGAACTATTAGCAAGCATCTGCAACTACTAACGTTCATTAAGGTAAGACCCGACCATAGCATTAAGATATATTGGTCCCCCTTCAATCCCGTATGCATCAATTTCTATGCTAGGTTGAAGCTTCTGTCACTCTTGCCCTCCAATACATAGTCCTATCAACATACAACTAAACCTATGGTGTGATCCACGCGCGCGCTCATATGATGGGTACCAAAGGACAGCAACATAACCACAAGAAAATTAAACCAATCATAGCAATTCACCAATTACCGATAGGACAATGAAAATCTACTCAGACATCATAGGATGGCAACACATCATCGGACAATAATATGAAGCATAAAGCACCATGTTCAAGTAGAGGTACAGCGGGTTGCGGGAGAGTGGACCGCTGTAGATAGATGGGGGAAGGTGATGAAGATGTTGGTGAAGATTGCGGTGACGATGATGGCCCTGGCGGCATTCCGGCGCCACCGGAATCGAGGGGGAGAGAGCCCCCCTCCTTCTCCTTCTTCCTTGGCCTTCTCCCTAGGTGGGAGAAGGGTTCTCTCTCTCGTCCTTGGTCTCCATGGCATGGGAGGCGCGAGAGCCCCTCCGAGATTGGATCTGTCTCTCTGTCTCTCTCTGTTTCTGCGTTCTAGATTCTGGCCTTTCACCGTTTCTTATATTCCCGGAGATCCGTAACTCCGATTGCATTGAAATTTGAACACGATTTCTATCCGGATATTAGCTTTCTTGTGGCGAAATAAGGGCTCCAACCGCCTTACGGGGTGTCCATGAGTGTCAGGGGCGCGCCCCCTGCCTCTTGGCCCCCTCGGGCATTGTCTCGCGTTGATTCCACTTCCCAAAATTCATAAATATTCCAAAAAAATCTCCGTCAGTTTTTATTCCGTTTGGACTCCGTTTATATGGATTTTCTGTGAAACAAAAAACATGCAACAAATAGGAAGTGGCACAGGGCACTGGATCAATATGTTAGTCCCAAAAATAGTATAAAAAGTTGCCAAAAGTAGATGAAAGTTGTAGAATATTGGCATGGAACAATCAAAAATTATAGATACGACGGAGACGTATCAAGCACTTAAGCACCTATCTGCACGGCACCTCCTAGCCATTAAAAGAGTGAGGTGTGGTGTCACGTGAATGGTTAACAGAATGCACGCAATTTAAATTATACAAAACGTTTGAGATGTTATAGTGGCAGTTATTTGTTTCAAAATGCCTTTGCTGGCTGTTATTCGAGTGCGCCTTCTCTCAAAATGGACACGAAACATACCACAGCATGTCGGGTGCCATTCCATGATAGCATGCCAAGTTTCGTGAATTTCAGATGAGTTTTGGATTTACTAGAATTTAAAAACAAAGTATCTCAACATTTTGCCGGCAATCAACAGTACCCTGGTGTTTGAAATTCATTCTAATTTCTTGCATGGGACCTAAGCATGCACCCAAGACACAGATTTGATTTTTCAACCAATTTATATGCACTGGAGCATGTGCATGTAGTTCAAATTTGAATTATGCACATAAAAGCCTAGAAAACCCAGTTAATGTATACAAATGTCCAAACGAACCCTGAAAAATTCCAAATTTAACATAACACTCATGTTGTGAGAAGCTTGTACCCAAACCTGCCCCAACTGGGACATATTTTTACCACGACATGTTGATGCCGCTCCATGATAGCATGCCAAGTTTCATGAATTTCAGACGAGTTTTCGATTTACTAGAATTTAAAAACCAGGTATCTCAATGTTCGCGGTAGAGTGACGGTGGCAGGGTGTTTGACATTCATTCCCATTTCTTGCATGGGACCTAAGCATGCAACCAAGGACACATATTTGATTTTTCAACCAATTTATATGCACCGGAGCATGTGCATGTAGTTCAAATTTGAATTAAGCACATAAAATGCCTAAAAACCCAGTTAATGTATAAAAATGTCCAAATGAACCCTGAAAAATTCCAAAATTTAACACAACACTCATGTTGTTCTATGTTGACACTAGAAAAAATTTGAAAACAATAAGAGGCAACAGATATCGTTTCGTCCCCGAAGGTGGCACGTTCCCTGCCGGAACCATCACGCTTGTTGTGAGAAGCTCTGGTTTGTGAGAAGCTTATACCCAAACCTGCCCCAAATGGGACAATTTTTTTACCATGGCATGTTGATGCCGCTCCATGATAGCATGCCAAGTTACATGAATTTTAGACGAGTTTTCGATTTACTAGAATTTAAAAACCAGGTATCTCAATGTTTGCGGCCCAATGACGGTGGCAGGGTGTTTGACATTCATTCCCATTTCTTGCATGGCACCTAAGCATGCAACCAAGGACAAAGATTTGATTTTTCAACCAATTTATATGCACTGGAGCATGTGCATGTAGTTCAAATTTGAAATAGGCACATAAAATGCATAGAAAACCTAGTTAATGTATAAAAATGTCCAATCGAACCCCGAAAAATTCAAAATTTAACACAACACTCCTGTTGTTCTATGTTGATACAAGAAACTTTTTGAAAGCAATAAGAGGCAATGGATATCGTTTGATCCCCAAAGGTGGCACGTTCCCTACCGAAACCATCACGCTTGTTGTAGAAGCTCTGGTTTGTGAGAAGCTTATACCCAAACCTGTCCCAAATGGGACAAAAATTTAACCACAGCATGTTGATGCCGCTCCATGATAGCATGCCAAGTTTCATGAATTTCAGACGAGTTTTGGATTTACTAGAATTTAAAAACCAGGTATCTCAATGTTTGCGGCTGAGTGACGGTGGCAGGGTGTTTGACATTCAATCCCATTTCTTACATGGGACCTAAGCATGTAACCAAGGACACATATTTGATTTTTCAACCCGTTTATATGCACTGGAGCATGTGCGTGTAGTTCAAATTTGAATTATGCACCTGAAATGCCTACAAAACCAAGTTAATGTATAAAAACGTCCAAACGAACCCTGAATTATTCGAACTTTTTTGATGACACACCTATAGTTGCATGTTCACTGCAGATAAAAGTTCTAGCAATTCAAACACCATCCATTGCAGTTGTGACCCCATTATGTAATTCAAATCAAGACGAAAAATCAAGTAGATCGCACACAGTTTATTATCACCAACCTTGTGAGATGCGGCACAAAATATCTTGGAGCACCGTCGGAGTATAGTACATATACGGCTTACGTGAGAAGGTGCGACGGCTACAGTCCATAGCCAATGTGTCAAGCACACTAGCTCGCTCCCGAAATATCATTTCACTGTTCAATCGTCGCCGGTGAAAGATGGGGACATGGACCCGCGTCATGAGGGCAACTTCGACGGCCCACTCCAGCGAGAGCGCGGCCGCAGCCGCCAGGTGCGTGCTAACAACCTTCGTGAGGGCGACCGTAATCTGCGTCCTGGTGGCCAAGGCAGCCCAAACGAACAACGTTGCTTCTCAGACGGTGACAACAACATCTGCCTCGGGGATAGCAACTTGCGAGAGCGTCACAATAGTTGTCCGTTCCGCAACAGCGGCCTTAGCTCTGATGAAGGCCACCCACAACCATGTCGAGGCCGCCCACAGCCAGCTCGTGGCGGTCAACGCACAAACCGAACGAAGCTTCTCCAACAACGGTCGGCAACCCACTGCCGAAGAGTTGGCAATCGCCGAGAGCGTTCGAGCAGCCGTCCGTTCCTGCGCAGCATATCTTGCCACGATGGAGCCCGCCAAAGCCCAGATCGCGGCCGCCCGCGCCCTGCTCGTGGCGGCCTATCACTACTGCAGGATGCTGCTAACGCGACACTACGATCAGAGACCCTTCGACGAAATTGTGTGCGATGCCATTATCGCAAACGGTGGTGTAAAAACCGTCAAAAAGGGTGCAGAATGTTTGCGATGGAGGATGCATCAAACATGGTTCAGATTTTAGCTGCATGTGCGATGCAGGGCATACAGTTCAGTTCAATTAACTGTTTGTGATGAGGAGGAACAAAAGAAACGGGTAGCCAGATGAAGGTGTGTGTGATATATAGCATATGGTTCACTCGGATGAACTGTTTGTGATTAGGCAACACAAAAGAAACGGCCAGCGAGATCAAGGTGTGTGTGCGATATACGGCATGCGGTTCACTCGGATGAACTGTTTGCGTTGAGACATGAGAACAGAAACGGTTCAACTTAACAAGATGTGTGTGATAAGCGGCAAACAGGTCAGAAATTGGAAACGTGTGCGAAGACCGATAACAACACAGACGATTACTGCTAACAAGCCGCGTGTGTTGTGAGCGAACAATTGCTGGTATACAATTGTGAGTGATTGATGAAAACATCACCGACGGGTTCCATTGTTTAGTCCGTGTGCGATGTGATTTTCTTTGTCCGCACAACACCTACGCTCTGTCTACAGAGCATCAACATATATACTTAAAAAGACAACATTGCATAACCAAATAAGCATACAATTACACAAGTGACTACACACATAACATTTCCACACACCAAAGTAAGCAATTACATGCATACTAAAGTAGGAGAAACGAGGATCTAATCATCTAGTTATTGTTGCGACGACGCTTGCCATTGCTCTGCTTCCGGCTGGATCCCTGGCCGTTTTGGGGAAGGAGGCACTTCCTCATGTCAACTATCCACATGTACATGTCGTAGCTCGTGTACGCCTCCTTGGCCGTGTCATGACGTGAGCTTTGTCGAGTTTCTCCATCCAGGACAAGTGCCAGGCATGCTTGTCCTTGTTGCACAAATCCTTCATGTCTCTGTAGTAGGGGTCGATGATGGCCTCGGCGAGGTGAACCAGTGAGTCCTTCTATGCTCCTTGCTGCCCCAGATCTTGTATTGGCCCTGGATGTCGACAACATTCTGGCAGGCGATGCCCGAATTCTCAAGCGCCTTTACGTCGTTGGTGATGTCCACCGTAGCATACATGTAGTGGGGGGCTGTTGACAAACCTAGCAAAACGCTCGCAAGGCCTTGTGGCTAGGCAATAGTGGTAGACGAGGACGTGGTAGCCTACGCACATCGGGGCGACGGCGACCTTGGGACGAGACCCGACACGAGCGCGGGTGTACTCGAGGTCGAACCCGACCACCTTGTACTTCTCCTCGGCAAGCAACAGCTCCATGATGTGGATGGAGTGCTCCACCCAGACCGGGTCGTTGGTGTACACCACCGAGAGGTCCATGAACCTTCGATGGGTGTCCACCATGGCACGCATGGTGAACTGCTGCTCGTCGTTGGCAGCCGCTCGGAGCGCCATTGGCGCTGCGCAAGATACCCTCTAAGAATTTCTCGTGGTGGGTGTGCTTCTTGTAATGGTGGGGCGTGATCGAAATGTTGGTCGCTGTAATAAATGGGGGTCGGTCGGCCTGTAATCGTCATGTCTTGTCACGGCGTTCATAGCGGAGGATTCCAGTGCATGCTTGACAACACCGCACCGCACGCGTGGGCTCGAAGAGGCGCCAAATGTATCGTCGGTGATCTTGTTCCCGCGCTACCGCGCAGTTTACCAAGCAAGCTTCCCGCCCGGCTAGTTTGGCCACGCGTCGGCTAGAAGAGGGACAAACGTGGGCGTTTATTGGCAAAAAGCTTTGTAAAAACGAAGTGTGTGGAATGACTTCAGTCTTAAGTTTACCCATGGGTGATAAGGTCAAAGTTACACAGAAGGGTGATGATGGACGCTCCAGTGCGATAATTAATTCTGCGCTCTACAGGGCACACGGTGGAAGAAACCAACTGTATGTAATAATGTCAAAGATCGCAGTCGAGTTAGCTATATAGATCGTGTGCTGTGAGATCGACAAGGTAAACAAATTCGAGAATGGTTTATAAAATCTAAGACCATTGCATATTAAGGTCAAAATAGTGCCACCAATATACGAGTCTCATACGATGCCATTTCAACGATTGTACCACAAAAGCTCGAAATATTACAAGGTTCAAATTCCAGAGTTATATGGCTCAAATTTGAAGATTACAAGGTTCAAACTGATATTAGAAATGAAATTCAGCTCATCAGCTGCAAAGGCTCACGTTGATCCGCTGAACATGGATATGAGAGAGGTTCAAACTAATATTACCACTTCTAAGTCTGGTTTCGAAACCTCACAATTTTTGCAATGGGGTCAGCCACTGAGAAGTCATGTATGGGGTTGACACGATGACTTCCGATTACTCTGTCATCTAAAGTACCAAAATGAAATTCAGCATTTTTGGAGCCTATTCCATTCTGCCGCAGGTGCCGATGCTGATCAACAAACCATTCATTTTTGCGAAATAAATGTAAGGCAAACCTCATTTCCTTCAGCACCCTTGCTCTGAGAACAAAGAACCTGGTGAATATAATCTCCGGTAAGGTCCCTTGGTAGGAGTTCAAAGTAATTTCTGAGAGATGCAGATCTAGGCATTCGACGTGATTGTTATATTATATCACATTATCCACCACTGGGCCTAATCTAATCTGCAAAAGAAGAAAACGTGTTAGTGCCTACATGCAGTTTTGAACATTACTACAGGCCTATTTTGTTTGTAGGATTTGTAAAATGCACTAACATGCCATCTTTGATCATACATGATTAACATGGGCATTTGATTACATTCTAGAAAAATGTAGCCTTCTTCGCAAGAGGTTGGAGTGGATGAAAAGTTCCCTAATAAAACTAGTGCAGATGAATCCAAAGGAGAAATGCTTATTGGTCGTAACCATATGGATCAAGCAACCAATATGGGGGGTGGGAACATGTATGTACTGAAAATCCTCCAAAAGAATCCTTCAAAAATCATAGCACATTGTCATTGTAAACTTGGAAAAAGGTGTCACAAATTGAACTCCCTTATGGTTAACATTTAATAGGAAAGGAACATCACCTCAATATATAGCTTCTCCAGGCACGGAAAGCATCTCAGAAAACTGACAACTTGCTCCAGGTTGGGGCCGATAGATTCTAGTGCCAAGACCTTCACTGTGCGCAGTTCGGGGTCAAGATTGTCGGAATCATTTTCTGAATGACAGACAAACAATGCAAACTGTGGCACCCCGGCTCAGAGAAAACCGGAACGCCCCGTATTCCAGCCCAGAGATCGAGGTCAAGTCTTCTGGAATACGGCACTGCTTAGCATAGAACAAACCAGCTCTCTATTACAACACGAATAGGAATACAAGGTCTCTGATATTACAATGAATAACATTGGCACAGCGACACTACGCCAAACACGCTTGCTCTATACAAGCAGCATAACAACTCGAGGCAGCAGAACAACTACTGGCAGCGGAATAACGAACGGTGGTGATGGACTCCACTCCGCAGGGACTCTGGATGGAACGTTTATCCTAGCTCGTGAACACAGGAACAACTCCAAACAAGCAAGCAATCCAGGCACGACCTGCAAACTGGCATGACACGCCAGGTCAGTACATTGAATGTACTTGCAAGCTCACAATAGCCAAAAGCAATCAAGACAAACAACAGCATGGCATTAGCAGATTAAATCAATCATGAGCATGATACTAACCGAACAACATGGCATGCACAACTGAACATGATACAACTTTAGCATGGCAAGAGCATATGAACATGATGATACTACATGCAACATGATGACATTAACATGCACCAAATTACTCTGCTCGGGTTACCTCGTAGCCATCACAGGCATCACTTACCAACCCCGGACATCACACGATCATCTCAGGATCAAATCAAGCTTGGTATAGACAATATCGTAGTAATCATTAAATGACCACAAGGAGCTTGATCTTTATCACGAATATCCAACAACTCGGTATCCTTGATGCCATGGTGATCATTCACGGATGACAAACGGAACCACTCTGGGCTCAACGGGTTACCTCGTAACCAAACGGTGATCATCCATGGATCACAGAACAAACTTATCTCGTCATCGAACCGGGGTTGTTATTAAGCACATCATTATTATTATTACTGTTGACCCATAGTGTGACCGACACGAACTGGGCCCTTATCCACGGGCACGGCTATCGATAGGTTTAATACACACTCTGCAGAGGTAGCGCACTTTACCCACACCACAGAACCCAACGCCTCTCACTCCCATTCGGGTGGACCAATGTGTTCGACAAAACGGTCCCATCGCCATGACACTCTCCCGACCACTCCGACCAACACACCCTCGGGGAGTTCGATCACAGGTGGCCCCGTGCCTACCAAAGGCACCAACGGCCACCATCGTGGCAAAAACATAAACGGTCCCAAACGAGGACAAAAGGCGCCTAACAACTACGGGCACACAAGGCTTATATCCGCCTACCTGATCAGGGTAGCGCGCGCCCATAACCTTCCCTTGTTGGAGGCACCGGCGAGAGGCACGACAATAGACCCAGTTAGCACCCTCCCAAAAAGGCAAGTGTGGTTGCATTGTTAAGCTCGATATGGTGGCACCATGACTCAGCCAACAGTTGTTCAAGTTCAATTAAGTCCGGTTAAACTTGAATGCAATAAGCTGAGCCATATTAAAATAACATGATGCAACTACAATGCATGAGCAGGATATCAACATGAGCATGGATGTGCAGCATAATCATCGAGCATAACCACAATGAAATATTAACTAAATGAGCATGGTAAGATGACGAGCATAACATTACACATGAGCATATCATGACCACTAGCATCATAAATAAATAACATGCATGAACTCATCCAGAATACTACCAAGTAAGCATATACCCAACGGAATACATAGTAACATACATAGCTACGACACCAGATAACAGATCATAAACATGCATCATAAAGAACACACTGCTACTACTATCAAGCATGACATATAACAATAATTCTAGTAATAAGTGCAAGATAACAAGATGCAGAAAAGCGTAGCACGAGAGTGAACACAGATCTATAAGTATCACCAGAACAACGATAACCGTATCAAAACAAGCAAACATTTATTAAATATTCAAGTTGAAAACCATGGCTACTACATTAATATCATGCAAGTGGTTGTTGTGGCTTGCCTGGGGGTGACGAAGACTCCGGGAAGAAGTGTGGTGAAGCCGCGGAACGAAACGCCGGACGTCTACTCTCTCGAAGGGGGCTGATTAGAGGCAAGGGCATAATGGTCATTTTCACAATGTGAACACTTTATGAAAATGGTACCAACAGAAAGAGCTAGACAAGACGAAGACGTGAGCGTTGGTTTCACCTCAATCGGAGTTACGGCTGCGGAGTTATGAGGTGTAGAAGATCAGGGACCTATCGGTGAAGAATTTTCAGCAAACAAGCCCCTGGAGGAAAAACTGAACGCTCCATCAGGCCAAATACGTTTTCTGAAAAGGAAGAGGCATTTAAAGCCGCAGTAGAGAGAAACACGTTTTCCAGAAGAGAAAACGAATAGCCAAAGAAGGAAAGGAATACGCTTTCGTCAAATGAAAACGTACAAAAGGGAAAACCATTTCCACTTACGTGATGTGGCAGTGGCGGGGTCAACGGGCAGAGGATGACATACGGGGTCGGGGAAGGAAGCGGGGCCCGCCTGGCCTCATCTTCTTCCTCCTGCTCCCTGCCCCGACGGAAGCAGAGGAAGGCCCGACCACGGGCGCTGCCGGTGACGTGGGGGCGACTCCGGCCACCTCAGGTGACGGCGATGGCACCGGCGGCTGCGGCCAGGTCTCCCGCATCCATCCCGAGGGCTAGCAGGCGCCGAGGAGGACGAGAAGAAGCGAAGCTTCGAGGGGAACAGAGGGGCGGGCGGCGGCCGTTGCACGCGGGGACGACGGCCCTAGTGGCTCCGGCGGCAGGAGAAGGGCGTGGGGAGAGTCTTCGGAGGGTGAGGAAGACGTTGGTGGAGTCGGGGATACACGAGGAGGCTCGGGACAGCCGGTCGGTGAGGTGCCCGAACGGGACGAGCGGCGACCGGACTTGGGAGACGCGGCCACGAGGCTCTCTGGCGATGGACAAGTGGGTGAGGCGATCCGTGGGGATGAGGGGAAGCTAGTGGACAGCTCTGGAGGAGAGGAGAGGGCCTAGGTTTGCCGGAACCGAGGAGGAACCAAGGCGGCCATGGCGATCTTCGGCGAAAAGAAGAGGGGGCCGAGGACTCTCGTGTGCTAGGGAGTCAAATGAGGAGTCGATGAGCTGCGGAAGGGCTCTCGGCACGCTTATATAGCCGAGAGGAGGGCTCTAGAGCAACGCTAGCGAGCCTGTGCAGTGCTCAAATGGTAGACAGAGGCTGGGCATGGCACGGGCATGGCGTTTGCGACGCATTTAAGGCGAACCACGACGAGGCAGCGACGCAGGGAGATGCAGTCGATCACGGGGAAGCTCCTGGACAACGTTTGAGGTCGAGAAAAGGAGGGAGGAGACGAGCACAGTGGTCGGACCGAGCCAGAGCTTGCAATTTGCATGATGCTAGTGTGATCACCACACGCAGTGGAGCAAATTCTGAGTTTTGGCCCGGCCGACCATGTCCAGTAGATAGACCGTCGTGCCCTTAGTCAAAATGAGGAAATAAATCGGTCCAGGAGCAAAGGAGAGGTTTGCACTTAGCTCCAAAGTAAATCAACATGAAGGTGTTTGTAACTTGCTGTGGTGACACTAGCTTGGTAACGTGGTAAATAATTTGTCGGGTGATGATCACCCACTAAGGTGATGTTTATCACCAAAAATCAGACTAAGAGAAGGAGTTTAGATGAGGGTTGTTGTAGAAACCACTAAAATGGCCAGAATTAGAGATTTGGATGATGCACTCACATGAAGATGCAAGTTGAGCTGAAATTGGGCATGGCCCAATGATTTGAAGATATGAAGATGTTCAAAAAGTTTTAGGCCATTTGGATGAACCAAACTAGCACTTGCTTCACAATGCTTTATTCTGACCAGAAACTTAGAAAAATTTCACAGGGCAAATGGTGTAATGGATTGAGCCAAATTTTGGTGAAGGGAGTTTATCTGGATGGAAGAATGCCCTGGAAATGTTCAGCTTAAATGAAGCAATATAAAATATAGTTGCTTCACAAACTGAAATTCTGACCAGAAACTAAGATTTTGAGCTAGGCTCACATAGATGAGTTACATGAGCTCAAGTTTGGTGGAGTGTGATGGTTTGATCATATGAAGGACCCTGAAAAATTTAAACTCACTAGCAAAAAAGTGCTCGTGCGTTGCAAACGGGACATAAATAAATAAATGTGCTTCAAACGGCAGATCTACAAAGCTTTGCATTGCTAAAATCAATGGCAGTAGCTGCGGATCGACCGACGGTTGCTTGAAAGGGATATGTGATGTAACAGAGCATTCCGGTGTTGTTGTAATAATATAATGAGCATTAACCAGTTATTAGATCGACAAAGGGAACATATTAGTATCGCGAAGGTACTAATCACACCAGTGATTAGATGATTAATAGGGCAGTGATACCCTAGCTTAACAGAGATCAAAATGTAGGATTGACTCTTTGCTGTCTTATTAATATTGATATGACATCGTCGGTCTTAAGGCTCCGCAACTTTGACCCAGTCTTTAGTATAGATCCGGTATTCAGTAGATGTGTGTGTGTGCATGTGTCAGTGTTTTAATTGGTGCCTAGTTATTGATATCTAAATGACTCAATTAAATAGCATTAAAAAATGACTCAATCGAATATGAAGAGAAAAAGGAAAGTAAAAGAAAATACAGAATTTTTTTCAAAACTGTGATATATTTTGTAGCATTTTCGGAAATTATATGACGTAATGCAAAAAAACCAGAACTAGTAGCCCGTCGGCCATCTTCTGGCCGAAGTAGAGCTTTTCGGCCAAAGCTAGGCCGAAGAAGGAGTTTTCGGCCATCTTGAGGCTGAAGTAGGGCTTTTCGGCCAAAGCTAGGCCGAAGTAGACTTTTTGGTCAAGTCTTGGCCGAAAAGTACTACTTCGGTCTCATCTAGGCCGAAGTTGCATGGCTCGTCTTTGAAATGTTCCGCCACCCCTTCCCGCCACCCGCTTCCGCCAACCCCTTCCCGCCACCCGCTTCCGCCAACCCTTTCCGCCTTTATTTCGCCAACCCTTTCCGCCTTTATTTCCCCGCCAACCCTTTCCGCCTTATTTTCTCCTCTGTATCTATAAAACCCCCTTGATGAAGGTGGATAAGCATTCGGTGTAGTGTAGTCGAGATGTCCCATTATCCATTCGATCGTAGTTTTCACCACAGGATGAGCAGCACTCTTCCGAGTCTAGTTACCGATTTCGGGATGGACAATAGGATAGTTCCATGGGACGAACTCACCGGTAGTGACACCATAATGAATGAGTTGGCTCACCAATTACGTAGGTGCAGGTGGCCTGAAAGGACCTATGAGGAGAATGCGTCAAGAACTTCTTAGGTTGCATGAAAGGTGGAAGAAGGTAGTGGAGCCAAGAGTGAAACTTTCGGAAGGACTGCGGCAAAGAATACATTTTATGGACCGAGGAGAGCGAGGACGACGAAGATATCTTCATGGCGCCGCTTCCGGATTCTCGCATCATCGAAGGGCAAGAGTTACGCATCGTCCAAAGGCAAGACTTACGCATCCTCGAAGGGCAAGAGTTACGCATCCGGCAAGGGCAAGAGTTACGCATCGACGGAGGGCAAGAGGACTGCATCGTCGAAGGGCAAGAGGGCTGCATCAACGGAGGATGACGATGATGACTTCATGTAGTATGTAAGATGTATTCCAGTTTGTATTGTATTATTGTAGGGCATTATGTTCTATCTGAATTTCATTTTGTAGTATGTAAGATGTATTGCACAAGTTCAGCCGCACCATTTAATTCAGATGTACTTGTATCTTAATTATCGGTTGTAATCTATTTGGAAATGTAACTGGAATAAGAATGCGAATTAATAGTAATATGTCTCTTGCATACATAAAACAATATATGTCTCCTGATCAGATAGAAGGAAGTGCGATAGTAACATAGATAATGAGTCATACATAGATAATAAGCATATGCGAATAGTCCGAAACTAACATAGATAATGAGTCATACATAGATAATAAGCATATCAACTGCGGGGACGGCGAAGTCTGGGTCTTCCTCGGCGAGGACCGAAGGCGATAAGCGCCGAGGCGGTGGACGAGGCTCGCGATAACCACGACCATAGTTAACCTAAATGCATCACGATGCATGTCTCCTGCGTCGGTGGTGGTGGTGGAGTGTGAATCACTGTCTGCGAGAAGCCATAAATGTTTGTAGCATGGTCATCATCCTCGCGGTCGCCCTCAAAGTAATCAGCACCACCACTAAGGATGGGTGACTGCTCTGAATGCATGAACGGTTGCGATAGGTTGCCGCCTGCGGTAAAGTAAAAAACTTGTAAAATTGATACAAATGCATGAACGATTACTACTCTGTTCAAAAGAATGTAGTGAGTAGGGTTACCTAGTTCCATCTGCTGATGCGATAAGAGCTCCCCGGCCGTGAAGTAGGTGGCTCATGCCGATAAGAGCTCCACAGGCCGTGAAGGAGGTGGCTCATTCAGGAAGAGCTCCCGGCTGTGAAGGAGGTGGCTCATGCCGGGAAGAGCTCTCTGGCTGTGAAGGAGGTGGCTCATGCGGGAAGAGCTCCTCGGCTGTGAAGGATGAGGTTACGCACGGTGCACGTAAGGTCGTGGTTGTGAACGCGTTACGAGGGTCGTGGTTACGAATGCTGTCAGAGGGGCGTGGCGGACGATGTCTTTGGAGGAGGAAGTGCAACATCCGAAGACCGTCTACACGTAATGCAGCGTAAATCCCGCGTAGCTTGTCATCAAGACGCCTCAACCATGAGACGCCCTCTCACGGTGGGATAGTTTCTCCCCTCCGAAAGCGCCGCATTAAAGCGGAAACCTCCTCTCGGCGCTGTCTTGTCAAGTCACCACAGTAGATGAAGAGTTAACCAATTATATCCTCGTTGTATGATAGACACCACGAATAGACACCCAAGCGAATATGTCCAGATTAACAAAAGACTCAACATATAAGAACCAAGGCACTTACCGCGTGGTGTCCGGTTCCCACAACAGAGGTTGGGTACATATCGCTGGTGAGAGGGGCTTCGATCTGATCAGAGCAGCCGATGGAACCAAGTAGATCCTTGTTGTATGCCGTAACGCTGCAGATACAACCCGAACATTTCAGCTTAAAGGCCGACCCTCACCCGGTATTTGTCGCAGCGGGTAGTCCATTCGTGAACGTAAGGGTAATGCTCTTAAGCCGGTAATCCATGGACTTGTTTCCTCCTAGGCGACTGTCTCGATATTGACATGCGCGATACATAATTAGGTATATTGTGAATGTATAGCTGTCATCTATAATAGTATTAGTTCTTAGTTGTGCAAGTGCTCTGACAACTGTTGAATTTTTGGATTCTCTGGATCTTGATATAGACCGAACTGTCTCATTACTCTATGAAGAGACATCTCCTCAACCGTCACATCGAACACCAACTTGGCCTTGGTCATCCAAAATGCCGATCTCTAGTGCACAATCCAGAAATACCAACTGGGTACCTCGATGATATAGCCTCGGCCAGTATGGCTCCAGATAACTTGATCCTCGTGCAAACTATCAAATCAAGGCCGTGAAGGACGGGTAGCATCCCCTAACGACTATGCATAACCTGTCTCTGTGCATGACAACAAATAAGCATTAGTAATACTAATGAATGGCAAAAATAATTGAATTAATTGTTACTTAATATAAAAGTACCTCTCGCCGTGCCCAAACAGAACCCATAGTAGGTAAGTCGCCGATAGCAGCACATAAGCCCCAGCTAAGTCCTCCAAACCAAAAGGTTTATCAATGTAGACATAGGGTCGCCCAATAGGGAATCTCTCGTATGACCAGAGCTGCAACAATAATGGACATCCAACAACACCAGATTTTCTAGACTTCAACAAGCAAGCTTTGCACAGGCCTCTCAGACGTAGCCGCTAACACAGTAACCAAAACTCCTCTCAGAGAATATCCGGCGGGGCAACGTCGTCGGCTATCTCTCGTGCAATACCTATGAGTCGTGCATCGACAATTGGTCACGTGGTTCTCCGTAAACATCGTCTTGCCGAACAGCCAAAGAATATATGCCTCTAGGGACCGGTCAATACTGCCTCCGACAACTCAACATCGGGATGTCCTAACGAGACAATCTACATAGAAACGTAATAATTGTATGAAAATCGGGCAACTAAAAAACAACATTTGTTTAAGTGGCCGTGATGGTTACCTGAAACTGGCTCAACCATCTAAAAAGAGGTCCATGAGGATCGTTGTCTATGGCCCTAGCGATCGGGACCGCAGCCAAAAAGCAGTGCATCGTTGTTTGCCACCACGATTACGCCTCTAAGGGACCTATGGCAGCACCGCCGAGAGGTAATCCCAACAAGTACGACACATCCTGTAAAGTAGGCGCCATCTCTCCCCATGGAAAGTGAAACGTATGTGTCTCTGGCCTCCATCTATCTACTAAGCGGTAAGGAGTGACTTGTCGTAAGAGAAACGTTTCACTTGCCTCTTGTGTAATCAAGCACCTGGTTCACCTGCCCCATCTAAGTCCGGACCATCAATCCACTCATCCAATGTACCTGAACCAGCCGTGCCAAGGGTAGAAGTCCAGCCAACTTAACCTACAAAATAAAAAGATTGTTAGCGGCTATGAAAAGTATGTAAAACATAGTAAGTCATCATATGGACTCCATTATATGCACACATACCTATCAACCCATGAATCATGTATCACCGGTTAGTCTTTGGGGTACGAGTGACCAACACGTCTAAGTTGTTGCCCGCTTCCAATAAGGCGCCCCGGTGCTTTCTATCGATGTTGCCATTAAGCAACGGATACAAAGACATATCTGCAATTCAAACAACAAATCTCAGGTGCAAATAAAAACATAAATCGACATATTACAAATTAAAACATAGTCCATGAGGATTTACATATTAAAACATAGTCACGACATATTATAAATTAAAACATAGTCCATGAGGATTTACAAATTAAAACATAGTCACGACATATTACAAATTAAAACATAGTCACGACATATTACAAATTAAAACATAGTCACGACATATTAAAACCCACTACGACACATTATATAGCTTGTGAGTTATTTCTTCCTCGTCGCCCCTTCGGCCTCGATCGCCACGACCACGTCCGCCTCTTCCTCTTGTTGTCGCATGGCCGTCGATGTGGAAGCACTCGTCGATCTTGGAAGCACCATCTTTGTTCAGGTCGGGACAATATTTCATCCTATGCCCATAAGCCGCGCATAGCAAACATTGCTGGTTGCTCCACCGACTTCAGACCGTCCATATCGTTCCGGATGCGACGGGCCTTCCGTCTGCCCCTACTTGTTCTCCGATTGTCTGGTTGCGGTATATATACTCTCTCACGTTCGTTTACCTGGTTTAATTTGCCGACGACTCTAAACCCTGTCATCTCGCTTTGTCCGGTGTTGAGCACTTGCCTCTTTTAAATAGTATGGGGACACGAAGGAGATAGCATCCAACTCAATCAGCCACAGGCAGCCAACACATGAGAGCAAGGTAGGTGCAACAACTTCGGTTTGTTGCATGTACACTCACACGTTGGATAAAATTCCGTTCCAATTTTTACCTCGTGTGTCTTCACCTCATTTCGAACCAAAACCATCGGTAGGAAGCTGAACCTCATACCTCCTTTCTTGATTCCCTATGAGTCCTGACGGTGTGCTTCTTTGCTTTCTCTATCTTCTTTGCCATGTATTCCATGACACGGCTACAATAAGGTGTGTTACGATTATCTTCAATATGCTACATGCTAACTCGTGCCTTCCTTTGAAATATCTCAAAGTACCATGGAATACAGCCTCCACAATAGCTGTGAGTGGCAATGCTCTGTTCCCTCTCACCACAAAGTTATACACCTCTGCAAGATTGGTTGTCATGTGGCCATACCTAGCTCCATGTGTGTCATGCAGCAAAGACCAATTCACTGGAGGCTCTTTCTCTATCCACTCAGAAAAATTCTTTATTGCCCTTCCCTTCTTTCTCGTAGTATTAGGAGGGTCAATTCACGGCAAGTCACAAAGACCCACTGGCTCCTCTAGCTCGCGATGAGTGCTGCTAATTTAACTTGATCTTCTTCCATTTTCTTCCTCGCACGGACCTGCTTCTTAGTAAACTCATCTAGTTTTGACCAAATAAATTGTATTTAGCGCTGGCTCTGCTTGCATAATTTTTGAACAAGTTCATCAACCGCTTGTTCTTGAACTGTGAGAAAAATTAGCCCCAAGATGGCGCATGCACCACCGGCTCTGCAAGTCCCTCCAAGGTGTTCGCTCGTCATCTGTTGGATTCTGAAGTGTCTTCACGGCCTTCAATATACCAGCATGTACATCATGAATGACACACACGTTTGGTCGGTCCTTCACGATGGCAATTTTCACTTGGCGGAAGAACCATACCCAGTGAGAAAGTTCTCACCCTCCACAAATGCCATGGCAAGTGGGATGATTTGATTGTTCCGTCCACACCAATAGCAGTCAGGATTTGCCCTCTATCTTGACCGGTCAGGAATGTACCATCCACAAATGTAACAGGAGGACAATGCCGGAAAGCTTCGATGCACATACCAAAAGAGAAGAACACTCGTTTCAACACCTTGAAATCTGGTATACTCAGCAACCTCATGTGTTGTATGCGTTCACATAAGTGCGGGATTCCTCTCCTTCAAGATGCCGGAGACGGACAACATTATCATATGAGTCGAAGAACGTCCCAAACCTTTCCTCCATAGCCTTCGCTTAGCCCTCCAAGCCTTCCCATAAGGAATGACATACTTCCATCGACCTTCACCGCTGTCTGGATGTGTTTTGCTTCCATATCTTTCTTCTCTACTATCTCAGTATACATGAGTTGCGCAATGAGACTTGAAGTCAGGTTCGGATGCTTTACCAGCAGGTTCTTCCTCACACAATTATGTGGGATGACAATGGTGACAACCCAGTGGATGTCGTACTTCGGCACGTGCCCGTGCACCTTCCTGCACAACCTTTTTTCAACACATTTCACGGTATAGTTTGTTGGACTTGATATGTGTGTCTTGAAAACCCTCTGCGTAGACATAGCCCACTTTATCACCGCATACTTCAATTTTTTTTTGTATCAAACATAGCCCCTATTTGTACTTGGTTCAGATTATCGCCATGGAGTCTCATGGCCATCGTTCACCGTAAGGCGGTGGATATGTCCTGCTCCCATGCGGAAGGAATCGGTACCTCAACTTCATCCTCAGAATTTTCAGAATCCAGTTCCTCCACCAATCCATCCTCGTCCTCTTCCTCCATCACCCTCTGCATTTCATCCCTTCCTCATCCCCATCAAAAACCTGAACCAGCTAATATTATCGACCGCTACTCGCTTGATGTCGGGACCACAAACATTGTGTGGCACGTAGTCGACTCTTTCTCGGGTTGGCTAGCATCCACATCTTGTGGCTGTGACCCGGATAAAACAATCTCGTTAGCCACTTCACTGCCTTGGCGGGTTCATACCCCTGTGGAGTTCTACGGTATTCTCCTCCTTGGCACAGGTTGCACAAGTGCATATGGGTGGATTCTTCGGTCTCGACAGCGTCTTAACAGGGACAACCAATGCTGGCTCCTATCTACGGCATCAACTCCCACTTGACATTTTTACAGGATTTGGTCCACAATGCATGAATCTTGACAGAACATACTTCAGGATCCGGACGAAACTAGTTGTCAACCAGTACTTCAACTGTCTAATGTCCGATCACATGCAGGGTCAGCTAGTGTCATGACGCCATTTTTAAACTCGCTAAGATCAACCCCAACTCATTATATCGAACATTACCAGCGCCGTAGTAAACATTCAGATTTACTGATTCAGACATTTTCACCGTCGACATTGTCATCCTCATTAATCACAATATACACTAATATTATCCGCTACACGAACTATGCGCTAAAATGCCTCCAAAAAATATTAACACTAAAATTCACAATATACACTAATATTATCCGCTACACACGAACAATGCGCTAAAATGCCTCCTAAATTAAATTAACACTTATATTCACAACGAACACTAATATTATCCGCTACACGAACTATGCGCTAAAATGGAATCACTAAAATTCACAATATGACTTATATAGACTAACTAAACTATACAATTTACATAATATTTGTGACGACGTGATTATACCTTCGAAGTGTGTGTCCGCTTCTTGCACCACCGGAGAACGACAATGCCGCCCCCGACGACCGGAGGTTCAACTCGGTCAGCCCCAACCTGCTCCTCCTCCTCACCACCTCCTCCTCTGCAGCAGCTTCTACTAGTCACCACCACCTACTACCCGTCCTCCTCTCCACCATGGCTTCTCCTCCCCACCATGGCTGCTCCTCCCCAAACACATCAAAAACTATCCCATAGCAAAAAATAACACCATGGGCCGGTGGGGATTGCTATGATCTACCGATTCTGTGGGTTGGATTTGTAAATGAGTGGCAAATGGAGGAGATCGGCGGGGGAGAGCTCTTGAGAGAGAAAGGAAGCGAAGAACGAAGAAGGAAGAAGGAACGAAGAACAGGGCGCTCGGTGCTTATCCGCACCTTTTCGGCCAAGCCTGGCCGAAAAGGGCTACTTCGGCAAGATGGTCGAACGGCCCAGTTCGCCGCCCAGTAGCCGGTTACTATTTTCGGCCGGGCCTCAGCCAATGAAGTTTTCGCCCAAGCGCCGCCGAAGCGATTTCGCCATGGCTCGGCCGAAAACTCCATTTTCGGCCCACACCTGGCCGACGGGGTACTACTTTTGCGTTTTTTTCATTCTAAACTCTAGTTTCCAAAATTGCTACAAAAAACATGATAGTTTTGAAAAAAATTCGAAAATACATGCACGAAGCTCCAGGTAAAATCAATATCATATGATTTATCGGTTTAGATGTGCAATACTTGGAACACATCTAAATATGCTTTAGCAAAACCTGCAATCATAATGACATGACTACTTATGAACTGAAAACTCTCTACAATAACAGAGATTAATCAAGTACTATTATTAAACATGACATAGGAGAGAGGTATCATCAGTCTGGTCCGTGATGTAATGCTTAGCATGGCATACATGTCTTGCTTATTTGAGAGTTGTATGAGGATCAGGCTAGTATGTAGGATGGCCACCTTCCGCCTCATCTCCACATTCCAGAGCTTCAGCAGCAGCCACGGGAATCACTTAATTAACGTCTCCGACATAAACACAGGTAGTAGTACGTATGCTTGGCTGCTGAACAAGATCAAAACTGCCCTGCTGCGGTGCTGCCCTGCCCCCGTGAGGTACATGGAAAACGGAAGGGAGGAGGGGGTCGGATCCGAGGTTGGATGTGAGCTGACGGAGGTTTTCGTTCATCTTCTTGTTATCCGTCGTGGCCCCAGTACGTACTCCGTCATCTCGGGCTAGTCCTGCTTGGTCACGTGACTTGTCGCACCATAGCCATTTAGCCGTTCCGAACAGGTTGCACATGCGCCAGCCGCTCTAGCTAGGCCGCCGCATGCACGTATCGACCGTGCTGGCTGCCGCTGCGCTTTGGTTCCGTAAACCACCATGCTGGTTCGCGCCACTGCTAGTTTTGGCCTCGCAGCCTGATGCTGCCGCCCACTGCATTGCCATCTTCCCTACCGCTGGTGTATTGATATGCGTCGCCTAATGGCCTCTGCCCCAACTTATCATGAACATACGTAAAGCATAGGCCCTACAGAATTTCTTTACAGTTGGCGGGTGCGGCAACTGTTGATGGCTGGCATTGCCTGTTTCCATACTTTCATGGAAGGACGTACACAGAACTAAAAAACGATGGAGGAATGGTAAACAAACGTGGAAGGTTACATGCTAGGTAATAAAGCTCATCGATCAGGAATAAGGCAAGTCAGCAAGCCTAAAGATAACATTGGCTTAAGTAGAAGAACATGATGCTGAACATATATCAATGGATGCCTTATTCGTGGCACGGAGGTCGACCTCGGCCCGGGCAAGCTCTACACCAGTCCCAATGTCAAAGGTTTGACCTCCCCCAATTTCACTCATGGAATGGGATTAATCATGTTCTGTTCTTGCTGCTGAATTATGAATTCTGAATTCTGTTGAGCAACTCCTTGGGCAAGTCAGCAAGCCTAGAGATAACATTGGCTTAAGTAGAAGAACATGATGCTGAACATATATCAATGGATGCCTTATTCGTGGCACGGAGGTTGACCTCGGCCCCGGGAAGCTCTACACCAGTCCC
The DNA here is from genome assembly GCA_021605145.1 of Aegilops bicornis. Classification (NCBI taxonomy): domain Eukaryota; kingdom Viridiplantae; phylum Streptophyta; class Magnoliopsida; order Poales; family Poaceae; genus Aegilops; species Aegilops bicornis. The sequence continues at coordinate 549,466,886 of CM038672.1, read as the reverse complement.
AATGTCAAAGGTTTGACCTCGCCCCCCCCCCCCCAATTTCACTCATGGAATGGGATTAATCATGTTCTGGTCTTGCTGCTGAATTATGAATTCTGAATTCTGTTGCACAACTCCTTGGGTCGCGGGCCTTCTGGTGAAGATCTTCGTGTTGGGTCGTCGAGATGCCGGTGGTAGGCTGGGTCTTGCTCTACATCCTCAAGCAGGATAATCTTATCAACAAGGTGCACTTGCCTGTGATGAATGCTTTCTTATGCCTGAGGCTCACAATTCTAATTCTCACTTCGACATACATGTTGATGTTGTTCAAGTGTAAACACTGATTAGTAAAGCTTCACCAAAACATGAAAACAATCTCTGGGCACAATTATTTTACAACAGACAATCCACTCTTCTGTGATGTTTTTTACTTTTTGCTATTCACTTTCTTGCTGAAATGCTCTGCCACAAGTCTTCTTTTCTAATGCTCTGCTCCGTTTCGTTTGCAGCTTGTCCCGGAAGCTGAGATCCCTGAGCCACCACTGTTTACTTAAACCCCGGGAAGGTTCTCTCTACTGCACTCTCACAAATACCATATTTCTTCATTGTTTACTGTCAGCACAAAGTTTAATCTTGATTGATTTTGATTCAGAAAAACCATTTGTTATTGTTGCTGCTTACACTCCGAAGCAGGACATCAGCCTGACGAATCCCGGAGCCGTAAGCATTGGTTTAGAAAGTTTTTTTTGCGAATACGCAAAAGACTTAAGTAGCATTGTATTAATAGAAGGAATAGATTGTAGCAATTACAGACATGAGCTCGCAAGCACTAACACGACAACCGGGTGAGGGAGACACATAAACGCAGCCAAGCAAAGGGTTGCGCAGCCCTACGGATCTATCCTAAATATCGCCAATGAGGTACAGGAAGCATTGGTTCAGAAAGTTAACTCATGCAAAGAAAAGTAGGAGTACATAGTGTTGTATGCATATGAAAGGATCGATATGGTTGACTAGAGGGGGGGGGGGTGAATAGGCAACTAATAATTTTTAAGCTTTTCTTTGTCAATTTAAAACTTGCAACGAAATAGGTTGTCTAGATATGAACTATGTGAACAACCTATATGATGCAATGACAACTAGCACACAAGCAAGTAATATATACAACACAAGTAAGCTTGCAAAAGTAAAGGCACGAAAAAACCAAGAGTGGAGACGTTGGAGACGAGGATGTGTTACCGAAGTTCCTTCCGTTTAAAGGGAAGTACGTCTCCGTTAGAGCGGTGTGGAGGCACAATGCTCCCCAAGAAGCCACTAGGGCCACCGTAATCTCCTCATGCCCTCACACAATGCGAGATGTCGTGATTTCACTATTGGTGCCCTTGAAGGCGGCGACCGAACCTTTACAAACAAGGTTGGGGCAATCTCCACAACACTTGGAGGCTACCAACAACACCACGAAGCTTCACCACAATGGAGTATGGCTTCGAGGTGACCTCAACCGTCTAGGGTGCTCAAACACCCAAGAGTAACCAGATCCGCTAGGGATAAGTGGGGGGAATCGAATATCTCTTGGTGGAAGTGTAGATCGGGCCCTTGTCACCCAATCCCGAGCAAATCAACAAGTTTGATTGGCTAGGTTGAGAGATCGGGCGAAAATGGAGCTTAGAGCAACAATGGAGCTTAGAGGTGGAAGAGGTGGTCAACTAGAGGTAGGAGACGCCCCTTTTATAGTCATGGAAGAGATCCAACCGTTATCCACATGTTCAGCCTGCGACATGCGGTACTACCGCTCCAGGAGCGCGGTACTACCGCAAGGCCACGCGGTACTTCCACGGCAGCAGCAGAGGCCGGGACTAGCCTGACTGAGTGAAGTACTACCGCTTGCGCGGTACTACCGCTCCCCCTTGCGATACTACCGCATGGCAGGAATGTCAAAGCCTACGAAGAGCGCGGATGAAATAAAATACATCCGTGCCTACTTCCGCTGAAAATGAGTGCAAAAACTCCGACGCGGTACTACCGCGCACGAGGCGCGGTACTACCGTTGAGGCGCGGATGTAAAAAATTACATCCTCTCCTACTACCGCGACGCAGCGGTACTAGGTATGAGGGCCACGGTACTACGACTCCAGGGGAGCGGTACTACCGTGGCCACCCGCGGTAGTACCGCGCATGACGTGCGGTACTACCGTGTGGGAGCGGATGTAAAAAAAATTACATCCGCCCCAACTACCGTACCGGAGCAGCACTAGGCCTGGGAGCTACGGTACTAAGGCTCCAGAGGAGCGGTACTACCGTGACCCCCAGCAGTACTACCGCAGGTGCTTGCGGTACTACCGCTCCATCGAGCGATACTACCGCAAGTACAGAAGAGTCACGATTAAGCACAACTAGGATAACAGAGAGGCTCCAAAGTGCAAAGGAAAGGAAGGACATGTGTGCGTGTTGATTCCACCGAACCTTTCGACGCGGACCCCTCTTAATAGTACGGCTCTCCTACGACTCAAATCCACCAAAGAGAAACGTAGAACAACGCCGTCTTCAATAGTCTTCGAGGGCACCGAATCGTCTCGATGCCTAGTGATGAAGCGTCTGAGAAACTCAAGGCACACGATTAGTCCGCAAAAGGATTGTCATCAATCACCAAAACACCTAAGGGATAAATATGCCCTTACAATCTCCCCCTTTTTGGTGGATTGATGACAATACGGGATTTGCACATAGATGAGATAATATAGGGCAAAGGCAAACCCCACCTCTCTAGAATATAGACGGGCTCCCCCTAGATGTGTGCAATCTAGATAGATGCTTTGGACTGCATAGCACACAAGCTAGGATCAACACTCCCCCTATATTTTAGAGACTAGCATGAAGACTAACATCTAAGCATAGCATAAAGGTAGCACAATATATCACGAGCTTGCTAAGATAGATAGAGTGCATATGTCTTACACCATGAAGTAAAGCAACCCAAAGCAATTGAAATGAGGTTCAAACGAGAAAGCAGCAAACACACCAAACACGAACGATGACACACGACTCGCAAATTCCTACACTCTCTCACCCTTTGGCATCGAGACGCCAAAAAGGCAGAGAGGACACCTACACACAAGAGGTGGCTCAAGCAGGGAACTCATCCCAACCCTCTCCGTCGGACTCCTCGGCGGCAGGGATGGTCTCCTCGACGTCCTCCTCAGAATCAGTCCACCTGTAGCCTTGCTTCTCCATCCACTCGGCCTATGGAGTGATGTGATCCTCAAAACCACCAGACACGTCCTCGTTATACAACTGCAAGATCTTCTTGTCCCGACGACGACTCTCCTTAGATGTCACGTGAGTCCTGTACTGCCCCTTGGCTTGCATGCAGAAAAGAGTCTTCATCTTGTCCTTCAGCTTCTTGGCCCACGAAGGCATAGAGGAACTCTGGGAAGGCCTAGAAGCACGGCCCTCAGCAACATCCTCCTCATCAGCAGCAGCCCTAGCAGCAGACGCCTCAGCACGAGTAGTAGTGTTGGCCCAGTTGGGCTTGACACGGAGACAGATGGGATCATGGCGAATCCAGTCTGGAGCAAGGAACTCCTCACCAGGAACATCTTCTCCCAAGTCTTGAGATAAGCAGAAATAGATAGGGCCCATAGATAGGCACCTTGCGGTTGAACACCGCAAACCGAAGCTCACACCACATGATGTGTGAGACATCAAGTGGCTGAGTCTGAGACAAACAAGCCTCCTCGCAAATGAGCATCATGTCCACCATATAGGCATGAACCTTGTCCTTGTCACCAATGCGAGGGAACAAGGAGTTGCGGAAGATGCGATACATGATATCCAGAAAAGAGTTGAGCACCAACCCCGTCTTGCCATTGGCGAGCGCCTTCTCAACATAGTATGGCGCAAGCTTGTCCTTGTTGGAAGACTCAGAATTTGCATGGGGTCAAACACCCACGGGAGTGCTGAGCCCGTCATCAGGAACCTGGAGCAAATCCATGAACTCCTTCCAGGTAGCAGTCAGCTTACGGCCATTGGTCATCCAGGTCATCCTCCGCTCCTCATCAGAGTGAAAGTATACTGAGGCAAAGAACTGACAGATAAGCTCAGGGTCATAGTCAAGGTGAAAGGATATCACATGCTCAATACCAAACTGCTCCACCAAGTCCAGAGCCTCTCCAAAGTACTCACGGAACTTGTCCTTCCTCATGTGATGCATTTCAATCCATTTCACATCCACGTAGGTATTCTGCTTGTTTTTTATGGCATCCATATAGATGAGAGTCTGTTGCTTGTTCCAAAACAGCTCACAACCTTTGATAGAAGAACGAGGGTTCACATACGGGTGGAGTTGCCTGAGACGGACGTACTCAGATTGGGGTATCTCGTCCATGCCCTTAGTGGGCTCCTTGTTCTTGCTAGCTGATGTCTTGACATGGCGCTTGGGGGCAGAGGAGCCCTCCGGTGCTTCACACAGGTTCTTGTGACGCTTGGAGCCAGTGTCACGACTGGGATTGGAACGACGAGAGCCACCACCTGAGACACAAACGCAAAACACCAACGAAACGCAAAGAGGATCAAAGCGAAGACCACGACAAAGCACAAGAAACACATCGAAAGTATACGTGAAAGTTGCCATGAGATAGATGTGAGCCACGGTAGTACTGCTAGAGCCTGCGGTACTAAAATATTAGTACCGCTCCAGGTCGCGGTAGTACCGTGAGAGGTCACGGTAGTACCGTGGTTGGAGCGGTAGTAAAGTTTTAGTGCCGCAGTGAGCGTGGTAGTACCGCGCCAGACGGGTGGTAGTACCGGACTAGCGGTAGTACCGTGCCAGACGGGCGGTAGTACTGCATCGTGTTAGATCCAAACGTCAGTTCGAATCTGAAAAGAACCGCGAAACCACGGCGGCGCTATGGTGATCAAATCTAGCACAGGACAAAAAACAAGTATAATTCCTACGCAAGGCTACTCTCCTTCATCCTACCCTTGCATAGAAATAGCCTAAGAATTTCTAGAACACACAAGTCTCCCCCAAAAACCTAGAGGCAAAGAACTCAACAAAACGAGAATTGGTTGGGGAAAAACCTTGGTCCATAGCAAGAGCACGTGGTGGGGAAAGATCCCACCGGACGGAATCACGGGAGGGCAGTCGGAGGGGGAGATCCGGTGACGAACGCCGGCTCCATTCTTGAGCGTGGGAGAGAGAGAGAGAGACGACGTGGGGGGGGGGGGACTGTGAATGGGTATGGAGGAGTTAGAACTCCCCCTGCCCGTCCTTATCCCCACACGCCCATGCCGGCGCGGTAGTACCGCATATCATCACGGTAGTACCGCTCGGGCGGAAGTACCGCTCACCCAGGCGGCAGTAAAAAATTACTGCCACGTGGGGGCGGTAGTACCGTGCTCCCCACACGCGGTAGTACCGTGGCTGGCTGCGGTAGTACCGTAGCTGGTCATGTAGTACCGTGAGCTCAAGACACAGCAGGTTTCAACACGAGAAGAAGGTCTTTGCAAGGAAACTTTTCACACAAAGGATACCACAGGAACACGCACAAACCAAAGGCAGAAAGACAACAAGAAACCACCATGCGACACAACCTCTCAAAAGGAGAGGGCGGTGGCCGGAGCCACCTACGTTTGAGTTAGATGGTATGGCACCGCGAAGAATTATCCTTGGGCCCATGACCAAAACTCGTCTTTGAAACACAAGTACCATAAAAAATGGCTAATGTGAAAGAGTTGATCTATTTATGCATAATGTGGGGAGGGAAAGTTCATTGAGAGAACAACACTCCCCCTATGTCCATGCCTACACCTAAACTAGACAACAAGTTGAGTGTGGTGAGGGGTGCACGGGTTCAAGTCACATTGCTCGAATAAATGATATTTAGCTCATGCCTTAACTCGCGAAATCTTGCTTCATCCAAGGGCTTCGTGAAAATATCTGCAAGGTTATCATGAGTGTTGACATACTTGAGCTCGATCTCCCCTCGCCTAATGTGATCCCGGATGAAGTGATACCGAATCTCAATATGCTTCATCTTGAAGTGTTGCACCGGGTTGAGAGAAATCTTGATGGCACTTTCATTATCACACCAAAGAGGCACTTTGTCACAAGTGACACCGTACTCCTTTAAAGTTTGCCTCATCCATAAGAGTTGTGCACAACTACTACCGCCACCACATATTCCGCTTGATTGGGACGAGAGAGACACACAACTTTGCTTCTTAGAAGGCCAACTCACCAAAGAGCAACCAAGAAATTGGCACCCTCCGGAGGTGGACTTCCTATCCACTTTGTCTCCCGCCCAATCAGAATTCGTATATCCTTCAAGCTTGAATTTTGCCCCTCTTGGATACCATAAGCCAAAGTTTGGGGTATGAGCCAAATATTGAAAGATTCGCTTGACCGCCACATAGTGACTTTCCTTCGGTGCGGCTTGGAACCGTGCACACATTCCCACACTCAACATGATATCCGTTCTAGATGCACAAAGGTAAAGCAAGGAGCCAATCATGGAGCGATATACCTTTTGATCCACCGCTTTACCATTGGGATCAATGTCAAGTTGGCACTTGGTAGGCATTGGAGTAGAAGCCGGCTTGACATCACTTAGCTTGAATCTTCTTAGCATGTCTTGAGTATATTTGGCTTGGTTGATGAAGGTTCCTTCTCTTCTTTGTTTGATATCAAAACCAAGGAAGAACTTCAACTCTCCCATCGAAGACATCTTGAACTTGGAGGTCATGAGAGCGGCAAATTCCTCATTGAAAGCTTTGTTAGGGGAACCAAAGATAATATCATCAACATATAGTTGGCATACAAACAACTCCCCTTTGACCTTCTTAGTAAAAAGAGTGGGATCGATTTGCCCCACCTCAAATCCATGATCTTGTAGCAACTCGGTAAGGTGATCATACCACGCACGTGGGGCTTGTTTAAGGCCATAGAGTGCCTTATCGAGTTGATACACATGATCCGGGAAGTAGTGATCCTCGAACCCGGGAGGTTGCTTGACATAGACCAACTCATTAATAGGACCATTAAGAAAAGCACTTTTCACATCCATTTGTTGCAACTTAAAGTTGTGATGGGAAGCATAAGCAATCAACAAACGAATGGATTCAAGGCGAGCAATGGGAGCAAAGGTTTCACCGTAGTCGATACCCTCGACTTGGGAGTAGCCTTGTGCTACCAATCGTGCCTTGTTGCGAATGATGTTCCCATGAGCATCTTGCTTGTTTTTGAAAATCTACTTGGTTCCAGTGACGTTGTGGTTCCCCGATGTCCTTGGCACCAACCTCCACACCTTGTTGTACTCGAAGTTGTTGAGTTCTTCATGCATGGCATTGAGCCAATCCGAGTCTTCGAGCGCCTCATAGACCTTTTGGGGTTCAACACAAGAGACAAACGCGTGATGTTCACAATAGTTTGCTAATTGTCTCTGAGTGCTTACCCCTTTCTTAGGCATCCAACCACATTCTCCATGAGATGGCCTTTGGTGGTGAGTTTGGAAGCAATCTTCGCGGCACGACGCTCTAATTCCTCCTCGGATGTGGAAGGAGGAGGGTTGACTTGATTATCTTGAGCGCCGCCTTGAGCTAGTTCTTGATCTTGAGCTTGCTCATGAACTTGAACTTGCTCGAGGGGAAGAACTTGAACTTGGGCATCATTTGGAGGTTCACCCCCATCTTGAGATTGATCTTGCCCTTGATCTTGTTCACGAGGTTGAGGGCCTTCATTTTGTTCTTCGGAAGCGTGTGGGTCTTGAGTAGGTGATGGCTCTACTTGAGTGGAGCATTGTCCTTCTCCTTCGGCCACAAGGGGTTCCTCAATGGGTAGAATATGACCAATAACCATTCTTCTTATGGCTTGGGGAGGAATTTCATCACCTACATCACAAGTACCACTTTGCTCCACTTGGGAGCCGTTATTTCGTCAAACTCCACGTTACACGTCTCCTCAATGAGTCCGGTGGACTTGTTGAGAACACGGTAAGCATGAGAGTTTGTAGCATAACCAACAAATATGCCCTCATAAGCTCTAGCCTCAAATTTAGACAAACGAACACCTTTCTTGAGAATGAAACACTTACACCCGAACACCCGGAAGTACTTGAGATTGGGATTGTTTCGTGAGTATCTCATAAGGAGTCTTGTTCAAGCCTTTGCGGAGATAGAGCCGATTGGATGCATGACATGCGGTGTTGATGGCTTCGGCCCAAAAGTTGTATGGAGACTTGAACTCCGCCATCATGGTCCTTGCCGCATCCATCAATGTCCGGTTCTTCCTCTCCACAACACCATTTTGTTGAGGGGTATATGGTGCAGAATATTGATTCTTGATCCCCTCATCACTAAGAAACTCATCCAAGGTGTAGTTCTTGAACTCGGTGCCGTTGTCACTTCTTATTGTCAAGATCTTTGCATTATGTTGACGTTGAGCTTCATTTGCAAAGTCGATGACGGTTTGTTGAGTCTCACTCTTCCTCTTGAAGAAGTATACCCAAGTGTATCTTGAATAATCGTCCACAATCACCAAGCAATACTTTGTACCCCCAAGACTATCAAAGGATGGAGGCCCAAAGAGGTCCATGTGCAGGAGCTCCAAGGGTCTCTTCGAGTAGATGATAGTCGTGGGAGGGTGAGCCGTCTCATGAAGCTTTCCTTCGATACAAGCACTTGCAAGCACGATCTTTGGCAAAACTAACATTTGTTAGTCCACGGACATGGTCCCCTTGAGAAGACTTTGCAAAGATCTCATATTGACGTGAGCTAAACGGCGATGCCAAAGCCATCCCACATCAACTTTAGCCAATAGGCATGTCGCGGTCTTAGTAGGTTGCTCCAAAAAGTTAATCACATAGAGACCGTTCTCGACATGCCCAACAAAGGCTACTTTAAGAGTCTTGCTCCACAAGAGGGCCACGGTATCAATATCAAAGAAGGTGGAAAAGCCCATGAGTGCAAGTTGACGAACGGAAAGTAAATTGAACGCAGGGGACTCAACAAGCATGACTTTCTCGATCGTTAGATCATGAGAAATGACAACCTTGCCAAGACCCAATACCTTAGAATGAGAGGCATCACCCCACTCGACATTGGTGGGCATAGATGGGATCTTTTGCACGTCCACCACCAAGTCCTTGCTCCCGGTCATATGATTTGTTGCTCCACTATCGAGCAACCATGATCCCCCACCGGAAGCAAACACCTACAAGAGATCAATGCTTGGTTTTAGGTACCCATTTAGTAATGGTTCCTTTGATGTTAGTAACAAGGGTCTTAGGAACCCAAATAGACCATTCAATGTACTCATAAGAAGAACCAACAAATTTAGCATAAACATGCCCATCGCTAGCACGGCACAACACATAAGAGGGGTTAAAGTCGCCAGCTTTATTGGGAGAGATGGCTTTGCCCCTTTTGGCATCACCACTCTTTGCATTGTTCTTCTTCTCCTTAAGAGCACCCTCTCCCTCTTTTCACAAAAGTTTGCTTAAGCAGGGGAGGTCGTTTGGTCTTGTTGTTCTTCTTCTCGTTCTTCTTCTTGTTCTTGGACTTGGGTGAGAACCCAACTCCCTCCTTGCCCACAACTTCCTTTTGATTGCTCAAAAGGTCATTTAGGTTCTTCTCACCTTGTATGCATGACACAAGACCTTTCTCGAGTTGTTCCTTCAACTTGGCATTCTCCTCCACAAGATGCACATGCTCATAACATGGGTTAGTAGCATTTGCATTATCAATTAAGACCATGTGAGGAAATGTGGCCTTTTCCTTGGTTAGCTTAACTTGGAGTTGAGCATGAGACTCCTTGAGGTTTGCATGAGCACCTTTCAAGACCTTATGGGCCTTGTCAAGTACATCAAACTCCTCCTTGAGTCTAGCATGATCAACCCCAAGTTTAGCCTTCTCGGAAGTTAGCACACGAGACACAACAAGAGCATGATCAAGATCTTTCTTTAATTTGGCATGGTCATCGTTGTGTGACTCCTCAAGAGCCAAACGATGCCCACGCTCTTCCTCAAGAGCATTAGAGAGATCCGATATCTCATCGGCATAGTCACGACTATGACTTTCCATCTTAGAGATGGTTTCTTCGTGAGCCTCGATCATGTCATTGGCTTCACCAAGTTGTTCCAAGAGAGCAACGAAGTGCTTCTTGGATTTGCCCTTGAGCTTACTCATGAAGGACTCAAATTCATTTACCTCCTCATTAGACCCCTTACCATCATCAAAGCCAACGGTCAAAGAAGGATTAGGAATAATGGTGGTTTTGATGTTGGGGGTTACCTTGTTGGCGGCTTTAGCCATGAGGCACTTGGCGGTGATGTTCTCGTTGGGTGAGTCGAAGAGAGACACCCGGGGAGTTGTGGCAATGGCAATGGATGCCATAGCCATTGCTTCACTATCTTCATCATCATCGTCATCCTCACGGTATTCTTCTTGAACCACCAACCCGCGAGTAGGAGTCTTCTTGGTGAAGTTGTTCTTGTTGGGTAAGGACTTGGCTTTGTCTTTTCGGATGAACTTGCCACCATTGTCTTCCCGCTTCTCGTAAGGACAGTCCGCAACGAAATGGCTCACATTGCCACAGTTGAAACAAGTTCTAACTCGTTGCTTGCCCTTGAGGCCACTTGAGTTGTTCTTGCTGAAGTTGGGTCTTGTATTCTTCTTGCTCCAAAATTGTCTTGAGGCAAGAGCCATGTGCTCATGATAATCATATTTCGTGTCTTCGGGGTTGCTCTCCTCATCTTATTCTTCTTCCTCTTCTTCCACACTAACCTTGGCCTTCAAGGCGAGGTTGGGCTTCTTTGCCCTTTGAGAACGGAGCACCGCATTGTGGGCGGTCTTGTCCAAGATGCTCATTGCAACGAACTCATCCAACACTTCACTCGAGGTCATGGAGTGAAAGTCCGGTCTTTGACGAATGACGGAGGACATGGCCTTGTTGTAGGGCATCATGGCCTTGAGGAACTTGCGCTTGATCCAATTGTCATCCGTGTCCTTGCTCCCATGATCTCGTAGTGAGACCGCGAGTTTCGTCACTCTTCGAAAGAGCTCACAGGGTTCTTCATCTTCTTTCATTGCAAACTCATCGGCTTCATCTTGTACCACTTCATAGTTGGAGCGTTGAATGCTAGCACTTCCTCAATAGAGAGACACAACACATTGCCACGCGTCTTTGGCCATGGCATGAGGTCGAAGGTGAGGGAGATCTTCGGGAAGGATTGCATCTTGGATGATGAAGAGAGCACTCTCATTGAATTGATTATCCACGGCTTCTCGAGGGGTGAAGTTGTTTGGGTCATGTGGATAGAAACCTTATTCAATGATTCTCCAAAGGTTAGTATTCACATGTTTTAAATGGCGCTTGAAACGATACACCCAAGAATCAAAATCCTCATTTTTCACAATCTTAGGAGGAGGACCGGCATGATTTAAATGAGTAGAGGGAATCGGTCCTCCATAAATTGGAGGTTCCACATGGCCAAAGATGCCGGTGCCATTTCCACCACTAGTAGAAGGACTCTTTTCACTGTTAGCTTCCCCCTTGTCGGAGGTAGCATCCGTCACCTTGTTAGTGGGATCACTCACTTTCATCAGCGAGGTGGACAGTTTAAGCCCATCAAGAAATTTAGTAAGCATGCTTTCAACCTTGGTCGTCATGGAGTCTTTCAATGTGTCTAGAGCCACATTGAATTCCTCACGAGAGACCGAGGTTCCCCCATCGGCCGTAGACAAGATAGGATTCACACCGTAGTGCTCCTCCGCACCATATGTGGTGTCAACCATACTCTTCGGACGGTAAAGTCCTTAAATAAAGAGACGAGGCTCTGATACCAATTGAAAGGATCGATATGGTTGACTAGAGGGGGGGGGGGTGAATAGGCAACTAACAATTTTTAAGCTTTTCTTTGTCAATTTAAAACTTGCAACGAAATAGGTTGTCTAGATATGCAACTATGTGAAAAACCTATATGATGCAATGACAACTAGCACACAAGCAAGTAATAGATACAACACAAGTAAGCTTGCAAAAGTAAAGGCACGAAATTACCAAGAGTGGAGCCATTGGAGACGAGGATGTGTTACCGAAGTTCCTTTCGTTTAAAGGGAAGTACGTGTCCGTTAGAGCGGTGTGGAGGCACAATGCTCCCCAAGAAGCCACTAGGGCCACCGTAATCTCCTCACGCCCTCACACAATGCGAGATGCCGTGATTCCACTATTGGTGCCCTTGAAGGCGGCGACCGAACCTTTACAAACAAGGTTGGGGCAATCTCCACAACACTTGGAGGCTCCCAACAACACCACGAAGCTTCACCACAATGGAGTATGGCTTCAAGGTGACCTCAACCGTCTAGGGTGCTCAAACACCCAAGAGTAACAAGATCCGCTAGGGATAAGTGGGGGGAATCGAATATCTCTTGGTGGAAGTGTAGATCGGGCCCTTGTCACCCAATCCCGAGCAAATCAACAAGTTTGATTGGCTAGGTTGAGAGATCGGGCGAAAATGGAGCTTAGAGCAACAATGGAGCTTAGAGGTGGTAGAGGTGGTCAACTAGAGGTAGGAGACGCCCCTTTTATAGTCATGGAAGATATCCAACCGTTATCCACATGTTCAGCCTGCGACATGCGGTACTACCACTCCAGGAGCGCGGTACTACCGCAAGGCCACGCAGTACTACCATGGAGGACCACGGTACTTCCGCGGCAGCAGCAGAGGCCGGGACTAGCCTGACTGAGTGGAGTACTACCGCTTGCCCGGTACTACCGCTCCCCCTTGCGGTACTACCGCAAGCCAGGAAAGTCAAAGCCTACGAAGAGCGTGGATGAAATAAAATACATCCGTGCCTACTTCCGCTGAAAATGAACCAGTGCAAAAACTCCGACGCGGTACTACGCAAGACGAGGCGCCGGTAATTACTACCGTTGAGGCGCGGATGTAAAAATTACATCCGCTTCCTACTACCGCTGACGCAGCGGTACTAGGTATGAGGGCCACGGTACTACGACCTGTGGGAGCGGTATAATCAGGCCACCCGCGTACTATCACAAGATGACGTGCGGTACTACCGTGTGGGTGCGGATGTAAAAAAAATTACATCCGCCCCTACTACCGTACCGGAGCAGCACTAGGCCTGGGAGCTACGGTACTAAGGCTCCAGAGGAGCGGTACTACCGTGACCCCCAGCGGTACTACCATGACCCCCAGCGGTACTACCGCAGGTGCTTGCGGTACTACCGCTCCATAGAGCAGTACTACCGCAAGTACAGCAGTAGCCGTCAGATTAAGCACAACTAGGATAACCGAGAGACGCTCCAAAGTGCAAAGGAAAGGAAGGACATGTGTACGTGTTGATTCCACCCGAACCTTTCCGATGCAGACCCCCTCTTAATAGTACGGCTCTCCTACGACTCAAATCCACCAAAGAGAAACGTAGAACAACGCCGTCTTCAATAGTCTTCGAGGGGCACCGAATCGTCTCGTGCCTAGTGATGAAGCGTCTTGGAAACTCAAGGCACACGATTAGTCCGCAAAAGCATTGTCATCAATCACCAAAACACCTAAGGGATAAATATGCCCTTACATCATAGGTGCAGGAAGTTACCTCATAACTCTAAGTAATACTTGAACTTGATGCCGTATGCATAGCTTCAAAAAGTTAACTCATCTCTTCAGAAGAGAGAGACCATGCGAATGGCTAGCAGTGCTAGGCTCGTTGACAAGCAAGTTGGCTTGAGGAGATTGTACGGGGTTTGGTAGAAGAGGGCCATGGAGTGGCGCTCAGGGCCGTATCGATCTAGACCGAAGCAGAGCAGCTCAAGGCAGAGCACCGGTCGTCAGGCGAAGTTGCAGCAGAGCCGATTAAAACGGGGGATAGAGCATCGGTATGGAGGACGGAGGCCACTGAGGGAGGCTCTACGTACAGCCCAGCGCCGCCGCCTTGCTCTGTCGTCGTATTCCTCGCGGTGGGAGGGGGTGGCGACCCGGTCGTGGCGTCTAGCCGAGGGTCGAGAGGGCCGGTGGAAGGTGAGGTGACGGCGCCCGGCCCACCCGACGTGGATTCCTTGCCGGCAGCTCGTCCGCCTAAGGCAACGGCCTGGCATCTCCGGCAGCGCTCCTCGTGGCATCTCTCTCTCTCTCTCTCTCTCTCTCTCTCTCCCTCCCTCCCTCCCTCCCTCCCTCTCTCTCTCTTGATTTGAGCAATGACAAAGATTCCGATCTAGCGGCGAGGTGAGAAGCAGCGGCGGCGACTTCGTGCATGCAGAGGAGGAAGGAATCGGATTTGTGACGAGATCCATCATGGCTCTCAGGAGGAGTCATGCCCGATCTCTCCTTGTTTGTTTTTTCCATACTGTGCGTCTATCCTTTGAGGCCGAAGACAGTCCTGTTTTCCCAAAGGATCGAATCGTTATTCTCCTGGACGGACGACCAGACCCAATCCCAACTTTTACAAGGACATGCGGATCCCAAATTAGCACCACCCTGTTTATATTACGATTTTGTCTATGCAAATCATAAAAGCGTATTATGACATGAGAAGAAAGCTATTGTGACGGTGAACCCATGGAGTCAATTCGTGCTTTATTATTAGGGAAATATTTGGATATGCCTAGAATATAGCTCCTTCACAAAGTTCGTTCCTGGATAGAAACTTTGGAAAATTGCTGAAAAATATTTACTAGGCAAATTGAGTTGAATTTTGATATGGGGCAATGATATGGACAGGAAAAGGTGTTCAAGAATTTTGGGGTCAATCAAGCAAGTATAAATAGCACTTCCTTTGCAAAGTGCCATTTAGGGCAGAATAGGAAAATAATTATTGGAGGATTATTTTTTAACATGGCAATGAAATGTTTTGCCATTTTTGAGGAAGATATGACCCAAACAATTTATGAGAATTATTTGGGAATTTTTCGAGTGACAGAAATATAGGTTGTGATACGTCTCCGTCGTATCTATAATTTTTTATTGTTCCATGCCAATATTATGCAACTTTCATATACTTTTTGGCAACTTTTTATACTATTTTTGGGACAAACATATTGATCCAGTGCCCAGTGCCAGTTCCTATTTGTTGCATGTTTTTGGTTTCGCAGAATATCCATATCAAACGGAATCCAAACGGGATAAAAACAGACGGAGCTTATTTTGGAATATTTGGAAAATCTGGGAGAAAGATCAACGCAAAATGGTGCTCGAGGTGGCCACGAGGCAGGGGGCACGCCTGGCCCCCATGGGCGTGCCCCTGACCCTCGTGGGCCACCCGTAAGGCGGTTGATGCCCTTCTTCAGCCGCAAGAAAGCTAATTTTTGGTAAAAAAATCATGGCGAAGGTTTCAGTCCAATCGGAGTTACGGATCTCCATATATATATATATATACATATATATATACATATATATATATATATATATATACATATATATATATGTACAAAACGGTGAAAGGGCACCAGAGGAGAGCGCAGAAACAGAGAGAAACAGAGAGACAGATCCAATCTCGGAGGGGCTCTCGCCCCTCCCACGCCATGGAGGCCAAGGACCAGAGGGTAAACCCTTCTCCCATCTAGGGGGGAGGTCAAGGAAGAAGAAGACGAAGGGGCCCCCTCTCCCCTTCTCTTCCGGTGGCGCCGGAACGCTGCCGTGGCCATCATCATCACCACAATCTTGGCCAACAACTTCACCGCCATCATCACCAGCTCTTCCCCCCCTCTATGCAGCGGTGTAACCTCTCTCTTACCCGCTGTAATCTCTACTTAAACATGGTGCTCAATGCTATATATGATTTCCCAATGATGTATGGCTATCCTATGATGTTTGAGTAGATCTGTTTTGTCCTATGGGTTATTTGATGATCAAGATTGGTTTGAGTTGCATGTTTTATTATTGGTGCTGTCCTATGGTGCTCTCCGTGTTGCATAGCGTGAGGGATTCCCGCTGTAGGGTTTGCAATATGTTCATGATTTGCTTATGGTGGGTGGCGTGAGTGACAGAAGCATAGACCCGAGTAAGTAGGTTGTTTGCGTATGGGATAAAGAGGACTTGATGCATTAATGCTATGGTTGGGTTTTAACTTAATGATCTTTAGTAGTTTTTTATGCTTGCTAGAGTTCCAATCATAAGTGCATATGATCAAAGTAGAGAAAGTATGTTAGCTTATGCCTCTCCCTCAAATAAAATTGCAATAATGATTACCGGTCTAGTTATCGATTGCCTAGGGACAAATAACTTTCTCGTGACAAAAAGCTCTCTACTAAAACTAACTTAGTTGTGTCTTCATCTAAACAGCCCCTACTTTTTATTTTCCCGCTCTTTATTATCTTGCAAACCTAACCAAAAACACCTACAAAGTACTTCTAGTTTCATACTTGTTTCTGGTAAAGCGAACGTCAAGTGTGCGTAGAGTTGTATCGGTGGTCGATAGAACTTGAGGGAATATTTGTTCTACCTTTAGCTCCTCGTTGGGTTCGACACTCTTACTTATCGAAAGAGGCTACAATTGATCCCCTATACTTTTGGGTTATCAAGACCTTTTTCTGGCGCCGTTGCCGGGGAGCAATAGCGTGGGGTGAATATTCTCGTGTGTGCTTGTTTGCTTTATCACTAAGTAATTTTTATTTGCTGTTCTTAGTTGTTCTCTATCTTTAGTTATGGATATGGAAGACGAAATACCAAAAAAATTAGGTGTACTTGCTGTTCATGGAGATGGGGAACCTCCTAAAACCTTCGATGTTGGTTATGTGAAAGATATTATATACTACTTTGATAATCCTGAGAAAGCCCCATTCAACTATGTAATGGGAGTAACGTTGGATCAACGTGAATAATTTAGGGATTATCGCTTGACACAAAAAGGGAAACTATTATGGGATCAAATTCATATATTGAAGTGGTATGCTAGGCAACTATGCTTGAGATATGATTATACTTGTTGCTCTAGGATGAAGGCTCCACACCTTCCCTTTTCATGCAAATTTAATGATAATAAAACCTTAGCTTCTTATGCTAATGGTATATATGATTATTATGATGTGGAACAGATAGAAGAATTTGTTGCTTTTATGGGTGCTTATGAAATTGAATCTCTGTTTAAAGAGTTTGAAGATTTTTATGATTCGGTTTATAGACCTGAAAATTTAGCTATCCTTAAATATTGTTATGAGAATTATGAATACAATGCCGATATTAATGCACTTATTGAGAAAGTCTCCGCTGTCCAAGAAGAGATTAATATTTTGCAGGAATCTTTGGAAGAAGAAGTTGATGAAACTGTGAGCTCATTGGATGAAAAAGATGATGAGGAGAGCGAAGAACAAAAGGAGGAAGAGCGGATTACACATAAAAGAGCAATTCATGCACACATACTATGCATTGGCCTTTACTATGTATGCATGAATTGTTCTTTTATGACATGCCGATGCATAGGAAGAGAGTTAGACTTCGTCATTACATGATATATGTTACTTTGTGCTCACTACTAAATTACAAATCATTGCTAATTAAAATTGGCTTTGATATACCTTGGGATCCGGGTGGATTCACTACTTGAGCACTATATGCCGAGCTTGATGGCTTTAAAGAAAGCGCTGCCAGGGAGACAACCCGGAAGTTTTAGAGAGTCATTTAATTCTGTTGAGTGCTTTCATATAGTTTAAAAACAACAAAAATAAAGAGGGGACCCAAAACTTTTCAAAAGGGAAAGTGAATGAAAGACAAGCATTGTTGAAGTGGGAGAGCTCCTTGAACTTTGTTCATGCTCACAGCAACTTTGTGAATCTTGATTACAGAAACTTTTCAACAAAAATAATTATCCCCTTGTACAATTCCATTGTATTATAAAAATAATGTGCCAAGGTTTGCCTTTAGGATGTTTACAATACTTGTTGGTTTGTACGGTACAGGACAGAAGCTTTGGCTGTAGTGCGTGATTTTTACTTTTTTACTGGAACGTTAAATGGTTCTGATTCTTTTTGCACTATCTTTCTGTACAATTTTTTTATTTTTCCTAATTTTGGGAGAATTTTTCAGGTATTATAAGTATGGTGAATGTTCAGATTATTACAGACTGTTCTGTTTTAGACAGATTCTGTTTTTGATGCATAGTTTGCTTGTTTTGATGAAACTATCAATTTCTATCAGTGGATTAAGCCATGAAAAAGTTATATTACAGTAGACACAATGCAAAAACAAAATATTAATTGGTTTTCAATAGTACTTAGAGTATTGATTTACTTTATTATACTAACGGATCTTTACCGAGTTTTCTGTTGAAGTTTTGTGTGGATGAAGTGTTCGATGATCGAGAAGGTTTCGATGTGAGAAGATGTAAGAGAGGCAAGAGCTCATGCTTGGGGATGCCCGAGGCACCCCAAGTAAATATTCAAGGAGACTCAAGCGTCTAAGCTTGGGGATGCCCCGGAAGGCATCCGCTCTTTCTTCAAAAAGTATCGGTATGTTTTCGGATTCGTTTCATTCATGTGATATGTGCAAATCTTGGAGTGTCTTTTGCATTTAGTTTTATTTTTTCTTTTATGCACCTTGCTGGTATGAGATAGTCCTTGGTTGATTTCTCATTGCACTTCACTTATATCTTTTGAGTATGGCTTTATAGAATGCTTCATGTGCTTCACTTATATCATTTGAAGCTTGGATTGCCTGTTTCTCTTTACATAGACAACCGCCATTTGTAGAATGCTCTTTTGCTTCACTTATATTTTTTAGAGCATGGGCATATTGAGGGAGTCCTGGATTAGGGGGTGTCCGGATAGCCGAACTATCACCGTTGGCCGGACTCCTGGACTATGAAGATACAAGATTGAGGACTTCGTCCCATGTCCGGATGGGACTTTCCTTGGCGTGGAAGGCAAGCTTGGCGATACGGATATGTAAATCTCCTACCGTTGTAAACCGACTCTGTGTAACCCTAACCCTATCCGGTGTCTATATAAACTGGAGGTTTTTAGTCCGTAGGACGAACAACAATCATACCATAGGCTAGCTTCTAGGGTTTAGCCTCTCTGATCTCGTGGTAGATCCACTCTTGTACTACCCATATCATCAGTATTAATCAAGCAGGAGTAGGGTTTTACCTCCATCGAGAGTGCCCAAACCTGGGTAAAAACATCGTGTCCCTTGTCTCCTGTTACCATCCGCCTAGACGCACAGTTCGGGACCCCCTACCCGAGATCCGCAGGTTTTGACACTGACATTGGTGCTTTCATTGAGAGTTCCTCTGTATCGTCATCCTTAGGCCTGATGGCTCCTTCGATCATCAACAATGACGCGGTCCAGGGTGAAACTTTTCTCCCCGAACAGATCTTCGTATTCGGCGGCTTTGCACTGCGGGCCAATTCACTTGGCCATCTGGAGCAGATCGAAAGCTACGCCCGCCATCGAGTCAGATTTGGGAGTTTGAACTACACGGCCGACATCCACGGAGACTTGATCTTCAATGGATTCGAGCCACAGCCAAGCGCCGCCTTTGTCTCGATGGGCATGATCTAGCTCTGCCGCCCGAGCGATGCCTCGAGGTCGCACCAGCGTCCGCTCCGACCCTTAGCTCGGAGCCGACTCCGCCGATCGAGGACGAGTGTGGCTGGACACCGCCTGGGGGGCTACGATCTCTACGGCAAGTAAGCCGAACTCCATCCCTGTCCTTTGCGAATCCCGTGACTCCAAGGTGCCGGACTCCCCTCCGGACTCCGAACCCTCCGTGCCCCTGCCAATCGAATCCAATTGGGCGCCGGTTATGGAGTTCACTGCCGCGGATATCTTTCAGCACTCGCCCTTTGGCGACATCCTGAATTCACTAAAGTCTCTCTCTTTATCGGAGAGCCTGGCGGACTACGGTCGGGAAGGTTGGGATGCGACGATGAAGAAATTCAACGCCCACCCACCACCCACTTTGTAGCCACTGCCGATGATTTAACCGACATGCTTGACTTCGACTCAAGACATCGACGGTATGGACGGCGATGCTGGAGACGACCAAGAACCAGCGCCTCTGTGGCACGCTGGAAGGCCACCTCGTCATACGACATATACATGGTTGACATCCCAAAAGATGGGAACAACGATGGAACAACGGAGGATGACCCCTCCAAGAAACAGCCCAAGCGCCGGCGTCAGCGGCGCCGCTCTAAATCCCGCCACAGCAAAAATGGTGATTCCGGCACGGGAGATAATAACACCCCAGACAGTGTCGAAGACAACCCCTCCAGCAGGATTCAGCACAAGAGGAGGGAGAAGCCAGCCCTCATGATAGAGCGGCAGACAGGGAGGTGGAGGACGATAATTATATGCCTCCCTCCGAAGATGAGACAAGCCTCGACGACGACGAATTTGTCATGCCTGAGGACCCCGCCGAACAGGAGCATTTCAAACGCAGGCTTATGGCCACGGCAAGCAGCCTCAAGAAAAAGCAGCATCAACTTAGAGCTGACCAAGACTTGCTAGCTGACAGATGGACTGAAGTCCTTGCAGCCGAAGAGTACAAACTCGAACGCCCCTCCAAGAGATACCCAAAATGCAGGCTGCTACCCCAATTAGAGGAAGCAGCACCCAAACCTACATCACCGGTAGCATGATGCGGCCGACTGCCACCCCGTGGTCGCGACAGAGAGGCCTCTAGACCCTCCATTCAAGCCGCCCCCCGGCGTCGCTCGAAAAGTACCAAGGCACGGGGAAACGCGCCAGACCTGTGAGACATATTGGAGGACAAGGCAAGGCAAACAAGATTGATCTACGGATCGCATGGGCGCCCCACGACACGCGACGATAACCGTCATGCCGGATACAGCAATTCCGGCAGGGCCGAACACAGTAGACAAATCTCATTTGAGCTGCGTCGTGATATAGCTCAATACAGAGACGCCGCACACCCACTATGCTTCACAAACGAAGTGATGGATCATCAAATCCCCGAGGGTTTCAAACCCGTAAACATCGAATCATACGATGGCACAACAGATCCTGCGGTTTGGATCGAGGACTACCTCCTCCATATCCACATGGCCCATGGTGATGATCTACACGCCATCAAATACCTCCCACTCAAGCTTACAGGACCAGCTGCATTGGCTTAACAGCTTGCCGCCAGAATCAATTGGTTGTTGGGAGGACACGGAAGCCGCATTCCTTGACAACTTCCGGGGCACATATGTGCGACCACCAGACGCCGATGACCTCAGCCACATAATTCAGCAGCCCGGAAGAATCGGCGGACAATTACGGACACGGTTCCTAACCAAGAAAAATCAAATCGTTGACTGTCCAGATGCAGAGGCCCTTGCAGCCTTCAAACATAACATCCACGACGAGTGGCTTGCCGGGCACCTAGGACAGGAAAAGCTGAAATCCATGGCAGCCCTCACAACACTCATGACCCGCTTTTGCGCGGGAGAGGACAGCTGGCTAGCTTGTAGTAACAACTTGACCAAAAACCCTGGTAGTTTGGATACCAAGGACAGCAATGGCAGGTCGCGTCGCAACAAGCACAAGCGCCGCATTAACGGCGATAATCTTTGAAGATCTGACGATCAATGCCGGATTCAGAGGCTCTAAACCTGGTCAGCGGAAAAAGCCGTTCAAAAGAAATACTCAAGGACCGTCCAATCTAGACTGAATACTCGATTGCTCGTGCCAAATACATGGCACCCCGAAAAACCAGCCAACCACACCAACAGGGATTGTTGGGTCTTCAAACAGGCAGGCAAGTTAAATGCTGAACTCAATTAAAAGGGGCTGCATAGCGATGACGAGGAGGAGCCCTGGCCGCCAAACAATAGAGGACAGAAGGGCTTCCCCCAACAAGTGCGGACGGTGAACATGATATACACAACCCACATACCCAAAAGGGAGCAGAAGCGTGCACTAAGGGACTTATATGCGATGGAGCCAGTCGCCCCGAAGTTCAACCCATGGTCCTCCTGCCCGATCACCTTTGATCGAAGGGACCACCCCACTAGCATCCGCCACGGCGGATTCGCCGCATTGGTTCTTGACCCAATCATCGACGGATTCCACCTCACTAGAGTCCTGATGGACGGCGGTAGTAGCCTGAACCTGCTCTATCAGGATACAGTGCGTAAAATGGGCATAGACTCCTCAAGGATTAAACCCACAAAGACGACCTTTAAAGGCGTCATACCAGGTGTAGAGGCCAATTGTTGTCACGACCGGTTTTCCAATAAAAATATTTATTGAGAAACCGATCTTTTAATTCCAGTGTGAGGAAAATCCTCCTTACTGGTAGACAAAACCTTGATACGATAAGCCAGTAGCATTTAATATATTACAGGGTCGAGCTGAGGTTGCTCAACAAATTATTACAAGCACGCCAATAATTATACATAGTGGCGGATATGACACTGATGGTGTGGGGTGGCTTACTCGACTCGAGATAAAAGTGATTGGTGGAAAATCACAGTGGAGTGGATAATATGACTACTAAGCTGGCGGCTCATCGAAAGGCGTCGAGGTGAGGCTCGATGAATTTATTTGGGTAGCGGAAGCGGATATATCTGATGACCAAATCAAGGGTCGACGAGATCGACTGGGACTCCTCTAGGCGTCGGACTCGCTATTGAACTCTTCATCCATGAGATCGCCTTCCTCAGCATCTGGCCAAATCAACAAGCCAGGTGAGTACTTTGAAAGTACTCGCAAGACGGTACAGACATAAGATATAACAAATGCATGCATGAATGCGTCATGAGTAATTTAACAATGCACATTCAAATCGGTATAACAAGGTAAGTAAAAAGGGAGTCGGCGGTAGTCCGCTCGAAAACCCAATAAAATAAACTGAAAACTGATCGGGTGTCTGAAGCGACACCTCGAAGAGTGAACAAATAAGTAAAACATGCATGATCGAGCGTCTAAGCGACACCACATAAAGGGCTTATATCGAAAGAAAAGACATGCGTGCCATAGTCGGACGTCGGAGCGACATCACAGAAAGGGCTTGCATCGTAAGTAAATAATAACAATACCGCAGTCGGACGTCTGAGCGACATCGCAGAAAGGGCTTATATCAAAAGTAAATAAATAACAATGCTACAGTCAGACGTCTGAGCGACATCGCAAAAAGGGCTTATATCAAAAGTAAATAAATAACAATGCCGCAGTCGGACGTCTGAGCGGCATCGCAGAAAGGGCTTATATCAAAAGTTAATAAATAACAATGCCACAGTCGGACGTCTGAGAGACATCACAGAAAGGGCTTAAATTCATTATTCATAACTTGCAAGAATTAATGCTCACCAGTAAATATTCAACACGTGATAAATAACGGGTTAGTCCATTCACAGGAATAAACGATAACCGGACTTAATACTCATGTGGCTCACCAGAGTTTTTGTCACCAAGACAGACTCTTGACAAGATAAGACAAACACAGAACTTGGATATGGAGAAGATGATTCAAAGGAATTATTGACTCTGCAGAGTTTGTACTAGAAAGCCCACAACCAACGGATTTCCGCAGTCACGAAGCACTAGTTCCGTTTACGGTATTTCGGAAGAAACACAACAATCCAGTACACACCCATCCCACCTCACGATGCCAGGAATCACCCTAGACAGCGTTCAAGAAAAAATTTTGAGACGGGGAGATCACAATCTCGAATAGCATGGGATCAAATTTTATATCGCAGCGCTCTAAGGGTGCCCCCCTCTCGGTCCCAACCGGAAACACCCATGCCCCCTGACCGGATGATAGGCTTTAATCCAGGGCCATGGAACCCTCATCCCGGTCTCTCGGTTTGGTGTGTACCAGGAAAGTGGTTTGCAACTTACTATGCCATATCCCTTGCGGAAAACATGTGGTAGTACGGAAAAGGAAAATGGACGGAAACTGGACTGATGCATGCTGACACAGGATTCAAATAATCTGGCATAAGACTGGCATGCTACAACACTGCCATCTTACCCATTCTCATGCCAACTCATGGCCATGCAAACTCATTTCCATCAACTCATGGATTTCCGAAACTCACTTGCCTCAACTTTTCACGTGATATAACTTTCATCGAGATGCTCATGAACATGCCATGAAACTACTTAATGCAAACATGCCCAAACACTCATCATATCAAAAGTTCAAACATGCTTGCCTGGTTCGGAGTAGTCGGGGCCTAGCTCGGTGAAGTTCGCGGTTCCGTCACCTCCTTCGGTATCTACGGTATACAAAAATACACGCACTAACGTAAATACCATGGGGTGCACAAAAATATTCCAAATATTTTTCATATAAATCTGTTAAAAACTAGACAAAATTTTGAAGAGGACAGAAAAAGAATCACTCAAAAATCCTTTTCTTTTTAAAAGTTATAAGAGTTTTGGTCCAAGGACCTCTCTGTAATGAAACAGAAAACTCTCAGGGGTCTAAGCAGTAAAGTCCAGAAAACGATTCAGATTAGAAAGCGCATTTGCCAGAATACGCTTTCAGAAATGGTTTGAAAAAAAGAACAGAGAGGCTGACGGGCGGGTCCCACCCGTCAGGTTTGAATATTCAAAAGAGGTGGCAGAGCTCGTCGGCGCCCGAGAGCCATGGTCGCGCATGGCGATCCACGGCGAGGTAGTGGGATGGGGTGGTACCTCTGTGCTCAGTGCATCCTTCCGCGTCGGTGGGTGGTGGTGGTGGTCGCCGGCGAGCACCACGTCGACGGCGGCCCTTGCTCCGGCGGACGGTGGTTCGGGTAGTCGTGGGCCTCGTCGGAGAGAGTTGCTGGGGTCAAATTGGAGTGGGGGTTAGTCTCCTAGAGGTGTCATGAGGCTACGGGCAAGTCTAGGGTGGTGGAGGAGCTCTCACCAGAGAGAACGCTGCCGGAGCCCGAAGCGGACGGAGGTGGCCGGAGTTGAGGAAGAAGGGCCCCTCGAGGCTCTTCCAAAGGGCTGGGCGGGGTCGGTGAGGTGGTGGAGATGTGCGGGTCGAGAGCGAGCTCGGGCGCTTATTTATAGCCGGCCCGAGGCGGTTGCCGTGAACGGGATAAGTCCGGCGAGCGATTACAGCGGTGCTGTGGCTGGACGGTTGGTTTAGGGGCTTGAGCATCGTCTAGACGGAGTACTGATTCCGTCCCGGTGCCTAACTCAGCAAGGCAGGGGAGGTTACGGCCTGTCCCCAACGGAACGGCCGTGCGGCACGTCAGCGGCAGAGGCGCTCCTCGCGTGCGTGCCACGGCGACGGCAGCAGTGCGGCGTCGCGGCAAGGAGACGGCCATGCGGAGCTCCCAGCTGACGTGGGCAGTGCCGAACGGCGTTGTGCCGAGGTGCCCTGTCGGCCGCCACGGAGGTCCCGACGCTGTAGAAGACGCCGACGCAGACGGGCTGTGGTGCCACCGACGTCGGGAACCAGCCAAGTGCGCGTCTGGCGCCTGGAAAGGGGAGGAGGGCGCACGCGCCAAAGCGCCTGATTGACAGGTGACCAAACTCTGACGAAACTGAACTTACTGAAACTCTGAGTTTCTTTGAAAGTGCAAAGTAACAGTGCAAGCCAGGTGTTCGACAAAATGATTTTGGTATGTGGGGATTTTTCCTTGAGCTGATTTTTGGTGGAGTGGCCTCTCATAGCATTTGGGGGCTGCCTGAATTTTGGTGGAATTATTTGAGAAGAGGAGATATGAATTTCATCAAATTTGACAAATCTGGTCCAAATTTGCAGAAGCTGAAACTTGAAAATTTTGAAAAGAAGAAGAGTGGATCTTGATGGTTCTAGGTTGTGGGTGCTAGGGACTATCCAGAGGAGTTGGTTTGAGATCAAAATTCAAAGGCAAATAAGCACTTGGTTTGCAAATCACCTAGTCTCAAAATAATGGACATAATTGTTTTGGGGAAAGAAATAAATGAGATAAAATCCAAAAATGAGTTGGACCTGTTGGGACAGAATATTTGGATTGCCCCAAAGTGGAAGGAGGGTTTTGGGAAGATTTACCACATGAGACATGGTAAAAAGTATGGATGGTTTCAATATAAGAGAAGACCCAAAACTCCTAGGGTTTTCTTATTAAAAGAAAAATAAATCCCAAAAAAATAAATTTGAGAAGGGGGAGAGTCAGAAGAAGGGTTTTTAAATAACCAACACCAGAGTTGAAGAAGATGCCAAAATAAAATCCTTTGCCAAAGGGGAAATTTTTGAGAGAGAGATTTTTGGAAGGGTTTAAATGACCTTCAAAACCAACAAAGTTTCTGTTGAAAACCAAACAAAAATTTGGAGTTTCACAACACCTACCCCCTTAGGAAAAATCTCGTTCCCGAGATTTCAGCTTGATGGTTTTCTGTCGGGTCCTCCTTTAAGACTTTCCAAGATTTTTATTGGATGCTCCCGATATGTGAGGTCTGGCTGCACGTCAATGTTTTCATGGGATACCTGCTTCTCTGGGTTGCTCACGCACTTCCTCAATTGCGAGACGTGGAACACGTCGTGGACGTCGGATAAATCTTCAGGTAAGTCTAGCTGGTAGGCTACCGTGCCTCTCCATGCCACTATGCAGAATGGTCCGATGAATCTTGGTGCTAGCTTCCCCTTAATCTTGAATCGTAGCAGGCCCCTCATAGGAGATACTCGTAGGTATACAAACTCACCGGTTCAAACCGACTTCGATGTTTTTGATCGTAATAACTCTTCCGTCGACTTTGGGCTGTCTTGAGTCAATCCCTAATCACCTTAACTTTATCTTCAGCCTCCTTGAGCATGTCCGGGCCAAGATATGGCTGTCTCCGGTTTCTGACCAATTTAGCGGGGTACGACATCTCCGCCCATACAGAGCCTCAAATGGTGCCATTTGCAGGCTGGCTTGGTAACTGTTGTTGTATGCGAACTCTGCGTATGGTAAACTTTCTTCCCAACTGGTTCCATAGGTGAGGACACATGCTCTTAACATGTCTTCTAGAATTTGGTTTACGCGTTCAGTTTGTCCATCGATGCAGGGGTGGTATGCGGTACTGAACGCCAGTTGAGTTCCCAAAGCTTGTTGTAAGTGATCCCAAAATCGGGAGATAAATTGAGTGCCTCTGTCTGATATTATTGTCTTTGGGACTCCATGTAAGCAGACGATACGGGAGAGATAAAGCCTGGCAAGTTTCTGAGCGGTGTGGGTTGTCTTCACGGGGATGAAGTGAGCTACTTTAGTCAGTCTATCAGTGATGACCCCTATGGCATCATTTCCGTGTCGTGACCGAGGTAGCCCAACAATAAAATCCATTACAATCTCGTCCCATTTCCATTCGGGTATCTTATTTGGCTGCAAAAGTCCGGCCGGTTTCTGCTGCTCGGCCTTGATGCGTTGACAAGAGTCACAACATGCGATGAACGTGGCTATGTCCCTTTTCAGACCATGCCACCAAAATTTCTCCTTAATGTCCTTGTACATTTTTGTTCCTCCAGGATGGATTGAATACGGAGCGGTGTGGCCTTCAGCTAAGATTTGCTGTTTAAGGTCCTTGATATTTGGTACGCAAAGTCTATCTCCGTACCACAATATTCCCTGCTTATCGATAATGAACACTGTGGCCTTGCCCAAACTCACCTTTTGCTTTATGCCTTCAATGCTAGGGTGTCCATGCTGAGCTTCTTTAACTTTTTCAATCAGGGTAGGCTGTATCTCTAAATTCGACACACTGCCTTCGGTGACCACCATCAAGTTGAGCTTAGCGAATTCCTGCCGGAATTCAGGTCTCAAATTTGGTAGACCGTCGTTGTTCGGGCTAGGGTTCCGACTTAGGGCATCTGCCACTACATTTGCTTTTCCTAGATGGTAGTGGATCCCAACATCATAATCCTTCACTAATTCCAACTAGCATCGTTGCCGTAAATTCAGTTCCGGTTGTGTGAAAATATACTTGAGGCTCTTATGGTCCGTGTATCTTTCACAACGATTTCCAAGTAAAAAGTGTCTCCATTCCTTGAGTGCATGAATAACTGATGCTAATTCCAGGTCATGAGTAGGATAATTTTCCTCATGCTTGCGAAGTTGTCTGGAAACATACGCGACAACCTTGCCTTCTTGCATCAATACGCACCCGAGGCCCTTTCGGGATGCGTCACAATACACCTCAAAATTCTTGTGTATGTCTGGCACAATTAATACTGGTGCTGTCGTTAGTTTCCTTTTTAGTTCTTGGAAACTTTTCTCGCAAGCTTCCGTCCATTCAAACTTCTTGTCTTTCTTGAGTAGCTGCGTCATTGGCTTTGCTATAGTGGAAAATCCTTCAATAAATCTTCGGTAGTATCCTGCCATTCCCAAGAAACTTCGTACGTCCGCTACGCTGGCTGGTGGTTTCCAGCCATGGCACGGCCTTGACTTTTTCCTTCCCACGGCAATACCTTCTTGGGTCAAGATGCGTGGCCCGTAAAACCTACCTGTCTTAGCCAAAACTCACACTTGCTGAACTTGGCGTATAATTGATGTTTCCTAAGTTCTCCTAGTACAATTCGGAGATGTTCAGCATGCTCTTCTGGTGTCTTGGAGTATATCAGAATATCGTCGATGAATACCACAACAAACTTGTCCACGAATTTCATAAATACTTTGTTCATGAGGTGAACAAAATATGCGGGGGCATTCGTCAGTCCAAATGGCATTACTTTGAACTCATACAATCCGTATCTGGAGGTGAAGGCTGTCTTGGGAATATCTTCCGTTCGTAGTTTTAATTGATGGTATCCCGACCTCAAGTCAATTTTTGAGAATACCTTGGCCTGAGCGAGTTGATCAAATAAATCATTTATCCGTGGCATCGGATATTTGTTCTTGATTGTGACCATGTTAAGCGCTCGATAGTCTATGCACAATCTCAGTGTTCCATCCTTCTTTTTGGCAAATAATATTCGTGAACCCCAAGGTGAGGAGCTGGCTCATATATAACCTTTGTCCAATAATTCTTTTATTTGCTTCTTCAATTCTACCAATTCGGATGGTGCCATTCTGTATGGTTTCTTGTATATGGGAGCGGTTCCGGGCGCTAGCTCAATGCTGAATTCTATCTCTCGGTCTGGTGGCATGCCTGGTAGTTCTTCGGGAAATACGTCTGGAAATTCACACACTAGTGGAACCTTGCTTAATTCAGAAATATCCACCTTGTTCAATCTCGATTGCCGGGATATTTTTCTCTTTTTGGCTGAAACTTTTATTGTCTTCCCGTGGTGGTGGGAGAGAATTACGGTCCTGTTGAAGCAGTCAATAAAACCTTTGTTGGTGGTTAACCAATCCATCCCTAAGATGACATCCAGTCCTTTATTTTCCAACACAATAAGGTTGGCGTGAAACCTCAATCCTTCAAACTCAATAATCACACCTTGGCAGTAACTCTGGGTAACTTGCTTAATCCCAGGGGACTTGATGATCATTGATTTTCCAAGGGAAGCATCGAAAATTTATTTTACAAAGCAAAACTTTTCGAAATGAACGAGTGAGAAGCTCCAGAATCAAACAAAACCATGGCAGGTATTGTGTTGACAGGAAACGTACCGAGTACGATATCTGGGGCATTCTGTGCTTCCTCTTTTGTCACGTGGTTCAGATGACCCTTCCTGTGGTTGTTATTTGGGTTGAAATTGTTGCGCTTTGGCGCCGAATTATTACCTCCGTTGTTCGGCTTTGGGGTCGAGTTCCTTGGCTTGGGGCACTGCTTGGCATAGTGCCCTTCTTCTCCACAAGTGTAGCAAGTAACGCCTGGGCGGTATGTGAACTCCTTGTCCCTTGCATCGAAATTCTTGATTGGACGTGAGACGTTTGTCGTGGGTTTGGGTGTCCAACCTTTCTGAAAATCTGTCTTGCTGCGGTGGTTGCGGGCATGATTAGTCTGGTCCTTTTTCGCTGCGGAAATCTTCCAAGCTGCGTCTCTCATCTTCCAAAGTAATGGCCTTATCCACCAGGCGTCTTAAAATCCGGGAAGGTGTGCACAACCAATCGGCATTTAAGCGCTGGCGTTAGACCGTCTAGGAATTTTTCCATCTTCTTGCTTTCAGACATACGCTCCTCGTTGGCGTAGCGAGACAACAGAGTAAACTGACTGTTGTATTCTGACACCGTCATTGTCCTTTGCTTGAGGTCATCAAACTCTCTCTTTTTGATCTTCATAAGACTTTTAGGAATATGTGCCCCACGAAAACCTTCTTTAAACTCCTCCCAAGTGATATTATTTTCGTTGGGGTGCATGTGTAGGAAATTTTCCCACCACGATGTAGCTGCTCCAGTGAGATAGTGCGGTGCATATAGCACTTTCTCAAGATCTGAACACTGGGCAATAATTAATTTTCTTTCCATGTCTCAAGCCACCCTCGGCTTCAAGAGGTTTGTCAGTATGAGAAAATGTTTGGGGACGTGTCTTCTGTAGCTCAGATAACTTTGATTGCTGTTGATACTGTCCATGGTGATTTCCCATATTGATGACTTGGTTCATCATTTCCTGATGTTGTTGCTAACTTTGCTCATAAAGACGGCACATTTGGGAAAGTGTTGTTTCACTGTCCTGTTGACTTGACTGCCCCTGTGTGAAATTGTTGCTTGGTTGTGTGCCATAATTTTCCTCTGACGGAGTTGGCATGGAGCGCGTCCAAGGACGAGACATTGTTCACTCCGGGGATATATTTTGTATAACTCATAAGAAAAGAAATTGAGTCGCAAAAGTCAATAAATTCATGAAGATGGAAAAGGTCTTAAATGCTCAAAGATTTTTCAAGAGAATAAACGTTTGCGCACGGAGAAGGACTGCTCATTACATATCTTACACGCAAGCAGTAATTATACAATACATCACTCAGGATATGCATACATATACCTGACATGCTATTTAGGCTAGTGCATTCCTCCAGTTCCTACATGATGCGTAAACAAGCTACTTCTCACAGCCTATGTACATATAAACATATCATACAAGTGGTACATCGCATGGAGGCTAAGCGTACTCAGTCTGAGGAGATGGTAAGGATTTCCCTTGCCCTGCCGAGGGTGAGGCGCAGAGAGGCTGGGGACTCAACCTCCTCCTCGCTAATAGGCTCCAGACGTGAAGTGCTGCGCTGAGTTGGTGGAGCGGGTGCCCTATATGGAGCAACACGAACAGGTGTGGGCGCAGTAGGTGGTGCAGAGCGGACTGGAGTGGGTGCAATGACTTGGTTGAACTCCTCGGTGGAAGGCAGGCGACGAGCAGTGGCGAGAGTGGTAGGAGCAAAAGATGCCGATGACGAGACGAAAGTCAGTGGCGGTGCGGTGCGCAGGAGCTCCCTCCTGTTGGCGGCACAACCATGGGCTGAGTCCATGCGGGCAGCCACGAAGTCATCCACCAGGTTGTCGAAGGCTGCCTCCAGAGCCCGGAGATACCCGATGAGCATCTCAAAAGCCTCGTCTCGCTCTCCTCTGGGGCAAGAGTATGAGTAGTGGCAGGCGTACGACACGTGGCATGGAAGGTAGCGGTAACGACAAGTCTGCATCGAAGGAAGGACATCCCTGAGACGAGTTATCGCCTCACGGGCTGCCATCTGCATAGCATGCTTCTCCGTAGGCATGGCTCTCCCCACGAACCGGAAGCGACGTAACTCAACACGCCCTCCCTTGAATTGCACCTCGGCCTCGTGCATGGTTAGACTGTCGTTGACCTTGTGCCGAGAGAGTGCGAAGACTGGGCGCACAGATGGCCCCATCGCGACTTGGACGATGAAGAAGAGAAGCTTGACGAACCCATCGGGCTCGTTGGCGAACATCTGTGACTCGCAGTCATTGCCAGCCATCTACAAAAGTAGGCCAAATTTCTGACTGGGAAGGTCATAAATTTATGTTGACTGTCAGAAAATGACTACATTGCAGAAATAAATAATAAGCTCTATTATGCTAATAACCGATTAGTGATCGCACCTAGTGGCTTCCTACACTCAGCCTGGCTCTCGTACCAAGCTTGTCACGACCGGTTTTCCAATAAAAATATTTATTGAGAAACCGATCTTTTAATTCCAGTGTGAGGAAAATCCTCCTTACTGGTAGACAAAACCTTGATACAATAAGCCGGTAGCATTTAATATATTACGAGGTCGAGCTGAGGTTGCTCAACAAATTATTACAAGCACGCCAATAATTATACATAGTGGCGGATATGACACAGTGGTGTGGGTGGCTTACTACTGACTCGAGATAAAAGTGATTGGTGGAAAATCACAGTGTAGTGGATAATATGACTACTAAACTGGCGGCTCATCGAGCGTCGAGGTGAGGCTTGATGAATTTATTTGGGTAGCGGAAGCGGATATAATACAGTGACCAAATCAAGGGTCGCACGAGACTGACTGGGACTCCTCTGGGTGTCGGACTCGCTATCAAACTCTTCATCCATGAGATCGCCTTCGTCAGCATCTGGCCAAATCCACAAGCCAGGTGAGTACTTTGAAAGTACTCGCAAGACAGTTCGGACATAAGATATAACAAATGCATGCATGAATGCGTCATGAGTAATTTAACAATGCACATTCAAATCAGTATAACAA
Source organism: Aegilops bicornis (assembly GCA_021605145.1). Lineage (NCBI taxonomy): Eukaryota > Viridiplantae > Streptophyta > Magnoliopsida > Poales > Poaceae > Aegilops > Aegilops bicornis. The sequence goes on along the minus strand of CM038672.1, from coordinate 549,434,438 downwards.
GGTAAGTAAAAAGGGAGTCGGCGGTAGTCCGCTCGAAAACCCAATAAAATAAACTAAAACCGATCGGGTGTGCAGGCGACACCTCGAAGGGTGAACAAATAAGTAAAACATGCATGATCGGGCGTCTAAGCGACACCACATAAAGGGCTTATACTGAAAGAAAAGACATGCGTGCCACAGTCGGACATCATAGCGACATCACAGAAAGGGCTCGCATCATAAGTAAGTAATAACAATACCGCAGTCGGACGTCTGAGCGACATCGCAGAAAGGGCTTATATCAAAAGTAAATAAATAACAATGCCACAGTCGGACGTCTGAGCGGCATCGCAGAAAGGGCATATATCAAAAGTAAATAAATAACAATGCCGCAGTCGGACGTCTGAGCGACATCGCAGAAAGGGCCAGGGTGCCACCGACGTCAGGAACCAGCCAAGTGCGCGTGCGGCGCTCTGGAAAGGGAGGAGGGGCCGTGCGCAACGCGCCAGGCGCACAGTTGACAGGTGACCAGACTCTGACGAAACTGAACTTACTGAAACTCTGAATTTCTCTGAAAGTGCAAAGTAACAGTGCAAGCCAGGTGTTCGACAGAATGATTTTGGTATGTGGGGATTTTTCCTTGAGCTGATTTTTGGTGGAGTGGCCTCTCATAGCATCTGGGGGCTGCCTGAATTTTGGTGGAATTTTTGGAGAAGAGGAGATATGAATTTCATCAAATTTGACAAATCTGGTCCAAATTTGCAGAAGCTGAAACTTGAAAATTTTGAAAAGAAGAAGAGTGGATCTTGATGGTTCTAGGTTGTGGGTGCTAGGGACTATCCAGAGGAGTTGGTTTGAGATCAAAATTCAAAGGCAAATAGGTACTTGCTTTGCAAATCACCTAGTCTCAAAATAATGGACATAATTGTTTTGGGGAAAGAAATAAATGAGATAATATCCAAAAATGAGTTGGACCTGTTGGGACAGAATATTTGGATTTCCCCAAAGTGGAAGGAGGGGTTTGGGGAAGATTTACCACATGAGACATGGTAAAAAGTATGGATGGTTTCATGTGACACTCCAAAAATTTTCCTTTGGTTTTCTTCAAAATTTTGTTGGATTTGAAGGAGGTCTCCAAAACCCTTCCAAAAATCTCTGTCAAAGCTTTTTCCCTTCAGCAAATATTTTATTTTTGCATCTCCTTCAACTCTAGTGTTTGGTTTTAAATTTTCTTACGATTGCCCTCTTCTCAAAATTTCAAGAAAAATCTTTGGAGTATTTTCTTTCAAAGGGAAACTCTAGGAGTTTTTCATCCTCTCCCATATTTGAAACCATTCATGATTCTTCCATGCACCACATGGTAAAACCTTCCCAAAAATCTCTCCTTCCACTTTGGTACAACTCAAAATTCTGTCCAAACTAATAAAATCCATTTTGGATTTTATTCCAATTATTTCTCCTCCCAAAATAATTACATCTTTTCTTTTGAGCCTAGGTGATTTGCAAAGCAAGTACCCTAATGCTTTTGATTTTTGACCTCAACTCCACACCTGGATAGTCCTTGGTATCCACAACCCAGAACCATCTTGATCCACTCTTACGCTTTTCAAATATTTCAAATTTCACTCATTGCAAGTTTGGACCAGATTTGCCAAATTTGGTGAAATTCATATCTACACTTCTCCAAAAATTCCACCAAAATTCAGGCAACCTCTAGTTGCAATGAGAGACCACTCCACCAAAAATCAGCTCAAGGAAATATCCCTGGATACCAGAATCATTTTTTCGAGCATCTGGCATGCACTGTTTTGTTCATATTCAGTAAATTCAGAAAGTTCAGTGTCATTTCTCCGACAGAACTTCAGTCACATGCCCACTGAGCGTTTGGCTCGATGCTCGCAGCTTGGCCTGCTTGTCTGGAGCTCCACACGCGCACTTGGTGCCTTCCCGGCGTCGGTGGCACCCTGGCCCGCCTGCGCCGGCGTGCTTTGCGGCGGCCGAAACACCGTAACGGCGACAGGGGGCAAAACTGCGGCGCAACGCCGTTCGGCGCCGCCCAAGCGTCCTGGTGGCTCCGCGTGGCCACCTCCTTGCCAGCGCATGCATGCGGCACCGTCGCCGTGGCTTGGCACGCGCAGAGCTCGCTCTCTGCCGCCGACGGGCCATGCGGCCGTTCCGTCAAGGGCAAGCCGTAAACCTTCCTCCCGTGCTGAGCTGGACCCTAAAATGGCACCACTACTCCACCTAGGCGATGCTCAAGCTCCTAAGCCGACCGTCCAGCCACAAAGACCGCCGTAATCAACTCACCGGACTTATCCGTTCACGGCAACCGACTCGGGCCGGCTATATATAGCACCCCGAGCACGCCCTCGCCCCGCACGACTCCACCACCTCACTAGACCCCCGCTAGCCACCGCCGTGAGCCTCGAGGGGCCCTTCTTCCCCGACTCCGGCCGCCCCGTTCCGCCTCGGCCTCCACCTCGATTCGCTTTGGTGAGCCGTCTCCGACGCCCTAACTTCGTCAGCAACCCTCTCGAGCAACTAGGAGACTAAACCCCACTCCTATTTGACCCCCGCAGCTCCCTCCGGCGAGATCCACGACTGCCCGAACCGCCGTCCGCCGGAGCAAGGGCCGCCATCGACAGGTGCTCGCCGGCGATCACCACCACCACCCACAGACGCGGAACGGTGCACTGATCTCGAAGGTAACCCCCGATCACCTTGCCTCGCCGTGGATCGCCGCCGGCGACCACCGCACCTCTCGGGCGCCGTCGCGCCCTGTTTGAAATTTGAAACCCGACAGGTGGAGCCCGCCTGCCAGCCTCACAACCGTCTCTTTTAAACGAAACGTTATCCTGGACTTTTCCACAGAGCCCCCTGGAAACTTTCTGTTTCATTACAGATGGGTCCTTGGACCAAAACTCTTATAACTTTTAAACAGAAAATGATTTTTGATTGATTACTTTTCTGTCATCTTTATTTTTCTGTCTAGTTTTTTGTAATATTTATTTGAAAAATATTCGGATCAACTTTCAGTACCCCACGGTATTTACGTTAGCGCGTGTATTTTTGTTTGCCGTAGATACCGAAGGAGGTGACGGAACCGCGAACTTCGCCGAGCTAGACCCCGACTACTCCGAACAAGGCAAGCAAAGTTTGAACTTTTGATATGATGAGTGTCTGGGCATGTTTGCATTATTTTTGTATCATGGCACGTTCATGAGCATTTTCGATGATAGTTTATCTCGTGATCATTGAAGCAAATGAGCTCGGTAAATCCATGAGTTGCTGGAAACTTGTTGCATGGCCATGAGTTGGCATGCGTATGGGTAAGATGGTAGTGTTGTAGCATGCCAGGCTTATGCCATATCGTTGACCCAGTGTCAACATAAATCGGTCGATTTCCGTCCGTCTTCCTTTCCGTACTACCACCTGTTTCCCGCAAGGGATACGGCCTAGTAGGTTGCATACCACTTCTGGTACACACCAAATCGAGAGGCGGGATGAAGGTTCCATGGCCTGGATTAAAGCCTTTCATCTGGTCAGGGGCATGGGTGTTTCGGTTGGGACCGAGAGGGGCACCCTTAGAGCGCCAGCGATATAAATTTGATCCCATGCTATTCGAGATTGTGATCTCCCCGTCTCAAAGTTTTTCTTAAACGCTGTCTAGGGTGATTCCTGGCAACGTGAGGTATGATGGGTGTGTACTAGTTAGTTGTGTTTCCTCTGAAATACCGTAAACGGAACTAGTCCTTCGTGACTACGGAAATCCGTTGGCTGTGGACAATTTTGGTACAAACTCAGCAGAGTCAAAATTCTTGAATTCATCTTATTCATGTCCAAGTACCGTGATCATCTCATCTTGTCAACTGTCAGTCTTAGTGATAGAAACTCCTGAGAACCATTGAGTATTAAATGTTTACTTTCCTATGAACGGACTAACCCGCTTATTGTCTTGTGATGAATATTTTCCGTGAGCACTATATCTTGTCAGTTATAAATAATGAATTATAAGCCCTTTCTGCGATGTCGCTCAGACGTCCGACTGCGGCATTGTTGTTATTTATTTTCATTATAAGCCCTTTTCTGCGATGTCGCCAGACGTCCGATCATGACATTGTTGTTATTTATTTTCATTATAAGCCCTTTCTGCGATGTCGCTCAGACGTCCGACTGCGGCATTGTTGTTATTTATTTTCATTATAAGCCCTTTCTGCGATGTCGCTCAGACGTCCGACTGCGGCATTGTTGTCATTTATTTTCATTCACTGGTGGAAAAAAGGCCTTTGGTCGCGGTTCGCAACTGCCATTAGTCGCGGTTGGGCAACCGCGACCAAATAAGCGCGACTAATACCCCTCACCTTTAGTCGCGGCTGCTTAAGAACCGCGACTAACGGCCGTCACGTGGGCGCCTTGAGGCCGTCGGGGCGGAGGACCTTTAGTCGCGGTCTTCTGGCCAACCGCGACTAAAGGCCGCCACAGGTTTAGGGTTTTAGCCCCCCCCCCTAAACCTGTTTTCTGTTTTATTTGTATTGTTTTATTTCTTTTGTGCTTTTTTTTAATTTTGAAGGAGTTTCATATATTCTACGGTACTACATACATGCATATGAATGTACAATTTCAATTATATTTGAAATTAGAACCAAAAGAATTCAAGAGGAATATACAATATATATTCAATATCATCGGATGACCATATACAATTTTGAACAAGTTTCCATACATGATTTAATGCATATAAAGTTCTACGTCCTCGTAATAGTGTTCTCCTTTAGGATGGAGGACTTCCTGCTGAACCATCCAGCTAGTTCCTCTTGAAGTGGTCGGAAGCGAGCTTACGGACTAAGCATCATCCAGAGGTTATTCCTCGAGCATTGGTATCACTCGGAACCCGCTTCGGAGGTGTATCTCGAATCATCTCACAGACATAGTATCCACATAGATTGGTCTCCGGTGGCTGAATATCCCCAGCATTCTTAGGCTTTGACCTTTTGAATTCTAGCTCTTTTTTGAATTCACCGACCTTTGTATCTACGAACCGTCTCCAAACCCTACGAGGCAAAGAAAATTAAATGAACAAGAGAGTTATTAGTTACTTGATATTAGGAAATGAACGAAATAGGCCGATCGATATAGAGCGCAAATGAATGAAAATAATTACTTCTTCAGCATTCTTCTCATGCCGCCCCAAAGCTTTGGATCTATATTCAGAGAGTCGTGGACGAGACATTACGAGGTGTTAACTTTAATTACTAGCAGAATCCGGTGGAACCTGCGGACACGATACATGCACAAAGACGTCATGCATAACTCATCGATTAGCCGCCACATACCATGCATGGAGTAAACAAAAGAGAATGTGCTCAAGACAGAAACACTCACCCAAAATGGTAAGGAAATAGAATATCACTTTTGAGTTCCTGCTTTGTAAGAAATCGCCGCAGTGTCTGCCTCCACGTCGGCGGGGTGGCGCTCCAACACATGTCCATTAACGATGTGTGGGTCAATGAACCCAACATCATGGATGTTCCTTACTCTGCATTCCTTAATTTTCATTACGCATGTATAATAGCGGACACAACAATATAGTTAGGACATATATATAGTGCAGGCAATATGAACGAGATGGGGTAGAAATTAATAAATCACTTACGAGCGTAGCAGCGATGATAGATTTGTCGAGCTCGCCTTGATTGAAAAGCTGGAACAATTCACTCAGTTCAATTTGTACATAGTAATGTTTGAAGTGATGCTCATGTCTAACTTCCGCATAAATATATTCTTTGGCGTTTTTATTTTTATGTAACCCTTGTACCATTTCAGCAGACCTTTCATTTGTGGAGGTAGATCCTTTTCTCTTGAGCAGCTCGACGAGAGGCCCATTCTTGACATATGTAATTACTACCTCCTTCCTTTGGCGCCTCATCAAGGCCTAACAGTTCACGAAGAGTAATACCTAAGTTGGCCGCTTGTTCTCGGCACTTTTCGTTACGGTCAATCCTGTCAGCCGCAGCTTGTATGATCTCGGGGCATCCGGACAGAAGGCTTCCACTATAAGCGGGGCAATCGATTGTTTACTTTGTTCCCCGAGCTGGGCAACTTGTTTCCCACTTATTTTACTTCCGGCCTTCTCCCGCTCTTTGTTCTCCTTGAACATGAGTGCCTGCCTGCGAAGTTCACGTGCATAGTCGTTAGGCAGATTCTTCGGCTTGGGACGGTGTGCTCAAAAATGACTTAGCCCACTTCTTTTGCTCATCGAGAAAATATTGGCTTGGGCTCGGGCTCTCTTTTCTTCTTGCAGTCCGCCTTCCATTTCTCCAAATCAGCAGCAGCGGCATGCGTCGACTTCCTCGGCACTACGTTCCCAAGGCCTTGTGGGGAGAGGCTTGATGATGGCTCCGGTACCTTTGTGGTCTTAGGTACATAAGGGTCGGGTTAATAATCCAGGACTGCTTCGCTTCTTTGCGGAGGTGGATTGGGCGGCGTCGATCACCCGGGACGAGGACTGGGGCGGCGGCTGATCACCACTGGACGTTGTGGACTGGGGGCGGCGTCGGCTGACTCGACGGAGGTGTAGGTGAACCGCCACCACCACCACCACCACCACCACCGCCACCGCCACCACCACCACCGTAGGGGTGGACTTGTTGTCCTTGGCGCCTCGCACAGAAACTTGATAAACTTCTTTTGCCATAGAATGAAATGGCGCTTGACATCTCCAAGTCTTTTCTCCCCTTGGTGTAGCAATGTCAATCTCTGTGTCCTCAAACCCTTGGACTATGTCCTCCACCGTGACACGAGCATAGCCATCTTGAATGGGGTTGTTGTGGTGGAGTGCTCGAGGTAAACATGGTAAAGCACTGCCGATGGCTACCTTCATGGACATGTTCCCGATAGGATAATACAGATGACATTCTTTCATCTCCTTTATATCGTCCCAGGGGTAGCGAGGAGGCTCCGGTGCAGTAATTTCGACCACGTGAGGCTCCGGTGCAGTAATTTCGACCACCGGAGGCTCCGGTGCAGTAATTTCGATCGTCGGTGCATACGCACCAGCCGGTGGGAGCCTCCGTGGAAGCCACGCTGCTTCTCCATTCTTGGCTTCGAGATCCATTGGATGATCTTCATGCTGCACCCGAGCTGCATCTCTTTCGACTACTAGTACACTCATGGTTTTCTTCATCACATCCATTTCCGATGCCAACCGCGCCACAACATCTGATTCGATCCATCTTTCTCTTACGGCTTACGTAACCGTCACGGGTCATCGCTTGGGGAACCCTATTTTCCACGGAATGTGCCCCATGCCTAAATACCGTCCTCCGTGTTCAGGATTCCCGAGGGCTTTTGTCGGTAGCGTCGTTCTCTCTGTTGAACTTGATCTTCCCTGTTGAGCATCCTTCATTGCGTCAATAAGGGCTTGGGTGGGTTTAATTAATTTGCCCCGGTAAACACACTCCCCCATCTCCGGGTTCGGCGTTCCCCATGCCCGTACCACCAGCTTTTGGCCCTTGGGTCCCATCCCTCCGTGCACTGGGCCAGTTCCTCGCGCCCTCAGCTCGTTCTCCATCTTCTCCAACCTAGGCACCCAAATGCGATACCCTCCTGGCCCCATAACATGATTGTACTCCTTCTTAGCCGCATTTTCCTTATTTTTTCGATATTTGAATGAACTGCTCCGATTTCTTTTGCTTCACAAATTCTGGCCAATCATGTTTCAGTTTCTCATATTGTCCTTTGAAATCCAGAGTCTTGTTATGCTTGACAAAGTCATGGGCTAGATTTTGCTTGAATTTCCGGAATGCGTCGGCCATCTTATGAAGAAGCGAACTGTTTGACTAGCCTCCTCCTCTCCTTGTTTTCCTCAATCTTGTTACCCTCCTCATCGAATTTGTTGTATTCGGAGGTAGAGCGAAATGTTCCATAAGCTTCTTGAAGCAATATTTTTTGTTCTCTTATCGACAAAAGTGAAACCATCAATTCGTGCCTTCTTTGGCTCATTCCACTCCTGGGCGGTGATCGAGACGTTGTCTCTAACAATGGCTCCGCATTGGTGACAAACTTGGTGGCGTTCTTGCGGGGCTCCGGTGACCTGCCGGTTGCCTTGTCGACAACCTCGATGGTGCATGTTTCTCCTTGTTTCATCGTCTTGGTTGCGCCACGCTTTGACGGCGTACTCGATTGTTTGACGATCCGGCCGAGGGCTAAAATAAGAAAGAGAGTCGCTGCGTTAGTACACACATATTTATTCAAATCAGTTAGTTTGTATCACTAGAGGCTCAATGTATATATATACCTCGGCGCGGAGGTGGTTGCTACTTCCATTTGAAGATCGTCGTTTATCGGCGTTTGTTAACATCATCTTCTTGTGGCGCCCTTCATCTTCACCGTCAAGGTTCAGATAAGAAGAGATATCATCTTCTTCTTCTCCGGTCGGCACATATAGAATATCGCGTTTATGATGCGAACATATGTGCTTCACCGTCCGGATCATAGTTGTCCATAATCGGGTCAGCTCTATAAATCGCCATTATGTCAGTCCTGAAAACATGTAGTAAAAACAAATTAATTAAGTGAAGAAGGGGCGGTGGCGGTGGCGGTGGCGAAAGGCGGTGGCAAAAGGAGGGGCGAGGAAGGGTGGGAGAGGGTGTCGCGGTAGAGCCTTGAGGCAGGCGGCAGGCAGCGTCACGGAGAGGGAGGCGAGGACAACACACACGGAGAGGGAGGCGAGGACAACAGACAACCACGTCTTCACGAATGTCATTTTGTGAAGAAACTTTGCAAGCAATTAAACATTTGTCAATGTTTGGTAAAAAAATACAATTTGTTTTTGGTTTACTTGTCACTCGAGCTCACGTAAGCTCAAGCTCAGAATACCACTTTCGAGATTTTTCTTGTTTCTTTAAGGTCTTTTTCACCTCTTATTAGTCGGGCCCGACATCTCGCCCAAAGTTAATAAGGGCCAATAAGCAGCCACAAAATTAATAAATAAATAGGTGATGCAGACGGACAGGCTAACACATCTTTCCCTAATCCCTAATCCCTAATTCCCTAATTTATTAATATTTTTATTTTTATTTTTTAATTTTTTTTAATTTTAATTTTTAATTTTTAATAAAGAAAATAGTGTTTCCGGTAAATGCATTAAATTCGGCTATTTTGCATGAAAGTCCCTTCGTTTCTGAGAATTCAACCCACAGTCCTACTTTAAGTGTGTTCCTGATGAGATAATGTTTTATTTTTATAGAAAACCCCCTGCCACCACTGCCACTTATCCATTGCCGGCCATCACTGCCACTTATCCATTGCCGGCCTCCACCGCCGGGCACGCCACCGCTTGCCGCCGGCGTGCACGCTGGAGAAGCCAAGGAAGGGGTGATGCGTCCCAGCGGGCGTCCGCGCCGCGTGAGCCCAAGAATGGGTCGAGGCGTTGGAGAGCGCGGCAGACAGGAAGTAGCCGGAGGTGGCCTTGGCCGGATGCACTACCAAAGTTGCGCCGAGGGCGGGCGAGGCGGCGCAAGGCTGCTGTGGGAGGCCGGTCGGCGGGCAAGTATGGGCGAGCGAGGCGGGCAAGACGAGGCCGGGCCAAGGGCGCGCTGGGCGCACAGGCGAGGGCGACGGGCGGCGCCGAGGGCGAGGGCGACGGCGGGCGGCGGCCGAGGGCGAGGGCGACGGCGGGCGGCCGAGGGCGAGGGCGACGGCGGGCGGCGCCGAGGGCGCGGCAGAGACGAACAAAGAGAATCGGAATCGGAGAAGACGAGAATCAGAGCCTTGTATTTATAGCCCCTTTAGTCGCGGTTGGCGCCGAGACCCGCGACTAACGCTACCCTTTAGTCGCGGGTCGCCTGCCCAACCGCGACTAAAGGGTTTTTAAGCGAGTTTTTGCGTTCCGCCCCCCCTTTAGTCGCGGTTGGCGGCGAGACCCGACTAAAAGGTACCCTTTAGTCATGGTCGCCTGCCCAACCGCGACTAAAGGGTTTTTAGCGAGTTTTTTATGCGTTCGCCCCACCTTTAGTCGCGGTTGGTGCAGCCAACCGCGACTAAAGGCCGCCGCAGTTTAGGGTTTTAGCCCCCCAAACCTATTTTCTGTTTAATTTGTATTGTTTTCTTTTTAATTTGTATTGTTTTCTGTTTAATTTGTATTGTTTTATTTCTTTTGTGCTTTATTTTAATTTTGAAGGAGTTTCACATATTCTACGGTACTACATACATGCATATGAATGTACAATTTCAAACAAATTTGAAATTAGAACCAAAAAGAATTCAAGAGGAATATACAATATATATTCAATATCATCGGATGACCATATACAATTTTGAACAAGTTTCCATACATAATTTAATGCATATAAAGTTCTCGTCCTTTGTATCTCGAACCGTCTCCAAACCCTACGAGGCAAATACAAATAATATGTCAAAAATAAAACTAATTCAATTCAATATGTTAAAAATACAAATAATATATCAAAAATTCAGAAAAATAGAACTAATTCATTTCAAAATTCTAAAAATACAAATAATATATCAAAAAATTCAGAGAAGTTCTTCCGGCCGCCTCTGTCTTCCCACAAGTTCTTCGGCCAGTCTTCCCTTGATTCTTTCCGCCTATGTCTTCCGCCATTTCTTCACGCCTCTATCTTGGCGTATCGATGCTCCTTTTATAGGCACGGCGCCGCTTCTGCTTTGTCTTGTTCCTCCGACAGGCGTAAATGCGCTACCCAGCGTCTGTCTAACCTTTAGTCCCGGTTGCACCAACCAGCCGGGACTAAAGGTTAGATGACCAACTCTGGATTCCTCTTCTTCCGCCATTTCTTCCCTGTCTTCCGCCTCTTTCTTCCCGCCACTTTCTTCCCGCCTCCTGTCTTCCCGCTCCCATTTTTCCGCCATTTCTCACTACATATATGTAGCCCGGCTTGGCCAGCATTATCACATCTCTACAATCTCTCATCACTCTCTCATGGCTTCCACCGCACCCACTCTAACCTACCAGCAGGTGGAGGAGCTTTGCGCCTCGAACTACCCTTGTCCACCGGGCTACCGCGTCCCCACCGGCTGGAGCCTAAGCGCTGCGGCGTGCAGTCCCTCCCGTCCCTCGAGTGCTGGCGCCCGGGCGGCCATCACGAACCACTACTACCTCGACCTCACGCGGAGCAGCGGATGAATCCCCGGCATCCCGATAACCAGCATACTTGGGGCGCCTTCTTCATCAATCAGCGTGAGAGGGCGCCGCCAGTATGAGGAGGACGGTCTGCCTCACAGGAACTTCCACGAGGCGGCCGTCGGCTATGGTGGTATGGCGGACTCTGCAGAGCGTCATGGACTACATCACGGCGGCGATATCCCCGCTGCGCTACCCTCGATTCGAAACCACGGCGCGCCGCCCGGCAACGGCAATGACGGCGGCAGCGGCGGCGGCGGCGGCGGCGGCGACAACTTAGAAGCGGCGACTACAAGTACAACGACGGCGGCTATGAAGACTACGAGTATGCATATTATACGCCTAGGCAGGAGTATGACTAAATCACTCCAAATTTCATGTATCATCGGTGGTATCTCGAATCATTGAAAATGGACACCAAACACATCACGGGTAATATAATTCACATGATCCATTCAACAAAGTTTGGTACAATAAATTATTACACATCATTTTTCTTCCCTTGTGTCCCTGCTTGCTTACGATTGTGCCGTATCCATGGAGCATCCTCATCATTTAACTTAATGCTTGGGTCGGTGTTCACTTTGAAGGGCGGAATTTCAGCAAACATATTATAATCTTCGACATGTCTGTCTTGTCCTCCACTCCCACGATGTTTCTTTTCCTGAAAGAACAATGTGGCGCTTTGGATCATCGCATGATGTCTTGATCGTTTTCTTATCTTTCCGTTTCCTCGGTTTGCTACTCATGTCCTTCACATAGAAAACCTGAGCGACATCTTTCGCTAGGACGAATGGTTCGTCAAGGTAACCAAGATTGTTGAAATCCACCATTGTCATTCCGTATTGCTGGTCCACCTTTACCCCACCTCCTGTTAGCTTGAACCATTTGCACCGGAACAAAGGGACCTTAAAGGAGGGTCCATAGTCAAGTTCCCATATCTCCTCTATGTAACCATAATATGTGACCTCTTGCCCATTCTTGGTTGCTGCATCAAAGCGGACACCACTGTTTTGGTTGGTGCTCTTTTATCTTGGGCGATCGTGTAAAATGTATTCCCATTTATCTCGTACCCTTGGAAAGTCGTTATAGTCGAAGATGGTGTCTTGGCCAACATGTACGGCTGATCTACAACATCATTGTCATTCATTAAATGTTTTCTCAACCAACTGCGAAAGTCTCCATGTGGGCCTTCCTAATCCAGGATTCGGGCTTCCCGGGTTGTCGAACGTAAAATATTCTTGTGTTTCTCAAAGTACGGAGCCACCAAGCTGGAATTGGTCGATCTGATGTGGTGTGCTTGATCAGGAGAATGGCCGTCCATACATATCGTTGATTTCATTCCGATCGTGCCTTTTCCACTTAGTCTCCCTCGTGCGCGATCGAGGAAGACCAATCGGCTTAAGGTCGGGAACAAAGTCAACACAAAACTCAATTACCTCCTCATTTCCATAGCCCTTGGCGATGCTTCCTTCTGGCCTAGCACGGTTACGAACATATTTCTTTAATACTCCCATGAACCTCTCGAAGGGAACATATTGTGTAGAAATACAGGACCGAGAACGAAAATCTCTTCGACTAGGTGAACCAGGAGGTGCGTCATAATATTGAAGAAGGATGGCGGGAACACCAACTCGAAAGCCCGACAAGACATTGGATCACATCGTTACGTAACCGTGGTAGAACTTACGGATTGATTACCTTACGAGAGATTGCATTGAGGAATGCACATAGCTTCACAATGGCTACTCGAACATTTTTCAGCGAGGAGCCCCTCAAAGCAATCGGAAGCAATTGCGTCATAATCACGTGGCGGTCGTGAGACTTGAGGTTTTGGAACTTTTTCTCCGCCATGTTTATTATTCCCTTTATATTGGGCGAGAATCCAGACGGGACCTTCATCTGCTCGGGCATTCAAAAAGATGACCTTCTCTTCTTTGGTGGGCGTAGCTGGCACGACCTTGAAACCATTCCGGATGCGGTCATCGGTCTTTCAAACGTTCTTTGGTCTGCCGTGCTTCCTTTGTATCATTTGTCTTCCCATACACGCCCAAGAAGCTTAGGAGGTTCACGCAAATATTCTTCGTAACGTGCATCACGTCGATTGCAGAGCGGACATCTAGGACTTTCCAATATTCTAGCTCCCGAATATAGATTTCTTCTTCCACATGGCTGCGTGCCGTCGGCTCCCTTCGAACTGATTGTCCGCGGGACCCTTTCCAAAGATGACTTTCAAATCCTTGACCATATCAAATACCTCGGCACCGGTCGTTCCGCGAGCTTCGCCGGTGATCTGCCTTGCCGTTGTAATGCTTGCCTTTCTTTCTTCTTGGATGAATTTTCGGAAGAAATCGACGATGCCCAAGGTACACGTTCTTCTTACAATTTGGCAAATGTACACTTTCGGTCTCATGTAAGCGATGCGTGCATGCATTGTATCCCTTATTTGTGATCCGAAAGGTTACTAAGAGCAGGCCAATCGTTGATGGTTCTGAAAAGCAACGCTTCGTAGGTCAAATTCCTCTTGTTTGTGCTCATCCCACACACGGACACCACCCCACAGCTGTAAAAGTTCATCAACTAATGGCCTTAGGTACACATCGATGTCGTTCTTGGGTTGCTTTGGACCTTGGATGAGCAACGGCATCATAATGAACTTCCGCTTCATGCACAACCAAGGAGGAAGGTTGTAGATGCATAGAGTCACGGGCAGGTGCTATGGCTGGAGCTACGCTCGCCAAAAGGATTCATGCCATCCGTACTTAGAGCAAATCTTATGTTCCTTGCGTCATTGCAAAATCTTTGAACCATCATCAATCTTTCTCCATTGCGTTCCATCTGCGGTGTGTCTCAACTCCCCGTCCGACTTACGGTCCTCTTTGTGCCATCGCAACAACTTGGCATGCTCTTTGTTCCTGAGCAGACGTTTCAACCGTGGTATTATAGGAGCATACCACATCACCTTGGCGGGAACCCTCTTCACAGGTTTACGGCCCTCAACATCGTCACCGGGGTCATCGCCTCACGATCTTATAACGCAATGCACGGTGCATACCGGGCATTCATTCAAATTCTCGTATTCACCAGCGGTAGAGGATGCGATCGTTGATGCATGCATGTATCTTGAACCTCTAAACCTAGAGGCGGAGACAACCTTCTTTGCTTAAATGCGTCTTTGGCGGGCAACTCGTTATCCTTTGGAAACATATTCTTCAACATTTTCAGCAAGTTTTCAAATGCCGAGTCAGCTACACCTGCCTCGCCTTCCATTTCAGCAAATCCGATTATGCAGCCCAGCTTTTCAGACCATCATCGCATCCGGGGTACAGCGCCTTTACGTGATCCTCTAACATGCGATCCAAATTCTCCCTCTCCTTTTCGGTTTAGCGGCGTCTCCGTGCATCGGCAATGGTCCGACCAAGATCATCAACGGGATCATCACGTGCCTCTTCTTCACCTTCCCCTTCACCTTGACATCCTCCATGAAAGTATCACCGAAATGAGCAAGATAGCTTTCATCGATGAAATCATCCCTTCTTCATCTTCTTCCATTATAGCCCTCTTTCTCCATGCTTGGTCCAACAATTATAGCTTGGCATGAAACCGTGCGAAGCAGATGCATGTGAACATCTCTTGAGGAAGAGTAACCTTCCGATTCTTACAGATAACACATGGACAGATAACAAAACCCCCGGCTTGTTCGCATTAGCCACTACGAGGAAATCTTTCAAACCCGTAGTGAACTCGCCGGAGAGTCGGTTACCGTACATCCATTGCCGATTCATCTGCATTATTATAATATAAAATATATAATTAACCATCATGCATTTGTTAAACTAACTATCTACAAACAATATAAATTAAACAATGAACTACACACATGCATATTTTATCAATGACACATCAAAGGTTCATCAAGTTGCTAACATGATCGAGGAGTGTGGCTCCAACACTTCATGTCATGTTTGTTTCATGCTCTTGGGGCATTTCATCAAACACCTTATGTGCATAAGAGGAACCAAAAGCAAACCTACACCCACTTGTGAAGAGAATGGCTCCAAATGGCTAAGTGTTGGCTCTTTGGATGGGTATATATAAGGGAGGGGCTTTAGTTGCGGTTGGCACGGCAAACCGTGACTAAAAAGGTGCTCGAAGGCCTTTAGTCGCGGTTGTCACGGCAAACCGCGACTAAAGACCCTCACGTCGCCGGTAGCCACAGCGCCACAGGCCCGAGCCTTTTGGTCGCGGTTCACCTCCAGAACCGCGACTAAAGGTCCCATTAGTCGCGGTTCCTACAGCTTCGCGACTTATGGGGCTGGACGGAAGCCTGTTTTTCCACCAGTGATTATAAGCCCTTTCTGCGATGTCGCTCAGACATCCGACTGCGGCATTGTTGTTAAATATTTTCATTATAAGCCCTTTATGCGATGTCGCTCAGACGTCCGACTGCGGCATCGTTATTATTTACTTTTATTATAAGCCCTTTCTGTGATGTCGCTCCGACGTCCGACTGCGGCACGCATGTATTTTTGTTTCAATATAAGCCCTTTATGAGGTGTCGCCCAGACACCCCACTGCCGCATGTTTTACTTATTTTCACCCTTCGAGGTGTCACTTCAGACACTCGATCGGTTTTGAGTTTATCCTTCTTTGGGTTTTCGAGCGGACTACCGCCGATTCCCTTCTTATTTTATTTTGCTATACTGATTTATCTGAGCATTGTTAAAATTAATCATGACTCATTCATGCATTCATTTGTTATATCTTTTGTCCGAACTGTCTTGCGAGTACTTTCAAAGTACTCACGGCTTGTTGATTTGGCGGAATCTTGTGAAGGCGATCTCATGGATGAAGAATTCGATAGCGAGTCCGGCGCCTAGAGGAATCCCGGTCGGTCTCGTGTGATCCACTGGACTAGTCATTGTGATATATCCGCTTCCGCTACCCAAATAAATTCATCGAGCCTCACCTCGGCGCCGATGAGCCGCCCGATCTTGATGAGACTTATTAACCACCCATTGTGTTATTCCACCAACCACTCATATCTCGAGTCAGTAGTATTCCCACCCACACCTTTGAGTCATATCCGCCACTATGTATAATTATCGGCGTGTTTGTAATAATTGGTTGGGCATCTTGATCCGACCCACAGTAAAGTTGTATTACTCTTGGCTTATTGTATCAAAGTTTTGTCTACGGTATGAAGGATTTTCCTCATATTGGACTTCATAGGTCGGTGGTTCAATAAATATTTTTATTGAAAAACCGGTCGTGACAAGCTTGGTACCCGAGCCGGTTGACTGTAGGAAGCCACTAGGTGCGATCGCTAATCGGTTATTAGCATAATAGAGCTATTTTATTTTTTTCAGAAATGTAGACAATTTCTAACAGTCAGCATAAATTTATGATTTGACTACTCAGGACTTTTGCCTACTTTTGTAGATGGCTGGCAACGACTGCGAGTCGTAGATGTTCGCTAACATGCCCGATGGGTTCGTCAAGCTTCTCTCCTTCATCGTCTAAGTCGCGATGGGGCCAGACGTGCGCCCAGTCTTCTCTCTCTCTCAGCACTAGGTCAACGACCGTCTGACCATGCACCAAGCCGCGGTGGAATTAAAGAGAGGACGAGTTGAGCGCTACCGGTTCGTGGGGAGAGCCATGCCTGAGAGAAGCATGCACCTGCAGATGGCAGCCCGTGAGGCGATAGCTCGTCTCAGGGATATCCTTCCTTCGATGAAGACTCGTCGCTACCGCTACCTGCCATGTCACGTGCCATACACCTGCCACTACGCGTTCTCCTGCCCTAGAGGAGAAGCGGGGCGAAGCTTTGAGATGCTCATCGAGTATCTCCGAGCTTTGGAGGCAGCCTTCGACAACTTTGGTGGGCGACTTTGTAGCTCCCGCATGGACTCGATCCATGGCTGTGCCGCCAACAGGAGGGAGCTCCTGCGCAGCGCCGCCAGCGACTTTCGTCTCGTCATCAGCATCATTTGCTCCTGCTGCTCGCACCGCTACTCGCCTTTGCCTACCACGGAGGTGTTCAACCACGTCATTGTGCCTACTCCGGTTCGTTCTGCACCACCCCTCGTGCCCGCTCAGATTCGAGTTGTCCCGCACAGGGCACCTACTCCACCAACTCCGCGCAGCGCCTCGCGTCTGGAGCCTATCTCCGAAGAGGAGGTTGAGTCCCCAGCCTATCTACGCCTCACCCTTAGCAGGCCAAGGGAAATCCTTACCATCTCGACTAAAATGCGCTTAGCCGCCTTGCGATGTACCGACTTGTTTGATATGTTTATATGTAAATAGGCTGTGAGAAGTAGTTTGTTTGTGCATCCTGTAGGATGCGGAGAAGTGCACTAGACTAAATAACATGTCAGGATTTATATGCGCATATCACGAGTGACGTATTGTATAATTACTGCTTGCGTGTAAGATATGTAATGAACAGTCCTTCTCCGTGCGCAAACGTATTTTCTCTTGAAAAATCTTGGAGCATTTGCAACTTTTTGCATCTTCTTGAATTTATTGGTTTTTGCGGCTCAATTTCTTTTATTATGAGTGTTTCAAATATATCCCCAGAGTGAACTATGTCTGCGTCCTTGGGCCAGCTCCATGCCAACTCCGACAGAGGAAAATTATGGCACACCCCCAGGCAACAATTTCGCGCAGGGACAGACAAGTCAGCAGGACAATGAAATGGCACTTTCCCAAATGTGTCGTCTTTATGAACAAAGTCAGCAGCAACATCAAGAAATACTGAACCAAGTCATCAATATGGGAAATCACCGTGGGCGATGTCAGTGACAATCAAAATTATCTGAGCTACAGAAGACACGTCCCCAAACATTTTCTCACACTGACAAACCTCTTGAAGCCGAGGACTGGCTTCGAGACATGGAGAGAAAATTAATCATTGCCCAGTGTTCAGATCTTGAGAAAGTGCTTTACGCTCCGCACTATCTCACTGGAGCAGCCGCATCATGATGGGAAAATTTCCTACACATGCACCCCAACGAAAATAATATATCATGGGAGGAATTTAAAGAAGGTTTTCGTGGGGCACATATTCCTAAGAGTCTTATGAAGATCAAAAAGAGAATTTGATGACCTCAAGCAAAGGACAATGATAGTGTCGAGAATACAACGGTCGGTTTACCCTCTTTGTCTCGCTACGCCAACGTGGGCGTATGTCGAAAAATAAAAGATGGAGAAATTCCAAGGCGATTCGACGCCCGCACTTAAATGCCAATTGGTCGTACACATTTCCATATTTTAAGACGCTGGTGGATAAGGCCATTACCTTGGAAAATGAGAGACGCAGCTTAGAAGATTTCCATAAGCGGAAGAGGGACCAGACTAAACACACCGCAACCACCGCAGCAAGGCGGATGTTGAAAAACTGGACACCCAAATCCACAACAAGCGTCTCACGCCCAATCAAGAATTTCCACGCAAGGGACAAGGAGTTCACATATCGCCCGAGCGTTACATTACGCTTGTGGAGAAGAAGGGCACTATGCCAAGCGGTGCCCCAAGCCAAGGAACTTCGCCCCCAAAGCCGAACAAAGGAAGCAATAATTGGCGCCAAAGCGCAACAATTTCAACCCAAATAACAACCACGGAAAGGTCATACGAACCACGTGACCAAAGAGGAAGCACAAAATGCCCCGGATATCGTACTCGGTATGTTTCCTGTCAACACAATACCTGCCATGGTTTTGTTTGATTCGAGCTTCTCACTCATTCGTTTGAAAAGTTTTGCTTTGCAAAATAATTTTCGATGCTTCCCTTAGGAAAATCTATGATCGTCAAGTCCACGGAATTAAGCAAGTTACCCGAAATTATTGCCAGGGTGTAGTTATCGAGTTTGAAGGGTTGAAGTTTCACGCAAATCTTATCGTGTTGGAAAATAAAGGACTGGATGTCATCTTAGGGATGGATTGGTTAACTACCAACAAAGTTTTTATTGACTGCTTCAACAGGACCGTAATTCTCACCCATCACCACGGGAAGACCATAAAGGTTTCAGCCAAGGAAAGAAAATTATCCCGCAACCGAGATTGAATAAGGTGGATATTTCTGAATTGAGCAAGGTTCGATGGTGTGTGAATTTCGGATGTGTTTCGAAGAACTACCGGGCATGCCACGGATCGAGAGATAGAATTCAGCATTGAGCTAGCACCCGGAACCGCTCCCATATACAAGAAACCGTACAGAATGGCACCATCCGAATTGGTAGAACTGAAGAAGCAAATAAAGGAACTGTTGGGAAAAGGGTACATACGGGCCAGTTCCTCTCCTTGGGGTTCACCAATTTTATTTGCCAAAAAGAAGGATGGAACACTGAGATTGTGCATAGACTATCGAGCGCTAAACATGGTCACAATCAAGAACAAATATCCGATGCCACGAATAAATGATTTATTCGATCAACTCGCTAAGGCCAAGGTGTTCTCAAAGATTGACTTGAGATCGGGATACCATCAACTAAAAGTGCGAACCGAAGATATTCCCAAGACCGCTTTCACCTCCAGATATGGATTGTATGAGTTCACCGTAATGCCATTCGGACTAACAAACGCCCCGCATATTTTGTTCACCTCATGAACAAAGTATTCATGAATTTTATGGATAAGTTTGTTGTGGTATTTATCGACGATATTACGGTATACTCCAAAACACCGGAAGAGCACGCTGAACATCTCCGGATTGTACTAGGAGAACTGCAGGAAACATCGGTTATGCGCTAAATTCAGCAAGTGTGAATTTTGGCTAAAGCAAGTAGGTTTTACGGGCCACGCATCTTGACTCAAGAAGGTATCGTCGTAGACCCGGAAAACGTCAAGGCCGTACTTGGCTGGAAGCCACCAGCCAGCGTGACGGATGTACAAAGTTTCTTGGGAATGGCAGGATACTACCGGAGATTTATTGAAGGATTCTCCACCATAGCAAAGCCAATGACGCAACTACTCAAGAAAGACAGGAAGTTTGAATGGACGGAGGCCTGCGAGAAAAGTTTCCAAGAACTAAAGAGGAGACTGACGACAACACCAGTACTAATTGTGCCAGATATACACAAAAATTTTGAGGTATTTTGTGACGCATCACGAAAAGGCCTCGGGTGCGTATTAATGCAAGAAGGCAAGGTTGTCGCATATGTTTCCAGACAGCTTCACAAGCATGAGGAAAATTACCCTACCCATGACCTGGAATTAGCAGCAGTTATTCATGCACTCAAGGAATGGAGACACTTTTTTACTTGGTAATCGTTGTGAAATATACACAGACCACAAAAGCCTCAAGTATATTTTCACACAACCAGAACTAAATTTACTGCAGCGACGCTGGTTGGAATTAGTAAAGGATTATGATGTTGGGATCCACTACCACCCGGGCAAGGCAAATGTTGTAGCAGATGCTCTGAGTCGGAACCCCAGTCCGGACAACGACGGCCTGCCAGACTTAAGACCTGAATTCCAGCAGGAATTCGCAAAGCTCAACTTGATGGTGGTCCCCGAAGGCAGTGTGTCAAACTTAGAAGTACGGCCTACCCTGATAGAGAAGGTTAAAGAGGCTCAACGTGGACACCCCAGCATTGAAGGTATAAAACGGAAGATGAAGTTGGGCAAGGCCTCGGAATTCATTATTGACGAGCAAGGAATATTGTGAATGCAGGGAATAGGCTGCGTACCAAATATCCATGACCTTAAACAGCAAATCCTGGCTGAAGGCCACACCGCTCCATATTCAATCCATCACGGAGGAACAAAATGTACAAAGATCTTGAGGAAACATTTTGGTGGCATGGTATAAAAGAGACATAGCCACGTTTATTGCATGTCGTGACTCTTGTCAACGCATCAAGGCCGAGCACCGAAACCGGCCGGGCTGTTGCAACCAAATAAGATACCCGAGTGGAAATGGGGCGAGATTGGAATGGATTTTATTGTTGGACTACCTCGGTCACGACACGGACACGATGCCATATGGGTCATCAACGATAGATCGACTAAAGTAGCACACTTCATCCCGTGAAGACAACACACACCACTCGAAGCTTGCTAGGCTCTACCTCTCTGTATCGTTTGCCTACATGGAGTCCCAAAGAAAATAATCTCAGACGGAGGGACTCAATTCGTCTCCGGTTTTGGGATGACTTACAACAAGCTCTGGGAACTCAGCTGGCATTCGATGCCGCATACCACCCCAGACGGATGGGCGGTGGCGAGTAAACCAGATTCTAGAAGATATGCTGAGAGCATGTGTCCTCACCTATGGGACCAGTTGGGAGGAGAGCTTACCATACGCAGAATTGAGCATATAGCAACATCTATCGATCCAGCACTGCAAATGGCACCATTTGAAGCTACTGCAGACGAAGATGTCGTACCCCGCTAAACAGGTCGGAAACCGGAGACAGTCATATCATCAGCCCAGACCAGCTCAAAGAGGCTGAAGATAAAGTCAAGGTAATTAAGGACCAACTCAAGACAGCCCAAAGTCGACAAAAGAGTTATTACGATCAGAAGCATCGTGGAGTCCATTTTGAACCCGGTGAATTTGTGCACCTACGGGTATCACCCATGAGAGGCCTGCACCGATTCAAGATTAAATGGAAGCTAGCACCAAGATTCATCGGACCATTCTGCATAGTAGCACGAAGGGGCACGGTGTCCTACCAGCTAGACTTACCCGAAGAATTATCCGACATCCACGACGTATTCCACATCTCCCAGTTGAGGAAGTGCGTAAGCAACCCAGAGAAACAAGTACACCATAAAAACATTGACGTGCAACCAGACCTTACATATCGGGAGCATCCGATAAAAATCTTGGAAGAGTCAGAAAGGAGAACCCGACGAGAAAACCACCAAGTTCTTCAAAGTTGATTGGAGCAACCACACGAAAGTGAAGCCACTTGGGAAGAGAGGATTTCCTTGAACAGAGCACCCACAATTATTTGAGGATCAAGCTGGAATCTCGGGGACGAGATTTTTCCTAAGGGGGTAGGTGTTGGGACACTCCAAAATTTTTCCTTTGGTTTTCTTCAAAATTTTGTTGGATTTGAAGGAGGTCTCCAAAACCCTTCCAAAAATCTCTCTCAAAGCTTTTTCCCTTCAGAAAATATTTTATTTTTGCATCTCCTTCAACTCTAGTGTTTGGTTTTAAATTTTCTTACGATTGCCCTCTTCTCAAAATTTCAAGAAAAATCTTTGGAGTATTTTCTTTCAAAGGGAAACTCTAGGAGTTTTCATCCTCTCCCATATTTGAAACCATTCATGATTCTTCCATGCACCACATGGTAAAACCTTCCCAAAATCTCTCCTTCCACTTTGGTACAACTCAAACATTCTGTCCAAACTAATAAAATCCATTTTGGATTTTATTCCAATTATTCTCCTCCCAAAACAATTCTGTCTTTTCTTTTGTGCCTAGGTGATTTGCAAAGCAAGTACCCTAATGCTTTTGATTTTGACCTCAACTCCACACCCTGGATAGTCCTTGGTATCCACAACCCAGAACCATCTTGATCCACTCTTCTTCTTTTCAAATATTTCAAATTTCACTCCTTTGCAAGTTTGGACCAGATTTGCCAAATTTGGTGAAATTCATATCTACACTTCTCCAAAAATTCCACCAAAATTCAGGCAACCTCTAGTTGCAATGAGAGACCACTCCACCAAAAATCAGCTCAAGGAAAAATCCCTGGATACCAGAATCATTTTGTCGAACACCTGGCATGCACTGTTTTGTTCATATTCAGTAAATTTAGAGAGTTCAGTGTCGTTTCTCTGACAGAACTTCAGTCACATGCCCACTGTGCATTTGGCTCGATGCTCGCAGCCTGGCCTGCTTGTCTGGAGCTCCACACGCGTGCTTGGCTCCTTCCCGGCTTCGGTGGCACCCTGGCCCGCCTGCGCCGGCGTGCTTTGCGGCGGCCGAAACACCGTAATGGCGACAGGGGGCAAAACTGCGGCGCAACACCGTTCGGCGCCGCTTAAGCGTCTGGCGGCTCAGCGTGGCCACCTCCTTGCGGCCAAGACGCATGCGGCACCGTCGCCGTGGCTTGGCATGCGCAGAGCGCGCTCTCTGCCGCCGACGGGCCGTGTGGCCGTTCCGTCGAGGGCAAGCCGTAAACCTTCCTCCCGTGCTGAGCTGGACCCTAAAATGGCACCACTACTCCAACTAGGCGATGCTCAAGCTCCTAAGCCGACCGTCCAGCCACAGCGCCACCGTAATCAACTCGCCGGACTTATCCGTTCACGGCAACCGACTCGGGCCGGCTATATATAGCACCCCCGAGCCTGCCCTCGCCCCAGACGACTCCACCACCTCACTAGACCCCGCCTAGCCACTTGGAGCCTCGAGGGCCCTTCTTCCCGACTACAGCCACCCGTTCCGCCTCGGCCTCCACCTCGATTCGCTCTGGTGAGGCTGCCTCTCGACACCCTAACCCGTCACAAGAACCCTCTCGAGCAATTAGGAGACTAAACCCCACTCCTATTTGACCCCCGCAGCTCCCTCCGGTGAGATCCACGACTGCCCGAACCGCCGTCCGCCGGAGCAAGGGCCGCCGGTGACACAGTGCTCGCCGGCGATCACCACCACCACCCACAGACGCAGAACGGTGCACTGATCTCGAAGGTAACCCCCGATCACATTGCCTCGCCGTGGATCGCCGCCGGCGACCACCGCACCTCTCGGGCGCCGCCCGCCTCATTTGAAATTTCAAACCCGGCAGGTGGAGCCCGCTGTCGACCTCACAGCCGTCTCTTTTAAATGAAATGTTATCCTGGACTTTTCCACAGAGCCCCCTGGAAACTTTCTGTTTCATTACAGATGGGTCCTTGGACCAAAACCCTTATAACCTTTAAACAGAAAATGATTTTTGATTGATTCCTTTTCTGTCATCTTTATTTTTCTGTCTAGTTTTTTGTCATATTTATTTGAAAAATATTTGGATCAACTTTCTGTACCCCACGGTATTTACGTTAGCGCGTGTATTTTTTGTTTGCCGTAGATACCGAAGGAGGTGACGGAACCGCAATTCGCCGAGCTAGACCCGACTACTCCGAACCAGGCAAGCAAAGTTTGAACTTTTGATATGATGAGTGTCTGGGCATGTTTGCATTATTTTTGTATCATGGCACGTTCATGAGCATTTTCGATGATAGTTTATCTCGTGAGCATTGAAGCAAATGAGCTCGGTAAATCCGTGAGTTCTTGAAACTTGTTGCATGGCCATGAGTTGGCATGAGTATGGGTAAGATGGCAGTGTTGTAGCATGCCGGGCTTATGCCATATCGTTGACCAGTGTCAACATAAATCGGTCGATTTCCCGTCCGTCTTCCTTTCCGTACTACCACTGTTCCCCGCAAGGGAATCTGGCCTAATGGGTTGCAAACCACTTCCTGGTACACACCAAATCGAGAGGCGGGATGAAGGTTCCATGCCCCTGGATTAAAGCCTTTCATCCGGTCAGGGGTCATGGGTGTTTCCGGTTGGGACCGAGAGGGGCACCCTTAGAGCGCTGCGATATATAAATTTGATCCCATGCTATTCGAGATTGTGATCTCCCGTCTCAAAGTTTTTATTAAACGCTGTCTAGGGTGATTCCTGGAAACGTGAGGTATGATGGGTGTGTACTAGTTAGTTGTGTTTCCTCTGAAATACCGTAAACGGAACTAGTCCTTCGTGACTATGGAAATCCGTTGGCTGTGGACAATTTTGGTACAAACTCTGCAGAGTCAAAATTCTTGAATTCATCTTATTCATGTCCAAGTACCGTGATCATCTCATCTTGTCAAGTGTCAGTCTCAGTGACAGAAACTCCTGAGAACCATTGAGTATTAAATGTTTACTTTCCTGTGAACGGACTAACCCGCTTATTGTCTTGTGATGAATATTTTCCGTGAGCACTATATCTTGTCAGTTATAAATAATGAATTATAAGCCCTTTCTGCGATGTCGCTCAGACGTCCGACTGCGGCATTGTTGTTATTTATTTTCATTATAAGCCCTTTCTGCGATGTCGCTCAGACGTCCGACTGCGGCATTGTTGTTATTTATTTTCATTATAAGCCCTTTCTGCGATGTCGCTCAGACGTCCGATTGCGGCATTGTTGTTATTTATTTTCATTATAAGCCCTTTCTGCGATGTCGCTCAGACGTCCGACTGCGGCATTGTTGTTATTTATTTTCATTATAAGCCCTTTCTGCGATGTCGCTCAGACGTCCGACTGCGGCATTGTGGTTATATATTTTCATTATAAGCCCTTTCTGCGATGTCGCTCAGACGTCCGACTGCGGCATCGTTATTATTTACTTTTACTATAAGCCCTTTCTGTGATGTCGCTCCGACGTCCGACTGCGGCACACATGTATTTTTATTTCAATATAAGCCCTTTATGAGGTGTCGCCCAGACACCCGACTGCCGCATGTTTTACTTATTTTCACCCTTCGAGGCGTCACTTCAGACACTCGATCGGTTTTGAGTTTATCCTTCTTTGGGTTTTCGAGCGGACTACCGCCAATTCCCTTCTTATTTTATTTTGCTATACTGATTTATCTGAGCATTGTTAAAATTAATCATGACTCATTCATGCATTCATTTGTTATATCTTTTGTCCGAACTGTCTTGCGAGTACTTTCAAAGTACTCACCGGCTTGTTGATTTGGCCAGATCTTGTGAAAGGCGATCTCATGGATGAAGAATTCGATAGCGAGTCCGACGCCTAGAGGAATCCCCGTCAGTCTTGTGCGATCCGTGGACTAGTCATTGTGATATATCCGCTTCCGCTACCCAAATAAATTCATCGAGCCTCACCTCGACGCTCGATGAGCCGCCAGTGCAGTAGACTTATTAACCACCCCGCGGTGTTATCCCACCAACCACTCATATCTCGAGTCAGTAGTATTCCCACCCCACACCTTTGAGTCATATCCGCCACTATGTATAATTATCGGCGTGTTTGTAATAATTGGTTGGGCATCTTCAGTCCGACCCCTGTAAAGTTGTATTGCTACTGGCTTATTGTATCAAAGTTTTGTCAACCGGTATGAAGGATTTTCCTCATATTGGACTTCATAGGTCGGTGGTTCAATAAATATTTTTATTGAAAAACCGGTCGTGACATTTCAATATAAGAGAAGACCCAAAACTCCTAGGGTTTTCTTATTAAAAGAAAAATAAGTCCCAAAAAAATAAATTTGAGAAGGGGGAGAGTCAGAAGAAGGGTTTTTACACAACCAACACCAGAGTTGAAGAAGATGCCAAAATTAAATCCTTTGCCAAAGGGGAAATTTTTGAGAGAGAGATTTTTGGAAGGGTTTAAATGACCTTCTTCAAAACCAACAAAGTTTCTGTTGAAAACCAAACAAAAATTTGGAGTTTCACAATTGTACAGGCTCAGTTACACTCGAAGTGGTCTTCGGATCCCCGGATAACTTCCGAAGCGAAGAGTTAATCTTCGACATAGTCCCGTTCCGCAGTGGCTATCACGCACTGCTTGGACGAACTGCATTTGCAAAGTTCAATGCGGTGCGGCACTACGCATACCTCAAGCTCAAGATGCCAGGCCCTCGAGGAGTAATCCTGGTCAATGGAAACACCGAACGCTCTCTCCGAACGGAGGAGCACACGGCAGCCCTCGCGGCGGAGGTGCAAAGCAGCCTCTCACAACATTTCTCGAGTCCGGCTATTAAACGTCTGGACACCGTCAAGCGCACCCGGAGTAACCTACAACAAGACCTCCTGGCACGATCCGAGCACGCGTAGCAATCCGGCCCCAACCCTAGCCCTCGCGAAATTGCGAAGCCAGTACTACGCGTACATAACTACGCTCTGGAGATACCATGGGCATAAGGGGAGGGCACGACCACGGCACGCCAGAATGCGGCTCACCCGCACTGGGGCTCCCGATTGTGTCATTCTTTTTCTTTCTTCTTTTCTCTTACTTTCAGGACTCCGTTTTCCAGAAGCCCTGTCCGGCACTAGAATTGCCGAACTCACGATGCAACAACCAGGGAAGCAGAAAGCTACGTCAAAGTGTCCAGGTGGTCTCTACTACGAGCATTATACATGTTTTACATACCATCCCGCAGCTTACCCCTGGAGGGGGACATGTTAAATAGTCCCATCCCTTGCTTATCGCACTATTTGTATCGTTCTGCTTTCATTGCAGTACCTTTTTGAATAAACAATACATAGCTTTTGCCTATTATTGCACTCCTTTCTTTATCTATATATATGTTCATTCATGACATGTTGCACCCGTACACTTTGGTACGACCAATACACCAGGGGCTTAAGTACCCCAAAAATATGGTGTGATAAGTCCGAACACTTTCACAAGTGCGGCACCTCGAACTTATAGCATTATATGCATCGGCTCCGAATCATGTCTTGTGCCAATAGTTGGGTTTGCCCGGCTCCCATGTTTTGGTACCTTACGTTCCGATATATCGGCTAAGGTAGCGCTGGGAGAACCACAACGATTGTGCCCCGGTTGAGCTGGGTTGAGCACCTCAGTGGAGAAAGCTAAAACTGACCGTCATGATAGGGCGAGAGTCGGTCGCTGTTCGAGAGGTTTTTTCGGGTCCCTAAAGACTTATGCCGCTTAGAGCGAGGAGTCGGCATTGTCCGGCCAAGGCGTGGATAGCGCCCCGCACTCAGTCTTCCGAATACTAGGGGCTTCGCCGAAATTTAAAATTATAGAATTCTATGGCTAAGTGAGAGTGTTCAAGCACTATAGTCCGGTTGCCTTGTTCATTGCGTTGGGCACCTCCCTCGGAGGACCCAAGGATGGGAACAAGAGCGCTCAAGTTTATCCCGAACACCCCAGCACTCGTGGCATGGGGGCTGAAGCCGACGACTCACCATCTCTCAAATTTAATACACGACCGCACAGAAGGTAATATTTTAAATTCAAAAGTGTTGCTTAGCGCATATGAACAAGTTTTCAGCATACAGGATAACAAATGCGAGTCTACTAAAAAATTATATCTTTGGAGCATTCATCCGCTATAAGGCAGGCACCCTTCAGGACGCCCTCATAATATATTTCAGGCTTGCGATGCTCCTTTTTCGGTGGTGGTCCGTCCGTCACAAGCTTCTCAGCGTCCATCTTGCCTCAGTGCACCTTAGCAAGGGCAAGGGCCCTATGGGCACCTTCAATGCAGACAGAGCGCTTGATGACTTCAATCCTTGGACAGGCATCCACCAGCCGCCGCACTAGCCCGAAGTAGCTCCCAGGCATGGCTTCCTTAGGCCACAGCCGAATTATGAGGCCCTTCATGGCCTGTTCGGCGACCTTGTGGAGCTCGACCAGCTGCTTCAGCTGGTCGCTTAGGGGCACCGGATGTCCGCCTCGACATCTTGAGACGAACACCTTTTCCGTCGAGCTCCCTCCTCGGCACGGTAGAGCAGCGGCAGCATCGGACATACTACAGGGGCAGACTGCGAATGCTCTGGAGAGCTCTGATTCGGGTAAGTAATAGATAATTCACTTTCACATGCTTGCTTTGCATAAAGAATGCCTTACCCGCCGCTATCTTCTTTAATGATTCAATTTCCTGGAGGGCTTTTTGGGCTTCGGCCTTAGCGGCTTTGGCACTCTCAAGAGCCGAGGCGAGCTCGGACTCTCGAGTGTTCGAGTCATGCTCTAAACTCTCGTGTTTTTTCCACGAGAGCCTGGAGCTCTTGCCGCACCTGTGCCACCCACGCCTCCTGCTTCTCTCGCTCCGGTGCGCTCCACGGCCGCTGTGCTTTCGGCCGTGGACACCGCTTCCTTCAGGGCCGCCACCTCGTTCGTGGCCCCTACAATACCCACGTTAGTCCTGTCATTTTTGCAACCAAATCCTTTCTATAAGGTATTACTTTAATAAGGTATTACTTACCTTCCTTGTCCTCGAGCTACTTCTTGTCAAGGCCGAGCTCGTTCTCGGACCGCTCGAGGCTCTTCTTCAATGCATTGACCTCCATGATCGGTGGGGGCGAGAGGTCGGCAGCCTGCATTCCCATATTGACATACTTATGGTAGACTCCTGCGTATATCTTTTTAGATCCTTAGTCCGTCTTTTCGTTCCGAACACCGAACTAAGCATCACGGGCTACTATCTATGCGGTAATATTTTTACATATTCTAAACTTGCCTCAAAGCCTGTTAGAAGGCTGGTACAGGCTTCAGTCAGCCCGCTCTTGGCGGACTGAACTTTCTGGATCACCACACTCATAACAAAGGCGGTGCTCCTCGTCGATGGAGGCGCTATTAAGCACCTCCGAGCAAGCTATCCAGTGCCTCCGGATGGGCCGGAGGTCACCGGCGTCGCAGTCTTGCCCTTCTTACGAAGGGGCCGCTTGCCGGACTTCGGAACCACTGAAGGTTCCGGTACGGAGTCCGGCACAGGGCCGGACTTAGAGCCCTCCGGGGTTTCGCCGCCTTTGCGCCAGGAGTCCGGGAGGTCGCCTTGTGGCGCCTCCAGGACCACCTCCTCCTGGATGGGCCCCTTTTGGGACTCCACCGCGGTGTCGTCTGCGTCACGAGGAGAGGAGGCGGTCGGAATTGAAGTGCTATTCACATCTGACGAATCCAGGGAGCCGCTCGACGAAGCGGCGAGCTTGTCCTTGGGTGGGCTACATGGTTACATTCGGCGTGAGAAGACACTATGCGACAAATAAAAAGTCATGAGCTATTTCGGAGTCCGGACACTTACGATCTTGCCAGGGGCTTGGCCCTTGGTGGCCACTCCTCCTCGTCGTTGTCGGCGTTGGTGGAGAAGTCCGGAGGAAGGGTCCTTCCTTTCTTGGACCCTCCGGCCTCCCCAGTCGGGGCGGCCTTCCTTTTCTTCTCTCCCCCCACTGGGGCAGAGGCTTGTTTTTCCTCCTCCTCGTCCTCAGGGGAGGATTCCGCCTCAGAGTCGTCAGACGATGAGTCCGACAGCACCTGGCGCCGGGAGCTCCTTCGAGTTCCCGTGGCCTTCTTCTTGGCCTTCTTCTCCGGCACCTAGTAAGGTGCCGGAGCCAGCAGCCCCGTCAATCGGGCGTCCGCTGGGTCTTACGGCAAGGGGCGGACGGTCAATCTGTCCGGATGTCTTCAACCAGTCTGTCACAAAGGTTAGGGAGTTTTAGATCCGCATAGAGTCAAACTATGAAAAAAGAGTCCCATAAAGGGTAAAATAACTTACCTCGCTGGCTTGACGCTGCGAGCTGAATCCGCGATCTTCGGTGGCAGATGCGGAAGCTTCGGCGCCCTTGAACAGCACCTTCCAGGCATCTTCGTACGTAGTGTCGAAGAGCCGGCTCAAGGTTCGGTGTTGTGCCGGATCAAACTCCCACAAAATGAAGGCCCGTTGCTGGCATGGGAGAATCCGGCGGATGAGCATCACCTGGATTACCTTGACAAGCTTGAGATTCTTGTCCACCAGGTTTCGGACGCAGGTTTGGAGTCCGGACAGCTCTTCCGAATCACCCCATGTCAGGCCCGTCTCTTTCCATGATGTGAGCCATGTGGGAAAGCTAGATCGGAATTCGGGGGCCACCGCCCATTGAGAGTCGCGCGGCTCGGTGATGTAGAACTACCCCGAATGCCACCCCTTCACGGTCTCCACAAAGGAGCCCTCGAGCCATAGGACTTTGGCCATCTTGCCAACCATGGCACCTCCGCACTCTGCTTGGCGGCCGCCCACTACCTTCGTCTTGACATTGAAGGTCTTTAGCCATAAGCCGAAGTGCAGCGGGATGCAGAGAAAGGCCTCTCACATGACGATAAACGCCGAGATGTTGAGGATGAAGTTCGGGGCCAGATCGTGGAAATCTAGGCCGTAGTAGAACATGATCCCCCGGAAAAATGGGTGAAGTGGAGAACGTAGTCCGCGGAGGAAGTGGGTGAGGAACACCACCCTCTCATGGGGCCTCGGGGTGGGAATGAGCTGCCCCTCGTCGGGGAGACGGTGCGCGATGTCGCTGGACAAGTATCCGGCCTTCCGCAGCTTTTTGACTTGTCCCTCCGTGACGGAGGAGACCATCCACTTGCCTCCCGCTCCGGACATGGCTGGAGAAGGTTGAGGAGGGATGTGCGGACTTGGGCGCTGGAGCTCGAGTGCACGGAAATGGATGAGCAAAGGAGGAAGAAGGCATAGGTTAAAAGGTGGATCCTTATCCCCTTATATGGGCGAACGAAACTATCGTCCCCGCCAGCCTGGTAAAACTCGCTTATCTCCCAAGCGCCGTAATCAATGGCGCGGTTGGGTTACCCACGTCCGTATTGATGGGAATCCCGGAATAAGGGGGCACAATCTCCGCTTTGATAAGACGTGCTATGGAAACTGCCTCGCTAAACGCGCTGAGGTGGAACAGTAAAAACGATTCGTATAAAGGCCTGGCCGTAGTGTGATGTCACGCCGCGGAATACGTCAGCAGATCTGTGCAAAGGTTATTCTCTCTACGGTGGTATGTGGAACTAGTTTTGCAGAGCCGGACACAATCCTTGTGTTCAAAATCTTCTATGAAGTATTCAGAGGAGGAACCCGCCTTGCAATGCCGAAGACAATATGCGCGCCGGACTCGTCGTCATTGAAGCCTGGTTCAGGGGCTACCGAGGAGTCTGGATTAGGGGTGTCCGGATAGCCAAACTATCACCGTTGGCGGACTCTGGACTATGAAGATACAAGATTGAAGACTTCGTCCCGTGTTCGGATGGGACTTTCCTTGGCGTGGAAGGCAAGCTTGGCGTCTGAGATATGTAGATCTCCTACCGTTGTAAACCGATTGTGTAACCCTAACCCTATCCGGTGTCTATATAAACCGGATGGTTTTAGTCCGTGGGGCGAACAACAATCATACCATAGGCTAGCTTCTAGGGTTTAGCCTCTACGATCTCGTGGTAGATCCACTCTTGTACTACCCATATCATCAACATTAATCAAGCAGGAGTAGGGTTTTACCTCCATCGAGAGGGCCCGAACCTGGGTAAAAACATCGTGTCCCTTGTCTCCTGTTACCATCCATCTAGACGCACAGTTCGGGACCCCCTACCCGAGATCCGCCGGTTTTGACACCGACACATATCTTTTGTATAAAGAATTAAACTCTCGGGCTTCACTTATATCTATTTAGAGATATGACAGGAACTGGTCATTCACATGGTTAGTCATAAAACCCTACATGAAACTTGTAGATCACTAAATATGATATGTTTGATTCCTTGCAATAGTTTTGCGATATAAAGGTGGTGATATTAGAGTCGTGCTAGTTGAGTAATTGTGAAATTGAGAAATACTTGTGTTGAGGTTTTCAAGTCCCGTAGCATGCACGTATGGTGAACTGTTATGTAACGAAGTTGGAGCATGAGGTGTTTATTGATTGTCTTCCTTATGAGTGGCAGTCGGGGACGAGCGATGGTCTTTTCCTACCAATCTATTCCCCTAGGAGCATGCGCGTAGTACTTTGTTTCGATGAATAATAGATTTTTGCAATAAGTACATGAGTTCTTTATGACTAATGTTGAGTCCATGGATTATACGCACTCTCACTCTTCCATCATTGCTAGCCTCTTCGGTACCGTGCATTGCCCTTTCTCACCACGAGAGTTGGTGCAAAATTCACCGGTGCATCCAAACCCCGTGATACGATACGCTGTTTCACACATAAACCTCCTTATATCTTCCTCGAAACAGCCACCATACCTACCTATTATGGCATTTCCATAGCCATTCCGAGATATATTGCCATGCAACTTCCATCATCATCATATACATGACTTGAGAATTTATTGTCATATTGCTTTGCATGATCGTAAGATAGCTAGCAAGATGTTTTCATGGCTTGTCTCTTTTTTTTATGTCATTGCTATGCTAGATCATTGCACATCCCGGTACACCGCCGGAGGCATTCATATAGAGTCATATCTTTGTTCTAGATATCGAGTTGTAATATTGAGTTGTAAGTAAATAAAAGTGTGATGATCGTCATTATTAGAGCATTGCCCCAATGAGGAAAGGATGATGGAGACTATGATTCCCCCACAAGTCGGGATGAGACTCTGTACGAAAAAAAAGAAAGAGAGAAAGGCCAAAAAAAAGAGAAGGCCCCAAAAAATGAGAGAAAAAGAGAGAATGGGCATTGTTACTATCCTTTTACCACACTTGTGCTTCAGAGTAGCACCATGTTCTTCATATAGAGAGTCTCTTGAGTTATCACTTTCGTATACTAGTGGGAATTTTCATTATATAACTTGGCTTGTATATTCCAACGATGGGCTTCCTCAAATGCCCTAGGTCTTCATGAGCAAGCAAGTTGGATGCACACCCACTTAGTTTCAGTTTGATCTTTCATACACTTATAGCTCTTAGTGCATCCGTTGCATGGCAATCCCTACTCCTCACTGATATCTATTAATGGGCATCTCGATAGCCCGTTGATACGCCTAGTTGATGTGAGACTTTCTCCTTTTTTGTCTTCTCCACATAACCCCCATCATCATATTATATTCCACCTATAGTGTTATGTCCATGGATCACGCTCATGTATTGCGTGAAAGTTGAAAAGGTTTGAGAAACGTCAAAAGTATGAAACAGTTGCCTGGCTTGTCATCGGGGTTGTGCATGATGTGAATATTTTGTGTGGTAAAGATGGAGCATAGCCAGACTATATGATTTTGTAGGTATGAGCTTTCTTTGGCTATGTTATTTCAATAAGACATTATTGCTTGGTTGGTATGCTTGAAGTATTATTGTTTTTATATCAAAGGATAGACTATTGCTTTGAATCACTCGTGTCTTAATATTCATGCCATGATTAGACATATGATCAAGATTATGCTAGGTAGCATTCCACATAAAAAATTATCTTTCTTATCATTTACCTACTCGAGGACGAGCAGGAATTAAGCTTGGGGATGCTGATACGTCTCCGTCGTATCTATAATTTTTGATTGTTCCATGCCAATATTATGCAACTTTCATGTACTTTTTGGCAACTTTTGGGACTAACATATTGATCCAGTGCCCAGTGCCAGTTCCTGTTTGTTGCATGTTTTTGGTTTCGCAGAATATCCATATCAAACAGAATCCTAACGGGATAAAAATGGACGGAGCTTATTTTTGGAATATTTGGAAAATCTAGGAGAAATATCAACGTGAAACGGTGCCCGAGGTGGCCACGAGGCAGGGGGGCGCGCCCCTGACCCTCCTGGCCCACCCGTAAGGCGGTTGATGCCCTTCTTCGGCCGCAAGAAAGCTAATTTTTGGTAAAAAAAATCACGGCGAAGGTTTCAGTCCAATCGGAGTTACGGATCTCCATATATATACGAAATGGTGAAAGGGCACCAGAGGAGAGCGCAGAAACAGAGAGAAAAAGAGAGACAGATCCAATCTCGGAGGGGCTCTCGCCCCTCCAACCCATGGAGGCCAAGGACCAAAGGGGAAACCCTTCTCCCATCTAGGGAGGAGGTCAAGGAAGAAGAAGACGAAGGGCCCCCCTCTCCCCTTCTCTTCCGGTGGCGCCGGAACGTTGCCGTGGCCATCATCATCACCGCAATCTTCACCAACAATTTCACCGGCATCATCACCAACTCTTCCCCCCTCTATGCGGTGGTGTAATCTCTCTCTTACCCGCTGTAATCTCTACTTAAACATGGTGCTCAACGCTATATATTATTTCCCAATGATGTATGGCTATCCTATGATGTTTGAGTAGATCTGTTTTGTCCTATGGGTTAGTTGATGATCAAGAATGGTTTGAATTGCATGTTTTATTATTAGTGTTGTCCTATGGTGCTCTCCGTGTCGGGCAAGCGTGAGGGATTCCCGCTGTAGGGTTTGCAATATGTTCATAATTTTCTTATGGTGGGTGGCGTGAGTGACAGAAGCACAGACCCGAGTAAGTAGGTTGTTTTCGTATGGGATAAAGGGGACTTGATGCTTTAATACTATGGTTGGGTTTTACCTTAATGATCTTTAGTAGTTGCAGATGCTTGCTAGAGTTCCAATCATAAGTGCATATGATCCAAGTAGAGAAAGTATGTTATCCTATGCCTCTCCTTCAAATAAAATTGCAATAATGATTACCGGTCTAGTTATTGATTTCCTAGGGACAAATAACAAAAGCTCTCTACTAAAACTAACTTAGTTGTGTCTTCATCTAAACAACCCCTACTTTTTATTTTCACGCTCTTTATTATCTTGCAAACCTATCCAAAAACACCTACAAAGTACTTCTAGTTTCATACTTGTTTCCGGTAAAGCGAACGTCAAGTGTGTGTAGAGTTGTATCGGTGGTCGATAGAACTTGAGGGAATATTTGTTCTACCTTTAGCTCCTCGTTGGGTTCGACACTCTTACTTATCGAAAGAGGCAACAATTGATCCCCTATACTTGTGGGTTATCAGGTTGCTTCACAACCTAGGGTTTTAATGGTTATTCCTTTTTTGATAAAGGAATATTCCCAACAAAAGAATATTGGGATTAGGTCAAGGATGAAAATGACATGATCTTGGGATGATGATGAGGATGACAAGCCACTATAAAACCTAGGAAGGCATGATCTTCCCAAGTTTCAGAAAGCAAATCAAATCAGTAAATCCAAGAAAATCAAAGGAAAAAGAAAAGGGCATAAATCCAGGCTGTTACACAAACATCTTCAAAATTACAAATAATGTTAATTTGTAGAAGGAGAGGTAGAAGGCGGCTGTTGTACCTGAACGGTTGTGGATCCAATAACAAGTTCGGAGTATTTGTCAGACGAGTAGCCCACCACTGTCAATTTCGGCGCAGAAATGACATTGATTCTTGCTGGACCTTCTTGATCAACTACAAGTAATCTCTCAAGTGCAGGTGTGTCCTCAATGACCATACCGTGGTACACGTCTTGTGATGTCTTCCTGCCGCACCAGCAACACACATAAATAGTCCGGAGAGTCATGGAGGTGATGTGGAAGGTACTCAACCCATTGATCGCCTGAAGACGAAGGTACTCGAGTGCAGTACAGCCACGGAGCAGGCGCTCCATGTCACCGTTTGAGAGGCAGACGGCGACGAGCTCGAGGTGCTTCAGTCGTGGTAGAATAAGAGAGGATGCATCATTAAGTGAGGGGGCGGAATGGCAGTTCTTGAACTTGGCAGGCGTACGGCCACCTCCATCTCCAGCGGCAGCCGCCGCGTGTCACACAGGTACTGAATATCCCCCGCAGTGATGGTGGATCCCTCCCACAAGCCTTTCGGCGGCTCCATCAGCAGTGCGAGGTGTGTGGGCGAGAGCAAGAAGAAAGAACGGCCGCTGCCCGCAGCGAACCGGCGCGGAGTCTCGCTCAAGAGCGGCGGAGCATCGCGTCGCACAGTGAGCTTGGAGGCAAGAGCAAGAGAAGAAGATGAAGGTAGGGGGCGCGTGCATGAATGATTTCTGCCGCCCCTCCTCCCGATTTGTAAGCCATGGACTAAATGTGGGGAAGTGGGATCGTTTGCGCCCGTCCCTCCCACTTCCCCGCATTAAGTGTGCACGATCCACGCACACATTAACTGCCTCGAGAAGGGCAACCGCCCGCGGACACCACAATAAATCCACGCGCGTGGGCCGAGGGCGAAAAGTGGCGGGCCCCAGCCCGCTGTCATGTCCCGTCACACGCGTGGCCTCTCAGGGCCTCTTCAGTTTTCGGGTGCCATGTGGCGCCCATGCCGAATCCAAGAGATCGCGTCCCTTCCCCTCCAAGATTCGATGAACTCTTCGGTTTCCTGCCCATGCCGGGACGCCGCGATCCAGCTTCCGGAAGCCGGCACACAGTGGGTGTTGCCGGACCCGGCGATCACAAGCTTCATCAACATCTGCCATCTCTTTAAGGGGTGAAACTGCGAAGCCCCCCCCCTTGAAGCCGGCGAGCCTTGACAACTTCGGGGACTACTATCGGGGGGATGAACCCCGGGCAGGCAACGGAACCCGGTTCCTTTTCGTAAACATCGAGGCCATCATCGCCCCTCAATCCATCTCGCACTTGGCTGGGTTCCTCAACCCGGCCAAGTCCCTCAACCCGGCAAAGACTTCAACACGGCCAGGCCTACTGGCGCATGTCGGCTGAACCCGACAAACCAAGACACCAACAAGCCAGCGCGCCCATGGCGTCTTCCTCAACCTGGCCTCGGGTCAGCTCCCGTCCCATCCAAGGCGTATGACGGAACAAGTCCTCATAGAGGAGATGAGCGTGGCCACAGTGGTCCACCAACCCCGCTGACCGGCAGGAGCGTGGCTACAATGTCCCACCTACTCCGCTGACCAGGGCCGGCGTGGCAACAGTGCCCCCTCATCCGGCTGACGCAAGCCTATGGCGACCAGGCGGAGCGCACTGTAGCCGAGCCGGCCCAACCACTCCGTGATGCACGAGAAGACAGGGAACAGTGCCCCCTGGCACATGGAACCCGCGCCCGGAGAACCCGTCGAATCCTGGCACCCAGCGGGTCCTAGCACCGGCTCCTCAGGCACTGACATCCCGGCCCCATGGCCTTGTAACTTTACCATTGGAACCCTGGGGGTTGACCTATAAAACCCCCTAGGAGCCCCCCATGTACACGAGAGAAAACTAGCAACGAGACCATCAGTAGCACACACACACACACACCCAAGGAGAAGGAGCAGCCTAAGCCTTGGCCTGCCTTCCTTCCTCCCCCAAAAAGCTCTAGGAGAAACTATGTACTGCTACGTTGATACGTCTCCAACGTATCTATAATTTATGAAGTATTCATGCTATTATATTATCCATCTTGGATGTTTAATGGGATTTACTATGCACTTTTATATTACTTTTGGCACTAATCTATTGACCCAGAGCCCAGTGCCAGTTTTTGTTTTTTTCCCTTGTTTCAGTGTTTCACAGAAAAAGAATATCAAACGGAGTCCAAATGGAATGAAACCTTCGGAAAAGTTATTTTTGGAAAGAAAGTGATACATCTCTGTCGTATCTACCTTTCCAAACACTTTTGCCCTTGTTTTGGACTCTAACTTGCATGATTTGAAAGGAACTAACCCGGACTGATGCTGTTTTCAAGAGAATTGCCATGGTGTTATTTATGTGCAGAAACAAAAGTTCTCGGAATGACCTGAAACTAAACGGAACGTCTATTTGGAAATAATAAAAAATTGTTGCAAAAGATGAAGACCAGGGGGCCCCACCCTGTCCACGAGGGTGGGGGCGCACCCTCCCCCCTAGGGCACGCCCCCTACCTCATGGGCCCCCTGGAGCTCCTCCGACGCCAACTCCAACTCTATATATTTGCTTTCGGGGAGAAAAAAAATAGAGGAGACGAATTCATCGTGTTTTACGATGCGGGGCCGCCGCCAAGCCCTAAAACCTCTCGGGAGGGCTGATCTGGAGTCCGTTCGGGGCTCCGGAGAAGGGGATTCGTCGCCGTCGTCATCATCAACCATCCTCCATCACCAATTTCATGATGCTCACTGTCGTGCGTGAGTAATTCCATCGTAGGCTTGCTGGACGGTGATGGGTTGGATGAGATCTATCATGTAATCGAGTTAGTTTTGTTAGGGTTCGATCCCTAGTATCCACTATGTTCTGAGATTGATGTTGCTATGACTTTGCTATGCTTAATGCTTGTCAGTAGGGCCCGAGTGCCATGATTTCAGATCTGAACCTATTATGTTTTCATGAATATATGTGAGTTCTTGATCCTATCTTGCAAGGCTATAGTCACCTACTATGTGTTATGATCCGGCAACCCTGAAGTGACAATAATCTGGACCACTCCCGGTGATGACCATAATTTGAGGAGTTCATGTATTCACTATGTGCTAATGCTTTGTTCCGGT
Organism: Aegilops bicornis; assembly: GCA_021605145.1. Lineage (NCBI taxonomy): Eukaryota > Viridiplantae > Streptophyta > Magnoliopsida > Poales > Poaceae > Aegilops > Aegilops bicornis. The sequence goes on along the minus strand of CM038672.1, from coordinate 549,395,495 downwards.
TCTCTATTAAAAGGAGGCCTTAATATCCCTTAGTTTCCATTAGGACCCCGCTGCCATGGGATGGTAGGACAAAATATGTCATCCAAGTTCTTTTCCATAACACTACAAAAAAAAATACACTTCTGTGATGATACGTGTTTGTCACAGTAGGTCGCGTTTTTTGTCATGCATATACATCCATGACGATTTTATGACAGAATCAAGATAGTCATACCTGTCTTTGTCAGAGAAGTGTTCCATGACATTACCAACATTATCATCACGGAAGTGTCCACTTCCATGATGATAATCGTAGCGTCCTGAAGGGCTTTCGTCAAGGGTGACCGACACGTGGCATCCACCGTAAGTTAAGCTATCGGGTCGGGTTTTGGATCCGATAACCCGTTAACAGCCCCGACCAATGGGGATTTTCCACGTGTAAAATCATCATTGGCTGGAGGAAACACGTGTCGGCTCATCGTTGGGACAGATGTCATCCATTCAATGGACAGAAGGCGCCTATGATACGTCGACACGTGGCACGGCCCAACAGAGGCCCATTCCTGTGAAAAGGCCGACCCGTTTGACTTGGTCAAAAGGTGGAAGCCTATTAACGGCATGTTCGCATATAGCCCATTTACAGCCCGCTAACCCAAGGCCCGTTACGCCCTATCCGAATTAGGCCCAGTAGCGTCATCTGGGCCATCCAATATGATTCCAGCCCGTTTTCACTTCTGGCCCATGTATGGCCTATGACGTCTTTCGGCCCATATGAGGCCCTATGTAACTCTTGGCCTATTAACGGCCCGTGGTGAAACTGGCCTGCAATGAATAGTGAATCACTTTACACCCATTAACGGCCCGTGGTGAAATTGGCCCGTAACGAACAGTGTATCACTTTATACCCATTAAGGGCCCGTTTTCCAGTTGGGCCGTTCCCAGCCCATGTTATCTTTCGGCCTTCTCAGAGCCCATTTATTCTTGGGCTCATTTCTAGCATTCGTTTACTTACGGCCCGTTATTGTCATTTTCTTCTTGTGGGCCAAATTCAGCCTGTGGTTACAGTCGGCCCGTTTGTGGTCCGTTAAACTTTGGGCCGATAGCGTCATCAAATACGGCCTATTAACATGGCCCGTTATGGTTGGCCCATGAACGGACGATTCCAACTCTAGCCCGTTTACAGCCATAATGCGGCCTGTTATTGGCCCATGTTTGGCCAATCGATCATACGACCCGTATAAGGCACATTGATGATACGGCCCGTAGAAGGCCCATTGTTTTTACGGCCCGTAGAAGGCCCATTGTTTCTACGACCCGTAGAAGGCCTACTGTTTCTACGGCCCGTAGAAGGCCCACTGTTTCTACGGCCCGTAGAAGGCCCACTGTTTCTACGGCCCGTAGGAGGCCCAGTGTCACTACAGTAAATATTAGCCCATGGTTATTGCGGCCAAGTTTTAAAAAATAGGTTATTGTAGCCACTAGCAAACCGCGGAAAAGGAACTGCACTGACTACAAGAAAACAAATAAACAAGACAACAAGGAAATAAATAAGCAAGCAACTTATGCTAGGCTATCACGGCTATTACACATATGACATCCACTGGGCATCAAAGTTCGCCACTAGTGCAAATATAGGGAACAAAGCAGCATATAAACGCCTGACAAAACAAGTCAGAAGCTGAAACCACTTGAAGAGTTCAAGAAACAATATCCTGGGTACCCATAATGTTGGCAAGATGCTTAGCAAGCTTATTAACTTTCTCTTGTTTGGCGCTTAAATCCTCCAGCGCTTGTTGTTGCACAAGAAAGTACGCATCTGAATTCTGCAGGGACTTCCTCAGTCCTTCGGCTTCTTTCCGCAAAGACACACCGATCGATGCCTTTCAGCTTGTAGCTGAGACTGAAGAAGCCGAAGTGATTCAGGCAGCGAGTTCGAAGAGCTTATGCCAGTGGTACTGGCCAGTAACTTGAACACTACATCAACGCAGGACTCTGGGGGTTTTCTCACTGTCTACAAGATCGTATTTATCACCTTTCTTGGAGAACAACAGGGTTGTCTCACTATCATGAACCTTATCTGCATTACTTTCTCTACCATTGCATTGTGGGGTGCTCTTCTCCAATATTCGGTTTGCATACTACAAGAGAAACAAGCAGACACATCACATGTTTAGCTTGTAGTATACCAAACTCATTTTGTTAAACCGGTTCAGTAGTAAGGTGGACAGGATAACAACATGAAACAAACATATATCTATGTACTATGGTCCTTTGTATTGTCCATATCATTCTAGTTTATGTTCCCTAATCAAGATAGAGACACAGTTCAACTCATATATTTTTAAGACACATCAGTATAGACAGAATATAAGTGTGAGAAACTACACAATATTGACAGCACTTGTAATGTGCATCACATGAGAACATAACTGTTTATACAACTTAAACTGAAATCAACATAGAGCAAGAAGTTAGAACAACAATCCAGTTAAAGAAATAGGTTTAAAACATACCTGTTGCGCCATTGGAGTTTCAATTGGATCCTTCAAATTCGAAAGTAGTTGGTATGAGTAAATACGGTGATGCAACAAAGAAAGGAGTATGGACCATAGCTACGGAATCGACACGAGAACAGTTGCTCTTCTGCTTTAAACGTGGAGTTTGGGTTACCTGTGGTGGTCTTCGTGCTTTGGGCACTTCAGTAGGTTTACAAACTGCTCTTGTGGGGGTACTCTGTGGTGGACATGGTGCTTTGTCAACTATAAGAGGGTTACTATCCGCTGGGGTTGCGGTTAGATGGGTTGTAGCTGGTTCTCTGTCCAACGGTGTAAGTGTGCAATCTGGAGGAGTCTCGATTATGTGTGGTGGGGCTAATTTGTGGGCCAGGACAACCATGGTTCTATCTGCATCGACGGGTAGCACTGTCTTTTGTGAAGAACGGGTTTTTTCTCCCTTAGATACTGCCATCACCCCCTCCAATTCAAATGGCTGATAAAAAAGAAAAGAAATTGAGCGTCTGAGACATTGTATGATGAGCGGATGTGGTAATTCACATATATGTTGTCTGACCAAACAGGACAGCCATGACACAATTTCACATATATGATGCCTAACTAAACAGGATAGCATGACACAGTTTCAGATATATGATGGATAACTTAACAGGATATAATGGCATAATTCAACATATGATGAGTACCTAAACAGGATGACATGACAAAACTATATGATGTCTTTATAAAATAGGTTGGGATGAAATAATTCAGATACATGTTGTCTTAGTATATAGGATGGCATGATATAATTGACATAATTGATTCATATACTAAGCAGCTAGCACTCGCATGTATGATCTCTAAACTAAGCAGATAGAATTCAATATTGTGCATATGATGTCTAAACTAAGCAATGCAAGACACCATATGCATCATATGAGAAATATAAACATTGCAACTTAGAGCATACACCTCGGGTGGGATATAGGACTGGTCATCATCTCTGAATCCTCCTCACGAGGAGCTGCCATGTAACCATCGAGATATATGCTTCAACAGTAACATTGCTCGCTCTGAAGACCTTGTTTTCACTCCAGATTTTTCCTTAACTGCTCAAATGGCTGATACACATGAAGAGTAGTTCAATATACACAGATTGTCGACAAATGGAATACGTAATGAAAAAAGATGGCATGAGATAATTCACATATATGATGCCTGCCTCCATGGCGGTGCATAATTCACATATATGATAACTGGCTGAAAAACATGGCATTGCATAAATCACATATCTGATATAGAAAGCAAACAGGAGGCATTCACACAAAGCATGTCTAATCTAAGCAGATGGCATGGCAATGCAAGACACCATATGCATGATATGAGCAATATAACCCAGCCAAGTTAGAGCATGCACCTCGGGGGGGGGGGATACGACTGGTCATCTCTCTCTGAATCCTCCTATGAGGAGCTATCTGTAACCAACAAGAAATCTGCATCGACAGGTAGCACTGAGTGCTCAGAAGACCATGTTTTCACTCCAGATTTTCCCATGACTGACTCAAATGGATGATGCACAAGAAGAGTAGATGAATGTATAAACATTGTTGACAAATGGAATACATTATGAAAAAAATATGGCACGATACAATTCACATATACGATGACTGATTAAATAGGATGGCATTGCATGATTCACGTATATGATGCCTGGCTAAAGAAGATGGCATTGCATAATTCCCATATACTCCCTCCGTTCCTAAATATTTGTCTTTTTAGAGATTTCAAATGGACTACCACATATGGATGTATATAGACATATTTTAGAGTGTAGATTCACTCATTTGTTCCGTATGTAGTCACTTGTTGAAATCTCTAAAAGACAAATATTTAGGAATGGTGGGAGTATGATATAGAAACCAAACAGGTGGCATTCACACAAAGCAAATCTAAACTAAGATGATGACATATAAGATGTATAATGTAAGCAATGCAAGGCGCCATATGCATGATATGACCAACATCAGCATGCCAGGTTAGAGCAAACACCTCAGGTGGTAAACAAAGGCAGTCGGCTCCTTCTAAATCTCCATCGGAACAGTTATCTTCCTCTGGAATACAATCTAGAAATGCAGGAGAGGGGGCCCACTTCACCCACCATGGAGCGGCGTCTGCATGACATTATATTCGCACACAACGATCTTCTCTTTTTCTCTACATGTTCAGTACGATTGTGTAGAATATCTGGCATGCATAATTAAAAAATAGTTAGATTTTGTAAGGCCTAAGGGGTGCATGCAAAAATCAAGACTGATGGTAGCAAACGAGAGGATGGATCCAAAACTAATGATAGCAGGTAGATTATAGCTTCAGTTTAAAAAGATTGACAATGGATCATCTATTGTTTGTTGCCCACCCAACATGAACCACATAGAAGACCCCAGATGAACCAGATAGTAGACATATACTATTCATTGCTGGCTCTATATGAGACCCATGGGCAATTCAAAACTCAAGATTGAACGATAAAGTAGCAGGTAATAATAACTGATGTATAACGTAAGCAAACACGAGCATCGCGACCTCTCTTCCAGAACTGTCTAGTCCTCAGGTTCATCTGCTCAGTCGATGATCGTAATGCAGTTGGTGTGGCTGCCGGCAACGTGGAAGATGATATGAGGCGGCGAAAGAAAGTCTGCAGGGGGATCTCTGCTGCAGTGAACGCTTCTGTCGATGGTGCACCTCAGGTGGGGTGGATGACGGCACGGTAGGAGCAGGACATAACACACAGAGTTTTCTTTGACGCCAATCTGAAAATGAAGTAAATCTATAAGGGCTCCTTAGAATTGGAGGATTCTATAAACGCAGGGACAGGAAAAACACAGGAATAGGATAGGAATGCACGTGCAAAACAGAGCATTTGGAAACATAGGATTTCAGTCAACCTGGGTGTTTGGCTCACATGAATTGGAAGAACAGAGGAATGGAGAAACAAAGTGATGCGGCGAGTGTACAACCTCTTTGGCATAGCCTTGTGGATCTCAGCATCATTGGGTTGGACGTGGAGGATGGTGATGATGCCGGTGTATTTGTCGAGGCGGGAAGAAGATCTGAGGCCTCTGGAGGCGGCGCCGAGGGTACTGCTCACTTGTGATGGATGGTTCGTCGTTGGAGCAGCTCCGCTAAGGTGTACGGCGACGAGCCTGAAGCATGACAAGACAGACAACGTTAATATGAAGTGGGACCCTAATATCATCTGCAATAGATGATGTAAAATACATCACCAAAAAGTGTTAGATGTAAAACGCATCAGCCGCGCCACGACCGCTCTGATAGATGATGTAAGTACTCTTCACTCTGAACTTAACTGAAGAAATGAACTTCACAGTCGAAACTGAATTTTACTGTCAAAACTGATTGAACTAGTAACAGAGCATTGCAATAGATGTTTAGGGCGTTCGAGCACTAGTAGGAGAGAAGCAGTGATCCAAATCAGCAGACGCTCGAGCAGGGAACACACTAGCAGAGAGCAAGTCGTGCAGTAGCACCATGAGCGAGTGCTAAAGCAGCAACTCCTGTAGCTGGCGAAGGTCGTGCAGCAGCAGCAGCAGCGCAAGAGAGAGCAAGAGCAGAGCATCAACACGAACGAAAGCAGGAGCAGTGCTGCAGCGCGACCGACAGCAAGAACAGAGCCGCAGCGCGAGCGAGAGCTGGAGTAGCTGCAGCTAGTGCCGTTGTGGAAGTCGCCGCCGAGGAAGCAACGGCATGGGGGAGAGACGTCGTGGATGATGTGGCCGGTGACGGCACCGTCGATGGAGACGCCATGTCGGCTCGGTATCGAGCACCGGCAGCCCCGTGAGATCGAATAAAAGATAAAATGCAGCGGTGAGTGCAGAACCTCCTTGGTGGCGCCAAGTTGGCCTCGGCTTCATCGGAGGAATTGGTGAGGGTGTTGCGGTTCCGGTGGGGCAGGTCAAGACGACACTGTGGGGATTGAGGTGGCGCGATAGACGAGGCGAACATCAGGGCAGCTCCTTGGAGGTGGAGGACGGGGCGGCTGATCCGGCGGGACGACGAGATCGACAACGGACCCTCATTCGGTGCGGTGGATGAGGGACAGCGAGCTGTTGTGGTGGACGACGTAGTCGGGGAAGAGTCTCCGGCTGGGCAGCGGTCGAGAGCCAAAGGAGGAGCGTGGGGTTTCGCGGGTTTTGGCGGCCTCGGTGAACGAATGTGGGGGGCGAAGGGGAAGGGGGAGCCAAGCTTAGGGACGCGCTTGTCCGAAATGTAGGGTAAGTTACCAGCGTACCCCCACCGGTTTTGACACATGACGTGGAGCTTCATTTCCGGCTGAGGGGTAGAAGGGGGATTTCGCGTGTCTGGGGTGCGGGAGCGATTTCGGATGAGGCGGGAGTTCTCGCGCGCGTCCAAGTTTTGGGATAACAAGGCGCGGCGCGGGTTGAAGAAGCGGGAGTTTGAAAGCAGGTGAGACAAAAGATACTCGAGCTTGAAAATTTAGGGATAACAAGGTGCAGATTCCTTGTTCGGTAGAACAAACTTAACGAGTAAAAAACAATTCATACAAGACACAAGAGAGTCATGTCCCCTTTTACTATATTGCTATAGATTCCATTGAAAAAACTATACCCTGCACAGTACCAAATCGATTCGCACTTCCCTCAACAACAACAAAAAACAAATCAATTCCCACCAAAGAAAGAGTAATGTCCCTTTTTATATGATTACAGATGCCATGATCTCGAATTTCAATTTTTGAATCCACATTATGTTGAATTCGAATATATCATTAGGTGACCTTGCGGTTTATAATTGATGTAGTCGTACATTTTGATCTTCCATCATATATGAACATTTTACTCCACCATGTGAACATATATATTGTCGTCTACCATATGGACTAAATTTGAATCAATTTTCCTTATTTGAATACTATTGTTGTCAAGTTATACAATAATTTAAATATTATCTTGATAACAAAAAGACATGCATATAGCAGTAATCATATTTCACTATGAACTACATGTACCATACGCTCTCCAATTCAAATATTTGTATCCATTTTATGTTGAATTCAAATCATAGTACATTATTGGTCTAGGTAGCGAGATGTTTAGGATAATCTAAACCCTGTTTTCATACGTATAATTTTTGGCTGAATTGGGACAAGTTTTGGTATAAGACTCTTGCAAAACCGGAGATTCTCTCAACAAGCCTCGTGGTTCCGAGAGGGAACATGTCACCTTTGTGTGCTTGAAGCGATATACGTTGCCTCCCCTGATTTTATTTACTGAGGCAACATAGAACTATATGAGTGCCTGTTAAATTTTGGAATTATTTCGGGTTCATTTGGCCTTTTTATACATTAATTGAGTTTCGGACTTTTAATGTGCATAATCTAAATATGAATTGCATGCACATGCTCCGGTGCACCAAAGTGGGTTGAAAAATCACATGTGTGTCCTTGGTTGAATTTCTAGGTCCCATGGAAGAAATGAGAATGAAATTCAAACATCTGGGCATCATGATTCTGCCGAGAACATCGAGAAACTTAGATTTTAAATTCATGTAAATCCAAAACTCGGCTGGAAATCATGAAACTTGGCATGGTGTCATGTCATGGCACTAACATGTTGTGGTAAAAAATTGGGCCGATTTGGAAGCTCGTGGTTCTAAGAGGGAACATGCCACCTTTGAGTGTGAAACGATATACGCTGCCCCCCCTTGAGTTTCTTAACAAAGGCAACATAGAACTACATTAGTGCCCTGTTAAATTTTGGAATTATTCCAGGTTCGTTTGTCGTTTTTTATACATTAATTGAGTTTCTGGTCATTTAATGTGCATAAGTCAAATTTGAACTACAAGTACATGCTCTCGTGCACCAAAGTTAGTTGAAAAATCACATTTGTGTCCTCGGGTGAATTTCTAGCTCCCATGCAAGAAATGAGAATAAAATTAAAACATCTGGGCATCGTGGCTTGGCCGAGAACATTGAGAAACTTGGTTTTAAAATTCTTGTAAATCCAAAACACGTATGAAAATCATGAAACTTGGCATGGATGTCATGTCATGGTACTACCATGTTGTGATAAAAATGGCGAATAGGAACAGATTTTGGTATAAGCTTCTTGCAAACCGAAGCTTCTCTCAAGAAGGCTCGTGGTTACGAGAGGGAACGTGCCACCTTTGTGTGCTAAACGATATCGTTGTCCCCTTGAGTTTATTTACAAAGGCAACATAGAACTACATGAGTGCCTGTTAAATTTTGGAATTATTAAACCGTTTGGCCTTATTTACACATTAATTGAGTTCTTGGTCATTTAATGTGCATAATTCAAATTTGAACTACAAGCACATGCTCCCGTGCACCAAAGTTGGTTGAAAATTCACATTTGTGTCCTCGGGTGAATTTCTACTCCCTCCTTCCATTTATAGAGGTCCTAATGCGTTTTTCGAGGCTAACTTTGACCAAACGTTAGAGGAATAATATATGACATGCAACTTACAACAAAGCATACCTTCAAATTTGTATGTCAAAGGAGCTTCCAATAATATAATTTTCATAGTATACATCTCATGTGCTATTAATCTTGTCAATAGTCAAAGGCTGTCTTGAAAAACACATTAGGCCCTATATAGATGGAAGGAGGGAGTAGGTCCCATGCAAAAAATAAGAATAAGATTCAAACATCTGGGCATCATGGCTCGGTCGAGAACATTGAGAAACTTGGTTTTAAAATCATGAAACTTGGCATGGTGTCATGTCATGGTAGTACCATGCCGTGGTAAAAAAATTGGCGAATAGGAACAAATTTTGGTATAAGCTTCTTGCAAATCGGAGCTTCTCTCAAGAAGGCTCGTGGTTCTAGGAGGCAACGTGTCACCTTTGTGTGCATAATTCAAATTTGAAATACAAGCGCATGTTCCAGTGCACCAAAGTTGGTTGAAAAATCACATGTGTGTCCTCAGGTAAATTTCTAGGTTCCATGCAAAAAATGGGAATGAAATTCAAAATTCTGGGCGTCGTGGCTGGGTTGGAAACATTGAGAAACTTAGTTTTTAATTCCTGTAAATCCAAAACACGCATGAAAATAATGAAACTTGGCTTGGTGCCATGACATGGCACCAACATGCTGTGGTAATTTTGCAGTCCGATTTGCGGCGCACACATTAACAATCAACAAAGTCATTTTGGAACAAGTGTTGTCACGTTACAATCGGAAACACAAGTATTATTGAAACCGTGGGCGTTCTACTTACTAGTACCATTTACGTGCCGCCACGCGTCCCCACTTTTTATTAGCTAGGAGGCGTCGTGCAGGGTAGCTATTTGAGTACGAGGCGTGCGATCAGACCCTACTTGGCGTGCTTATCGGGAGGAGAGCCCTTTGACCTCCATCTGTCGTCCACCTCTCTCCCAAGGTCTCCATTAATGGCGCCCAAGCCTCTGTTTAAAGGCGTGGCTATGTCTCACTCGACTGAGATTTAAGAGAGAAAAAAGAAAATCTGAAAGCACGGATCTTGATGTAAGATCCGACGGACCTATATAGCATCTACTGCGACTTATAGCAAGACTGATGAATATATAAGGACGATTAAATTTTTTTTTTGATCAAAGAAGGGCTTGCCCCTTCCGATTTTCATTACTGAAAACCACCACAATTCACAAGAAGTTCAGCACAACTCCAGCCTAACACGAAGGACTAAAAGCTACCAGATTGAAATCGCAACATCCCAAGAGGCCAACAAAGGCAAAACATCCCCGCTAGAACCCAACATTTCACAACCGACGACACAATCCACATCCTAAACCGATTATTACATCAAAAGAAACCAGGAAACTGAAGGAAGCCTAGCAGCAACTAGAAGAACAACAACGCCAAGGTCGCCACAGCAAGAGTTTTCTTCATTCCAGCCTCACAACATTGATCTTCCACAGAAAGATAAGGACGATTAATTGCCTTACATAATTAGAAGATAATTAAAAAAGCCACATGCGGCTACGCCTGAAATACACAAGGGCAAAAGAAGAAGGAAGACAAGGATCTGGCTCGCTGATCTCTACTTTCTTGATGCGTTCTTTGCAGGTCAGGGAACTAGTGTCTGCGGCGAGCGGCGATGAGCTCTTTCGTGTCCTCAAGACGCTGCTTGAGAACATCCATGGATTCCTCCACCATCCTTTGGCGCTCGTTGCGGAGCATGTCATTCTCGTCCATAAGGTTCTTGACGATGACGCCGGTCCTCTTCAACAAGGCACTGGTCCTCCTGCTGGTCTGCACTTCGGACGATCTTCTCCCTCGGCGGTCGCGCTCGGCCGGAGCCTCTCATTTCCCTCCTTATTTGTCGGATGACGCGGTAGCTTTGTTCAAACGAGGCTTTCACGTCATCCTGCAACCTCGCCTACCGGAGATCAGATCCATCGGCTATGGATGATCGCATGCATCTTTATGTGATCGTCGCCTGCCCGCGAGAAATTTTCCCGAAGCCCAGCGGCAGACATCTCTACTGCATTCATGGTGCGGCAGGACATCTCTGCTGCTTCCGCCGCGCGGCCGGACCAGTCTGTGTTGGAAATATGCCCTAGAGGCAATAATAAAATGGTTATTATTATATTTCTTTGTTCATGATAATTGTCTATTGTTCATGCTATAATTGTGTTATCCGAAAATCGTAATACATGTGTGAATACATAGACCACAACACGTCCCTAGTGAGCCTCTAGTTGACTAGCTCGTTGATCAACAGATAGTCATGGTTTCCTGACTATGGACATTGGATGTCATTGATAACGGGATCACATCATTAGGAGAATGATGTGATGGACAAGACCCAACCCTAAGCATAGCACAAGATCATGTAGTTCGTTTTGCTAGAGCTTTTCCAAATGTCAAGTATCATTTCCTTAGACCATGAGATTGTGCAACTCCCGGATACCGTAGGAGTGCTTTGGGTGTGCCAAACGTCACAACGTAACTGGGTGACTATAAAGGTGCACTACGGGTGTCGGTGTCAAAACCGGCGGATCTCGGGTAGGGGGTCCCGAACTGTGCGTCTAGGCGGATGGTAACAGGAGACAAGGGACACGATGTTTTTACCCAGGTTCGGGCCCTCTCGATGGAGGTAATACCCTACTCCTGCTTGATTAATATTGATGATATGGGTAGTACAAGAGTAGATCTACCAAGAGATCGAGAGGCTAAACCCTAGAAGCTAGCCTATGGTATGATTGTTGTTAGATCCCTACGGACTAAAACCCTTCGGTTTATATAGACATCGAATAGGGTTAGGGTTAAACAGAGTCGGTTACAATGGTAGGAAATCTACATACCCGTATCGCCAAGCTTGCCTTCCACGCCAAGGAAAGTCCCATCCGGACACTTGACGAAGTATTCAATCTTGTATCTTCATAGTCCAGGAGTCCGGCCAAAGATGATAGTTCGGCTATCAGGACACCCCCTAGTCCAGGACTCCCTCAGTAGCCCCTGAACCAGGCTTCAATGACGACGAGTCCGGCGCGCATATTGTCTTCGGCATTGCAAGGCGGGTTCCTCCTCCGAATACTTCATAGAAGATTTTGAACACAAGGATAGTGTCCGCTCGCAAAACAAGTTCCACATACTACCGTAGAGAGAATAACCTTTGCACAGATCTGCTGACGTATTCCGCGGCGTGACATCACACCACGACCAGGCCTTTATACGGATCGTTTTTACTGTTCCACCTCAACGCGTTTAGCGAGGTGGTTTCCTTGGCACGTCTTATCAGAGCGGAGATCGTGCCCCCTTATTCCGGGATTCCCATCAATACGGACGTGGGTAACGCAACCGCGCCATTGATTATGGCGCTTGGGAGATAAGCGAGTTTTACCAGGCTGGCGGGGACGCATAGCTTCGTCCGTCCATATAAGGGGATAAGGATCCACCTTTTCACCTACGCCTTCTTCCTCCTTTGCTCATCCATTTTCAAGACTTTTCGAGCTCCAGCGCCCAAGTCCGCACATCCCACCTCAACCTTCTCCAACTATGTCCGGAGCGGGAGGCAAGTGGATGGCCTCCTACATCACGGAGGGGCACATCAAAAAGCTGCGGAAGGCGAATACTTGTCCAAATGACATCGCGCACCAGCTACCCAACGAGGGGCAGCTCATTCCCACCCCCAGGCCCCATGAGAGGGTGGTGTTCCTCACCCACTTCCTCCGCGGACTAGGTTTTCCACTTCACCCATTTGTCCGGGGGCTCATGTTCTACTACAGCCTGGATTTCCATGATCTGGCCCCGAACTTCATCCTCAACATCTCGGCGTTTATCGTCGTGTGCGAGGCCTTCCTCTGCATCCAGCCCTACTTCGGCTTATGGCAGAAGACCTTCAATGTCAAGCCGAAGGTAGTGGGCGGCCGCCAAGCGGAGTGCGGAGGTGCCATGGTTGGCAAGATGGCCAAAGTCCTATGGCTCGAGGGCTCCTTTGTGGAGACCATAAAGGGGTGGCAATCGGGGTGGTTCTACATCACCGAGCAGCGCGACTCTCAATGGGCGGCGGCCCCCGAATTCCGATATGGCTTCCCACACGGCTCACATCATGGAAAGAGACGGGCCTGACGTGGGGTGATTCGGACGAGCTGTCCGGACTCCAAACCTGCGTCCGAAACCTGGTGGACAAGAATCTCAGGATTGCCAACGTCATCCAAGTGATGCTCATCCGCCGGATTCTCCCATGCCAACAACGGGCCTTCAAATTGTGGGAGTTCGATCCGGCACAGCACTTGACCCTGAAAAGGCTCTTCGACACTACGTACGAAGATGCCTGGAAGGTGCTGTTCAAGGGCGACGAGGCTCCCACATCCGCTATCGAAGATCGCGGATTCATCTCGCAGCGTCAAGCCAGCGAGGTAAGTTATTTTACCCTTTAAGGGACTCTTTTTCATAGTTTGAGTTTATGCGGGATCTAAAACTCCCTAACCTTTGACAGGACTGGCTGAAGAGGTCCGGACAGATTAACTGTCCGGCCCCCTTGCCAGAAGACCCAGCGGACGCCCGATTGGCGGGGCTGCTGGCTCCGCCGCCTTACGTGGTGCCGGAGAAGAAGGCCAAGAAGAAGGCCACGGGGACTCGAAGGAGTGCCCGGCGCCAGGTGTTGTCGGACTCATCGTCCGGCGACTCGGAGGCGGACTCCTCCCGTGAAAACGAGGAGGAGGAAGCAAGCCTCTCCCTAAGCGGGGAGAGAAAAGAAAGGCCGCCCCAGCAGGGGAGGCCGGAGGGTTCAAGAAGGGAAGAACCCTTCCCCCGGACGTCTCCACCAATGCCAACGACGGCGAGGAGGAGTGGCCCTTGAGGGCCAAGCCCCTAGCGAGATCGTAAGTGTCCGGATACCCATGGTTTTTTTTTCATTGCATAGTGTTCTCTAATGCCGAACAATCATGCAGCCCGCCCAAGGACAAGCTCGCCGCTTCGTCGAGCGGGTCCCTAAATTCGTCGGAAGTAGAGAGTACTTCACTTCCGGCCGCGTCCTCACCTCACGCTGCTGACGACGCCGAGGTGGGGCCCCAAGGGGGTCCTGGTCAAGAGGAGGTGGCGTAGGAGGCGCCGCAAGGCAGCCTCCTGGACTCCAGGCGCGAGGGGAGCGAGACCCCCAGGGGCTCTAAGCCCGACCCTTGTCCGGACTCCATACCGGAACCTTCAATGGTTCCGAAGTCTGGCAAGCGGCCCCTTCGTAGGAAGGGTAAGACGCCGGTGTCCTCCGTCCAACCGGAGGCACCGGATAGCTTACTGGAGGCGCTGAGCGCCTCCATCAAGGAGGAGCACCGCATTGTTATGAGTGTGGTGATCCAGAAAGTTCAGTCCGCCAAGAGCGGGCTGACTCAAGCCTGCAACGGCCTTCTAACAGGCTTTGAGGTAAGTTTTCAATATATGTAAGAAGATTACCGCATAGACGGTAGCCCCTGATGCTTAGTTCGGTGTTCGGAAAGAAAAGCCGGACTGAGGATCTAAAAGATATCTGTGAGGAGTCTAACATAATTATGTCAATATGGGAATGCAGGCTGCCCTGCTGACCTCTGCCGCACTGACTGCGGAGGTCAATGCATTGAAGGAGAGCCTCGAGCGGTCCGAGAACGAGCTCGGCCAAGCCAAGAAGCAGCTCGAGGACAAGGAAGGTAAGTAATACCTTACAGAATTTGTAAAAAATGTGGTTGCAAAAGATAACAGGAATAACATGGGTATTGCAGGGGCCACGAGCGAGGTGGCGACCCTGAAGGAGGCGGTGTCCGCGGCCGAAAACAAAGCGGCCGTGGAGCGCACCGACCGAGAGAAGGGGGAGGCGTAGCTGGCGGAGGTACGACAAGAGCTCCAGGCTCTCATGGAAAAACACGAGGGTTTGGAGCATGACTCGAAGACTCGAGAGTCCGAGCTTGCCTCAGCTCTTGAGAGTGCCAAAGCCTCTAAGGCCGAGGCCCAAAAAGCCCTCCAGGAGATTGAGGCAATAAAGAAGATCGCGGCGGGTAAGGCATTCTTTATGCAGAGCAAGAATGTAAAAGTCAATTATCTAGTACTTACCCGAATCCGGAGGTCTCGGAGGCGTTCGCAGATCTGCCATGGAGTGTCTCACGATGCCGCCGCTTTCTCTTGAGCCAAGAAGGGAGCTCGACGGAAAAGGTGTTTTGGTCTCAAGTATGTCGAGGCCGAACAACCGGTGCCCTTGACCGACCAAGCTGAAGCAATTGGTCGAGCTCCACAAGGTCGCCGAACAGGCCATGAAGGGCCTTATAGCTCGTTGTGGCCAAATGAGGCCATGCTCGGGAGCTACCGGGCTAGTGCGGCGGTGGTGGATGCCTGTCCATGGATCGAAGTCATCAAGCGCTCCGTCTGTATTGAAGGTGCTCAGGGCCCTTGCCCGTGCTAAGGTGCACCGGGGCAAGCTGGACACGGAGAAGCTGGTGACGACAGGCCGCCACGGGCAAAGAACATCGCAAGCCGAGAAGTATTATGAGGGCATCCTGAAGGGTGCAGATCTTATAGCGGGTGAATGCTCCAAAGATGTAATATTTGAGTAGACTCGTATTTGTTATCCTGTAAGCTGAAAACTTTTTCATATGCGCTAAGCAACGCTTTTGAATTTAAAATATTACCTTCTGTGCAGACGTTTATCAAATTTGAGAGATGGCGAGTCGTTGGCTTCAGCCCCCATGCCACGAAAGTCTTTGGGGTGTTCGGGATAAACTTGAGCGCTCTTGTTCCCATTCTTGGGTCCTTCGAGGGAGGCGCTCAACGCGATGAACCAGGCAACCGGACTATAATGCTTGAACACTCTCACTTAGCCATAGAATTCTATAATTTTAAATTTCGGTGAAGCCCCTAGTATTCGGAAGGCTGAGTTCGGGGCGCTATCCACGCCTTGGCCGGACAATGCCGGTTCCTTGCTCTAAGCGACATAAGTCTTTAGGGACTCGAAGAAACCTCACGAACAGCGACCGGCTCTCGCCTTATCATGACGGTCAGTTTTAGCTTTCTCCACTGAGGTGCTCAACCCAGCTCAACCGGGGCACAATCGCAGTGGTTCTCCCAGCGCTACCTTAGCCGATATAATGGAACGTAAGGTACCAAAACATGGGAGCCGGCAAACCCAACTATTGACCCAAGACATGATTCGGAGCCGATGCATATAATGCTATAAGTTCGGGTGCCGCACTTGTGAAAGTGTTCGGACTTGTCACACCAGGTTTTGGGGTACATAAGCCCTGGTGTATTGGCCGTACTAAATTGTAATGCGGTTGCGCAATGTCATAAATGAACATATATAATGGGAAATAATGCAATAATAGGCAAGAGCTATATATTGGTTATTCAAAAGAAACGCAAATAAAAGCGTAACGATACAAATGGTGCGATAAGCAAGGTACGGGACTTTTGACATGTCCCCCTTCCAGGGGTAAGTTTGCGGTGTGGTATGTAAAAAAGGTATACTGCTCGTAATAGAGACCACTTGGACACTCGACGCAGTTTTCTGCTTCCCTGGGTATTGTATCGTGTATTCGGCGCGAATACCGGACAGGGCTTCTGGAGAACAGAGTCCTGAAAGTAAAAGGAAGAAAAAGAAAAAAAGGAATGACAGAAATGAGAGCCCCTAGTGCGGTCTAGCCGCATTCTGGGCGTGCCGTGGTCGTGGCCCGTCCCCTATGCCCATGGTGCTTCAGAGCGCGATTACATGCCCGTAGTACTGGCTTCGCGAGTTCGCGAGGGCTGGGGTTGGGGCTGCATTACTACGCTTGTTCAGAACGTGCCAGGCGGTCTTGCTGTAGGTTACTCAGGGCGCGCTTGACAGTGTCCGATTGTTTATTGGTCGGACAGGAGAATTGCCTTAAGAGGCTGTTCTGCACTTCTGCCGCAAGGGCGGCCGTATGCTCCTCTGTTCGAAGGGAGCGTTCGGTGTTTCCATTGACCGTGATTACGCCTCGAGGGCCTGGCATCTTGAGTTTGAGGTACGCGTAGTGCGGCACCGTATTGAATTTTGCGAATGCGGTTCGTCCGAGCAGTGCGTGATAGCCGCTGCGGAACGGGGCTATGTCGAAGATTAACTCCTCACTCCGGAAGTTATCCGGGGATCCGAAGACCACTTCAAGTGTAACGGAGCCTGTGCAGTTGGCCTCTACACCTGGAATGACGCCTTTAAAGGTCGTCTTTGTGGGTTTGATCCTTGACGGGTCTATGCCCATTTTGCGCACTGTATCCTGATAAATCAGGTTCAGGCTGCTGCCGCCGTCCATCATGACTCTGGTGAGGTGAAATCCTTCAATAATTGGGTCAAGAACCAATGCGACGAAACCGCCGTGACGGATGCTAGTGGGGTGGTCCCTTCGATCGAAGGTGACCGGGCAGGAAGACCATGGGTTGAACTTCGGGGCGACTGGCTCCATCGCGTATACATCCCTTAGTGCGCGCTTCCGCTCCCTTTTGGGTATGTGGGTTGCGTATATCATGTTCACCGTCCGCACTTGCGTGGGAAAGCCCTTCTATCCTCTATTGTTCGGCGGCCGGGGCTCTTCCTCGTCATTGCTATGCAGCCCCTTGTCGTTGTTTTCGGCGCTTAGCTTGCCTGCTTGCTTGAAGACCCAACAATCCCTGTTGGTGTGGTTGGCTGGTTTTTCGGGGGTGCCATGTATCTGGCACAAGCGATCGAGTATTCGGTCCAAGTTGGACGGGCCCTGGGTATTTCTTTTGAATAGCTTCTTCCGCTGACCGGGTTTAGAGCCTCTGAATCCGGCATTTACTGTCGTATCTTCAACATTATCACCGTTAATGCGGCGTTTATGCTTGTTGCGACGCGACCTGCCATTGTTGTCCTTGGTATCCGAACTACCAGGGTGTTTGGCCAAGTTGTTGCTTCGAGCTAGCCAGTTGTCCTCTCCGCATAAAACGGGTCATGAGTGTGGTGAGGGCTGCCATCGATTCGGCTTTTCCTGTCCTAGGTGCGGGCTAGCCACTCGTCGCGGATGTTGTGTTTGAAGGCTGCTAAGCGCCTACGCATCCGGACGGTCGACGGTCTGATTTTTCTTTGTTAGGAACCGCGTCGTAATTGTGCGGACGATTCTTCCGCTGCTGAATTATATGGCTAAGGTCATCGGCATCCGGTGGTCGCACATAGGTGCCTGGAAGTTATCAAGGAATGCGGCTTCCGTGTCCTCCCAACCACCGATTGACTCGGCTGGCAAGCTGTTGAGCCAATGCCGAGCTGGTCCTTTAAGCTTGAGTGGGAGGTATTTGATGGCATGTAGATCATCACCGCGGGCCATGTGGATATGGAGGAGATAGTCCTCGATCCAGACCGCAGGATCTGTGGTACCGTCGTATGATTCGATGTTTACGGGTTTGAAGCCCTCAGGGATTTGATGATCCATTACTTCATCTGTGAAGCATAGTGGGTGTGCGGCGCCTCTGTATTGGGCTATATCACGACGTAGCTCATATGAGCTTTGTCTACTCGCTCGCCCGGCCGGGTTTGTTGTATCCGGCGTGACGGTAATCATCCCGAGTCGTTACGCCCACGCCGATCTGTAGATCGATCTTGTATGCTTTGCCTTATCCTCCAATATATCTCGCAAGTCCGGACGCGTTTTCCGTGCCTTGGTACTTTTTGAGCAGCGTCGGGCGTGGCTTGAGCGAAGGGCGAGAGGCTTCTCTGTCATGCCACGGGTGGCCGGTCTGCCATATCGCGGCGCTGGTGACGTGGGTGCTTCTTCCTCCGATCGAGGCAACGGCCTGCGTTTGGGGTAGCTTTTGGAGGGGCGTTCGAGTTCATACTCTTCGGCTGCAAGGACTTCAGTCCATCTGTCAGCTAGCAGGTCTTGGTCAGCTCTAAGCTGTTGCTGCTTTTTCTTGAGGCTGCTTGCCGTGGCCATGAGCCTGCGTTTAAAACGCTCTTGTTTGACGGGGTCCTCTGGCACGACGAATTCGTCGTCGTCGAGGCTTGCCTCGTCTTCGGAGGGGGGCGCATAATTATCGTCCTCTACCTCTATTTCTGCCGCATTGTCGTGCGGACTTGCTTCTCCCTCCTCCTGCGCTGAGTCCTGCAGGAGGGGGTCATTTTCGGCACTGTCCGGGGTATTATTGTCTCCCGTGCCGGAATCACCATTTTTACTGTGGCGGGATTTAGAGCGGCGCTACCGACGCCGGGCGCTTGGGTTGTTTCTTGGAGGGTCATCCTCCGCGTTCCATCGCCATTCCCATCTTTTGGGATGTCCACCATGTATATGTCATATGACGAGGTGGCCTTCCAAAGGCCCCTGTGGGCGCTGCTCTTGATCGCCTCCGCACCGTCGTCCATACCGTCGATGTCTTCGGAGTCGAAGTCGAGCATGTCGGTTAAATCATCGACAGTGGCTACAAAGTGGGTGGTGGGTGGGCGTTGAATTTCTTCGTCGTCCGAATCCCAACTGTCGGTGTCAAAACCGGCGGATCTCGGGTAGGGGGTCCCGAACTGTGCGTCTAGGCGGATGGTAACAGGAGACAAGGGACACGATGTTTTTACCCAGGTTCGGGCCCTCTCGATGGAGGTAATGCCCAACTCCTGCTTGATTAATATTGATGATATGGGTAGTACAAGAGTAGATCTACCACGAGATCAAGGAGGCTAAACCTTAGAAGCTAGCCTATGGTATGATTGTTGTTTGTCCTACGGACTAAAACCCTCCGGTTTATATAGACACCGGATAGGTTAGGGTTACACAGAGTCGGTTACAACGGTAGGAGATCTACATATCCGTATCGCCAAGCTTGCCTTCCACGCCAAGGAAAGTCCCATCCGGACACGGGACGAAGTCTTCAATCTTGTATCTTCATAGTCTTGGAGTCCGGCCGTGATGATAGTCCGGCTATCCGGACACCCCTTAGTCCAGACTCCTCAAGAGCCCTCGAACCAGGCTTCAATGACGACGAGTCCGGCGCGCATATTGCCTTCGGCATTGCAAGGCGGGTTCGTCCTCCGAATACTTCATAGAAGGTTTTGAACACAAGGATAGTGTCCGGCTCTGCAAAACAAGTTCCACATTCCACCGTAGAGAGAATAACTTTTGCACAAATCTGCTAACGTATTCCGTGGCATGACATCACACTACGGCCAGGCCTTTATATGAGTCGTTTTTTACTGCTCCACCTTAACGCGTTTAGCGAGGCGGTTTTCCTGGCACGTCTTATCAAAGCATAGATCGTGCCCCCTTATTCCGGGATTCTCATCAATACGGACATGGGTAACCCATCCGCGCCATTGATTACAGAGCTTGGGAGATAAGCGAGTTTTACCAGGCTGGTGGGGGACGTATAACTCCGTCCGTCCATATAAGTGGATAAGGATCCACCTTTTCACCTACGCCTTCTTCCTCCTTTGCTTATCCATTTCTGCGCACTCGAGCTCCAGCGCCCAAGTTCGCACATCCGACCTCAACCTTCTCCAACCATGTCAGGAGCGGGAGGCAGGTGGATGGCCTCCTCCGTTACGGAGGGGCACATCACAAGACTGCGGGAGGCCGGATACTTGTCTGGCGACATCGCGCACAGGCTGCCCGACACGGGGCAGCTTATTCCAACCCCCAGGCCCCATGAGAGGGTGGTGTTTCTCCCCCATTTCCTCCGCGGACTAGGTTTTCCACTTCACCCATTTGTCCGGGGGCTCATGTTGTACTACGGCCTAGACTTCCACAACCTGGACCCGAATTTCATCCTCAACATCTCGGCGTTTATCGTCGTGTGCGAGGCCTTCCTCTGCATCCAGCCCCACTTCGGCTTATGGCTGAAGATCTTCAACGTCCAGCCGAAGGTAGTGGGCGGCCGTCAAGCGGAGTGCGGAAGCGCCATGGTCGGCAAGATGGCCAAAGTCCCATGGCTCGAGGGCGCCTTCGTGGAGACAATAAAGGGGTGGCAATCGGGGTGGTTCTACATCACCGAGCCACGCGACCCTGAATGGGTGGTGGCCCCCGAATTCAGATCTGGCTTCCCCACACGGCTCTCGTCATGGAAAGAGACGGGCCTGACGTGGGGGAATTCGGATGAGCTATCCGGACTCCAAACATGCGTCCGGAACCTGGTGGACAAGAATCTCCGGCTTGTCGACGAAATCCAGGTGATGCTCATTCGCCGGATTCTCCCATGCCAACAACAGGCCTTTAATTTGTGGGAGTTCGATCCGCACTGACACCAAACCTTGAGCGGCTCTTCGACACTACGTGCGAAGATGCACGGAAGGTCTTGTTCAAGGCGCTGAAGCCCCGCATCCGCCAACAAAGATCGCGGATACAGCTCGCGGCGTCAAGCCGGCGAGGTAAGTTATTTTACCCTTTACGGGACTCTTTTTTCAAAGATTGACTCTATGTGGGATCTAAAAACTCCCTAATCTTTGACAGGACTTGCTGAAGACGTCCGAACAGATTAACTGTCCTACTCCTTTGCCGGAAGACCCAGTGGACGCCCAATTGACGGGGCTGCTGGCTCCGGCACCCCATGTGGTGCCGGAGAAGAAGGCCAAGAAGGAGGCCATGGGAACTCGACGGAGCTCCCGACGCCAGTCGCCGGATTACGATGCGTAATCTTCTCCTGAGGACGAGGAGGAGGAAAAAGAAGCTTCTCCCCCAGCAGGGGAGGAGAGGAAAAGGAAGGCTGCCCCAACTGGGGAGGACGGAGGGTCCAAGAAGGGAAGAACCCTTCCTCTGTACTTCTCCACCAACGTCGACAGCGACGAGGAGGATTGGCCAACAAGGGCCAAGCCCCTGGCGAGATCGTAAGTGTCCGGATACCCATGACTTTTTTATTATTGCATAGTGTTCTCTAATGTCGAACGATCATGTAGCCCGCCCAAGAGCGAGCTAGCCGCTTCGACGAGCGGGTCCCTGGGTTCGTCAAAAATGGAGAGTACTTCGCTTCCGACCGCCTCCTCGCCCCACGCTGCGGACGACGCCAAGGTGGTGCCCCGAGGGGGACCTGGTAAAGAGGAGGTGGCGCAGGAGGCGCCACAAGGCAACCTCCCGGACTCCAGGCGCGTGGGGGGCAAGACCCCCAGGGGCTCTAAGCCCTACCCTTGTCTGGACTCCATGTCGGAACCTTCAGCGGTTCCGGAGTCCGGCAAGCGGTCCCTTCGTAAGAAGGGTAAGACGTCGGTGTCCTCCGTCCAACCGAAGGCACCGGATAGCTTACTGGAGGCGCTTAACAGCGCCTCCATCGAGGAGCACCGCCTTGTTATGAGTGCGGTGATCCGGACGATTCGATCTGCCAAGAGCGGAGCTGACCGAAACTGTGCAGTGCTTCTAACAGGTTTTGAGGTAAGTTTTAGAATATGTAAAAATATTACTGCATAGGCGGTAGCCTCGATGCTTAGTTCGGTGTTCGGAAAGAAAAACCGGACTAAGGATCTTAAAAAGATATACGCAGGAGTCTAACATAAGTATGTCAATATGGGAATGCAGGCGCTTGCTGACCTCTGCCAAGACCGACTACGGAGGTCAATGCATTGAAGCAGAGCCTCGAGCGGTCCGAGAACGAGCTCGGCCTTGCCAAGAAGCATCTCGAGGACAAGGAAGGTAAGAAATACCTTATAGAAAAGGTTTTGGTTGCAAAAAATAACAGGAATAACATGGGTACTGCAGGGGCCACGAACAAGGTGGAGACCCTGAAGGAAGCGGTGTCCGTGGCCGAAAACAAAGCGGCTGCGGAGCGCACCGAGCGAGAGAAGGGGGAGGTGCAGCTGGCCAAGGTACGGCAAGAGCTCCAAGCTCTCGTGGAAAAACACTAGTGTTTGGAGCGTGACTCGAAGACTCGAGAGTCCGAGCTCGCCTCGGCTCTTGAGAGTGCCAAAGCTGCTAAGGCCGAGGCCCAAAAAGCCCTCCAAGAAATTGAATCATTAAAGAAGATAGCGGCGGGTAAGGCATTCTTTATGCAAAGCAAGCATGTGAAAGTGAATTACCTATTACTTACCCGGATTCGGAGCTCTCCAGGAGCATTCGCAGATCTGCCTCGCAGTGTATCGGATGCTGCCGCGCTCTACCGCGCTAAGGAGGGGAGTTCGACGGAGAAGGTGTTCTGGTCTCAGTACGCTGAGGCCGAACGTCCGGTGCCCCTGAGCGACCAGCTGAAGCAGCTGGTCGAGCTCCACAAGGTCGCCGAACAGGCCATGAAGAGCCTTATAGTTCGGCTGTGGCCATTGGAAGCCATGCCTGGGAGCTACTTCGGCTTAGTGCAGTGGCTGGTGAACGCATGTCCACGAATTGAAGTCATCAAGCGCTCCGTCTGCATCGAAGGTGTCCGTCGGGCCCATGCCCGTGCTAAAGTGCACTGGGGCAAGCTGGATGCGGAGAAGCTTGTGAAGGACGGGCCACCGAAGGGCAAGGAGCATCGCACGCCCGAAATGTACTATGAGGGCCTCCTGAAGGGTGCCCGCTTGAATAGCGGATGAGTGCTCCAAAGATGTAATTTTTGAATAGACTCGCATTTGTTATCCTCACGCTGAAAACTTGTTCATATGCGCTTAAGCAACGCTTGTTAATTTAAAATATTACCTTACGGCGGCCGTTTATCCAATTTGAGAGATGGCAAGTCGTTGGCTTCACCCCCATGCCACAGTCTTTGGGGTGTTCGGGATAAACTTGAGCACTCTTGTTCCCATTATTGGGTCCATCTAGGAGGCGCTCAACACAACGAACAAGGCAACCGGACTTATAGTGCTTGAACACTCTCACTTAGCCATAGAATTCTATAATTTTAAATTTCGTGAAGCCCCTAGTATTCGGAAAACCGAGTTCGGGCGCTATCCACGCCTATGGCGGACAATTCGGCTCCTCGGTCTAAGCGGCATAAGTCTTTACGGACCCGAAAAACCTCTCGAACAGCGATCGGCTCTCGCCCTATCATGACGGTCAGTTTTAGCTTTCTACCGAGGTGCTCGACCCAGCTCAACTGGGGCACAATCGCATGATGGTTCTCCGGTGCTACCTTAGCCGATATAGCGGAACGTAAGGTACCAAAACACGGAGCCGGGCAAACCCAACTATTGACCCAAGACATGACTAAAGCCGATTCACATAATGTTATAAGTTCGGGTGCCGCACTTGTGAAAGTGTTCGGACTTATCACACCATAATTTTGGGGTACTTAAGCCCCTGGTGTATTGGCCGTACCAAAGTGTACGGGTGCAACATGTCATGAAATGAACATATATATAGATAAAGAAAGGAGTGCAATAATAGGCAAAAGCTATGTATTGTTTATTCAAAAAGGTACTGCAATGAAAGTAGAATGATACAAATAGTGCGATAATCAAGGGATGGGACTATCTAACATGTCCCCCTCTAGGGGTAAGCTGCGGGATGGTATGTAAAACAGGTATAATGCTCGTAATAGAGACCACCTGAACATTCGACGTGGCTTTCTGCTTCCCTGGCTGTTGCATCGTGAGTTCGGTGATTCTAGTGCCGGACAGGACTTCTGGAAAACGGAATCCTGAAAGTGAGAAAAAAAAGAAAAAAGAAAAAGAATGACACAATCGGGAGCCCCTGGTGCGGTCGAGCCGCATTCTTGGCGTGCCGTGGTCGTGCCCCTCCCCATATGCCCATGGCATCTCCAGAGCGTAATTATGTACGCGTAATACTAGCTTTGCAATTTCGCGAGGGCTGGGGTTGGGGCCGGATTGCTACGCGTGCTTGAATCGTGCCAGGTGGTCTTGCTGTAGGTTACTCCGGGTGCGCTTGGCGGTGTCCGGACGCTTAGTGGCCGGACTCGAGAATTGCCGTGAGAGGCTGCTTTGCACCTTCTCCGCGAGGGCCGCCGTGTGCTCCTCCGTTCGGAGAGAGCGTTCGATGTTTCCATTGACCGTGATTACACCTCGAGGGCCTGGCATCTTGAGCTTGAGGTATGCGTAGTGCGGCACCGCATTGAACTTTGCAAATGCGGTTCGTCCGAGCAGTGCATGATAGCCGCTGCGGAACGGGACTATGTCGAAGATTAACTCTTCGCCCCGGAAGTTATCCGGGATCCAAGACCACTTTGAGTGTGACCGAGCCTGCATAAGTGGCCTCTACACCCGGTATGACGCCTTTAAATGTCGTCTTTGTAGGTTTAATCCTTGAGGGTCTATGCCCATTTTGGCGACCGTATCCTGATAAAGCAGGTTCAGGCTGCTACCGCCGTCCATCAAGACTCTGGTGAGGTGAAATCCGTCGATAATTGGGTCAAGAACCAATGCGGCGAAACCGCCGTGACGGATGCTCGTGGGGTGGTCCCTTTGATCGAAGGTGATCGGGCAGGAAGACCATGGGTTGAACTTTGGGGCGACTGGCTCCATCGCATATACGTCCCGTAGTGCACGCTTCCGCTCCCTTTTGGGTATGTGGGTTGCGTATATCATGTTCACTGTCCGCACTTGTGTGGGAAAACCTTTCAGTCCTCTATTGTTCGGCGGCCGAGGCTCTTCCTCATCATCGCTACGTAGCCCCTTGTCATTGAGTTCGCCACTTAACTTGCCTGCTTGCTTGAACACCCAACAATCCCTGTTGGAGTGATTGGCTGGTTTTTCAGGGGTGCCATGTATCTGGCACAAGCGATTGAGTATGCGGTCCAAGTTGGACGGGCCCTGGGTATTTCTTTTGAATGGCTTCTTCCGCTGACCGGGTTTAGAGCCTCTGAATCCAGCATTGACGGCCGTATCTTGATATCGCTCGCCACGCGGGCGCTTTGTTCTTGTTGCGACGCGACCTGCCATTGATGTCCTTGGTATCCGAACTATCAGGGTGTTTGTCCAAGTTGTTGCTTCGAGCTAGCCAGCTGTCCTCTCCCGCACAAAAGCTCATGAGGGTTGTGAGGGCTGCCATAGATTTCGGCTTTTCCTGTCCTAGGTGCCGGGCAAGCCACTCGTCGCGGATGTTATGTTTGAAGGCTGCAAGGGCCTCGTGACACGGGCAGTCAACGATTTGATTTTTCTTTGTGAGGAACCGTGTCCAGAATTGTCTGGCCGATTCTTCTGGCTGCTGAATTATGTGGCTAAGGTCATCGGCGTCTGTTGGTCGCACATATGAGCCCTGGAAGTTATCGAGAAATGCGGCTTCCAGGTCCTCCCAACAACCAATTGATTCTGCTGGCAAGCTGTTGAGCCAATGTCGAGCTGGTCCTTTAAGCTTGAGTGGGAGGTATTTGATGGCATGTAGATCATCACCGCGGGCCATGTGGATATGGAGGAGATAGTCCTCAATCCAGACCGCATGATCTGTGGTACCATCGTATGATTCGATGTTTTCGGGTTTGAAGCCCTCGGGGATTTGATGATCCATTACTTCATCTGTGAAGCATAGTGGGTGTCTTGGCGCCTCAGATATTGGGCTATATCACGACGCAGCTCAAATGAGCTTTATGCATTGTGTTCGCCCCGCCGAGTTTCTGTATCCGGCGTGATGGTTATCATCACGTGTCGTGGGGCGACCACGCGATCCGTAGATCGATCTTGTATGTTTTGTCTTATCCTCCAATATATCTCGCAAGTCCGGCACGTTTTCCCGTGCCCTGGTACTTTTTGAACGGCGTCGGGGTACGGCTTGAACGCCGGGTCTAGAGGCCTCTCTATCGCGGCCACGAGGTGGCCGGTCTGCCATGTCGTACGCTGGTGACTTGGGTGCTTCCTCTGATCAAGGCAACGGCCTGCGTTTGGGGTAGCTTTTGGAGGGGCGTTCGAGTTCATACTCTTCGGCTGCGAGGACTTTAGTCCATCTGTCAGCTAGCAGATCTTGGTCAGCTCTAAGCTGTTGCTGCTTTTTCTTGAGGCTGCTTGCCATGGCTATAAGCCTGCGTTTGAAATGCTCCTGTTCGTCGGGATCCTCAGGTACGACAAACTCATCGTCGTCGAGGCTTGCCTCATCTTCGGAGGGAGGCGCATAATTATCGTCCTCAACCTCTCTTTCTGCCGCATTGTCGTGCGGACTTGCTTCTCCCTCCTCCTGCACTGAGTCCTGCTGGAGGGGGTTTTCTTCAGCACTATCTGGGGTGTTATTATCTCCCGTGCCGGAATCACCGTTTTTGCTGTGGCGGGATTTAGAGCGACGCCGCTGACGTCGACGCTTCGGTTGCTTCTTGGAGGGGTCATCCTCCGTTGTTCCATCGCCGTTCCCATCTTTGGGGATGTCCACCATGTATATGTCGTATGACGAGGTGGCCTTCCAGTGCCCTGTAGGCGCTGGGTCTTGGGCGTCTCCGGCATCGTCGTCCATACCATCGATGTCTTCGGAGTCGAAGTCGAGCATGTCGGTTAAATCGTCGACAGTGGCTACAAAGTGGGTGGTGGGTGGGCGTTGAATTTCTTCATCGTCCGCATCCCAACCTTCCTGTCCGTAGTCCGGCCAGGGCTCAACGGATAAAGAGAGAGACTTTAGTGAATTCAAGATGTCGCCAAAGGGCGAGTGCTGAAAGATGTTCGCGGCCGTGAACTCCATGACCAGCACCCAATCGGATTCGATTGGCAGGGGCGCGGAGGGTTCGGAGTCCGGAGAGGAGTCTGGCACCCTGGAGTCGAGGTCTTCGCAAAGGACAGGGATGGAGTTTAGCTCAATCGCCGTAGAGATTGTGGCCCCCGAGGCGGTGTCCAACCACTCGTCCTTGATCGGGGAATCCGGCTCCGGATTAAGGGTCGGAGCGGATGCTGGTGCGGCCTCCGTGGCAATCGCTCGGCTGCAGAGCTAGATCATGCCCAACGAGACAGGCGGCACGCTGATCGGCTTCAATCCGTCGAAGATCAAGTCTCCGCGGATATCGGCCGTATAGTTCAAACTTCCAAATCTAACCTGATGGCCAGGGGCGTAGCTTTCGATCTACTCCAAATGGCCGAGCGAATTGGCCCGCAGTGCAAAGCCGCCGAATACGAAGATCTGTCCGGGGTGAAAAGTCTCACCCTGGATCGCGTCGTTGTTGATGATCGAAGGAGCCATCGGGCCAATCGGTGACGACAGAGAGGAACTCTCAATGAAAGCACCAATGTCGGTGTCAAAACCGGCGGATCTCGGGTAGGGGTCCCGAATCGTATGCGTCTAGGCAGATGGTAACAGGAGACAAGGGACACGATGTTTTACCCAGGTTCGGGCCCTCTCGATGGAGGTAATACCCTACTCCTGCTTGATTAATATTGATGATATGGGTAGTACAAGAGTAGATCTACCACGAGATCAAGGAGGCTAAACCCTAGAAGCTAGTCTATGGTATGATTGTTGTTCGTCCTACGGACTAAAACCCTCCGGTTTATATAGACACCGAATAGGTTAGGGTTACACAGAGTCGGTTACAAGGGTAGGAGATCTACATATCCGTATCGCCCAGCTTGCCTTCCACGCCCAGGAAAGTCCCATCCGGACACGGGACGAAGTCTTCAATCTTGTATCTTCATAGTCTTGGAGTCCGGCCGTGACGATAGTCCGGCTATCCGGACACCCCCTAGTCCGGGACTCCCTCAGCTCCCCTGACAAAGAGAGAGACTTTAATGAGTTCAGGATATCGCCAAAGGGCGAGTGCTGAAAGATGTCTGCGGCGGTGAACTCCATAATCGGGCGCCAAATGGATACGATCGGTAGAGGCGCTGGAGGTTCGGAGTCCGTAAAGGAGTCCGCACTGGGAGTCACGAGCCGCAGCGACAGGGGTGGTGTTTGGCTCAATCGCCGTGGAGATTTCAGCCCCCGAGGCGGTGTCCAACCAACCGTCCTCGATCGGCGAAACCGGCTCCGGATTAAGGGTCGGAGCGGGCACTAGTGCGGCCTCCAGGGCACCGCTCGGGCGGCAGAGCTAGATCAGACGACGAGATAGTGCGGCACGCCGGTACGTGGCTCGAATCTGTCGAAGATCAAGTCTCCACGGACATCGGCCTTATAGTTCAAGCTTCCATATCTGACCTGATGGCTGTGGGGCGAAGCTTTCGATCCGCTCCAGATGGCCCAGCGAATTGGCCCGCGGTGCAAAGCCGCCGAAACGAAGATCTGTCCGGGAGAAAAGTCTCACCACGGACTGCGTCGTTCTTGATGATTGACGGAGGCATCGGGCCTATAGGAGACGACACGAGGAACTCTCAATGAAAGCACCAATGTCGGTGTCAAAACCGGCGGATCTCGGTAGGGGGTCCCGAATCGTGCATCTAGGCGGATGGTAACAGGAGACAAGGGACACGATGTTTTACCCAGGTTCAGGCCCTCTCGATGGAGGTAATATCCTACTGCTTGATTAATATTGATGATATGGGTAGTACAAGAGTAGATCTACCACGAGATCGAGAGGCTAAACCTAGAAGCTAGCCTATGGTATGATTGTTGTTCGTCCTACGGACTAAAACCCTTCGGTTTATATAGACACCGAATAGGGTTAGGGTTACACAGAGTCGGTTACAATGGTAGGAAATCTACATATCCGTGTCGCCAAGCTTGCCTTCCACGCCACGGAAAAGTCCCATCCAGACACGGGACGAAGTCTTCAATCTTGTATCTTCATAGTCCAGGAGTCCGGCCAAAGATCATAGTTCGGCTATCCGGACACCCCCTAGTCCAGGACTCCCTCAACGGGTATCTCCGAAAGTGTCTGTTGGGTTGGCACGAGTCGAGACTGGGATTTGTCACTCCGTATGACGGAGAGGTATCTCTGGGCCCACTCGGTAATGCATCATCATAATGAGCTCAATGTGACCAAGTGTCTGGTCACAGGATCATGCATTATGGTACGATTAAAGTGACTTGGCGGTAACGAGATGAAATGAGGTATTGGGATACCGACGATCGAATATCGGGCAAGTAACGTACCGATTGACAAACGTACCGATTGACAAAGGGAATTGAATACGGGATTGATTGAATCCTCGACATCGTGGTTCATCCGATGAGATCATCGAGGAGCATGTGGGAGCCAACATGGGTATCTAGATCCCGCTGTTGGTTATTGGCCGGAGAGGCGTCTCGGTCATGTCTGCATGTCTCCCGAACCCGTAGGGTCTACACACTTAAGGTTCGGTGACGCTAGGGTTGTAGACATACTAGTATGCGGTAACCCAAAAGTTGTTCAGAGTCCTGGATGAGATCCCGGACGTCACGAGGACTTCCGGAATGGTTCGGAGGTGAAGAATTATATATAGGAAGTCCAGTTTCGGCCATCAGGAATATTTCGGGGGTCACCGGTATTGTATCGGGACCACCGGAAGGGTCCCGGGGGTCCACCGGGTGGGGCCACCTATCTCGGAGGGCCCCATGGGCTGAAGTGGGAGGGGAACCAGCCCTTGGTGGGCTGGTGCGCCCCCCTTTGGGCCCCCCTGCGCCTAGGGTTGGAAACCCTAGGGGTGGGGGCGCCCCACTTGGCTTGGGGGCAAGCCACCCCCTTGGCCGCCGCCCCCCCTTGGAGATTGGATCTCCTAGGGTCGGCGCCCCCCTAGGGGCCCTATATAAAGAGGGGGGGGGCGGGCAGCCGCACCCAAGTCTCTGGCGCCTCCTCTCCCACGCACCACCTCTCCCTCTCGCTGAAGCTTGGCGAAGCCCTGCCGAGATCACCGCTGCTTCCACCACCACGCCGTCGTGCTGCTGGATCTCCATCAACCTCTACCTCCCCCTTGCTGGATCAAGAAGGAGGAGACGTCTTCCCTAACCATACGTGTGTTGAACGCGGAGGTGCCGTCCGTTCAGCGCTAGGATCTCCGGTGATTTGGATCACGACGAGTACGACTCCCTCAACCCCATTCTCTTGAATGCTTCCGCACGATCTACAAGGGTATGTAGATGCACTCCTCTCTCTCGTTGATAGATGACTTCATAGATTGATCTTGGTGAAGCGTAGAAAATTTTTATTTTCTGCAACGTTCCCCAAAAGTGGCATCATGAGCTAGGTCTATGCGTAGTTTCTATGCACGAGTAGAACACAAACTTGTTGTGGGCGTAGATGTTGTCAATTTTCTTGACGCTACTAGTCTTATCTTGCTTCGGCGGCATCATGTGATGAAGCGGCCCGGACCGATGTTACATGTACGCTTATGTGAGACAGGTTCCACCGACTGACATGCACTAGTTGCATAAGGTGGCTACCGGGTGTCGGTCTCTCCCACTTTAGTTGGAGCGGATTCGATGAAAAGGGTCCTTATGAAGGGTAAATAGAAATTGGCATATCACGTTGTGGTTTTATGTAGGTAAGAAACGTTCTTGCTAGAAACCTATAGAAGCCACATAAAACTTGCAACAACAATTAGAGGACGTCTAACTTGTTTTTGCAGCATATGCCCTGTCATGTGATATGGCCAAAAGATGTGATGAATGATATATGTGATGTATGAGATTGATCATGTTCTTGTAATAGGAATCACGACTTGCATGTCGATGAGTATGACAACCGGCAGGAGCCATAGGAGTTGTCTTTATTTTTTACTTTATTGCTAAACACGTTAGCCATAGAAGTAGAAGTAATCGTTGGCGTGACAACTTCATGAAGACACGATGATTGAGATCATGATGATGGAGATCATGGTTTCATGCCGGTGACGAAGATGATCATGGCGCCCGAAGATGGAGATCAAAGGAGCAATATGATATTGGCCATATCATGTCACTATTTGATTGCATGTGATGTTTATCATGTTTTACATCTTATTTGCTTAGAACGACGGTAGCTTAAATAAGATGATCCCTCGCAATAATTTCAAGAAACTGTTCCCCCTAACTGTGCACCATTGCGAAGGTTCGTTGTTTCGAAGCACCACGTGATGATCGGGTGTGATAGATCCTAACGTTCGAATACAATGGGTGTAAGCCAGATTTACACACGCAATACACTTAGGTTGACTTGACGAGCCTAGCATGTACAGACATGGCCTCGAAACACGGAAGACCGAAAGGTCGAGCATGAGTCGTATAGAAGATACGATCAACATGAAGATGTTCACCGATGTTGGCTAGTCCGTCTCACGTGATGATCGGACACGGCCTAGTTGACTCGGATCATGTTTCACTTAGATGACTAGAGGGATGTCTATCTCGAGTGGGAGTTCATTGAATAATTTGATTAGATGAACTTAATTATCATGAACTTAGTCTAAAATCTTTACAATATGTCTTGTAGATCAAATGGCCCACGCTAATGTTGCCCTCAACTTCAACGCGTTCCTAGAGAAAACCAAGCTGAAAGATGATGGCAGCAACTACACTGACTGGGCCCGGAACCTGAGGATCATCCTCATAGCTGCCAAGAAAGATTATGTCCTAGAAGAACCGCTAGGTGAAGCACCCATCCCAGAGAACCAAGACGTTATGAACGCGTGGCAGTCTCGTGCTGATGATTACTCCCTCGTTCAGTGCGGCATGCTTTACAGCTTAGAACCGGGGCTCCAAAAGCGTTTTGAGCAACATGGAGCATATGAGATGTTCAAGAGCTGAAAATGGTTTTCCAAGCTCATGCCCGGTCGAGATATGAAGTCTCCGACAAGTTCTTGATTGTAAGATGGAGGAAAATAGTTCTGTCGGTGGGCACATACTTAGAATGTCCAGGTTGCACAACCGCTTGACTCACCGGGAGTTAATCTCCCGGATGATGCGATTATTGACAGAATCCTTCGCCGCTTCCACCGAGCTACAAGAGCTTTGTGATGAACTTGATGCGAGGGGATGGAAAAGACCATTCCCGAGGTATATTCAATGTTGAAATCAGCGGAGGTAGAGATCAAAAGGAACATCAAGTGTTGATGGTGAATAAAACCACTAAGTTCAAGAAAGGCAAGGGTAAGAAGAACTTCAAGAAGGATGGCAAGGAAGTTGCCGCTACCGTAAGCCGATTCTTAGGAAGAAGCCAAAGAATGGACCCAAGCCTGAGACTGAGTGCTTTTATTGCAAGAGAAGTGGTCACTGGAAGCGGAACTGCCCCAAGTACTTAGCGGACAAGAAGGCTGGCAAAACCAAAGGTATATGTGATATACATGTTATTGATGTGTACCTTACCAGCACTCGTATTAGCTCCTGGGTATTTGATACCGGTGCGGTTGCTCATATTTGTAACTCAAACCAGGAGCTGCGGAATAAGCGGAGACTGACGAAGGATGAGGTGACGATGCGCGTCGGGAATGGTTCCAAGGTCGATGTGATCGCCGTCGGCACGCTACCTCTACATTTACCTACGGGATTAGTTTTAAACCTCAATAATTGTTATTTAGTGCCAGCTTTGAGCATGAACATTGTATCTGGTTCTCGTTTAATGCAAGATGGCTACTCATTTAAATCCGAGAATAATAGTTGTTCTATTTATATGAGAGATATGTTTTATGGTCATGCCCTGCTGGTCAATGGTTTATTCTTCATGAATCTCGAACGTGATGTTACACATATTCATAGTGTGAATACCAAAAGATGTAAAGTTGATAACGATAGTCCCACATACTTGTGGCACTGCCGCCTTGGTCACATTGGTGTCAAGAGCGTGAAGAAGCTCCATGCTGATGGACTTTTAGAGTCTCTCGATTATGAATCATTTGACACATGCAAACCATGCCTCATGGGAAAATGACCAAGACCCCGTTCTTCGGGACAATGGAGCGAGCAACCAACTTATTGGAAATCATACATACTGATGTGTGTGGTCCAATGAGCGTTGAGGCTGGCGGAGGATATCGTTATGTTCTCACCCTCACTGATGACTTGAGTAGATATGGGTATGTCTACTTGATGAAACACAAGTCTGAGACCTTTGAAAGGTTCAAGGAATTTCAGAATGAGGTTGAAAATCAACGTGATCGAAAGATAAAGTTCTTACGATCAGATTGTGGGGGAGAATATTTAATCCACGAATTTGGTACGCACTTAAGGAAATGTGGAATCGTTTCACAACTCACGCCGCCTAGAACACCTCAGCGTAATGGTGTGTCCGAACATCGTAATCGCACTCTATTGGATATGGTGCGATCTATGATGTCACTCACCGATTTACCGCTATCATTTTGGGCATACGCTCTAGAGACAGCTGCATTCACTTTAAATAGGGCACCATCTAAATCCGTTGAGACAACACCGTATGAATTATGGTTTGGGAAGAAACCTAAGCCGTCATTTCTGAAAGTTTGGGGATGCGATGCTTATGTCAAGAAACTTCAACCTGAAAAGCTCGAACCCAAGTCGGAAAAATGCGTATTCATAGGATATCCTAAGGAAACCATTGGGTATACCTTCTACCTCAGATCCGAAGGCAAGATCTTTGTTGCCAAGAACGGGTCCTTTCTGGAGAAAGAGTTTCTCTCGAAAGAATTAAGTGGGAGGAAAGTGGAACTTGATGAAGTACTACCTCTTGAAAGTAAGCGCAGCTCGTGAAGATGTTCCGTGGTGCCCGTGACCGACTAGGGAGGAAACTAATGATGATGATCAAGGTACTTCGGATCAAGTTACTACTGAACTTCATAGGTCCACGAGGACACGTTCCACACCAGAGTGGTATGGCAACCCTGTCCTGGAAATCATGTTGTTAGACAACGGTGAACCTTCGAACTATGAAGAAGCAATGGCGGGCCCAGATTTGGACAAATGGCTAGAAGCCATGAAATCCGAGATAGGATCCATGTATGAAAATTAAGTATGGACTTTGACAGACTTGCCCGATGATCGGCGAGCGATAGGAAACAAATGGATCTTTAAGAAGAAGACGGACGCGGATGGTAATGTTACCATCTATAAAGCTCGACTTGTCGCTAAGGGTTATCGAAAAGTTCAAGGGGTTGACTACGATGAGACTTTCTCTCCTGTAGCAAAGCTGAAGTCCGTTCGAATCATGTTAGCAATTGCCGCATACTATGATTATGAGATATAGCAAATGGACGTCAAAACGGCATTCCTTAATGGCCATCTTAAGGAAGAACTGTATATGATGCAGCCGGAAGGTTTTGTCGATCCTAAGAATGCTAACAAGGTATGCAAGCTCCAGCGCTCCATCTATGGGCTGGTGCAAGTATCTCGGAGTTGGAACATTCGATTTGATGAGATGATCAAAGCGTTTGGGTTTACACAGACTTATGGAGAAGCCTGCGTTTACAAGAAAGTGAGTGGGAGCTCTGTAGCATTTCTCATATTATATGTGGATGACATACTTTTGATGGGAAATGATATAGAACTTTTGGAAAGCATTAAGGCCTACTTGAATAAGTGTTTTTCATTGAAGGACCTTGGAGAAGCTGCTTACATATTAGGCATCAAGATCTATAGAGATAGATCAAGACGCCTCATAGGTCTTTCACAAAGCACATACCTTGATAAGATATTGAAGAAGTTCAATATGGACCAGTCCAAGAAGGGGTTCTTGCCCGTTTTGCAAGGTGTGAAATTGAGTTCGGCTCAATGTCCGACCACGGCAGAAGATAGAGAAAAGATGAGTGTCGTCCCCTATGCCTCGGCCACAGGGTCTATCATGTATGCCATCTTTGTGTACCGGACACTGATGTAAACCGTGCCGTAAGTTTGGTAGGAAGGTACCAAAGTAATCCCGGCATGGAACACCGGACAGCGGTCAAGAACATCCTAAAGTACCTGAAAAGGACTAAGGATATGTTTCTCGTATATGGAGGTGACGAAGAGCTCGTCGTAAAGGGTTACGTCAACGCTAGCTTCGACACAGATCTGGATGACTCTAAGTCACAAACACGAATACGTGTATATTTTGAATGGTGCGGCAGTAAGCTGGTGCAGTTGCAAGCAAAGCGTCGTGGCGGGATCTACATGTGAAGCAGATTACATGGCAGCCTCGGAGGCAGCGCATGAAGCAATCTGGGTGAAGGAGTTCATCACCGACCTATGAGTCATACCCAATGCGTCGGGGCCGATCACACTCTTCTGTGACAACACCGGAGCTATTGCACTTGCCAAGGAGCCCAGGTTTCACAACAAGACCAGGCACATCAAGCGTCGCTTCAACTCCATTCGTGGAAATGTTCAAGATGGAGACATAGATATTTGTAAAGTACATACAGACCTGAATGTAGCAGATCCGTTGACTAAACCTCTCCCTAGAGCAAAACATGATCAACACCAAAACTCTATGGGTGTTCGATTCATCACAATGTAACTAGATTATTGACTCTAGTGCAAGTGGGAGACTGTTGGAAATATTCCCTAGAGGCAATAATAAAATGGTTATTATTATATTTCTTTGTTCATGATAATTGTCTATTGTTCATGCTATAATTGTGTTATCCGGAAATCGTAATACATGTGTGAATACATAGACCACAACACGTCCCTAGTGAGCCTCTAGTAGACTAGCTCGTTGATCAATGATAGTCATGGTTTCTGACTATGGACATTGGATGTCATTGATAACGGGATCACATCATTAGGAGAATGATGTGATGGACAAGACCCAATCCTAAGCATAGCACAAGATCGTGTAGTTCGTTTTGCTAGAGCTTTTCCAAATGTCAAGTATCATTTCCTTAGACCATGAGATTGTGCAACTCCCGGATACCGTAGGAGTGCTTTGGGTGTGCCAAACGTCACAACGTAACTGGGTGACTATAAAGGTGCACTACGGGTATCTCCGAAAGTGTCTGTTGGGTTGGCACGAATCAAGACTGGGATTTGTCACTCCGTATGACGGAGAGGTATCTCTGGGCCCACTCGGTAATGCATCATCATAATGAGCTCAATGTGACCAAGTGTCTGGTCACAGGATCATGCATTACGGTACCAGTAAAGTGACTTGCCGCTAACGAGATTAAACGAGGTATTGGGATACCGACGATCGAATCTCGGGCAAGTAACGTACCGATTGACAAAGGGAATTGAATACGGGATTGATTGAATCTTCGACATCGTGGTTCATCCGATGAGATCATCAAGGAGCATGTGGGAGCCAACATGGGTATCCAGATCCTGCTATTGGTTATTGGCCGGAGAGTCGTCTCGGTCATGTCTGCATGTCTCCCGAACCCGTAGGGTCTACACACTTAAGGTTCGGTGACGCTAGGGTTGTAGAGATACTAGTATGTGGTAACCCGAAAGTTGTTTGGAGTCCCGGATGAGATCCCGAACGTCACAAGGAGTTCCTAAATGGTCTGGAGGTGAAGAATTATATATAGGAAATCCAGTTTCGGCCATCAGGAATGTTTCGGGGGTCACCGGTATTGTACCGGGACCACCGGAAGGGTCCCGAGGGTCCACCGGGTGGGGCCACCTATCCTGGAGGGCCCCATGGGCTGAAGTGCGAGGGGAACCAGCCCCTGGTGGGCTGGTGCGCCCCCCTTTGGGCCCCCCTGCGCCTAGGGTTGGAAACCCTAGGGGTAGGGGGCGCCCCACTTGGCTTGGGGGGCAAGCCACCCCCTTCGCCGCCGCCCCCCATTGGAGATTGGATCTCTTACAACCGGCGCCCCCCCTAGGGGCCCTATATAAAGAGGGGGGAGGGAGGGCAGCCGCACCCAAGTCCCTGGCGCCTCCCTCTCCCCACGCACCACCTCTCCCTCTCGCTGAAGCTTGGCGAAGCCCTGCCGAGATCACCGCTGCTTCCACCACCACGCCGTCGTGCTGCTGGATCTCCATCAACCTCTCCCTCCCCCTTGTTGGATCAAGAAGGAGGAAACGTCTTCCCCAACCGTACGTGTGTTGAACGCGGAGGTGCCGTCCGTTCGGCGCTAGGATCTCCGGTGATTTGGATCACGACGAGTACGACTCCCTCAATCCCGTTCTCTTGAATGCTTCTGCACGATCTACAAGGGTATGTAGATGCACTCCTCTCTCTCGTTGATAGATGACTCCGTAGATTGATCTTGGTGAAGCATAGAAAAAAATTATTTTCTACAACGTTCCCCAACAGTCTGCTGCATCGACGGCGCGACAGGACCTCCGTGCTACTTCATCAGCGCGGCGGGAGATCTGTGCTGCTACTTCCGTGCGGCGGGACATGTCAGCTACTCTTGCAGCGAGGCGGGACATCTCTCGTGCTTCCGCTTCCATGCTCGCCTCTCCCTGGTGGCAATCTCTCGACCCAGAACTCACGCTGGCCATGGCAGACGCAAGGGTAGGATGTTGAATGACTTGTTTGTTTTTTTGGATGATGAGTTGAGGAGGAATGTGCAGTCATCTTCGCATACTAGTATTTATAACCGAGTACTAATACGCTCCTAAGTGGGAAACTGTTTAGGTTGTGATCGGTGTGAACAGCTTTGGAATTCAATATAGCGTGGTACTAATACGCTCCTAAGTGGGAAACCGTTTAGGTTGTGATCGGTGTGAACAGGTTTGCAATTCAATATAGCGTGGAGTAATTTGGAATGTGACGAGACGCAAGCTCAAAATTTTCTCGAAAAGGAGGATGATGACCCCCGGCCTCTGCATCTGGGAGTCACACACGCATCTGTAGCTACGAATTCTAGTGTTCTCAACCATCCGATTGGCTCTATCATGGATGTACC
Organism: Aegilops bicornis; assembly: GCA_021605145.1. Lineage (NCBI taxonomy): Eukaryota > Viridiplantae > Streptophyta > Magnoliopsida > Poales > Poaceae > Aegilops > Aegilops bicornis. The sequence continues at coordinate 549,357,116 of CM038672.1, read as the reverse complement.
TATATACTAAAACATGTCTAGATACATCTAGATTTTGACAAATGGAAGACATGTATTGTGGAACGGAGGGAGTGCTTGTCATCAAAATGGATAAAAAGGGACGTATCTAGAACTAAAATATGTCTACATACATCTCCTTTTATCCATTTTGATGACAAGTAGTACTTCTTACCCAAAGGAACTTTATATCCAATAGACACCAAATATCTGTTCGACTGTTGGAAATTACTGATCTGATGTCGAAGTAATTGATGCATCGCCACCAAAACCCACCATTTCTTAAGCTAAAGTAGACCAAGGTAATCCCTATATTAGCATATTACTAAGATAAACAGAAGGCATTGTAGAAAGATTTAGGACGTGAGCTTGTCAATCTGAATGTGGAGGGACACAAGCTTAGCCCGGCCCGGCAGCTTAGGGCGGAACTGTCAAGAAGGTCAGCTCCTGCGTCGGCGTCGCCGGGATCCTTGCTGCTTGTCACCTCCATTTCCACCTTGACCGGTGTCGGTCGTGCCTTTGGGCTCCCCGGTGGGCCGTTCGCCCACAACTTGGCCAAGAAATAGTGCGGCGGTGGGGACGCCCACTCACGATGCGACCGACACGGTGATAGGCGCGCCGATGTCGAGCACGCCACCGACCAAGAAAAACGCGTGGCGGTCCTCCTCCGTGAACAGCAACAACCGTGGCTCCGACAGTGGCACTTGCAGCTGGAGCACCTTGCCGCATCTTGGATCCCGTGCACGGGCATGGGATGCGTGGCCGATGTGGTGGTAAAGCGCCGGCGGGCCTTCGTAGCCGCAGACGGGCACAGGGCATTTGCAGGGCGCGAGCGGACACACACTCTGGTGATCGGCGAGCTTGTGGTAAGTGACGTAGAGCCCACAGCCTTCGTGCGGGCACTCCACCCTCACCGACGAAAGGACGGAATCCACCGCCGTGTTCCGCATGTCGAAGCCACCGCCACACTCGCATTGCCGCTGGTTGCCGGGGTGCTCGACGCGGAAGTCCGCGCAGACCAGGTGCCCTCCCTTGCACTGCAGAAATCAATCGAACAACACATCAATCAAGAAACCTGCACCTTGCTCAATCAGCCCAACGGATGAGGTGTATTCGAACCTCATACACTGGAGGCGTCAAGGCGAGAGGCACAAGGCGATGGAGCACGGTGAGGTCCATCGAGACCTTAGAGAGCTCCATCGTCGGGTCCTGTTCGGTCTGCATGATCTCGCCCTCCTCGTGCACAACCATCTCTCGACTTGGGCCGGGGTATTACAAAGCTTTACCATCATATATTTTATAGTACTACTTCAAGGTGCATTAAATCAACACATGCAAGTATCAAAAGAAGAGTCACGGCATGCATGCCTGCATTGTAATTAATGCATCGGTAAATGCAAATTATTGAAATACATCGAGCGCAGTGCTTTGATGTGTCGCGTCAACTCGTACATCAACGAGAAGTTTGATTATCCTCTCCTAGCGGACTTAACTGCACCTGCCTTTGGCTGTATGACAGGTTGGCCACACACCTCTCGGGCCCACCTGTCATACACGCAGCGCGTGAGCGCCCCTCCTCGCCCATGAGCGTGGTGGCTGGCAAGACTAGGAGAAGCTGCCACACGCTCTCCCTCCCGCACGCGATGGACATGCAGCAGTTCAATCGGTGTCGGATGGCGAAGCGTCTTGTAGTACTCCTCCAAAGGCTGTAGTACTCCATCATTGTTCGACTTCACAAAGAGGCGAAGAGCCAAGCGCAGCCCGGACGCTCGTGTGGCAGTTTCATGTGTAGAGTAGTCTAGGATAGCGTGTACCGTGCCTGTAAGCTTAAAATCGTTGGCGTCGGCTCCATGCTATGTGGCCGTCTCAAAGTTTTTAAAAAAATAGTCTTCTGGCCCTACCTGTCACCCTGGTGATTGTAGTTTGCACGGTCATATGGTCAAGACAGGAATATATATTTTTTTTTCGAAAAGGGGGGACTCCCCGGCCTCTACATCAGAACGATACATACGGCCACATATATTTTAATTTGTGGTGGGTAAATGTTAGAGGTTGCAGCAAATATATTGTACATTGCGGGTCTTTCAGCCAAGTTTAGAGGCAAGCATGTGGGGCCAGTGCTATGATGTGTCGCGTCAACTCGTACAACAAGGAGAAGCTTGATTTTACTACACGCCTTCTCCCTCGCCCATGCTTGGCTGTTGCTATAAGCGAGGATAGGCTTTGCTTAGTAGTACTTCTACAACAAGCTATCCATCTCGCCATGGTGGACAGACATGCAGCAGTGGATTCGACACCGTAGAAGCAGTAGTAGTAACATCATTGTTCGTCTTCTCAAAGAGGCGAAGAGCCAAGCGCAAACCGAACATTGCAGTTGCGAACATTGGAGCACGCATATAGCTAGGCTCTTGCATGAGACAAAATTGCTATGTGAGCCCACTATTGTACTAGTACGTACAACTACTTGCTAGTATAGCCCTGTAAACCAGAAAGGAGTATTTGCCCTTCTAGAGATTTCAACAAGTGACTAGACTACACTGAGATGGACTACATATGGAGCAAAATGAGTGAACCTGCACCGTAAATAAATACGTACTAGTTCTATCGTTTTCCTCTCCGAGGTGCACAATATTGAGTATACTGACTAGTCTCTTTTTGACACGCATTTACGTTTTTTTACACAGTACAGACGCAAGCGCTCATATACACGCGCATACACTCACCCCTATGAATGCACACACGCACGGCACTATCATCTTGAAATTTACGAAGTCACCATAGGCACCTCGTCGTCGACGGGTCCATAGGTGCTTGAATGCCAAGGAGGAAGAGGGTAGCGGTTCCCGAGACATTGAACGGTCAATGATGCATCCTCAATTACATGCAGAGGGAATTAATTTGAGAAGCAGAATAGAGCCAGCACGATGTGAATGCAACAGATTTTGGACTCTCATATAATAAAGGCGCTCCACCACTCCAATCCATCTACTCCCAAGTCTCTGCGCAACACTGCTCACTCCAATCCAAGACCAAGTGACCATAAGCCACAAGCACCTATGGAGGCGATGGACGCGGCAAGCGTCGGCTGTGCCAAATCATCCAAGGCGCCCGGCTCATGCCCCGCACCGCGCAGCGTTTCCAGACGGTGCTGACGACCGCAGGCATCATAGCCCTCGCCGACGCCGGCTTCGCCTCTCGCATGTACGACATGATGGTCAACTCCATCCGCAAGTTCACCGCCGTCAAGAAGTGCGCGGACGACCTTGTCGTACTGCTCCAGCCCGCGCGCCCAGGCTCCTCATTGCCTGCCACCCTCATCGGCCTACATGGTGACGAACTCTTTCAAGCCCTGGTGGCCCTGCAGGTGCCGGAGGTCGCGACGAAGAATGTGCACCTCGAGGCCGCGCTCGCCGCAGCGCCTCGCCATGCAAGAAACCGTCGACCTGCACATCCACATCTATGAGGAAATCGTCTACATAGGCCACTACAAGGCAAGCGAGGACAGAAAGACGTTGGCCTTCTTCCAGCGGCTGGAATCTTTGGATGCCATTGTTCAGAAGCACGACGACCTGGCCACGAAAGCCGCTGCTACTTAGGTGCCGTTCGGTGGGCCGGCGCCCTGAGTCGAGGAGGTGGACGTCGTCGATGGATGCATCTCTTCTTCTTGCCTCCTGTAACCAGCACTGCATCGCCTCGTGGCCTTAATGTTTTACTCCCTTCGTTCCTTTATGTAGAGTGTATTATTTTCGGCACGGTGACCAAGTCACATAATTATAGACATGTTACGACGAAATTACCCTTGGCAAATTTGTTGGTTAGTGGCAAGTAAATCAGTTAGTCCAGGAAAGTAAGAGATATATGCAATCGATGGAGAGATACTTTCCTTCTTTTGCTAAAAGGAGAGATACAAACAATCGGGAGAGAGATACTTTCCCTTTTTCTGGAGGGCTAACAAAGGAATTATGAGGAATTAGAAGAAATGCACCTTACATTCTGGAATTTTATCAAAAAACAAATACACCTTATATAAAGGAATGGAGGGAGTATTAGTATAGTACTCCCTCCGTTCCCAAATATAAGTCTTTCTAAAGATTCCAGCAAGTGACTACTACATACGGAGCAAAATGAGTGAATCCACACTCTAAACTATGTCTACATACATCTGTATGATGTATTCCATTTGAACTAGAGGGAGTATATGGCATTTTTATTCCAGTCGTAATGTTTTCACTGTGAGGTGGGGCCGCAGTTGAGCAAACCCACCCCGCCCACCGGGCATCGGCCGAGTTTAGAATTAGAAGAGAGAAACGAGGGAGGAGAGCTAGCTATAGCACGGACGCTGTTGTCAGATGGGGCTCGTGTTTATCGAATAGGAGTACTGAGCACTCGTGCCTCTTTTTTTTTGAGGGAAAAATTAGTCGTATGTCTAGTACCACTAGTTGGGTGTGTGTGACCTATTTCTGTCATCACTTTAGGTCTCCTTTTCGAACCGCGGCTACGCTTCACAATACATATTTTTTCACGCATTTATCCTCCTATATGTACTCCTAGGCTATTTCCTCTTGCTCCCACATGTCGACATGTGGGACATAGAGCATCTGGGTCGTAGTGCATGCACGACTCGGAGCATATGTCGGGGTACTTTACATTTCAGACCTCACGAATTACATGCAAACCCCCTGCAGAAGAATAAAAAATGAATGAATTACTACATGAAACCGGATTATTTTCGTGGAAACCGGAGCACGTTCATTAAATTTTGGACATAACAGTTTATAAAAAATGACCGGACCTAAACCAGTCTAAGAGCCTCTTTGATTTTTTTCCCGCAAAAGAAGGGCCTCTTTGATTCACAGGATACTGAAAACACAGGAATGGGGAAAGTATGCTGGCGATGAACCGAGACCAGGAGAACTCTAACTCAGTTAGAGGTTAGAGTTAGATTCTAACCCTGAACTAACTCTAAACCAAAGAGGTGTATGGATGGCAGGGTTAGATTGACAATAAATGCTCTATCTCAATCATTTGACTACTTTGGACCCTATTTTAGTCAGACTAAAATAAGTCCCTTGGATCCAAGCACCCTCTTGGTGTGGCCGGCTCTTCTGTGGCCTCCTCCCGCTCACAATTGACATAAACGAACAATCTATACAAATCAAGCATGCAAAACATGATAATTTTTACTTTGTCAATACAAATGAGATATCCCACTTAAACATACAAGTCGTCAATCAAGCTTCACAAAATAAAAAAAACTTCATGAAACAAAGAATGAGCTAACTCATCACGGAAGTCATTCAGGATAGAGAGGGAGCCTCGCCATCGTCGCTCTGTAGGAAGGCTCTGTAGAGCCCAAGCCCCGGGAACCCCTCCGACGCCGGCCCTTGCGAGTCGAGGTCGACACCGGCATGGGTAGCAGGGCCGCTTGCCGCCGACTGGGAACTTAATCTTTAGGCCTCTAGAAATAATGCAAGCCTGTAATTAAAATACGTAGAAAGGTGAACTGAATCTTTGGGCCTCTAGAAATAATGCAAGCCTGAAACTGAAATACCTAGAAAGGTGAACTGAATCTTTGGGCCTCTAGAAATAATGCAAGCCTGAAACTAAAATACCTAGAAAGATGAACTGAATCTTTGGGCCTCTAGAAATAATGCAAGCCTGAAACTGAAATTCCTAGAAAGGTGAACTGAATCTTTGGGCCTCTAGAAATAATGCAAGCGTGAAACTGAAATACCTAGAAAGGTGAACTGGATCTTTGAGCCTCTAGAAATAATGCAAGATTGAAACTGAAATACCTAGAAAGGTGAACTGAATCTTTGGGCCTCTAGAAATAATGCAAGACTGAAACTGAAATACCTAGAAAGGTGAACTGAATCTTTGGGCCTCTAGAAATAATGCAAGCCTGAAATTGGAATACCTAGAAAGGTGAACTGAATCTTTGGGCCTCTACAAATAATGCAAGCCTGAAATTGAAATAACTAGAAAGGTTACATGAATATTTGGGCCTGTAGAAATATTTATTAGCTCCTCAAGCAGCATCAAACAATTCCATGCGTGCACCACAAATCTATAGCAAGTTTGATCAGGATCTACTTTTCCAAATCAGAATTACCGCTAGAGCAAGCAAGATCAATGATATGGCCGTGAGACAGTGAAGTAACGAACAAACTCACCCCTCTCGCGACCTCCCTGGTAGATGCGCCATTGCCACGCACGACAGAGGGAGAAAAACGACTGGTGAAGGGGGAGCGGGGCGACCTTCGAAGGCCGGAGGGAGAAGGCGGCCGGAGTAGGGCGGCGGAGGTCGGAAGGAGAGGGCGGCCGGGGAGAGAGAGGGCGAGAGGCGCTTGGGCGGGCGGCCCTATGGGGAACAGAGAGGAGTCGTGCGAGAGGGGGGAGCGATCTGGTGCGGGCAGGTGAGATTTTTTTAGTTCTCTTTTAGTGGGCCCGAGGATAACTAACCCAATTAGAACCTCTCCACCGGGCTAGTTTTTTTAGCTGGGTTAGAGCAAACTAGCTCAAACTAACCCCTATTGTTTCGATAATTTCAGGCTATTTCAACCCAAACTAGCTCTAACTCAGGGATCCAAACAAAGAGGAGTGTTACTGTACATGCTACAATGTGGACCGTAGCACATTGTTTTTTATGGCCATATCACATTGTTTTCTAACGCTGGTTCATCACAGGCTACCGTGGTTCGCTTCTTGCTGGTTCACTGGGCTGCCGTGGTTCGCACTCCTCCGACCTGAGTAGTACTCCCTCCGTTCCTAAATATAAGTCTTCGTAGATATTTCACTGTGGACCACATACGGATGTATATAGATGTATTTTATGTGTAGGTTCACTCATTTTTCTCCGTATGTGGTCCATAGTGAAATATCTCCAAAGACTTATATTTAGGAACGCAGGGAGTAGTATAGTACTAGTATATACCACATGATTCTTTGCTCCTTCTTACTACACCGACATGTGGGAGAGCCAGCATCCGGGTCGACATGTCATGCACCAGATTAGAGCGCGGAACGGAAGGGGGCATCACCCCGGTCGGAGCGCCAGTAATTCATGACTATAGTGAGTGGTCATATCACAAGTCTATCCAGTGAAGAACGCCGTCAAATCGCACAGCCCCACTCGCTCACCCTCCTCGCCTCTTTGTCAAACCGCCTACCCAAAAACGGTCGCGCGTACTGCCCAGGAAAAGCCCCGCCCTCAACTTTTAACTACGCAAAAATAGTTCGAGCTTGTTCGTTCTATATAAATACAGTACTTACTGTATGTTTATTCACCTGTGGGGTTGTTCAATGAATGCAGGGGTGGGGAGCACAAGTGAACCTTAAATAGAGAGTTTCTTTTCTTTAATGCCACGTACACAAATTGAAACGCTTGTTGTGGAGAGAAAAAGATAATCACTCCACTATATATGGACGCAGGGGCCTGAGCGCTTGCTTTACTAGGGTTGCTCTCTTCATTCTCTCATCCTCTCCAGATATAAACAAGATAGCGGTAGCGACATTTTCTCTCTGCTCACCGCTGGTCACAGATCCGGCCGGATCCCTTCGGCCGGTGTGTGTAGAGGACTAAAAGGTGCATCGTTCACGCGGTCATCACCGCCGAGGAAGGAAACCCACAGCTGCCAGAGGGGCCCGATCCTCTGCCCATGCCGTTCTCTCCGACACAGCGCCGGCTCAGGAGGCCCTCCGACCCTTCTTCCTCCCTGTCGTGTTGTCCGCAGATCCGACATGCCGCCGCCGACATCCCGGCGACCCTCAGGTATAATTTCTTCGAAAGTGGCCTTGCTCTACTGCCCCAGCTCCCCACGTGTCTGCATGTGCATCTTTTTCTACTCCCATCAACTCTTCTGAAGCCACCTAAATTTTTAGTATTATTAGAGGTAAAGCTACTTCATGCATTCGAATCTAGGGCTTTGTTCAAACAAGGAAGAAAGGGGGGAAAGTTGTAGCATGAATCTAGGACTTGATTTAAAGAGGAAATAATATGGTGAAAGTAGTAGAGACCGGATACCCAACCGGTCTCTTGGTTGAAAAGGGAAATAATGGGAGAACGCAGTACAAACTGGATAAGGAACAGATCTATTATTGGTTGAAAAAAGGATAGAAAGTGGCGGCTGGTGGAAAAGCCAACAGACTATGTCCAGGATTAGATTTGCTGCCATCACATAGTAAAAGGTCTCTGTGATTAGATTTGCTGCCCTCACATAGTAAAAGGTCTCAGGATTAGATTTGTTGCCCTCACATAGTAAAAGGTCCCAGGATTAGATTTGCTGCCCTCACATAGTAAAAGGTCTCCAGGATTAGATTTGCTGCCCTCATATAGTAAAAGGTCTCCAGGATTAGATTTGATGCCCTCACATAGTAAAAGGTCTCCAGGATTAGATTTGCTGCCCTCACATAGTACAAGGTCTCCAGGATTAAGTTTGCTACCCTCACATAGCGTGAACAAGCTCGGCATCACCACTTTATGCCTCCTTGTAGATACATTGTGTTGATGCATCCACTGTCGCATGTCCTTATACCAACCTTTTGTTGTTGCTAATGTAAGGGCGCATGGAAAATGAAGCGATCACACTGTTACCTTAGGGACATGTCTAACCAGTGTTATTGTTAATCTAATGCCTCCAGTGATAAGATGCAATTAAACTGTGTTAAAAATGGCACTCCTGCTTTTTTCCCGAGTATGATAATTAAGTTGCTCCTTTACTGCTTTGAGTGTCCTGGTGTCCCCACGGTCCCATGCCCTTAAACCAACTCTTTAGCTGTTGTTGATGTACTGTGTCTGGTAAACAAGCAATGCCACCATTAAAGTAATCCCATATTTGAGGAATCTCATTGTTGATCGTAATGCTTCTGGTAACATGAAGCATTGCTGACATTTTAAAATTTCTACTGTCCTTGCATGATTGCCATGAACATAATTAAGATGCTTCTTTTCATTTTGTATATGTTTCAGATATTCTTATTGACCAAAGAATCGTTTACTTTCTATCATTTTGTGCAGATAGGGATATCCATTTCACCTTGTTGCTATTGTGACCTTTTGGTGAACTGCACAAAACACTTTTTGGAATGAGTGTCTTGTGCAGTTCAACTAAAATGTCACGTGGGCAACATCTCTCAATTTTGATGGAACTGCACAAAATGCTGATTGGAGTTTCCAAAATCTCCGTCAAGTTCTCTTTGGTAATCTCGTGCAACATTTTATTAGCCTTTGCAAGATGGAGCCGTCACTGTCACCACAATGGCACTTTATTTAGTGGAACTGCACAAAAGGATAAGAAAATTATAGTTGCACCTTGCATGAGCCGGGCAGCCAACCTTAATGTTCCTTAATTTTAGTGCAACTACAAAAGAAGAACCTGCCAGCTCACAAGAGCAAGTACTTCTTGCTAGCTGAATGATGCAATCTTTGCTTCATTTCAGGTGAACTGCAGAAAAGGGCACATGAATTGAATCATGGAACTCCAGGCAGACCTCATCCAAGTAGAGCTGGAGGTTGAGTTCAAGGAGGCCGCTATTAAAGCGAAATCATGCTCTCTTGTCTCCTTGTTTGTGCTGTGCAAACATGCTGTGCAAACAGGAATACTCAACTACAGATGTTGTGAAGGTCAAGAGCATTCGCCAAATTCTTCGATTGTATGACATAGCTAGCCAAGATGGATTTAATCTTGATATTCACTTTATCAAAAGGATCTAATGGGTTGGTTCTGAATCTTGCAAGCTGGGAATCAGTGAGATGTGTAGGCATCTTTGTTGTACTTATTATTTGAATCATATTTTGTTGGTTCTGAATCTTGCTAGCTGGGAATCAATGAGATGTGTAGGCATCTTTGTTGTACTTATTATTTGGATCTTATTTGTTGGTTCTGAATCTTGCAAACTGGGAATCAATGAGATGTGTGGGCATCTTTGTTGTACTTATTATTTGGATCTTAGTTGTTGGTTCTGAATCTTGCAAGCTGGGAAACACGGCATGTTGATGCAGAGGACAACAACCATAACAAACAGTTCTAACTTGGTAGTATTATCTTTGTGAAAGTGAGACAAATGTGCTGATCGTGTGCGTCCTGAGAATAATAATTCTAATCGTTGTGCATGTTGATCCTGTGGCACTGATAGAACGAGCGAATGCATTGCTTGTTTTAAGTATAAATTTCTATTAAAGCTAATAAAATTTAATTAAAGTGACCACTAACTCCTGTTATTACAGTACCAATACAGACCCGCTCGTGAACCGACGTGTGGCCGGAGTAGGTTTCTTAATGGAGCGTTTGAATGCGCCGAGGATGCATCTTCTGTCGGGCGTGCAGCAGACGAGGGAGGGGTAGTAAATGTTGTCGCCTGTACACACTCAGCTTACTGTTGAATGCAGTTCCCCAAGAACTGAAAAACGAACTGCTGCCGCCGCCTACACACTCGTTCACTCGAAGAGACTCCAATGGCGATCCGAGGGGTGAGCCTGCTGGATATGGACTTCAGCAAGGAGTTCCCCTTTGAGTTCGCCGTTCAGCCCTATGGCTGCACCAAGTTGAATGTGATGTACACCAACAATACAGACTCGGTGAAGCTCTGCCTCGCCTCAGTCCTATGGCTGCACCAGGTTCTGGAGCATTCGCCTGTTTCATCGGCAGCGCCGACTGCACCTTCGCTATAGTGGAGAGAAGGAAGAACGCGACGAGTCGGCCACCTGGTGCAACAAGCTTGACGACATCCAGAAGCAATACAAGATCATCAGCAACGGGCAGGAGAAGGACTCCGTGGTTGACCTCGCTGAGACCATCATCGACCCTTGATACGCCAACATGAAAGAAGACGACCTGAACACGTGGGAGGTACCTCTGAATCTAGCCTACATAACCTACGCGGCCAAGGATGCATACGCATGCTATGACATGTACAGGCAGATCTTGGACATGAGGGTGTGTCTTCTTCCCATAACCGACGAGTACACGGACAGCCGCAGTGTCATGATCAAGCGTGCCAGGAAGGTCTAGATGTTGTACTTTATCTGTTTATAAGCACCTTTATCATCTGAGTGTTTCATGCATTAGCCTATGTGTCGTAATTATCTGTTTTCTCTAAAATATTTCTTTTAAGAACCCAATAACCTGATTGCTTTTTTTAGTGGCTATTTGCTTATGTATGTAAACTAGTTCACTTGTCCGTAAAAAAACTAGTTCACTCGGCTGCCGTGCTTTGAATCTCCTTCCTCCCAACATATTCCTCTCCTCGTGTGGACCCAAAGAGGTCTCTGAATTTTCTCCCACTTTCTTTTTCGATGTAACCTGAGTTTTCTCCCAAGATTTTCCCTAGAACCAACTCAATCTGTCCCACGCCTAGCCTAAAAATAACAATACCCCACGTACTATTAACTCATCAAATTAAAATGATATTTTATTTCATAAGTTGAAAGTTCTTACAAAATAATACTCCAATAATAATTGTTTATATATAACTTGCCAAGTTAACTCCTAGTGATTGCGTACATAAGCTTGCAAAGATTTTACTGACGTGCAATCATGTGTTTATATTTTTGTAACATTTCTCCGTCTAGCCCAACATGATATTTTCACCCAGCCCAGCAAGTCCGTGGATTTCGAGAAAAATGCAAATGGGATTTAAACGGGCTGCATAGATGCTACATCATTGTCCAGCCCACCAAATGGACTAAAAAACAAATGGACTGGCTGACATGTGGGCCAGTAGGTCGAAGCCTAAGAAGGCGTTGGATTTACACCCAGCGGCCGGCATTCTTCTTCAATCTCTCGTCTTCTTCCCCTAGCGCTGCCGAACCGCTGCTCCGCCCTTCCGGTGTCCAAATGGAGTTGTTTTGCGCTCCTCAGCGAAATGCTACCCCGTTGACGGCCAGGCCATCCCTCCACTCCGCACCTCCTATTATTCTGTGCTGAGTGTAGGCCCACCCTGCACCCGAACCAGTCAAGTTTCCCACTCCTCTCCGTTTGTGACTCCACTGATGCGTCTTCCCCATCTCCGGGCCATTCCAGTCTGGGGCCTCGCCGTCGTCCACCGCCTCGGCGCGCTCGGCGCGGCATGGTCAACATACGAGAGTCATCGGAAGAGGACTGTACGTGGAGAGCCTGATGGCTGGGACCCACGAGGTCCATGGTCGCACGCAAGGAAAGTTCCTCCTTATTACGCACTGTACATGCACTGTACGTGGGAAGGGCTTCTGTATTTCGTGGAAAAAATGTTCCCCCCGCTGACAGTCGGACCCACCAGCTATATCTTCGCACGCAAGGAAGTGCCTCCTTATTAAGCTCCAAAAAATGAATACCTCCTGCTAGCTGGGACCCACCATAGTGGGTGGCTGACTTGTGGGCCTACTAAGTTGACGAGGACGGAGGGCTTTGTCAACTTAGTCAATATGAACGATTCTAGCTCCAGTGACCGTATGATGTCCATCCAACGGCCATAGTGCTTCTTCAACCTCTGGCCTTCTTGCTCCAGCCGCTGAAAGCAGCGCCAGTCGTGCCGTGTGCTCCTGCCTCTCGTGGTCGGATGTGATGCCGCGGAGGCCTCACCGCCCCCTACTACTCCCACCGCTGGCCCAGGGTATCCCTCTACTCACCCACACCCCCTGTTATTCTATGGCGACGGTAGCCTCACGCTGCAATCGAAACAGTGAACCCTCGTACTCCTCTGTGCGTGGGCATCCACTTCCGCGTCTTCCCCGGCTCTGCGTCGTCCCCTTCCTAAGCCTCGTCGTCGTCCACCGCCTTGGTGCTCTCGGTGCGGCGTGGTCAATGTGGTCAACGACCGACTTCCATCGGAAGAGTACTGTACGTGGAGAGGCTGACAGCTGGGTCCACGGCCACAACCCAGTTTTTTTGTGATTTGCCAAGTAAGTCGCTTTGTCAGGCCTGTTGGGCTGCAAATCTTTCAAGACGAGGAGAGCTTCATTGGCTGGCCGAGAAAATGGCCTATCAGTAATGAGAAATGGGCTGTACATTTTTAAAACACATCAAACCGGCAATTAGTTTCAAATATCTTTTTTCCATTTCGAGATTTTAAATTACATTAATTTTTATGCGTGGAGAATTTGTTGGATTTTATATTGATATACATTTAATTTTAAAATCAGTTTGAATGTGAGTCCAAATTTCGGGGTTAAAAACAGTTCGGACTGCATCGAAATATGCAAAATTTCGTATAATTTTTTAACCGTGGCCACAATATGGGCTGTACTGCTAACAAAAAACCTTAAGAATTAGCAAATGGGCTGTAAATTATTAGAAATAATGGCAGATGGGATGTATGCTGTTTTCCAGAGATTTGAGGCTTTCCTAAAAAAAAGGTTGACGACAAGCAAAGGATCGTTGGATGTCCATCCAACGACGCCCGTCTTCTTCAATCTCTGCTCTTCCTGCTCTAGCCGCTCAAACAAGCGCCAAGGGACTGCTCGCCCTCCTCCTCCTCAGCGTCCATTTGTCTTTGCCAGTAGGCCTCACCGCCCCATCGTACTCCCATTGCTGGCCTAGCCATTCCTCTATTCACCCACACCGCTTTGTTATTCTCCGGCGATGGCGAGCAGACGATAAACCCTAAATGCAGTCGTACTCCTCCGCATGGGAAACAACTGCCTCCCTGCCTCCGTGTCGTTCCCTTCCTAGGCCTCGCTGTCGTCCACCGCCCTGGTGCTCTCGGCACGGCCTGGTCAACGTGGTCAACGACCGACATGCATCTGAAGTGGACTGTACGTGGAGAGGCCGACAGCTAGGTCCACGGCCGCATGCAAGGAAATGCCTCCTTATTACGCGCAAAATAATGATTCCTCCACCTGACATCAGGGACCCACCGAAAGGGCCTCTGATTTCGCGAAAAAAAATGTTACCGCGGCCGACAGCTCGGACCCACCAGCTATATCTTCGCACGCAAGGAAGTGCCTCCTTATTACGCACAAAAAATGAATACTCCCCCTGTTAGCTGGGACTCAGTATAGTGGCAGGCTGACTTGTGGGCTCCAAAAAAACCTTAAGAATTAGCAAATGGGCTGTAAATTATTAGAAATAATGGCAGACGGGATGTATGATGTTTTCCACAGATTTGAGGCTTTCCCAAAAAAAGGTTGACGCTGGCAAAGGATCGTTGGATGGCCATCCAACGGCCGTCGTGCTTCTTCAATCTCTGCTCTTCCTGCTCCAGCCGCTCAAATAAGCCCCGGCGGGACTGCCTGCTCCCTCCTCCCCACGGCCGGCTCTGACAGCTTGGACCCACCAGCTATATCTTCGCACGCAAGGAAGTGCCTCCTTATTACGCACAAAAAAATGAATATTGCCCCTGTTAGCTGGGACCCAGTATAGTGGCAGGCTGACTTGTGGGCCTACTAAGTTGACGGGGACGAAGGGCTTTGTCAACTTAGTCAATATGCACGATTCTAGCTCCAGTGACCGTATGATGTCCATCCAATGGCCGTAGTGCTTCTTCAACATCTGGTCTTCTTGCTCCAGCCACCCAAACCAGCGCCGATCGTGCCTCGTGCTCCTGCCTCCCGTAGCCGGCTGCGATGCGGCGGAGGCCTCACCGCCCCCTACTACTCCCACCGCTGGCCAGGACATCCCTCTACTCACCCACACCCCATGTAATTCTGCGGCGACGGCAGCCTCACACTGCAGCGAACCAATGAACCCTCGTACTCCTCTACGTATGGGCATCCACTGCGGCGTCTTCCCCGGCTCCGCGCCGTCCCCTTCCTAGGTCTCGCTGTCGTCCACCGCCCTGGTGCTCTCGGTGCAGCGTGCTCAACATGGTCAAGGAATGGCTTCCATCGGACGTGGACTGTACGTGGAGAGGCTGACAGCTGGGTCGACGGCCGCAGCAAGGAAGTGCCTCCTTATTACGCGTAAAATAATTATTCCTCCACCTGACAGCGGGGACCCACTGGATGGGCCACCGTATTTCGCAAAAGAAACGTTTCCCCCTGACTGATGGGACCCACCAGCTACATCTTCGCACGCAAGGAAGTGCGTCCGCAAAAACCATTCGCCCCACATTGCTGGGACCCACCAGCTACATCTTCGCAGTCAAGGAAGTGCCTGACAGTTGGGACCCACCTGATCGAAGCGTACGTACCGTTGTCATTCTGGTCGCGAACGTGTACGTACATACTGGTCGTTGTAGAGGCGCGCACGTGTCGTAGTAGAGGCGTGCACGTAGCATGTACACGTACGTACAGCGGCGAGGGTGCAAGAAAGAAAATACGGCCACGTACGTACATACGGGCAGGGTCTCGAACGCCTACTCGCGCATACGTACGGCCAGGGGCTCGTGTACATGGCTGGGTCAAAATGGAGAAACAGCGTGAAAGTGCAACTATCCCTAGGTGGTTTTGGTAATTCATAACAACATATAGCTCATTGAGCTAATACTATTCCAAGATGAATATTTCAGGAAAGCTCAATGAATGGCATGCAATGGATGATGAAAGTGGATCCCTCAAAATATTAAGGACAAAGGATTGGCTCAAGCTCAAAAGCTCAAGACTCTACATTATACATTTTAGTGATCCAAGATCACATTGAGTCTATAGGAAAAGCCAATACTATAAAGAAGGGATGAGGTGTTGCTTAATGAGCCTTTTGCTCCATGTGCTTAGTGATATGCTCCAAAACCCTCCACTACTTTCTCACATCCACAAATGACCTAAACCCAAAGTCAAATTCGGCCCTACCGATTCTTTCTATCCGGCGCCACCGAGTTCAGATGTCATAGCCACTGCCACAAATCCTAGGAAAATTGGTCTCACCGATAGGGATCTCGGTCTCACCGAGATGGGATTGTAATCTCTCTGTTTCCCTTCGTAACGTTTCGGTCTAACCGAAGTGAGCGATCGGTCCCACCGAGATTACAATGTAAACTCTCTGTTTCCCTTTTGTAACTTTTCGGTCTCACCGAAAGAGCAAATCGGTCCCACCGAGTTTACCTGATCAACTCTCTGGTTAGCTAATTACCAAATTTGGTCTTACCGAGTTTGTGTAATCGGTCTCACCGAGATTACGTTATGCCCTAACCCTAACCATATCGGTCCTACCGAGATGCATGTCAGTCCCACCGAAAATCCTAATGGTCAATAGGTTTACTAAATCGGTCCGACCGAGTTTGATGATTCGGTCCCACCGAGTTTGGTAAATTGTGTGTAACGGTTAGATTTTGTGTGGAGGCTATATATACCCCTCCACCTCCTCTTCATTCGTGGAGAGAGCCATCAGAACAAACCTACACTTCCAATTTACCAGTTGAGAGAGAACCACCTACTCATGTGTTGAGGCCAAGATATTCCATTCCAACCATATGAATCTTGATCTCTAGCCTTCCCCAAGTTGCTTTGCACTCAAATCTTCTTTCCACCAAATCCAATCCTGTGAGAGAGAGTTGAGTGTTGGGGAGACTATCATTTGAAGCACAAGAGCAAGGAGTTCATCATCAACACACCATTTGTTACTTCTTGGAGAGTGGTGTCTCCTAGATTGGCTAGGTGTCACTTGGGAGCCTCCAACAAGATTGTGGAGTTGAACCAAGGAGTTTGTAAGGGAAAGGAGATCGCCTACTTCGTGAAGATCTACCGCTAGTGAGGAAAGTCCTTCGTGGGCGACGGCCATGGTGGGATAGACAAGGTTGCTTCTTCGTGGACCCTTCGTGGGTGGAGCCCTCCGTGGACTCGCGCAACCGTTACCCTACGTGGGTTGACGTCTCCATCAACGTGGATGTACGATAGCACCACCTATCGGAACCACGACAAAAACATCCGTGTCTCCAATTGCGTTGGAATCCTCCAAACCCTTCCCTTTATATTCTTGCAAGTTGCATGCTTTATTTTACGCTGCCTATATACTCTTTGGATGCTTGCTTGAATTGTGTGAAACTTGCTTGACTTGTTCTAAAATAGCTAAAATCTGCCAAAGTCTAAAATTGGGAAAAGGTTAGGTTTTTATTGGTCAAGTAGTCTAATCACCCCCCCCCCCCTCTAGACATCTTCAAGGTCCTACAAGTGGTATCAGAGTGTTGGTCTCCGTTTTCTTTGATTTCCATAGCTTTTGGTGGTCATAGCCTTGGTTTCACAACCTAGGAGAGTATGGCGTCTAGCGAGGGAAATTATCATCGTAGAGGTCCTTTCTTTGATGGCACTAATTTTGCTAGTTGGAAGCATAAGATGAAAATGCATATTCTCGGACATAACCCCGCCGTTTGGGCTATTGTGTGTATTGGCTTGCAAGGTGAATTCTTTGATGGGAGAGAACCGAACCGTGAAGCTAGTGCGGATGAGTTGAAGATGTTGCAATACAACGCTCAAGCTTGTGATATCCTCTTCGATGGATTGTGCCCCGAAGATTTCAACAAAATCAGCCGTCTTGAGAATGCAAAGGAAATTTGTGATACTTTGATTGATATGCACGAAGGTACCGACTCCGTCAAGGAATCCAAGTTGGATGTGCTCCAAAGTCAGCTTGACAAGTTCAAAATGAAGGATGGTGAAGGTGTCGCTGAAATGTACTCTAGGCTTGCTCTCATCACAAATGAGATTGCCGTCTTAGGAAGTGAAGAGATGACCGATAGATTCATCATCAAGAAGATCCTAAGAGCATTGGATGGAAAATATGATACCGTGTGCACATTGATCCAAATGATGCCCAATTACAAAGATCTCAAGCCTACGGAAGTCATTGGAAGAATTGTTGCTCACGAGATGTCACTCAAGGATAAGGAGGAACTTCACAACAAGTCGAGTGGTGCTTACAAAGGCTCATGTGAAGCCCCCACATCATCAAGTGAGAAAAAAACCTTCAATGAAGAATTGAGCTTGATGGTGAAGAACTTCAACAAATTCTACAAGAGTAGAAGCAAAGAAAGAAGCTCCAAGTCAAAGTCCTACAATGACAAAAGATCCTCTAGTCGAGAGCGCAATTGCTGCAATTGTGGGAGACCCGGACACTACTCCAATGAGTGTACGGCACCCTACAAAAGAAGAGAAGATTCTCCCAAGAGAAGAAGTAGAAGAGAAGAATCACCACCAAGAGAGAGAAGGAGTAGAGATGATCGATATGTACGAAGACCCTCACGGAGAAGCAAGGATCCGGAAAGGAAGGACAAGTCATCAAAGAGCTACACAAAACGAAGACATCAAGCTCATGTTGGTGAATGGGTATCCGGCTCCGACTCCAACCATCACTCCGAGAGAAGCTATCACTCCGACTCCGAATACACTCAAGATGAAGGTGTTGCCGGTCTATCACTTGTGTCAACCAACTCCCACGACATTTTTGAATCACCAAATGAAGGAATTGGTAGATGCTTCATGGCCAAAGGTCCTAAGGTAAAACACCCCGAGTATGTTGATTTTGATGTTGATGAAGATGACTTGCTAGGTGATGATGATTTACTTGTTGACAACTCTAGTGATGAATACTATGATAAAACGTCAATTAATCATGCTAATCAAGTTGAAATGAATGACAATGATAAGGAGAAAATTGAGCGTCTAACGAAAGAACTAAACACTCTTAAGTTAGCTCATGAAACTATATTTGAAGATCATCGAGAACTTTTAAGGGCTCATGAGAAGTTACGCTTTGAAAAGCTCAATCTTGAGCAAGAGCATGAGTTCCTAAAAGCGATCAATGATGATCTTTGTAAGAAAAGTTCTTCTTACATTGCCAAGCGTTTACTTCTATCTACTTACATGCCTCAAGTCAAGTCTAGTAACAAGAACAAGAAAGATTCTTCCTCAAGTAGTAACAATAATAATGCTAAATCCAATATTGTTGCTTCTAGTAGTTCTCTTGATTCCACTAATGATCCTCTTAGCCAAGTTACACTTGATCAAGAAAATAGCTTATTGAAGGGAATTATAGAGAACGGTGTATACAAGAGTCTTGCCGGGAGTAAGCAATTTGAGGAAATTATACGCAAGCAAGGAAGGCACCGGAAGAATCAAGGTGTTGGTTTTGAACGAAAGTTCAATGCCAATGGAGTTGAGTGGGAAGAAGATCAATACCCCAAGACGAAGTTTGTTCCTCAACAAGAGAAGTATGATCCTACTTCCTTCAAGGGAACACAAACACAAGATGATTCCACCACAAGACCACAATAACAAAGGCAAGGACAATCTTCAAGAGGAGATTGATGCATTTGAAGAAGCACCTAAGGCCTTGGTCAAGTGGGTTCCCAAGACTACGTCAAGTTCTACTTCATCAAGTACAACTACTACACCAAGGATTCCCATCAAGTTGATGTGGATCCCGAAGAAGAAGAACTAGAGAGTTCTTGAGGGTGACTCCGCCAGCATTTTTCACTCATATCATTATGGCGAGGACAAGTGCAATCAACTTCCAAATCTTGCACTAGTTCAAGGAGTCACAAACCCTCATATTGGTAAGGCAAGGGACGAGGTAACCCAATGTTTTCATGGACATCATTTTGTGTGTGCATCACTCTATGTCTATGGATATCCTTGTTTGTTCCTTGTGGGACTAACCCATGTAGGTATTGAAAGTGCAACTCACTCCAAAGGATTGCTCCAAACGATCTACATCAACATTGAGCATCCAGATCTTCAACACCTACATGAAGTCATCATCGACAAAACCCAAGGTTAGTTTATCCCTCTAAGGGGGGATCTCACATCTAGGGGGACCTTAACTCTAAGAATTGAGTCAAAGCAAATCTAATGATGTGAACACATTAATGCTTTATGTAAAAGTGGTAAACCCACTTGAGCTTAAACAATGAGTATGACCTATGATGAAATGTTCTCATTTGACTCCTAAGTCAATATACTCATATATAGATGACCTAGTCATTGCCAATTGTTTGATAGATGCTAGAATTGGTTGTGCATGCTTTGACACATATTTCATTTGTCATCTTACTGAGTGAGCATGTTCGTTGCATATTTACTCATTCGAGGACATCCACTTGTTGTTTTGATTGTTTGGCTTTTCCTTCTTTGGCCAAGTGGATGGACAAGAATGCCTAAGAACCTTCTCTAGCTATCTATGCTTTTCTTGTCTCAAACTCTATTCATGCTACATCACAAAATTTGATCAAGTCAGATTCGAACCACTCTGTGTGAGGAGCACTCGGAGTCCCCGATTCTTCATAGACTTAAACTTCCAAAACTTCTTTGTGATTTTCGGTCTGACCGATTCCTCCATTTCGGTCATACCAAGATTACTAAAGTCGATCTAGGTTTTCATCTCGGTGCAACCGATTTCTACTTTTCGGTCACACCGAGTTGCAATAACTGTTCACAGTTTTGCATCTCGGTGCCACTAAGTTGTACCACTCGGTCACACCGACAGGGTCGGGCTATATATATGCACGGGAAAAATTTGGAAAACTTTCTCTGAATCCTCTCGCCCGCGCATAGCTCGCTGTGCCAACGTGGTCTACGGATCGTCGACTTCGTCGCCAGCCTCCTCCAGTCGTTGGTCTCCGCCGCCGTCAACGGAATTCTCCTCCGCCGTTGCCGTCGTAGTGAGTTCCCGCCGAACTAGGGTATGGACTCGATCACAGTGCTTTCCTCGTCCGATTCTTAGCACATTGTGTTCATTATGTATCTTGCCACGATTGAGACACTCCTATCCAGTCAAATCAATCCTTAGAATAGTTGCGATTCGAAAATTTAGGGTTAGGTTTCCGCCGAAACCATCTCAGACCCACCGAGTTGAAAAACTCAGTCCCACCGATTTGGCAAATGCCATTGCACTAGTAAGTCTCGGTCTGACCGAGAATTGCTAATCGGTGTGACCGATTTTAGGACTTTGTGAAACCCTAGCAGTCTCGGTGCCACCGAACTATGACTCGGTCTGACCAAGTTCACTAGTTTAGGTTCCAAAACTGCTTCGATATCACCGAGTTTGAAAATCGGTAGATCCAAAATGATTTCAGTGGGAAACTAAAACTAAGTTTTTGAATCATTCTTTTGCAAAAATCTCTGCATTTTGTGATGCTCATCCACCCTACCCCATCTATAACTATTCACAGGGTCAGCAGTCAGTTGGACAGCATGTCAGACCAAAGTGATAGCCAGAACAAATCTGAAGAGCAGATCCAATTGAGTGAGGGCACTAGTCCCTCAAGCAGCTCAGATGAGGGGAGCAGAAGCACTCCGAGCAATTTGCCCAAGGCTGCCACAAGGTCAAGAAAGAAGAAGACCTCAGAGTCTGAGGATGAGGATTATGTGGCAGTGGAGGATGAGGCAAGCTCCAAGAAGAAAGTGCTCAAGAGGGAGATTAGTTCATCTGCAGTGAAGCCTGGTTTGAAAATCAAAAGGCAAGCAGGCAGATAACCAATGTCAAAAGCCAGAGTGTCTACTCAAGCTCCTTTGGAATCTCAACCCAAAGAGCATGTTGCTGCAGAGGGAAAGAAAAGGAAAGAAAAGGTCAAGAAGACCATGGCAAGAGTGATTGGGAAGCCTTCCATGATGGAAGAGGAAGAAGAAGAAGAAGAGGTTGCAGAACCAGCACCCAAGGCACAAAAGCTGATGGGTGATGCTATCATGTCAGGGGCTGCAACTTCCAAGCCCAAAGATGCTTCCAAGCCCAAGAATGCACCTAAGAGGAATACCAGGAGCATACCAGCAGTTGAAAAGAACAAGGCCCCAATGCCTAAGGTTGAAGCTGAAGAAGATGAAGAAGGGCAGGTCCTAAGGAAGCTCAAACCCAAGATCCCAGACCACAACGATGCTCATCTAGTAGCTGAAAACATGAGGATCAGGAGAGATAATGGGTTGAGGCTATGGAGAGAGACAGATCCATATGCCACGAGGAGAAGGACTGTTGTGGACTACAGGTTCCACACCAAGGAGCAGCAGGACTTTTATGAGACTATCTTGCTGGATAAGAAGCCCATAGTTTGCGACATGAGATGGGTTAACTGGACCTACATGAAGGAGAACGCAGAACACTACTGGAGTATATGACAGCTTGATTGCATGTGGAGTTGCTGATTTTGTTGGGCAGAAGTTCACCAACTGGAACGATGAACTTATCATGCAATTCTACTCCACAGCACACTTCTATCCAGATGGCAGGATAGTGTGGATGTCAGAAGGAACCAGATATCAGTCTACCATAGAGGAATGGGCCAAATTGATCAATGCCCCAAAGGAAAGTGAAGATGACCTGGACATTTATGGTAAGAAGAAAATGGATCATAACTCTATGTCTCACATGTACAAGGAGATCCCAGATGATGCACTTGAGACCTTCAAGTTTGGATCAGTCCATTTTCTGCTGTCAGGGCTGCCTACGATCAACTCGATCTTAAGGCATACTCTATTGCCCAAGTCAGGTGACCATAACATGATTAGAGGGCATGCAATCAATTTGCTTCATCTTTTTGATGTGCCTCAAAAATTCAAGGTCATGAGCCTCATAGTCGAGACAATTAAGAGGACAGCAGCAAATCAGAAGAGAAGTTGTGGTTATGCCCCACAGATTCAGGAGTTGATAAACTCGAAGATGGGCACAGGAAAGTATCTCTTGGATAAGGAACACATGGTTCTCTATCCTGATTTTGAGGACAATCGAGTTTTCATGACAGAGAATGAACCATCATCAGTGCAAGCTCAGGAGAGAAAGGAGAAGGCAAGGCAAGAGAAAGCTGCAAAGATGCCAACTCAAGCAGAGGCATCTGATTACTTTATGAAGAACAAGAAGGAGCAGCTTGGTTACTTGATAGCATCAACTCTACGGATTGACAAGGGGTTGGCCACCCTAACTCAAAACCAGGAGAGCCTGGAGAGAATCATGGAACAAAAATTCTATGATCTTGATGTCAAAGTGATTGAGATTCAGTCAGCTGTGGAGCAATTACAAGATGATATGCAGAAGAGGAAGGGCAACACGACAACTGATGCATTTGCTAGAGTGCCTAGAGCTCAGAGGTTAGCTGCAGTGCCAAGTCCAGACACCAGAGCCACTACTTCAGCTCCAGCTACAGCTCCAGCTCAACCAGCTCCAGCTCCAACTTCTTCAGCTCTTACCACGTCTCTTGATCGTTCATCCTTGGAGTCCTGTCTACACCACCACCAAGACCAAGCCTGAGAGACGACATAGAACTATGCATTTTCTAGGAACTTTTTGGTAACTTGTTGCCAAAGGGGGAGAAAAATGTATAGATCATAGGCTTCGAGAGAGAGAGAGAGAGAGAGAGAGAGAAATTTGTTTTTGTTCTCTCTTGTCTTTTTGGTTGAACTTTTTTTGCGTTTGATTGCTTGAGATACTATGCATCACCTGTGAGACATTGATGATCATGTGTTTGATCATAAGCTACACTTATGCCTTTTATGATATTATCTTATTTATCCTTATATGATCATTCACTATGCTTGGTGATGAGTGCATGTATTCAATCGTTATTATTTTAAGCGCTCCATCAAGATGTATGTGACATGGAAGAGTAACCCATGAGCCTAATTTCTTGTGCATTTGCAGTCCAAAGCAAATCTTAAGATATGCACAAATTTAGGGGGAGCTCTTGCTTATCACATACTTCTCAAAGCGATGATGTTTTTCAATTTTATTATCATTTGTCGAAGCTTTGATCTATATGTTGTCATCAATTACCAAAAGGGGAGATTGAAAGTGTAACTATCCCTAGGTGGTTTTGGTAATTCATAACAACATATAGCTCATTGAGCTAATACTATTCCAAGATGAATATTTCAGAAAGCTCAATGAATGGCATGGCATGGATGATGAAAGTGGATCCCTCAAAATATTAAGGACAAAGGATTGGCTCAAGCTCAAAAGCTCAAGACTCTACATTTTACATTTTAGTGATCCAAGATCACATTGAGTCTATAGGAAAAGCCAATACTATAAAGAAGGGATGAGGTGTTGCTTAATGAGCCTTTTGCTCCATGTGCTTAGTGATATGCTCCAAAACCCTCCACTACTTTCTCACATCCACAAATGACCTAAACCCAAAGTCAAACTCGGACCTACCGATTCTTTCTATCCGACGCCACCGAGTTCAGATGTCATAGCCACTGCCACAAATCCTAGGCAAATCGGTCTCACCGATAGGGATCTCGGTCTCACCGAGATGGGATTGTAATCTCTCTGTTTCCCTTCGTAACGTTTCGGTCTAACGAAGTGAGCGATCGGTCCCACCGAGATTACAATGTAAACTCTATGTTTCCCTTTTGTAACTTTTCGGTCTCACCGAAAGAGCAAATCGGTCCCACCGAGTTTACCTGATCAACTCTCTGGTTAGCTAATTACCAAATTCGGTCTTACCGAGTTTGTGTGTCAGTCTCACCGAGATTACGTTATGCCCTAACCCTAACCATATCGGGTCCTACCGAGATGCATGTCGATCCACCGAAAATCTTAACGATCACTAGGTTTACTAAATCGGTCCGACCGAGTTTGATGATTCGGTCCCACCGAGTTTGGTAAATTGTGTGTAACGGTTAGATTTTGTGTGGAGGCTATATATACCCCTCCACCTCCTCTTCATTCATGGAGAGAGCCATCAGAACAAACCTACACTTCCAATTTACCAGTTCTGAGAGAGAACCACCTACTCATGTGTTGAGGCCAAGATATTCCACTCCAACCATATGAATCTTGATCTCTAGCCTTCCCCAAGTTGTTTTCCACTCAAATCTTCTTTCCACCAAATCCAATCCTGTGAGAGAGTTGAGTGTTGGGAGACTATCATTTGAAGCACAAGAGCAAGGAGTTCATCATCAACACACCATTTGTTACTTCTTGGAGAGTGGTGTCTCCTAGATTGGCTAGGTGTCACTTGGGAGCCTCAGACAAGATTGTGGAGTTTAACCAAGGAGTTTGTAAGGGCAAGGAGATCGCCTACTTCATGAAGATCTACCGCTAGTGAGGCAAGTCCTTCATGGGCGACGGCCATGGTGGGATAGACAAGGTTGCTTCTTCATGGACCCTTCGTGGATGGAGCCCTCCGTGGACTCGCGCAACTGTTACCCTACGTGGCTTGAAGTCTCCATCAACGTGGATGTACGGTAGGACCACCTATCGGAACCACGACAAAAACATCTGTGTCTCCAATTGCGTTTGAATCCTCCAAACCCTTCCCTTTATATTCTTGCAAGTTGCATGCTTTATTTTCCGCTGCTTATATACTCTTTGCATGCTTGCTTGAATTGTGTGAAAATTGCTTGACTTGTTCTAAAATAGCTAAAATCTGCCAAAGTCTAAAATTGGGAAAATGTTAGGTTTTTATTGGTCAAGTAGTCTAATCACCCCCCCCCCCCCTCAAGACATACTTCAAGGTCCTACACAGCGTCGTCATCATGTTCACTGGGAGGCAACGGAATGCGTCGTGTTCATGGGGAGGCAACGGAATGCGTCGTGTTCATCGGGAGGCAACTTCATCGGGAGGCAATGGAACGCGTGGGAGCCAACCGGCTTGGACGGAACAGGCGATGGAAACGAGGCCTGGCGTACCGCTGGCGGAGGAAGCGGACCTCCTATGTTCGAGCAGGGTCCTGTTGATCGGGAGGGTATGGCGTCTGCCAAAAGCGGAGGAAACGGACCTCCCTACGGTTGAAATGGGGGTCCTGTTGATCGGGAGGGTGTGGCGTACCGCCAAAGCGGATTAAACGGACCTCCCTACGGTCAAAACGGGGTCCTGTTGATCGGGTGGGGTGTGGCGTGCGAAAAATGGGCCAACGGACCTCCCACGCTTTCGGCTGGGGTCTGTTGATCGAGGGTGTGGCGTATCGTAAAACGGACGAAACGGACTTGTGTTGGAGTGCTACGGTCAAAACAGGGGTCCTGTTCATCGGGAGGGGTGTGGCTTACCGCAAAACGGGACTCCACGGGATACTATTCATCTCCACCGTCGTCCTCCTCCAGCCTCCACGGGCTACCGTCGACCTCCTCCAGCCTCCATGGGCTCCTGTTCATCCAGCCTCCACCGTGCGCTACTCCACCGACTACTGTTCAACCACCCCTCCACGGGCACCCCCTCCACCATCTACTGTTCATCCAGCCCTCCACATCATGGGGTCCTGTTCAACCACCCCTCCACGGCCACCCCTCCACGTCTACTGTTCATCCAGCCCTCCACACCACGGGTCATGTTCATCCAAAGGCAACGCCATCGCTCACTCGCTCATCCAACCCCCGCAGCGCCACTTGTTCATCCAATCGATCGGCTCGATTAGCAGCGATGGCGAAGAATCGCTCGATCGGGTTCGATTAACGACCATCGATCGATCGCTCGGAGTTCGATAACGTAGCGTAACTGCGGTCTGTCGCTCGGGTTGATTAGAGCCCAACGCCTCGCTTCGGGTTGATTAGAGCCAACGCCTACATGGCGTGTAATACGAGAAAGCAGCGCATCGCTCGGCCCCCGACCTCCTACCGTAACCGGGAACTCCCCAAAATTTTCCTCCCCCTCGCTTGTGCCACGGTTTTTTCCGTCATGGACGGCGCAAAGAATGTCATCGCTCGGCCCAGGACGAAAAGCCCATTTTCTGTCATGATTTTTTGTCATAGAAGTAGGAGCCCACCACATCTATGATGATACCGGGTTTTGTCACAATTATCCTCATAGAAGTGTCATATGTATGACAGAAAAAAAATTCGTTCGGCCCAAAATGTCACGGATGTGTCTTTTTTTGTAGTGTAAGCACGTATGACTATATTAGGAATACATGCCTACATTACATTGATGAATTGAAGCTAGTTCTGTGTCACCCTATGTTATGGCTGTTACATGATGAGCCGCATCCGCATAATTCTCCATCACCGATCCAATGCCTACAAGCTTTTCCTATATTGTTCTCCGCTTATTTACTTTTTCGTTGCTACTGTTACAATCACTACAAAATACCAAAAATATTACTTTTCCTACTGTTACCTTTTGTTACCGTTACCACTACTATCATATTACTTTGCTACTAAATACTTTGTTGCAGATATTAAGTTATCCAGGTGTGGCTGAATTGACAACTGAGTTGCTAATAATTGAGAATATTCTTTGGCTCCCCTTGTGTCGAATCAATAAATTTGGGTTGAATACTCTACCCTCGAAAGCTGTTGTGATCCCCTATACTTGTGGGTTATCAAGACTATTTTCTAGCGCTGTTGCCGGGGAGCATAGCTCTATTCTTTGAGTCACTTGGGATTTATATCTGCTGGTCACTATGAAGAACTTGAAAGACGGTAAGACAACAATTTATCCCTCAACTACGAGGGAGGTAAGGAACTGCCATCTAGGTCTGCACTTGATTCACCTTCTGTTTTGAGTAAGCTTGCGACACCTAAACCTGCTTACGCTATTCGATTACGATATGTCGCATGTTATTGATGATGCCACTTCTGCTATGCATGATACTTATGATGAAACTACTTCTATGCTTGATACTACTGTGCCACTTAGTGAATTTATTGATGAACAAATTGCTAGGGCTAAAGAGAAAGAAATTATTGAAACTGATCATGTTGATGAAATTGATGATGAAAATATGCCTGTTATTCCTGAGGGTTATATTTTTGATAAAGAAGCTTCCGCAGCTATTTTAGCTTGCAGAGATAACGATGAGCATAAGAGGTTATTAGCTGAATGGAATAACCAATCTCTTAATGATAGAATGAGACCCGACCCTGCTTTTGCTACTTCACCTATCTGTGTTACGGATAAGGATTATGAATTCTCTGTTGATCCTGATATAATTACTTTGGTTGAATCTGATCCTTTTCATGGCTATGAATCTGAAACTGTTGTGGCACATCTTACTAAATTAAATGATATAGCCACCCTTTTCACTAATGATGAGAGATCTACGCTACTTTTATATCCTTAAAATATTTACATTTCTCATTAAAGGGTGATGCTAAGATATGGTTTAATTCTCTTGATCCTGGTTGTGTGCGTAGTCCCGAGGATATGATTTATTACTTCTACGCTAAATATTTCCCGCTCATAAGAAACAAGCTGCTTTGAGGGATATATACAACTTTGTGCAAATTGAAGAAGAGAGTCTCCCACAAGCTTGGGGAGGCTTCTCAAGTTACTTAATGCTTTGCCTGATCATCCTCTTAAGAAAAATGAAATACTTGATATCTTTTATAATGGACTAACCGATGCTTCTAGAGATTACCTGGATAGTTGTGTTGGTTCTGTTTTCAGGGAAAGAACACCGGATGAAGGTGAAATTCTATTGAACAATATGTTGACAAATGAAAATAATTGGACACTTCCCGAGCCAGCTCCTGAGCCAGCTCCAGAGTCAATTCCTGAGCCTATTCCTAAACCAACTCCAAAGAAGAGGGGTGTTCTATTTCCCAGTCCTAAAGATATGCAAGAGGCAAAGAAATCTATGAAAGAAAAAGGTATTAAAGCTGAAGATGTTAAGAATTTACCTCCTATTGAAGAAATACATGGTCTTAATTTACCTCCTGTTGAAGAAACATATGATCTTAATCCATCGCCTACTGAAGAACCTCCTGGTCTTGATAACCCGACACAGGTAGTAAAGGTAAATTCTCTCTATAGATTTGATGAAGGTGATATTCCTCACTATAAGTCTGCTAGACAATGCTTAGAAGAGTTTGATAATTTTATTGTCAAACAAGAAAACTTCAATGCTTATTTTGGTAGACAATTGAAATATAATTCCGATATGATTAAACACTTGGGTAATGTAGGAGATATGCCCCAGAGGCAGTAATAAATGATATTATTTACCTCTCAGTTCATAATTATGTTTATGTTCCATGCCATAACTGCAATGATTCTCGAGTCTGCTATATCCACGAGGCTCGAAGGAAGACTCATATGCACGTGTGGAATAATAAACGGTAAGAAGTATTCCTAGTTTGGCCTCTAAGACTAGCTCAATTGTTGCATGATGGTTCTGTTTTCCTGATCATGGGCATGTCTATGCCAGCAACTTTGAGGGCATAATGTTAAGAGAACATTTGTGTTGAATCGACCCGGTTTGATGTTATGCTATGAGATTCATTCGTCACAAGTTAATGGTAAATAACACAGAGATGGTTAACGTTTGCATGATTCCTTAGACCGTGAGAGTATCGAGTTTCTTCATGCTTACTTCATGAACTTTGGGGTTTGTTAAACGTCATCCGTAAATGGGTGGCTATTACGGCGGCTTACGGGTTCATGGAAAAGTGTGTCAAGTAACTTGATAGCTCAAGATTGGGATTTTCTCCTCCGACAATGGAGAGATATTCTCAGGCCCTCTCGGTGTTACGGTATCCATCATCTTACGGCGGAACCACGGTGTGATTTGATCACGGGGATGCCGGAACACGGGAGCGAGAAAAGAGAACAAAACCAGTAACGAGGTAACTAGCATAGTGGACAAATTGTTGATCCACGGGGATGCAAGTAAATCTCACCTTTGGTCTTTGTAATATATCACGAAGCAACAGGAATAGCACATGGCAACTGGAGGTTCACTCGAATATTCATTTGTGTGGGTATAGGGGTCAATATGGGTGTCCACGGCTCCGATGTTGATCATTGATTGGAAAGGGTTCCGGTCATGCCTATACTTCACCGAACCTATAGGGTCACGCGCTTAAGGGCCATCTATCTGTTGAATACTAGACAAGGAGTCTGAGAGAAAATCACTGAAAAAGTTTCGGACACCGGAAAAGTTTCGGACAGCGGAAAAGGTTCCGCAGAGAGAGGTCATCGGATGAGTTTCGGTGGAATTGAAAAATTGTTTCAGGGGATACCATTAAGTCAAATTGGTTTCGGCACATGCCTGATAATTCTTGGAGGGTGCCAGAATCATTCTGGAAGCTTTCTGGAATTTTCCGGGATAATAACCGGATATGCTCGGAGCTGCCGGAACCACTTCAGATGTTTTTCGCAGATGAAATTCACTAATCTGAAATTGTTTCAGAACAAATCCAAAATCATTTTAGTGGGTACTGGAATTATTCTAAGACTCATAGAAATATTTTCGGATTTAATGGACGCGAAAAATTGTCTTCATGAATAGTAAAAACGCATTCTTGTTTGCTTTGCGCAGATGAAAATCACTAAACCGAAATTGTTTCGGAACGCGTTGAAAATTATTTTTGTGGGTACTAGAAATGTTCTGAGCCCACATAAATATTTTCAGTTTGAACGGACGCTGAAAAATGTCGTCATGAATAGTGAAAGTTCTTTTTGCTTGGCTTCTTGGAGAAGCCACCTTGAGGGCCTTTTGATATTATCCCCTTGGCTTCTTGGAGAAGCCACCCTTGGGCTTGGCCTATAAATAGGGGTGGAGGGGGCTGCCTAAAGAGACATCCCTTGCTCTCATACACATGCCATGCATTATCTGGCTTCTTCTTCCTCCCACGAAAAGAGTTTCGTAGAGCCGTAAGGCTGTCTCGGTTCAGCGGGAACTAGTTACGACGGCGAAGCCCTGCCGGATAGATGACACCGTATGTGTGCAACTCTGTAGAGAGACCGTAGTTTCGGTCTTAGTTCGTGAGTGCCTCCCAAAGGGCTGTCCGTGTGACCGTCCAAGTTTCGAAGGTCCTCCCGAAGGGCTGTCCGAGTGACCGTTCGAGTTTCGAAGGTCCTCCCGAAGGGCTGTCCGCGACACCGTCCAGGGGCTGTTCGACCGTCTCCGGAGGGCTGTCGAGGAAGCAGATGAGGGTATACATCCTCGCGGTTGGGAGGTTGTAAATCCTAGCTGCGGGGATCTGCATCGCCATTCGTCGTCGACTCTACTTCCCGCTGCGCTACGAGTCGGTAACGAAAAAGATCTAACCATGTATGCAGCCTCCATAGTGGTCCTGGGCTGGTGTGTAGGTCGGAAAATTTTTGTTTTCTGCTGCGTTCCCCTACAGTGGCATCAAGAGCCGTGCTATGCGTAGATTCAGGTTACGATCTAGAATACATGGAGATGTATGGGTATTGCATAATATAATTTTGGAGTAGATGAGATCTATTGCTGAAAATTATTTATGCGGGTGACAGATGAAATCTGTTACCCGACGTTCTTGTTGCTTCCCTAGAATTTGCGTTTGCTCAATCTCGAGACAGCATGGTGGAATTTGACAAAGTTCTGGCAATCCGTGATCCTGATTGATCATGGAAGTGCTATCAGTTCTTTGGGTTACATCGTAGTCAAAAGAAAGATGAAATTCGCAGATGAAAGGGCATTGCGGATATGATCTGCATGGGGTCATCGCGTATGGCGAAGTTTAGTATGGGGTTCGAGATTTTATTATCTCGTGCTTCATACATCCCGAGATGTTAATCTAGCGACTTGAATTATCATACTTGATGATGGACGTAGGTAGCTTTGGTTTGTTTCGAAACCTTAGAAGCCACGTAAAACCTTTTTTGTATGAACCGATTAGAGGCGTCTAACTTGGTTTTGCAGGATGGTTTGCATGTGATGTGGTATAGCAGTGCTCATAATAGTTTGATTATGTATGAGATGACTATATAATGTAATTAACATGACCTGCGTGTCATGATTCGGCATGATGGCTGGAGCCATATGATTGCACTTTAATGACCTGCGTGTCAACCTTAAGTAATGCATGTATTTTATCCGTTATGGAGATAGCGATATTATCTGGTGCACCGACAAGGTGGTGGCAATCTTCACGAAGGTGAACACCGACGCGAATGCCGAAGACGAAGAAATGAAAGACTTCTCCGTCAGAAAGGGCTATACCATATCATGCTATTATGAATTGCCTGAGATGTTTATCCCTTATGATGCACCCTTCTTGATTGCGCGGTAGTCGCTTTTTATTAGGGTGATCTCTCACTAAAATATCAAGTAGTTAGTGTTCTCCCAAGTGTAGCACCATCACGGCACCTATCTTTTCGGGGTGCGCCATGGATGCATGGGTACGAACGATTAGAGAAGTGTGAGGCGGGTGAGGTCAGACCTCGCAGCAAGATCACTTGATTGTCTTGACGTTCATGGCAGGATCGTCCTGAGCTCGGAACACATGCATCGAAAGATGAGCAAGAGTCACATAGAGATGTGATCGGCAAGTTGGCCTACCGATTAAAATTCCCGTTATGAGATGATGATTCTATGGCGATGAGTTGAAGTCTGGATCTTGTATCACTCAAAATTAATTATGAGAGATATTGATTTGAGTGGGAGCGCCTTTGTTGAATTAACATGCTTAATTCTCAGTGCAATTAATTATGAACACTGTCTAAGTGTTTCTTGCAAAATAGTTATAGAATAATGGCTCGCGTTTCCACCTTCCCTGTTAAAATTGAATAGCTGTTAAATATCTGGTTAAAACTTTACGATTGGTAACATAATGTGAGGATTGTCCTCAAAGGTGTCGAGAAGGATTTTGTCCTATCGCATGCTTTCCGTATACTCCCACTAAATGCTATGGATGATGAGACTCTCGTCCTTCAATCCAAAAGCTAGAATTCCGTTGCGGTCAAGTGGAATATGTTTGCTTCCATGAAACCCAAACTTCGAAAGTTGGGATAGTTATATGATATTCATGGAACTGAAAATTATTTTCAGATACAAACAAAGCAATGTTTGTTTGCAAGTATTAGTAAAAGTGTTTCTTGTGCATTTGATTTGTTGGGAAAGGGATCGAGGAAGAGCACTTTGTCATATAATGAAAGGTGAATAAAACAATAACTTAAAGAGAAAGGAAGTGTCCAAAGGGTGTTAGTATGACTTACACGCCTAGGAAGTCCAGGGCTAACGCCACTCTTAAGTTGGATGCTTCTTTTGCGAGTAGGAGAAATACTAAAAGTTAAACTGTTAGAAGTATAAAGGCGGAAAGAAAGAAGACTGGAATGTCCAGATCATGTATGAATGTCATACAAGTTTTTGATGTATAGTAGGCTGGTCAAAGATATAGTTCTTGGGAATTATGGTTAAACATGTTAATCACTAATTCTTGGTTATTGTGAGTTAATCACAAAGATACCCGCTCGATTGCATTCTGTTACGAATCGATGTAAGAGCTACTATGGCCTAAAAGGCTAGCCAGAAATAAGGTTAAGGTATACACAGGGAACATAGTAAATGTTACTATACCTTCCATCGGTGTATTGTCATCTGTATTTATTTTCATAATTCATTTAGAGTTTTTCAAACTCTAGCCCATTGCATAAGGTATCTTGCAAGAAGGTTGTTCATAAGAGAACTTTTTATGTTTGATGTTATGAATAACACAAGGGCCATACTTTCATTATGAATGAGATGTATGTTATGAATATTGATAATAATACAATACCTCTGGGTTTACTTTCATAATTCATTTTAGAGTTACATACACTCTAGCCCACTGCACAATGTTTGTTGCAAAAGAATTTTTCATAAAAACAACAATTGTTGTTAAGTATTATGAATAACATGAAGGGCCATGCTTCCATACAAGATGGAATGTATGTTATGAATATTGATGGTAATATGATACATCCATAACACTGACGCTAAATGTTGCAAGGCTAAAAGAATACCACACAAGTGTGGCACTACATTTGGTCGCATTGGAGAAACCCGCATGGAAAATTCCATTATGATGGATTTTGAAGTCTTTTTGATTTTGAATCATCTGACAGTTGCAACTTTCCTCCGAAAAGTGAAGTGACTAAAATACCGTTCACGAGGCCATAAGGAGCGAACAACGAACTTATTAGTGATCATACATTTGATGTGTGTAGTCCGATAAGTGTTGTTAGTGGTGGATTTATTTATCTTCGTAAATGACTCAAGTAGATATATGGATATTTACTTGATGAGGCGTAAGTCTGGATCTTTTGAAATCATTGAAAGGTTTTCAAAAATGAAGTAGAAGTTATTGTAACAAGAAAATTATGTTTCGCAATTTGATTGCACAAAGGAATATTTGAGTTACATGTTTAGCGAATGTCTGATGAGTTGTGAAAGGGGTTTCATAACTTGCACCTCCCGGAACACCACTGCAAGTGAAAAGTCCGTAGAGATGTAATCTAACCATTATGACATGGTAAGGTCAAAGATGACATAAATAAATTTGCCATTATCCCTTTTAAAGTGATGCTTTAGAGACTGCGGCTTTTACACTGAAAAGAGCTACATCGGGTCTGTTGAAATGAAGCCATGGTATGGTACGCCCAACCATGTTATATCTTTTCTTAACATTTGGAATATGGGGCTTGTGTAAAAGGTTACAAACCTATTCCAAATCAGACAAGTGCTACTTTGTAGGTTATACCAAAATGTTGGGTATTCCTTCCTCACTATACCGAGGCAAATAGTTTTGCCGCGAAACGGTGTTCTTTTAAAGAGAATGGTTCTTTCAAAAAGGTGAGTGGGAGAATAGTGCAACTCGACGAGATAAACAGTATCTTCGTCATCAAATCAAAGGAAACAGAACTTGGAAGTAATTCCAGAGTTTCCTACTGCGATACGTCGTAAGTCTCTACAACAAAATGTATGAACTTTGGTCGAACTTGCGGTTTGAACCACGTAGGCAAGGCTCGTGCAAACCTCTCAGATGCGCAAACGAGATATTGTTGTTTGACAACATTATACCTACGATACACAAGGAAGCATTGATGGGCACTGACTCCGGAATTGGCTAAATGCCAATACAACCCGAGTTAGTTTCCATATAAGTGATTCAAGATTAAAACCTTGATACACCTTTCGGAAGACTTAGAGTCTAACGAATATTTATGGAACTTAAAACTGATACGGATAAAAATGTTTCGTCCATAAAGCTCGACTTGTTGAAATAACAAGTTCAAGAGTTGACTACGGTGAGGTTGTTTTCATTGTAGCGATGCTTAAAGTCGGTTCTAGTTGAACTAGCAATTAATACATATTTCAATCATGAGATATGAAACATGGATGACAATAGGATTTCCATCTGATGGAAATGAAACCAAGGACTTGCATGTGTTATAGTCCAAGGCATTTTGTTTATCCAGAGGATGCTAGAAAGGGTGCAAACTTCAGAGTTCCAAATGATGGATGAAAAGAGCAAAATGGAGTTGGAATCTTAGGTGCTTTGATGAAATGGTCAAAGGGATTTGACTTCATCAATGGGTATGAACATGCTTGTAATTCAAGAAAGTAAGTGGGAGCGTAATAATATTTCTAAAAACCTTGTGTGCTTGACACATTGTTAATTGGAAATAAATTTCTTGACATGAATTAGGACTTCATTTGAAAATAGTTTTTTGATGAAGTGCTTAGGCTAAATAGCCTCAATATTAGGCATAATGATCTATGGAGATAGATTTACCTAATAGGGCTAAGCAATAAATACATATTGACAAGATGCTAAAACCGTTAAGCACTAAGACCGACAAGGAGTGATTCTTGCCAAGTCACATGGAAAGAGTTTTTGCAAGAATCAGTGTCCCAAAACACTGATGAGCAAAATACATGATGGAGATTCCACACACTCATGTGTTTGGATTAATCATGTATTCCATGGTATGTAAAAACAACCAGATATGTCCAATACTCCCAAGATGTTGTGAGTATGGATACTAAAGTGATCAAAGTACTAATCATGGGACAACAGTGAAAGATGTCATTGAGTACTAGAGTAAGTACTGATGATATGTTTTCTCGCAAGAAGAGATCATGAAGAGTTCGTTGTAAAATGTTACATCAATACAATCTTCATCTTTTCTCCATGCGATTTTCGATTTAAGTTAAGGGTTTTGTGTAATACACAATATGGTGGCACGGTAGTTGGAAATTGTTCCCAACAGGATATTGTGGCGAATTCTATAACAAATGACTAAGTATATTGACGCTTTAGAAGCGACAAACAAGATGTTGAATCATATAGTTCATTCATGAACTTAGTATGGTTCCAATATGGCTTTTGTCAATGGGACACTACTGCAGGTAGTTTCTCCATAACTCAGTCTGAGGAATCCAGGTTTAACCTGTGATTAACATTTATACAAAGCCAAGTCCGCACAAAATATGAATTTTGTGAAAGCGTGAAAACACGAGGATATGCAGAGATAGACACGGAGCTGAAGTTGTCGGATCTGATGGACATCAGGCTATACCACATGCGAAGCATTTTTTACACCGGCATGCCATAGGTGTAAAGTGCATTAGCATTAACTAGATTATTGACTCTAGTGCAATTGGGAGTCTGTAGGAGATATGCCCTAGAGGCAATAATAAATGATATTATTTATCTCTGAGTTCATAATTATGTTTATGTTCCATGCCATAACTGCAATGATTCTCGAGTCTGCAATATCCACGAGGCTTGAAGGAAGACTCATATGCACGTGTGGAATAATAAACGGTAAGAAGTATTCCTAGTTTGGCCTCTAAGACTAGCTCAAGTGTTGCATGATGGTTCCGTTTTTCACGATCATGGGCATGTCTATGCCAGCAACTTTGAGGGCACAATGTTAAGAGAACATTTGTGTTGAATCGACCTGGTTTGATGTTATGCTATGAGATTCATTCGTCACAAGTTAATGGTAAATAACACAGAGATGATTAACATTTGCATGATTCCTTAGACCATGAGAGTATCGAGTTTCTTCATGCTTGCTTCATGAACTTTGGGGTTTGTTAAACGTCATCCGTAAATGGGTGGCTATTACGGCGGCTTACGGGTTCATGGAAAAGTGTGTCAAGTAACTTGATAGCTCAAGATTGGGATTTTCTCCTCCGACAATGGAGAGATATTCTCGGGCCCTCTCGGTGTTACGGTATCCATCATCGTGCGGCGGACACGGTGTGATTTGATCACGGGGATGCGGAACACGGAAGCGAAAAGAGAACAAAACCAGTAACGAGGTAACTAGCATAGTGGACAAATTGTTGATCCACGGGGATGCAAGTAAATCTCACCTCGGGTCTTTGTAATATTTCGCGAAGCAACAGGAATAGCACATGGCAACTGGAGGTTCACTCGAATATTCATTCGTGTGGGTATAGGGGTCAATATGGGTGTACACGGCTCCGATGTTGATCATTGATTGGAAAGGGTTCCGGTCATGTCTATACTTCACCGAACCTATAGGGTCACACGCTTATGGGTCATCTATCTGTTGAATACTAGACAAGGAGTCTGAGAGAAAATCACTGAAAAAGTTTGGACACGGAAAAGTTTGGACACCGGAAAAGGTTCCGCAGAGAGGTCATCGGATGAGTTTCGGTGAAACTGAAAAGTTGTTTCAGGGGATACTGTTAAGTCAAATTGGTTTCGCACATGCACGATAATTCTTGGAGGGTGCGAGAATCATTGGAAGCTTTCTGAAATTTTCGGGATAATAACCGGATATGCTCGGAGCTGCGGAACCACTTGAGATGTTTTAGCAGATGAAATTCACTAATCTGAAATTGTTTGGAACAAATCCAAAATCATTTTAGTGGGTACTGGAATTATTCTAAGACTCACGTAAATATTTTCGGATTTAATGGACGCGAAAAATTGTCTTCATGAATAGTAAAAACGCATTCTTGTTTGCTTTGCGCAGATGAAAATCACTAAACCGAAATTGTTTCGGAACGCGTTGAAAATTATTTTTGTGGGTACTAGAAATGTTCCGAGCCCACATAATTATTTTCAGTTCGAACGGACGCTGAAAAATGTCGTCATGAATAGTGAAAGTGCTTTTTGCTTGGCTTCTTGGAGAAGCCACCTTGAGGGCCTTTTGGTATTGTCCCCTTGGCTTCTTGGAGAAGCCACCCTTGGGCTTGGCCTATAATTAGGGGTGGAGGGGGCTGCCTAAAGAGACATCCCTTGCTCTCATACACATGCCATGCATTATCTGGCTTCTTCTCTCCCTCCCACGAAAAGAGTTTCAGAGGTAGTAAGGTTATGCAGGTTCCAGGGGAACTAGTTACGGACGGCTAAGCCTGCTTGGGATAGATGACACCGTATGTGTGCAACTCTGTAGAGAGATCGTAGTTTCGGTCTTAGTTCGTGAGTGCATCCCGAAGGGCTGTCCGTGTGACCGTCCAAGTTTCGAAGGTCCTCCCGAAGGGCTGTCCGAGTGACCGTTTGAGTTTCGAAGGTCCTCCCGAAGGGCTGTCCACGACACCGTCTGGGGGGCTGTTCGACCGTCTCCCGGAGGGCTGTCTGAGGAGCAGATGAGGGTATACATCCTCGTGGTTGGGAGGTTGTAAATCTTAGCTGCGGGGATCTGCACCGCCGTACGTCATCGACTCTACTTCCCGCTGCGCTACGAGTCGGTAACGAAAAAGATCTAACCATGTATGCAGTCTCCATAGTGGTCCTGGGCTGGTGCGTAGGTCGGAAATTTTTTGTTTTCTGCTGCGTTCCCCTACAGGTAATTACATGGCTAATGTTAAAGGTGAACTTAAACTTGTTAACGAACATGCTTCTATGGTTACCACTCAAGTAGAACAAGTACTTAAAGCTCAAAATGATTTGCTCAATGAAATGAATAGTAAGAAAAATGATTATGCTGTTAGAGTGGCTACTAGAACTGGTAGAATGAATCAGGAACCTTTGTATCCTGAAGGCCACCCTAAGAGAATTGAGCAAGATTCTCAGAGAAATAATATTGATGCACCTAGTTCTTCTAGAAAGAAGAAAAAGAAAAATGATAGGACTTTGCAAACTTCTAGTGAACCTATTGCTTTGAAACACACGAGAATCCAAATGATATCTCTATTTACGATCTTTGAAACTAAATCTGGTAATGAACATGAACCTAGTGAAAATGTTAATGATGATGTTCATGATGATGCTCAACCTAGTAATGATAATGATGTAGAAATTGAACTTGCTGTTGATCTTGATAACCCACAATCAAAGAATCAATGTTATTATAAGAGAGACTTTGTTGCTAGGAAACTTGGTAAAGAAAGAGAACCATGGGTTCAGAAACCCATGCCTTTTTCCTCCGAAACCTTCCAAGAAAAAGGATGATGAGGATTTTGAGCGCTTTGCTGAAATGATTAGACCTATCTTTTTGCGTATGCGATTAACTGATATGCTCAAAATGAATCCTTATGCTAAGTACATGAAAGATATTGTTACAAATAAGAGAAAGATACCTGAAGCTGAGATTTCCACCATGCTCGCTAATTATACTTTTAAGGGTGGAATACCAAAGAAACTTGGAGATCCAGGAGTACCCACTATACCATGCTCCATTAAAATAAATTATGTTAAAACTACTTTATGTGATCTTGGAGCCGGTGTTAGTGTTATGCCTCTCTCTTTATATCATAGACTTGACTTGAATAAGTTGACACCTACTGAAATATCTTTACAAATGGATGATAAATCAACTGCTATACACAGCCGATTATCTGTGAGGATGTGCCTGTTGTGGTTGCAAACGTTACTATTTTAACGGACTTTGTTATTCTTGATATTCCCGAGGACGATACTATGTCCATTATTCTTGGAAGACCTTTTTTGAATACAGCAGGGGATGTTATTGATTGCAACAAAGGCAATGTCACTTTTCATGTTAATGGTAATGAGCATACGGTACACTTTCCGAGGAAACAACCTCAAGTTCATAGTATCAACTCTATTGGAAAAATTCCATCGATTATATTTGGAGGTTTTGAATTTCCTCTTCCTACTGTCAAGAAGAAATCTGATATTCTTATTGTAGCGGATGTGGATATCCCCGTTGAGGTAACATAGTGTTATTCGAAATTTCTCCGTTTCCATGTTAGTCGTAATGAGTTTCTTAACAAGACCTGATCAACCTTGTTAGTGGATTCCTTTTGATGAGCATGAAATGGATGAAACTAGAAGACACAACCTTCTGTACCCTCTTTCTACTTTCTGTTATTTAGTTGAAATAAAGTAAAAATAGTATTTTTCTGTCTGTTTTCTAAGTTATCTATGCAATATAAAAATACTCCAAAAATAAAAGTTCTCCA
Source organism: Aegilops bicornis (assembly GCA_021605145.1). Taxonomy (NCBI): domain Eukaryota; kingdom Viridiplantae; phylum Streptophyta; class Magnoliopsida; order Poales; family Poaceae; genus Aegilops; species Aegilops bicornis. The sequence continues at coordinate 549,317,272 of CM038672.1, read as the reverse complement.
AATGCCCTGAAAATGAAATAGGATTTTTTTAGAATATTTGAGGATTTCTGGAACTGAGAACACAACAGGGGGGTCAACCACCTGGCCACGAGGGTGGAGGGCGCGCCCTACTCCCCAGGGCGCGCCCCCTGCCTCGTGGGCCCATGGTGGCCCTCCTCCACTTATTCCTGCACCCATACACTCCTTCTTCCTCCCACAAACACCAATATCTAGCTCAAGCACGAGTTCTATCTCATTTTGCTGCGATTTTTGATCTCCTTGCTCAAAGCTCCTCCCACAAAACTGCTTGGGGAGATTGTTCCTTGGTATGTGACTCCTCCATTGGTCCAATTAGTTTTTGTTCTAGTGCTCTATTCATTGAAAATTTGTGCTGCCTAGGTGACCATGTTCTTGAGCTTGCATGTCAAATTTATATGGTTCCAAGTAGTTCTAATGCATGATATAGGCTCTAGGCACTTGTAGGAGTAGTTGCTATCAATTTTGTTGAGCTTGGTTCACTTTTGTTTGAAGTTACTAAAAATTTCAGAAATTTTTCAGACGAAGAAATATGCTTAGGAAAATGTTTCAAGGTGGTTATTCAAGGAAGCAAGGACCCAGGCTTGCAATGCGTAATGCTGACGAGGGGCCACCAAAGGACGCTCCTGTGCGGCCCTGTGAATGGCCCTCAGAAAATTTTATGGATCGAGCGGGAATCAAGGAAGAATTTAACACATATTTGCGTAACACCGATCTTGTGAGTTTTGAGGCAGACAAATGCCCCCAGTACCATCATCTCACTAGCTCATTTGTGAGGAGGTTTGAATTCTCATCTTCACGTAATTCTCCAACTGTCATGTTTAATCTTTATGAAAAATCTTATACCATGGACTTAGAGGATTTTACTTCTGCTTGCAAACTTCCACAATGGGGTAGTATTAGTGATCCCCGTAAATCTGAATTTAGGGACTTTCTTGCTGGTATAACCGTAGGGGAATCTAGAGATATAGCACAAGCTACCATAGGGAGCATTCATTTTCCTGCTATACATTACTTTGCTCTCTTCATCGGTAGATGCATAAATGGTAAAGATGAAGCATGTCACATGTGTGTCCCTGATCGCAGTATTCTTAGGAGTGCTGTGTTAGGAGACCAATCTTATAATTTAGGAGCCATTGTTGCACGTAGGTTGCATCATAATAGATTTAATGGAGATTTCTTTAGAGGAATTTATACAACCCGCTTAGCTGATTTTCTCGATGTTGACATTTGTGAGGATGATATGGATTTGCCTCCTACTTATTTAGACTATAATTCTATGGTCTACCACCAGTTTGTCGAGAGGAATGAATCACCTCTCCAGTATCGACTAATCTTTGATAAGTGGCGTGTTTTCCGTATTATTCTCCCTGCTCCTTCCTTCTTTGATTATCAGGCAAAAGGAAGATATGTTATTACCAGAGAGGAGGCAGATGAGTACGAGAGGAGGGCGGAGGTAGCTCGCCGCCACGCTGCAGCTCAGGAGGCGGTAGCCGCTACATCTCAGTACGACCCCAGCTACAACTATGGGTATCTGCCAGGCCATCCTTGGCAATAAACCAACATAGGACAAAAGCCTAAGCTTGGGGGAGTAAGTATTTCCCATCGACATTACATTTATGTTTACACACTCATTGCTAGATGTCGGTGCTCATACTTTTTCACTGTAATATCCATGCTAGTTTATTTTCTTTTTCCTGCTTTCTTCTTTTGTGTTTGTTAAACCTTAAGAAAAATGAAAAAAATTAGTAGTAACTTTTAGTTAGTTTACCTTTCTTGCTGTAGTAGTAATAATTAAAAAGAAAACCCAAAATATTTCTTGTTCTTCTTTTGCTTGTTGGGAGCTTTCCCGTCTAAATAGTTTTTATTTCTTTTCTTTTCTTTGGGGGTCGTAGGAGAAGACCATGATTAAATTGTTGAAGTGGCTCTTATATGCATTATTGTTGATTTAACCAAGAGCCCATATTGCCTTGTCTTCTCCAGTTTATTGAATGCTCGCAGATTCCATCTTAGTCCAATGCACGTGCAATCATATTATTATTCACATCGTTCGGTCGTGCAAGTGAAAGGCAATTATGACGATATATGATGGGTAGTGAGATGAGAAAAGCTGGTATGAACTCGACCTCTCTTGTTTTTTGTAAATATGATGAGTTAAATCGTTCGCTTGACCTATTATGAATAAACATGTTTGCAATGACAATTAGAGATCATAGTTGCTCGTGCCATGCTTGATTAGCTATGAGTTATAATGGTTTACCTTGCATGCCAACATGTTATTAAAATGGTTGTGATGTGGTATAGTGGGGTGGTATCCTCCTTTGAATGATTTAAGTGACTTGACTTGGCACATGTTCACACATGTAGTTGAAACAAATCAACATACCTTCACGATATTTATGTTCATGGTGGATTATATCCTACTCATGCTTGCAACCAATGTTTATTAATTTTAATGCATGTTCATGGCTGTTGTCGCTCTCTAGTTGGTCGCTTCCCAGTCTTTTGCTAGCTTTCACTTGTACTAAGCGGGAATACTGCTTGTGCATCCAATCCCTTAAACCCCAAAGTTATTCCATATGAGTCCACTATACCTTCCTATATGCAGTATTTACCTGCCTTTCCAAGTAAATTTGTATGTGCCAAACTCTAAACCTTCAAATAAACATTCTATTTTGTATGCTCGAATAGCTCATGTATCAACTAGGGCTGCCCTTATCTTCCATGTTAAGCGGGTTATTCTCAAGAGGAGTGCACTCCGCTCCTCATTCACGAGAAAATGGCTGGTCTCCGGAATGCCCAGTCCCATGCTTTATGCAAACTAAATCAAAATAATTGCAAACAAAACTCCCCCTGGGACTGTTGCTAATTGGAGACACTCGTTGTTTCGAGCAAGTCATGGATTGATGCTTGTTGGTGGAGGGGGAGTATAAACTTTACCATTCTGTTTAGGAACCGCCTATAATGTGTGTAGCATGGAAGATATCGCCATCTCTTGGTTGTTATGTTGACAATGAAAGTATGCCGCTCAAAATATTATTTATCTCTATTTCAAAACCGAGCTCTGGCACCTCTACAAATCCCTGCTTCCCTCTGCGAAGGGCCTACCTATTTACTTTTATGTTGAGTCATCACCCTCTTATTAAAAATTACTAGCTGGAGAACACAACTGTCATTTGCATCCATTACTATTAATTTATATTGGGTATGACTATGATTGGATCTCTTTTACCATGAATTACAATTTCTAGTCAGTCCTTGATCTTTAAAGGTGCTCTGCATTTATGTTTTGCAGTCTCAGAAAGGGCTAGCGAGATACCATCCTGGTATATCATATTATGATTGTTTTGAGAAAGTGTTGTCATGCGAGATTTATTATTATCGCTCGCTAGTTGATTATGCCATTGATATGAGTAAACATGAGATTTGAGAGTTATTGCAAATGTGGTTAGTCATAATCTTTGCTGAAAACTTGAATGCTGGCTTTACATATTTACAACAACAAGAGCAAACAGAGTTTGTAAAAGATTTTCTTTATCACCTTCAGTTTATCAACTAAATTGCTTGAGGACAAGCAAAGGTTTAACCTTGGGGGAGTTGATACGTCTCCGTCGTATCTACTTTTCCAAACACTTTTGCACTTGTTTTGGACTCTAACTTGCATGATTTGAATGGAACTAACCCGGACTGACGTTGTTTTCAGCAGAATTGCCATGGTTTTATTTATGTGCAGAAACAAAAGTTCTCGGAATGACCTGAAACTCCATGGAACATCTATTTGGAAATAATAAAAAATTGTTGCAAAAGATGAAGACCAGGGGGCCCACACCCTGTCCACGAGGGTGGGGGGCGCGCCCTCCCCCCTAGGGTGCGCCCCCTACCTCGTGGGCACCCTGGAGCTCCTCCGACGCCAACTCCAACTCTATATATTTGCTTTCAGGGACAAAAAAAATAGAGGAGAAGAATTCATCGCGTTTTACGATACGGAGCCGCCGCCAAGCCCTAAAACCTCTCGGGAGGGTTGATCTGGAGTCCGTTCGGGGCTCCGGAGAGGGGGATTCGTCGTCGTCGTCATCATCAACCATCCTCCATCACCAATTTCATGATGCTCACCGCCGTTTGTGAGTAATTCCATCGTAGGCTTGATGGACGATGATGGGTTGGATGAGATCTATCATGTAATCGAGTTAGTTTTGTTAGGGTTTGATCCCTAGTATCCACTATGTTCTGAGATTGATGTTGCTATGACTTTGCTATGCTTAATGCTTGTCAGTAGGGCCCTAGTGCCATGATTTCAGATCTGAACCTATTATGTTTTCATGAATATATGTGATTTCTTGATCCTATCTTGAAAGTATATAGTCACCTACTATGTGTTATGATCCGGCAACCCCGAAGTGACAATTATCGGGACCACTCCCGCTGATGACCATAATTTGAGGAGTTCATGTATTCACTATGTGCTAATGCTTTGTTCCGGTTCTCTATTAAAAGGAGGCCTTAATATCCCTAAGTTTCCATTAGGACCCCACTGCCACGGGAGGGTAGGACAAAAGATGTCATGCAAGTTCTTTTCCATAAGCACGTATGACTATATTCGGAATACATGCCTACATTACATTGATGAATTGGAGCTAGTTCTATGTCACCCTATGTTATGACTGTTACATGATGAACCGCATCCGGCATAATTCTCCATCAAATATCCAATGCCTACGAGATTTTCCTATACTGTTCTCCGCTTATTTACTTTTCCGTTGCTACTGTTACAATCACTACAAAATACCAAAAATATTACTTTTCCTACTGTTACCTTTTGTTACCGTTACCACTACTATCATATTACTTTCCTACAAAATACTTTGCTGCAGATATTAAGTTATCCAGGTGTGGCTGAATTGACAACTCAGTTGCTAATACTTGAGAATATTCTTTGGCTCCCCTTGTGTCGAATCAATAAATTTGGGTTGAATACTCTACCCTCGAAAACTGTTGCGATCCCCTATACTTGTGGGTTATCAGAATGCAATACAAGAGACTTGGAGTCCACGTCAGGGGATCAACGAGGAGAGCACGAGGCAAGGGGGCGCGCCCACCCCCCCTGGGCGCGCGCTCCACCCTCGTGGGCCCCTCGTGGCTCCCCTTACCGACTTCTTTCAACTATATATTCCCATATACCCTAAAACCTTTGGGGAGCAGAATAGATCGGGAGTTCCGCCGCCGCAAGCCTCTGTAGACACCAAAAACCAATCGGGACCCTGCTCAAGACCTCACGGAGGGGGGAACCTCACCAAGGCCATCTTCATCATCCCGACGCTCTCCATGACGAGGAGGGAGTAGGTCACCCTCGGGGCTGAGGGTATGTATCAGTAGCTATGTGTTTGATCTCTCTCTCTCTCTCTCTCGTGTTCTTGAGATGGTACGATCTTGATGTATAGCGAGCTTTGCTATTATAGTTGGATCTTATGATGTTTCTCCCCTCTACTCTCTTGTAATGGATTGAGTTTTCCCTTTGAAGTTATCTTATTGGATTGAGTCTTTAAGGATTTGAGAACACTTGATGTATGTCTTGACGTGCTTATCTGTGGTGACAACGGGATATTCACTTGATTCACTTGTTGTATGTTTTGGTGATAAACTTGCGGGTTCCGCCCATGAACCTATGCATAGGGGTTGGCACACGTTTTTGTCTTGACTTTCCGGTAAAAACTTTGGGGCACTCTTTGAAGTGCTTTGTGTTGGTTTGAATAGATGAATATGAGATTGTGTGATGCATATCGTATAATCGTACCCACGGATACTTGAGGTGACATTGGAGTATCTAGGTGACATTAGGGTTTTGGTTGATAAGTGTCTTAAGGTGTTATTCTAGTACAAACTCTTTAATAGATTGATCCGAAAGAATAACTTTGAGATGGTTTCGTACCCTACAATAATCTCTTCGTTTGTTCTCCGCTATTAGTAGCTTTGGAGTGAATTTTTGTTGCATGTTGAGGGATATTTATATGATCCAATTATGTTATTATTGTTGAGAGAACTTGCACTAGTGAAAGTATGAACCCTAGGCCTTGTTTCAACGCATTGCAATACCTTTTACACTCACTTTTATTACTTGTTACCTTGCTGTTTTTATATTTTCAGATTACAAAACCTATATCTACCCTCCATATTGCACTTGTATCACCATCTCTTCGCCGAACTAGTGCACCTATACAATTTACCATTGTATTGGGTGTGTTGGGGACACAAGAGACTCTTTGTTGTTTTGTTGCAGGGTTGCTTGAGAGAGACCATCTTCATCCTATGCCTCCCACGGATTGATGAACCTTAGGTCATCCACTTGAGGAAGTTTGCTACTGTCCTACAAACCTCTGCACTTGGAGGCCCAACAATGTCTACAAGAAGAAGGTTGCGTAGTAGACATCAAGCTCTTTTCTGGAGCCGTTGACCGAGAGGCTAGGTAAGCGACACTCACACCCCATCAACTAAGCTCTTTTCTGGCGCCGTTGCGGGGAGGTGAGTGCTTAAAGGTATATCTTTAGATCTTGCAATCGAGTCTTTTAGTTTCTTGTTTTATCACTAGTTTTGTCTATAAAAGAAAACTACAAAAAATGGAATTGAGTTTACCTCATATGCTTCATCTTTTTAATATCTTTCGTGAGAATGATGGAAAGGAAAATTGTGCCCAGTTGCTAGAAGAAGAATGCATTAAAATGTTTGGCACTAGATCTGTGTATGATGAGCATGATTGCAATGTTGTTAGTATGAATTCTTTGAATACCCATGATGCTAATGATATGCAAAGCCACAAGCTTGGGGATGCTATGTTTGATGAAGATGATATATTTAGTTCCCACAGTTTGGATGAGCAAATTTATTATGATGAAAGCATGCCTCCTATTTATGATGATTATTGTGATGACACGTATGCTATAAAGAATAAAGATAACCATGAAACTTGTCATCATGATTTTAATTTTCAATTGGATTATGCTTCACATGATAGTTATTTTGTTGAGTTTGCTCCCACTACTATTGATGAGAATAAATTTGCTTATGCGGAGAGTAATAAAAATTCTATGCTTATGCATCATGAAAAGAGTGCTTTATGTGATAGTTATATTGTTGAATTCATTCATGATGATACTAAAAATTATTATGAGGGAGGAATATATGCTTGTAGGAATTGCAATAATATCAAGTTTCCTCTCTATGTGCTTAAAGTTTTAAAGTTATGCTTGTTTTACCTTCTTATGCAAGTTGATTTTTGTTCCCATAAGTTGTTTTCTCACAAAATTCCTATGCATAGGAAGTGGGTTAGACTTAAATTTGCTAGTCATATTCTTCATGATGCTCTCTTTATGTTTCAATTCTTATCTTTTATGTGAGCATCGTTGAAATCATCATGCCTAGCTAGGGGCGTTAAACGTTAACGCTTGTTGGGAGGCAACCCAATTTTATTTTAGTGTCTTGCTTTTTGGTTCTGTTTAATAATAAATAAATCATCTAGACTCTGGTTATATGTGATTTTATGTTTTAATTAGTGTTTGTGCCAAGTAAGACCTATAGGATCTTCTTGGATGATAGTTATTTGATCTTGCTGAAAATTCCAGAAACTTTCTGTTCACGAAAACAATTGTTTAAAATCATCAGGACGTGATAAAATACTGATTCCAATTGCAGCAGATCAATAATCAAATTATCTAGGTCTTCCTATTTTGATAGATTTTTCTGAGTTCCAGAAGTTTGCATTAGTTACAGATTACTACAGACTGTTCTGTTTTTGACAGATTCTGTTTTTCGTGTGTTGTTTGCTTATTTTGATGACCCTATGGCTAGTAAAATATTTTATAAACCATAGATAAGTTGGAATACAGTAGGTTTAACACCAATATAAATAAAGAATGAGTTCATTAAAGTACGTTGAAGTGGTGTTTTGTTTCCTTTCGCTAACGGAGCTTACGAGTTTTCTGTTGAGTTTTGTGTTGTGAAGTTTTCAAGTTTTGGGTAAAGATTCGATGGACTATGGAATAAGGAGTGGCAAGAGCCTAAGTTTGGGGATGCCCAAGGCACCCCAAGGTAATATTTAAGGACAACCAAGATCCTAAGCTTGGGGATGCCCCGGATGGCATCCCCTCTTTCGTCTTCGTCGTCGGTAACTTTACTTGGAGCTATATTTTTATTCACCACATGATATGTGTTTTGCTTGGAGCGTAATTTTACTTTCTTTAGATTTGCTTGATGTTTGAATAAAATACCAAGATCTAAAACTCTTAAATGAGAGAGAGTCTTCACATAGCTACATAATTATTTAACTACTCATTGATCTTCACTTATATCTTTTTGGAGTAGTTTGTCATTTACTCGTGTGCTTCACTTATATCCTATGAGTAAATGGTTGAAAGATTTGAATGTCATAAATCTGAAATTATATATGTTTTATATGCCTTTCCCATGGGGAGTAATGCCTTCACATATAAGAAGTAGAGGTGGTAAATTTATTGAAGGTTAGCAAACTTTGTATTGGTCACTTGAACAATTCATGAAAGAATATTGAAGGAAGAGAGATTTCACATATAAATATACTATCTTGGACATCTTCTATGATTGTGAGCCCCATTAATTATTTTCAAACCTGAGCAAATTAGTTGAAGTTGGACAAGGAAGACAACATAATGAGTTATGCTTGGTTATATTTGTATAGAAGTTATATTGTTATGGATCCTCTAACATGTGGTGCTTGCTATTTAGAATCCTTTTCTAGCCAAAATATCTGTACTAAGCGGGAATACTGCTTGTGTATCCAAATTCCTTGAACCAAGTTTCTTCCATGAGTGTCCACCATATCTACCTATATGCGGTATTTACCTGCCGTTCCAAGTAAATTTGCATGTGCCAAACTCTAAACCTTCAAATAATAATCTGTTTCGTATGCCCAAATCGCTCATGTAGCGACTAGGGGCTGTCAGTATCTTCCATGCTAGGTGGGTTATTCTCACGATGAGTGGACTCCACTCATCATTCACGAGAAAATGGCTGCTAACTGGGATGCCCAGTCCTATGATCAAAAGATCAAAAACAAATTCGCAAATAATTTAAACAAAACTCCCCCAGGAATGTTGATAGTTGGACGGCACCTGTTGTTTCGGACAAGCCGTGGAGTGTGAATGTTGGTGGAGGGGGAGTAAAACTTTACCTTTCCGCGTGGGAACTGCCTATAATGTATCTAGTATGGAAGATATTGGGAGCTCTTGGTCGTTAGGTTGACAATGAAAGCATACCCCTCAAAATTATTTTCATCTCTGTTTTTTCTTCAAGCTCTGGCACCTCTGCAAATCCTTGCTTCCCTCTGCGAAGGGCCTATCTTCAGCAGTATTCCTTCTCATTCCTACCTACTCTTTAGTTGGCAAGCATCATGTGATGGAAAGATCTAAGCATATATGGCCATTCAAATATATTTGAGCATGAATTATTATTGTTGACATTACCCTTGAGGTAAAAGGTTGGGAGGCAAAACATTAAGCCCCTATCTTTCTCTGTGTTCGATGAATACTATTTGTTCTAAAAAAATGCTTTGAGTGGTAGCAATCATGGAAGACTAAATGATAGTTGAGTATGTGAAGTTTGCTGAATCAAAGCTCTGACATAGACTCTTCCTGAAAATAACATGAATTGTAATTGTTTGATGACTAATAACGTGGTTTGTTAGTTTTCAAGAAAGTTTATGATCTATACTTTAACATGTGAATAGCTTGTTACTTGATCATGAAAAGTTCTTTGAGTTGAGCTACTGTTATGACATATAATGATGCTAGAAAAGGTGATTGAAATTATCATCGATCAAATTTGTGCACCTGCTAGCATTCACACTTCATAAATTCTTTATTTTATCATTTACCTACTTGAGGACGAGCAGGAATTAAGCTTGGGGATGCTGATACATCTCCAACGTATCTATAATTTATGAAGTATTCATGCTATTATATTATCCATCTTGGATCTTTAATGGGCTTTACTATGCACTTTTATATTACTTTTGGGACTAACCTATTGACCCAGAGCCAAATGCCAGTTTCTATTTTTTCCCTTGTTTCAGTGTTTCGCAGAAAAGGAATATCAAACAGAGTCCAAACGGAATGAAACCTTTGGAAAAAGTTATTTTTTTGGAAAGAAAGCAATACAGGAGACTTGGAGTGCATGTCATGGGTTCAACGAGGAGAGCAAGAGGCAGGGGGACGTGCCCACCCCCCTGGGCGCGCTCTCCGCCCTCGTGGACCCCTCGTGGCTCCCCTTACCGACTTCTTTCGCCTATATATTCCCATATACCCTAAAACCTTTGGGGAGCAGAATAGATCGGGAGTTCCGCCGCCGCAAGCCTCTGTAGCCACCAAAAACCAATCAGGACCCTGTTCCGGCACCCTGCCGGAGGGGGAACCCTCACCGGTGGCCATCTTCATCATCCCGGCGCTCTCCATGACGAGGAGGGAGTAGTTCACCCTCGGGGCTGAGGGTATGTACCAGTAGCTATGTGTTTGATCTCTCTCTCTCTCTCTCTCTCTCTCGTGTTCTTGAGATGGTACGATCTTGATGTATCGCGAGCTTTGCTATTATAGTTGGATCTTATGATGTTTCTCCCCCTCCACTCTCTTGTAATGGATTGAGTTTTCCCTTTGAAGTTATCTTATCGGATTGAGTCTTTAAGGATTTGAGAACACTTGATGTATGTCTTGTCGTGCTTCTCTGTGGTGACAATGGGATATTCACTTGATTCACTTGATGTATGTTTTGGTGATAAACTTGCGAGTTCCGCCCATGAACCTATGCATAGGGGTTGGCACACGTTTTCGTCTTGACTTTCCGATAGAAACTTTGGGGCACTCTTTGAAGTGCTTTGTGATGGTTTGTGTAAGTGCATCTAGTGCCCCTTAGTGATTTTGGTGTATTGAAGACTTATAGGTTAATTAACTAATGTGTTTATGAGTGTACACAGGTCTATAAGTCTGTGAGGAGTTTGATATTTACAGTGAAAGTCGACCCCTAAAAATGAAGTTCTTCGACTGAAGACTTTGATATTCTGAAGACTTTCTGAAGACTTTGAAAGTGAAGAAATTGGTGTGACCTTGAAGACTTGGTATTCATTTGAGGAACATGAAGCGTGAAGACTTTTGTTTTCTAGTTTTGTTTTTCTCTTTCTTGAGTCATAGGAAACATCGTAATGTTAAAGGGGGTCGAGGAAATACTAAGGAAAAATTTCCATGTGATGCTCAAATCAAAATCCTACACCTACCAATCCCTTCGAGTGAAGACTTTGGAAATCTCATACTGATTCAGTCAATTTCTTCAAAGGATGAGACAAAATTCTTACAGTCATTGAGGAATTTGTTCGGCCCGAGGAGTTAGGAATTCGCCAAAGGCGGATTGCCTACACATGAGGAACATGATAGCCACGAGGAATTTGAGATTCAAATTTCCGACCGTTCTTTATCTTCTTGGCCACTGTCCCAAAATATCTTATCCACCTAACGGTCATATCATTGAAGGGCATTTATGTCTTATCATGTCGGGCTGCTCCCTAGGCTATAAATAGCCGCCCCTACAACCACTAGCTGGTTGGCTGCTCCGAGAGAAACTTGACACTTGTCATTTGAGAGAAACCCATCCTCCGAGGACTTTGAGTGAAAATCATCGAGTGAGGAAAAACCCAAAACCAAACCCTTACAAACCCAATCACACTGAAGAGATTGATCCTGCGTGGATCCGACGCTTGTTACCTTTGAAGACTGTGCTTCTTCCAGACGATTAGGCGTCATGGTCTAGAGCATCCAAGAGGAATTGTGGATCGCCGAGTGACCAAGTCTGTGAAGGTTTGGAAGTCGCCTGAAGACTTACCACGAGTGATTGGACGAGGTCTGTGTGACCTTAGTTCAAGGAGAATACGGTGAGGACTTGGTGTCTTGAGCTGCGTGCTTTCGGCCCGGGTGTCCGGGGCTGTGTCCTCGAGTTTAAATACTCGGCCGTTCCAACAGACGTACAACCGAGGCAGCGGTTGGAACTGGTCTACCAAATCATTGTCTTCACCAACCTAACTGGTTCTATTTCCTCAACCCTTTCATTTCCTCATTATTGTGTTGAGTGTTTGTTCATATCTGTGTTTGAAGACTTTGGTGAAGACTTTCTCAATTTCCTCAGTTCAATTTCTTGATCTGCTTTGTCTTCATCTTGTGCTATCCTCGTGTTTACGCTTTACGTACTCTTTGTTTGTCTTCATTTCATCATGATGACCATGCCCGCGATTCTGTTATGCTTACTTCTGAGTACTTATTCCGCTGCAAGTAGTTCTTCACTTAGGAATTTCCTCACGGCAAATTCCTCGGTGAATAATTCATAAAATTGCCTAATCACCCCCTCTAGTCGACATAACGCACTTTCAATTGGTATCAGAGCAAGGTACTCCCTTGTTCTGTGTGATTTTGGTTTAACCACCTGGAGTTTTAGTTATGTCGACCGCAGGTATGATCAAGGTCTCAGCAGGGTGCCCTACCTTTGATGGGACGGACTACCCCTACTGGAAGAACAAGATGTGAATGCATCTTGAGGCAATTGACAACGATCTCTGGTATGTTGTGGAAAATGGTGTTCCCTCAGTCACACCTTCTCTGAATGCTGCCGATGTGAAGAGATTCAAGCAACTCGATTCTCAAGCGAAGAATATCATATGTGGCCATCCGAGGAAAGGACAATATGGAAGAGTGAGTGCTTTGGAAACCGCCAAGCTCATCCGGGACAAAGCTGTCCAAAGTAAATGAAGGAGTCTCAACTCAGCGTGACTCTCGAGTTGATGTTCTTCGCAATCTCTTCAACCGCTTCAAAAGACTCGACAACGAAAATGTTCAACAAACCTTCGATCGCCTCATCGACATCTCAAATGAGCTTCAAGCGCTTGGTGCCTTGACATCACCGACCATGAGGTGGTGAAGAAATTGTTGAGATCGCTTGATTCCTCATTTGATACTCTAGCACTGATGATACAAGAGCGTGTTGACTACAAGTCACTTGATCCAGCTGATATCCTCGAGAGGCTAAATACTCATGAGTTCTTGCTTGCTGAAAAGAGAGATCTCTATGGTTCTAGCTATGGAAAAACACATGCCCTGAAGGCCAAGGCTGTGTCTGAATCTGAGTGTGAAGACTCTGGTAGTAGCCTTGGAGATCCTGAAGAATTAGGCCAAGAGCTAGCACTGATCGTGAAGAAATTCCATAAGTTCTCAAGACGTGGTCGCTTTGGAAAATCCTCAAGAAGCAGTGATTCCTCATCCAAAGGACTATAAGAGAAGACTTTGCCACAAATGCAAGAAACCCGGTCACTACATCCAAGATTGTCCTCAGTGGGAAAAGGAATTAAAGAAGAAGAAACACAAGGATTACAGTTCTGATGACTCTAAGAAGAAGAAGAAATCGTCGAAATGTTCATCATCAAAATCCTCAAAGCCCTCTTCTCACAAGAAAAGCAGCTCCAAAAAGGCTCGGGCATTCATTGGCAAGGAAATGGACTCTGAAGCTGAATCTGAGGAACATGAGGAAGAGGAGGCATCAGAAGAATCTGAGTCTAGTGTGGCGAATCTAGCTCTCGCTACTGCTTTCGTCAGCAAGTCCATCTTCAACTCTGAAGAAAATGACCTCATCAACAAAGCTGATGAAGATAGTGATGACTACGCTCCCACCTATTTCTTCATGGCAAAGGGTGCCAAGGTACTCAAATATACCTCCTCACGAATCTAGTGAAAATGAATATGATGAAGATCTAAAGCCCGATTACTCAAAACTTGCTAAGATTAACGTAAAACAACAAAGGGCTTTTGAAAAGGTTCAAAACATGCTAGAAAAGAGTGATGATATGTTAGGTGAAGAAATGGATCGCACTAAAGCCCCGATGAAAATCTTGAGACTTCGGTCTAGGTTTGACAACCTTCAAGGTCATCATAACTCTCTCTTATGCGATCATGAGAAACTTTCTTATGAATTTCTTCAAAGAAAGCAAGATCTTGAGAAGTCGAGAGTGAGTTATGAAGATCTTCGAAGGAGCGCGATTCATTACTTGCTCAACAAATCAGCTTCTCAGGAAGAATTTGTTCCTCCATGCTTAAAGTGCATTGAACGTGAATCTGCTAATTCTTCACCTGAATGTTCAAATGCTTCAACTGTTACAAATTCTTCACCTGCTCTTGCTATCACTAATTCCTCATCTGAGGACATTGCTAGTATCACTGACGATGCAGGGCTGAAGGAATTGTACATGACAGGCATGTACAAAAGCCTCAAAGGGCATCAGACTCTTTATGATGTGCTTAAAAAGCAGATCCTCAACAGGAACCCTAGGAAAGGGGTATTGCCTTTGAGAGGAAACTCAATGCTGATGGAACATATTGGAAGCCTGAGCAGTATCCCAAAACCTCATGGGTTGCTGCAAAGAGACCTCCAGTTGATCCATCTAACTTATCGTGCTTTACATGCCAATCTCCTCATTCTTCGGATGAGTCATTTGACTCCAACTATAAACTGTTCAAAAATCAGAATGGTGAAGTATTTGCTAGATATGTTGGCACTAACTGCAGGAACGGTTCCCCTATGAAGAAAGTCTGGGTTCCCAAGAAATGCCTTGAAAGTCTTCAGGTGAATGTCCTCATGACACCACCTGTGAAGAATAGGAACCCCAGATCAAACTCTTCATATGGACCAAATTCGTCATATGGATCCAAGTCCTCATACGGACAAAATTCCTCACGTGGATCAAATTCCTCAAAAGGATCAAAGTCCTCATATGATTATCATCGTGCTAACAACTACATTTCGCAGGGTAGAGCTAAGGGCTATGAACATGTGCATTATTCTTCAAACCAATATGTTCATAAGTCCTCAAAAAATTTCTCTGCTTATTCATATGCTTACCCTAACCCCTCTTATGTGAAACGAAATGGATTGGCCTCTATGCCACCATTCTCATATCTGCTTTCATGAGTGATGAACTCTTTGCCACCCCTTCAGATGTGGGTGGTGAAGAAAAAGAACTAACCTCTTCTGCGGTCAGGTCTCGGGGCGTGCTTTAAACGTCTGAAGAATTTCTTTGGGGGCACGACAAAATGCACGAAAGGGCCTTGAGCTAATCATGATGAAATGAACTTTCATTTCACACGTCCTCATCTCGCTTATACATTATCTGCCAGATGAAATTCATCTGATGAACTTGATATCATATTCTTCAGCGATGAAGTATATGAGATCGTAAGTTGCACTAATTCATCTCGCAGGATGATCAACCCAAAGCCACCGAGTGGGTTCTCGATAGTGGATGTACAAATCACATGACCGGTGACAAGAATCTATTGATGGATGCTCCCTTATCACCGTCACATCTGAAGCATATCATCTTTCTTGACAAAGGCAAAAGTCGGTATTGGGTCTTGGTAAGGTTGCGATCTCTAAGGACATACACATGGACAAAGTCATGCTTGTTGAGTCCTTAGGATATAACCTCATGTCGATCTCAATGCTTTGTGATCTTGATATGGTTGTTGTCTTTGGCAAGTATCGTTGTGTTGTGATTATGGAAGCTGACAATTCCAAAGTCTTCGAAGGCTTTAGGAGAGGAGACTTGTATATTGTTCATTTCTCTACAGGACCACAACCAGCCGTGTGTCTACTTGCAAAAGCTTCAGAAGGCTTGCTATGGCATCGGCGACTTGGTCACGCAGGCATGAGGAATTTGCACACGCTTGCAAAGAAGAAGCATGTCATTGGCATTGAGAATGTCAAATTCCTCAAGGATCACATGTGTGGAGCCTGTGAAGCTGGAAAAATGACCAAGGCCAAGCATCCAGCGAAGACTATCATGACCACTACTCGTCCCTTGAATTGCTTCACATGGACCTCTTTGGTCCTAATCATTACTCAATTTGTCACTAATGACGCATCTCTATATGGCTTTGTTATTGTTGATGATTACTCTCGTTACACATGGGTACACATTGTTACTTACAAAAATGAAGTGCGGGAAGTCTTCAAACGATTTTCCTCGAGGGCTTCAACTAACTTTCTTTGTGAAGATCGGACACATCGGGAGTGACAATGGAACTGAGTTCAAGAATTCTGGTCTTGATGCCTATCTTGATGAACTTGGTATTACTCATGAGTTATCTCGCTCCCTATACTCCTCAAAGAAAATGGCGTCGTGGAGCGCAAGAACAGGACTCTTGTTGAGATGGCTCGCACTATGCTTGATGAATACAAAACGCCTGGTCGCTTTTGGATTGATGCAATTGATCTGCGTGCCACATCATCAACAGAGTATATCTTCACAAATTCTTCAAGAAGATCGCCTATGAACTCCTCAACGACAAGAAACCCAATGTGAGTTATTTCAAAGTCTTCGGTGCTAAATGTTGGATTAGAGATCCTCATCACAATTCTAAATTTGCACCGAAAGCACATGAAGGTTTTATGCTTGGTTACGGAAAGGACTAGCACACCTACAGAGTCTTCAACATCGCTCTTCACAAGATTGTTGACACTGTAGATGTGCGGTTCGATGAAACTAATGGCTCGCAAAGAGAGCACCTACCTTCTGTGTTAGATGAACCAGCTCCTGAGGAATCTATCAAGTTCAAGGCAACTGAGGATGTCATTCCTACTGAAGAATCTGCTGAAGAATTCATTCCTGTACTAGAAGAACGTCGAGCTGATGCACCTGAAGATAATGTCAAGACAACGGTCTTTGAGGAAAATGATCAAATTCCTCGGCGACAACCAGCTCATCCTCGCGTTGCAAAAGAAGTACAAGTTGACAAGATCATCGATGACATTGAAGCGCCGGGTCCTCTCACACGCTCAAAAGCTTCACATTTATCTAACTTTTGTGGGCACTATGCTTTTGTCTCTATCACAGAGCCCACTAAGGTAGATGAAGCATTTCGAGCCTGAGTGGATTCAGGCCATGCAAGAAGAATTACATCGATTCGAGCTCAACAATATCTCGAACCGGTCAAACGTCCAGATCCTCGCAAGCATAATATCATTGGCACAAAGTGGATCTACCGCAACAAGCAACATGAAAATGGCCTTGTGGTGAGGAATAAGGCACGACTTGTAGCTCAAGGCTACACACAGGTTGAAGGAATTGATTTCGATGAAACTTTTGCACCTGTTGCTAGACTTGATTCTATTCGCATATTTCTGGCCTATGCTAACCATCACAATATCACTTTATATCAAATTGATGTGAAAAGTGCATTCCTCAATGGTAAGCTTGAGGAAGAAGTATATGTTGCTCAACCCCTGTGTTTTGAAGATCCAAAGAATCCCGACAAAGTCTTCAGACTCAACAAGGCCCTCTATGGTCTCAAACAGGCCCCACGGGCGTGGTATGATACATTGAAGGAATTCTTCGTGAAGAATTGCTTCACATAAGTTTCACTCGACCCTACACTCTTTACTAAATCATATGATGGTGAACTGTTTGTGTGCCAAATATATGTTGATGATATTATCTTTGGCTGTACTGACCAACGTTATAGTGTTGAATTTGCCTATATGATGAGTGAAGAATATCAAATGTCTATGATGGGAGAGTTGAAATTCTTCTTAGGTCTTCAAATTCGTCAACAACCCAATGGCATATTCATATCTCGTGAGAAATACCTCAAAGATGTCACGAAGAAATTCGGCATGCAAGATTGCAAAGGCGTCAAAATTCCTATGCCCACAAATGGCCATCGTGCCTTGATGAAAATGGTATTGACTTGATCACAAGGTATACCGCTCCATGATTGGTTCTCTATTGTACTTATGTGCATCTAGGCCAGATATAATGCTTAGTGTTTGCATGTGTGCCCGATTTCAAGCTACAATCGAAGGAATCACACCATAAGGGTGTGAAGCATATTCTTCAATATCTAGCTCACACACCAACACTAGGATTATGGTACCCCAAGGGCTCTACTTTTGATCTCATTGGATATTCTGACTCGACTATGCCGGTGATCGTGTGGACCGCAAGTCAACATCCGGTACTTGTCATTTCCTCGGACGATCTTTGGTCTATTGGTTCTCGAAGAAAGCGAACTGCGTATCACCGCTTCATCTCTGCGGAAGCTGAATACATTGCTTTGGCTCGTGTTGTGCTCAATTGCGTGGATGAAGCAAACTCTCAAGGACTATGGCATCAACGTGAAGAATGTGCCCCTCATCTGTGACAATGAGAGTGCCATCAAGATTGCTCACAACCCAGTTCGGCACTTTCGAAGACAAAGCACATTCAAATTCGTCATCATTTTCTTCGTGATCATGTGTTGAAGGGCGACATCTCCATCGAGCATGTGAAGACTGAAGAACAGCTAGCCGATATCTTCACTAAGCCCTTGGATGAGAAGAGATTTAGCAAGTTGCGGTGTGAGCTAAATATCTTAGAATCTTTGAATGTTCTTTGAAAAAGACACACATCCTGACACTTATGCAAAATTGATGACTTAGATGTGCAACACATGAAGAAACGTTTTTCTTCAATCAATGAAGAATAAATCTCTAAGTGTGAAGAAACAAATGAAGAATTTTATTCTCGTAACCCTACGACAATTATGCGGTGTCTGAAATCATCATTCTTATACGGTGGGTCACGCCACCACCAAAGTTGAAAATCTTCAATTTGAGTTTTTCCTCGGTTTGAAATTCTTCAGTTTTTCAAATTCTTCAACTTTGCAAAATCTTCACTTTATTTCCGTCATTTTTCTTCATTGATATATATATATATATATATATATATATATATATATATATATATATATATATATATATATATATATATATATATATATATATATGAGTTTATGTCCTCTACAGCATTCACTTATGGCTAATTCTTCAAGTTGTTTTTTCTGCTAAGTGAATGTGATCGGACCCTTCCCCCTCTATGCTATACTCAACCCAGTCTATTCACAAATTCTTCATGTGTGTTCTATTTGAAACTCGTTCAAAATCTTCACTGAGTCCTTGTCAGCTGAAGAAATTGCGAACGGAACTTAAAAACTGATCTTATCCAAACTTTCGGTTTTGCCCTCAAACCGTTCCGCATCCCACGATGCATTATTTTACTCACCCACGATCGTACACGATCTCCACTACACAGTACGTGGGTGACACATGTCGTGAGAAGGAGAATGGTCAGGGGCATGTTCGTCCTAAATCTTCGGGCGAACAGTTTTTCACTGCCTCTATAAATACCCCTCTCCTCATCCTCACTTCTTTTACTCCGCTCGATCTCTCTCTCCCGCTCGAGCTCCTCAAACCCTAGCGCCGCCGCTACTCCATCGTCGCCGGTGAGGAAGAGCTTCGCTGCCTCGACCTCGTCGCCGTCGTACTTGCGCCGGTTGCGGAAATCTTCACTCCGCCGCCGCCGTAGCTGTCTTCCTCCGCCGAGTTAGGGCGTGGAAGATCTGAACAGACGAGCTTCACATCTACATCACCCAGTTCGTCGTGTTCTTCATTTAGGGTAATTAAAAGTTACTTTTATCGCCTCGTTGATCCAAATTTTTCACTACAAAATCTTCAAAGGTGTTTTATCCTTCAAATCCTCACACACAAACACCTCACTAGTTATATCCTCTTGATTCATTTCTCTAAGCAATCATTTTTCTTCAAGATTCCTCAGTTGTGTGGATCCTCGATCTGTATAACTCTGGAACCTAAGACAAAGAACGCTTAGTGAAATTCTTCAAGGCTCATCTGGTCAAAATCCTCAAAACTTGTTCTTTTGAAAAACCTTCCGAGAACGAGCATATGACCTCTCCAAATTCCTCGCAACTATACTCGTCACGGTACTCATGTCATTCTTTGAATCACTAGGTTCTCATCAACTTAACTCATTTGCAGCGTTCCTCGAAGAAAAGTTGCATACTTCTTGAGAGAATTCGTTTGTTCAAATTCCTCGGTGAAGAATATGATGAGAAGGAAAGAAGCCACGAAAGGAGGAAAGAGGCCTGAGGTCATGACCGCGTTTGAAATCCCCGAGGAAAAATATGCCGATTATTGCACACTGATGAAGCCGAGTTCGCAAAGAAAAAAATCAGCGCAAGGTGCGCATTCAAAGGATTGAGCGGAGATGGGCAAGGGAATGGAGGAGTACAGATATGTAACTCCAAAGTACATGAAGAAATTCAGACTGAATCCTCCATGCCCAAGAGCTCCATTGGCACCGGTCAAGAAGTCGACCCCACCAAACATCAAGCGTGGTGAGGACTTTCCTAAAGAATGGGCCAAGCGCCAAGCCAAATTGGCAAGACAAGCCAACGAGGCAAAGGAGGAAATTCAATGAGGACTCACATCACATCGCCATCGAGGCCTCTGTCAAGCCAAGAAAATCTATGGCAAAGAAGCCCGCACACAAGCCAAGTGCTTCATCAACAGTGCCCTCACGGCCAAGTTCCTCAGCAGTGCCCTCACGGCAAATTCCTCATGCTGCCCCTGCTTCTCCAAAATCCTCAGCTCCTTCAAAGTCCTCAGCAGCTCCTCCCAAGTCCTCAAGAGTTCCGACAAAGTCCTCAAAGACTGTGCATCCGCCACGTGCCAAAGGACTGCAGGCTTCTCCATTGCATCTGGTGTTTCAGCAAGTTCCTCAGCTGCACCAAAGTCTTCATCTGGTCCGACTCTACTGAAGACTAAGGCCACAGCTAGACGAGGTCCTCGGCCAAGTCCCAAGAAGAAACAGGTTGCCTTCCAAGAGCCACCTGAAGATGATGAGGCTGATGATGATGAACTTGCGGAAATCATCAGAGACCACCAAGAAAGGGCCGCTAGAGCCAAAGGCACATCTGTGCCGCTGCTGTTGGATCCGAGGAAAATCCTCGATTACATTGATCTCTGGCACAAGGATCCAAACACCCCTATGCCTGATTTTCATCTCGACCCTAGACAAAGTCACATCTTGACCCATTTCATCACGAAGAGAAATGAAAGTTTGAAAAGGCAAGAGAGATCAAGAAAGCTCAATACGTAAAGGAGAAGTTCACGAAGAAAACGCGTTGTCGAGAATGACACCTGAGGAACTTCTCAAGGTCCAGAATGAAATCCAAGCCCTCAGCAAAAACTTCGATGTGTATTATGCTGATTGGCAATGAGCCAAAGTCAGATTCGTCAACCTGACGAAGAAATTCACCAATGTTGCTGCCCCAACGCAACATGAAATTCCTCAGGCTGGAGCCTTAGCCCAGCAGACTGAAGAACATGCCAGCACCACTAATGAAGTTCAGGCTGCTGAAGAGAATGCCAGTTCCAGGGCTGATGATCCCATTCCAGCCGCTGAAGAAATTGCCAAGGCATCCACTAGTGGTGCGCCTGAAGAAAATGAACAAGACAGGGCAACTGCATCAGTTGCGCCTGAGAAAAATCAACCAGATTCCTCAGCTCCTCCTGCACCAACACCAACTCCAATTCTTCCATCTGCCTCTGATGTGAAGAATACCAAGGCTGCAGAATCTAGCCGCAATAAGAAACGGAAAGCGCCACCTGCCAAATTCTTCTACCGCGAAGAAAATGAAGCCAATGACCAGCTCCTTTGAAAATCATATTGATGCCGTTCCAATTTCCTCAATTCCATCAAAGGACCTTGTTCCTTTTGATGAAGATTATGTGATCCCAAGCGGATTCTGACGAAGAAAATCATTCTGCGCTTCGTCAGAGCAGATTGATGAAGAAATTGAAGTGGAAGCTATCCTTCAACCCCAATCATTTCCTCGCCTATGCCTCGGTTCACGGTGAAGAGGCGGTGTTGAGGAAATTGAAGAAGATGTGGATATTGGAAGCACAACGCCCGGTGATGAACGATGACTTTTGGGAAATTCAGCATCCAAATTCCCGATCTTCACCCCAATCCAACAGATACCTCGGTCCCCTACTCCAACAGTTCAAATGGGCTCAAGAAACTCATCCCACTTCATCCGTCCATGAAGACATTCCAGCCACTAAGCCGATGAACTCTTCTGCTGATCCTCGGGCACTGTTGTGGAACAAGAAATTCCTCACCTGAAGAACACGAGATTGCGATTCCAAAGGTCGTGATGCAACTCATCGACACTCCACTGCCAAAGCCAAAGAATCCCTTCTCAACAAAGCAAAAGTTCAAGGCTGAAGACTTCTTCAGCGAGCACGTATTCTTCACTGATTACAATCCATATAATTCTGCTCGCATAAGGAAGAGGCGTTTCTGGACTGCCAGTCAAGCCAATTTCTATTCCTCAGTGCTCTTCAACAAAGACAAAGTCTTCAATCATGCACATATTCCTCATGTGGACATGGAGTCTCTGCCAGGGCTTTGAGCGGTCCTCGGTGTTCTTCACGATGCGGGACTTCTAAATTTCTGACCGATATACGTGGATTGGAATGAAGAACTCATTCTTCAATTATATGCAACGCTGCACATCACCGGAGATGTGAAGACGTGAACTCATGGGTATTAGACTGGATGTCCGAAAATACTCACTACAAGGCAAAGAAGAATCGAATTGCTTCGTGCTCTACCACTCGGTCCTCCACTTGATGGTGCTCGTTGTATCTACAACGAACCTGAACTTTCAAATCACTATATGCAAGTGCTGATGAAGCCTTTGAAGCCAAGGTAGGCCCCAAGAACCAAATTCCTCGTCAAGGAATTATTGTATGTGCCTCGGACTATCTATCGGATTCTGACGAAGACAATGAGTCCTATCAAAGGCCACGACTCAAATGATGAAGAAGTCATTGGCATCATGAAGAATATGCTTTTCAATATCATTCATGGCGTTCCCGTCAACTTCCATGATTTCTTCATGAGGACTCTGGCAAACATTGCTATGTCACCATTTGAGCTGAAGCCTTATGCGCCTTTGATAATGAGATTCATCAGGACAAGGTCTTCACTCAATTACAAGGCTGATACTCTGAACCACTGCAGCTACTTGCCCCGATTGAAGTCCTCAAGCGGACATTTACCTCGGTGATGAAAAGGGCAAGGCTACTGCTGTGATCGATGAAGGCATTCGTCCATTGGATGGACAGTTTAGCAAAGCAGCATCCTACTCCACCAATGATGACTCGCCACACATGACTCTGCGCAAATACCTCATTCAAGCAAAGTCCTCAAGCCACTGACACCTGTGGTGATGATCGATCGTGAGTTACTCCTCGGTCTTCATCGAAGGTTGATCGCAATCATAAATGGGTCAAGCGTAAGTTTGGTTCAATTCTTCACAACATGACCTCAACACACAATGCAGTGAAGAAAAACCACTACTACCTCCATGAAACCTTCAAACGCACCTGGGCTGTTCTTTCTAATGTCTACAACGCGAAAGAACTGACGACAATGGGTCTCAAGGAAGAATTTGACTGGTCTGCACCTCCTCCGAAGAAATACAAGAAGGTCAAGGTTCCTTCCTTGGTGGCTAGATCCTATTCTTCATCGCGCGACACTGATGAAAATGAAGACTTGGACGACACCGCGGCAGGCCCTACTATGACAACTGACCCCAACAACGCTGGCGCTCCTTCTTCAACTTGAAATTCTTCAGGGGCGTTAGTCCTCAGTTTCGATCCTTTTGGTCATTCGATGACAAAGGGGGAGAAATTTGAGTTAAGTCTTCAAGCGGGTCTATTATATGGGCAATTTAGTTTTGTTAAGTTACAACTCTCATTCTTCTGAAACTTTTATTGGATCGAGTTGTAATCTTAAACCCGATGGTGCTTTGATACTTTTGATGCACTGTGCTCTGGCACTATGCTCTGATACTTTTGATACACTGAGCTCTGATTCTCTTGAGCTCTGATACGTTATTTTGATGCGTTATTTTGCATGCCTATTCCTCATTAATGTTATTGCACGCATGCTGAATTTCATCAAGCACCATATTTCATCACGCATTTCAAATTCTTCATATTATATGTCAAATGCGTGTATGAATTACAAGATATAGGGGGAGATCTCCATGATTCAACTCTTCAAATGTGCATTGCCTCAAAAGCAAATTCCTCACTATGCACATCTTCGTGGGGAGTTCTTCTATATCTTGCAATCAAATTCCTCAATATCAGTATTTACACTTCATATGTTTATCCTCGTTGAAAACTTAACCTATATTGTCATCAATCACCAAAAAGGGGGAGATTGTAAGTGCATCTAGTGCCCCTTAGTGATTTTGGTGTATTGAAGACTTATAGGTTAAGTAACTAATGTGTTTATGAGTGTACACAGGTCTATAAGTCTGTGAGGAGCTTGATATTTACAGTGAAAGTCGAACCCTAAAAATGAAGTTCTTCGACTGAAGACTTTGATATTCTGAAGACTTTCTGAAGACTTTGAAAGTGAAGAAATTGGTGTGACCTTGAAGACTTGGTATTCATTTGAGGAACATGAAGCGTGAAGACTTTTGTTTTCGTAGTTCCGTTTTTCTCTTTCTTGAGTCATAGGAAACATCGTACTGTTAAAGGGGGTCGAGGAAATACTAAGGAAAATTTTCCATGTGATGCTCAACTCAAAATCCTACACCTACCAATCCCTTCGAGTGAAGCCTTTGGAAATCTCATACAGTTCAGTCAATTTCTTCAAAGGATGAGACGAAATTCTTCCGGTCACGAGGAATTTGTTCGACCGAGGAGTTAGGAATTCGCTAGTGCGGATTGCCTACACATGAGGAACATGATAGCCCCGAGGAATTTGAGATTCAAATTTCCGACCGTTGTTGTCTTCTTGGCCACTGTCCCAAAATATCTTATCCACCTAACTGTCATATAATTGAAGGGCATTTATGTCTTATCATGTCGGGCTGCTCCCTAGGCTATAAATAGCCGCCCCCTACAACCACTAGCTGGTTGGCTGCTCCGAGAGAAACTTGACACTTGTCATTTGAGAGCAACCCATCCTCCGAGGACTTTGAGTGAAAATCATCGAGTGAGGAAAAACCCAAAAACCACACCCCTACAAACCCAAAGTGATTGAGCATCACTGAAGAGATTGATCCTGCGTGGATCTGACGCTTGTTACCTTTGAAGACTGTGCTTCTTCCAGACGGTTAGGCGTCATGGTCTAGAGCATCCAAGAGGAATTGTGGATCGCCGAGTGACCAAGTCTGTGAAGGTTTGGAAGTCGCTCAAGACTTACCACGAGTGATTGGACGAGGTCTGTGTGTGACCTTAGTTCAAGGAGAATACGGTGAGGACTTGGTGTCCTGAGCTGCATGCTCAGCGACTGGGTGCCCGGACTGTGTGTCCTCGAGTTTAAATACTCGGCCGCTCCAACCAGAGACGCATAACCTGAGACAACAGTTGGAACTGGTCTACCAAATCATTGTCTTCACCAACCTAACTAGTTCTATTTCCTCAACCCTTTCATTTCCTCATTATTGTGTTGAGTGTTTGTTCATATCTGTGTTTGAAGACTTTGACTGAAGAATTTCTCAATTTCCTCAGTTCAATTTCTTCAGTCTGTTTGTCTTCATCTTGTGCTATCCTGTGTTTACGCTTTCTGTACTCTTTGTTTGTCTTCATTTCATCATGATGACCATGCCCGCATTCTGTTATGCTTACTTCTGAGTACTTATTCCGCTGCAAGTAGTTCTTCACTTAGGAATTTCCTCACCGGCAAATTCCTTAGTGAAGAATTCATAAAAATCGCCTATTCACCCCCCCTCTAGTCGATATAACGCACTTTCAGTTTGAATAGATGAATCTGAGATTGTGTGATGCATATCGTATAATCATACCCACGCATACTTGAGGTGACATTGGAGTATCTAGGTGACATTAGGGTTTTGGTTGATAAGTGTCTTAAGGTGTTATTCTAGTACGAACTCTTTAATAGATTGATCCAAAAGAATAACTTTGAGGTGGTTTCGTACCCTACAAAATAATCTCTTCGTTTGTTCTCAGCTATTAGTAGCTTTGGAGTGACTCTTTGTTGCATGTTGAGGGATATTTATATGATCCAATTATGTTATTATTGTTGAGAGAACTTGCACTAGTGAAAGTATGAACCCTAGGCCTTGTTTCAACGCATTGCAATACCGTTTACACTCACTTTTATTACTTGTTACCTTGCTGTTTTTATATTTTCAGATTACAAAAACCTATATCTACCATCCATATTGCACTTGTATCACCATCTCTTCGCTGAACTAGTGCACCTATACAATTTATCATTGTATTGGGTGTGTTGGGGACACAAGAGACTCTTTGTTATTTGGTTGCAGGGTTGCTTGAGAGAGACCATCTTCATCCTACGCCTCCCACGGATTGATGAACCTTAGGTCATCCACTTGAGGGAAATTTGCTACTGTCCTACAAACCTCTGCAATTGGAGGCCCACCAACGTCTACAAGAAGAAGGTTGCATAGTAGACATCATACGTGCATCCACATATAAACCACTCTCGGTTGAACTAGGGGTATTATCTCTCCGGAGAGCCCCAAACCTGGGTATGTCTTGCGTCCCTTGCTCGCTCATGCCTACCTCGCCTCTGGAGCCCACCGGTGCCCTCGAGCTTGTCCCTCTCTTTAGCCATCCCTTGGCATCTGTCGTGCGCCCACCACGACAACCATTTCGGAGCTCCTCGTCATGTCCGTGATCTTATCTGGGACTCCGGACAACATTCGGTCACCAACATACATAACTCATATAATACTATATCGTCAATGAACGTCAAGCGTGCGGACCCTACGGGTTCGAGAATAATGTAGACATGACCGAGACGCTTCTCCAGTCAATAACCAATAGCGGAACCTAGATGCCCATATTGGTTCCTACATATTCTACGAAGATCTTTATCGGTCGAACCTTTATGACAACATATGTAGTGCCCTTTGTCTATCCGTATGTTACTTGCCCGAGATTCGATCGTCGGTATCTTCATACCTAGTTCAATCTCGTTATCAGCAAGTCTCTTAACTCGTTCCGTAATATATCATCATGTAACTAACTCCTTAGTTACTTTGCTTGCAAGCTTCTTGTGATGCTGTATTACTGAGAGGGCCCAGAGATACCTCTCCGATACACGGAGTGACAAATCCCAATCTCGATTCACGCCACCTCAACAAACACCTTCTAAGATACCTGTAGAGCATATTTATGATCACCCAGTTACGTTGTGACTTTTGATAGCACACAAAGTATTCCTCCGGTATTCGGTACTTGCATGATCTCATGGTCGAAGGAACATGTATTTGACATTAAGAAAGCAGTAGCAATAAACTGAACCATCATATGCTAAACTAACGGATGGGTCTTGTCCATCACATCATTCTCCTAATGATGTGATCCCGTTATCAAATGACAACTCGTGTATATGGTTAGGAAACCTTAACCATCTTTGATCAACGAGCTAGTCTAGTAGAGGCTCACTAGGGACACGATATTTGTTTATGTATACACACATGTATCTAAGTTTCCGGTCAATACAATTCTAGCATGAATAATAAACCTTTATCATGATTTAGAAAACATAATAATGACCATTTTATTGTTGCCTCTAGGGCATATTTCCATCAGGAGGTGGTCAAGGAGGAGGAGGTTGCCGTCGAGCCGCCTTTCAAGGCAATGGTGGGGCCGAGGTGGGCGTGGACGGACATGGTACCGTGCACACCGGAGTACGTGGCCCTCCCTCGTGGGTGGGCGCCGAGGCGTGGTCGTCGTCCCCACCACGGGAAGAGGTTGTGCAGGCAACTCCGGCATGCAGCCGCCGTAGGGGGCACAAGCACACCTCTGGCAGCCACCGCCGTACATCGACCTTACCAAGAACGACGAGGAGGAGGATGGCAGTGCGTGAAGGCGGCGGCGGCATCGAGGACGACCACAGCGGCGGCGTGAAGTTTTTTTATTTAGAAAAAGGTTAAGTTTAATGTGCGATCATAACTTGTTTGAACGGTTGTATTGTTTTTAAATATGTGATCAGCTTTTTTTATCGCGAGCCAGACAAAATGCGATGCGGCCATCCGGTTGGATGCCCTAATAGGCGGACGAACAAAACCGGACTGGATCGTCCGTTTTCCCGATCGTTTGGGTTGGAGTTGGCCAACAGTGTGGTGAGTGGTAACTCTCGTCTCATCAAAAAGATGTTGCCAATCGTTTTTGAAACGGCGTGCGTTACTTTATCTTTTTGTACTTTGAGAACACCACGTGCATTTTGACAGAGGCCATCTCTAGTGACTTCCACCATCTGGCATTGTACTTCCCTACGTATACTACACGAGCGTAGAGGGAGGCCCTCGTGTCGTTCAGCAGTATATCAAATTTTATCCGATCTGTGTCAGTAAGCAATGACAGGCTACAGTACCGTGTAGGAAACACTACCTACAGTCCTACACCACACAGTAAATCGCGCAAGCTGTAGCGCTACAGGAAGAGCAATAAATGAACATCTGCGCGCACATGCAACTACGTACCAGTCAATCACTTCTTTTCCATATATGTAGGGAGTAATATGCTATAACCACGCCGTAAATGGACAGTAAAAGATGTGCACGGTTGCAATGCATCTGAAGCCAGAAGGCCATTGCTCATCTAACCTGACGTTAGGGCACTTCCAACGGCAATCATCAGACGGACACTCATGCCGTTTTCAGGAATTCAAGACCCCGGTGTGAAATGCAAATGATGCCCTAAATTCTGAAAAAATTCTTATAACCAGAGCGTACTCTCATTTAAGTTGTATTGATTTCTTTATTTGTGAAAAAAGTTATATTAACTTTCAACATGTGGTATTTCTTACAATATATGAAGAACATATACAATACACCAACTATCTTCCCTAAAGAGTTCATCCATGGAGGAATACACATATAACAGTTTATCGATTAAGTTAAGAACTGATCCACATTTACAGTATACTTCCTCCGTTCGGAATTACTTGTCGCAGAAATGGATGTATCTAAACGTATTTTAGTTCTAGATACATCTATTTTCGAGACAAGTAATTTCGAACGGAGGGAGTACTCATTAGCTGTTAAATAATGGAACAAAAGAATAGCCTAATTGATTTATGCTTTAGCTTCGACGCACCTGATGGACATGACTGGTCGGTTACTACGTAAACTAAATTGATCGGGCGTAAGCCCAGGCGCTCGACACCGCCGGCCGCCTTCTGCTTTTCATGGCGGCATTAGGCCTTGCTGACGCTGGAAATTAAAAGGAACAGTGCAAAGTAATCAATCGGGAAATAGGTTTGACCGGGAGGGAGTTCAGGAGAGCTGGAGATGCTCGAGGCATGCGATCCGCAGATGTTATATCTCGCTTATAGCGAGGCAAGCATAGGTCTCGCTGCAGGTTAATAGCTACTAGACCGGCCTGTTTTCATCTCTCTTTTTTCTTCTCTGGATCTCGTTTTCTTTTTCGCTGAGTCCACTTGGTTCGCTGATTTCACTCGTTCTCAGAGGGTTTTTTGGATTCCTTTTAATTGTTTGTTTCTTTTTTACTTTTTTCTCCATGGTGTTTTTTTTTCTTTGCTTTTTCGTCGGTTTTCTTCGTTTCATTCATCAGTTTTCAGTTTGTTTTCATTTTTATTTGGTTTCTCTTGGTTTTCATCGGTTTTTTCTTTTATTTCTTTCTTTCTTCGGTTTTATTTTATTTCTTCCTTGGTTTTCATGGGTTTACTTTGTTTTTTGTTATTTCTTTCTCAGGTTTCTCAATTTTCATTCTTTTGAATTGGTTTCATCAGGCTTTCATTTTCTTTTTTTTCTTTTTATTGGGTTTTCTTCATTTTTATTTGTTTTTAGTTGGTTTTCATTGGTTTCTTTCAGGTTCAACACGTGTTCACTTTTTCAGTACACATTCAACATTTTTCATATACATCTGAAACATTCTTTTATATACATGGCTAACGTTTTTGAAATATAGGATTAATATTTTTTTTATAACTTATATTTTTATGGTGCCTACTCCTTCCCATACACATTGTACATAATTTGTATATATCTAATACATGTTTATTATTATTGAAATACAAGTTTAATTTTTGTTGAATATACGGTCAATATTTTTTCTATACACATTTAGAAAATTCTTGATTGCATTTTTCAAATACAAGATTAACATTTTTTGAATACATGGTTAACATTTTTCCTATACACAATTTTCAAATGCTTGATTAATATTTTTCAAATAAAAGATTAACATTTCTTAATACATGGTCAACATTAATTCTATACACATTTAAAAAATCAAATGCTTCATTAACATTTTTTCAAATTTAAGATTAATTTTTTAATACATGTTCACCATTTTTTCTATACACATTTAACATTTTTTCAAATGCTTGATTAATATTTTTAAAATACTTACTTAACATTTTCTTAAATTCATGATTTGAAAATTTTAAATACATGATCAACTTTTTCACGCACATTGTATATTTTTTCGTATACATGAGAAACAAAAGTTTTTGTAAAATACTTACTTAACATTAATGTTTTATGTTAATGTTTTTGTAATATATTTTATTTAGAATAATTGGAAGTATAAACAAAAGTAAACTAAAATAGAAAACAAGAAACAGGTAAAAAAAATCAAGGTTGTGGCCTCCAGCGCAGCTGGACCGGTCCATCGCACACTGCCCTTGAAGCGAGGTTTCCTTCTCGCTATAAGTGGAACGGGAGCTCCTATTCGGCGCATAACGTGCTGCGAACTCCAGCGCGCACCCCCCCCCCCCCCCCACCTGTTATCTCGGCCGGACCATTGCGGGCCGGGACACCGCCTGTTTATTTTTCTTTCTACTCTGTTTATTTTTTTCCTTTTCAATAATTTGGCATATCAAAAGGTTCTAAATTTCAGAAAAAGTTATGAATTTTGAATGAAATAATCATGAATTCAGAAAAATATCCGTGTTTACAAAAAACTGTTCAGGAATTCAGAAAAAAATCACGGTTCTAGAGAACATTCACGAATTAGTTAAAAAAGTTCATGAATTGAAATTTTTTTTATGAATTGCAAAAAATGTTCACGATTTCAAAAATGTAAATGATTGCAGAAAATGCTCAAGATTTTAGAATTTTCAATAAATGTTCAAGATTTCAAAAAATGTTCGCAATTTCAAAAAAAGTTCATGATTTCAAGTAATGATCATAATTTAAGAAAATGTTCACGAATGTGTAATATTGTTCTAGAGTTTGTAAATAAATACTCACGAAGTTTAAAAATATTCATGATTTCAAAAAAATTGGTCATGAATTTTGAAAAGTTCATGAGTCAAAAAATGTTCAGAATTTCGAGAAAGATGTTTAGAGAATTTAAAATCATATCCATGATTTTTTTAAATGTTCACGTTCTCAAAAAAATATTCGTGAATTTTAAAACATGTTCACGGTTTGAAAAAACGATTACGATTTAAGATATTGTTTACGAATTTGTAAAAACAAAATCACGACTTTTAAAAAATGTTCATCATTTGATAAAAAAGTTTGCGTCGTTAAAAATATTCACAATTTTAATGACAGATAAGGGAAAAAACGAAAATAAAACAGGGAAGGAACAAAAAGAAAAGAAAAGAAAGTAAAACCCAAAAGAAAACCAGAAAAACCTGGTTTCCAAAACCGGTTGGGGGAGAAACCTCGGAGGGGGGGGGGGGTGAATCAAGCGATCAAACAAGGCCATAAGGCCTAAAACTATGCACAAAAAAACTAATGAGAAATGTGACATTGGCCTAAAACCGTGGGCGAGCAATGTGGCCAACGCGACCTATACTTGTGCGATGTAAAATCCAAAACAATGCGTTCATCAAACTGGAATCGAACTCCAAACCAGACGATTGTGTGCGGGTCGTGATAACCAGTTGGCCAAACGAGTTAGAGCAACAAATATGCAACACGAAACTTTAAGAACTAGATTACCCTGCAGATCCGAAAACTGTTGAAATTTTGGACATTTCTTGGAAAAGACCGAATATTTTTTTCAAAGGTATTTTTTAAATCCAAACTTTTTCTAAATAACGATAATATAATGTTTTTTTCTTCTAAAGAGTGAAAATATTTTTTTATCGTGAACACTGATTGAAAACTGGAACATTTTTTATATTTAAAAACGTAACATTTTTTGAAAACTTAAACACTTTTGTATTAATGAACAAATTTTAAAAATGGGAAACTTTTACGAATTTCTTCTTTTTGAAAACATGAACATTTTTGGAAAATGCGAGCAATATTTGAATCTATTAAAAAAACTAAAACAGAAACATTTATTAAAATTCTGATTTTTTTAAAGACAAACATTTGTTGGAAAGTCAGAAAAAATTTAAGTAGATGAACAAATTTGAAATACAGGATTTTTTTAAAATTTCTGAACAATTTTTTGAAAAACACAAATATTTTTGGAAAACAAGAACAATTTTTGAGTCTATGAACAAATCTGAAAACAGGATCTTTTTTTAAAATATAAAACAATTTTTGACAAACAAGAACATTTTTCCAAAGTTCCAAACGTTTAATTTAATCTATGAACATATTTGAAAAACGGGAACCTTACATGAAATACTCAAACATTTTCCAAAAACCAGAACATTTTTTTGAATTTTATGAACAAATTTCAGAAACAGGAACATTTTTTGTAATTTTCGGACATTTTTTGGAAATGTGTATATTTTTCTACTTTTGAACAATTAAATTTGATTCCGTGAACATTTCTTTAAAACGAAAAAACAGAAATGACAAAATAGAAAAGAAAAACGAAATTATATACAAGAATAAAAAATCGGTTTGTTACCTTCCGGAAGGTTCCCAAAACCGGTATAAACCACCTGGGGCCTTCTAGAAGGTTCCCAAAACCGGATACTTATCCACGCAAATGGGCCAGCCCATCCCGAGTGAGCTCGGCTCCTCACCTATGCAAATAGGGATTTCCCTAAAACTGGGGGCCATGGGGTTTGGAGGCCGTGTGCGGCTGCACCACTTGCATATGCCTTTTGGACGGGCCTGCAACATCCCTAAATATTGGCTGATATGTTCGAACACGTCCACGGACGTTTGGGAGGGCGTCTAACATTCAATGCAATATCCACTTTGTTTTTTTACTCTGCATATAAATTTTGTCTTCAAATTTTGTAAAGCTTGACCAAAATTATAGGGAAAAAATATCAACATTTACACTATCAAATCAATATCATTGGATGCATTAGGGAATTTATTTTCATTTTGTATATCTATAGTTTTGTGGATGTTGATTCTTTTCAATATAAATTTGATCAAACTTTAGAAAAAATGACTGAAGACAAATCTTATACGTGGAGTAAAAAGAAACATATGGAGTACCACAAAGTGTCCCCCTTTCAAGCATTTTAAACATGAAATTCGGATGAAATTTAACCAGTTTGATATATTATATTTAAACTAATGAAATTTAATGAGTTGGACATATATTACATGTAAACTACCCCAAATTAGACCTAACCTAAACTAAAGGCAGGTGCTAGACGTCAACCAACTGTAACGAGCCGGAAACCAACCTACTTGGCAGTCGTTGATGACAGCACGCCACATCCGTCTGACCAACCCCTCCCCCCTCCCCCACGCTCGGTCGTCCTCCTTGCCTCGCTGTGTCCGCTGTTGCAACACATGCAACACGGCGGCTCCTCACAGCACGTCGATGCGGGTCTCACAACACTCCATCACAATAGTCCGCATGCAGGTCTCACAACACTCCGATCATGCCAGGCACCACCAGGGGCCGCTTCTGCAGCAGCTCCTCCCCATCCATGTGGTGATGTGTCGACCGGCTCGCAGCACCGAATGTTGGCTTGTAGCACCCGCCCCTCGTCATCAGTAGCAGTGTTGCCTCATCGTTGAAGGCATTGAAGCATCGTGATGTCAGA
The DNA here is from genome assembly GCA_021605145.1 of Aegilops bicornis. Lineage (NCBI taxonomy): Eukaryota > Viridiplantae > Streptophyta > Magnoliopsida > Poales > Poaceae > Aegilops > Aegilops bicornis. Next base: position 549,283,398 of record CM038672.1, on the reverse strand, counting down.
AGCGGCCAGGTTCGGGTTAGTCGTCGACGATCCGCGCGCCACTACTGCGGGTTGAAGCATTGCTTGGTGTTGCAACTCGTTGGAAGGCATTGAAGCACTGCTGGTTGAAGCATTACATGTTGTGAAGTGGTCACTGTTCCCAAAAGATTTGTAACGCCCGGATAATCATGCTACAGTAATCTCACGTTAATGGTGCCACGTCACCTCTGTCTCTGTAGTTAATCTCGGGTTAACTCGAAACCGCTTCAAAATTCAAATTCAAATTAATGTCAATAATAAAAGTTTTCAAAAGATATAAAAAAAATGTTCGGGCTATGCCAAAAATGGCACAGGTAATTATAGTGCAGCAAACTCATTTTTAGAAATTGCCTAAATGATTTAAAATGAAATAAAACAGAATAGAAAATAAATAAAAGAAATAAAATACAAAAACATAAAACAAACTAACCAAAAAAGAGAGAAAGCAACCCCCCTCCCATTGGGCTCCGGCCCAGCAGGCCACAACCCTACTGGGCCAATCAACCGGCCCAACCGGCCACCCCCCTAATCTCTCCATAACCCCCTCCCCCCGAAACCCTAACCCCACGACCCCACTCACCACTCCCACTCCCCCCCGATTGGATCGGGATCGGGCGACCCGGCCCGTCGCCAGCTAATCGCGTCCCACCTCGTCCGTCGCCGACGGAGCCCGCCGACCTCATGGGAGAACGCCTCGTCGGACTTCCCCACCGGCTGCTTCCTTCTACGCTGACGTCCCCGACCTCCACCTCGCCCTGCCACTCCCCTACCGGCAATGTGAGCCCCGCCCATTGCGTCTCCTCGCTCCCTCCCTCTCCACCTGCACCTTCACACAAGTTAGCGGCGCGGCTTTGACCCGTCCTTCTCCTCTCTGCGCTCGGCCGCACCCGTACTGTCGCGCCCCTCTTGGCAGCGCTCCTCCACGGCCACGGCGCGTCCGCGTCGGACTGCGCCGACCCGTCCCGAGACCGCGTGCCTCGCTCCCCTTTCTCCTGCTTCCGCCGCCTGCTCGCCCGCAACCGCGTCAGATCCCTTCGCAAGAGACGGCCGGCCGGCGAGCCCCGCCGTGGCCGCGCCTTGGCCGTCCCCTGCCGCTGCTCTCCCTCCGCCCCTGTTGCCGATTGCTGCATGCCGCCGCGCCGCTCCCTCCTCGCCCGTGGTGGTCCGACCGCACCCTCCACGGCCCGGCGTCCTCCTCCGGTGGCCGCTTGCCACACCCCGCCCGCCGTGGCCTTGCACGCACCACGCAACCGCCTCGGCCTCCTCGCCCGGCGATCTGGCGGCTTGATCGGGCGCCAAGAACGCCCGACCCGCCCCGTAGCGCCCGTGCCCGCTAGCCCCTATGGTCCTATGACATGTGGGGCCCTGCCTCCAGAACGTTTATTAAAAAAGGGATTTTAAAAATAATAAATAAATAATTAATAATAAAATTAATTAATTAATTAGTCAATTAACTAATAATTAACTTAATTAATTCTGATTAAATTAACTAATTAAGATTAATTAACCTAATTAACTACTGTTAATTAACTAACAGAGTAGGACAAGTGGGACCCACGCGTAAGTTTGACTAAGTCAACAGGACTATTGACTGCTGACCGGACCTGCTGACTATGTTGTTGACCCAATAAATGGCCCCATTTGTTAGTTTGCCTTAGTCAATCCCTGTTGACTGCTGATGTCAACATGACATCATGCTGATGTCATTAATCCAATTTCGAATTAAATTAAAGGATTAATTAAATTCCAGAAATTAGTAAATCTTTAGAAAATCATATCTTTTAATCCATAACTCGGATTAAATTATTTTCAACATGAAAGTTGCTCAGAACGACGAGACGAATCCGGATACGCATCCCGATCGTCCGCCACACATCCCTAACATATCGAACTCGCAACTTTCCCCCTCCGGCTTCTTTGCCCGAAAACGCGAAACACCGGGGATACTTTCCCGGATGTTTCCCCCTTTCACCGGTATCAACTCATACCGCGTTAGGGCACGCCTAGTGAGGGAGTCCTGGACTAGGGGGTGTCCGGATAGCCGAACTATCATCTTTGGCCGGACTCCAAGACTATGAAGATACAAGATTGAAGACTTCGTCCCGTGTCCGGATGGGACTTTCCTTGGCGTGGAAGGCAAGCCTGGCGATACGGATATGTAGATCTCCTACCGTTGTAACCGACTGTGTAACCCTAACCTATCCGGTGTCTTTATAAACCGGAGGGTTTTAGTCCATAGGACGAACAACAATCATACCATAGGCTAGCTTCTAGGGTTTAGCCTCTACGATCTCGTGGTAGATCTACTCTTGTACTACCCATATCATCAATATTAATCAAGCAGAGTAGGGTATTACGTCCATCGAGAGGGCCCGAACTGGGTAAAAACATGGTGTCCCTTGTCTCCTGTTACCATCCGCCTAGACGCACGATTCGGGACCCCTACCCGAGATCCGCCGGTTTTGACACCGACATTGGTGCTTTCATTGAGAGTTCCTCCGTCGTCACCTATAGGCCCGATGGCTCCTTCGATCATCAACAACGACGCGTCCAGGTGAGACTTTTCTCCCGGACAGATCTTCGTATTCGGGCGGCTTTTGCTGCGGGCCAATTCGCTGGCCATCCGGGCAGATCGAAAGCTACGCCCGCCATCAGTCAGATTTGGAAGTTTGAACTATACGACCGATATCCGCAGAGACTTGATCTTCGACGGATTCGAGCCACGCTGCGCCACAGCCTTTGTCCTCGATGGGTACGATCTAGCTCTGCCGCGAACAAAGGCCTCGAGGTCAAGACCTCGCCCGACCCTTAGTCCGGAGCCGGATTCCCCGATCGAGGACGAGTGGTCGGACACCGCCTCGGGGCTACGATCTCAACGGCGATTGAGCGAACTCCATCCTCGCGCTTATGCGAAGACCGTAACTCCACGGTTCCGGACTCCTCTCCGGACTCCGAACCCTCCACACCCCTGCCAATCGAATCTGATTGGGCGCCGGTTATGGAGTTCACTGCAGTGGACATCTTTCAGCACTCGCCTTTTGGCGATATCCTGAACTCCTTAAAGTCTCTCTCTTTGTTAGGAGAGCCCTGGCCGGACTACGGTCAGGAAGGTTGGGATGCAGACGACGAAGAAATTCAACGCCCACCCACCACCCACTTCATAGCCACTGTCGAAAGCTTACACGGCGTGCTCGATTTCGACTCCGAAGACATCGACGGTATGGACGACGATGTAGGAGACAACAATGAACCAGCACCTATAGGACGCTGGACAACCACATCATCCCATGATGTATACATGGTGGATACACCCAAAGGAAGTGACGACGAGGAACAACGGGACGCTACGAAGGATAAATCCCTCGAAAAGCAGTCAAAACGGCAACGTAAACGCCGCACCAAGTCCCGCCTCAACAAAGACCCAGCCATAGAGCAGGGCGAACCGTGGACGGCATTTAACATTCTATCGAGCAACCGTCCGAACAGGACAACTTGGACAAACAACCCGTCCCCGGCGAAGATAACAGTTCAGACGATCTCACGCCGGACAAATTGTTGGAGCAGAATAACCTCCACAAAAGGCTCGTCGCCACTGCGCGTAGCCTGAAAAAGCAAAAGTGGAAGCTCAAAACAGCGGAAGATGCACTCAGAATCAGATGGAGCAAAGTATTCAACACCGTAGACAAATACGGCGACAGTCGCAGAACAAAGAGCTACCCAAAGAGAAAACTACTGCCCGAATTTGATGAGGAGGCCTTAGAGCCCCCACAATCAAAAAGTAAGAAGGCCACCCGGTCAGATGGACGACCCCACGGCAAAAAGAGAGCGGCAAATGGCACCGCCAAGACAAGCCGCACGCGATCCGCATAAGGATTCACACCAAAAGGATGGCCCGATTAGGTCCATCTATGGGCCGAGAAAGCAAGCTCTTCAAAGCAATGCAACACGCCAAATATCCGAACATCACGGCACACCCAAATACAGGGCGCCAGACATCCCCTATGTTTCACCGATGAGGTGTCGGATCATGAATTTCCAACGGGATTCAAACCCGTAAACATAGAGGCATACGACGGAACAACAGACCACGAGTCTCGGATTGAGGATTACATCCTCCACATACACATGGCTAGAGGAGATGATCTCCACGCCATAAAATACTTACCCTCAAACTCAAAGGGCCAGCTCGGCATTGGCTTAAAAGCCTTCGAAAATACCATTGGAAGCTGGGAAGAGCTCGAGGATGCGTTTGGGCAAATTTTCAGGGGACCTATGTCCGCCCTCCGGATGCAGACGATCTAAGTCACATAACTCAACAGCCCGAGAGTCAGCCCGAAATTCGGAACAGGTTCCTCACTAAAAGAACCAAATAGTCGATTGTCAGGACGCCAAGCCTTAGTAGCCTTCAAACACAACGTCCGAGACGAATGGCTCTCAGACACCTCGCCAAGAAAAGCCAAGAACAATGGCCGCATTAACAAGCCTCATGACTCGCTTATGCTAGAGAGGATAGCTGGCTAGCAAGATGCAAAGACCAAATGACCTAAGTACATCCGAAGTCAGGGATGGAAATGGGAAACCACGACGCAACAAGGACCAGCGCCGGATTAAGGGAAACGTTCCAAAGAGCGCGGCAGTCAACGCTGGATTCAAAAGCTCACGGCAGAACAATAAAAAATTGCCCCTTAAGGACAATAGCGATGAGCTATCCAACTTAAACAAAATCTTGGACAAGATATGTCAAATCCACAGTACTCCCGGGAAGCCTGCAAACCACACCCACAGAGATTGTTGGGTCTTCAAGCAGTCCGGCAGACTCAATGCCGAACACAAGGGGCTCGACACACCAAGTGAGGATAATGACGAACCCCACAAGCAGAGCACCGGAAAACAAAAGAATTTCCCACAAGAGGTTAAAACAGTAAACTCACTTCACGTGATAAAAGGGAAAAACAGAGCGGCGCCCATTAAAATGCGCGCCTCACATACTACCCTAGCGGAGTACCAACACTGGTTGTCAAAACCAATCGCCTTCGACCATCAGGACTACTCCGAAAGTATCCGGAACGCAGGATGGACTGCCTGGATATTGTATCCTATAATCGACGGATTCCAATTTACACAAGTCCTCATGGATGGCGGCAGTGACATAAACCTGATATATCAGGATACAATCCGCAGGATGGGGATAGACCCAACCAAAATTAGCCATAGCAACACTTCCTTTAAAGGAATAATGCTGTGCACGTATGCCCATTGTACGGGCTCTCATCGCTAGAAGTTGTGTTCGGCTCATCCGACAACTTCCGCCGCGAAAAGTTAACCTTCCACATCGCCCCATTCAAAAGTAGCTATCAAGCACTCTTTGGGCGTGAAGCTTTCGCCCGCTTTAACGCATAATACCGCATTATGCATCTCTTACACTTAAAATGCCCGTCCACGGCATCATCTCATTAAAAGGGAGTATTAAGTGTTACTCGAGCATGGAAGAACGTGAGACTGCCTTGACAGCCCCACACCAATCCGGCTCCGCTAATCAAAGCACCTGAATAGGTCATTCAAACCCCGGACACGGCTAGACGAGTCCGACACCTACTAGCGGCATACCCCCATACAAGGGGCTACACGCACGTACAACAAGAGACAATAAAGCTCAATCTTATTCACCTTCCATATCGTACTCTGTTTATTTAATATAAAGTACATTTTTCGCATGATCTTTTTTTTCTTTTCAACTAAGTTCTTCTCTTTTACAGATGAACACCGTGCTACACCCGTCCAGGATACGGCACAACGGAGACACAGTGCGGGCGTGCAAGAGGGACCCGTTGCAAGGATTATTTTCAGATTAAGACCCTTCGTAAACCTTTTTTTACTGTCTCTTGTTGATACACATCCCCTGGTTTCTAGCTATAATCGAGGAGGAGGCTGGTGTTTTGGCATCGGCCGCACCAGAATTTTTGCACGCACGGGACACGGGGGCTTAGGGCATTATTCTGCCCGTTTTTATTAAGACCGAATACCTTAGGAAGTGTTTGGCGTCTCGAGTTAGGCCTTATATGCATCGGCTCCGAATCATGTCTTTGGTCAAATGTTGGGTTTGCCCGGCTCCTGTGTTTTGCTGCCTTACGTTCCGTTCTATCGGCTAACGCGGCACCAGGAGAAATACTGCGATTGTGCCCCGGTTCAGCCGGGCGAGCACCTCAGTAGAGAAAGCCGAAAATTGACTGTCATGATATAGCGAGAGACTGGTCAACCACTCGATGACTCACCGGAATGTTTAGAATTCCTCCGCTTCAACGAAGGACCGTTTTTCGGTCAGGCACATACGCACCCCGAATTCGGGAGAGTGCGGGGCCCCCAGGGGCTATATAGTAGCCCCACCCTCGAACTCCTATGGCTAAGTGAAAGTGATAAAGCATTATAGTCCGGTTGCCTAGTTTGCTACGCTATCACCTCCTTCACAGGACCAAGACGTTGGATTAAGTGTGAAAGCGCCTTCTTTGCGAACACCCCGCACTATGTGCGTAAGTCAAGACTGCCATCTTTCAGGTTATATATACATATACGTTAACGGCCGCACAGGGAGTAGTTTACTACTTGAACGCCTAAGTATAAAAAGCTCTTATATTATATTGAAACATTGTTTTCACAAATCATACATGTCATTTAAACATAATATCCTTCGAGCACTGCGTCTTTATTAAACGAGCGTCCTGCATGACTTCCTCAAAATAGTGCTCGGCAGGTACTCGGCTTCTGTCCGAGTCTTGGGATGCAACATCGATGGCCTTCATCTCCGCCCAGTATGTCTTGACACGGGCAAGAGCCATCCGCGCTCCCTCTATGCACGTCGACCGCTTCATTGCGTCGATACGCGGTACCGCACCAAGGAACTTCTGCACTAAGCCAAAATAACTCTTCGGCTGGGGTCCGCCTGGCCACAAATGAGTCATGACATGCTTCATGGCAAGTCCGGATAATCGATTCAGCTCGGCCCATTCGGCCAATCGATCGGTCAACGGAAGAGGACGCTCCGGACTATGAAATTGCGACCAATATAGCTCTTCCCTTCTGTGCCCCTTCTGGCCTCGGAAGTGCTCAATCGCGTCCGCAGCGCTCTCCGCTAAGTCCAGATAAGCATCCTCCGAACTCCACAACTTGTCCAACTGAGCATACTTCGGATCCGTGAACTTCCTCCGCAGCAGAAAAGGCTTTCCAGCAGCAACCTCCACAGCCTGACGCAGCTCCTCCTTTGCAGCTCTCATTGCGGAGCGGGCATCCTTGGCTTCGGCGGTGGCCTTTTTCAGGTCCTCTTGCTCCGCTTGACATTCTTTTTCAAGAACCCCGCAGCGGTCGGTAGCATTCTTCAACCTTATGGCCATATTGGCCATTTCCTCTTTGCTTCGGCAGTGAGCAGCCCATTCGGCTTTTAGCTCCTCGGCCGCCTTTAAAGCGGCCACATTACTATTTCTGGCTTGCTCTTTCGCTCGGGCGAGTTCCGCCCGCAGCTCCTCCACAGCAGCGGCACCATCTGCATTAAAAGCATACAAGTAGTAAGGCACGGGCGTTAAGCTCACTTACCAGGTGTCCGCGGAGAAGTCGCATACCTTGTGACTCGACAAACCGTTTGTTGACAAGCGCGATGTCCGCATCCGCCTCGTCAAGTTGCCGCTTTAGTTCGGCAAATTCATCAGTCCGGCTGGCACACGGACGCCCGCCACCTATTTAGGAGCGGCGATATGTTATAATCGAGATTATGATCCTCGCACGCTGTCAATTTTGACAACATACCGACTCGTGGGCTACTATCTATACAGGCGCATTCTATATGCATAATCGCCGAAGGTACATCATTTTGCGTACCTCAAACCCCCGCCATAAACTGGCGGCTTCATGTAATCCGCTCTCGGCGGATGCAATTATTTCAATCACCGTACCCATTAGAGCACGGTGATCTTCTCGAGATAGCCGCCGCCCGAGCAGATCCTTCACTCCTCCGATCAAGACGCTAGTTGGCGCGGACCTTCCGCCTCGGGACTGGGAAACCTCCACGGCGACACCTCAGGGCGTCCGCCTCACATGAAGGTGCGACAGTGGAGGCGTTGCTCTCCATCATCTCCGGAAGAAGATCCTCAAGACGAGCTCACTGAGAAGGGCTAAGATCCGAACTACAAGGTACAATTTCGGTTATCTTCGTAAATAAATGCAGGATGTTCCTTATTTACAAGACCCCTTCTTTTTACTTACGGCTCATTGGAGGGCTGATCCCCTTGGGGAAATAGTGCGGTTGGGTTACTTCCTGTAGCGGACTCTCTGACGAAGATTTCTTTCCCCTCTTTGAGGCCTTGACCTCCGGATCTTCCGAAGCGGTCCTCTTCTCTCCTGGGAGGGTGGGACCTTTGATCCCTCCTTCCTCGAAAGCCTCCTTCGTGGAGGTAGTGGCTTCCCTGCTCCCCCCTTCGCCTTCTTTAAAAGGCGCGGCCTTCAACATCTTGGTCAGTATGGGATCCGGCGTGGTCTCTGGGAGGGGAACCGGACACCTTATCAACTTTGCCTTTGCTATCCACTCATGTTCAAGAAATAGCTCCTTTAAGGGCAAGTTTATGATAAATGAACGGACAGCCTGTCCGAGTACAGGATTGCTTACTTGAGTATCTGGGCGATTGCAGCTTAGTCCTGCGTCCTCAGTCAGGTCCGGACACTTTTCTTGTGATCCGAAGAACAGTTTATACATCTCCACGGGCGTCGTACCCATAAAATTTTGGAGAGCTCGTGGTCCCTCCGGATTAAATTCCCTGCAGACGGAGGGGCGACGCTTGCAGGGCGGAAGGCGCGAATCAACATAACCTGCGCCCATCGCGACCAGATTGATCTCTCTTTCTTGGTGGTCTCGAATGCGACACGCAATAGAGGAACGCCCTTGACGGCCTCCCGAGCCCCGGTTGACCCATGATGCCAGCCCGGTGTGGTGGACTGAGCGGAAGGCGGGTGGCGCCACCCATTTGGTGCCCCCGGGAGCGGTAATATAAAACCACTCCCTGCTGCCACAAACCAAGCTCCTCTTGAAAAAAAGCCCTCGGGCCACGGAGCATCGGCACACTTGCTTATGACCGCCCCTCCAAGACTCGCTTGTTGCCCTCGATCATCTTGGCTCCACCTTGAAGGTCTTGAGCCACAATCCAAAGTGAGGGGTAATATGGAGGAAGGCCTCACATACAACAATGAATGACGAGATATGGAGGATGGACTCGGATTCAAGTCATGGAAATCCAGCCCATAATAAAACATGAGCCCCCGCACAAAGGGATCCGTCGGGAAGCCTAAACCCTGAAGGAAGTGGGACACGAACACCACGCTCTCGCCGGGCTCGGGAGTGGGAATGACCTGCCCTGGAGCAGGCAGCCTATGCGGAATCTCGCCGGTTAGATACCTGGCGTCTCGCAGCTTTAGCACATCTTCCTCTCTGACGGAAGAAGACATCCATCGGCCATGCTGGTCGGAGCCGGACATCGTCGAAGGTCCGAAGCGCCTAAATCTGAAGCTTTGGGTGTTAGAACTCGAAGCGCGAGGCGAACTCGATGGAGGGTGTAAAAAGAAGAGGGCCTTGGTCTCATTATAAAGAGGTTGAATACCAAGAGCCCTCCCCATGGTCGATTAGGACTCGCCTTCGATAGAGGAGGCGTGCCAACGGACAAGGTTGGGTTACCCACGTCCGTATTTGATGAGAATCCCGGAACAAGGGGGCACGATCTACGCTTTGATAAAGACGTGCCAAGGAAACCGCCTCGCTAAACGCGCTAAGGTGGAACAGTAAAAAACGATTCGTATAAAGGCTTGGCCGTGGTGTGATGTCACGCCGAGGAATGCGTCAGCAGATCTGTGCAATAATTGTTCTCTCTACGGTGGTATGTCGAACTTGTTTTGCAGAGCCGGACACTATCCCGGTGTTCTAAATCTTCTATGAAGTATTCGGAGGAGGAACCCGCCTTGCAATGCCACAGACAATATGCGCACCGGACTCGTCGTCATTGAAGCCTGGTTCAGGGGCTACTGAGGGAGTCCTGGACTAGGGGGTGTCCGGATAGCCGAACTATCATCTTTGGCCGGACTCCAAGACTATGAAGATACAAGATTGAAGACTGCGTCCCGTGTCCAGATGGGACCTTCCTTGGCGTGGAAGGCAAGCTTGGCGATACAGATATGTAGATCTCCTACCGTTATAACCGAATCTGTGTAACCCTAACCTATCCGGTGTCTATATAAACCGGAGGGTTTTAGTCCATAGGACGAACAACAATCGTACCATAGGCTAGCTTCTAGGGTTAAGCCTCTCTGATCTCGTGGTAGATCTACTCTTGCACTACCCATATCATCAATATTAATCAAGCAGGAGTAGGGTATTACCTCCATCGAGAGGGCACGAACCTGGGTAAAAACATCGTGTCCCTTGTCTCCTGTTACCATCCGCCTAGACGCACAGTTCGAGACCCCCTACCCGAGATCCGCCGGTTTTGACACCGACACCTAGCATCACGCTTTGCTTTGTCATGCATCATTATGCATCTATTTGCATTGTATTCATTGTTTCTTCCCCGTCTTCTCTCGCTAGACACCGAGACCGACACCGCTGCTACCCAGTACGACTACGGTGTTGACGACCCCTCCTTCTTGCCAGAGCAATCAGGCAAGCCCCCCCGCCCCCCCCGTGATCACCAGATATCGCCTATTCTTCTCTATACTACTTGCATTAGAGTAGTGTAGCATGTTACTGCTTTCGGTTAATCCTATTCTGATGCATAGCCTGTCATTGTTGCTACAGTTGTTACCCTTACCTGCTACCCTACTGCTTAGTATAGGATGCTAGTGTTCCATCAGTGGCCCTACGTTCTTGTCCGTCTGCCATGCCATACTATCGGGCCATGATCACTCGGAAGGTGATCACGGGTATATACTATATACTTTATATACATGACACATGTGGTGACTAAAGTCGGGTTAGCTCGTTGAGTACCTGCAAATGATTCTGATGAGGGGGCTAGAGGACAGGTGGCTCCATCCCGGTAGAGGTGGGCCTGGGTTCCCGACTGCCCCCGACTGTTACTTTGTGGCGGAGCGACATGGCAGGTTGAGACCACCTAAGAGAGAGGTGGGCCTGGCCCTAATCGCCGTTCGCGGATACTTAACACGCTTAACGAGATCTTGGTATTTGATCTGAGTCTGGCCATTTGGTCTATACGCACTAACCAGCTACGCGGAACAGTTATGGGCACTCGACGTCGTGGTATCAGCCGAAGCCTTCGTGACGTCGGTCGAGCGGCGCCAGCCGGATTGGAACGTAAGCCCGCTCTTGTATTAAGGGGCTAGTTACGCTTCGCCGCCCACACAACATGCAGTGTGCTAAGGGCGATGGACCTGCACTGTGGCGCTTAGGTTTAGACCGGCGGTGACCTCTCTGTTGGCCTAGGTGGGGCTGCGGCGTGTTGATCTTCCGCGGCGGGCATGACCCGTAAAAGTGTGTCCGCCAAATGGGATCAAGCGTGTTGGGTTATGTGGTGCACCCTGCAGGGAAGTTAATCTATTCGAATAGCTGTGATCTTCGGTAATAGGACGACTTGGAGTTGTACCTTGACCTTATGACAACTAGAACCGGATACTTAATAAAACACACCCTTCCAAGTGCCAGATACAACCCGGTGATCGCTCTCTAATAGGGCGACGAGGAGGGGATCGCCGGGTAGGATTATGCTATGCGATGCTACTTGGAGGACATCACCTACTCTCTTCTACATGTCGCAAGACGGAGGCTGCCCGAGCGTAGTCTTCGACAGGACTAGCTATCCCCTCTTATTACGGCATTCTGCAGCTTGAGTCCACCGATATGGCCCTTTACACATATACCCATGCATATGTAGTGTAGGTCCTTGCTTGCAGTACTTTGGATGAGTACTCACGGTTGCCTTGTTCCCCTTTTCCCTTTTCTTTACCCGATTGCTGCGACTGACGATGGAGTCCAGAGCCATACGCCACCATCGACGATTTATTCCTACTACACCGGAGGTGCCTACTACTACGCAGCAGCCACCGACGCATTTACTGTGAGTAGTTAGGAGGATCCTGTGCAGGAGGCCCGCGCCTCTTCGATCTCAGATCCCAGTTTGTGTTAGCCTTCTTAAGGCAAACTTGTTTAACTTATGTATGTACTAAGATATTGTTGCTTCCGCTGACTCGTCTATGATCGAGCACTTGTATTCGAGCCCTCGAGGCCCCTGGCTTGTATTATGATGCTTGTATGACTTATTTATGTTTTAGAGTTGTGTTGTGATATCTTCCCGTGAGTCCCTGATCTTGATCATACACATTTGCGTGGATGATTAGTGTACGATTGAATTGGGGGCGTCAGAAGTTGGTATCAGAGCCGACTGCCTGTAGGAATACCCCTTCCACACTCCTTGGCCGAAGTCGAGTCTAGACATTGCAAAACTTTTACTAACATGGCTGTGCGGCCCATGGGCCCACGTCGCCATTGGGTGGTATTAGGATCTTTTACTCCTCGATCTTTACTCCGGATTCTCAAGTCTCTTCTATTCGGGTTAAACGATTTTTACTAAAATCTAACTTTAGGTTCTCGAAAATACTTTCTCCGGAGAGCCCTTGATCCTAGATGATCGCCGGCTGCACTGTAAGATTTCAAGATACTCTCGATTTTCTCTCGAGACCTTGTGCCCGTTGCTTTTGCAATTCCTTCCAATCAAATATCCCTATGGATAAATACTTACACTGTCGTGCTTACTTTTATTCCCAATCGATCTTGTTATTACAAGATACCCCGAGAATATTTTGTGCCCTCGCCTTGCAGTTCTTTGCCACCGAATACCCCTAAGAATAATTTCTCGCACTTACCGAGTATCCGCTCATCCCCGCTTGTTCGTGTGTTTCACAAAAGTCTTTGAAATACTATTCAATCCTCCGAAAATCCTAAGCAGCTTTATTGCTTCGCAAATACTTGTCTACTTGCATTATGGATGCTTCCCATATATCCGCAATATTCACTAGTATCTTTTGACACCGTCATTTTGATCCTATTGATTCAACAGGTGTGCGAATGCACACAATCATCTATCAACCCTTCTAGATTATCTTTCCGGCTCAGACATCATTTTTGAACATGAGCTGGTTCTTGACCAAACTATTTGTCGTGAAGTGTGCCTCTGGTCTATCCAACTTATCCATCCTTGATCAGAGTGACTGCTTCTGATCCTTTGTTTTGGAATTCGTAATTCCTTTGTTATCTAAGCATCGAATTATTCAGATGTTCTATAATATGATGCCCGTGCATTCTTCTCCCTCTGGTTGAGTACCGATGCTCACATCAGATCCCTTGTGGACCATTGGTTCCTTTGTTGGATTTTATCCGACAGTGTCCTTCATATTGAATAACCTTGAGAGCCTTTCCATGAGTATATAATGCTTTTGGTAAATTGTATCATCTGCTTTTGAGCAATGCTCTACTTTCGAGCTTGTATTATTTACCCCGAAGTTTGTGGTATATGTTCCTAAGATGCCCTGATGGGTTGAACCTATGCCTTCCTTAATATGTGTGAACTCGGAAGTTTTCACGGGTCATACTCATCTGGTATTTCACCAGGTAAAACTTTCAACACTAATGCCATTATCGAAACGAGAAATGAATATAAGGTTATGCTTTGGAGAAGTGGGAGTCGACCTCGAACTTTGTGTTCATGCCCATGGACCCGAGGTGGAACTTATCATGGAAGCTTCTCATAGTAATAATAATCCTCTTGTTATAACTTCTTCTCTTATCTATGCTTGGTCTTTTGCAACCGTGGTTTCGACCATATTGTTCTTCTTTGATCCCATTTCTTGGACAAGTTTAAGTGCTTGCCTTCTGCAAATGATTTCACTTGACCAACCTATATCCCGCTCTACCTTGAGTATACCCTCTGGTACCGCGAGAATATCATGGAACTACATAACTTCTTATGGGTTCTTCATCAACTGTTATTTCTCACCGATTCCAATTTTCCTGGTTACGGGTTGTCGTCAACCGAGAATACTGATAAGTGAATCAATTCCGCACTTCGATTCAATAACTCTAAGTATTCTTCATTGCTTATGAGTTTATTAATCCTCCAAGTCATTGCTAGCCTGATCGGCTATATCATTATCGTGCAACTTTTTTAACTGTGCTACCTGGCCCCTCTTTCCGTAGCACAGATTTAGATGGTAAGCTAATCTTCCATGATCTTCCTCGTCATATCATTTCTCCTTGAACAGACTTGATTTTGAGTTTGTGTCGTACCCATGGTTCCAATAACCTTTCGCTTCATCATTCCTTTGACTCGATGTCGTCGCTTATTGATTACATCTTCATGAAATCTCTCGACAAATGGGTCGTGATCATCATCAACCTTATGATCTCTTCCGGGATATCAATCGGATTCATGAAGAGAAATACCATCCTTGCCTTCGATGAGTCGTGTTATCATCGACCACTTTATTGCCTTCCCTCCAACACAAACTTGTTCATGTTTCGTGTTATACCTTGAGTTCGTTGCTACCCAGCTTTGTTCTTCTTTACATTGGAGTATTACCATCTTTTATGTCAAAAATGTTGTGAGGATTTCACCACCTCTTCAGAAATTCTTGTTACAGTGATGCTTCTCGCCATCACCATTCTTTTCTTGGCCCCCGTGTTGAGTGAACTCTAGGGAATTTGATATCTCTAGCAACCCTATTGTTTTGAAGTGAATGGCCGATAGTTTCATTATCGAATCACCACTCTAACTTTGAACGTCCTACTTAGTCCATATTTCCAGGTGCATTTTCGTTCAATATTTAATTGTGGAAATCCTTCCTTTGGAAATCTTGATGATTTGTCGCTGAGTTCATCAGCCACCTCCTCATCCTCTCCTTGGTTTATTGATAAAACCTTGTTTTGGAACTCGCTTCCATAGTTCATTGCCCGAGAATCTTATAATGTCATCTCGTCAATTGTGTTGCACCTTTTCTTCTCAGGCATCTCGAGTCCAAGGTATCCTGGCACCAATCAGATCTGAATCTTGGTCAGATATGATGGTTCGAACAAATTTTCAAGAGATATAACATTGGTCTTTATACGACTCGGTAAGGGATGTCATGCCTAGCGCACCTGACTAGAGGACCTAGTGTTATAGTTTCCTTTTTAACTAGGTTAAACATTTTTCAATGAGGAAATTGAATACCTTGTTTAATAAGTTATCCTGATGGATCCTTTGTATATCCCAAGTCCGACCTTTGCTTGAAGACCATGTCAATGCTATCTCGAAGCATGTCTATGGTACTCCGATTTTCAACAGGAACATTTGAAGCCCAATGCTAAATGTTTCCTGCTCAATTATCCAAACACCGTTGTATGGGTAATGTCATGAAATTTCTCTCCCCTTTCCTAATGGGTTTTCTACGTTATATCCTGTCATTGATATCATGCTCTGCTTGTCCTTGGGAAGGATATACCCCTGAAATATGTGTTTTAACGCATTTTCCTTTCCATTGTTTTGTTTAGCCTTTCTTGTAATCTACTTAACTGAGCACTGATAATTCCCTGCTTATGTAAACACCTTGGTGTACAACTTTGTCAAGAAGACCCGTTACTTTTGTTGATGACATTTTCGATAACCGCCGATGGACGAGAACTTTGCCCTCATCGGGTCCGCCTCGTTTCAACGAAAGGTGAAAATGGTTCTCTTCGTCCCTCGCCCTTGGTACCGATGTTGTTGTCGACATAACTCGCAGACTAACCTCTGACATGCCTTGCTTACATGACCGTGCAAGATGTCAACGCCCTTCCTACTTTTAACCACATGGTGGGCCCATAACCCACAGTTCTATAGGATCGAAACCTAACTCTCCGGTACACCCTGTTTCCAAAGTTAATCCTCGCGCTTGGCTTCGTATGCAATTCGCGAGCCACATTCCTAGTGATCTATTCTGGTAACAGAAGCAATACTTAATCTCGTTGCTGTGAACCCCTTTCACGCCCTGTTTCAGGCATCGAATGATTGGCTGCCCGCTCGGAACTTCCTGTTGGAAATATGCCCTAGAGGCAATGATAAATTAGTTGTTATTATTATATTTCCTTGTTCATGATAATCGTTTATTATCCATGCTATAATTGTATTGATAGGAAACTCAGATACATGTGTGGATACATAGACAACACCATGTCCCTAGTAAGCCTCTAGTAGACTAGCTCGGTTATCAATAGATGGTTACGGTTTCCTGACCATGGACGTTGGATGTCGTTGATAACGGGATCACATCATTAGGAGAATGATGTGATGGACAAGACCCAATCCTAAGCCTAGAACAAAGATCGTGTAGTTCATATGCTAAAGCTTTTCTAATGTCAAGTATCATTTCCTTAGACCATGAGATTGTGCAACTCCCGGATACCGTAGGAATGCTTTGGTTGTACCAAACGTCCACAACGTGAATCGGGTGGCTATAAAGGTGCACTACGGGTATCTCCGCAAGTGTCTCATTGGGTTGGCACGAATCGAGATCGGATTTGTCACTCCGTGTGACGGAGAGGTATCTCTGGGCCCACTCGGTAGGACATCATCATAATGTGCACAATGTGACCAAGGGGTTGATCATGGGATGATGTGTTACGGAACGAGTAAAGAGACTTGCCGGTAACGAGATTGAACAAGGTATCGGGATACCGACGATCGAATCTCGGGCAAGTACTATACCGCTAGACAAAGGGAATTGAATACGGGATTGATTGAATACTCGACATCGTGGTTCATCCGATGAGATCATCGTGGAACATGTGGGAGCCAACATGGGTATCCAGATCCCGCTGTTGGTTATTGATCAGAGAACGTCTCGGTCATGTTCAAGCATGGTTCCCGAACCCGTAGGGTCTACACACTTAAGGTTCGGTGACGCTAGGGTTATAGGGAATAGATATACCTGGTTGCCGAATGTTGTTCGGAGTCCCGGATGAGATCCCGGACGTCACGAGGAGTTCTGGAATGGTCCGGAGGTAAAGATTGATATATTGGACAAAGGGTTTTGGAGTCCGGAAGTGTTCCGGAGGTACCGGGTGATGACCAGCATGACCGAAAGGTGTTTCGGGATACCCGACAAGTGTTGGGGGGCTTCATGGGCCAAGGGAAGGGTGCAAACCAGCCCACTAAGGGGCTGTGCGCCCCCCTCACCTATTCCCACGTGACCAGGGGGTTTGGGGCGCCCCATCTAGGTTTCCCACCTCCTGGCTTGGGGGCCAAGTCACCCAAGGGGAGATCCCATCTGCCTGCCGCCGCCCCTAGGGGAAACCCTAGGGCGCCTCCCCTTCCCTTTCCCCCTATATATAGTGGAGGTTTTGGGGCTGCCTAACACACGAGAACATCTCCCTCTTGGCGCAGCCCTACCTCTCTCCCTCCTCGTCTCTCGTAGTGCTTGGCGAAGCCCTGCTGGAGTACCGCGCTCCTCCACGACCACCATGCTGTCGTGCTGCTGCTGGATGGAGTCTTCCCCAACCTCTCCCTCTCTCCTTGCTAGATCAAGGCATGGGAGACGTTACCGGGCTGCATGTGTGTTGAACGCAGAGGCGCCGTGGTTCGGCGCTTTGATCGGAATCAACCGCGATCTGAATCGCTATGAGTACGACTCCTTCATCCACGTTCTTGCAACGCTTCCGCTTAGCGATCTACAAGGGTATGTAGATGCACTCCCCTTTCCCTCGTTGCTAGATTACTCTAGAGATTGATCTTGGTGATGCGTAGAAAATTTTGAATTTCGCCACGCTCCCCAACAAAGTGGCATCATGAGCTAGGTCTATGCGTAGTTTCTATGCACGAGTAGAACACAAGGTGTTGTGGGTGTTGATTTTGTTCAATATGCTTACCGTTACTAGTCCAATCTTGTTTCGACGGTATTGTGGGATGAAGCGGCCCGGACCGACCTTACACGTACACTTACGTGAGACAGGTTCCACCGACTGATATGCACTTGTTGCATAAGGTGGCTAGCGGGTGCCAGTCTCTCCCACTTTAGTCGAATCGGATTCGATGAAAACGGTCCTTATGAAGGGTAAATAGCAATTGACATATCATGTTGTGGTTTTGCATAGGTAAGAAACGTTCTTGCTAGAAACCCATAGCAGCGACGTAAAACATGCAACAACAATTAGAGGATGTCTAACTTGTTTTTGCAGGGTATGCTATGTGATGTGATATGGCCAAAAGAATGTGATGAATGATATGTGATGTATGGGATTGATCATGTTCTTGTAATAGGAATCACGACTTGCATGTCGATGAGTATGACAACCGGCAGGAGCCATAGGAGTTGTCTTAATTTATTTATGACCTGCGTGTCAACATAAACGTCATGTAATTACTTTACTTTATTGCTAACCGTTAGCCATAGTAGTAGAAGTAATAGTTGACGAGACAACTACATGAAGACACAATGATGGAGATCATGGTGTCATGCCGGTGATGATGATGATCATGGAGCCCCGAAGATGGAGATCAAAAGGAGCAAAATGATATTGGCCATATCATGTCACTATTTGATTGCATGTGATGTTTATCATGTTTATGCATCTTATTTGCTTAGAACGACGGTAGTAAATAAGATGATCCCTCATTAAAATTTCAAGAAAGTGTTCCCCCTAACTGTGCACCGTTGCGGAAGTTCTTTGTTTCGAAGCACCACGTGATGATCGGGTGTGATAGATTCTAACGTTCACATACAACGGTTGTAAGCCAGATTTACACACGTGAAACACTTAGGTTGACTTGACGAGCCTAGCATGTACAGACATGGCCTCGGAACACAAGAGACCGAAAGGTCGAGCATGAGTCTTATGGTAGATACGATCAACATGAAGATGTTCACCGATGATGACTAGTCCGTCTCACGTGATGATCGGACACGGCCTAGTTGACACGGATCATGTAATCACTTAGATGACTAGAGGGATGTCTATATGAGTGGGAGTTCATAAGATGAACTCAATTATCCTGAACATAGTCAAAAGGTTTTTGCAAATTATGTCATAGCTCGCGCTTCAGTTCTACTGTTTAGATATGTTCCTAGAGAAAGTTTAGTTGAAAGTTATTAGTAGCGATTATGCGGACTAGGTCCATAAACTGAGGATTGTCCTCGTTGCTTCGTAGAAGGCTTATGTCCTTAATGCACCGCTCAGTGTGCTGAACCTCGAGCGATAAATGCATGGATGTTGCGTAACATCTCACATACACGCTTTTGATAACTACGTGATAGTTCAGTTAAACGGTTTAGATTTGAGGCACCAAAGACGATTTCGAAACGTCGTGGAACATATGAGATGTTTCGAGGGCTGAAATTGGGATTTCAGGCTCGTGCCCACGTCAAGAGGTATAAGACCTCCGACAATTTTCTTAGCCTGCAAACTAAGGGAGAAAAGCTCAGTCGTTGAGCTTGTGCTCAGATTGTCTGAGTACAACAATCACCTGAATCGAGTGGGAGTTGATCTTCCAGATGAGATAGTGATGTTTCTCCAAAGTCATTGCCACCAAGCTACTAGAGCTTCGTGATGAACTATAACATATCGGGGATAGATATGATGATCCTTGAGCTATTCGCGATGTTTGACACCGCGAAAGTAGAAATCAAGAAGGAGCATCAATCGTTGATGGTTAGTGAAACCACTAGTTTCAAGAAGGGAAAGGGCAAGAAGGGATACTTCATGAAACGGCAAATCGATTGTCGCTCTAGTGAAGAAACCCAAGGTTGAACCCAAACACGAGACTAAGTGCTTACGAAATGAGGGGAACGGCAGTCCAAGCGGAACTACCCTAGATACTTGGTAGATGAGATGGCTGGCAAGGTCGAAAGAAGTATATTGGATATACATTATGTTAATGTGTACTTTACTAGTACTCCTAGTAGCACCAGGGTATTAGATACCGGTTCGGTTGCTAAGTGTTAGTAACTCGAAATAAAAGCTACGGAACAAATGGAGAATAGCTAAAGGGAGATGACGATATGTGTTGTAAGTGTTTCCAAGATTGATGTGATCAAGCATCGCATACTCCCTCTACCATCGAGATTGGTGTTAGACCTAAATAATTGTTATTTGGTGTTTGCGTTGAGCATAGACATGATTGGATTATGTCTATCGTAATACGGTCATTCATTTAAGGAGAATAATAGTTACTCTATTTATTTGAATAATACCTTCAATGGTCTTGCACCTAAAATGAATGGTTTATTGAATCTCGATCGTAGTGATACACATGTTCATGTCAAAAGATATAAGATAGTAATGATAGTACCCCCTACTTGTGGCACTTCCATTTGAGTCATATTGGTATAAAACGCATGAAGAAGCTCCATGCCGATGGATCGTTTGGACTCACTCGATTTTGAATCACTTGAGACATGCAAATCATACCACATGGGCAAGATGACTGAAAGCCTTGTTTTCAAAGAAATGGAACGAGAAAGCAACTTGTTGGAAGTAATACATTTTGATGTGTGCAGTCCAATGAGTCTTTGAGGCACCTTGTGATGGATATCGTTATGTTCTTACTTCACGGATGATTTGAGTAGATATCTGAGTATATTTACTTGATGAAACACAAGTCTGAATTATTGAATGGTTCAAGTAATTTCAGAGTGAAGTTGAAGATCATCGTGACAAGAGGATAAAATGTCTATGATATGATCATAGAGATGAGTATCTGAGTTACGAGTTTGGCACATAATTAAGACATTGTGGAAATTGTTTCACAACTAACACCGCCTGGAACACCATAGCGTGATGGTGTGTCCGAACATCATAGTTGCACCCTATTGGATATGGTGCGTACCATGATGTCTCTTATCAAATTACCACTATCGTTCATGGGTTAGGCATTAGAGACAACTGCACTCACTTTAATAGGGCACCACGTAATTCCGTTGAGACGACACCGTATGAACTATGGTTTGGAGAAATCTAAGTTGTCGTTTCTTAAAAGTTTGGGGCTGCGACGCTTATGTGAAAAAGTTTCAGGTTGATAAGCTCGAACCCAAAGCGGATAAAATGCATCTTCATAGGACACCCAAAACAGTTGGGTATACTTCCTAATTCAGATCCGAAAGCAATAGGGATTGTTTCTTGAATCGGGTCCTTTCTCGAGGAAAAGTTTGTCTCGGAAAGTTGAGTGGGAGGATGGTGGAGACTTGATGAGGTTATTAAACCGTCACTTCAACTAGTGTGTAGCAGGGCACAGGAAGTTGTTCCTGTGGCGCTTACACCAATTGAAGTAGAAGCTTATGATAGTGATCATGAAACTTGGATCAAGTCACTACTAAACCTCGTAGGTCGACAAGGATGCGTACTACTTGAGTGGTACGTACTCACATCTTGGAGGTCATGTTGCTAGACAACAATGAACCTACGAGCTATGGAGAAGCGATGGTGGGCCCGAATTCCGATGAATGGCTCGAGGCCATAAAATCCGAGAGAGGATCCATGTGTGAAAACAAAGTGTAGACTTTGGCAGAACTACTTGATGGTCGTAAGGCTGTTGAGTACAGATGGATTTTAAAAGGAAGACAGACAATGATGGTAAGTATCACCATTAAGAAAGCTCGACTTGTCATTAAGTTGTTTTCCGACAAGTTCAAGGAATTGACTACGGTGAGGCTTTCTCACTCGTAGCGATGCTAAGAGTCTGTTGGAATTGGATTAGCAGTTACTGCGTTATGAAATCTTGCAGATAGGATGTCAAAAAACATTGTTTCCTCGACAATTTTCTTGAGGAAAGGTTGTATGTGATACAACCAGAAGGTTTTGACAATCCTGAAAGACGCTAACAAGTATGCAAAGCTCCAGCAATCCTTCTAAGGACTGGAGTAAGCATCTCGGAGTTGGAATGTACGCTTTGATGAGATGATCAAAGATTTTGGGTTTATACGAAGTTTATGAGAAACTTGTATTTCCAAAGAAGTGAGTGGGAGCACTATATAATTTCTGATGAGTATATGTTGTTGACATATTGTTGATCGGAAATGATGTAGAATTTCTGGAAAGCATATAGGGTTGTTTGAAAGATGTTTTTCAATGGAAAACCTGGATTAAGCTGCTTGAACATTGAGCATCAAGATCTATGAGGATAGATCAAAAACGCTAAATGATACTTTCAAATGAGCACATACCTTGACATGATCTTGAAGGTGTTCAAGATGGATCGATCAAAGAAGGAGTTCTTGCACGAGTTGTAAGGTATGAAGTTAAGACTTAAAGCTCGACCACGGCAGAATAGAGAGAAAGGATTTAAGGTCGCCCCTATGCTTAGACATAGGCTCCATAGTATGCTATCTTTGTGTACCGCACTGATGTGTGCCTTGCCACATGTCCGGCAAGAGGGTACAAAGGTGATCAAGGAGTGGATCACGGACAGCGGTGTAAATTGTCCTTGGAGAAAATAAGGACATGTTTCTCGATTATGGAGGTGATAAAGAGTTCAGCATAAAGGGTTACGTCGATGCAAGCTTTAACACCTATCCGAATGACTCTGAGTAGCAAACCGGATACGTATAGTGGAGCAACCATTTGGAATAGCTCCAAGTGGAGCATGGAAGCAGCATTTACAATATGACCTAGAGATTTGCGAAGTACATACGGATCTGAACGTTGCGAGACCCGTTGACTAAAACCTCTCTCACAAGCAAAACATGATCAAACCCCGTAACTCATTGAGTCTTAATCACATGATGATGTGAACTAGTTTAGTGACACTAGTAAACTCTTTGGATGTTGGTCACATGGCGATGTGACCTGTGAGTGTTAATCACATGGCGATGTGAACTAGATTGTTGACTCTAGTGCAAGTGGGAGACTGTTGGAAATATGCCCTAGAGGCAATAATAAATTAGTTGTTATTATTATATTTCCTTGTTCATGATAATCGTTTATTATCCATGCTATAGTTGTATTGATAGGAAACTCGAGGATACATGTGTGGATACATAGACAACACCATGTCCCTAGTAAGCCTCTAGTAGACTAGCTCGTTGATCAATAGATGGTTACGGTTTCCTGACCATGGACATTGGATGTCGTTGATAACAGGATCACATCATTAGGAGAATGATGTGATGGACAAAACCCAATCCTAAGCCTAGCACAAAGATCGTGTAGTTCATATGCTAAAGCTTTTCTAATGTCAAGTATCATTTCCTTAGACCATGAGATTGTGCAACTCCCGGATACCGTAGGAATGCTTTTGGTGTACCAAACGTCCACAACGTAATCGGGTGGCTATAAAGGTGCACTACGGGTATCTCCGAAAGTGTCATTGGGTTGTACGAATCGAGACTGGATTTGTCACTCTGTGTGACGGAGAGGTATCTCTGGGCCCACTCGGTAGGACATCATCATAATGTGCACAATGTGACCAAGGGGTTGATCACGGGATGATGTGTTACGGAACGAGTAAAGAGACTTGCCGGTAACGAGATTGAACAAGGTATCGGGATACCGATGATCGAATCTCGGGCAAGTACTATACCGCTAGACAAAGGGAATTGAATACGGGATTGATTGAATCCTCGACATCGTGGTTCATCCGATGAGATCATCATGGAACATGTGGGAGCCAACATGGGTATCCAGATCCCGCTGTTGGTTATTGACCAGAGAACATCTCGGTCATGTCTGCATGGTTCCCGAACCCGTAGGGTCTACACACTTAAGGTTCGGTGACACTAGGGTTATAGGGAATAGATATATGTGGTTACCGAATGTTGTTCGGAGTCCCGGGTGAGATCCTGACGTCACGAGGAGTTCGGAATGGTCCGGAGGTAAAGATTGATATATTGGACGAAGGGTTTTGGAGTCAGGAAGTGTTCCGGAGGTACCGGGTGATGACGGCATGACCGAAAGGTGTTTCGGGAGCCCGGCAAGTGTTGGGGGCTTCATGGGCAAAGGGAAGGGGAAAACCAGCCCACTAAGGGGCTGTCGCCCCTCACCTATTCCCACGTGACCAGGGGTTTGGGGCGCCCCATCTAGGTTTCCCACCTCCTCGGCTTGGGGGCCAAGTCACCCAAGGGGATATCCCATCTGCCTGCAGCCCCCCCTAGGGAAACCCTAGGGCGCCTCCCCTCCCCTTTGCCCCTATATATAGTGGAAGTTTTGGGGCTGCCTAACACACGAGAACATCTCCCTCTTGGCGCAGCCCTACCTCTCTCCCTCCTCGTTTCTCGTAGTGCTTGGCGAAGCCCTGCTGGAGTACCGCGCTCCTCCACCACCACCACACCGTCGTGCTTCTGCTGGACGGAGTCTTCCCCAACCTCTCCCTCTCTCCTTGCTGGATCAAGGCATGGGAGACGTCACCGGGCTGCATGTGTGTTGAACGCGGAGGCGCCGTGGTTCGACGCTTAGATCGGAATCAACCGCGATATGAATCGCTACGAGTACGACTTCTTCATCCGCGTTCTTGCAATGCTTCCGCTTAGCGATCTACAAGGGTATGTAGATGCACTCCCCTTTCCCTCGTTGCTAGATTACTACATAGATTGATCTTGGTGATGCGTAGAAAATTTTGAATTTCTGCTACGTTCCCCAACACTTCCCATGATACCTCCTTACTTTGCTCTCGATATTTTCTTAAGCTTGAAGTCCAGAGTTACCTTCCGCCACCTTCCCCGATGTTATCGACCAGGTAGTCAACATTGCCGAGGTCCGTTCTCCCCGAATACTCCCCCTTTATTCTTTCATAAGTGCGATGGAGTTTCCGAAGAAAGGATGCCGTATTCATCATGATGACATGAAGCAGATAAATGGAGACATCAATGTAGTGGGTCGACCGCTTCGAGAAGAGCAAACAAGACCGAGAAGATCCGTTAGAATATCGTAACCAGAACTTTCCCCCTTACTCCCTCTTAAATCTCGGGACGAGATTTCTTGTAGTGGAGGAGATTTGTAACGCCCGGATAATCATGCTACAGTAATCTCACGTTAATGGTGCCACGTCACCTCTGTCTCTGTAGTTAATCTCGGGTTAACTCGAAACCGCTTCAAAATTCAAATCCAAATTAATGTCAACAATAAAAGTTTTCAAAAGATATAACAAAAACGTTCAGGCTGTGCCAAAAATGGCATAGGTAATTATAGTGCAGCAAACTCATTTTTAGAAATTGCCTAAATGATTTAAAATGAAATAAAATAGAATAGAAAATAAATAAAAGAAAGATAATACAAAAACAGAAAACAAACTAACCAAAAAAAGAGAAAGCAACCCCCCAGTGGGCTCCGGCCCAGCAGGCCACATCCCTATTGGGCCAACCCACCGGCCCAACCGGCCACCCCCCACTCTCTCCATAACCCCCTCCCCCCGAAACCCTAACCCCACGACCCCACTCACCACTCCCACTCCCCCCCGATTGGATCGGGATCGGGCGACCCGACCCCGTCGCCGCGCCATCGCGTCCACCTCGTCCGTCGCCGACCGGAGCCCGCCTGGACCTCGCCGGAGAACGCCTCGCCGGACTTCCCCACCGGCCTGCTTCCTTCTACGCGCGACGTCCCCGACCTCCACCTCGCGCCCCGCTGCCACTCCCCTACCGGCAATGTGAGCCCCGCCGCCGCGCTCGTCTCCTCGCTCCCTCCCTCTCCCCCGCTGCACCTTCGCGCGCCGTTAGCCGCAGCCGCGGCGCCTGACCCGACCTCCTCCTCTCTGCGCTCCGGCCGCACCCATGCCTGTGTCGCGCCCCTACAGGTCGCGCTCCTCCTCGACGCCCACGGCTGCGTCATGCGTCCGGACCGCGCCGACCCCGTCCGAGACCGCGCCTCGCTCCCCTTTCTCATTCTTCCGCCGCCTGCTCGCCCGCAACCGCGTCGGATCCCTTCGCCAGAAACGGCCGGCCGGCGAACCCCGCCGTGGCCGCGCCTTGGCCGTCCCCTGCCGCTGCTCTCCCTCCGCCCCTGCTTGCTGCATGCCGCCCGCTCCCTCCTCCTCGCCCGTGGTGGTTCGGCCGCACCTCCACGGCCCCGGCGTCCTCCTCAGTGGCCGCCCGCCACAGCCCGCCCGGTGGCCTCGCCCGGCACCCGCCGCAAAGCGCCCGGGCCTCCTCGCCCGACGATGCGGGCGAACGCCCGATCCAGGCGCCATAACGCCTCGACCATAACGTAGCGCCCGTGCCCGCTAGCCCCTATGGCCCTATGACATGTGGGGCCCTGCCCCCAGAACGTTTATTAAAAAAAGGGAATTTAAAAAATATAATAAATAAATAATAAATAATGAAATAAATTAATTAATTAGTTAATTAACTAATAACTAACTTAATTAATTCTGACTAAATTAACTAATTAAGATTAATTAATCTAATGACTAATTAACCTAATTAAATACTGTTAATTAACTAACAGAGTAGGACAAGTGGGACCCACGCGTAAGTTTGACTAAGTCAACAGGATCGCTGATCACGACCGACTCGGCCGATCTTTGTTGACCCAATAATGGCCCCATCTGTCAGTTTGACTTAGTCAATCCCTGTTGACTGCTGATGTCAACATGAAATCATGCTGATATCATTAATCCAATTTCGAATTAAATTAAAGGATTAATTAAATTCCAAAAATTAGTAAATCTTTAGAAAATCATATCTTTTAATCCGTAACTCGGATTAAATTATTTTCAACATGAAAGTTGCTCAGAACGACGAGACAAATCCGGATATGCAGCCCGTTCGTCCTCCACACATCCCTAACATACAGAACTCGCAACTTTCCCCCTCCGGCTCCTCTGCCCGAAACGCGAAACACCGGGGATACTTTCCCGGATGTTTCCCCCTTTCACCGGTATCACATCATACCGCGTTAGGGCACACCTAGCATCACGCTTTGCTTTGTCATGCATCATTATGCATCTGTTTGCATTGTATTCATTGTTTCTTCCCCCTCTTCTCTCGCTAGACACCGAGACCGACGTCGCTGCTACCTAGTACGACTAGGGTGTTGACGACCCCTCCTTCTTGCGAGAGCAATCAGGCAAGCCCCCCCCCTTGATCACCAGATATCGCCTATTCTTCTCTATACTACTTGCATTAGAGTAGTGTAGCATGTTACTGCTTTCGGTTAATCCTATTCTGATGCATAGCTGTCATTGTTGCTACAGTTGTTACCCTTACCTGCTACCCTACTGCTTAGTATAGGATGCTAGTGTTCCATCAGTGGCCCTACATTCTTGTCCGTCTGCCATG
This sequence comes from Aegilops bicornis, assembly GCA_021605145.1. Taxonomy (NCBI): domain Eukaryota; kingdom Viridiplantae; phylum Streptophyta; class Magnoliopsida; order Poales; family Poaceae; genus Aegilops; species Aegilops bicornis. The sequence continues at coordinate 549,256,128 of CM038672.1, read as the reverse complement.
CCATACTATCGGGCCGTGATCACTCGACAGGTGATCACGGGTAGATACTATTACTTTATATACATGACACATGTGGTGACTAAAGTCGGGTCAGCTCGTTGAGTACCCGCAAGTGATTCTGATGAGGGGGCTGAAGGACAGGTGGCTCCATCGCGGTAGAGGTGAGCCTGGGTTCCCAACTGCCCCCGACTGTTACTTTGTGGCGGAGCGACAGGGCAGCTGGAGACCACTTAGGAGAGAGGTGGGCCTGGCCCTAGTCGGCGTTCGCGGATACTTACACGCTTAACGAGATCTTGGTATTTGATCTGAGTCTGGCCATTTGGTCTATACGCACTAACCAGCTATGCGGGAACAGCTATGGGCACTCGACGTCGTGGTATCAGCCGAAGCCTTCGTGACGTCAGCGACTGAGCGGCGCGCGCCGGATTGGAACTTAAGCTTGCTCTTGTATTAAGGGGGCTAGTTCTGCTTCCGGCCGCCAAAGCAACGTGCAGGTGTGCTAAGGGCGATGGGCCAAGACCCCTGTGCGCTTAGGTTTAGACCGGCGTGCTGACCTCTCTGTTGGCCTAGGTGGGGCTGCGACGTGTTGATCTTCCGCGGCCGGGCATGACCCTAAAAAGTGTGTCCGGCCAATCAAGCGTGTTGGGTTATGTGGTGCACCCCTGCAAGGAAGTTAATCTATTCGAATAGCCGTGATCTTCGGTAACAGGACGACTTGGAGTTGTACCTTGACCTTATGACAACAAGAACCGGATACTTAATAAAACACACCCTTCCAAGTGCCAGATACAACCCGGTGATGCTACTTGGAGGACATCAGTCTACTCTCTTCTACATGCTGCAAGACGGAGGGTGCCAGAAGCGTAGTCTTCGACATGACTAGCTATCCCCCTCTTATTCTGGCATTCTGCAGTTCAGTCCACCGATATGGCCCTTTACACATATACCCATGCATATGTAGTGTAGATCCTTGCTTGCGAGTACTTTGGATGAGTACTCACAGTTGTCTTGTTCCCCCTTTTCGCCTTTTATTTACCCGATTGCTGCAACCAGACGATGGAGTCCAGGAGCCAGACGCCGCCGTCGACAACGACTCCTACTACACCGGAGGTGCCTACTACTACGTGCAGCCCGCTAACGACGACCAGGAGTAGTTAGGAGGATCACAGGCAGGAGGCCTGCTCCTCTTTTGATCTGTATCCCAGTTTATGTTAGCCTTCTTAAGGCAAAGTTGTTTAACTTATGTCTGTACTCAGATATTGTTGCTTCCGCTGACTCGTCTATGATCGAGCACTTGTATTCGAGCCCTCGAGGCCCCTGGCTTGTATTATGATGATTGTATGACTTATTTATGTTTTAGAGTTGTGTTGTGATATCTTCCTGTGAGTCCCTGATCTTGATCGTACACATTTACGTGCATGATTAGTGTACGATTGAATCGGGGGCGTCACATTAACCGACGACGAACCATTTGCCGCCACTGCCGGTTGACGTATTGCTCGGTACTGCAAGTCAATGGAAGGCATTGAAGCAATGTTGGTTGATTCACCGCATGATGCAAAAGTGACCGCCACCATAGAGATGCCTTTATTCTTAGGAGGCAACTATAGCTTCACCTCCATGGTGGAGGCAACATGGGATTTTGCAAGTTGAGTGGGGGCCAACAAGGGATGTTGTGAGATCACGCCCGTGGAGCATTGGTCGGCGAAGCAGCACTGGCACCACAAGACGGAGCAGGGGTGAGCCATGCAGGGAATACGAGGACAAGGATGTGCACTTAAGATTGGGGATAGCGAGCCATGCGCTTGTTGCTCCTACAACCTGCCCATGGCCCATAAAGGCATGTGGCGCTTCGTTATTTTCAGCAAATTGAAAAATGTGTATATCTTTATCTGTATCTACTAATAAAGGGAGGAAGGTTTCTTCCAACCAATTTTCGTACATCTTTTCGTCCGTCCTCAATCGCACATCGCTTCATTCATCTGTCGTATGAGGGAGTCGTTTCTTCATTCGTTCAATTTTTGTTCGTGGGTGTTATAACTCCGCACCCACAGTCCCAAGGCTGGCCTCAGCTCACATTATGGTCGAACAAAGCTAGCCAGCCTATGTAAGTCTGATTTTTTGGTCTATGGGTCTTCTCTTCCCTACTGTATCATGATCCCGGTAGATTCCTTCACACCGTTAAAAAGGAAAGAAAAACTAGTGGCCAATAGAATTCCACGTGTATCCTCTGTTTCCACCCCAATGAAACTCTAGCGGGTCCTTCCTATCGATTACAAAAACAAGATCATTGGACGCATGCCCGTGCTCAATTCGAAAAGGAAAGAATAATGCCCATGCACCCCCGCACACGAGCAATCCCGATCCTGTTGCCGACCGATCTGCTCCTCTAGTCACCATTCGTCATTGCAGCGCCTAATACAATCTTGTCCCACCCTTTGTTGTTGCTGCACTCATCATGATGTCTTCCATGACTGAAACCGCTGGGAAAGATGGCTTCATCACATCAAAGCAGACAAGCAATGTTTTGCCACTGCTAATGACCAAGGGCCTGGATGACAATTTGGAAGCATGCTTATCAACCAAGGGAAAACAACTTGATGCATGTATTGCTGATTAGCATGCAGAAACTCAGACCAAGAGAAACCTAACTATGTGGAACACGTCAGGTACTCAGATGCGTACCTATGTGTGTATCATTATGTGCGTGATGTGTATGGCTAGATGAAGTTTTGGCATCACCTAATTAATTTGAGCTAAGACGGCATGTTATTTTCTGTAACATAAGACGTGAGGTTACTTTGTGTTTTTGTTTGTGCCATATCTGCACATTTTATTATTCTATTGGGAGTAAATATATATGTCACTTCATTACCTAGAGCCAATATATGCCATTGTTTTGACTATCGGTGTTATTTTCAACTAATTAACATTTTACTTTAAATTTCAGAATGAACTAATAATCTAAAGTTAGCATTGGTCATCTGGATTAATTGATGCAGGGTCATATCCCATTTACCGAAAAACCCTACCTAAAATGTTTTGTCATCATAGATCCATATTAGTTTACCATGGCAATATCTAAGAGCCCCTCTACCCAGCCAACCTGATTCAAGGCAACTTTCATTTTCTCCCGTTGCAATGCAAAGGCATATTTGCTAGTATTTTTGAGCTAAATTGCGGATAGTAGCCACTTGGCCCGCCGTCAGTGTCTAGGCGCTTGGGGAAGTTGGTCCAGCCGCGGAGACATCCGACCGGCCAAAGAGTTCGCGCCTCTACTTTTTTCTCGTAGCTGCACGCTCTAACTCTACGACCCCTATCTGGTAGAGGGCCTACTTGTTGAGAAACGTAGTAGAAAACAAAAAAGTTGCCCTATGATCACGGTCCAGGAACACTATGAAGATGTGATACGTCTCCAACGTATCTATAATTTTTGATTGTTCCATGCTATTATATATTCTGTTTTGGATGTTTAATGGGCTTTATTATACACTTTTATATTATTTTTGGGACTAACCTATTAACCGGAGGCGCAACCCAAATTGCTGTTTTTTTGCCTATTTCAGTGTTTCGTAGAAAAGGAATATCAAACGGAGTCCAAACGGAATGAAACCTTCGGAAGAGTTATTTTTGGAACGAACGTGATCCAGAGGACTTGGAGTGGACGTCAAGAAATCACCGAGGAGGCCACGAGGCAGGGGGGCGCGCCCTCCACCCTCGTGGGCCCCTCATGGCTCCACCAACCTGAAGGAAATATGCCCTAGAGGCAATAATAAAGTTATTATTTATTTCCTTATATCATGATAAATGTTTATTATTCATGCTAGAATTGTATTAACCGGAAACATAATACATGTGTGAATACATAGACAAACAGAGTGTCACTAGTATGCCTCTACTTGACTAGATCGTTAATCGAAGATGGTTATATTTCCTAACCAAAGACATGAGTTGTCATTTGATTAACGGGATCACATCATTAGGAGAATGATGTCATTGACTTGACCCATTCCGTTAGCTTAGCACTGATCGTTTAGTATGTTGCTATTGCTTTCTTCATAATTTATACATGTTCCTATGACTATGAAATTATGCAACTCCCGTTTACCGGAGGAACACTTTGTGTGCTACCAAACGTCACAATGTAACTGGGTGATTATGAAGGTGCTCTACAGGTGTCTCCTAAGGTACTTGTTGGGTTGGCGTATTTCAAGATTAGGATTTGTCACTCCGATTGTCGGAGAGGTATCTCTGGGCCCACTTGGTAATGCACATCACTTAAGCCTTGCAAGTATTGCAAGTAATGAGTTAGTTGCGGGATGATGTATTACGGAACGAGTAAAGAGACTTGCCGGTAACGAGATTGAACTAGGTATTGAGATACCGACGATCGAATCTCGGGCAAGCAACATACCGATGACAAAGGGAACAACGTATGTTGTTATGCGGTTTGACCGATAAAGATCTTCGTAGAATATGTGGGACCCAATATGAGCATCCAGGTTCCGCTATTGGTTATTGACTGGAGACGTGTCTGTGTCATGTCTACATTGTTCTCGAACCCGTAGGGTCCGCACGCTTAAAGTTTCGATGACGGTTATATTATGAGTTTATGAGTTTTGGTGTACTGTAGGAGTTCGGAGTCCGGGATGAGATCAGGGACATGACGAGGAGTCTCGAAATGGTCGAGACGTAAAGATCGATATATTGGACGACTATATTCGGACTTCGGAAAGGTTCCGAGTGATTCGGTTATTTCTCGGAGTACCGGAGAGTTACGGGAATTCGCCGGGGAGTATATGGGCCTTATTGGGCCATACAGGAATAGAGGAGAGAGGCCAAAAGGAAGGAGGCCTGCGCCCTCCCACTGGTCCGAATTGGACAAGGGGTGCAGCCCCCTTTTTCTTCTCCCTCTCGTCCTCTTTCCTTCTCTCCTACTCCAAGAAGGAAAGGAGGAGTCCTACTCCCGGTGGGAGTAGGACTCCCCCCTTGGCGCCCTCCTCCTTGGCCGGCCGCCTCCCCCCTTGGTCCTTTATATACGGGGGCAGGGGGCACCCTATGGACACACAAGTTGATCAGTTGATCTCTCCCAACCATGTGCGGTGCCCCCTCCACCATAGTCCACCTCGATAATACTGTAGCGGTGCTTAGGCAAAGCTCTGCGTCGGTAGAACATCAACATCGTCACGTTGCCACCGTGCTGACGAAACTCTCCCTCAACACTCGGCTGGATCGGAGTTCGAGGGACGTCATCGGGATGAACGTGTGCTGAACTCGGAGGTGCCGTATGTTCGGTACTTGATCGGTCGGATCGTGAAGACGTACGACTACATCAACCGCGTTGTGCTAATGCTTTCGCTTTCGGTCTACGAGGGTACGTGGACAACACTCTCCCCTCTTGTTGCTATGCATCACCATGATCTTGCGTGTGCGTAGGAAAATTTTGAAATTACTACGTTCCCCAACAGTGGCATCCAAGCCTGGTTTTATGCGTAGATGTCATATGCACGAGTAGAACACAAGTGAGTTGTGGGCGATATAAGTCATACTGCTTACCAGCATGTCATACTTTGGTTCGGGGTATTGTTGGACGGCGGCCCGGACCGACATTACGCGTACACTTACGCGAGACCGGTTCTCTGACGTGCTTTGCACAAAGGTGGCTAGCGGGTGTCAGTTTCTCCAACTTTAGTTGAACCGAGTGTGGCTACGCCCGGTCCTTGCGAAGGTTAAAACAACACCAACTTGACAAACTATTGTTGAAGTTTTGATGCGTAGGTAAGATCGGTTCTTGCCAAGCCCGTAGCAGCCACGTAAAATTTGCAACAACAAAGTAGAGGACGTCTAACTTGTTTTTGCAGGGCATGTTGTGTTGTGATATGGTCAAGACGTGATGCTATATTTTATTGTATGAGATGATCATGTTTTGTAACCGATTTATCGGCAACTGGCAGGAGCCATATGGTTGTCGCTTTATTGTATGCAATGCAATCGCCCTGTAATGCTTTACTTTATCTCTAAGCGGTAGCGATAGTCGTAGAAGCATAAGATTGGCGAGACAACAACGGTGCTACGATGGAGATCAAGGTGTCGCTACCGGTGGCGATTTACGTTGATCATGGAGGTGCTTCGAGATGGAGATCACAAGCACAAGATGATGATGGCCATATCATATCACTTATATTGATTGCATGTGATGTTTATCTTTTATGCATCTTATCTTGCTTTGATTGGCGGTAGCATTATAAGATGATCCATCACTAAATTATCAAAGTATAAGTGTTCTCCACAGTATGCACCGTTGTGAAAGTTCTTCGTCTTTGAGACACCACGTGATGATCGGGTGTGATAAGCTCTCACGTTCAAATACAACGGGTGCAAAACAGTTGCACACGCTGAATACTCGAGTTAAAATTGACGAGCCTAGCATATAACAGATATGGCCTCGAACACGGAGACCGAAAGGTCGAGCGTGAATCATATAGTAGATATGATCAACTTAGTGATGTTCACCATTGAAACTACTCCATCTCACGTGATGATCGGACATGGTTTAGTTGATATGGATCACGTGATCACTTAGAGGATTAGAGGGATGTCTATCTAAGTGGGAGTTCTTAAGTAATATGATTAATTGAACTTAAATTTGTCATGAACTTAGTCCTGGTAGTATTAGCATATCTATGTTGTAGATCAATAGCTCGCGTTGTTGCTCCCCCTTTATATTTTGATATGTTCCTAGAGAAAAATAAGTTGAAAAATGTTAGTAGCAATGATGCGGACTTGGTCCGTGATCTAAGGATAAACCTCATTGCTGCACAGAAGAATTATGTCCTTAATGCACCGCTAGGTGACAGACCTATTGCAGGAGCAGATGCAGACGTTATGAACGTTTGGCTAGCTCAATATGATGACTACTTGATAGTTTGGTGCACCATGCTTAACGGCTTAGAATCGGGACTTCAAAGACGTTTTGAACGTCATGGACCATATGAGATGTTCGGGAGTTGAAGTTAATATTTGAAGCAAATACCGAGTTGAGAGATATGAAGTCTCCAACAAGTTTTATAGCTAAAAGATGGAGGAGAATAGCTCAAGCGGTGAGCATGTGCTCAGATTATGCAGGTACTACAATCGCTTGAATCAAGTGGGAGTTACTCTTCCAGATAAGATAGTGATTGACAGAGGTCTCTAGTCACCATCACCAAGTTAGTAGAACTTCGTGATGAACTATAGTATGCAAGGGATGACGAAAATGATTCCCGAGCTTTTCATGATGATGAAATCGATGAAGGTAGAAATCAAGAAAGAGCATCAAGTGTTGATGATTAACAAGAGCATTAGTTTCAAGTTAAGGGGAAAAGGGAAGAAGGGGAACTTCAAGAAGATCGGCAAGAGAGTTGCTGCTCAAGTGGAGAAGCCCAAGTATGGAGCTAATCCTGAGACTGAGTGCTTCTACTGCAAAGGAACTGGTCACTGGAAGCGGAACTGCCCCAAGTATTTGGCGGATAAGAGGGATGGCCAAGTGAACAAAGGTATATTTGATATACATGTTATTTATGTGTACTTTACTAGTGTTTATAGAAACCCTCGATTTGATACTAGTTCAGGTTGCTAAGATTAGTAACTCAAAGCGGGAGTTGCGTATCAAATAAGAGACTAGTTAAGGGTGAAGTGACGATGTGTGTTGGAAGTGGTTCCAAGATTGATATGATCATCATCGCAGACTCCCTATACTTTCGGGATTAGTATTGAACCTAAATAAGTGTTATTTGGTGTCTGCGTTGAGCATGAATATGATTTGATCATGTTTGTTGCAATACGGTTATTCATTTAAGTTAGAGAACAATTGTTGTTTTGTTTACATGAATAAAAACCTTCTATGGTCATACACACCAACGAAAATGGTTTGTTGGATCTCGATCGTACTGATACACATATTCATAATAATGAAGCCAAAAGATGCAAAATTAATAATGATAGTGCAACTTATTTGTGGCACTGCCGTTTAGGTTATATTGGTGTAAAGCGCATGAAGAAACTCCATGCTGATGGGATTTTGGAATCACTTGATTATGAATCACTTGATGCTTGCAAACCATGCCTTATGGGCAAGATGACTAAAACTCCGTTCTCCGGAACAATGGAGCAAGCAACTGGCTTATTGGAAATAATACATACTGATGTATGCGATCCGATGAGTGTTGATGCTCGCGGCGGGTATCGTTATTTTCTGACCTTCACAGATGATTTGAGCAGATATGGGTATATCTACTTGATGAAACATAAGTCTGAAATATTTGAAAAGTTCAAAGAATTTCAGAGTGAAGTGGAAAATCATCATGACAAGAAAATAAAGTTTCTACGATCTGATCGCAGAGACAAATATTTGAGTTACGAGTTTGGTCTTCAATTAAAATAATGTGGAATAGTTTCACAAATTCGTGCCACCTGGAACACCACCGCATAATGGTGTGTCCGAACGTCATAACCGTACTTTATTGGATATAGTGCAATCTATGATGTCTCTTACCGATTTACCACTATCGTTTTGGGGTTATGCATTAGAGACAGCTACATTCACGTTAAATAGGGCACCATCAAAATCCGTTGAGACGACACCTTATGAACTGTGGTTTGGCAAGAAACCAAAGTTGTCGTTTCTTAAAGTTTGGGGCTACAATGCTTATATGAAAAAGTTTCATCCTGATAAGCTCAAACCCAAATCGAAGATATTTGTCTTCATAGGCTACCCAAAGGAGACTGTTGGGTACACCTTCTATCACAGATCCGAAGGCAAGACTTTTGTTGCTAAATTCAGAGGTTTTCTAGAGAAGGAGTTTCTCTCGAAAGAAGTGAGTGGGAGGAAAGTAGAACTTGATGAGGTAATTGTACCTGCTCCCTTATTGGAAAGTAGTTCATCGCAGAAACCGGGTTACTGCGACACCTACACCAATTAGTGAGGAAGTTAATGATGATGATCATGAAACTTCAGATCAAGTTATTACTGAACCTCGTAGGTCAACCAGAGTAAGATCCGCACCAGAGTGGTACGGTAATCCTATTCTGGAGGTTATGTTACTAGACCATGATGAACCTATGAACTATTAAGAAGCGATGGTGAGCCCAGATTCCGCGAAATGGCTTGAGGCCATGAAATCTGAGACGAGATCCATGTATGAGAACAAAGTATGGACTTTGATTGACTTGCCCGATGATCGGCGAGCCATTGAGATTAAATGGATCTTCAAGAGGAAGACGGACGCTGATAGTAGTGTTACTATCTACAAAGCTAGAATTGTCGCAAAAGGTTTGAAGGAAATATGCCCTAGAGGCAATAATAAAGTTATTATTTATTTCCTTATTTCATGATAAATGTTTATTATTCATGCTAGAATTGTATTAACCAGAAACATGATACATGTGTGAATACATAGACAAACTGAGTGTCACTACTATGCCTCTACTTGACTAGCTCATTAATCAAAGATGGTTATGTTTCCTAGCCATGGACAAATAGTTGTCATTTGATTAATGAGATCACATCATTAGGAGAATGATGTGACTGACTTGACCCATTCCGTTAGCTTAGCACTTGATCGTATAGTATGTTGCTATTGCTTTCTTCATGACTAATACATGTTCCTATGACTATGAGATTATGCAACTCCCGTTTACCGGAGGAATACTTTGTGTGCTACCAAACGTCACAACATAACTGGGTGATTATAAAGGTGCTCTACAAGTGTCTCCAAAGGTACTTGTTGGGTTGGCGTATTTCGAGATTAGGATTTGTCACTCCGATTGTCGGAGAGGTATCTCTGGGCCCTCTCGGTAATGCACATCACTATAAGCCTTGCAAGCAAGTAGGTAATGAGTTAGTTATGGAATGATGCATTACATAATGAGTAAAGAGACTTGCCGGTAACGAGATTGAACAAGGTATTGAGATACCGACGATCGAATCTCGGGCAAGTAACATACCGATTACAAAGGGAACAACATATGTTGTTATGCGGTTTGACCGATAAAGATCTACGTAGAATATGTGGGAGCCAATATGAGCATCCAGGTTCCGCTATTGGTTATTGACCGGAGACGTGTCTCGGTCATGTCTACATTGTTCTCGAACCCGTAGGGTCTGCACGCTTAAGGTTTTGATGACAGTTATATTACGAGTTTATGAGTTTTGATGTACCGAAGGAGTTCGGAGTCCGGGATGAGATCGGGGACATGACGAGGAGTCTCAAAATGGTCAAGACGTAAAGATCGATATATTGTACGACTATATTCGGACTTCGGAAAGGTTCCAAGTGATTCGGGTATTTTTTGGAGTACCGCAGAGTTACGGGAATTCACCGGGAAGTATATGGGCCTTATTGGGCCATACAGGAATAGAGGAGAGAGGCTAAAATGAAGGAGGCCTGCGCCCCCCCTCTGGTCCGAATTGGACAAGGGGCGCAACCCCCTTTTCCTTCTTCCTCTCCCCCTCTTCCCCCTTCTCCTACTCCAACATGGAAGGAGGGAGTCCTACTCCCGGTGGGAGTAGGACTCCCTTGGCGCGCCTCCTAGGCAGGGCGCCCTCCCCTTGCTCCTTTATATACAGGGCAGGGGGCACCTCTAAGCACAACAACAATTGATCTCTTGATCTCTTAGCCGTGTGCGGTGCCCCCCTCCACCATAGTCCACCTCGATAATATTGTAGCGGTGCTTAGGCGAAGCCCTGTGATGGTAGAACATCAAGATCGTCACCATGCCATCGTGCTGACGGAACTCTCCCTCGAGACTCGGCTGGATCGGAGTTTGAGGGACGTCATCGAGCTGAACGTGTGCTAGAACTCGGAGGTGCCGTAGTTTCGGTGCTTGATCGGTCGGGCCGTGAAGACGTACGACTACATCAACCGCATTGTCATAACGCTTACGCTTTCGGTTTACGAGGGTACGTGGACAACACTCTCCCCTCCCGTTGCTATGCATCACCATGATCTTGTGTGTGCGTAGGAATTTTTTTGAAATTACTACGTTCCCCAACAGTGGCATCCGAGCCAGGTTTTATTCGTAGATGTTATATGCACGAGTAGAACACAAGTGCGTTGTGGGCGATACAAGTCATACTGCTTGAAAGCATGTCATACTTTGGTTCGGCGGTATTGTTGGATGAAGCGGCCCGGACCGACATTATGCGTACGCTTACGCGAGATTGGTTCTACCGACGTTCTTTGCACACAGGTGGCTGGCGGGTGTCAGTTTCTCCAACTTTAGTTGAACCGAGTGTGGCTACGCCCGGTCCTTGAGAAGGTTAAAACAACACTAACTTGACGAACTATCGTTGTGTTTTTGATGCATAGGTAAGAATGGTTCTTGCTCAGCCCATAGCAAGCATGTAAAATTTGCATCAACAAAGTAGAGGACGTCTAACTTGTTTTTGCAGGGCATATTGTGATGTGATATGGTCAAGATGTGATGATATATAAGTTGTTGTATGAGAAGATCATGTTTTGTTGATGTTATCGGCAACTGGAAGAAGCCCTATGGTTGTCTCTTTGTTGCATAAGATGCAAGTGCCAAATAATTGATTTACTTTATCGCTATGCGATAGCAATAGTTGCAAGAGAAATAGTTGGCGAGACGACCATGTGACGACACATTGATATAGATCAAGATGATGAAGATCATGGTGTCGTGCCGGTGACGATAGAGATCATGACAGTACTTTGGAGATGGAGATCAAAGGCGCAAGATGATCATGGCCATATCATGTCACATATTTTGATTTCATATGATGTTTATCTGTTATACATCTTATTCTATTTTGTTTGACGGTAGCATTTTAAGATGATCTCTCACTAATTATCAAGAAGTGTTCTCCCTGAGTATGCACCATTGCGAAAGTTCTTCGTCTTTGAGACACCACGTGATGATCGGTGTGATAGGCTCTACGTTCAAATACAACGGGTGCAAAACAGTTGCACACGGAATACTCAGGTTAAACTTGACGAGCCTAGCATATACAGATATGGCCTCGGAACACGAAGACCGAAAGGTCGAACGTCAATCATATAGTAGATATGATCAACATAGTGATGTTCACCATTGAAAACTACTCCATCTCACGTGATGATCGGACATGGTTTAGTTGATTTGGATCACGTGATCACTTAGACGACTAGAGAGATGTCTATCTAAGTGGGAGTTCTTAAGTAATATGATTAATTAAACTTTAATTTATCATGAACTTAGTCCTGGTAGTATTTTGCAAATTATGTTGTAGATCAATAGCTCGCGTTGTTGCTTCCCTATGTTTTTATATGTGTTCCTAGAGAAAACTAAGTTGAAAAATGTTAAGAGCAATGACGCGGACTTGGTCCGTGGTCTGAGGTTTTTCCTCATTGCTGCACAGAAGAATTATGTCCTTGATGCACCGCTAGGTGACAGACCTATTGCAGGGAAGCGTATGCAGACGTTATGAACGTTTGGCTAGCTCAATATGATGACTACTTGATAGTTTTATGCACCATGCTTTATGGCATAGAACCGAGACTACAAACGTTTTTGAAACGTCACGGAACATATGAGATGTTCCATGAGATGAAATTGATACTTCATACTCATGCCCGTGTCAAGAGTTATGAGACCTCTGACAAATACTTCGCCTAAAAGATGGAGGAGAATTGCTCAACTAGTGAGCAAGTGCTTAGATTGTCTGAGTACTACATTCGCTTGAATCAAGTGGGAGTTAATCTTCCAGATAAGTTAGTGATTGACAGAGTTCTTTAGTCACCATCACCAAGTTAGTAGAACTTCATGATGAACTATAGTATGCGAGGGATGACGAAAATGATTCCCGAGCACTTCGTGATGCTGAAATCGACGATGGTAGAAATCAAGAAAGAACATCAAGTGTTGATGATTGACAAGATCACTAGTTTTCAAGAAAAGGGCAAAGGGAAAGAGAGGGAAACTTCAAGTAGAATGGCAAGCAAGTTGTCACTCCTGTGAAGAAGCCCAAAGCTGGACCAAAGCCTGAAACTAAGTGCTTCTACTGCAAAGGAAATGGTCACTGGAACCGGAAATGCCCTGAATATTTGGTGGATAAGAACGATGGTAAAGTGAACAAGGGTATATTTGATATACAGGTTATTGATGTGTACCTTACTAGTGTTTATAGCAGCCCCTGAGTATTTGATACTTGTTCGGTTGCTAAGATTAGTAACTTCAAAGCAGGAGTTACAGAATAAACAGAGACTAGTTGAGGGTGAAGTAACGATGTGCATTGGAAGTGGTTCCAAGATTGATATGATCATCATCGTACACTCCCTATATTTTTGAGATTAGTGTTGAACCTAAATAATTGTTATTTGGTGTTTGCGTTGAGCATAAATATGATTAGATCATGTTTATTGCGATACGATTATTCATCTAAGACAGAGAATAAATTGTTATTATGTTTACATGAATAAAACCTTCTATGGTTGTCGGGGATATACCCCGCGGTATGACCCGGCCGGAGTCGTAACCCGGCCAGGACTTGGTAAACCGGCGAATGTTAAACCGACAGAGTTAAGAGATGGTAGCACCGGCAGGTGTTAGGACAATCATAACCCGGCAGATCATGTTAAACCGGCAGGCAATGTTAAACTGGCAGACAATGTTAAACCGGCAGACAATGTTAAACCTGCAGATAATGTTAAACCGACAGACAATGTTAAACCGGCAGACGTTAAGAAGCCCAGGAAAGGAAGTCAAAATAGTTTAAGTCTTAGTCCGAGATGGACTCTACATGTAACACGCCCCTTCAACTTATATAAGGAGGGGTAGGGCTCCCCAAAGAGGGAGAAGCAAGAACCAATCTCTAGGGCTAGACACAATTAGAGGAGAGCCGGTTTACGGCGACTTCCTCATGATGATAATGAGATCTAGCCTCAAACAACATGTAGGGTTGTTAGCAGATGATGTTTCCCGGGGCACGAAGCTGTCTAAACCCTTATCTTGTGTTGCGTCTCTCGATTCCGCTCAACCCCTCTCAAGCTACCACATAGATGCGTTGGCCTCACGACTTAGTCCTCACGCTAAGGACATTTGACGTGTTAATTCCACGACGGTGGTGTTGAGTCCTTGAAGGGAGCTCTTCAGGGATCAAGAAATTCGTGATAAGATTGGATGAAGAAGCACTCGCATGAAGTAATCGCAGGTTAACCCGACGTGGGATAAACCGGCGTGGGATAACTCGCACTTGATCGGATCGGCATGGAGCAATCACACAGTAAGCCGGCAAATTTACCGTTTATGATCCGGATTATGATTAGCTTTGGAACAACATATACAAGGTTGAGACCCGGAGAAGCTAGGGTTTGCGTTGGTTTGCGCCAGCAAGTCGCCAAACCCGACCTCAGGGAAAAAGAATTTTGGGTTACCACGAGTCCCTTAGGCACCACGATCCGTTTCTAGCACTTTCCACATGCATGGCAGTTATTATACCTGTGAAGAAAATCAGGTCCGAATACTACGATTGGACTACCAGGAGCAAACCTACTATTTGGAATATTAAATTGCTAGTTCCCTTGATGCATTGGGATCACAAGCATCAAGTCGGTGGAAACCCAAGCCCATGTGTGCTTATGCGCATGGCCCTCTTGTTGAAGGTAAAATACTTCGCTATTCACCTTATTTGCGGACTTGCCTCCTTGTATTTCGCTTTGGCCGGTTCTTGCCTCATTACCGGTTCGCCCATACCGTTGACCTTTGGGCAAGACCGGCTGCTATACTCCAACACCGACGCTTGTTGCAAGGAAAGTATTCAACACCTGCATGAGATAGATGGAGAAAATCAATTGTCTGAAGATCCAATCAATACAACTCGTGTTGGGAATTCTACAATCATGACCCGGAGAAGGGCACGGACTCTGCGGTCATCCTCGCTCAAGTCAACACCTATGGCTGCACTAAACCGCCCGGTGCAAGCGATTTGACCGGTCCGAATTGACCCACCTGTTACGGTCAGGCTGCGGATCGGCCGATTCGTCGCTCCTCCGTCTGCTGCCGCTGTAAAACAAGCACCAGCCGTCCGAACCATGCCCAGAGTCGCCCCGGCCAAGCGACCTCGTCGTCCACGCCCAGAGTCGCCGGAACTCAAATCACTACATCGCTGGCTCACTTTTAAATCGCCGAACGCCATCGTTTTGCCAGTGAGCCAAGTCTTGATCTACAATTCTGCTGCAACTTTCGAGCCGGCCGTACCGTGAGCCATGGCGGACCGTTTACGCTACAGCCTTGATGCCGCCACTGCGTGTTAAGCCGGCCATCGCTGCGCCTTGAATCCACTGTCGGTTCAGCCGTGCGTCACCGTCACGTCGTCTCAATCCGTCGAGTCTGAGGCAAGACCTTCTGCATGACGTGATTTGTGTGCAGCATTACAAGATTCTGCCGCAGTCACCGGTACAACCTCGCCACCATGGCCTGAAACTGTCTCCTCGGACCGCTGTCATCCATAACTCGCCGAAGTCGCCATTCTTCAATCGGAGTCGCTGCCGCGGTCTCTACCTCCGCCGCGGAAAGGCCACTATTGGTGGTCTACCTCTGTCCGGTTCACCGCCCGTTTCCTGTGTTGCCGTAAATCCCGTGGTGTTCCGCCTCGCTTCCTCCGAGTCGCCCCGCGCCCTCGCCTACAAACCGCCACGGAGCCTGCTGGCCCGTAGCTCGGGCTGCCCGCTTGCTCCTTCCATAACCCGTGCGTCGCATCGCGAGCATGCTGCCCTCGGGTTTCCGCGGACGCCGTCTACCTTCGCCGTGAACCGGCTTCTGCTGCTGCTGACCCGGCCTGCCCAACTCTTGCCGCTGAGTCGCTAAGGGCTCCGCCTCACCGAGTCCGCCGCCTTGATTCGTGGGCGCACCTTCCGAGATGCTACCTCCGGACGCCGCCTCAAGCCTTTACGGCCACGAACCGGCTTCGAGTGGCCACGGCCTCCCGTTGTTTGTGGGCTGAGCCGCCTTTACGGACACCGCATCAAATCGCTTTCCGCCGGTTTGCCTCGAGCCGCTGGCGCACCACCGCCAAGACACCACCGAACTAACTCCAAGTCGGCCTCGCCTCGACTCATCCTGAAGTTGCCCGCGGCCCTCAATCCGAGTGGCCACCACGGTCTCAAGTCGACTCCGACTCGTTTCGCCTGGGCCACCTGCCTCTGCCGTGGCGAAGTCACCGCCCTTACCACGCTAGCTCCGGCACCGGGCGTGATACTGCTTTACTGGCCTCTCGCGCCTTGAACTCTGCGACCGCCTCACGCGGCGTGCCACTTCACTTCAAGCCGCGCATGGATTCATCTTTAACCGCCGCTTCCACTGTTGATAAAACCGCCGCCGTTGTCAAAGTTACCTCGCCTCCGCTGTTGTTGAACTGCCCGTCGCCTCTGCCTCTGTGGACCGGCCCTCGACGGGGCTCGCTGACCCGCTCGACTCACCACTCGCCCGCGGGCTCCAAACCGCTGCCAGTCTCCCAAACCGCTGGGCGGTTTTCCTAGCCTCGGCGTCAAATCCTCTGCTAACTCGCCGGGCCGGCTGCCATGGATATAGCGGTGAGATAAGTGGCCCTCGAAGGAGATAAGAACATGCTGCTAGCGAGCGGGCCTTACCAGGATGTGTGTGGTATGACTGAGGGGTTGACGTGCAAGCTGCATCTAATGACTTGTTGCAATCTCCTGATCGATAAAACCAGAGGTCATTACGTGTGTGATGGCATAATCCGTACGAAGAATGATCATAGAGACGAAGCGAAAGCGTGCATGCGAAGTTATACCGGCGCTCAACGCCTTTGGATCCCTGGTGGACACATACTAAATTGTTAACCCGGGATTCCGGTTTGCATGGACACATCAGGTTATCCAGCGGACCCGGTTATCTAAATTTGGTTTGCGCCATCGGTATCATCCGACAAAATAAATGCCAAGTGATATCCATCTAAATATATTTATTGGCACATATGATTTTTGTCAGGAAACAATTACTTTGGTCTGTAATATATTTTGTGCAGGACAGTGGTTAATTATAAGGGTGGTGCCATGGTATGCTTCTGGACACACACAAGCTGCTGCCCTTGCGGTCTGGTCCACATCGGCTTGCTGGGATCGCGTCTGCTCATTGTCAGTGGACGTGCGCAAATCGCCACCCCCGAGGCCTGGTCTACATCAACACACTGGGCCGCACCTGTTTGCATGATCTGTTTATTGAGTATAAGGCCAGTCACTGCTTGGGTAGCCCAGTTTTCTTCCAACAAACTGGAAGCAAATTATCATCAATCGCCGTCTACTGGATGGTTCAATGGATATATGCACAAGTTGCTGCCACTAACGTTGGGTTATCTTCAAACAACCAGTTGGAAGGAACCATTGGCCGAGTTGCTAACACGGCTCATACGATCATTTATAACTCGCCCCGGTCACCTCAACCTTCTGTGGATTCACATTGCGTTATCAACACCGATGATATATACCTTCTGTTATGGTCAAGTACGGAGAATCTCAAGACAACTACTTGAGTCATCTTAAGACTCAGGGGCTACGATGATATGATGCAGCAAGTCTTGCCAGTTTCAGCAAATTCAAGTGCCCCAGAATGTTGAAGGGAAACCCGATCCCGGAGGCTACTGTTATATCGATGAAGAATTTAAAGGCCGTCAGAAATATTCCGGCTCACAATGATGCTTCCGGTGCATGGTCCGGTTCAAGGGAAATCCCGTCTCCCACACGGTGCTGAAGCCCTTAGTATCTGGTTCAAATCCGGTTTAAGAGGAAACTATCTCTTGCAAAGCTCTGACGCTCTCAATATCCGGTTCAAAATCCCGGTTTAAGAAGAATTTATCTCTTGCAAAAAAGTTAAAGGTTGCCAAAGAGGACCTGCTGCCTTGACGCACGGTTCAAACATGGGTATCCTGCCTTATGGGCTCATCTTCATATGATCACTTGGGGGCTCCCTGTTCAAACATAGGTGTGTTCACCAAAGAGAACATAGTGTTACTACCCTCTTGATGCATCTATCAAGCCAATATTATCATAAGGGGCCAAAGAGAGTTTGTTGCACAGCACAACTCAAACATAGGCACCCGGCGAGCACAACTCAGAAATATATCACATGGGGGCTTCAGCTGACAAAGTGGAGTCCTGTCCATTAATCCGGCTATCACGCCACAACATAGCTTGGGAGCTTCACACCCAAGGGGCCAAAGAGAGTATTCTTGCTAAAGCACAACTCAAACATAGGCACCCATTGAGCACAGCTCACAATGTTACTTGGGGGCTCTTTTTGCAAAGCAACCAAGAGTTTGAAAGGACCCTTGTAATTGGGTATCGACCCACGGCTTGGAAGCCTGGTGTATTCACCTAAAACCCTGAGTTAACTTTGCCTTCATCAAGTAAGCCACTCCTATCCAGTAATCCTGGCATGACCCTTAACGTTTGACAAGTTACTCTTATACAGACCCTGAACTTGTCAAAGTTAAAACGACGATTGGTTAGTTGGAGGCCCATCTTAAAAGGCTTTGCAAAAATGGTTTAACTCAGCGGCCTGGCAGCCCATGAAAAGCCTCGAATTTGGGCCTGGCAGCCCATGAAAAGCCTCGAATTTGGGCCTGGCAGCCCTTGAAAAGCCTCGACTACACGGTTTTATTTGCCTTTGTCAAGATTTTTCTCTTTTGATAAATTTTATGTTGAACCGGCGTCTATTGACCCGGCATGATTATCAGTCATCAAATTAACCCGGTGTTCATTAACCCGGCTCGACTTTCAAGTACAAGTTGTCAGTACATAATCATTTATAATCCGGTGTTTATTGACCCGGCCTGGCTTTGGACTATAAGTCACCAGTATATATTTGGATTGCGCCATTGGAATCATGCGCTTATAAATCATTGGGTATATTATTTAAATCTTTAATAGCCAATATGGCTGGATTTTTATTATGGTTATCAATAACCAGTATTATGATCAAGGTTTTCAAAGTCGCTTTAGCGTAATGGCTATCATATTATCAATGGATATGATTGAAGGAATAGTCCCGAGTTGCTGCAGGCTTAAGACCCGGCACTTGGGGGCTACATTATTCAAGTTGCGATTACATCAAATATGCAAGTCTCATGTCGCTACAAGCATGCACCATGACACTTGGAGGCTAATGCAAAATCATTTTTTGCTCATCTTATTGAAAACCCGACTCATCACATTGTAATGAGCCGACCCTTGGGGCTACCAATTGCTCCTGTCAACAATTCAAGGTACAAAGCTTTATATCCATTATATTGAAGGGTCCACTGCTCAGTTGGTAAAGCACAAGACTCTTAACCTTGTGGACGTGAATTCAAGCCCCATTATGGGGGTTACATCATATGATATTATTTTCATTGAAGTATATATCAAAGTCCCAGCTCAATATTATCTTACTGAGCCGGCCCTTGGGGGCTACACGTTGCTGTTCAAAGTTTACATGATTATATTTACAAAGTCCCTGTTCATTATTGCATAATGACCCGGCCCTTGGGGGATACACTGGTTGAAGTTTTTATGAGCATCAGGCAATTACAAGTCCCGAGTTCTTTGCAATCATGACATCTCGGCAATTGGGGGCTACATATGTGGAATACTCAATTCTGACTAGTGATTGAGATGAACAAACTGGATTTCTTCAAGATTGTGATATTTATATTGAAGCAAGTCTTAAGCTGTTGCTATGCTACCTTCTTAAGACTTGGGGGCTACAAGTGGTAGGCATATAAGAGGTATATTTTCAAGCTGGATGTTAACTACAAGTATAACCTGGTGCTATCAATATTTATAAACCGGTGATCTTGGCAATGATAAGCCGACAAGTTTTACATTCTTAAACC
Organism: Aegilops bicornis; assembly: GCA_021605145.1. Classification (NCBI taxonomy): domain Eukaryota; kingdom Viridiplantae; phylum Streptophyta; class Magnoliopsida; order Poales; family Poaceae; genus Aegilops; species Aegilops bicornis. The sequence continues at coordinate 549,236,258 of CM038672.1, read as the reverse complement.
GGCTGAAGATCAGATGAGGATTTCAAGGACCAATATTTTTGTTAAGTCATTGGGAGCTGAGCCAAAGAAGTTATTCTTCACAATATTTCTCTGTGACAAACCAATGTCAGCAAGGTGATTATGAAGCTGGCCTATTAAACCGGATTTTCAAGAAGGAAGTGACAAGGACTTAAGGATGATCAGACTCAGTTTAACATGGATAAATCCAAATTAAACTAGGGGATAATGTCGGGGATATACCCCGCGGTATGACCCGACCGGAGTCGTAACCCGGCCAGGACTTGGTAAACCTGCGAATGTTAAACCGGCAGAGTTAAGACATGGTAGCACCGGCAGGTGTTAAGACAATCATAACCCGACAGATCATGTTAAACCGGCAGACAATGTTAAACCGGCAGACAATGTTAAACCGGCAGACAATGTTAAACCGGCAGACAATGTTAAACCGGCAGACAATGTTAAACCGACAGATAATGTTAAACCGGCAGACAATGTTAAACCGGCAGACGTTAAGAAGCCCAGGAAAGGAAGTCAAAATAGTTTAAGTCTTAGTCCGAGATGGACTCTACATGTAACACGCCCCTTCAACTTATATAAGGAGGGGCAGGGCTCCCCAAAGAGGGAGAAGCAAGAACCAATCTCTAGGGCTAGACACAACTAGAGGAGAGCCTGTTTACGGCAACTTCCTCGTGATGATAATGAGATCTAGCCTCAAACAACATGTAGGGTTGTTACCAGATGATGTTTCCCGGGGGCCGAAGCTGTCTAAACCCTTGTCTTGTGTTGCGTCTCTCGATTCCGCTCAACCCCTCTCAAGCTACCACATAGATGCGTTGGCCTCACGACTAAGTTCTCACGCTAAGGACATCTGACGTATTAATTCCACGACAATGGTCATACACCCAATGTTGATGGTTTATTAAATCTTGATCATGGTGATACACATATTCATAATATTGATGCCAAAAGATGCAAAGTTGATAATGATAGTGCAACTTATTTGTGGCACTGCCGTTTGGGTCATATCGGTGTAAAGCGCATGAAGAAACTCCATAAAGATGGACTTTTAGAATCACTTGATTATGAATCATTTGATGCTTGCGAACCATGCCTTTTGAGCAAGATGACTAAAACTCCGTTCTTCGGAACAATGGAACGAGCTACTGACTTGTTGGAAATAATACATACTGATGTATGCAGACCAATGAGTATTAAGGCTCGTGGCGGGTATCGTTATTTTTTGACCTTCACAAATGATTTGAGCACATATGGGTATATCTGCTTAATGAAACACAAGTCTGAAACATTTGAAAAGTTCAAAGAAATTCAGAGTGAAGTGGAGAATCATCATAACAAGAAAATAAAGTTTCTACGATCTAATCGTGGAGGAGAACATTTGAGTTATGAGTTTGGCCTTCATATAAAACAATGTGGAATAGTTTCACAGCTCACGCCACCTGGAACACCACAACATTATGGTGTGTCTGAACGTCGGAATCGCACTTTGTTGTATATTGTGCGATCTATGATGTCTCTTATCGGTTTACCACTATCGTTTTGGGGTTATGCATTAGAGACAAATGCATTCACGTTAAATAGGGCACCATCTAAATCCGTTGAGACAACACCGTCTATGAGTTCAAACCCAAATAGGGGAAGTGCGTCTTCATAGAATACCCAAAAGAGACAATTGGGTACATCTTCTATCACAGATCCGAAGTGTAGCGACCCGACCCGAATGGATCAAGTCTCTGTGCTTAAGTGTCATCCCTGGATCGGTATGCTGACACACACAGTACTCGAGGATTTATAACAGAGGTAAATCACATGTATAAAGTAACGTAAATACTATTACCTCAATCCAAATAGCGGAAGTAACAAGGTTGTGGATTCCCATCAACACCAACGGCAAAGTTGAGTGTAGAAATCGTAACCCTAAGGTATCACTTACTCGTCGTAAGATCCTGCAACATAAGACGTTGCAGCCACAAAGGGTCATTTCATTGAATGTATTGGCAAATTCACACCATAGGATAATGATGAATAATAACTATCACTACATGCATATATGGCTGGTGGAAAGCTCTATGGTTATACTTTTTGCGAAAAGCCAAATTTTCCCTACTACAAAGGAATATATTTTATTTAAGAACAAAGTTAGTTGAAGAAATATTGAGAAGGTAAACCCCCTCTCAATCCCAAAATAATAATCATTAACCCAATCAAATTAATTAAATAAAGTGTTGAGATCAACATGAATATCCAAAGACCAGAGACTCAAAATTGTCCATAACCGGGAACACGGCTAACCATGATTAGATTGTACACTCTGCAGAGGTTTGTGCACTTTTCCCCACAAGACTCGATCGCCTCCGTTGGATTTCTCGCACTACATGGTGTTTGAGAAACGGATGATCGAGACACAGTCTTTCAAAAACATTAACTGTCTAATCCGGGTAGACCATACCAAACCTACAAACCCACTACCTGCTGATCTACCTCTTCAAGAGCTTCACGTAACTTACTCAACTATGCTAGAGCCCATAATAGCTTGTGGCTGCACACGGAAGTTTCTAGCATGGATAATCTTATGATCCCTTTGATCCTGGGTGGCGGACCATAGGAGGATCACACGGTATAACCCCGGGATCTCCTAGGACAACACTGGTATAACCCTGTGTGTCCGCAAGTCCATCGGTATATCCCTGTGGTGCCCCTAGCAATCCACCGGATGTGTATTAAAGTAGCCACCTTAATTTAACCATAAATAATAACTCTCACATCTGTCATGAATCACTCAAACCAAACCACGTCTACGAGCATAGCATAGCAGTATAAGCATAACGTAGAAGTAACTCCCAAGGTTTGAATGCAAGACAATAGGTTCTACGTCATCAACTACTTCCCAATACCCACATGTTATCAATTCCTAACCATGCAATGTTTGAGGGTTGAAGCTAATGCATAAAAACTAGGTATGAAAGGGATATGATCAAAGTGTGAACTTGCCAGTACTGTTGATGAAGATGATTCGCACTCAAAACTCTTGATAGTTCTACTCGTCACACTCCGGTCAATCTATCGTGAGCAAGCAATAGTAACCATACATAAGCAATCACTCAAAAGATCTGAAAGAACGAAGAGTACGATTTGGAAAACATCAAAACCAAGCGAATAACTCTTGCAACATAAAACAATTTCTAACAGTACCAAAATTATGTGAATTTGGCCTTGTCAGAAAGTTTAGGTCAAGAGCTTCGCTTTGCAAAAAGAATCAACTCAAACGGAGTTATAAAACTCAAGTTATGATCAAACGAAGTTCAAATACTAAACTGTTTGAAATTCAAATTTTAAACTTTCAAAAAACATGTTTAAGTTGTTTTACTGGATAGAGGGGATCATAACAAAGAGGTGGGCGTTGGTTCCGTTGTATTCCGACTAACGAGCAAAAAGTTATGGTCATTCGAAAACCAGGGGCTAATCTGTAAATAAATATATTCACCGATAGGTCCCTGACGTAATTTAAACAGAAAAAAGAAAAAGACTAAATAGTGAATGTTCTCTACGAAAACCTAACGAACGAAAACGTCGCTGAAACTACCTAAACAGAAAACGTTCATTACATAACTAAACTAAATAAATAAAAAACGGGGTTTTTAACCAAAACCGAACCTTTAAAAATAAAACCGGTTCGGGCCGGCGGTTTTACCGGACTGGAAGAAAACCGGCGGTTGGATCGGGATCGGGCGCCGGCGAGTCGGCGAGTCCGGGCGGCGGCGGCGGTTTGGATCGGCTCCATGAGGTTATGGATTTGTAGCGGGCGAGGCAAGACGACGGCCCGGCATGAACGGCGGCGAGGGGCGAGGGCAGCTGGGAGCAAGGGCGCCCAGGCGTGCGGCGGGGCGGCGGCGAGATGCGCAGCGGCGGCGATTCCGACGAGGCGGTGGCGAGATGCGGGAGGGGAGAGAGGGATCCGGGCGGCGGCTTTATAGGGGAGGGGTGGCCTCGGGAGGCGTGGGGAAGGGGTCACGGGAGGCGTGCCCGCCCGGGACTCGGACGGTGGCGGCGGCGAACTCCCGAGAGGAGTCCCGCTCGGGGACGGTGGCGACGGCGACGTGGGCTGGGCCGCGGCCTGGCTCGGGAGGCCGGGCACCATCATGAGAGGAGAAGAATTTTTTTTTGTTCTTAAAAAAAACATACAGAAGAAAGAGAGAAAAAAAACTAAATGAACTGAAATATACTATAGGCATATAATATATCAAAATTTGCAGAAAAAGATTTCCTACAAGATGAACATTATTCTAGCTTCAAATAAAATCCTCAAAATTTTAAATAAAACAAAGAGTGCTTCTGCTACAATAAAGCCTCATAAAATCATTTTAAAAATACCAAAATTAATTCAAATCTCTTTTTCTCCATTTTTCTGATGTAGGGAATCATGTTACCCTATTTTCAATATATTTTATTTTTGGAGAAAAATAATTTGAATAAAATCCAAATAACTCCAGATTTGAAAATAATTTCAAAGGGATTTTGAATTTGATCCCTTTGAACTTCCAACTCATATTTCATATGTTTTTGAAGAAGTCATTTTATCTTCTCTCATGAAAATCATTGAGTTGCTTGAAGTTTCTGAATTTGAAATATTTCCAAGTGAATTTCAAATATTTTCAAAAACCCTTTTCATTTATTAAAATGGAAGAAGTCATGTCATCTTCTCTCTAGGGTTTTGCATTTGAAGAGGATTTGAATTCACGGAGATAAAAGAAAATGAAAGTTTGGGAAAGTCCTTTTATTCCCTCTCATTTAACTTTCAAAATGTTTTGAATTTCACTCAATTTCACTCAATCAATCAAACAGTCATTCATAACTATTTATTTAATATAACATTCCAAAATTTAGAATTTTGGGATGTTACAAACCTACCACCCTTAAAATGAATCTCGCCCTCGAGATTCGGAGAGGCTAGAAAGAAATAGGTTAGGTTCGGGGTCTTCTTACAATCCATCGATCATCATGCGAGGTCTGGGGTGCTACCACCCTTAAAAGCATGGTTACGGTCCCATCAATACTCATATACTCCATCCTTATTCTTGACGGGGCCGGTCTTCTCAAATTCTCGAAAAAATCCTTCTCTGGGCTCTTCCGGTAGTGGCATAACCTTTACCGCAATTCTTCTATCCTTTCATCTTGATATGGTTCTTCTAAGACTGGGTCTTATTAGCTGACGGGTCTGGCGCCAATACTAAACAACTATCGATATCTCATGGTGGTCAACAATTTAGGGTTTCTCCTGCAAGAAAATGGTCTGAGCTGAACCTCAACGTATATCATACGATTGGCAACAACTGCCTTGTACAAGGGAAAATTGTCATACCATTCTAATGTTCAAACAAGGTTTTGATCGTCGTCTCTCTACTATAGGTAAGTCACTCAGATTTACCATCCCACATAGCAAGGCGAATAATAAGAGTAAGTCGGTATGGTGATCAATCCATCCCGCACCCAAATCATTGCCTTGTATACGGTTTAGTGAATCTCGCATTCTAACACTCGCTCATCCTCACAAGCATTGCAGAATTTCTCTTGTCGATGAACTAGGTTCGGATAAATCCATAGATTTTGCAAGCCAAACAAACATCTATCGTTCCTTCACAACTCTCAGGTTTTGCGTTACTCCTATAAGACCGTCTATCGATAAAATCGTAACTTCTTCCAGGGTTTTTCCTTCAGCAAGAATGTGCTTGCTTCTTGGAAGGTCCTGGAGCCTGTGGGTTATGGCCCATCTCATCACTTGTAAACCTTGAACTCATCCTTGGGGCAACTGACCATTACTCCAACATCCAACTTCCTAGCATTTCATAAATCCATCCAATTGTACCGTCTCCCTTCCTTCTACTGGTACCAAACTAATAAGTGATTACTCAAACTCATCATGGAGTTACAATTGCTCCATATTACCAACCTTATATCTCCTTTATATCCCATAATACTTCATCCCTTCATATTTCTTGGGGTGTCACACATATCGAGATAAAACTCGTACTTATTTTGTCCGAAATCCACTTCGTGGCATATCATTCTCCTTTCCATGGGTCAAATGTCCTCACAGGGTACTACCACCCTTAAAATGCTCCAATTCTTCCATAGACCATATTTCTCATATCCTCGAAAATGGTCAGAAATCTTCCTTTATAGAATAACAACTCATAAAATCTAAATAAGTACCAACGATGCTAACTTTATTGATTCTCACATTATTACAATCTCCTGCATTTCCATTACATGCCTCAACTCAACACCTCAATAATAAAAGAAATATTCCCACTACTACTACTATGCTTCTTTTGTTGCTAACTCAACTATTTAGCACAAGTCTCCTTCTTCTTGGAACAATGCCTGGCAAAGTGCCCTGCTTCATTACAACGAAAACATATCACTTCTGACAAGTCTGGAAGTTTCCTTCTGATTACATAGCCTCCTTGGGTCCTTGGCTTCCTTTTTGGGCAACTGCTGAAGTAATGCCCTGACTCCTTGCACCTGAAACAGGTGATATGACTCAAGTCCTTCCTGGTATCCAACCTACTTCTCTTCCTGGATTTTTCCGTGCCAATCAGGGCTTCTATTTCCTGTGGGTCATACTCTACTTCCTCTGTCGGGAATTCTACTAGATCTCCATTCAGACAATCTTGGGAGATGTGTCCTTCTTCTCCACATGAATAGCATGACTTGGTGCAGGCTTTAATTCTGTTTCCTTTGTGTGTGTCCTCGGCATCTTCCTTGATCACCGGTTCTTCTAAAATTTCCATGAGGGCTCCTTTCATTGCTTCTTTCTTCTGCTGGATGGTTCTCTGTACCATAGGGTAAATGTGACACTGAGCAGGGTAGTGGGTAGTTCCTTCACACAAGAAAGAAGTAATCTGCCTAGTTGGGAATTCTTCAGCTGGGTGACTTCCTTCACAATTAGGGCATTCATCCTTGTGCTCCTTATGTTTGTGTCCTATTTCTCCACAAAGCTTGCATGCACAGAGTTTCTTCATATCATTTCCATAAGGTTTCATCTTCGGGGACACAAGACGAGACTTCAGCAAAGTCAACTTAAATTCCTTCCAAGTGGTTACTCCTTGCCATCCATTGATGGTTTGGTACATCCTCCACGAAGTAGCAGCACCTCTTTCAAAGCATTGAAGAGCATGCTGGGCCATATCGTTTCTGGCTATAGGGTTATTCTTCATGTGATCCTCCATGTTCTGAATCCATTGGCCCGTCTCCAATTGACTCATTGGTCCAGATAATATGAGCTCATCTCCAATCATTCTCTATTGGGTCCAGGGGTTTTGGGGTGAGATAAGAGAGATAGAGAGGGATACACACAATACAAACAAATAAATTTTGCAAAGGGCATTTTTATTTTGTGGCTGTCGAAAAAACATCAAACAAAAGACAGCTCACAATCGCATCTAACGTAAGTATATAACAGGGGTTTGGTCTTCTAACGGTCAATAAATCTTCAAAGTCGCAAACTCTTCAAGTTTTGTTCATGTCTCCAATTGCATCTTCCGATCATGCTTGTCCTTTCTCAAGTTCTTTTGCCAGATCATCTCAGTTGACGCGAAGTCTCTCATGACGTCCTTTAGTATTCTGGAGTTGCGTTCGAAACTTCTGGGTTTCAACATCCTTGGCATGAGCCATGGTTCTACTGTCCTTCAGTTCCTGATAAATCTCTGGTATCTCGAGGTTTAGCTCCTCCAGCTTGGCTACTTTCAGCTTCAGGTTCCTGAATTCTTCATGAATTGCCTCCGTGTCAAATATAGCTTCCTGCATGTCCATCTTAAACTTCTTGATGTAATACTCCGGATCTGGTGATACATGTGCTAAGTTTAAAACTTCGCTTTCGATAGGTGCTCCATTAGCCTTCTTCCATCCAATCCTTCAATGCATCTGCATGCTTAACTCCGCACGGTGACAATAGCATAATGGGTAATAACACCATGGTCAGCCGTGTCTATGCTCATGTTACTTGCATGATCTTTCATTCCATAATTGATATCTCCTGTCTTCGAGTTTTCCTGACAAAACTTTGAGTTCTAATGCTCCATGTTCCGGTCTTTCTCCGACATCTTTATCTTGGGTATTGACAGCTCCAATAGTCTCACAAGTTCCATAAGGGGTGCCTTCCTAGGTCATACAAATCTGGAAATTCTTCAAGCCTTCAAATTCTCCTAGTCTTCGGAGTCTTTAACCGTTGCTGTTTCAATTATAACAAATGCTCGGTAAAATAATCTTTATTCCGAAATGGTCTTGGTTGTCCGATATCTTGTCCTTCTTGGAGTAGTCTCATCAGTCGAATCTTCGAGTGGTCAAAAGGGCGAAAGGGGTATAGTCTCACTAAAAGGAATTTTTTTTGAATAAGCTCAAAAGAAAAGAGATGTAAGAGATCTTTTTGAAAAGAAAGTTGTAGATGAAATCTTTCCTATGGGCTTGCCAGTTTCTAGGGTCACGTCCTACAGTCAACATGTGCTCTGATACCATCTTGTAGCGACCCGACCCGAATGGATCAAGTCTACGTAGCGGTGTCATCCTCGGATCGGTATCTTTGATACACACAGTACTCGAGGATTTATAACAGAGGTAAATCACATGTATAAAGTAACGTAAATATTATTACCTCAATCCAAATAGCAGAAGTAACAAGGTTGTGGATTCCCATCAACACCAACGGCAAAGTTGAGTCTAGAAACCGTAACCCTAAGGTATCACTTACTGTCAGAAGATCACGCAACATGAGAAGTTGCAGCCACAAAGGGTCGAGACATTGAATGTCTTGGCAAATTCACACCATAGGATAATGATGAATAATAACTATCACTACATGCATATATGGCTGGTGGAAAGCTCTATGGTTATACTTTTTGCGAAAAGCCAATTTTTCCCTACTACAAAGGAATATATTTTATTTAAGTACAAAGTTGGTTGAAAAAATATTGAGAAGGTAAACCCCTTCTCAATCCAAAAATAATAATCATTAACCCAATCAAATTAATTAAATAAAGTGTTGAGATCAACATGAATATCCAAAGACCAGAGACTCAAAATTGTCCATAACCGGGGACACGGCTAACCATGATTAGATTGTACACTCTGCAGAGGTTTGTGCAGTTTTCCCCACAAGACTCGATCGCCTCCATTGGATTTCTCGCACTAAATGGTGTTTGAGAAACGGATGACCGAGACACAGTCTTTCAGAAACATTAACTCTCTACTCCGGGTAGACCATACCAAACCTACAAACCCATTACCTGCTGATCTACCTCCTCAAGAGCTTCACGTAACTTACTCAACTATGCTAGAGCCCATAATAGCTTGTGGCTGCACACGGAAGTTTCTAGCATGAATAATCTTATGATCCCTTTGAGCCTGGGTGGCGGACCATAGGAGGATCACACGGTATAACCCCAGGATCTCCTAGGACAACACTGGTATAACCCCAGGTGTCCGGGCAAGTCCACTGGTATATCCCCAGGGTGCCCCTAGCAATCCACCCAGATGTATATTAAAGTAGCCACCTTAAGTTAACCATTAATAATAAATCTCACATCTGTCATGAATCACTCAAACCAAACCACGTCTACGAGCATAGCATAGCATTATAAGCATAACGTAGAAGTAACTCCCATGGTTTGAATGCAGGACAATAGGTTCTACCTCATCAACTACTTCCCAATACCCACATGTTATCAATTCCTAACCATGCAATGTTTGAGGGTTGAAGCTAATGCATAAAAACTGGGTTTGAAAGGGATATGATCAAAGTGTGAACTTTCCTGTACTGTTGATGAAGATGATTCGCACTCAAAACTCTTGATAGTTCTACTCGTCACACTCCGGTCAATCTATCGTGAGCAATCAATAGTAACCACACATAAGAAATCACTCAAAAGATCAGAAAGAACGAAGAAGACGATTCGGAAAACTTCGAAAACAAGCAAATAACTCTTGCAACAAAAATAGTTTCTAACAGTACCAAAATTAGGTGGATTTGGCCTTATGAGAAAGTTTAGGTCAAGAGCTTCGCTTTGCAAAAAGAATCAACTCAAACGGAGTTATAAAACTCAAGTTATGATCAAACAAAGTTCAAATACTAAACTGTTTGAAATTCAAATTTTAAACTTTCAAAAAACATGTTTAAGTTGTTTTACTAGATAGAGGGGATCATAACGAAGAGGTGGGCGTTGGTTTCATTGAATTCCGTCTAACGAGCAAAAAGTTATGGTCATTTGAAAACCAGGGGCTAATTTGTAAATAAATATATTCACCGATAGGTCCCTGACGTAATTTAAACAGAAAAAGGAAAAAGACTAAATAGTGAACGTTCGCTACGAAAACCTAACGAACGAAAACGTTCGCTGAAACTACCTAAATAGAAAACGTTCATTACATAACTAAAATAAATAAAAAATAAAAAAACGGGGTTTCTAACCAAAACCGAACCTTTAAAAATAAAACCGGTTAGGGCCGGCGGTTTTACCGGACCAGAAGAAAATCGGGTGTTGGATCGGGATCGGGCGCCGGCGAGTCGGCGAGTCCGGGCGGCGGCGGCGGTTTGGATCGGCTCCGGCGAGGTTGCGGATTCCGGCGAGCGGGGCGAGGCAAGACGGCGACTCCAGCTGAACGGGCGTAGGGGCGAGGGCAGCTGGGAGCGAGGGCGCCGGGCGCAGCTGGGCGGGCGGCGGCGAGATGCACGCAGCGGCGGTGATTCCGGCGAGGCGGCGACGAGATGCGGGAGGGGAGAGAGGGGTCCGGGCGGCGGCTTTATAGGGGAGGGGTGGCCTCGGGAGGCGTGGGGAAGGGGTCATGGGAGGCGTGCCCGGCCGGGACTCGGACGGCGGCGGCGACGAACTCCTAAGCGGAGTTCCGCTCAGGGACGGTAGCGACGGGCGACGTGGGCTGGGCCGCGGCCTGGCCTGGGAGCTGGGCCGGCCGAGTCTGCGAGAGGAGAAGAATTTTTTTTGTTCTTTTAAAAAAACATACAGAAGAAACAGAGAAAAAAAACTAAATGAACTGAAATATACTATAGGCATATAATATATCAAAATTTGCAGAAAAAGATTTCCTACGAGATGAACATTATTCTAGCTTCAAATAAAATCCTCAGAATTTTAAATAAAGCAAAGAGTGCTTCTGCTACAATAAAACCTCATAAAATCATTTTACAAATACCAAAATTAATTCAAATCTATTTTTCTCCATTTTTCTGATGTAGGGAATCATGTTACCCTATTTTCAATATATTTTATTTTTGGAGAAAAATAATTTTAATAAAATCCAAATAACTCCAGATTTGAAAATAATTTCAATGGGACTTTGAATTTGATCCCTTTAAACTTCCAACTCATATTTCATATGTTTTTGAAGAAGTCATTTTATCTTCTCTCATGAAAATCATTGAGTTGCTTGAAGTTTCTGAATTTGAAATATTTCCAAGTGTATTTCAAATATTTTCAAAAACCCTTTTCATTTATTAAAATGGAAGAAGTCATGTCATCTTCTCTCTAGGGTTTTGCATTTGAAAAGGATTTGAATTCACGGAGATAAAAGAAAATGAAAGTTTGGGAAAGTCCTTTTATTCCCTCTCATTTAACTTTTAAAAAGTTTCGAATTTCACTCAATCAATCAAATAGTCAATCATAACTATTTATTTAATATAACATTCCAAAATTTAGAATTTTGGGATGTTACACGAAGGCAAGATCTTTGTTGCTTAATATGGATCCTTTCTAGAGAAGGAGATTCTCTTGAAAGAAGTGAGTGGGAGGAAAGTAGAACTTGATGAGGTAATTGTACCTACTCCCTTATTGGAAAGTAGTTCATCACAGAAATCTGTTCCTATGATTCCTACACCAATTAGTGAGGAAGCTAAGGATGATGATCATGTAACTTCAAATCAAGTTACTACCGAACCTCGTAGGTCAACCAGAGTAAGATCCGCACCAGAGTGGTACGGTAATCCTATTATGGAGGTCATGTTACTTGACCATGGAAAACCTATGAACTATGAGGAAGTGATAATGAGCCCAGATCCGCGAAATGGCTTAAGGCCATGAAATCTGACATGGGATCCATGTATGAGAACAAAGTGTGGACTTTGATTGACTTGCCCGATGGTCGGCAAGCCATAGAAGATAAATGGATCTTCAAGAGGAAGACGGACGCTGATAGTAGTGTTACTATCTACAAAGCTAGACTTGTAAAAAAAAAGGTTTTTGACAAAGTTCAAAGTGTTGAATACAATGAGATTTTCTCACTCGTATCGATGCTTAAAAGTCTGTCCGAATCACTTTAGCAATTGCCACATTTATGAAATTTGGCAAATGGATGTCAAAACTGCATTCCTTAATGGATTTATTAAAGAAGAGTTGTATATGATGCAACCAGAAGGTTTTGTCAATCCTAAAGGTGCTAACAAAATGTGCAAGCTCCAGTGATCCATCTATGGACTGGTGCAAGCATCTCGGAGTTGGAATATATGCTTGATGAGTTGATCAAAGCATATGGTTTTATACAGACTTTTGGAGAAGCATGTATTTACAAGAAAGTGAGTGGGAGCTCTGTAGCATTTCTAATATTATATGTGGATGACATATTGTTGATTGGAAATGATATAGAAATTACGGATAGCATGAAAGGATACTTGAATAAGAGTTTTTGAAAGCAAGACCTCGGTGAAGCTACTTACACATTGAGCATCAAGATCTATATAGATAGATCAAGACGCTTGATAAGATTTTTCAATGAGTACATACCTTGATAAATTTTTTGAAATAGTTCAAAATGGAACAGTCAAAGAAGGAGTTCTTGCCTGTGTTGCAAGGTGTGTAGTTGAGTAAGACTCAAGACCCGACCATGGCAGAAAATAGAAAGAGAATGAAAAGTCATTCCCTATGCCTCAGTCATAGGTTCTATAAAGTATGTTATGCTGTGAACCATACCTATTGTATACCTTGCTCTTAGTTTGGCAAAGAAATACAATTTTGATCTAATAGTAGATCACTGGACAGCAGTCAAGAATATCTTTAGTGAGGACTAAGGATATGTTTCTTGATTATGGAGGTGCTAAAAGAGTTCGTTGTAAAAGTTACATCGGTGCAAACTTTTACACTGATCCAGATGACTCTAAGTCTCAATCTGGATACATATTGAAAGTGGGAGCAATTAGTTAGAGTAGCTCCATGAAGAGCATTGAAGACATAGAATATTTGCAAAATACATACGGCTCTGTATGTGACAGACCCGTTGACTAAATTTCTCTCACGAACAAAACATGATCATACCTTTGTACTCTTTGGGTGTTAATCACATATCGATATGAGATAGATTATTGACTCTAGTAAATCCTTCGGGTGTTGGTCACATGACGATGTGAACTATGGGTGTTAACCACATACAGATGTGGATAGTGGTGTTAAATCACATGGTGATGTGAACTAGATTATTGACTCTAGTGCAAGTGGAAGACTGAAGGAAATATGCCCTAGAGGCAATAATAAAGTTATTATTTATTTCCTTATTTCATGATAAATGTTTATTATTCATGCTAGAATTGTATCAACCGGAAACATGATACATGTGTGAATACATACACAAACTGAGTGTCACTAGTATGCCTCTACTTGACTAGCTCATTAATCAAAGATGGTTATGTTTCCTAGCCATGGACAAAGAGTTGTCATTTGATTAATGGGATCACATCATTAGGAGAATGATGTGATTGACTTGACCCATTCCGTTAGCTTAGCACTTGATCGTATAGTATGTTGCTATTGCTTTCTTCATGACTAATACATGTTCCTATGACTATGAGATTATGCAACTCCCATTTATCGGAGGAACACTTTGTGTGCTACCAAGCGTCCTGGCAATGGCGGGTGATTATAAAGGTGCTCTACAGGTGTCTCCAAAGGTACTTGTTGGGTTGGCGTATTTCGAGATTAGGATTTGTCACTCCGATTCTCGGAGAGGTATCTCTGGGCCCTCTCGGTAATGCACATCACTATAAGCCTTGCAAGCAATGTAGCTAATGAGTTAGTTACGGAATGATGCATTACATAACGAGTAAAGAGACTTGCTTAACGAGATTGAACTAGGTATTGAGATACCAACGATCGAATCTCGGGCAAGTAACATACCGATGACAAAGAGAACAACGTTATCTTTGTTATGCGGTTTGACCGATAAAGATCTTCGTAGAATATGTGGGAGCCAATATGAGCATCCAGGTTCCGCTATTGGTTATTGACCGGAGACGTGTCTCGGTCATGTCTACATTGTTCTCGAACCCGTAGGGTCCGCACGCTTAAGGTTTTGATGGTAGTTATATTATGAGTTTATGAGTTCTGATGTACCGAAGGAGTTCGGAGTCCCGGATGAGATCGGGGACATGACGAGGAGTCTCGAAATGGTCGAGACGTAAAGGTCGATATATTGGACGACTATATTCGGACTTCGGAAAGGTTCCAAGTGATTCTGGTAATCTTGAGTACCGGAGAGTTCTGAGAATTCACCGGGAGTATATGGGCCTTATTGGGCCATACGGGAATAGAGGAGAGAGGCCAAAGGAAGGAGGCCTGCGCCCCCTCCGTCCGAATTGGACAAGGGGCGCAGCCCCTTTCCTTCTTCCTCTCCCTCTTTCCCCTTCTCCTATTCCAACAAGGAAGGAGGGAGTCCTACTCGGTGGGAGTAGGACTCCCCTTGGCTGCCCCTCCTAGGGCAGCCCCCCCTGCTCTTTTATATATGGGGGCAGGAGGCACCTCTAGGCACAACAACAATTTATCTCTTGATCTCTTAGCCCTGTGCGGTGCCCCCTCCACCATAGTCCACCTGTAGCGACCCGACCTCAGACGGTGAAGTCTCTGTGCTTAGGTGTCATCCCTGGATCAGTATGCTGACACACACAGTACTCGAGGATTTATAACAGAGGTAAATCACATGTATAAAGTAATGTAAATACTATTACCTCAATCCAAATAGCGGAAGTAACAAGGTTGTGGAATCCCATCAACACCAACAGCAAAGTTGAGTGTAGAAATCGTAACCCTAATGTATCACTTACTCGTCATAAGATATCCTGCAACATGAGACATTGCAGCCACAAAGGGTCAGTACATTGAATGTACTGGGAAATTCACACCATAGGATAATGATGAATAATAACTATCACTACATGCATATTTGGCTGGTGGAAAGCTCTATGGTTATAGTTTTTGCAAAAAGCCATTTTTTCCCTACTACAAAGGAATATATTTTATTTACCTACAAAGTTGGTTGATAAAATATTGAGAAGGTAAACCCCCTCTGAACCCCAATTAAAAGTAATCATTAACCTAACAAATTAATTTAAGTAATATGATGAGATACTTAAGATACTCCAAGTACTAGATACTCAAGATTGTCCATAACCGGGGACACGGCTAACTAGGATTAGATTGTACACTCTGCAGAGGTTTGTGCACTTTTCCCCACAAGACTCGATCGCCTCCGTTGGATTTCTCGCACTACATGATGTTTGAGAAACGGGTGACCGAGACACGATCTTTGAAACATTAACTCTTTACTCCGGGCAGACCATACCAAACCTACAAACCCACTACCTGCTGATCTACCTCTTCAAGAGCTTCACGTAACTTACTCAACTATGCTAGATCCCATAATAGCTTGTGGCTGCACACGGAAGTTTCTAGCATGAATAATCTTATGATCCCTTTGAGCCCCTGGGTGGCGGACCATAGGAGGATCACACGGTATAACCCCAGGATCTCCTAGACAACACCCCAGGTGTCCGGGCAAGTCCACTGGTATATCCCCAGGGTGCCCCTACCAATCCACCCAGATGTGTATTAAAGTTGCCACCTTAAGTTGAACCATTAAGTAAACAATCTCACATCCGTCATGGAATACACTCAAACCCAATCCACGTCTACGAGCATAGCATGTCAATATAAGCATAACGTAGAAGTAACTCCCAAGGTTTGAATGCAGGACAATAGGTTCCTACCTCATCAACTACTTCCCAATACCCACATGTCAAACCTACTCATGCAATGTTTGAGGGTGAAACTAATGTATAAAAACTGGGTATGAAATGGATATGATCAAAGTGTGAACTTGCCTGTACTGTTGATGAAGATGATTCGCACTCAAAACTCTTGATAGGTCTACTCACTCCGGTCAATCTATCGTAAGCAATCAATAGTAACCACACATAATAAATCACTCAAAAGATCAGAAAGAACAAAGAAGACGATTCGGAAAACTTCGAAAACAAGCAAATAACTCTTGCAACATAAATAGTTTCTAACAGTACCAAAATTAGGTGGATTTGGCCTTATCAGAAAGTTTAGGTCAAGACCTTCGCTTTGCAAAAAGAATCAACTCAAATGGAGTTACGGAACTCAAGTTATGAACAAAAGAAGTTTGAATATGAATCTGAACAAATTTCAAAATTTGAAAATTTCAAAAAGTTGACGTGACAGGTTAACTGGATAGGTGAAAACAAGACGAAACTATAGGCGCTGGTTTTATCTAATTACGGAAGAAAAAATAGATACGGCTAAAAGAATTTTAGGTCTAATGTATAAATACAGAGACAAATTAGTAATCTAATTATTGTATCATACTAGTCTAGAAAATAATAAACTGAAAGACAACTTCGGAGAGAGAGACAATTCCAGAAGTCGCGCCGGAGAGGAGAAAAATATTTTTAGCTAGTCAAACCAAAATATTGATTTAACCTGCAATGGATAATTTTTGGAGGCTCTATGGGTCTATATTTATAGGTGAAAAAGGGGTTTAGGGGTTAAAGGCTAGGCAATGTGGGACTAAACATAGACGAACAAATAAAATGAACGGGGAACCGCATGGGCTAAAAGCACCACGGGCTGGCTACGCGCACGTACACGGCGCTGCAGTTTTTTTTAAATTGAAAAAACCTATGGAGAGAAAAAAAATGGGGAAGCATTATGGTCGGCTAGGCCTGGCCCACTTAGCAGAGAAAAGAAAACAATGGGGCGCCAGAAGCTACTATACTGCGCATGTGCGCGATAAATAAATATGGGCCACACGTACAATTTTTTTAAAATAGAAACAGAAGGAAAACCGTTTAAATAAAATAAATTAAAATTTTATATAGGCATATTATATATCAAAATTTTCAGAAAAAGATTTCCTACACGCTGAAAATTTTCTAGAGTCAAATAAAATACACACAAATTCAAATAAAACAAAGAGTGCTTCTGCTCTAGTAAAATCCAGTAAAAATCATTTTAAAAATACAAAAATTAATTCAAATTTATTTCTCTCCAATTTTCTGATGTAGGGAATCATGTTACCCTATTTTCCATATATTTTGTTTTTGGAGAAAAATAATTTGAATAAAAGTCAAATAACTCCAAATTCAAAATATATTTAAAAGAACTTTGAATTTAATTCTTTGAAACTCCCAACTCATATTTCATATGTTTTGAAGAAGTCATTTTATCTTCGCTCATGAAAATCATTGAGTTGAATAAAGTTCCTGGGTTGGAAATATTTTCCAAATGAAATTCAAATATTTTCAACACCCCTTGTGATTTAAATAAATGGAAAAAGTCATGTCATCTTCTCTCCAGGGTTTTGTGGTGAAAAGAATTTGAATTCACGGAGATCACGAATGCAAAATGAAAGCTTGGGAAAGTCCTTTTATTCCCTCTCATTTAACTTTCAAAAAGTTTCGAATTTCACTCAATTTCACACAATCAATCAAACAATCAATCAAATGTATCTATTTATTATAACATTCCAAAATTTAGAATTCTGGGATGTTACAAACCTACCACCCTTAAAATGAATCCCGTTCTCGAGATTCGGAGAGGCTAGAAAGAAGCAGGTTAGGTTTGGGGTCTTCTAAAAAATCCATCGATCGTCTCCGGGGTTCTCGGGTGCTACCACCCTTAGAAGCATGGTTACGTTTCCATCAAAACTCATATACTCCATCCTTATTGTTGACAGTGTCGGTCTTCCCAGATCTCGGGAAATTCCATCTCTGGGCTCTTCCGGTAGCGGCATAACCTTTTCCTCAATTCTTCTGTCCTTTCATCTTGGTATGGTTATTCCGAGACTGGGTCTTCTTAATTTGGCGAATGGCGCCAATACTAAACAACTATCGATATCTCATGGTGGTCAACAATTTATGGTTTCTCCTACAGGAAATGGGTCTGGTTGATCCTCACCGTATAACCTACGGTTGGCAAAAGCTGCCTTGTACAAGGGAAAAAAATTCTTATACCATTCTAAGGTTTAAACAGGGTTTTGATCGTCGTCTCTCTACTATAGGTAAGTCACTCAGATTTACCATCCCATATAGCAAGGTGAACAATAAGAGTAAGTCGGTATGGTGATCAATCCATCCCGCACCCAAATCATTACCTTGTACATGGTTTAGCGAATCTCGCATTCTAACACTCGGTCATCCTAACAAGCATTGCAAAATTTCTCTTGTCGACGAACCAAGTTCGGATAAATCCATTGATTCTGCAGGCCAAACAAACATCTATCATTCCTTAACAACTCTCAGGTTTTGCATAAACTCCTATAGAATCGTCGGTCGATAAAATCGTAACTTCTTCCAGGGTTTTTCCTTCAGCAAGAGTGTGCTTGCTTCTTGGCGAGTCCTGGGGCACATGGGTTATGGCCCATCTCATCACTTGTAGTCCTTGAACTTATCCCGGGCTTCGATCATCATTCCAACTTCCAACTTCCTAGTATTCTTAAATCCATCCAATTGTATTGTCTTCCTTCCTTCTATTGGCACCAAACTAGGACATGATTACTCAGACTCATCATGGAATTTCCATTGATCCATATTTCCAACATCATACCTCCTTTATATCCAATAGTAATTCATCTCTTCATCCTCGTGGGATGTCCCACATACCGAGATAAAAACTTATACTTACGAAGTCCATACTCCACTTCGTGGAACATCATTATCCTTTCCAGGGTCAAGCGTCCTTACAGGGGAATATTGGCCATTTCTGCATGGCACTTCTTCAACTGGAATACGTGAAACACATCATGAACTTCTGACAGTCCTTCGGGCGACTCCAACTTGTTGGCCACTTCTCCCATACGCTCCCAAAACTCGGTATGGTCCTACAAATCTCAGTGCTAACTTTCCCTTAACTCCAACTCGTTTAACTCCTCGTAGAGGGGACACACGAAGACATGCTCCGTCTCCAATTTCATAGACTACCTCCTTGCGTTTTTGAGTCTGCATAACTCTTCTGCCTGGACTGAGCTACCTTCAGTCTATCTCGAAGCAACTTAACATTCACTTCTGACTCCTTGATCATATTTAGTCCAAACAACTGACGGTCTCCAACTTCATCCCACATCAACGGTGTCTCACTACTGGAAACAGGGAATTTGCCATCAGTCAGCTCTTTGCCGTCTGCCAGTGGATGGCAAAGAACGTCTTTGCCATCTGCTTACAAAAAACAGACGGCAAAGAACTGACAGATGGCAAAGAACCGGATTGCCATCAGCCAGTTCTTTGCCATCCGCCAGCCGATGGCAAAGAATCTTTGCCATCCGCTGGCAGATGGCAAAGAGGTGGGTAGGGTCCAGTGCTGTAACGGCCTATCAACCCACCTCTTTGCCATCTGCCAGCAGATGGCAAAGAATCTTTTTCGTCTGCTGGCAGATGGCAAAGAAGTGGGTGGGGCCCAGTGGATGACGGCACTGTAACGGCCCAGTAGCCCCACCTCTTGGTCATCTGCCAGCTGATGGCAAAGATATGGGCCTTTGCCATCCGCTGGGTGATGGCAAAGAAGTCGGACTATCTCCTCCCCTCTCTTCTTCTAAAAAAGAAAATCTCCTCCCCTCTCTCGGCCGGCCCCACCCCTCTCTCTCTCTCCCAGCCGGCCCCACCCCTCTCTCTCTCCCCACCTCACCTACCCACCACCGTTGTCTAAAAACCCACCCACCACCCGACTTTCGCATGCCCCAGCCTCTGCTCCGGACAACGCCCGGCACCGCCGCCAGCCACCACCGCCAAAGACCACCACCGGCCCGCCTCCCCGCCACCGCAACCCTCCCGGCCCTCCCGCCACCATGGCCACCCTTGCGCCCGTCCCTCCACCATTCCAGGCAGCGCCGCCCCTCCCAACGGCCCTCCCGGCCACCGCGGCCCTCCTGGCATCCATGGCGTGCCCCATGACCCTCCCGCCACCGCAGCCCCTCCAAGAGCCGGGCAGCGCCGCCCCCTTCCCGCGGACCTCCCCGCCACGTCGCCATCCAACGTAGTTTAAATCTGGTACTTTTCTTTGTCAATTCTTGTGCTAATATGGACTATAATTTCTAGGGGATTTACACTGTAAGTCTCTTCGCGGTCAGGACGCAGCTTCACGTGTAGCTCTAGCCAAGAAGACAGTTGATCCAGTCCTAGTCCTGGTCACTTCACGTGTAGCTCTAGCCAAGAAGACTCGAACATGGCATACTGCAGTTGCAGGTATAGGTGTGTTTGCGTCGAGTCTCTCGTAGCTCGTATGCCTGTTCTGTATGTGATCGAGAGAAGTTGATGAACTGAAAGCAAGGTTTACAGTGTTAAAAATCTGCTGAAATCTGCAACAAAATTGATCGTCGTGTTGGGAAAGGTGTGTTTGCGTCGAGTCTCTCCTTTTGCAATTTTGACTTTCTCATGTCCATGTTCAGACTTGCAGAGGTCGGGGTCTTCACCCTTTTCAAAATTAAATGTTCAGACTTGCAGTCCAAGTTGCAATTGGAATTCAACCAAAATTGACAAAATTCACTTCTTGCTGTTTCTTGATATAAAACTACATATGTACGACATAACCGTGATATACATTCAGAAAAAGATGAATCTTCTTTGAGGTTTGCAAGTTGGATTGTGCTCAACACCGATTGCATACAGTAGGTGTTCTTGGACTCTTTTGCACTATAATTCTTGATAATTTTCAGTGTCATTTACT
This sequence comes from Aegilops bicornis, assembly GCA_021605145.1. Classification (NCBI taxonomy): domain Eukaryota; kingdom Viridiplantae; phylum Streptophyta; class Magnoliopsida; order Poales; family Poaceae; genus Aegilops; species Aegilops bicornis. Next base: position 549,215,235 of record CM038672.1, on the reverse strand, counting down.
TTGTCAACAGTGTGTAGGCTCTGAATGTTTTTATGCTATTAGGTGCACACATTCTTTTGTATTTTTCTGCATGCTTTCACTAATATTGAGTCTGAAGTGTAATTTTCAGCTACCTCAGGATTATAGTGTAGGTTCTATGATTTTTTGCCAGTGTATTTCTTCATTCTAGACTTCAAAGTTTCTGTAATTTCAAGAGTATCCTGTTTGTTTCTAATTTAATATACTAATATTTCCCCAGATTTTATTACTATATAGAAAGTAGAAGTGTTTCTGACCTGGTGATCTTCCTGGAATTTCCCTCAATGTTTGGCTGTTTGGTGGGTCGCAAGCTGATGGGTAGTTGTTTGCCATGGTCCAGGGTATTTGTGGTTCCGTTTTAGTTGAAACCGGGTGACAGTCTAGCCCGACCCATTTTTTAGAAATAGAAAGCATACAGTCGCCGGGGTGGTTTTTTTGGACATACAAGTGTCCTCTATTTATTTGTCAGGAAATGTGTATGTTACCGAATTGGAAAACAATCAAGTACTAAATAGACACTCCCTAATTTTAAGAGGATTTTAACCTAGCTTTTTCTGTTTAGTGCTGGTTTGGCTTGCCTTAGCTTTTATATTTGAACAATCAGGTTCACAAATAGATACCAACCTAGACACGAGCTGGATAAACCCTATCTGATTTTGTTTTCTCCACTTGAGATTTGCATGGGAGGTTGCATTGCCCGGAGGAAAGGCAGAGGAGGGTGATGCTGATGATGCAGCAACATCATTAAGGGAGGCAAAGGAGGAGATTGGGCTTAATATAGCCTTGGTCACTGTCGTTTCCTCGCTTGAGCACTTCTTGCCCAAGGTAAGATGTCTATGGGTTCTCGCTTATACCCCTACTGGAAAAAATCACGTTGTACAGCGGACAGACTATTTAAGTGCACATTGAAAGGCATGTTAGTTTTTTTTCTTCTTAAATTCGAAAAAACACATGCATGCAGCCAATATTTAGGATATGCTTATAGATGTTTTGAGGATCATGTAGCAGGCTTTTCTTTACAGTCCACTTTTGCCGGATAGAATTTATCTTTGTCCGTTTGACACCACGACACCCAGACACGACACCCCCGACACCTCTTCGGCTTCCTGTTGACTAGAAAGGTGCTTTTCGGCCTTCCACAGGCCGACGGGGTAGTAGATGTCCAGTGCTCAACTTTTGAAGTTGTGTATCCGCATGTGCCCGCGTAGCATGTTTCGGTGTTGCGGCCAGGTGAACACATAAAAATTGTAAACTATGGCAAGCAGTTTGTAATATCTGCTTATTTGGATGAACAAACCGGTGTGTCCACGACATACGCATACCACATTTCCCCGACACCCGACACCTCTTCGGCCTCCTGTTGACCGAAAAGGTGCTCTTCGGCCTTCCAGAGGCTGACGGGGTCATATATTTGTGAATTATGAGTTAGGTCATATATTTTCCAATTTTGTTATGAAAAAACATCATATATATTTGCGTTGATCGGGTGGATTTAAATGTGCAGTTGTTTCATCGCTGTGAAGGTCTGGTGTTCAACGACCTCCCCGTGCGTTCGACGAGCTCCGCCCCTGCGTTCGTGGGTTAGCACAAATGACATCTCCTCCTCTCCCCCTTCATTTGCTCTGTTCCGGTCTTCGTGCCGATGAAACTTGCTAGATATAGGTGTATTCAATCATCGATGCGTGACCACTATCGTCTCCCGTTCGAAAGGTTACATCTATAAATATGCATTCATTTGCATATTTATAACCGTAATTCTTTCGAATTGTCCAACGTTAGCCATGGACAACCCGAGTATGTGTAGATTGGGTTCGTTTTCCCATATGCTCTGCTCCGGATCTGATGCAGAATTTTGTCAGTGCCTCTTTGTTGTTCTCCGGGCACACATCCTCTCTGCTTATTGCCGAGATGTGTATCAGGAGAACAGCGGGAAAAATGCTTCTTAGAAATTTTGTGCGGGATCGAGCGAGCATGGGAAAACGAACCCAATCTACACATACCGGTGGGATTAGGATCTATCTTTACCTATTAGCGTCTAGGTTGCATGGACGTAATAAAACTGAGAAACTCTATTAACTGATGAATATGGTTTGCTGAGTTATGTATGTATTTCTTGTGTGTCCAATAGCTAGGCAAGATGAGTGATCGTGCGTGGATGTACACTGGTCACCCTAGTCAGAAAGACATGACCCCTGAATGGATGACAAAAACCAAGGGGTTTATCAGAGCCGCATTTGCAAATGGACAGAAAACAACCTGGTGCCCCTGTGTCAAGTGCGACAACTGTCGTAAGATGTCAGAGTTTGAAATGATCAAACACATGCAAAAGTTGGGTTTCACGCCCGGTTATACAATGTGGACATTTCATGGTGACTCTGTCCAACGTTCCAGAGCTGAGGAGGACCGTCGTCGCACCGACGAGCATGGTACCGGGATGGAAGACATGGTGCAAGACTTTGATGATGCTCGGGATTCGGACGATGAGATGGAGGAATCTGCAAAGGCCTTCAATGATATGTTGGAGTCTTCGAAGCGTCCTCTCCACGAGCACACCGAGCTTTGTCAGCTAGATGCCATCGCACAAGTAATGGCTCTGAAGGCTCAATTCAACTTGGGCAGAGATTGCTATGACGCGATAGTGACACTATTTGGACGCTTTCTATCCAAAGGCCATATAATGCCTACAAACCTGTACCAGTCGGACAAAATCCTCTGTGTACTTAAGATGCGCTATGAGAAGATAGATGCCTGTGAGAATGGATGTGCCTTATTTAGGCTCTAGTATGCGGACTTGAACTATTGTCCCATTTGCAAGTATTCCAGGTATGTTGAGGTAGACAACGGTATGGGTGAGAAGAGTCAGACCAAAATCCCCATTAACGTTCTTCAGTATATGCCAATCATACCAGGACTTCAACGTCTATTCATGGTCGAAGAGACGGCCAGACAGATGACATGGCACAAATTGGTCAAAAGAACCGAACGGGATGCAGATGGGAATCTGATGATGGTACACACATCGGATGGTGCTGCATGGAAACACTTCGATGCATTGCATGATGAAAAAGCGGCAGATCCAAGGAATCCTCGAGTAGCCATCAGCACGGATGGGTTCAATGTGTTTGGCATGATGGCAACCCAATACAGTTGTTGGCCTGTATTTGTCATTCCACTCAATCTCCCCCCCGGACAGATTATGCAAAGAAAGAACATTTTCCTGACGTTGATAATTCCGGGGCCCAACTATCCGGGGAAGAATATGAATGTGTACATGCACCCACTTAAGGATGAACTGCAGCTTGGGATAATGGGATCAAGACATATGACGCCGCTACAAAAAAACTTCCTAATGCGTGTGTGGTACATGTACTCGATGCATGACTTGCCGGCGTATGCGCTATTCGTTGGCTGGTGTGTGCATGGATGGTTCCGTGCCCCACATGCAAGGCAGCTCTTGAGTTTAAATGCGACTACAGCGGCTGGCAAGTTTTCTTGCTTCGACATGCATAGACAGTTCACGGATCCTCACCATAAGTTCAGAAAAGACAAGAAGAACTTCATCAAAGGTAGAGATGTCAAAACTACGCACCACCTGCATTGTGAACAGCCCGGACCTGGATCAGTTAAACGCTCTCGAGCCAGATCCAGAGCATCCAGGGCATTTCAAGGGGTATAATACAGAACACGCCTGGACCCACAAGATATGCTTGTGGGATTTGCCGTACTTCAAAGACCTCCTTTTCCCACACAACATCGACGTGATGAACACTGAAAAGAATGTCGACGAGGCCCTCTTTGGTACATTGTTCGGCATAGAGGGGAAAACGAAGGATAATCCTAAGGCCAGATTCGATCAGGAGGCTCTATGTGATAGACCGCTACAAAAAAATAAAAAACCAAAAGGAAAGAAGAAGCTGGCGAAGCCAAAGGCATGGTTCAATCTTGGAAGGCGGTTATGAGGGAAATACTCCTGTGGGTGAAAAAGGAGTTGATGTTCCCGATGGGTATGCATCGAATCTAAAGAGGGAGCGAGCCTTGAAAAATTGAAAATACTTGGTCTCAAGAGTCATGATTGGCACATATGGCTTGAGCGGGTAATGCCGGTGATGTTGCGTGGCTTTATCCCTGAGGATGAATGGCTAGTACTGGCAGAGCTGAGCTATTTCTTTCGTGTTCTATGTGCGAAAGAATTATCGCCTGGCTTGCTAGAAGAAATGGAAGAGTTGGCGCCGGAGTTGATACGCAAGTTGGAGAAGATCTTTCCACAGCTTCTTTAATCCAATGCAGCATTTGATTTTGCATCTCCCGACCGAGGCATGATTGGGGGGCCCGTGCAGAATCGTTGGTGCTACGCAACTGAGCGGATGCAGAAGACGCTTCGAGCAAAATGTAAAAATAAACTTCGAATTGAAGCATCGATGGCCGATGCATTCATTACTAAGGAGGCGGCAAACTTCGTGACAGCACACTACAAAGCCAAAAATCGTCATTTGCATAATCCGAAGCCTCGGTACAATGTTGGTGACCCTAAAAAGGGTGGATCCAACCTCAGCCTATTCAAAGGGAAGCTCGCACCAGCCGGTGCTTATACACTCTTATTGTTGGATAACGCATTTAATGGCGGACCATTACGTTGTATATCTTGAACAATCTAATGAAGTGGCCGTACATCGAGTAAGTTCTCGGTACATTGTTTCGCAACCTCTACTTCATTTGAACTGCTCTTATTCTTGGATATTTGATACGATCGATCGTCGCCAAATTCTCGTATGGAGCGGTTATCCAAAAGGATTCCGTCGAAGAGTATGAGCTTCTGGCAATGCATGGAGGCGGCTACCCCGGTTTCATCTCTTGGTTCAAACAAACGGTAATTTCCATTAGACCATTTCATTTCATCTTCTAATTTCTGGCTAATGCAACAATCCTTTCGTATTAAACTTGTAGGCTAGTTCAAAGTCTATGGACGACGAATTGAGACAAGTCGCTAATGGTTTTTACTATAAGGTCCATTCATTTGACAAATACGACATCAACGGGTATCGCTTTCGTACATATGGCAAAGAGCTATCTATGGCCGACTGAAAGTACAAATTGTTGTGTCTACGCTATCGTGAAGGAGATACCGAGTATTATGGAAGAGTTGAAGCAATTTATGAACTTCTATTCTATGGTGCAAACCCACCGAACGTCGTAGTCTTCAAATGTCATTGGTTCCAGCCGAAAGAGACTAGAAGGACTCATGAACATCTAGGGCTAGTCGAAATCAAACAAAGCACCCATTTGGATGTTCCCGATGTCTATATTACAGCTCAACATGCAACCCAAGTTTTCTATCTACCGTGGGCCTGCCAAAGTGATCCAAATCTCGAAGGTTGGGATGTCGTTTAAGAAGTGCCGCCACGTGTTAGACCACCTCCCCCCAATGAAGAGGATTATGAACCTCACGTTAATCCAGACACATACGAAGGAGAATTGTTCCAAGAAACACGTCTTTCCAAAAAAGGTTTCAAGAACCGCTCACCTCATAACATTCAAGTAGACAGCGGCAGTGAATCCGAGCTGGCAGGAACAAGAAGAGCTGGAACAAGAAGAGGTTACTGCTGCGGATGACTTGTCAATGCTTGACCGATTACATGCAGGAGGCCTTCCAGATGTTGATGAATTTATTGATGATGATGACGATGAGCACATCATTACTGATAGTGATGAGGATGATGCATTTATTGACCCCGAAGCATATATAGACGATGATGATGCATTTATTAATGATGACGATGAAGATTAATATTATACTTCATGTCAGGTATTCCATTATTATTATATACATATATATTATTAATTAGTTCAAGTTTTAACCTAGCTAGCTCTAAAATGAGATATACTTAGCATTTATTCCTCCAAAATGAATTTGTATGCTTAGCTAGCTCAAAAATGACATAACAACCTTAATTAGCTCAAAAATGACTTTAACCTAGGATAGCTCTAAAATGAGCTATAGTTAGCATTTATTCCTCTAAAATGAATTTATATACATATTATTATTCATGTCAGGTATTCATTATTTTATGTTGTACTAATTTCGTTTACTCTTTTTCATTCCAGGTGTTGACAGATGGTGGGCGCGGGTCGAGAGCGCTCCGGGGCTCCTACCTCGGCGTGTGGTGGGAGCCTACCTCGGCGTGTGGTGGGAGGGGTAGTTCCATTCCCCCCATAGCCTCCGGAGAGCACTAGATCTCAGTTTGCAGAGTCCAGCGACGGTCGCTTCTTCTTCGGCTGGAAGAGGTCGGGGAGGGGGGGGGGGTAAGAAGAAGGAGAAGGCTGCTTGTGGTGGACGTGGCGTCGGGAGAGGTAGGAAGGCTTCTACGCCTTCCTCGCCGCCACCAGTGAGTCACCCGAACACAGGGCTGCTCCGTCTGAGATCGAGCCATCTGAGGTGGACCCGTCTCGGACTCCACTCCACGAGCCTCCGGCCGACGAGCCTATGGCAGACGCGCCTATGACCGACGAGCCTCGGGCCGACGACGAGCCTCGGGCCGCCGAGTCTTCGCCCCACGAGACTCCGGACCTCAGACGGGGTCACGCTGAGTCGGAGCCGAGCCCATGGGAGGACTGGACGGAGTCGAGTGCACATGGTTGTGTTTAGGGTGGATACTATAGTCCTGATAGCTATAGCGAGGGTGAGTGGGTTGAGGGGCGCAAAGTCTACCAGCGTGGTCGTACAAAGCTCCCGCCCACCCAGCGACCCCCGACAAGAGGTGGTTGATTGCGCCTAATGGGGAGAAGTAAGTGCATTTAGTCTTTTTATAACCTTTTGCCTTGATGTTTCTTCGAATATCTAATGCGTTGGCCTTGTCATACTGCAGTTCTTGGACACACGAAGATGGTGTCCGCAGCCCAACACTTGTCCTTGGTGTGATTTGTTGCAGTGCTTCCGGGGTGGGTCATGTTGCCCGGTGAGGGCCGGGTTCCAGAGCTAGGAATGACACAGGAGCACTACTTGGCTGCCCGGCCCTCAGAACATAGGGTCGGCGATGTCGAGTGCGACACGGTGGCTGACATTGTGATCGCCATGTTTTGGGTAATTTCTCCTTTGCCATTTACGTTGTGTTTTCTTCTTTGATTGCATACCTTCTACATGTGTTTTCTTGTTTGATTGTAGACCTTCTAATCCATGTTTTCTTGTTTGATTGCAGACCTTCTACTGTGTGTCTTTGAGGGATGAGGAGGAGGTCAGCGGCTCGGGTTATCGACGCCGAGTGCAGGCGCCTACTTGGAAAAATTTCCACGAGGCTCGGGGCCTTGAGGCTGTTCGAGACTACTTAGCCTGTTGGTATTAGGAGGAGAAAGAGAAGTGCCGGGACAAGTATCTGAGTAAGGAGAAGTACATGAAGGTAATTACCTATTCTTAAGGCCTTGTACTTAGTTTCCTTGATTTTATTAAGTAGGCGTAGCGCTCAAATTTCTCTTGCTTTACTTAGGTGCCCCCGAGATGGTGTGCGGACAAGATGGACTGCTGGGAGGTGTTGGTGGAGGAGTGGTGCTCTCCCCAATGGCGCGTCGCCCACAACATTGCAAAGGAGAAGCGTTTCAAAATGAAAGGTGTGCCACACCATCTAGGCAGCGTCAACCTACATGGAGTGCAGGAAAAAGCTGGGTATGTGTGGTTTGCTTCATGATTCATGCAAATTCATTCTTTGTGCTAGCTTGAGTCCTTAACTAATACTCTGTTCCTCTCTTTTAGTCAAAACACAACAAGGCTCCAGTGCCAGAGCTGTTCGATCTCTATGGCATGTCCAATATTGCACCGTACAAGAAGGCCAAGGCATTCTCTGAGTCTGACCTCGAAAATGCAAAGAACTTTAGCAACGAGGCCTCCCACCACAAGATGGTGCAATACATTAAGCAGGGGAAGGCGAGGAAAGGGCCGAACTTTAACCCGAGCCGGCCTCTTGATCTAGAGCTGGTGATGATATCTGGTGGCGGGAGGTCCCATGGCTCGTTAGCCATTGGTAATGGACTGATACGTTGTAGTAGCACTCTCCCGTAGATCAAGAAGCGCCAGACCAGCTCTGATCCTGAGATACCGCCTCGTTTACGACCAGTGGAAATTGAATTCCAGGTTTGTTATATGGACTCAGTAGCCTTTCCTCCATTACATTGTGTTTGCGGCCGTCGATGATTATAATGCTAACGAGTGGTGTTGCAGGCTGCTATTGAGGCAGAGAGAGCGAAGACCCAGGCTGCTTTTGAGGAGAGGGACCGGCAGTTGGCGGAGAGGGACCGACAGGCGGCGGAGAGGGACAGGGAGAATGAGGAGAGGACAACTAGGCTGTTGGAGGAGGAGAGGAACCGGAATGACTCGGCTAACCGGGCCATGTACGATCTCTTCGTGGTAAGTTTCTTCTGCATATTAGCTAAATCATGCATGCAATGTTCCTTTCATTAGTAACTAATATGACTGACTCGTCAAAACCAAATGTGCAGTCCATGTGCGAGAAGAATGGCCAGACCCCTCTGCCGATGCGGTCATTGCTCGGCGAACACGGTGAGTTTCATTTGAGCGGTCATTAGTTACTAGTCTCCACATTTGAGTTGCATGATGCTAACGATACATTGGAAATAATCTTTGGTGTAGCGTAACTCCCGACAAGCATCGACCGATCCTTCTCAAAATGCGCCCTTTGGCGCGACCGGTCCTACACCTACACCTACACCTACACCTACACCTCCGTGATGACGGTAAGTTTCCCAAGTGTTTTGCTTAATAGAGTTTTGTTGTGATGCCATGTTGTATCTACACATATCGTGCATAATGTGTGTATGTTTGAAATGCATTGTATGTGTGGGATTCGACACCTAGTCGTGGTGCCTTTGGTAGCCTTCCATACAAGGAAATGCCTCCTAGTGCTTCCATCGAGCCATGGTAGTTCGCTCGCTCGGAACACATGGATTGACCGGCATGTGTCCTTCTTTGCTCCTCGTCTGTCTCACGGAAATGTCACGGTGTATCACCGAAGTCCTTGTAGCTTGCTACGACTTGGTTGCACTCACGATGACCGACACGTGCATTCTGGGTCATGTATGCTCGTCCTCAGACGTTTGTGCCACCTTGGTTCTATGACTAGTCATGTCGGCCCGGGTTCTCTGCCATATGGATACTAGCGAAATAATCATATACTTGGCATTTTTTCCTCCAAAATGACTCAATATGCTTAGCTAGCCCAAAAATGACATAATAAGCTTAATTAGCTCCAAAATGACATATTTAACCTAGGATAGCTCTAAAATGACCTATACTAAGCATTTTTCCTCCAAAATGACTTAATATGCTTAGCTAGCCTAAAAATGACATATTTAACCTAGGATAGCTCTAAAATGACCTATACTTAGCATCTTTTCCTCCAAAATGACTTAATATGCTTAGCTAGCTCTAAAATGATATAATATGCTTAAGAAATGACATATTTTAGGTCCTAAATGACTTCATATGCTTAGCTAGCTCTAAAATGACATAATAACCTTACTTAGCTCCAAAATGACCTATTCAACCTAGGCTAGCTCTAAAATGACCTATACTTAGCATTTTTTCCTCCAAAATGACTTAATATGCTTAGCTAGCTAAAAAATTACATAATAAGCTTAATTAGCTCCAAAATGACCTATTTAACCTAGGATAGCTCTAAAATGACCTATACTTAGCATTTTTTCCTCCAAAATGACTTAATATGCCGAGCTAGCTTCAAAATGACCTGTTTAACCTAGGATAGCTCTAAAATGACCTATACTTAGAATCTTTTCCTCCAAAATTACTTAATATGCTTAACTAGCTCTAAAATGACATAATATGCTTAAGAAATGACATAGTTTAGCTCCTAAATGACTTCACATGCTTAGCTAGCTCCAAAATGACATATAACCTTACTTAGCTCTAAAATGACCTATTTAACCTAGGATAGCTCTAAAATGACCTATACTTAGCATTTTTTCCTCCAAAATAACTCAATATGCTTAGCTAGCTAAAAAATGACATAATAAGCTTAATTAGCTCCAAAATGACATATTTAACCTAGGATAGCTCTAAAATGACCTATACTTAGCATTTTTCCTCCAAAATGACTTAATATGCTTAGCTAGCTTAAAAATGACATATTTAACCTAGGATAGCTCTAAAATGACCTATACTTAGCATCTTTTCCTCCAAAATGACTTAATATGCTTAGCTAGCTCTAAAATGATATAACATGCTTAAGAAATGACATATTTTAGGTCCTAAATGACTTCATATGCTTAGCTAGCTCTAAAATGACATAATAACCTTACTTAGCTCCAAAATGACCTATTCAACCTAAAGTAGCTCTAAAATGACCTATACTTAGCATTTTTCCTCCAAAATGACTTAATATGCTTAGCTAGCTAAAAATTACATAATAAGCTTAATTAGCTCCAAAATGACCTATTTAACCTAGGATAGCTCTAAAATGACCTATACTTAGCATTTTTCCTCCAAAATGACTTAATATCTTTGAGCTAGCTTCAAAATGACCTATTTAACCTAGGATAGCTCTAAAATGACCTATACTTAGAATCTTTTCCTCCAAAATTACTTAATATGCTTAACTAGCTCTAAAATGACATAATATGCTTAAGAAATGACATAGTTTAGCTCCTAAATGACTTCACATGCTTAGCTAGCTCCAAAATGACATATAACCTTACTTAGCTCTAAAATGACCTATTTAACCTAGGATAGCTCTAAAATGACCTATACTTAGCATTTTTTCCTCCAAAATGACTCAATATGCTTAGCTAGCTCAAAAATTACATAATAAGTTTAATTAGCTCCAAAATGACCTATTTAACCTAGGATAGCTCTAAAACGACCTATTCTTAGAAGTGTTTCCTCCAAAATGACTTAATATGCTTAGCTAGCTTAAAAATGACCTATTTAACCTAGGATAGCTCTAAAATCACCTATACTTAGGATCTTTTCCTCCAAAATGACTTAATATGCTTAGCTAACTCTAAAATGACATAATATGGTTAAGAAATAACATATTTTAGGTCCTAAATGACTTCATATGCTTAGCTAGCTCCAAAATGACATAATAACCTTACTTAGCTCCAAAATGACCTATTTAACCTAGGCTAGCTCTAAAATGACCTATACTTAGCATTTTTTCCTCCTAAATGACTCAATATCCTTAGCTAGCTCAAAAATGACATAATAAGCTTAATTAGCTTCAAAATGACCTATTTAACCTAGGATAGATCTAAAATGACCTATACTTAGCATTTTTTCCTCCAAAATGACTTAATATGCTTAGCTAGCTTAAAAATGACCTATTTAACCTAGGATAGCTCTAAATGGACATATACTTAGCATCTTTTCCTCCAAAATGACTTAATAGGCTTAACTAGCTCTAAAATGACATAATATGCTTAAGAAATGACATATTTTAGCTCCTAAATGACTTCATATGCTTAGCAAGCTCCAAAATGACATAATAATCTTACTTAGCTCCAAAATGACCTATTTAACCTAGGATAGCTCTAAAATGACCTATACTTAGCATTTTTTCCTCCAAAATGACTCAATATGCTTAGCTAGCTCAAAAATTACGTAATAAGCTTAATTAGCTCCAAAATGACCTATTTAACCTAGGATAGATCTAAAATGACCTATACTTAGCATTTTTTCCTCCAAAATGACTTAATATGCTTAGCTAGCTTAAAAATGACCTATTTTACCTAGGATAGCTCTAAAATGACCTATACTTAGCATCTTGTCCTCCAAAATGACTTAATATGCTTAGCTAACTCTAAAATGACATAATATGCTTAAGAAATGACATATTTTAGCTTCTAAATGACTTCACATGCTTAGCTAGCTCCAAAATGACAAAATAACCTTATGTAGCTCTAGAATGACCTTAGCATGTTTTACTCCAAAATGACTTAGTATGCTTCGCTAGCTCAAAAATGACATAATAACCATACTTAGCTCGAAAATGACCTATTTTACAGATATAAGTTGTATCATAATAATCTTCACATTTAGTTGCATCATAATAATCTTCTTCTTCTAGTCTTCTTCTTCTAACTTTCTTCTTTCCCATTCCTGATTTGCTTAAGATCACGAAGATTGGGTTGATGGAGTGCTTGTATTTAGTTTTTGTTTTGACCTTGTGAAACTTGCTACCTATGGATGAAAATGTGTAATATTGATGAAACTATGTATATGTACGGATGCAACTTGCTACTATTGGTAACATGTGTTGGATACATATTTGTTCAGGACTATTGGTAATATGTGTTGAATATGCTATATTGGTCATATAAATATATTTGTGTTTGATTTCTATGAAAATGAATTGATATAAGAAAAAACAAAATTAAATGGGGCAATATAGTCACTTTGCCATTAGCTGGCAGATGGAAAAGGGGCCACATGTCATCTACATGTAAAATTTGGGCTCGCCTATCTGGGCTCTTTGCCATCTGCCAGCAGATTGCAAAGCTCTTTGCCATCTGCTGGCAGACGACAAAGCATGCAGCCTTTGCCATCTGCTGGCAGACGGCAAACAACCTGCAGCCTTTGCCATCTGCTGGCAGACGACAAACAGCCTGCAGCCTTTGCCATCTTGGCGGGGCGACAAAAGAGCTGACCTTTGCCATCTGCTGGCAGATGGCAAAGTATGTCGTTAGCCTTCTAACAGGGCTAACCCCGTTAAGAGGCTTTGCCATCTACCAGCTGATGGCAAAGCCACATGCTCTTTGCCATCAGCCAGCAGACGGCAAAGAAGCCTTTACCGGCAGGGTTTCAGACAAACTGTTTGCCAGCCTTTGCCATCCGCCGACCATGGCAGATGGCAAAGTGCCAGATTCCAGTAGTGTCTGGCTCCTTCTCCCATACAAAGCTTCAAAAGGGGCCATCTTCAAACTAGCTTGGTAACCTTTGTTGTATGAGAACTCCGCGTAAGGTAGATTATCATCCCTACTAGATCCATAATCTAGCGCACACGCTCTCAACATGTCCTCCAGAATCTGATTGACTCTCTCGGTATATCCATCCGTCATGCGGATGAAAGGTCATCTTGAACTCTAGCCTAGTACCCAAAGTGCAGTGCGTTGATTCCAAAAATTTGAGGTAAACTGTGTTCCTCTATCTTATACGATGGTCTTCGGAACTCCATGCAGACATACGATCCTGGTCATATATATCTTGGCTAACTTCGCACTTGTATAGGTGGTTTTCACTGGGATAAAGTCAGCCACTTTGGTCAAGCGAATCAACTACTACCCAGATAGAATCATATCCCGATCAGGTTCTGGGAAATCCGGTAATGAAATCCATGCCAAGCTTATCCTGCTTCCATTCGGGTATCGGCATAGGCTGTAGTAATCCGACTGGCTTCTTCATACCAGTCCACCAGAAATGCTCCTTCAAATCCAAATACATCTTGGTGTTTCCAGGGCGAATCGAGTATGGTGAGTCATGAGCCTCCTGAAGTATTAACTTCTTGATCTTTACATTATTAGGCACATATACACGATCCTCAAACCATAAGGTGTCGTGCTCATCCTTATGAAAACCTTCGGCCTTTCCTTTGCTCATCCTCTCTTTTACCTCAGCAATCTCTTTGTCATCCTTCTGAGCTTCACGGATCTTTCCCAACAATGTAGACTGAACTTCCATTGCTGCAACAAAACCTTTGGGAACAATCTCCAACTGAAGTTCCCTGAGATCCTCGGCTAACTCCTTTGGTAATCATCTGCTTATGAGGGTATTCGTCCTTATTTTCTTTATGGTTGTGTCCTATTTCTCCACAAAGCTTGTATGCACAAGGTTTCTTCATATCCTTCCCATAAGGCCTCAACTTCTGGGACACAAGACGAGATCTTTGCAGAGTCAACTTAAATTCTTCCCAAGTGGTTACTCCTTGCCATCCATTGATGGTTTGGTAAATACTCCACCAAGTAGCATCACCTCTTTCAAAGCACTGCAGAGCATGCTGGGTCATATACTTTCCAGCTATAGTGTTATTCTTCATATAATCTTCCATGTTCTAAATCCATCGGTCTGTCTCCAATTGACTCATCGGTCCAGAAAATACAAGCTCATCTCCGTTCATTCTCTATTGGGTCCATGGGTTTTGTGGTGGGATAAGAGAGATAGAGAGGGATACACACAATACAAACAATAGTTTTGAAAAGACAGGTTTTATTGTGGCTGTCGGAAAAAAAATCAAATAAATGATAGCTCACAATCGTCGCATCTGACGCAGGTATATAATAGGGGTTTGGGCTAGTAATGGTCAATAAATCTTCAAAGTCATCAAACTCTTCAATTCTTGTTGATGTCTCCGATGGCTTCTTCTGATTATGCTTGTCCTACTCAAGTTCTTTTGCCAGATCATCTCTGTTGTCGCAAAGTCTCTCGTGGCGTGCTTCATTATTTCTGGAGTTACGTTCCAACTTCTGGATTTCATCAACCTCGACATGGACCATGATCCTACTGTCCTTCAGTTCCTGACAAATCTTTGGTATCTCAAGGTTTAGCTCCTCCTGCTTGGCTATTTTAATCTTCTGGGACCTGGGTTCTTCACGAACTGCTTCCTTGTCAAATACGGCTTCTTGCAGATCCACCATAAACTTCTTGATGTAATACTCTAGATCCTGGTGATGCACCAGCTATGTTAAAACTGCATCCTTCGCTGATAGATGCTCCTTCAGCTTTCTACCATCCAATTCTTCCATGCATCTGCACGTTTAACTCCGCATGGTGACAATAGCATAGGCGGGCAATAACACCATGGTTAGCCATGTCTATGCGCATGTTACTGCCATGATCTTTCATTCCATAATTGATATCTCTTGTCTTAGGGTTTTCGTGAAAAAAACTTTGAGTTCTAATGCTCCATGTTCCGGTCTTTCTCTGATACACCTTGATCTCGGGTATTGACAGCTTCCATAGTCTGCCAAGTTCCATAAGGGGTGCCTTCCTAGGTCATACAAATCTGGAAATTCTTCAATGCCTTCAAATTCTCCTAGTCTTCGGAGTCTTCACCATTGTAGTTTCCGTCATTGTAATGCACTGTAAAAATCATCTTCATTCCAAAGTAGTCTTAGTTGTCCGATATCTTGTACTTCTTGGAGTGGTCTCATCCGCCGAATCTTCATGTGGCCAAAAGGGGAAAAGGTATGGTCTAACTAAAAGGGAAATTTGAATAAGCTTTCGAGAAGAGAAGAGGGGAAAAGATCCTTTTGAAAAGAAAGTTGTAGAGGAAATCTTTCCTATGGGCTTTCCAGTTTCTAGGGTCACGTCCTACAGTCAACATGTGCTCTGATACCATCTTGTAGCGACCCGACCTCAGACGGTCAAGTCTCTGTGCTTAGGTGTCATCCCTGGATCGGTATGCTGACACACACAGTACTCGAGGATTTATAACAGAGGTAAATCACATGTATAAAGTAACGTAAATACTATTACTTCAATCCAAATAGCGGAAGTAACAAGGTTGTGGATTCCCATCAACACCAACGACAAAATTGAGTGTAGAAATCGTAACCCTAACGTATCACTTACTCGTCATAAGATATCCTGCAACATGAGACGTTGTAGCCACAGAGGGTTAGTACATTGAATGTACTGGCAAATTCACACCATAGGATAATGATGAATAATAACTATCACTACATGCATATTTGGCTGGTGGAAAGCTCTATGGTCATAGTTTTTGCGAAAAGCCAATTTTTCACTACTACAAAGGAATATATTTTATTTAACTACAAAGTTGGTTGATAAAATATTGAGAAGGTAAACCCCCTCTCAACCCCAATTAAAAGTAATCATTAACCCAACAAATTAATTTAAGTAATGTGATGAGATACTTAAGATACTCCAAGTACTAGATACTCAAGATTGTCCATAACCGGGGACACGGCTAACCATGATTAGATTGTACACTCTGCAGAGGTTTGTGCACTTTTCCCCACAAGACTCGACTGCCTCCGTTGGATTTCTCGCACTACATGATGTTTGAAAAACGGATGACCGAGACACAGTCTTTCAGAAACATTAAATCTTTACTCCGGGCAGACCATACCAAACTTACAAACTCACTACCTGCTGATCTACCTCTTCAAGAGCTTCACGTAACTTACTTAACTATGCTAGAGCCCATAATAGCTTGTGGTTTCACACTGAAGTTTCTAGCATGAATAATCTTATGATTCCTTTGAGCCTGGGTGGCGGACCATAGGAGGATGACACAGTATAACCCCTGGATCTCCTAGACAACACCCCAGGTGTCCGGGCAAGTCCACTGGTATATCCCCAGGGTGCCCCTACCAATCCACCCAGATGTGTATTAAAGTTTCCACCTTAAGTTGAACCATTAAGTAAACAATCTCACATCTGTTATGGAATACACTCAAACCCAATCCACGCCCACGAGCATAGCATGGCAATATAAGCATAACGTAGAAGTAACTCTCAAGGTTTGAATGCAGGACAATAGGTTCCTACCTCATCAACTACTTCCCAATATCCACATGTTATCAAACCTACTCATGCAATGTTTGAGGGTGAAACTAATGCATAAAAACTGGGTATGAAATGGATATGATCAAAGTGTGAACTTGCCTGTACTGTTAATGAAGATGATTCGCACTCAAAACTCTTAATAGGTCAACTCACTCCGGTCAATCTATCGTAAGCAATCAATAGTAACCACACATAAGCAATCACTCAAAAGATCAGAAAGAACGAAGAAGACAATTCGGAAAACTTCGAAAACAAGCAAATAACTCTTGCAACATAAAACAGTTTCTAACAGTACCAAAATTAAGTGGATTTGGCCTTATCAAAAAGTTTAGGTCAAGACCTTCGCTTTGCAAAAAGAATCAACTCAAACGGAGTTACGGAACTCAAGTTATGAACAAAAGAAGTTTGAATATGAATCTGAAAAAATTTCGAAATTTGAAAATTTCAAAAAGTTGACGTTACAGGTTAACTGGATAGGTGAAAACAAGTCGAAACTATAGGCGCTGGTTTTATCTAATTTGGATGAACGCGTAAAAAGTTATGGCTATTTGAAAAATCAGGGCCAAGCTGTTTTACGGAAGAAAAAATAAATACGGCTAAAAGAATTTTAGGTGTAATGTATAAATACAGAGACAAATTAGTAATCTAATTATTGTGTCATACTAGTCTAGAAAATAATAAACTACGGAGATATAAAAAAACAAAGAAAGATACCTTTATAAGGCAAAGAAAAGACAACTTCGGAGAGAGAGACAATTTCGAGAAGTCGCGCCGGAGACGAGAAAAATATTTTTAGCTAGTCAAACCAAAATATTGATTTAACCTGCAATGGATAATTTTTGGAGGCTCTATGAGTCTATATTTATAGGTGGAAAAGAGGTTTAGGGGTTAAAGGCTAGGCAATGTGGGACGAAACGTAGATGAACAAATAAAATAAACGGGGAACCGCATGGGCTAAAAGCACCACGGGCCGGCTACGCGCGCACGTACACGACGCTGCAGTTTTTTTTAACTTGAAAAAAACTATGGAGAGAAAAAAAGGGGAAACATTATGGCCGGCTGGGCCTGGCCCACTTAGGAGAGAAAAAAAACAATGGGGCGCCAGAAGCTACTATACTACGCATGTAGGCGATAAATAAATATGGGCCTCACATACAGTTTTTTTAAATAGAAACAGAAGGATAACCGTATAAATAAAATAAATTGAAATTTTATATAGGCATATTATATATCAAAATTTTCAGAAAAAGATTTCCTACAGGTTCAACATTATTCTAGAGTCAAATAAAATACACACAAATTCAAATAAAACAAAGAGTGCTTCTGCTCTAGTAAAATCCAGTAAAAATCATTTTAAAAATACCAGAATTAATTCAAATTTATTTCTCTCCAATTTTCTGATGTAGGGAATCATGTTACCCTATTTTCCATATATTTTAATTTTGGAAGAAAAATAATTTGAATAAAACTCAAATAACTCCTAATTGGAAATAAATTCAAAAGAACTTTGAATTTAATTCTTTGAAACTCCCAACTCATATTTCATATGTTTTGAAGAAGTCATTTTATCTTCGCTCGTGAAAATCATTGAGTTGCATAAAGTTCCTGGGTTGGAAATATTTTCCAAATGAAATTCAAATATTTTCAACACCCCTTGTCATTTAAATAAATGGAAAAGTCATGTCATCTTCTCTCCAGGGTTTTGTGGTGAAAAGAATTTGAATTCATGGAGATCACGAATGCAAAATGAAAGCTTGGGAAAGTCCTTTTATTCCCTCTCATTTAACTTTCAAAAAGTTTTGAATTTCACTCAATTTCACACAATCAATCAAACAATCAATCAAATCTATCTATTTATTATAACATTCCAAAATTTAGAATTTTGGGATGTTACATCACCTCGATAAAATTGTAGCGGTGCTTAGGCGAAGCCTTGTGACGGTAGAACATCAAGATCGTCACCACGCCGTCGTGCTGACGGAACTCTCCCTCGACACTCGGCTGGATCGGAGTTCAAGGGACGTCATCGAGCTGAACATGTACAAGAACTCGGAGGTGTCGTAGTTTCGGTGCTTGATCATCATAACGCTTCCGCTTTCGGTCTACGAGGGTACGTGGAAAACACTCTCCCCTCTCGTTGCTATGCATCACCATGATCTTGTGTGTGCGTAGGAATTTTTTTGAAATTACTACGTTCCCCAACAAGGTTTTCGACAAGTTCAAGGTGTTGACTACGATGAGAGTTTCTCACTCGTATCTATGCTTAAGTCTATCCGAATCATGTTAGCAATTGCCGCATTTTATGAAATCTGGCAAATGGATAAACGAAACTGCATTCCTTAATGGATTTATTAAATAAGAGTTGTATATTATGCAACCAGAAGGTTTTGTCAATCCTAAAGGTGCAAACAAAATATGCAAGCTCCAACGATCCATCTATGGACTGGTGCAAGCATCTCGGAGTTGGAATATACGCTTTGATGAGTTGATCAAAGCATATAGTTTTATCTGAGACTTACAAAGTGAAGCCTGTATTTACAAGAAAGTGAGTGGAAGCACTACAACCTTTCTGATAAGTATATGTGAATGACATATTGTTGATCGGAAATAATGTAGAATTTTCTGAAAAGCATAAAGGAGTATTTGAAAGGAGTCTTTCAAAGAAAGACCTCGGTGGAGCTTCTTACATATTAAGCATCAAGATCTATAGAGATAGATCAAGACGCTTGATAAGTTTTTTCAATGAGTACATACCTTGACAAGATTTTGAAGTAGTTCAAAATAGAACAGTCAAAGAAAGAAGTTCTTGCCTGTGTTACAAGGTGTGAGATTGAGTAAGACTCAAAACCCGACCACAGCAGAAGATAGAAAGAGAATGAAAGTCATTCCCTATGCCTCAGCTATAGGTGCTATAAAGAATGCCATGCTGTGTACCAGATCTATTACATAACCTACCACTAAGTTTGGCAAGGGAGTGCAGTAGTGATCTAGGAGTAGATCAATGGACAGCGGTCAAAATTATCCTTAGTGGAATAAGGATATGTTTCTCGATTATGGTAGTGACAAAAGGTTCGTCGTAAAGGGTTACGTCCTCTGTTGGAAAAGGCAATGCCTAGGAGGCGCTTAGGCACGCCTAGGCGCTAGGCAATGGCCAAACGCCTCGCCTAGGGCATAAATGGAGGTCTAGGCAGGGCAAGCAAGGAATTGCCTACCCAAGCAAGAAATCATGCCACATACTACACTGATACGCCAAACGGGTTACATTCCAATGGTAGTGGACGATAATTAACTTATTTATATGCCCTAAACTAATATCAACAACCATATAATAATCACAAATACACTACGAGTAAAAACTATATTACCGCCTAGGCCACGCCTAGGGGGCTTAGGCACCGCCTAGGCACTAGGCGAAGGCCAACCGCCTCGCTTACGCCTGCCGCCTTTTCCAACCTTGGTACGTCGATGCAAGTTTTTACACTAATCTAGATGACTCTAAATCTCGATCTAGATACATATTGAAAGTGGGAGCAATTAGCTAGAGTAGCTCCGTGCAGAGTATTGTAGACATAGAAATTTGCAAAATACTTACGGATTTGAATGTGACAGACCCGTTGACTAAAATTATCTCACAAGCAAAACATGATCACAACTTAGTACTCTTTGGGTGTCAATCACATAGCGATGTGAACTAGATTACTGATTCTAGTAAACCCTCTGGGTGTTGGTCACATGTCGATGTGAACTATGGGTTGAACCACATAAAGATGTGAACTATTGATGTTAAATCACATGGCGATGTGAACTAGAGTATTGACTCTAGTGCAAGTGGGAGACTGGAGGAAATATGCCCTAGAGGCAATAATAAAGTTATTATTTATTTACTTATATCATGATAAATGTTTATTATTCATGCTAGAATTGTATTAACCGGAAACATAATACATGTGTGAATACATAGACAAACAAAGTGTCACTAGTATGGCTCTACTTGACTAGCTCGTTAATCGAAGATGGTTATGTTTCCTAACCATAGACATGAGTTGTCATTTGATTAACGGGATCTCATCATTAGGAGAATGATGTGATTGACTTGACCCATTCCGTTAGCTTAGCACTTGATCGTTTAGTATGTTGCTATTGCTTTCTTCATGACTTATACATGTTCCTATGACTATGAGATTATGCAACTCCCGTTTACCGGAGAAACACTTTGTGTGCTACCAAACGTCACAACGTAACTGGGTGATTATAAAGGTGCTCTACAGGTGTGTACGAAGGTACTTGTTGGGTTGGCGTATTTCGAGATTAGGATTTGTCACTCCGATTGTCGGAGAGGTATCTCTGGGCCCACTCGGTAATGCACATCACTTAAGCCTTGCAAGCATTGTAACTAATGAGTTAGTTGCGGGATGATGTATTACGAAACGAGTAAAGAGACTTGCCGGTAACGAGATTGAACTAGGTATTGAGATACCGACGATCGAATCTCGGGCAAGCAACATACCGATGACAAAGGGAACAACGTATGTTGTTATGCAGTTTGACCGATAAAGATCTTCGTAGAATATGTGCGAACCAATATGAGCATCCAGGTTCCGCTATTGGTTATTGACCGGAGACGTGTCTCGGTCATGTCTACATTGTTCTCGAAGCCGTAGGGTCCGCACGCTTAAAGTTTCGATGACGGTTATATTATGAGTTTATGCGTTTTGATGTACCGAACGAGTTCAGCGTCCCGGATGAGATCGGTGACATGACGAGGAGTCTCGAAATGGTCAAGACGTAAAGATCGATATATTGGACGACTATATTCGGACTTCTAAAAGGTTCCGAGTGATTCGGGTATTTTTTGGAGTACCGGAGAGTTACGGGAATTCGCCGGGGAGTATATGGGCCTTATTGGGCCATACGGGAATAGAGGAGCGAGGCCAAAAGGAAGGAGGCCTGTGCCACCCCTCTGTTCCGAATTGGACAAGGGGTGCAGCCCCCTTTTTCTTCTCCCTCTCCTCCTCTTTCCTTCTCTCCTACTCCAACAAGGAAAGGAGGAGTCCTACACCCGGTGGGAGTAGGACTCCCCCCTTGGCGCGCCTTCCTCCTTGGCCGGCCGCCTCCCCCCTTGATCCTTTATATACGGGGGCAGGGGGCACCCCATGGACACACAAGTTGATCAGTTGATCTCTCCCAACCGTGTGCGGTGCCCCCCTCCACCATAGTCCACCTCGATATCATCAGACGGTGCTTAGGCGAAGCTCTGCGTCGGTAGAACATCAACATTGTCACCACGCCGTCGTGCTGAAAAAACTCTCCCTCAACACTCGGCTGGATCGGAGTTCGAGGGACGTCTTCGGGCTGAACGTGTGCTGAACTCGGAGGTGCCGTATGTTCGGTACTTGATCGGTCGGGTCGTGAAGAAATACGACTACATCAACCGCGTTGTGCTAATGCTTCCGCTTTCGATCTACGAGGGTACGTGGACAACAGTCTCTCCTCTCGAGTAAATCTGGTTTCCTCTCCATCCATCTTCTTCGACGTTCTCTGATCTACCACCCTATACCCATCTCACATGGGTCCGCATGGTGGATCGACTTTGGATCTGGATTTCTCTAAAGGTGTGGCTTTTGCGGAGGAGGTTTTCAGATCTTGTGGGAAAACAATTCATCCTCGGATGACACGAGCCATTTTATAATGGTTGTGTCTTTCAGTAGACATCGATTTCGTCTTGATGAGGACTCGGCGGCTGCGGCTTTGGAATGTGCAATTGGAGGATCCGCAATTGATCTATCTGTGCAATTCATTGCGGATAAGGTATTCTCATTTCTGGTATCATGCAAACGTGTTGGTATGTTTATTCTTCACTTGCGATCCTTTGTGTGTCCGCAATTCAAATGCTACTTTCACCTATGGGGTAATGGCGGCCCTAATTGGAAACGTGAGTTTGTTCTTTGGAAGAAAGAGTGTGATGCCGAATGGATTATCATTAGCCCTTCTAAAAAGCGTGCTGCTTTGGGTCTACTTGCTATGCATAAACCTCCTTCCAAATCTGCCTTACGCTCGACCTCTGGACCTTCGAAGAGGATTTCTTTTTCCACTTTCCAACAGTATGATGTTGCAAGGGATACTCTTTTCCTGCTTCGCCAGGTCTTGTTGAGGCGGTTTCAGATGCTGGGTACAAGGTGCTGCCCCGTGAAAGAGTCATCGCTCCTCCGCCGGCGCAATCGAACTCCGATGGACGGTGGCGTAACCACCAATTATCGAATACCAACGTCCACGCTACTTCCTTGGCCGGAATATCCGGGATTAAGCCAACTTCTTGGACGTGAATCTGCATGTGCATGGGTTGGAGCAGGCGAGTCGGTGGCGGCCCAACTTTCCCTGCCTCGTGGTTTCTCCGCCCGATGCCTTTTGGCCCAAGTTGCTTCGAACCTGCTTCTTCATCTGCTTTTGGAATTGAGGATCTTTTAATCCTAAGACATTGGAATCACTGTTGATTGTGATGGATTTAATGATCTTGTGGATGACATGGTTTTCAAAGTTTGGAAATGTCAAAATTGCTTATCAATGAAGCATTTATCCAACGCGTGCACCAAAGAGGGTTAGGTGCCGTAGATGCTTTCGGTTGGGACACAGGCAAAGGGCTGTTCCGATTCTAGCCTATCTCCCTCTTACAGTGGGTCCCAAGGGTCCAAATCCCGTATCTAACCGGTCATGGCGTCTTTTTCGAGCGAGACTCCTCGCTTTCTCCCATAGCTAGCCGGAGGGTCTATGCCCGATCCCATCAAGCCCGACGCCGTCATCCCCACCATTGCCGGTTGAGCCACCGCCTGCAACACCGCTGCCGCCTTCCTCACCTCCACCTCGCCTCAGTCCTGGTTCATCCCTCGGCTACTCCAGCAATGGCCAACTTTCCGTTGGACCCGATGGACTTCCTCCCGCATGGATTCGATATCATCGATGGAGGGAGCTACGATTGCCTCGCACTTTCTTTGCGCCCGGCGGTGGCTCCGGATCGACAAAGCATGAGGCGTCTGTGTGGCCATTGTCGAACCTGCTCCTCTGCTCAAGAAGTCGCCATCTACGGGAACACAGTCGATGATTTTGTCGTCAATACTCGCAGAGGGCCGTGTTAGATGCCCAACCATGGATCCAAGGGGTTGGTTTGTTTCAACTACGCAGTTGCTCGCCCGTCAAGCTTTAGTCGATCACCCTCCTTTCGATTTGGGCAATGATAGATTTGTCAGGTTTATTCCGCATGACGAGGGTATTAACTACAGAGCTGTGCAAGGTTTTCGAAGGGGATGGATAATGCTGCTAGGAGTCCCTTTGGATTATAGGCGCTCTCAATACCGGGCATATTTTATTAGTACTTTTGGCCGATTTCACCATTGGCACCATGTTGATCAAATGAAGGTCCGCTCCTTGGTTTATGCGTCTTTTCCTGCACCTTCTATGGTTCCCAGATCGGTGACATATGAGAATTTTCTCGACTTTGGTGGGACTCGGATTTCTTGGTCCGCTCCAGCTTTATATCCTATCTGCAGACTTTGTCGATATCCTACCTGCCGATGAGGACCCAATGCCTCTCAATGGTAATCCTCACCCCTCCTCGGCAACATGCTTTTCAATAATCACAATTGGGTTTTACCTGAGTTCCGGAGCTGGGTTGGAATGATGTGCTCGCACCCAATGAACAGCCACGGGATGTCCCTCGACAAGTTCAGGAGGTGGAGCAAAGAGTTAATATCGAGGAAATTCAGTCTCAAGAGTCAATTGTGATTCAGTTATCCGATGATTCAAGAAACAATGGCATCGCTCTTGATGAAGTTGCCGTGCTCCAACAGCCAATGGGACCTCAACAGCATCCTTTAATGATCGGACGAGTGTTAACTGTTTTTGGGCCTGTCCTACCCCCGGTGATGCAATGGAAGCGTTCGTTTGAGAAAGTATTGCCGCTTTTTGGGATCTCTGACATTCCAAAGGTTGTCTTTAGGTCTCATCTCGGTGCTCTTTTGAACAATCAGTCTTGGACGATTCCGTTACGCTCCAAATTGCAGCTCCACCTGCACATGGCTCGCTCACAGCTCTGTCGCTTTGTCTGTCCATCGATTAAAAGGCACTGTAGCTCGAGCTCTTTGTTTTGATGATATTGATGAACACATTCTTTGAAGCATTTGAGTTTTCTGCTGTTCCTAAAGTCACTCTGAGCGGGAAGAAAGCCCAAAGCCTCTAAAGTCATTGTGGAATCTGAGGTCGGTAGCAAGGTTTCGCCTAAGTGCAATGCGAGATGGTTACCGTCAGGTAACTATTGGGTCATCTCCTAGGAAGCCACACACGGGGAAGAAGCGCAAAACTGCACCTCCCAAGACCGACGATGATACTGCAGTGCCTCCTCTGATGTCGATAGTTGATCTCCAGCGAATTGGTGCTCGTCTTCGTATTGCGTGGGAGAAAATTTCTTCGGATAAGCTTGTAGCTGATCCTCCCGCTCCAACAATAAAGTGCAAGTTCCGATGATTAGTTTAACCATCCAGGGTTTAGGTCCATGGCGTACCATCATCGCCTTTTTAATGTTTTTATATGTTTGGAACTTTGCGGTTTGCATCATCCTCACGGGATGTAGGCCATTGTGTGGCTTACTTTTGCTTTACCCTCTTTTGGTGCGTAATGAATCAAACCTCGTTTAGAGATTGGAAAGTTCTCTGTTGGAATGTTAGGGGTCTGAATTAAAGCGCGTCGACTGCGGTTAGGCAAAAGATCAATGAAAGTGGATGCTCTGTTATTTTCCTGCAAGAAACCAAATGCATGCATATTGATCATCGGTTCATTAGAAAATTTTGTCCACGGCGCTTTGATACCTTTGTTTATGTACCATCGGTTGGTGCATCTGCTGGTATGGTGGTCATATGGAATTCATCTCTTTTCATAGGCACCTTAATTGAGGCTAAATCTTATGGCATTATTGTGAAGTTTCAATCCAAGCATACATCTGAGTATTGGTTTCTTGTCTCCATATATGGTCCGTGTCAGGGACCTGCGCGTGATGATTTTGTGCAATGGTTATATAATTTGGATATTCAGCTTGAGGACAATTGGCTGCTCTTAGGTGACTTTAACTTTATGCTCCATTGAGAATCGTAACCAGCCCGGTGGTGATGTGAATGATATCTTTTGTTTAATGAAATAATTGGCCATTTGGGTCTTGTTGAACTTCCAATCAAGGGTCGCCAGACACATGGTCTAATATGCAATCCACACCCCTCCTCGAACAAATTGATTGGTTTTTTACATCTGTTGCTTGGACTCATGATCATCCCAACACAATGGTCTTTCCGCTTGCTCGCACTGCCTCTGACCACGTTCCGTGTGTGGTTTCAATTGCCACTGCTATACCCAAGGCAAAGATTTTTCGATTTGAAAACTATTGGGTTGATTTGCACGGCTTTATGGATTGTGTTTACGAGGTTTGGAATCGCATCGTGGATAAATCCTCATCTCGCCTTAATCATCTCCGCTAAGTTCAAATCTCTTCGTTATGCTCTTAAGAAATGGCATCTTAACCTTTCCACAGTTAAGGCGCTCATTGCTGATTGCAACAAAGTAATTGTTATTTTGGATAATATTGAGGAATTTAGGCCCTTGAGTTGGCCGGAGTTCAACTTTCGGAAGATTGTCAAATTACATCTTGAAGATATACTTCATTGGCAATTCATTTATTGGAAGCAACGTTGTACGATCGTAAATATTAAAGTTGGTGAGGAGAATTCAAAGTTCTTCCATGCAATGGCAACCGAAAGATATAGGATAAACACTATTTCTTCGATCAAATCGAGGAGGGGAAGTGGTTTACGATCATCAACAGATTAGCTGGGATGTTTTGGTCGGATTTCAATCGTAGAATGGGCCAAGCAAAAGGTATACACATGGGTTTCGACCTTGACACTTTAATTGACCGTATTGATGGGCTGGAGAGCTTATCCTTACCTTTCACGGATTGTGAGGTAGATACGGTGATTAAGAATATGCCTTCGACCGTGCTTCGGGCCTGATGGGTTCTGGTCTTTTCCTCAAGGCTTGTTGGAATATATTGAGGACAGATTTTATGAATTTGGTCGAGAGTTTTATGATGGAAAGTGCAACCTGGAGTGTACGAATACATCTCTCATTACACTCATTCCAAAAAAGTTGAGCCCAGAGTATATTGGTGATTTTAGACCCATATCATTGACAAACACTTGCCTCAAGTTTTAACTAAACTCTTGGCAAATCGGTTGCAAAGTGTAATTCTCAAATGTATTCATCGTAATCAATATGGGTTTCTTGGTGTAGATCCATTCAAGATTGCCTTGCATGGTGTTTTGAATATATACACGGTGTAAGGCATCCAAAAGACCTATAATCCTTCTTAAACTGGACTTCACGAAGGCGTTTGATACCATCGAACATGATCCGATTCTCGGGATTACGAAATGCAAGGGTTTTGATGATCGCTGGACAGGTTGGATTGACAGCATCTTGTCCTCTGGTTCCTCTTCGATCCTCTTAAATGGGGTGCCTGGTCATCACTTTGTTTGCCGTTCGGGTGTGCGACAGGGAGACCCTTTATCTCCTTTGTTATTTGTGATTGCGGTGGATTTATTGCAGTCCGTGGTCAATGAGATGTGTGTAAGGAACATTCTCACACTGCCCATACCTACCTCTTCACGGGATTACCCGATTGTTCAATATGCGGATGACACCTTAATTGTCCTTCCTGCGGTGGATGACCAACTCATTGCTTTCAAGGAGATGCTTGAGACCTTTGCTAAGTCAACAGGTTTGAGGGTTAATTTTAATAAGTCATCTTTGATTCCACTGAATATGGCTGATGAAGAGGGTCAACGATGGCGGCTCGCTTGGATGTGATGTTGGCTCTATGCCGTTTACTTACCTGGGATTGCCAATGGGTACCACTCGACCCACAATCTATGACTTGCTACCTTTAGTGGACCGCATTGAGAGAAGATTATCTGCCTCATCCTGCTGTTGAATCAGGGTAGCCGGCTGCAACTCTTGAAATCGGTTTTATGTTCCATGTCAATATACTTCTTGTGTTCCCTTTCATTACCTCAAGGAATTTTGAAACAGATAGAACGATTATCATGCGGCAATGTACGTGGCGAGGCAACTCGACACGCCAAGACAATCTTTAGCAGCTTGGGAGTTAGTTTGTCGGCCCAAGAACCAGGGAGGACTTGGGGTTTTGGACCTTAGTAAACAAAATGAAGCCTTGTTGATCAAGCACCTCTTCAAATTTTATAATAAGTTGGATGTACCCTGGTTTCACTTATCCGGGACACATATTATCTTGTTGCTCCTCCCAAGTGCATAAAGTTGTGGTTCCTTTTGGTGGCGTGATGTGATGAAACTTTATGGCAAATTTTGTAAGTTGGCCATCCCTCATGTTCGTTCCAGGAGACTCGGTGGTTTTCCGGCTGGATCGGTGGCAACTTAATAACGAGGTGGTCTTCATGCAACAGCGTTTCGCGGCTTCATTCTTTTGTCATTGATGATACACTTACCATTAAAAATGTGATGGAGCTGCTGTCCCAACCGACAATTTTCACCTGCCTTTATCGATTTGAAGCTTTTGAGGAATTCAATCAACTTCAGGCTTTAATGCCCTCATAATCTTACGTGAGGGAATTAGTGACGTTTGGAAATGGCCTTCTAAAAGCGGGGACTATCAATCCAGGATTTACTATTTGTCCTGCTTTCTCGATGTCGTGGTGACCCTCTTTTTCGGTGGATCTCGAAATGTGCTTGCACCCTCAAGCTCAAGGTGTTTGGATGGCTTCTTTTGATGGATCGTCCGAACACTGTGGATATGATGCGTAGACGCCATTGGACTATCCAAGATGATACTTGTGCCATTTGCTTCTCAGGTTTGCATGAAGATAGGGCTCATCTATTTTTTGCTTGCAACTTTAGCCAACGTGTCTGGAATTATTTGGGCATTTCATGGAAGGTTCAACCTAACCAGACCACTTTTGAAATGGCTTGTGAGGCCAGGAGGGATTTTGGTCAACCGTTTTTCACTGAGGTAGTATTTACGGCCACCGGAATATTTGGACCCAAAGGAATGGAAGGATCTTGAAAATGAGCTGCCCACTTTCGGAGCTTGGAGGAGGAATTTTATTCATGATATTACCCTCTTAGCTCATAGGATCAAGTGTAAATATAGAGATAGACTAACTGTTTGGATAGATTCTTTACACTAGCCCCCCCTGTAAGTAGCCTTTTTTTCGCCTCTTATTTTCCTTTCTAATTTTGTACAGAATCTATATTGGTTTTAATAAAGGGCTGTAAGGCTGTTGCCTTGCAGTACATAGTCAAAAAAAAAACAGTCTCTCCTCTCGTTGCTATGCATCACCATGATCTTGCGTGTGCGTAGGAGATTTTTTGAAATTACTACGTTCCCCAACACGACCTACTTCTTCCTCCTATATATACCTACGTACCCCCAAACCATCGAGGGGCACCACGAAAACCTAATTCCACCGCCGCAACCTTCTGTACCCGTGAGATCCCATCTTGGGGCCTTTTCCGGCGCTCACGGAGGGGCATTGATCACGGAGGGCTTGTACATCAACACCATAGCCTCTCCGATGATGTGTGAGTAGTTTACCTCAGACCTTCGGGTCCATAGTTATTAGCTAGATGGCTTCTTCTCTCTCTTTGGATCTCAATACAAAGTTCTCCTCGATTCTCTTGGAGATCTATTTGATGTAACTCTTCTTTTGCGGTTTGTTTGTCGAGATCCGATGAATTGTGAGTTTATGATCAAGATTATCTATGAACAATATTTGAATCTTCTCTGAATTCTTTTATGTATGATTGGTTATCTTTGCAAGTCTCTTCGAATTATCAGTTTGGTTTGGCCTACTAGATTGATCTTTCTTACAATGGGAGAAGTGCTTAGCTTTGGGTTCAATCTTGCGGTGCTCGATCCCAAAGGATGATGGGGAAACGACACGTATTGTATTGTTGCCATTGAGGATAAAAAGATGGGGTTTATATCATATTGCATGAGTTTATCCCTCTACATCATGTCATCTTGCTTAAAGCGCTACTCTGTTCTTATGAACATAATACTCTAGATGCATGCTGGATAGCGGTTGATGTGTGGAGTAATAGTAGTAGATGCAGGCAGGAGTCGGTCTACTTGTCACGGACGTGATGCCTATATACATGATACCTAGGTATTATCATAACTATGCTCAATTCTATCAATTGCTTGACAGTAATTCGTTTATCCACCGTAATACTTATGTGTGACGCCCGGATAATTTGGCTACAGTAATTCCCTGCTAATGGGGCCACATCACCACGATCACTGTTGTTAATCTCCCGATGATTCAATCCCGTTCAAATTCAAAATTCAAAATCAAGGCAAACGATAAAAGTTTTCAAACATTAAAACTAAAATGTTCAAATTGGAACAAATAAATCCTAAGTAATAATGGAGAAGAAACCACACTTTTATAAAATGTGTAAATACTCTAAAATGAGCAAAATAGTAGCTAAAACCAATAATTAAATGCTTTTTATAATATATAAAATATTAAACTAATTTATTTGGGAGCCCAAGTTATTGTGACATTAGAATAAGTAGTAACACTATTTTAGGAACTAAATTAGTATTTTATAAAACTATAGTAAATAGAAAGTGAAATAAAACAGTAAAAAGGAAATAGATATAAAAGAAAACCAAACCAATAAATAAATAAAAAGAAAGACCCTCCAGGCCAACCGACCCAACAGGCCGGCCCAGTCAGCCACCAGGCCAGCCCAGTCAGCCACCAGGCCAGCCCACCCCGTCGCCTTATCCCTGCACCCCCCGTGACCTAAAGCCACGTCCCCCACTCCCCCCACGACTCTTCCTCACTCGCACACTCCCTCCCCTTGTTTCCAGATCGGGCGCCTTTGGCACCGATCGATGCCGCCGCCCGCGCCCACGTCCTCCCCGCCACCTCAGACTATGCCGGGAGCACCGCCTCCGCCGTCTTCGTCAACTACAAGGACGCATTGGAGCTCGGGACCTCTCCCTCGCGCCGATCAAGCTGTTCCCTTCGTCGGATCACCATCAACCGCCGCCGAACCTCGTCACCTCGACGCACGTCGTCCCGTCGTCCTCCCCACGCCCCGCTGCCTAAGACCCTACAACCCCGGTGAGGCCCCCGTCCTCTCCTTCTCTCCCCGCACTCGTCGTCCGCTCCAACCGCTCGTCCATCGCAAGACGCACGCACGCCAAGATCGCTTCCACACTGCGCGGCCCCGCTCCGCTGC
Source organism: Aegilops bicornis (assembly GCA_021605145.1). NCBI lineage: Eukaryota > Viridiplantae > Streptophyta > Magnoliopsida > Poales > Poaceae > Aegilops > Aegilops bicornis. The sequence continues at coordinate 549,184,346 of CM038672.1, read as the reverse complement.
TCTGCTCCTCTACCGCCCGCGCCATCGCCCCGCCTCGCCTCGAGCCACAGCCGCTCGTCGCCCGCTCGCCCGTGGCCTGCTTCCCGCCAGCGGGCCGCCTCCGTTGATGCTGCGAGCCAGCGCTTTCATGGCATGCTGCCACCTCCGCCTTTGCCCCTACTCTCTCGCTTGACCCACAGGCATGCTCGCCAGCGCCCGCACCCGTTAAGCCGCCCGCCCCGGTGGCGCTGGGCCACTTACACGTGGGGACCAGCCCCCAGAACGTTAAATAAATAAATAAATATAATAATTAAGATATTAATTAAATAATTAAAGAATTAATTAACTTAATAAATCAGATTGGATTAACCTAATCATTTAGTTAAAGCTAAGTAACCCTGTTTAATTACTATGAGACTATGACAAGCGGGACCCACTAGTCAGTTTGACTACCAACAATCAATCTTGGCCGAACATTGGTAACCCCATCGATCGACCTCTGGCGACTAGGCAGTTGACCAAGTCAACCGGGCCTACTGGTCAGCCACCCAAGTCCATCTGTGGGTACACTTCTATGTACCCATAGCAATTTAACATTTAATTTTCGAATTAAAAATAATTTAGAAAATGATTTAAAACTTCAAAAATCAATATAAAATAATCCGTAACTCGGATGGAAATACTTTGTACATGAAAGTTGCTCAAAACGACGAGACGAATCCGGACACGCAGCCCGTTCGTCCGCCACACATCCCTAGCATAGCGAACACACAACTTTCACCCTCCGGTTCGTGTGTATGAAAACGCGAAACACCGGGAATACTTTCCCGGATGGTTTCCCCCTTCGCCGGTATCACCTACTACCGCGTTTGGGCACCCCTAGCATCGCTCATTGTCATGTCATGCATATGTTTGCATTATATTTATTTTTATTTCCCCCTCTTCTCTCGCTAGACACCAAGACCGACGCCGCTGCTACCCAGTACGACTACGGTGTTGACGACCCCTCCTTCTCGGCAGAGCTTCCAGGCAAGCCCCCCAGATCACCAGATATCGCCTATTCTTCTCTCTACTGCTTGCATTAGAGTAGTGTAGCATGTTACCGCTTTCCGTTAATCCTATCCCGATGCATGGCCTGTCCTTGCTATTACTGTTGTTACCTTTACCTACAATGCTACATGCTTAGTATAGGATGCTAGTATTCCATCAGTGGCCCTACACTCTTGTCTGTCTGCAATGCTATACTACTGGGCCGTGATCACTTCGGGAGGTGATCACGGGCATATGCTATACACTTTATACTGTTACATTACTTATGATACTGCTCGGAGATGGGGAAATTTGAAGGTGGTGGCTCCGTCCCGGTAGAGGTGGGCCTGGGTTCCTGACGGACCCCGACTGTTACTTTGTGGTGGAGCGAAAGGGCAGGTTGAGACCACCTAGGAGAGGGGTGGGCCTGGCGCTTGTCGGCATTCGCGGTTACTTCAAAATAACACGCTTAACGCGTTCTTGGTATTTGATCTGAGTCTGGCCATTTGGTCTATACGCACTAACCAACTACGTGGGAAAGATATGGGCACTCGACGTCGTGGTATCAGCCGAAGCCTTCGTGACGTCAGCGACTGAGCGGCGTGCGCCGGATTGGACTGGAACTCCTGCTAGGCTAGGTCTGCTTCCGGCCGCCCTCGCAACATGCAGGTGTGCAATGGGCGATGGGCCCAGACCCCTGCGCCATAGGATTTAGACCGGCGTGCTGACCTCTCTGTTGTGCCTAGGTAGGGCTGCGACGTGTTGATCTTTCGAGGCCGGGCATGACCCAGGAATGTGCGTCCGGCCAAAAGGGATCGAGCGTGTTGGGTTATGTGGTGCACCCCTACAGGGAAGTTTATCTATTCGAATAACCGTGTCCCTCGGTAAAAGGACGACCCGGAGTTGTACCTTGACCTTATGACAACTAGAACCGGATACTTAATAAAACACACCCTTCCAAGTGCCAGATATAACCCGGGGATCGCTCTCTAACAGGGCGACGAGGAGGGATCGCCGGAAGGTTTATGCTATGCGATGCTACTTGGTGAACTTACCATCTACTCTCTTCTACATGCTGCAAGATGGAGGTGGCACAAGCGTAGTCTTGACGGGATTAGCTATCCCCTCTTATTACGGCATTCTGCAGTTCACCCACCGATATGGCCCCTTACACATATACCCATGCATATGTAGTGTAGCTCCTTGCTTGCGAGTACTTTGAATGAGTACTCACGGTTGCTTTTCTCCCTCTTTTCCCCCTTTCCCTTCTACCTGGTTGTCGCAACCAGATGTCGGAGCCCAGGAGCCAGACGCCACCGTCGACGACGACTCCTACTACACCGGAGGTGCTTACTACTACGTTCAGGCCGCTAACGAAGACCAGGAGTAGTTTAGGAGCATCCCAGGCAGGAGGCCTGTGCCTCTTTCAATCTGTATCCCAGTTTGTGCTAGCCTTCTTAAGGCTGACTTGTTTAACTTATGTCTGTACTCAGATATTGTTGCTTCCGTTGACTCGTCTATGATCGAGCACTTGTATTCGAGCACTCGAGGCCCCTGGCTTGTATTATGATGCTTGGATGACTTATTTTACTTTTAGAGTTGTGTTGTGATATCTTCCCGTGAGTCCCTGATCTTGATCATACACGTTTGCCTGTATGATTAGTGTACGGTCAAATCGGGGGCGTCACATTATGCTATTTTGAGAGAAGCCACTAGTGAAACCTATGGCCCCCGGGTCTATTTTCTATCATATTAATCTCCGTCAACAAGTTATTTCTGGCGCCATTTATTTTGCTTTCTTTACTTTTAGTCTTTATCATAAAAATAGCAAAAATATTATCCTATTATCTCTATCAAATCTCACTCTCGTAAGTGACCGTGAAGGGATTGACAACCCCTTTATCGCGTTGGTTCCAAGGTTCTTATTTGTTTGTGTAGGTGCGTGGGACTTGAGTGTGGCCTCCTACTGGATTGATACCTTGGTTCTCAAAAACTGAGGGAAATACTTTCGCTACTTTACTGCATCACCCTTTCCTCTTCAAGGGAAAACCAACGCAGTGCTCAAGAGGTAGCAAGAAGGATTTCTCGCGCCGTTGCCGGGTAGTCTACGCACAAGTCAAGACATACCAAGTACCCATCACAACTTATCCCTCGCATTGCATTATTTGCCATTTGCCTCTCGTTTTCCTCTCCCCCACTTCACCCTTGCCGTTTTACTCGTCCTCTCTTTTTGTTCGCCTCTTTCCCATTGCTTTTCTTGTGCCATGGCCGAATCAAAAAGGGTAGGGGCTCTCTCCAGGGTTTTAATACTTTGGATAGCCCCTGTGTCCTCTCTAAGCTCATAAATAATGATGCTATGGAAAGGCCTACCGGGGTTATCAATGAGGGTTTGAATAATTTTGATGAAGAAGATCCCTAAATTTTTCGTTATTTACTTGACGAGTCTTTGAAAGATGCTTGGGATAGGCTTTTAAGGATTCGAACTAGTTATGTGCCCCAATATCAAATTGAGATATACCAAAAAATCTTTTATGTTGGGTTGCCCGCTTCGTTCAAGCAAGTTTTAGATTCTATTTTTGAAGAAGGTTTTCTTGAAGGGGATTCCATAGATACCTATGAAAAGACGAAAACTATATTTGGGCACCCCATGAGTGAGAAGGTTGAATCCACCTCTCTTTTGTGCTTTTACCAAAACGAAATTATCAAAGAGATGAAGGCTAGCTTAGATGCAAATTTCCGTAGTGTGCTTAATCTTTCTTCTACCATTAATGGCCACATGCTTTCTCAAAATAGAAAGATAAATGCTATAGATAATAAATTTTCTCTTTTCTTTCCCAATACCAAAGATGGCAATACCTAGATCTATCCTTGCTTTTATGCCTAGCTAAGGGCGTTAAACGATAGCGCTTGTTGGGAGGCAACCCAATTTTATTTTTAGTTTTTTGCTTTTTGGATCTGTTTAGGAATAAATCTTCCATCTAGCCTCTGGTTAGGTTTTTTTATGTTTTAATTAGTTTTTGTGCCAAGTTAAACCTATAGGATCTTCTTGGATGATAGTTATTTGATCTTGCTGAAAATTCCAGAAACTTTCTGTTCACGAAAACAATTGTTAAAAATCACCAGAACGTGATAAAGTACTTATTCCAATTGAAGTAGATCAATAAACAAATTATCTAGGTCGTCCTATTTTGGTAGATGTTTATGAGTTCCACAAGTTTGCGTTAGTTACAGATTACTACAGACTGTTCTGTTTTTGATAGATTCTGTTTTTCACGTGTTGTTTGCTTATTTTGATGAATCTATGGCTAGTAAAAGAGTTTATAAACCATAGATAAGTTGGAATACAGTAGGTTTAACACCAATATAAATAAATAATGAGTTAATTACAGTACCTTTAAGTGGTGTTTTGTTTTCTTTCACTAACGGAGCTCACGAGATTTTCTGTTATGTTTTGTGTTGTGAAGTTTTGAAGTTTTGGGTAAATATTTGATGGATTATGGAATAAGGATTGGAAAGAGCCTAAGATTGGGGATGCCCAAGGCACCCCAAGGTAAAATCCAAGGACAACCAAAAGCCTGAGCTTGGGGATGCCCCGGAAGGCATCCCCTCTTTCGTCTTCGTCTATCGGTAACTTTACTTGGAGCTATATTTTTATTCACCACATGATATGTGTTTTGCTTGGAGCATCTTGTATGATTTGAGTATTTTTTTAGTTTACCACGATCATACTTGCTGTACACACCTTTTGAGAGAGACACACATGATTCGGAATTTGTTAGAATACTCTAAGTGCTTCACTTATATCTTTTGAGCTATATAGTTTTTTCTCTAGTGCTTCACTTATATCTTTTTGAGCACGGCGGTGGTTTTATTTTATAGAAATTATTGATCCCTCATGCTTCACTTATATTATTTTGAGAGTCCTACAAAACAACATGGTAATTTGCTTAAATTGTGAAATTAGTCCTAATATGATAGGCATCCAAGATTAGTAAAAACTTTCTTATAAGTGCGTTGAATACTAAGAGAAGTTTGATACTTGATAATTGATTTGAGATATGAAGATGGTGATATCAGAGTCATGCAAGTTGAGTAGTTGTGTATTTGAGAAATACTTGTGTTAAAGTTTGCGATTCCCGTAGCATGCACGTATGGTGAACCATTATGTGATGAAGTCGGAGCATGATTTATTTATTGATTGTCTTCCTTATGAGTGGCGGTCGGGGAGACGAGCGATGGTATTTTCCTACCAATCTATCCCCTAGGAGCATGTGCGTAGTACTTCGTTTCGATAACGAATAGATTTTTGCAATAAGTATGTGAGTTCTTTATGACTAATGTTGAGTCCATGGATTATACGCACTCTCACCCTTCCACCATTGCTAGCCTCTCTAATACAAGACACTTTTCGCCGGTATCATGCACCCACCATATACCTTCCTCAAAACAGCCACCATACCTACCTATCATGGCATTTCCATAACCATTCTGAGATATATTGCCATGCAACTTACCACCGTTCCGTTTACTATGACATGCTTCATCATTGTCATATTGCTTTGCATGATCATGTAGTTGACATCGTATTTGTGGGAAAGCCACCTTCATAATTCTTTCATACATGTCACTCTTGATTCATTGCATATCCCGCACATCACGGAGGCATTCACATAGAGTCATATTTTGTTCTAAGTATTGAGTTGTAATACTTGAGTTGTAAGTAAATAAAAGTGTGATGATCATCATTATTAGAGCATTGTCCCAAGTGAGGAAAGGATGATGGAGACTATGATTCCCCCACAGGTCGGGATGAGACTCCGGACGAAAAATAGAAAAAAAGAAAAAAGAAAAGAAAAAAAAGAGGCCATAAAAAAGAGAAAAGGCCCAAATAAAAAAATAAAATAAAATGAGAGAAAAAGAGAGAAGGGACAATGTTACTATCCTTTTTCCACACTTGTGCTTCAAAGTAGCACCATGATCTTCATGATAGAGAGTCTTCTATGTTATCACTTTCATATGCTAGTGGGAATTTTACATTATAGAACTTGGCTTGTATGTTCCTATGATGGGCTTGCTCAAATTGCCCTAGGTCTTCGTGAGCAAGCAAGTTCGATGCACACCCACTTAGTTTCTTTTTTTGACCTTTCATACACTTATAGCTCTAGTGCATCCGTTGCATGGAAAGCCCTACTCACTCACATTGATATCTATTAATGGGCATCTCCATAGCCCGTTGATACGCCTAGTTGATGTGAGACTATCTTCTCCTTTTTGGTCTTCGCCACAACCACCATTCTATTCCACCTATAGTGCTATGTCCATGGCATACGCTCATGTATTGCGTGAAGATTGAAAAAGTTTGAGAACATTAAAAGTATGAAACAATTGCTTGGCTTGTCATCGGGGTTGTGCATGATTTAAATACTTTGTGTGGTGAAGATAGAGCATAGCCAGACTATATGATTTTGTAGGGATAACTTTCTTTGGCCATGTTATTTTGAGAAGACATGATTGCTTTATTAGTATGCTTGAAGTATTATTATTTGCATGCCAATATTGAACTTTTATCTTGAATCTTTCGGATCTGAACATTCATGCCACAAATAAGAAAATTACATTAAGGAATATGCTAGGTAGCATTCCACATCAAAAATTCTGTTTTAATCATTTACCTACTCGAGGAGCAGGAATTAAGCTTGGGGATTCTTAATACATCTCCAACGTATCTATATTTTTGATTATTCCATGCTATTATATATTCTATTTTGGATGTTTAATGGGCTTTATTATACAGTTTTATTTTATTTTTGGGACTAACCTATTAACCAGAGAGCCAGTCCAAATTGCTGTTTTTTTGCCTATTTCAGTGTTTCGCAGAAAAGGAATATCAAACGGAGTCCAAGCGGAATGAAACCTTCGGGAGAGTTATTTTTGGAACAAACGTGATCCAGAGGACTTGGAGTGGATGTCAAGAAATCACCGAGGAGGCCATGAGGCAGGGGGGCGCGCCTACCCCCTGGGCGCGCCCTCCACCCTCATGGGCTCCTCGTGGCTCCACCGACCTACTTCTTCCTCCTATATATACCTACGTACCCCCAAACCATCGAGGGGCACTACGAAAACCTAATTCCACCGCCGCAACCTTCTGTACCTGTGAGATCCCATCTTGGGGCCTTTTTCCAAAGACTCACGGAGGGGGCATTGATCACGGAGGGCTTCTACATCAACACCATAGCTTCTCCGATGATGTGTGAGTAGTTTACCTCAGACCTTCGGGTCCATAGTTATTAGCTAGATGGCTTCTTCTCTCTCTTTGGATCTCAATATAAAGTTCTCCTTGATTATCTTGGAGATCTATTTGATGTAACTCTTCTTTTGCAGTGTGTTTGTCGAGATCCAATGAATTGTGGGTTTATGATCAAGATTATCTATGAACAATATTTGAATCTTCTCTGAATTCTTTTATGTATGATTGGTTATCTTTGCAAGTCTATTCGAATTATCAGTTTGGTTTGGCCTACTAGATTGATCTTTCTTGCAATGGGAGAAGTGCTTAGCTTTGGGTTCAATCTTGCTGTGCTCGATCCCGGTGACAGTAGGGGAAACGACATGTATTGTATTGTTGCCATTGAGGATAAAAAATGGAGTTTATATCATATTGCATGACTTTATCCCTCTACATCATGTCATCTTGCTTAAAGCGTTACTCTGTTCTTATGAACTTAATACTCTAGATGCATGCTGGATAGCGGTCGACGTGTGGAGTAATAGTAGTAGATGCAGGCAGGAGTAGGTCTACTTGGCACAGACGTGATGTCTATATACATCATCATACCTAGATATTCTCATAACTGTGCTCAATTCTATCAATTGCTCGACAGTAATTCGTTTACCCACCGTAATACTTATGCTATTTTTAGAGAAGCCACTAGTGAAACCTATGGCCCCCGGGTCTATTTTCCATCATATTAATCTCCCATCAACAAGTTATTTCTGGCGCCGTTTATTTTGCTTTCTTTACTTTTAGTCTTTATCATAAAAATACCAAAAATATTATCCTATTATCTCTATCAGATCTCACTCTCGTAAGTGACCGTGAAGGGATTGACAACCCCTTTATCGTGTTAGTTGCGAGGTTCTTATTTGTTTGTGTAGGTGCGTGGGACTTCAGTGTGGCCTTCTACTGGATTGATACCTTGGTTCTCAAAAACTGAGGGAAACACTTATGCTACTCTACTTCATCACCCTTTCCTCTTCAAGGGAAAACCAACACAGTGCTCAAGAGGTAGCAAGATGCATTAGAGGTTTAGACCGGATTGTTACCAATTGTAACGACCCGACCTCAGATGGTCAAGTCTCCATGTTTCAGTGTCATCCCTGGATCAGTAATGCTGACACACACAATACTCGAAGGATTTATAACAGAGTAGCAATCACACACTTATTACATTGAATGTCTCAAAAGAGAACTTATTACAATAATATGGCTTAAGGCCATCTAATGCGATAACAAATGAAGGCTTGGAAGATAAAGTGAGTCCATCAACTCCAACGGCATAATCGAGCTGCACGGTAACGACCTATCGAACCTTACTCCTCGTCTGAAAAGTCTGCAACATAATACGTTGCAGCCCGAGAACGGTCGGCACATGGAATATGCTTTGGCAATGTAACACAATAGAACAATAACAGAATAATGCTATCACTACATGCATATTTGGCTGGTGGAAAGCTCTATGGTTATAGTTTTTGCAAAAAGCCAATTTTTCCCTACAACATAGGAATAAATTTTAATTAACTATCATGGTGGTTGAAACATCATTGAGAAGGTATAACCCCAAGTCAATCCCAATTAAGATAATTAACATCCCAGCAATATTAGTTAAGAGTGATGAGATACATGTGAATACTCAAGTACTAGATACTCAGAATTGTCCATAACCGGGGACACGGCTAATCATGATTCGATTGTACACTCTGCAGAGGTTTGCGCGCTTTTCCCCACAAGACTCAATCGCCTCCGTTGTTTTCTCGCACTACATGGTGTTTGAGAAATGGATGACCAAGACACAGTCTTTCAGAAACATTAACTCTCTACTCAGGGTAGACCATACCAAACCTACAAAACCCACTACCTGCTGATCTACCTCTTCAAGAGCTTCACGTAACTTACTCAACTATGCTAGAGCCCATAATAGCTTGTGGCTGCACACGGAAGTTTCTAGCCTGAATAATCTCAGTTCCCTTTGAGCATGGGTGGTGGTCCATAGGAAGATCACACGGGTACCCCTGGATTTCCCAAAAAAAAAAAAGACAACACTGGGTTCCCCAGGTGCCTCAATCCACCCAGATGTGTATTAAAGTTGCCACCTTAAAGTAAACCATTAATTCAAAATCTCACATCTGTCATGGATTCACTCAAACCCAAACCACGTCTACGAGCATAGCATGTCAATATAAGCAATACGTAGAAGTAACTCCCAAGGGTTTGAATGTAACGGGGCAATAGGTTCCTACCTCATCAACTACTTCACAACCCACAAATTAATGACATCCTAACCATGCAATGTTTGAGGGTTGAAGCTAATGCATAAAAACTGGGTATGAAAAGAGTATGATCAAAGTGTTACTTGCTTTGCTGACGATCCGTGAATCCTAGAGAATCGTAGTAACACGCTTCGCACTCCGGGAATTCTATCGCAAGCAAACAATACATACATAAGCAACAAGCAAAGATGCACAAAACGAATCTTCAACTGAAAGAGACCGACCAGAAAGTTCAAATTAAGAACTCCGGTTCGCAAAAAGAATCGAAACAAACGGAGCAATGAAACTCAAACGACGAAAGAAATAAGATCCGTTTACTAATCTGAACAAGGGTCAAATTTTACAGGGCCAAAACTTGTTTGAGTTGACTATTCGGAAAGAGGGTTTCGAGATGAAACTCCAGGCGCTTGATTCGCCTGATTCTGATAAACGAGCGAAAAGTTAAACTAGAACGAAAATCGGATCAGAAATCACGATCAGGAAAATCGCGGAATAAATCCGATAAAAAGAAAAATGACGAACGGCTTAACGAACGAAAGTTCGTTAGCAGAAACTAAACGATGAACACGTTCGTTAAAACGAACGAATTAGCGAACGTTCGCTGAGTAAATAAACCGGAAAATAAAACCGATCTATTAAAAAAACGAACTAGGGTTTTTCTAAAAAAACCGAAGGGGTTTTCCTTAATAAAAGCCGGGCGGCGGGTGGCTACCTCCGGCGAGGTCGTCCGGCGAGGCGGGCGGCTCCGGGCTCATGAGGTGCGGGGTGGCGGCGGGCGAGGCGGCGGCGGCGGCTCGGGCTCGGGCTCTGCCCGTGGTGGTGGTGGTGGTTAGAGGCGATGAAGGGGGGCGGGCGGCGGCTTGGAGGAGGGCAAGGCGGCGGAGGCGGAGTCCCACTCGGACTTTGGTCCAAGTCTTGGCGGGTGGGCAGCCTGCTTTCGGTGGGCCCTAGGCCCGGTCAGGTATGATCTCTTAAAAAAAACGTTCCTCCGAAACTTAGAAAAATCCTAGAAAAGTAAATAAAAATCTAAAAATACCAAAACAAGTTTTCTCCGTCTAAATAAAATATTTAGAACAAGATGAACTTTTCTTGCCTCCTAAAATGCATTTTTTTTAAAACTTGCAAATTTTTCTAGGGCAAATAAAATTCCAACTAAAATCAAATAAAATCCAAATAATGATTTTAACATTTTTCCTCTGATATTTCAATTATTTTCGAGAAGTCATATTATCTCCTCTCATTCATTATTTCAAAATGAAATATTTTCCGGAGAGAAAATAATTAAAATCAAAATCCTCGTCTTCATTATTTGATATAATTCAAATATGAAAAACGGAAAATCCCCAACTCTCTCCGAGGGTCCTTGAGTTGCTTAGGATTTCGAGGATTGCAAACAAAATGCAATAAAATATGATATGCATGGATGACCTATGTATAACATTCCAAATTGAAAATTTGGGATGTTACAAACCTACCCCCCTTAAGATGAATCTCGCCCTCGAGATTCGGGTTGGCTAGAAAATAGGTGCGGGTGGTCCTTGCGAATATCATCTTCTCGTTCCCAGGCGGCTTCCTCCTCTGTATGGTGGCTCCACTGAACTTTGCAAAACTTGATAACCTTGCTGCGGGTGACTCGGCTGTCAAAGTCAAGAATCTTTACTGGCTTTTCCTCATAAGTCAAATTACTGTCCAACTGTATCGCCTCTAGGGGCACTGTATCATTTAACGGTATGTCGGCCATCTCCGCATGGCACTTCTTCAGCTGTGATACGTGGAACACATCATGCACTCCTGACAATCCTTCAGGTAACTCCAGCTTGTAGGCAACTTCTCCCATCCGTTCCAAAACACGATACGGTCCTATAAATCTTGAGTCTAACTTTCCCTTAACTCCAAAACATTTCACTCCCCTCAAGGGTGATACTCGCAGATAGGCTCTGTCTCCAATTTCATAGGTTACTTCCTTGCGTTTTGAATCTGCAAGACTCTTCTGTCTGGACTTAGCAATCTTTAGTCTGTCTCTGATCAGTTTAACCTTCTCCTCTGATTCCTTGATCAAATCTGGTCCAAACAACTGACGGTCTCCTACCTCATCCCACATCAATGGTGTTCTACATCTGCGTCCCATGCTGAGCTTCAAACGGTGCCATCTTCAAACCGGCCCGGTAGCTGTTGTTATATGAGAACTCACAGACGGCAAATTGTCATCCCAACTAGATCCATAATCTAGAGCACAGGCCCTCAACATGTCTTCCAGAATCTGATTGACTCTCTCGGTCTGTCCATCCGTCTATGGGTGAAAAGCGGTACTGAACTCCAATCTGGTACCCAAGGTCTGGTGTAGTTGATGCCAAAACTTTGAAGTAAACTGTGTTCCTCTATCTGATACGATGCTCCTTGGAACTCCATGTAAACATACGATCCTGGACATATATATCTTGGCCAACTTGGCACTTGTATAAGTTATTTTCACTGGGATGAAGTGAGCTACTTTGGTCAAATGATCCACAACTACCCATATTGAATCGTATCCTGCCTTGGTTCTAGGTAATCCGGTGATAAAATCCATGCCAAGTTTATCCCACTTCCATTCAGGTATCGGCATAGGCTGTAACAGTCCTGCTGGCTTCTGATTCTCTGCCTTTACTCTCTGATATACATCACATACGGCTACGTACTCGGTAATATCCTTCTTCATACCAGTCCACCAGAAACGTTCCTTCAAATCCAAATACATCTTGGTGTTTCCGGGGTGAATCGAGTATGGTGAGTCATGGGCCTCCTGAAGTATTAACTTCCTGATCTCCGAATTGTTGGGCACGTAAATTCGGTCCTCAAACCACAAGGTATCATGCTCATCCTCGCGAAAACCTTTGGCTTTACCTTCGCCCATCTTCTCTGTTATTTCAGCAATTTCTTTGTCCTCCTTCTGAGCTTCTCGAATCTTGTCCAACAACGTCGACTGAACCTCCAGGGTGGAAATAAAACCTCTTGGAACAATTTCCAACCGAAGTTCCATGATCTCCTCAGCTAACTCCTTTGGCAATCCTTTACTTTCAAGATTATTAGCATAACTTTTCCGGCTCAAAGCGTCTGCTACGATGTTGGCCTTTCCTGGATGATAGTGTAGCTTCATATCATAATCCTTTATAAGCTCCAGCCATCTCCTTTGTCTGAGGTTCAACTCCTTCTATGTGAAAATGTACTTCAAACTCTTATGATCCGTGTACACATCACAACGGTTTCCAATGAGATAATGTCTCCAGGTCTTTAATGCATGCACTACGGCTGCTAACTCCAAATCATGCATGGCATAGTTCAACTCATGAGGTTTTAGTTGTCGTGAGGCATACGAAACAACTTTTCCGTCCTGCATAAGCACGCATCCAAGTTCCAAGCGTGAGGCGTCACAATACACTTGAAACTCCTTATGTATATCTGGCAATTCAGCACTGGGGCTGTAGTCAACCGTTTCTTCAACTCTTGAAAACTGGCCTCACAATCCTCTGTCCATGTGAACTTAGTATCCTTCTTTAGCAATTCAGTCATTGGCTTAGAAATCTTGGAAAAATTCTCATTGAATCTCCGATAATATCCTGCCAGTCCAAGGAAACTGCGGATCTCACCAACTGAAGTGGGTGCCAACCATTCAGTGACTGACTGAACTTTACTGGGATCTACTGCTATGTAACACCCCAATTTTTCTGGCCAAGTTTTTGATATTAAAATTTTTGCCAGGAGTTTTAAATTTTATTTCTGTGGATTTTCAGAACTCTTCTTTTATTGTTAAGGAGTTTCATCTTTTTTTCCAAGTGGAGCTTTCCAAAATATATTGGACTTCTTTGCCATCTCATTAAAACAATTTCTAAATCAGTAAGATTGTTTATTAAATTACTTCACCCTGAGCTTTAATCATTAAAATGGCTTGTTTTAAATTTTGGAGCTCTGTTTGTACTACAACCATTTGATAAAATCTCTTAAAATTCCAAACAAAATTTGGAGATGTCAAGTGATGCCTCTAGATCACTTTTGCGTAATAATAAAACTATTTCATTGCTTATTTTGAGTGTTACACCTGTTTTTCAAATCTGGTCCAGTGGACACTTTTGCACTATAGCCTAATTAAATTTTTCCCTAGAGTATCCACCAAAATTATGGGATGTCAGTGGTAGCATGCCATTCAACTTTATGCAAAAACATAGTGATGTTCTTTTGAAGATTTGAGTGCATTAGCCTCTTCTTCATTCTGGACCAGACTTGTGTTTTCATCGCAACTCTGTTATTTCTTGCTCTAGTGACCTTGTGTTTTCTCATGCTTGTAGTCAACCCTGCAAAACCCCTAAGTCCAGGAGCTTGCTCTATTTGGGACACTTTTGGTCCATGAAATGATGCCATTTACTCCCTGTCTAGAATTGTAGTTTTGCAAAACTTGCACTAGCAAGTTTCTCCTTTTTGCAAACTAACTTCACCACCCTCTCATGCATCCATAGAGACACTGATCTGGAGAGTTTGGCCACTCCAAGAGCTACCTTGGTGCCTTTGGCATTTTGTCAAACACCCTGAGTGCACAGCCAGATTTGACATGGCTTCAAGTTTACTTGGTGAACTTGAGCCCCTGGCCTATCCACCATTTCCCTTGACTTCCTTGCTAACCCTAACCTAGATCTGCTAAGTGCCAGCATCACCCAAGCCCTGTATCATGCCATGGCATTTCATCGAGCACCTTCCGTGCGTGCCTGGGCGCGCAGAAAGCACGCCAGCGTTGCACGTGTGCCCGAGCCGACGCGTCGCCCCTCGGCTTGCCACCACTCCATGAGCCGCGCCACTCGCTTGGCCTCTCGCTACGTCGCGCTAAGGACCCGACCGCCTCTGCAGCGTTGCCAGCAAGCTCTTGGCGGCCCGCCGGCGTCTGCAGCGCGCCTCTACCGTGGTCGGCGCCGCCAAGGCCACCCCGGCTCGCCACCTGCCCTTGTGAGCAGTGCGTGCTCATCCGCAAGCGTGTCCCCTAGCTCCCGTCGTCGCCACGACCCCCCTGTTGCTACAGAACATCGGTTCGCCGTCGTTCTTATCTCCGGCCGCCTCGGACCAACCTAGCCACGCTATATAAGGAGGCCTCGAGCTCAAACCCGCACGCAGGCAGCCTCACACCGTCTCACTAGTACCCCCCTAGCCGCCAATTGGAGGGGAGCAGGCCATCTTCAACCTCTACGGCAACTCCAGCCGCCGCCACTAACCAGGCCATTCCGGCGCAACCAGGGCCTCCCCCTCTCCACTCTCTCCACCAGGAACCTTCCCTTCCTCCCGTGATCACATCCCCCTACTCCATTTCGATCGGTAACCACCGCCGCCCCAAAACCACTTCGCCCCCGAAGCTTTCCTCCGCCGCGAAGCTCGCCGCCGGCAGCTCACGCCGTCCCTGCCGACCCAGCGACTACTAGTAGGACCGCCCCGGTCTTGCGGGACCATCCCGACCTTCTGGAACCCGCGAGGAGCCGCCGTTCGCCGGCGACGGTCGCCGGAGTCCCGCCTCCGCTCGGGATAGAGGGAGAAGAAGGAGGGCGGACTAGTCAAACCTGACTAGTGGGCCACCTAGGACCCACGTCAGTGACCATGCACGGTTCACGCGGAGTAAGTGGAAGCGTATTTCCAGATTACGCTTTCGACGTGTACGAAATTATTCGAATCGTTTTCTTATTATGTTTTTATTTAAATAACCGATTTTTGACCAAACTTTGTTGCCTATAACTTTTTAAATACAACTCCAAATGAATTGATTCTTTTTCCTACCTCTCTCAAATATTGTCTAGTTTATTTTAAGTTTTATTTGAAAAAATTTCAAAACAAATTTTTGTGCTGTTTTTATTTTGTGTATTAATTCATATATATTCTTTTAAATAGGATTTTTGAAGATTTCAAGATGTTTTGGATGCACCCTTCTTTCCCATGACCTGAAGGCAAGCATTCTGAAACCTGGTGAATTTTTTTGTATGTGTTGCGTAGCACGGTGGCAACACCACCCCGACATATACATGCATCATTTTATGTGAGGATGTGATCCTATTTATGGGTGCATATTAATGAATTTATGCTAATGAAGTTGACATGATTTATGATGGAAATCACCGTCATACGTCTTTCATGCATACCAGAAGGAAAGAAGGGAAGACCTCTATCTTGGGTAGACACGGTCTTGTCCCTAATCCTCCATCGAGACGGTCGTGTCCGGTATGGCGTAAGGGGTATGTGCGTGATCTTTCCACCTATTGTTTGAAATATATGCATTGTTATGCTAATCATGCAGGAAATATTATAACCTCCTGAGTCGACCGTAGATCGAGTCTTGTGCCAGTAACCCCCCTACTTGCTTCGTACTAGCACTCGTCTCTACACTAAGTAGGGTACGGTTCAGTAAGTTGTCAACCCTTTCCTAGCACACACCGTACAGAGAGGCCGTGATGGAAGATACCGGAGGCATCCGGTAGTCAAGCCACGGGGTCCGGGAGCATGGGTGTTCCGGTTGTAGCCGAAAGGGGATAGCTCCCCAGTTTGCGCGTGGTATAAATTTTGTGATCCCATGTTACGTCGAGGTTGTGGCCTCCCCACTTAGAGTTTTTCTTAACATGTGTCGTGGGTGATTCCAGACACATGTGAGTTAAGCTGGTGTGTGCAAGTTAGGTGTGTTTTCAACAAAAAGACCGTAGACGGAATTAGTCCCGATGGACTAAAGGAATCCGTTACTCGTGGGTAAAGAGTACACCCTCTGCAGAGATTAAACCTATTCAAATAGCCGTGTCCATGGTTAAGGATTACAGTCTGGGTCGGATCAAGTGTCGGTCTTAGTGTCGGTCTTCGGAGGTGAAACTGTTAAACTGTTAACTGAAATTACAACTTGTGTATTGTGATAATTATGATTATTATTATAGTCCACTAACTCGTGATATTATTGGTATTATCAAATATCCCTGGGATGGTTCTACCTCCTGGATATTCACTGTGGCATTTCTTTTATAAGCCCTTTATGCGGTGTCGCTCAGACGCCCGACTGTGGCATTTCTTTTATAAGCCCTTTATGCGGTGTCGCTCAGATGCCCGACTGTGGCATTTCTTTTATAAGCCCTTTATGCGGTGTCCCTCAGACGCCCGACTGTGGCATTTCTTTTATAAGCCCTTTATGCGGTGTCGCTCAGACGCCCGACTGTGGCATTTCTTTTATAAGCCCTTTATGCGGTGTCGCTCAGACGCCCGACTGTGGCATTTCTTTCAAAGCCCTTTATGTGGTGTCGCTCAGACGCTCGACTGCGGCATTTCTTTCAAAGCCCTTTATGCAGTGTCGCACAGACGCCTGATCGTGGCTATTCTTTTGAAGTTCTTTAGGTTATTTATTTCATAAATTTAATACTACCATATTATTGCATATCCATAAATAACATGCTTGCCTGCATCAGAGTTTTATTTATCTTATGTGACTACGTCATAAGCATAATATATTTTCAACACATCATTGTTAAATTATGCCTGTGTTCATAATGTTTGCGAGTACATTCAAAGTACTCTCTGGCTTGTCCCTGGCTATTGTCTTGGCCAGATTTCTTGCTTGGAGAGGAGTGTTGCGATGACAGCCCCAGAACCTAAGCAACGGTTATAGCAGCCACGCGAAGATAGGAGTTAACCTGGTCAGCTGTTCCCGTGGGAAATGGAGTCCCATAGACGAGGATATTTCATAACCGCTTCCGCCATCAACCTTTAGAAACCTTTTGTTGTACTCATGGGCCAGAATGGTCTTGTACTACATATATTGTATTTTGCTTGGATTTTCTGTATCAAGCTAGTGCCCTATCAGCTAACAGTTCTCCTGGGGCTGGTAAGCACAAGGACCATTTTCCTGGGATTAATACCCGGAGAGACGGTCGCCACAGACTTGGTATCAGAGCCAGGCTGACCATTGGCTAATCCTATCTTAGCCAGGTCAATAAAGTTAGGCTAATAACTGACCGAGCCATAACCAAGACCTCAGCCAAGCTTCTCGCACAAGATAGCCACACATTGACCCGGCGCTTTCTGCAGTCGGTGCCCAACCTACCAACCTTGCCCATCTATCACACACCAGTGATCAGCACCAAAGGTGTCTCATTCGCAAGCGTGCGAAGGAAGACTCCGTCCCCTTTTTCTATAGAAAGGGACGCGCTCGCCTCAACCCAGCCCAAACGGCCGCTACCCCAAAACCAAGCCACAATGCCTGGTCCCGTAGTGCACCATGAGACTACTGACAACCAACCTTGGAGGTTTTGTGACCATACTGCATAAACCTTACCCGTCGTGCCTATGCGTTAGAAGAGCCACCCGAATATGTTGTGTACCAAGGACCCATAAGTGGTGAGAGCCGCCAATTCTGGGCCACTGTACATATCTACGGTAGGGGTCTGGCACCCGAGCGCCCCTACAGGTTCACCGGAAGAACAACTTGCTTTGAGCCACAAGCCATCCAACTAGCTGCTCGAGAGGCTATAGTTCATCTCAGGCACCTGTCGCCAGAGTTAACTGTCGCTCGTTCCACTACTACCCCAGGCGTGAAGGGTATGGTAGACCACCCCAAGTTGCCAACGGAGATCACGAGACGGACCCTGCATTGCTGCACCTAGTGCGCTATGTAAGTGCACTAGAGGACCTATTCGATCAAATCACCATTGATCTGATCGCAGCTCGTGGAGAGCTGGTTCGTCGAGCCCTAGTGAGAGAGGAGATCAAGCCCAATGCTGACAACCCGGTCATGCTGTTTGGACAACCGATCGAGACCCTGAGGTCAGCCCCAGCCGTCAGCCAAAGTGCTTTGATGACCCCAGAAGTGCTTCGCCGCCTCCTGGGAGCACACTCCAACGGGGTTGTGATCAACAATCCCCGCGATGGTCATCATCACTACCCCGAGCCTGCAGCCCCTCAGCCCTCTCCGGAAAATTCCGACGGTGAGAACCGTGGTGAAGCCTCGACATCCACAAGGGACGCCCGCTTGGATGTAAAAGAAGTAGACTGAGTCACTCGAGTAGTGGCGAGGCCCAGTGTATCCTCGCTTTGTAATTCTGTGGTTCCGTAAGTTTAGCGCAGCCTGGCATCGTGCATCTGTTTTATATAGTAGACTTGCATGGATGTATTGGCATGCAGTGTGTTTTCTCTATCCTTGGCGAAACCACCAAAAACCGCCCCGACAACCCCCAAAGTGATACGTCACTTTAGTAAGATGTGTGTATCTGTGGTTGACCCCGAGCCGAGCCGACCAATTCTTTACTTTTACCACGGTAAATGACCCAGCCCCGGTGCTATAAAAAGGGCCACCGAGTGACCTTGCCAAGCACCCCTCACCTTGTGCACCATTCCCACAACCATTTCTTGCCATGCCGAGCCCTATTATTTATCTGAGGACTCCAGATGCTACCCCAGGTAGTTTTGTCAAGATATTGTGGGATTTTACCCAGCATACCATGGGCGCTACCCAGCCACCTCAAGACGAGCTGTTCAAATCGAGGATCACCCCTTCCACCTCGAGATATTGGGCAGCCGTGCACATCCCTCCGTAAACCCAAACCAAGACCCCACGAAGTCTCCTTCGTGGGGAAATCTATGCCAACCCGCACATGGCCGTAGAAGCTGCTGCGTATGAAGCGCTTGCTTGCCTTCGATTCGCGGTACCCTATGCCCGTGACGAGGGTATTATTATTTTCCGAGCCGTGCAGCACCGGAGGAGTAACATCTTTCCGGTGGACGTATTGAGAGAGACCAGTCTTGGCCAACCTCGTCCCAAAGACGTCATCGCTCAAGAGCGTTTAACCCAACATGTGATGGGTTATTTGCGAGCCTCATGGATTTAAATCCTCGAGATCGCCATCGGCGAATCACTAAGGCCCGACCAGGAGAGACACATACATCGACTGGTCAATCCACTTCCCCCGATAGAAGAGGAGTGTATCCTAGTACCGGAAACGTTTTCTCAGGACCCCGTCCAGTTACCATTTTCAATTTAGATGCACCACTGTATTTATTGTCGCAACTATTATTTATGTGTTGTAACTTATGCTTAGTACCCCGAGTTTCGCAGCAAGCATATCATTAATGTGAGCAGCTCTGTCGCGGTTTGACTCTAGTGTATTACAGTTTTCTCTCGTGAGAAATCCTGGAGTGAGATTTCTTTTCCCTGAGTTGCCGCATCGTATATTTTTCTCACGACACAGATTATTTATTTCACGCAGCACCACAGCAGCAGACTCACCACCACGATTACACAAACACATACACTGCTTGCAAAATTTTGCAACTGTGTTGCGTCTAACTAAGCACTTCCCAACAACAGTTATCACCCGGCACACCCCACCTACTCATCATGGTCACCGCCACCGCGGAGAGCCAGCAACCTAGCAGCGGCATCGCGACGATCGTCGAGGATCATCGCGCACAGGAGCACCGAGAGCCCCAACACCGCTGCCAGCCCTCCGCACATTAGGATCACGTACCAGTCCGGCACCACCTCCGCCATTAGCGCCTCGTCTCGAGCTCCGGCAAACGGAAGCAGATGAGAAGGAGAGAGAAGGAGGAGCGAGGCCAGGTGTGAGGGAGAAGAGGATAACACCGCGGTCATTTTATAAGCCCGAGCTCGGTGTACGGTGGGTGAGGTCCACCAGCATCGCTCGTCGCCCGATCGCCAGTGTTCGGAGGCGAATCCGCGAGCAGTGTCGACAGCGCACTGGCCCGCGAGGTGAGTGCACGCTGCACCGGCAGCTAGCACGCCACAAGACTACCGCAAGAAGACGGCCTAGGTGCCCTCTGGCGCTAGGCGTCGCCGGTGGAGAAAGCGTGGGAGAACGCGCGGGAGAGAGGAAGAAGAAGGAGCCGGAGGAAGGAGAAGAGGCTGACCGTGGGCCCAGGTCCACCAGTCAGCCAGAGAGAGCACTGTGCTCTCGGGTGCGACCAGCGTATTTTGAGATTTAGAATTTATTCTAAATTTTGTCCAGTGTAGAAATCGCTAGTTTTCCAGACCACCGTGGATTTTCCCCCCACACCGCGCCAGTATCCCACACTGTGTTTTTGCATCACTTATTGCTCTCACTGTGGCCGCTTTCGTTTTAATTCTTATTCATTTAATTTTAACTCTCAGCAAATCTCGAGGACGAGATTTTTCTTAAGGGGGGTAGTAGTTATAACACCCAAATTTTTCTGGCCAAGTTTTTGATATTAAAATTTTTGCCAGGAGTTCTAAATTTCATTTCTGTGGATTTTCAGAACTCTTCTTTTATTGTTAAGGAGTTTCATCTTTTTTTTCCAAGTGGAGCTTTCCAAAATATATTGGACTTCTTTGCCATCTCATTAAAACAATTTCTAAATCAGTAAGATTGTTTATTAAATTACTTCACCCCGAGCTTTAATCATTAAAATGGCTTGTTTTAAATTTTGGAGCTCTGTTTGTACTACAACCATTTGATAAAATCTCTTAAAATTCCAAACAAAATTTGGAGATATCAAGTGATGCCTCTAGATCACTTTTGGGTAATAATAAAACTATTTCATTGCTTATTTTGAGTGTTACACCTGTTTTTCAAGTCTGGTCCAGTGGACACTTTTGCACTATAGCCTAATTAAATTTTTCCCTAGAGTATCCACCAAAATTATGGGATGTCAGTGGTAGCATGCCATTCAACTTTATGCAAAAACATAGTGATCTTCTTTGGAAGATTTGAGTGCATTAGCCTCTTCTTCATTCTGGACCAGACTTGTGTTTTCTACTGCAACTCTGTTATTTCTTGCTCTAGCGACCTTGTGTTTTCTCATGCTTGTAGTCAACCCTGCAAAACCCCTAAGTCCAGGAGCTTGCTCTATTTGGGACACTTTTGGTCCATGAAATGATGCCATTTACTCCCTGTCTAGAATTGTAGTTTTGCAAAACTTGCACTAGCAAGTTTCTCCTTTTTGCAAACTAACTTCACCACCCTCTCATGCATCCATAGAGACACTGATCTGGAGAGTTTGGCCACTCCAAGAGCTACCTTGGTGCCTTTGGCATTTTGTCAAACACCTTGAGTGCACAGCCAGATTTGACATGGCTTCAAGTTTACTTGGTGAACTTGAGCCCCTGGCCTATCCACCATGTCCCTTGACTTCCTTACTAACCCTAACCTAGATCTGCTAAGTGCCAGCATCACCCAAGCCCTGTATCATGCCATGGCATTTCATCGATCACCTTCCGTGCGTGCTGCAGGCGGCGGCTGCAGCGTATTACGCGTGCGGCGCCGAGCCGACGCTGTCGCGCCCACTGCTTGCCACCACTCCGCAGAGCCGCGCCACTTGCTTGGCCTCTCGCTACGTCGCGCCAAGGACCCGACCGCCTCTGCAGCGTTGCCAGCAAGCTCTTGGCGGCACGCCGGCGTCCGCAGCGCGCCTCTACCATGGTTGGCACCGCCAAGGCCACCCCGGCTCGCCACCTGCCCCTGTGAGCAGTGCGTGCTCATCCGCAAGCGTGTCCCCAAGCTCCCGTCGTCGCCACGACCCCCCTGCTGCTACAGAACGTCGGTTCGCCGTCGTTCTTATCTCCGGCCACCTCGGACCAACCTAGCCACGCTATATAAGGAGGCCCCAAGCTCAAACCCGCACGCAGGCAGCCTCACACCGTCTCACTAGTACCCCCCTAGCCGCCAATTGGAGGGGAGCAGGCCATCTTCAACCTCTCCGGCAACTCCAGCCGCCGCCACTAACCAGGCCATTCCGGCGCAACCAGGGCCTCCCCTCTCCACTCTCTCCACCAGGAACCTTCCCTTCCTCCCGTGGTCACATCCCCCTACTCCATTTCGATCGGGAACCACCGCCGCCCCAAAACCACTTCGCCCCCGAAGCTTTACTCCGCCGCGAAGCTCGTCGCCGGGAGCTCACGCCGTCCCCGCCGACCCAACGACTACCAGTAGGACCTCCCCGGTCTTGCGGGACCATCCCGACCTTCTAGAACCTGCGAGGAGCCGCCGTTCGCCGGCGACGTTCGCCTTAGTCCCGCCTCCGCTCGGGACAGAGGGAGAAGAAGGAGGGCGGACTAGTCAAACCTGACTAGTGGGCCACCTAGGACCCACTGTCAGTGACCATGCACGGTTCACGCGGAGTAAGTGGAAGCGTACTTCCAGATTACGCTTTCGACGTGTACGAAATTATTCGAATCGTTTTCTTATTCTGTTTTTATTTAAATAACCGATTTTTGACCAAACTTTGACTGTCTATAACTTTTTAAATACAACTCCAAATGACTTGATTCTTTTTCCTACCTCTCTCAAATATTGTCTAGTTTATTTTAAGTTTTATTTGAAAAAAATTCAAAACAACTTTTTGTGCTGTTTTTATTTTGTGTGTTAATTCATATATATTCTTTTAAATAGGATTTTTGAAGATTTCAAGATGATTTGGATGCACCCTTCTTTGCCATGACCTGAAGGCAAGCATTCTGAAACCTGGTGAATTTTTTTGTATGTGTTGCATAGCACGGTGGCAACACCACCCCGACATATACATGCGTCATTTTATGTGAGGATGTGATCCTATTTATGGGTGCATATTAATGAATTTATGCTAATGAAGTTGACATGATTTATGATGGAAATCACCGTCATACGTCTTTCATGCAATCGGTATGGCGTGAGGGGCATGTGCGTGATGTTTCCACCTTTTGTTTTAAATATATGCATTGTTATGCCAATCATGCAGGAAATAATATAACCTCCTGAGTCGATCGGAGATCGAGTATTGTGCCAGTAACCCCCCTACTTGCTTCGTACTACAACTCGTATCTACACTAAGTAGGGTACGGTTCAGTAAGTTGTCAACCCTTTCCTAGCACACACCGTACAAAGAGGCCGTGGTGGAAGATACCGGAGGCATCCGGTAGTCATGCCACCGGGTCCGGGAGCATGGGTGTTTCGGTTGTAGCCGAAAGGGGGTAGCTCCCCAGTTTGCGCGCGGTATAAATTTTGTGATCCCATGTTACGTCGAGGTTGTGGCCTCCCCACTTAGAGTTTTGCTTAACAGTGTCGTGGGTGATTCCGGACACATGTGAGTTAAGCTGGTGTGTGCAAGTTAGGTGTGTTTTCAACAAAATGACCAGAGAAGCGAATTAGTCCCGATGGACTAAAGGAATCCGTTACTCGTGGGTAAAGAGTACACCCTCTGCAGAGATTAAACCTATTCGAATAGCCGTGTCCATGGTTAAGGATTGCAGTCTGGGTCGGGTCAACTGTCGGTCTTAGTGTCGGTCTACGGAGGTGAAACTATTAAACTATTAACTGAAATTACAACTTGTGTATTGTGATAATTATGATTATTATTATTATAGACTAACCCGTGATATTATTGGTATTATCAAATATCCATGGGATGGTTCTACCTCCTGGATATTCACTGTGGCATTTCTTTTATAAGCCCTTTATGCGGTGTCGCTCAGACGCCCGACTGTGGCATTTCTTTTATAAGCCCTTTATGCGGTGTCTCTCAGACGCCCGACTGTGGCATTTCTTTTATAAGCCCTTTATGCGGTGTCGCTCAGACGCCCGACTGTGGCATTTCTTTTATAAGCCCTTTATGCGGTGTCGCTCAGACGCCCAACTGTGGCATTTCTTGCAAAGCCCTTTATGTGGTGTCGCTCAGACGCCCGACTGCGGCATTTCTTTTAAAGCCCTTTATGCGGTGTCGCACAGACGCCCGATCGTGGCTATTCTTTTGAAGTTCTTTAGGTTATTTATTTCATAAATTTAATACTACCATATTATTGCATATCCATAAAGAACATGCTTGCATGCATCAGAGTTTTATTTATCTTATGTGACTACGTCATAAGCATAATATATTTTCAGCACATCATTGTTAAATTATGCCTGTGTTCATAATGTTTGCGAGTACATTCAAAGTACTCACTGGCTTGTCCCTGGCTATTGTCTTGGCCAGATTTCTTGCTTGGAGAGGAGCGTTGCGATGACAGCCCCTGAACCTAAGCAACGGTTATAGCAGCCACGCGAAGATAGGAGTTAACCTGGTCAGCTGTTCCCGTGGGAAATGGAGTCCCATAGACGAGGATATTTCATAACCGCTTCCGCCATCAACCTTTAGAAACCTTTTGTTGTACTCACGGGCCAGAATGGTCTTGTACTACATATATTGTATTTTGCTTGGATTTTCTGTATCAAGTTAGTGCCTTATCAGCTAACAGTTATCCTGGGGCTGGTAAGCACAAGGACCATTTTCGTGGGATTAATACCCGGAGAGACGGTCGCCACATGCTATACCCTCTCCTGATATAACATGCCCAAGAAATCCAACTTCCTTCAACCAAAACTCGCACTTGCTGAATTTGGCGTATAACTGGTGTTCCCTGAGATTCTCGAGAACCAAACGCAAGTGTTCCGTGTGCTCCTCTTCGTTCTTCGAGTATACCATAATATCATCAATAAACACCACAACAAACTTGTCCAAATACTCCATGAACACCTTGTTCATCATACTCATGAAATAGGCAGGAGCGTTAGTCAGTCCAAATGACATGATCGTATACTCATATAATCCATACAGTGTGGTAAACGCTGCCTTGGGTATATCCTTCTCTCGGATCTTCAACTGATGGTATCCTGATTGTAGATCAATCTTCGAAAACACCTTAGCTCCTTGCAACTGATCAAACAGATCATTAATCATTGGTATTGGATACTTGTTCTTTATCGTTACTTCATCTCGAGCTCGGTAATCAACAACCATCCTCAGGGATTTATCCTTCTTCTCCACCAAAAGTACTGGTGCTCCCCAAGGTGATGAACTCCTTCGAATATAACCTTTCTCTAATAACTCTTTGATCTGCTTTTTAATTTCCTCCTGATCATTTGCGGGCATCCGATAGGGTCTCTTGGATATTGGCCCTGTACCTGGCAATAGTTCTATCAAGAACTCGATGTCTCTATCCGGTTGCATGCCTGGTAACTCTTCTGGGAAAACATCCGGAAAATCTTTCACTACAGGTACTTCCTCCTGTACAACTCCCGTGAGGGTATTCACTTGGCTCCTCCTAGGCACATGCCTAGATACATACTTAATCCTTTTTCCCTCCGGGGTGGTAAGATAAATTGACTTGTTAGCACAGTCAATACTTCCTCCATACTTTGACATCCAGTCCATACCTAATATCACATCCAATCCTTGCGACTCCAATATAATTAGGTCGGACGGAAAAAACATGCGTGCCAATGATTAGGGGTATCTGGGTGCACCATCACGCTAGCCATGTACTCGCCTCCGGGCGAGCTCACTAAAAGAGGGGTCCTAAGGGTTTGGGTTGGTAACTTAAACTTATCCACAAATCCCTTGATATGTATGAATGCGATGCACCAAAGATCGAAAAGAACAACAGCGGTAAAGGACAGAACCAAAACCTTACCTATTACCGTCCGGCTGCTCTTCAACCTCCTCCACGTTAACGTGGTTCACTTGTCCTTTGTTGAATTGATTGGGCTTCTTCCCAGCGCTCCCATTTCCGTTCCCATTCCTTCCTTCAGGGCAGTCATTGTCATAGTGCCCTGTCTTCCCGCACTTAAAGCAAATAACTTGGCTTAAGTCCCTCTTGGCGGGTATAGATGGGTTAGAGCGATTCTGATTATTGTTGGCTCCATTCCCATTCCCATTATTCGCACCATTTTGATTATGTGATCCACCTCAAGTATGGTTATGACCTCCATGGTTATGAACAAGTCCTCCCGAGTTCGGGGTTAAGCGGGGCTTCTGGTGAGCTCCTGAGTTGTACTTCCCATGTCCATATTTCCTCTTACGGCTCTCAATTTGCTGCAGCTTTCCTTCAATCATTAGAGCCTTATCCACCAACTCCTGGTAATTGTTGAAAGTTGCCACCATCAACTGCATGCTCATCTCATCATTTAGCCCTTCCATAAACTTCTCCTTCTTCGCGGCATCTGTGGCTACATCATCAGGGGCATAGCGTGATAACTTGCTAAACTCATCCACGTACTGGGCCATAGTACGGTTCCCCTGGCGTAAGTTGCGAAACTCACGCTTCTTAATCTGCATGGCTCCAGTTGAGACATGTGCCGTGCGAAAAGCTTGTTGGAACTGGTCCCAAGTGACATTGGCTATAGGAAAAGTAGCCGTGTAATTCTCCCACCATGCAGCTGCTGGTCCATCCAATTGATGTGAGGCAAAGCGCACCTTCTCAGCATCTGTGCATCCTGTGATGGTTAACTCCCTTCTAATACGGCATAGCCAATCATCAGCAACTATTGGCTCGGTGCTACTGGAAAACACCGGCGGTTGTAACCTCAGAAAACGGGCTAAATTGTCCGCTGGCGGCGGGTTGTTGTTGTTGTTGTTGTTGTTGTTGTTGGCATTGCCCTGGTTCTGAACTAGCAATTGCATCAAGGCATTCTGCTGCTGGATCAACTGGGTGAGCTCCGGTGGGAAAACAAAACCGGGGTCATGTCTCGGAGGCATCTGGTGGGTTTAGATGGAAGAGATTAGAATAGAAAGAGGTCTAGAGAGAAAACACTACCCATATGCACATGAGGCAAACACAAACATTCATTCAATCAATCAAGCAAGGGCATACAGAAGGTCTATGACTATCGCAAAAGTGATCAACTACTACTAGTTACATGGGGGAATACTACTATTATATGGTGGTCATCTAGAAATTTTGATCGGTGGAAGACTCCATGATGTCTGCTCCAGCTTCGTCTTCATAGTCATCATCACTTGGTTCGGATTCGGTGTCGCCGATGATGATGTAGTTGTCCGGACAAGTGGGATCTTCTTCTTCCTCTTCCGGTGCTGATCCTCCCATGAAGACTCCGATCTTCTTGACTAGGTCGTCATTCTTCTCCAGTAGTGTCTTGATTTCCTCCTCATATCCATCGCGCGTAAACTTGAGTTCTTCCTACAACTCGATGATCCTAGTTTTCACCTTCTTCAAATCCATCATGTCTGCACAAGACATCCGGTTCTCTGACGCCGAATGTGCTGGTTTAGCTCTGGATGTAAGCTGCAATGGACCTATCCTTCTTGGTGCTGATTACTTCCCATTGCTCGTCTCGGCGCCCACATATTTGGTATATGGTGTCTTTAAGCTCCCTATTGTAGAATTCACCAATGCGTCCCATGGTAATGTGAGCTGCCATACTCTTGCCAAGGCTCCAGGTGGGTGCTTTGAAAGAAAACTCTATGGGCTTAGAGGTTGGTGAGAACGTCCTTCCTGGAACTTGTACTTGAATCATCCAGCGCTCTTCTTCAGGTAAAGTGGCATTGTACGTCTCGGTGAAACTTGGTATTCCAATGTTCAAGTACCTAGAGACTTCCTTCAAGTGGCGCCCGAAAGGTGTGTCTTCATCCGATTGTGCAAACTTGTTCTTCATCTCCGTCATCCTAAAGAGTGGAAAAATGGAGAGGAGTCAGAAATGAGTAGAGAAGGGTGACCTATGGTTTATCTTGGTGGTCGTGTCCTACACTCAGCGTGTTCTCTGATACCATATTGTAGCGACCCGACCTCAGATGGTCAAGTCTCTGTGTTTCAGTGTCATCCCTAGATCAGTAATGCTGACACACACGATTACTCAAGGATTTATAACAGAGTAGCAATCACACACTTATTACATCGAATGTCTCAAAAGAGAACTTATTACAATAATATGGCTTAAGGCCATCTAATACGATAACAGCGGAAGGCTTGGAAGATAAAGTGAGTCCATCAACTCCAACGGCATAGCTGAGCTGCACGTCAACGACTCTATCGAACCTTACTCCTAAATGCGAAAAGTCTGCAACATAATACGTTGCAGCCCGAGAATGGGTCAGCACATGGAATATGCTAGCAATGTAACACAATAGAAAAATAACAGAATAATGCTATCACTACATGCATATTTGGCTGGTGGAAAGCTCTATGGTTATAGTTTTTGCAAAAAGCCAATTTTTCCCTACAACAAAGGAATAAATTTTAATTTAACTATCATGGTGGTTGAAACATCATTGAGAAGGTATAACCCCAACTCAATCCCAATTAAGATAATTAACATCCCAGCAATATTAGTTAAGAGTGATGAGATACATGTAAATACTCAAGTACTAGATACTCAGAATTGTCCATAACTGGGGACACGGCTAATCATGATTAGATTGTACACTCTGCAGAGGTTTGCGCACTTTTCCCCACAAGACTCGATCGCCTCCGTTGTTTTCTCGCACTACATGGTGTTTGAGAAATGGATGACCGAGACACTGTCTTTCATAAACATTAACTCTCTACTCAGGGTAGACCATACCAAACCTACAAAACCCACTACCTGCTGATCTACCTCTTCAAGAGCTTCACGTAACTTACTCAACTATGCTAGAGCCCATAATAGCTTGTGGCTGCACATGGAAGTTTCTAGCCTGAATAATCTCAGTTCCCTTTGAGCCCGGGTGGCGGTCCATAGGAAGATCACATGGGTACCCCCGGATTTCCCAAAAAAACAGACAACACTGGGTTCCCCAGGTGCCTCAATCCACCCAGATGTGTATTAAAGTTGCCACCTTAAAGTAAAACATTAATTAAAAATCTCACATCTGTCATGGATTCACTCAAACCCAAACCACGTCTATGAGCATAGCATGGCAATATAAGCAATACGTAGAAGTAACTCCCAAGGGTTTGAATGTAAACGGGCAATAGGTTCCTACCTCATCAACTACTTCCCAACCCACAAATTAATGACATCCTAACCATGCAATGTTTGAGGGTTGAAGCTAATGCATAAAAACTGGGTATGAAAAGAGTATGATCAAAGTGTTACTTGCTTTGCTGACGATCCGTGAATCCTAGAGACTCGTAGTAACACGCTTCGCACTCCGGGAATTCTATCGCAAGCAAACAATACATACATAAGCAACAAGCAAAGATGCACAAAACGAATCTTCAACTGAAAGAGACCGACTAGAAAGTTCAAATTAAGAACTCCGGTTCGCAAAAAGAATCAAAACAAACAGAGCAATGAAACTCAAACGACGAAAGAAATAAGATCCGTTTACTAATCTGAACTAGGGTCAAATTTTACAGAGACAAAAACTTGTTTGAGTTGACTATTCAGAAAGAGGGTTTCGAGATGAAACTCCAGGCGCTTGAATCGCCTGATTCCGATAAACGAGCGAAAAGTTAAACTAGAACGAAAACCGCTTAAAAAAACCGAAGGGGTTTTTATTAAAAAAAAAACCGGGCGGTGGGTGGCTACCTCCGGCGAGGTCGTCCGGCGAGGCGGGCGGCTCCGGCAGGGCTCGGCGAGGTGCGGGGTGGCGGCGGAGGGGCGGCGGCGGGCGAGAGGCGGCGGGCGACTCAACAGGCTTGGGGCCTGGGGCTCGGGCGGCTCCGGCCCGGTGGTGGTGGTGGTGGTGGTTAGAGGGGGGGGCGATGAAAGGGGCGGGCGGCGGCTTGGAGGAGGGGACAAGGCGGCGGGAGGCGGAGTCCCACTCGGACTCCGTCCGAGGCGGCGGCGGCGGGCGGGCGCTACAAGAAGCGGGCGGGCGGCGGGCGGCCGGGCTGCTGGCCGGGCCCTAGGACCACGGGCGCGGGTCTTTTTTTTAAAAACGTTCCGCCGAAACTTAGAAAAATCCTAGAAAACTAAATAAAAATCTAAAAATACCAAAACAAGTTTTCTCCGTCTAAATAAAATATTTCAACAAGATGAACTTTTCTTGGCTGCTAAAATGCAATTTTTTTATACATGCAAATTTTTCTAGGGCAAATAAAATTCCAACTAAAATCAAATAAAATCCAAATAATGATTTTAACATTTTTCCTCCGATATTTCAATTATATTGGAGAAGTCATATTATCTCCTCTCATTTATTATTTCAAAATGAAATATTTTCCGGAGAGAAAATAATTAAAATCAAAATCCTCGTCTTCATTATTTGACAAAAATCAAATATGAAAAACGGAAAATCCCCAACTCTCTCTGAGGGTCCTTGAGTTGCTTAGGATTTCGAGGATTGGAAACAAAAATGCAATAAAATATGATATGCATGGATGACCTATGTATAACATTCCAAATTGAAAATTTGGGATGTTACAAACCTACCCCCCTTAAGATGAATAGAGTGAAGGAAATATGCCCTAGAGGCAGTAATAAAGTTGTTATTTATATTTCCTTATATCATGATAAATGTTTATTATTCATG
Organism: Aegilops bicornis; assembly: GCA_021605145.1. Lineage (NCBI taxonomy): Eukaryota > Viridiplantae > Streptophyta > Magnoliopsida > Poales > Poaceae > Aegilops > Aegilops bicornis. The sequence goes on along the minus strand of CM038672.1, from coordinate 549,153,578 downwards.
CTAGAATTGTATTAACCGAAATCTTAGTACATGTGTGAAAACATAGACAAACAGTGTGTCACTAGTATGCCTCTACTTGACTAGCTGGTTAATCAAATATGGTTAAGTTTCCTAGCCATAGACATGAGTTGTCATTTGATGAACGGTATCACATCATTAGAGAATGATGTGATTGACTTGACCCATTCCGTTAGCTTAGCACTTGATCGTTTAGTATGTTGCTATTGCTTTCTTCATGACTTATACATGTTCCTATGACTATGAGATTATGCAACTCCCGAATATCGGAGGAACACTTTGTGTGCTATCAAATGTCACAACGTAACCGGGTGATTATAAAGATGCTCTACAGGTGTCTCCGATGGTGTTTGTTGAGTTGGCATAGATCGAGATTAGGATTTGTCACTCTGATTGTCGGAGAGGTATCTCTGGGCCCTCTCGGTAATGCACATCACTATAAGCCTTGCAACCAATGTGACTAATGAGTTAGTCACGGGATGATGCATTACGGAATGAGTAAAGAGACTTTCCGGTAACGAGAGTGAACTAGGAATTGAGATACCGACGATCGAATCTCGGGCAAGTAACATACCGATGACAAAGAGAACAACGTATATTGTTATGCGGTTTGACCGATAAAGATGTTCGTAGAATATGTGGGAGCCAATATGGGCATCCAGGTTCCGCTATTGGTTATTGACCGGAGATGTGTCTCGGTCATGTCTACATAGTTCTTGAACCCGTAGGGTCCGCACGCTTAACGTTCGATGACGATCGGTATTATGAATTTATGTGTTTTGATGTACCGAAGGTAGTTCGGAGTCCCGGATGTGATCACGGGCATGACGAGGAGTCTCGAAATGGTCGAGACATAAAGATTGATATATTGGACGGATATATTTGGACGCAGGAAGTGTTCCGGGTGATTTCGGATAAAACCGGAGTGTCGGAGGGTTACCGGAAGCCCCCGGGGAACTTGTGGGCCTAGATGGGCCTTGGTGGAGAGAGAGAGGGGCAGCCAGGGAAGGCCGCGCGCCCCCTCCCCCTTGAGTCCGAATTGGACTAGGAGGGGGGTGGCGCCCCCCCTTTCCTTCCCCTTTCCCACTCCTTCCTTCCCCCTCCTAGTAGGACTAGGAAAGGAGGAATCCTACTCCTACTAGGAGGAGGATTCCTCCCCTCCTTTGCGCGCCCAAGGGCCGTCCGGCCTCCACCCTTGCTCCTTTATATACGGGGGCAGGGGGGCACCCTAGAACACACAACAGACATTGTCTTACACTACAAAAAAATACACTTCCGTGATGATACATGTTTGTCACAGTAGGTCGCGTTTTTTGTCATGCATGTACATCCAGGACAAATTTATGACAAAATCAAGAGTCATACCTGTGTTGTCGTAGAAGTGTTCCATGACATTACTAAAATTATTATCACGGAAGTGTCCACTTCCATGACGATTAATCACGCGTCATAGAAGTGCTTTCGTCAAGGGTGACCGACAAGTGGCATCCACCGTAACGGAACGCCGTTAAGCTATCGGGTCGGATTTTGGATCCGATAACCCGTTAACAGCCCTCACCAATGGGAAATTTCCACGTGTAAAATTCTGATTGGCCGGAGGGAACACCTGTCAGCTCGTCAGTGGGCCAGATGTCGCCCGTCCATTGGAGGAGACATGCCTATGGTACGTCGACACGTGGCTGGGCCCAACAGAGGCCCGTATATGTTAAGAAGGTCGGCCCAGTCAAAGGCCCGTAGAACTTAATCAGGTATTAGTGGGCCAGCCCAAAGAACGCCTGCTTAATAAAGGCCCATTTACAGCCGAAACCAGATCTGGCCCATTAATTGTTCGCCCAATATTTGGGCCCATTTACGGCCCGAAGCCAGATCTGGCCCATTAATTATTCGCCCAATATTTGGGCCCATTTGTGGCCCAAAGCCAGATCTGGCCCGTTAATTGTTCGCCGAATATTCGGGCCCAACTACAACCAAGTGACTTTCGGCCTGTTAGAGGCCTGATGTAGACATGGGCCCATTTCAGCCCGGTGTGACTTTCGCCCGAATGGCCCGTACGCCCATGGGCCATATATGGTCCGACGGGACATCGGGCCCACTAACGGCCCGTGCTAAAGGTGGCAACAGTTAAGCCCAACGTGACATTGGGCCTGTTAAAGGCTGTCACATAATTCGCCCGTTGATGCTCAGACTAAGCTTTCGACCTCTTAAGGCCCATGATATCGATGGGCCAACTAAGGCCCGAGATATGTTTCTACCGGTAACGGCCCGTGAGCAACCGGGCCCATAACGGCCGGTCTACATTTCGGCCTCTGAAGGCCCGTCGACGACTAGTGAAAATTGAGGCCCAACATGCATTTTGGCTCGCTAAAGGCCGTGGTTTCATCTCGGCCGTAACGAGCCGATACAATATTTAGCTCATTAATGGCCCAACGCTACCTAGGCCAAACTAAGCTGCGGGTCGACAAAAGGCCCAACTAAAATATAGGCGGTGTAAGTTTGGGCTGGCGCAATAATGTGAAGGCCCCAATCATTCGGGCCCAAGAAAGACGCAGCCGGCCCAATTGTGGCCCGCTAAAACCTGGCCCGTTATCGAATGTTTCGCCGATCAACTACATCTGTTTTTTTTTTCAGATATCTAATGATGGCAGTAACTAGTAGGAATTAAGAAAAAACCTACTCTATACAATAAATAAATTACGTCATAGTAACTAAGAATAAACCTACACTATACAATAAAGGATTTAAGGTATATTACATCCTTTGGGCATCAAGTTCGCCACCAATGATCATAAAGCGCAAACGAAGAAGCATACTACAAAAGCGGGCACCATTGCAGCGTAACAAAATAATCTTGAACCGAGACCACTTCCAAGACAGTTCAAGAAAGGTTAGCCTTTATGGGGAACCACAAGAAGTCTTGAGCAAGGCTGTGAGACCGGCCTAGCATGTCGGTCATAGCTTCCGGGTGTAGCTGTTTAGCGATGAGGTTCTCGTTGGTGTTCTGCGCAATCTTTCTTCGAGATAGGACTTCAAGTCGAAGTTGAGTTGCAGAATGCCTTTTTGCTAGAACTTGGGACTGAAGAAGTCGAACTAATTCAGACAACAAATTCTGTGAGCTTGTCTGACTGTTAGTCTCAAGTAACTTGAACACTACATCAAGACAAGACTTTGGGGTTGTCTCGCTATCTTCAAGATGTTTTGCCTTCTTTGCTGCAATATATGTTGGGTTTGTCTCACGGCCTTCAACAGACTTGTGCATGCCATCGGGCATATCACCTGAAACAAAGCGAGAGAGATGACAGGTTTTGCACGTGTATAAAAAAGATGATAACTGCTCATTAATTCTATCCAATTTCAAATTTGAAAATAAAGAGTAATTTCAAAATATCAATAGCATAATTTGGCATTGTTCATAATGCCGGGAGCTTCACCACACTACTGGATTACCATGTCAACATAACAAGCATAGACGAAGGGCAAAGAAAATCATTGTATCTATTTTGGATAATGTGCATGGCATGTTGTTCATATCATCAGCCACATCAAGAAGATAAAACAGGAGATGACAAGGTGCAAACGTGGGCTGCTTCACCACACAATCGGATTATAGATCCACAAAACCAAGCATACATATAGGGAGTATTAAGTAATGTGCATGGTATGAATAAGAAATTTGGTTTTACAAGTAAAACTTAGAACTTACGGTTCTTACGAACATGCATTTTGGTAGAAACGACAAACTAAACAGCGAAGAAGCGATAGGGAGTATGAGCAAATTAAACAGTAGTTGAGGATAAAGGCTTTAGAAGGACTGACTTACATTAACAGTTAACACCGGCTTTATAATGCCCTTCTCCATGTCAAGGGAAGGATAATTCAAGAATTTCAAAGACGTAATCTTCTTCATAAGCATTGCCTGTACTCTACATTTTGTAGAGAGTAATTATAGATATGATAATCTTGGAAGGGATAGAGGATAATGAAGATAAGATGCATATTGATGCTACATAATCAACTACCAATCCTCGGAAGTACAAGCGTTCTGAGGACAAAATGTCTTGACAATAGCAATGGGCTACACTTCAGACCGGCATTATGCATGTATTCTACTTGTTGGTAAGATTAAATATAGATCTGATCTTTTTTAGTAAATGGTGGGCGAGGGAGATAAGATGCATAATGCTACAAAATGAACCAATCCCTCTTCCCATAATACAAGAGTGTTTTGAACACTTGTGTACTGTACAAAATGTTCTTATATTATGGGACGGTGGGAGTAGCTGTTAATGTAAGTACAGTGATAGACCACGTTCAGTCCTTACAAGAGGACTGCAGAGCTAAACCTCTTCAAAAGCATTGGGTTGATTCTAAATTTGTGTAAGAGTCCATACAGATCTTATAATGTCCACCAAGTGGACGATTACGAGGCTAACATGTGCAGTGATGCTACATAATCAAACAACTATGAAAGTAAGTATGGTCATACAGGGCAAGAGGTACTCACAAGAGCAATGCGATTGTCTTTGCATAGTTGCGAGATTCTGTGGTCCCTTGAGAACGAATGTTCTTACGCTAACTTGATTTTATTACAAGTGAGACATTAAGGCAAATGCAGAAATGTAGTTCAAATTGTGATGTGATATCATAAACAGTACCTTACGCTGCAGCCGAGACCAATGTATAACAATATTATTCCAGTTACCGTCGGATAAATGTAGCACCGGAGACTTTACAGAAATTTCATTCAGAGGCTTGCCATCGAAGTGCGCTTGCCTCAGGTAGGAACGATACTTCATCAACGAGTGCTTGAAAAGCGCAACCAACTCTTGCTCGTCATCACAATCCAGTTTGCTCCTCGCCTATTTAAAAGAATGAATTTTTGTGTCTTCGTCACAGAAACATATGCGATAATGACCATGAATAACATTAGTACATTACTTACGGCGTAAGTTGCGGAGGAAGACTGGAAATTGTTCTGTTCGTGGGTATAATCTTTCCATGAAGGAAAGATGCGCACAAAGTTCTCGACAACAACATAAGCTTAGTCTTCTAAATCGGGAAGAAATGGAACATGGGTCCTATTTGCTGCAATTGGGGCTCTCTACGGTTCGAAAAGGATTTGACAAGCTGGATTTGGTGTAATCTTTGCTGGAATGGGGGTTTCGTCGTGCATAACCGGTGCTATGTCAACCGGCATAATCATACTGCTTTCTTTGCGGTTGGGGTCTGTGAGTTGGGGCATCATAAATGACCAATGTAGTAGGGCTAGAATCTGCTAGAGTTGGGGTATTTTGTGGGTCAGGTGATGTTTCAACTACACCTAATGGGCTATTTGATTTATCAGGTGCCACTACCTTTTCCAAATACTTTGCTTGTGCTCCTCCACGATCAGCAATCGCCCTCTTTCTTTTGAACGTGTGATACACAAGAACAACATTTGAATGGATAAATATGGTATGATGACAGATGGAATATGTCTTTGAAAATGGATAGGCGGGGCATATTCACATACACGATGTGTAAACTAAGCTAATGGCAGTTCAACAAAGTAGAAGCAATGCAAAGCATCGGTTGCAAGATATGTGCGAGCAATGTAACCTTGGAAAGTTAGAGCAAGTACCTTGATGGGTGAATAAGATAGGGCATCTTCCTCGACTCCTCCACTAGGGAGCTACATTGACTTAGGTCTCCCTCTAGCTCGGAATCCTTTGTTAGGATCATATTACGAGCATGAATCAGAGGTGGAGAGCGTTTGCATTGCATTGCATCCAGACTTGATTTCAGTCCCTTAATGCCAAGTTTGACAGCCATGGCATTGTTCTGCTTTATTCTTTTCATGCGCGCAAGCTCATAATCATTATGATGCTGTTCATAATCTGAGATTCATGAAAACATAAAAAGTAGTCAGATTATCTATGGAATGCATTGCGGATTCAACTCGGAGAGTGTCTCCCTATAAACCCGTGCATACGAAAAGTTCACCTCCCCAACCGTGCTGACCAGACCACACATAGAAATACAAACCCCTTACGTCTCTATAACAGGCAGGCACACATTTCAAAACTGAAGTAGGAACATTAGAATCATATGAAATTCGTATTTGAACAAATAAACTAAGCAATTATGAGTGGCATAATGTTTAGCTTCAAAGGTGGAGTGTTGGTAGTGCGACACAAAGCAAGTAGGCAGATTGTATTCCATGTAAAAGATCGTAACCTATGTAAAAGCTGGAAATGACACTTTCTTTCTATACAATGCAGTGTTCGTTACCCACACATGATGGAAGAGATCACATAGAGAAATACTATTCACTCAGGTCTCTTGTTACGGTATTTAGAAACAGGGTGATCCACCCTAAAAGAATATTGACAACAAATATGACAAGGCAAGCATAGATGTAGTGAATCAATCATTTACTTGTGAGCTTATTAGGACAAGTATGCAGAATTGTAACTGCAGTAAGAAACTGTCCAAAATCAGAATGAAGAAGTTTGTCTAGCTCTTATTGTTTGCAACTAATCAACGCGAATAATTGGATATTATATCGAATGAGTAAGAAAGACAAGTAAAATTGTCGACAAACCTGGCTTGCAGTAGTAATCTAGGTCAATGTCACTACGACCAACAATCCAAAATGACTAGTTTCTGTTCCGAGGGCCGGAATTTTGAAAACCATGTGAACTTTAGAGGTACTAAGGATTACCGAAATACATCTGAACCATTAAGTGTAGGTAGCAGTGAGCACACAACAAACCCTAATGACAGTCCTGCCTAATGAGTAATGAATCAATTAGAAAATGGGTGATGAGGAGTGGCATTGAGTGTTGAGGACGTATCTCGGGATAAATCGGGTTGGCTTGGTGGGTGCTTGCACTTTGAGCCCTGAGCAATTTGGGAAGGTAGGCGCAATGGCGCGCCCGGGTAGCGGTGACGTTGTTGGGTGAGCGGCTCCTGGCCTCCTGTTAGTCCGGCGTCTCCTCTTAGAGTCATGCCGTCCGGGGACGGCAAGTCGCCAGCAGGCAAAGGTGAAGCAGTAGAGATCGGAAGCGGCAGAATAGAGGGGAATCGAGGCTGGGGCGACCCAAAATCCCAGGGTGGGCCGACCCACCGTGGGCACCTCAGAGATACACACCGGCGGCGAACATGCATTTTCGAAACTAAAGGAACATTTAGCTGACCAATTAAACAACTCTGTTTTAATAATATCAGATTCGTATTTGAACATCTAAGCTTGTTTAACTTGATGCGTGGAGCAGTGTTATTATGACACGAAGCACGTATTCTGATCGTATAGTGATCATAAAGGGGGAAACTCTAAACATATTTTTTAGCAAAGAGGGTTTCCCCTCGATTTCTATTAAAGAAACCACCACGGAACCAACATGATCAATTAAACCCTAAGCATGATCAATTAAACCGTATTATGCTGTGCCATGGCAGATTTGAAGTCGCAAACCCGGAGAAATGATATTTAGCATCCATTGTTTGCTTGAACTAAGAACTAAATTCTAAGAGCTGAAAAGAAAGTAGAGTAACCAAGTTAAGATCCATTTTACGGTTGAGATCAAAAAGTTGAGGAGATATGAAGTACCACCTCTCTTGCTGACGGCGATGTAGGCATCGAAGTGCGATGGCTGTCGATGGCGTTGAAGCAGATCTGCGACGGTAGACGGGTGCATCGGGGGATAAGTCCCGTTGTGGTGGAAGAGAAGGTCGTGTGAGCGGCCCCGACAAAGAAGACGACGGCGCCGATGAAGCGAGAGGACGCGATGCAAGGCTATTGGTCCGTCGTCGTGGATGAGAAACGTCCATCTCTAGCAGTGGACGACGCGGTCCTGGTAGGCGCCCCGGCATGGTGGAGGACGGTGGCGATGGATGTGGTGGAGGACGGCGGCGATGGATGGGGTGGCGGACGGAGGCTGGTGCGGGGATGGGGTGTTCTAGTGCGGATGGTGTATGAATGGGAAAATGGAGGGAGAGGTATGGGGAACCATGTTTTTGGGACGCGCCTGTCTGAAATATGGGAAATTTACGAACTTAGCCCCTGTTTAAAATTTGGACGTCTCGTCCGTTGGGGATACGATGGTAATCTCGCATCTCGCCAATATTTGCCCAGAGCGATTTCAGGCGAGGAGAGGGTGGTTGGCGCCCATGGTTGGCGCCCACGGTGTATGAACAGGGCTGACAGGTAGGGCGGTTGTGTCACGTCTGAGTGAAGTTACAAACCTGCCCCTATTGAAAATATTTGCCTACATCGATTTTGGCCGAGTCGAGTTTGTTTTGCCGCCCACCGTGTATGAATGGGGAATGGAGGGAGAAATAGAGGTTTTTTGGACGAGCTTGAATCAAATGTGTTTTGCCGCCCATGTTTGACGCCCACCGTGTCGGAATGGGCTCAGAGGCGGTCGTGTCACGTACAATTGAAGTTACTAACCTACCCCTATTTAGAGCAGTGGAAATCGGGCCGATGGATTGTCCATGTAATGGGTAGACAGTAATTTCCATCACCCAAACACTTGGCTTCGTGCAGCCGACGTGGGAGTGGACATTTTGCTGTTTCTTTCGAATTTTGGGACAATAAGCATCCACGTTTACCACAGCAACTAAATTGAATCCATTTTGTATTCCTATATGAATCTTTATAAATCATTCTATGTGTTTTTATATATCTTGGAAGGATGACAAAGATGTATTCCTTGTCATATATGAATATGGTTTACAAATGCCGATACTCAAATTCAGAAACTAGTATCCAGTTTAAGGTGAATTCGAATATTTGGAACACTTCATGTCTAACTCAAATGTCACACGCAGCATAATGTGTACTCCCATTTAGATATTTACACAAGCGATGTATCAAGATTCAAATACCGAGTCAATCAACCAAGAATGTACAGAACTAACAGACATATAAACACTTAAGAGTATATGGATCAATAATATCAACTAACATACATAAGCCAGACCGATGTACTTTTTTTGGCTACAACAACATCCTTTTTTAGCCAGCATCTTGGCCCTTTCCGATGCATGCCACTTATGGTCCATCTATACTACTACTATTGATGAATGCACATTCAGCCCGATTGGCATATTTGTAGGTGCAGCACGATAATCCAAATGAAATGTCTCCGAGTCTTATCAATTAATACAAACTTGTGCTCAAATAAAATTACAAACCAAAAAAAAACAATTATTACATGATCTCTAAAACAAATGGTTTGATTGATTACATGAACAGAAAACACAAAGATTATTCAACTATGGAAAGAACATTTCACCTATGATTTACCAAGTAGGAATTTAATTTCCCTTTTTCCTTCAGGACCTTAACAATCTGGTCAGTCTCAGCTTGCTTCGTTTTGAAATCCACCAAATATTTAATGGTTGTCTTGAGTACTGCTTGTGATTGTGCTGTTTTGCTTCCTCAACATGTCAACTTCATCTCTAAGTGCAGAAGCAGAATCTCTTTCTACCACTAGTTTAGCTGCTAGAGCATCAGCAATTGGCAATTCATAATGCAAGATTCGGCCGGTGCCACTGATGTGGGATGATGCAACGTCCATGGGGACCTCGCTCTTTGATCTTGGGCTAACCTGTTTTGCCATTAAAGTTCCGATTGGATTCAGAAGAGTTGAAGTTAGCAAAACATCTCAGCTGGGAGTTATAATAGCAAACCAGTTAAACAAACAAGGAATTAAAGAGTTCCAATTGGATGCTGAAAAGTACTCCCTCCGTCCCATAATGTAAGAAGTTTTCTAACACTATGCTAGTGTCAAAAAACGTCCTATATTATGGGACGGAGGGAGTAGTTATTAACATCATTGTAACCTGATGTTGCAGCAGCAAAGCAGTTAAACAAACAAGTAGATATTTAATTTAAGGCAAACAGGTAATTCTTAACCGTAAGTATCAAACACATAGATAGGCGCAGTCTACAATATGATTTACAGGTTGTGCCATTATGTAATTAGTAGCAAACTAAATTAAGCCAAGCAATGTAATAAACAATTTTGCAATAAGTGGCTCACTAAAATTCGGAGAAGCAGGTAACTGAACTTACGCTAGTTCTTTGTAGAGGCGCACTGCAACTTCTTTTTCGCTTACAAGGTTGTACAAAGGAGTCCATGGCATCAATTGCTTGGATACGCAGTCCCAATACTTCTTTCTTCCCACACTGCATGGGTAAGTCGAATGGTTAATCTGGTAAGATGGTGCGTCCTTGATATGTTATATGAGGACGTGTAGTCCGACTAGTTGTAGCGAAACACATCACACTAGCTTTTACTCTATATTTCAGGCGATTACTTTTGGCATATCGAGATCTAAGCAATCTACAATAGGATGAAACGACTGTTGGAAATATGCCCTAGAGGCAATAATAAATTAGTTATTATTATATTTCCTTGTTCATGATAATCGTCTATTATCCATGCTATAATTGTATTGATAGGAAACTCAGATACATGTGTGGATACATAGACAACACCATGTCCCTAGTAAGCCTCTAGTTGACTAGCTCGTTGATCAATAGATGGTTACAGTTTCACGACCATGGACATTGGATGTCGATTGATAACGGGATCACATCATTAGGAGAATGATGTGATGGACAAGACCCAATCCTAAGCCTAGCACAAAGATCGTAGTTCGTATGCTAAAGCTTTTCTAATGTCAAGTATCTTTTCCTTAGACCATGAGATTGTGCAACTCCCGGATACCGTAGGAATGCTTTGGGTGTACCAAGCGTCACAACGTGGCGGGTGGCTATAAAGGTGCATTACAGGTATCTCCGAAAGTGTCATTGGGTTTTCACGAATCGAGATCGGATTTGTCACTCCGTGTAAGCGGAGAGGTATCTCTGGGCCCACTCGGTAGGACATCATCATAATGTGCACAATGTGACCAAGGGGTTGATCACGGGATGATGTGTTACGGAACGAGTAAAGAGACTTGCCGGTAACGAGATTGAACAAGGTATCGGGATACCGACGATCGAATCTCGGGCAAGTACAATACCGCTAGACAAAGGAATTGTATACGGGATCGATTGAGTCCTTGACATCGTGGTTCATCCGATGAGATCATCGTGGAACATGTGGGAGCCAACATGGGTATCCAGATCCCGCTGTTGGTTATTGACCGGAGAATGTCTATAAAGATCAACTTGTCGCTAAGGGTTATCGGCAAGTTCAAGGGATTGACTACGATGAGACTTTCTCTCCCGTAGCGAAGCTTAAGTCCGTCCGAATCGTGTTAGCAATTGCCGCATACTATGATTATGAGATATGGCAGATGGACGTCAAAACAGCGTTCCTTAACGGTTATCTTAAGGAAGAGCTGTATATGATGCAGCCGGAAGGTTTTGTCGATCCTAAGAATGCTAACAAAGTATGCAAGCTCCAGCGATCCATTTATGGGCTGGTGCAAGCATCTCGGAGTTGGAACATTCACTTTGATGAGATGATCAAAGCGTTTGGGTTTATGCGAGACTTATGGAGAAGCCTGCGTTTACAAGAAAGTGAGTGGGAGCTCTGTAGCATTTCTCATATTATATGTAGATGACATACTTTTGATGGGAAATGATATAGAATTCTTGGACAGCATTAAGGCCTACTTGAATAAGTGTTTTTCAATGAAGGACCTTGGAGAAGCTGCTTATATATTAGGCATCAAGATCTATAGAGATAGATCGAGACGCCTCATAGGTCTTTCACAAAGCACATACCTTGATAAGATTTTGAAGAAGTTCAAAATGGATCAGTCCAAGAAAGGGTTCTTGCACATCTGCAAGGTGTGAGATTGAGCTCAGCTCAATGCCCGACCATGACAAAAGATAAAGAAGAGATGAGCGTCATCCCTATGCCTCAGCCATAGGATCTATTATGTATGCCATCTTTGTGTACCATACCGATGTAAACCTTGCCGTAAGTTTGGTAGGAAGGTACCAAAGTAATCCCGGCAAGGAACACCGGACAGCGGTCAAGAATATCCTAAAGTACACGAAAAGGACTAAGGACATGTTTCTCGTTTATGGAGGTGACGAAGAGCTCGTCGTAAAGGGTTACGTCGGCGCTTTAAGCTTCAACACAGATCTAGATGACTCTAAGTCACAAACCGGATACGTGTATATGTTGAATGGTGGAAGCGAGAAGTGCGGTGCAAGCAGAAGCGTCATGGCGGGATCTACATGTGAAGCGGAGTACATGGCAGCCTCGGAGGCAGCACATGAAGCAATTTGGGTGAAGGAGTTCATCACCGACCTAGGAGTCATACCCAATGCGTCGGGGCCGATCAAACTCTTCTGTGACAACACCGGAGCTATTGCACTTGCCAAGGAGCCCAGGTTTCACAAGAAGACCAGGCACATCAAGCGTCGCTTCAACTCCATCCGTGAAAATGTTCAAGATGGAGACATAGAAATTTTTAAAGTGCATAACGATCTGAATGTCGCAGATCCGTTGACTAAACCTCTCTCGCGAGCAAAACATGATCAACACCAGAACTCTATGGGTGTTCGATTCATCACAATGTAACTAGATATTGACTCTAGTGCAAGTGGGAGACTGTTGGAAATATGCCCTAGAGGCAATAATAAAAGCATTATTATTATATTTCCTTGTTTATGATAATTGTATTTTATTCATGCTATAATTGTATTATCCAGGAAATCGTAATACACGTGTGAATACATAGACCACAATCGTCCCTAGTAAGCCTCTAGTTGACTAGCTCGTTGGTCAACCGATAGTCATGGTTTCGACTATGGACATCGGATGTCATTGACAAGCGGGATCACGTCATTAGGAGAATGACGTGATGGACAAGACCCAATCCTAAGCATAGCACAAGATCGTGTAGTTCGTTTTGCTAGAGCTTTTCCAATTTTAAGTATCTCTTCCTTAGACTATGAGATCGTGTAACTCCCGGATACCGTAGGAGTGCTTTGGGTGTACCAAAGCGTCCTGGCGTAATGGCGGGTGACTATAAAGGTGCACTCTGGTATCTCCTAAAGTGTACATTGGGTTGACACGGATCGAGACTGGATTTGTCACTCCGTATGATGGAGAGGTATCTACGGGCCCACTCGGTAATGCATCATCATAATGAGCTCAAAGTGACCAAGTGTTTGGTCACGGGATCATGCATTACGGTACAAGTAAAGTGACTTGCCGTAACGAGACTGAGCGAGGTATTGGGATACCGACGATCAAGTGTCAGACGCAACGCATACCGATTGACAAAGGGAATAGTATACGGGGTTGCTTGAATCCTCGACATCGTGGTTCATCCGATGACATCATCAAGGAGCATGTGGGAGCCAACATGGGTATCCAGATCCGCTGTTGGTTATTGACACGAGAGCCGTCTCGGTCATGTCTGCGTGTCTCGAACCCGTAGGGTCTACACACTTAAGGTTCGGTGACGCTAGGGTTATTAGGAAGACTTGTATGTGATTACCGAATGTTGTTCGGAGTCCTGGATGAGATCCCGGACGTCACGAGGAGTTCCGGAAGGGTCCGGAGGTAAATATTTATATATGAGAAGTTGTCAAACGGACACCGGAAAGTTTCGGGGGCATATCGGTAGTGTAGTGGGGCCACCGGAAGGGTTCCGGGGGTCCACCGGGAGGGGCCACCCCTCCCGGGGGGCCACATGGGCTGCATGGGGCAGGAGCCAGCCCCTGGTGGGCTGGGCGCCCCTTGGGCCCATGCGCCTAGGGTTGGGGGGATCCCTAGAGGGGACGCCCCCTTGCTTGGGGGCAAGTCCCCCTCCCTTAACCGCCGCCCCCTCTAGATGCCATCTAGAGGCTGGCCCCCTGTCCCTTCCCCTATAAATAGAGGGGTGAGGGAGGCTGCAACACACTTGAAGGCGCAGCCCCTCCCTCCCAACACCTCTCCTCCTCCGCGTGTGCTTGGCGAAGCCTGCTTGGAGAATCCTTGCACCATCATCACTCTGTCCTGCTGCTGCTGGAGCCATCTTCCACAACCTCTCCTTCCCCTTGCTGGATCAAGAAGGAGGAGGCGTCGTCTGCACTGTCGTGTGTTGAACGCGGAGGTGCTGTCCGTTCAACACTTGGTCATCGGTGATCCGAATCACGGCGTAGTACGACTCCATCATCACCATCCCCTTGAACGCTTCCGCTTTTCGATCTACAAGTGGTATGTAGATGCAAACTCACTCCCTTGACTCGTTGCTTAGATGAACTCATAGATGGATCTTGTGGAAACCGTAGGAAAAATTTTAATTTTCTGCAACGTTCCCCAACAGGTGTGACAATGTGCTCGGTGAAGTAGCCCCGGTGAGCTGGGAGACGGCGTCGGTGAAGCGCACCTGATGCGGTGGAACTCGGTGTCTATGAGGCACGTCAGTTGCGGCGGCCGATGTTGTCGGTGGACCACCCGGTGCGGTGGACGAGGGCGTAGATGAGGTAGCTCCGGTGCGGTGGTGAAGCGCGACCGTCGTCTTCATCGTCGTCGTCCGGCACAGAGGTGGGGAACGGTGGGTGTCGGTGTCAAAACCGGCGGATCTCGGGTAGGGGGTACCGAACTGTGCGTCTAGGCGGATGGTAACAGGAGACAAGGGACACGATGTTTTTACCCAGGTTCGGGCCCTCTCGATGGAGGTAATACCCTACTCTGCTTGATTAATATTGATGATATGGGTAGTACAAGAGTAGATCTACCACGAGATCGGAGAGGCTAAACCCTAGAAGCTAGCCTATGGTATGATTGTTGTTAGTCCTACGGACTAAAACCTTCGGTTTATATAGACACCGAATAGGGTTAGGGTTACCAGAGTCGGTTACAATGGTAGGAAATCTACATATCCGTATCGCAAAGCTTGCCTTCCACGCCAAGGAAAGTCCTATCCGGACACGGGACAAAGTCTTCAATCTTGTATCTTCATAGTCCAGGAGTCCGGCCAAAGATGATAGTTCGGCTATCCGGACACCCCCTAGTCCAGGACTCCCTCAGTAGCCCCCGAACCAGGCTTCAATCATGATAAGTCCGGCGTGTTCATTATCTTCGACATTGCAAGGCGGGTTCCCCTCCGAATCCTGTGTTGAATAGTGTCCAGCTTTCTTGTGAATATGGCGCTTCTCGGCTTCCATGCCCAATAATGGCCATCTTCCATGTGTCGAACAAATGTGAAAAGTCAGGGTATCTTTACATTTACCCCCCTTGCTGTGCAAATGAGCCGTCTATAAAAGAGACGGGGATCCAGATCCGGATCACACCATTCTCCCTTCGCGAGCCTTCATCAGAGCGCCTTTGACAAAAAACCCACTCCACCATGGGCCGGTCGACGGCTCCTCCTCTCGCGTTCCCAGCCCTCGGCCCGGAGATTGGGGAGATGCTCGATCAAGACAGCCAATGGTGGTGGTGCTCCAAACCAAGGGATTCCTTCCCCGGCCTTCATGGTTCCGGTGCGTTCGGACTCGCCACTTATAAGGGCGGGAAGCAGGCGGAGGCGTCCCGATCCCTCTAAGGGAGAGGGGTATGTAAATCTCTTACCTAATGAGAGGACTCGGATTTCCAATCCATCCGTTTCTCGGGGCTTCGAGTTCTACGGCCTCCATTTGCACAACCTTACGCCTGCCTCCATCTCGCATATAGCAGGCTTTGTGGCCCTTCTTGAGCTGTTTACGGGCGTTGAGGCCCATTTCGCTCTGTGGAAGAGATTGTTACGCCTTGTGCCTCGTTCTCACGAAAGGTCAATATATCAAGTGGGCGGAGCGAACTATGGCGCATCGCCGGGACGGATACTTATCGGGAACCCCAAAGAAGGCGTCCGAGGCGGCCCTCGGAATGGTTTTACATGGAGGACGTCCCGCTGCGGATCCTGTTGGATCGGCCTTCCGGAGTTTACCAACGCCTCCTACGAAGAAGCGCCCTAGCTGGCGCTCATGAGCCCCCAGGAGGAAAATGACCGGGGCGTCCTTTACTTGATGAGCTGAATAAGATTCTTGGCTCATGCCGGATTGACCATGATTGGAGTCATGGCAATCTGCATTATGAAAGTGCAGCCGCTCCAATATAGGGGCCACCCCATGTGGGACTTCAACGGGGAGGACGATGCCACCCGCCATGGCCGCAAAGGGCCGGGATCGGTCACCGAACTGGTGAAGACCTTGTCCGCCATGTACAAAGGGGAAGAGGAGGATTTTCTCCGCGTTAGTCCACTGAACGGGTTTTCTTCGAATAATCCTCGAAGTTGGGTAAGCAAATATCTTTGTGGCCTGTCCGATCCATGTTCCCGTGGCTAAATATCTCATTTCATGGTTTCTACGCAGGAAGTGCGCCTGGCCGTGGAGAAGATACACAGCCCGCCCCCGCAACCCGAGGATCCGGAACGGTCCCTCGATCTGGCCTACGAAGAGGACCCGGATATAAAGGTGGAGCTGATCGACGGGGTGTTCCACCAACTTAGCATCGACAATGCTTTGGTTGCCATTACGGCCGACTACCCCGGATTATTTTCGGCCTCCCAGGTAACCGTGACCGAAGTTCGGATACCATGACCTACCCGTGCTTTACTTCTAATCACCACGTATTTGATGGTGTTTCGCAGGGGGTGTCTTCAGAACGGGAAGCCGAGCCTGCCGCGGCCGTCCAACAAGGGACAGCTCGGCCCAGCAGGCGGAAAAGAAGTGCGGTACGACTCGAGACATCGCCGCAATGGTATGATGTGCCATCGTGTTTCAAGGAGAGGTTCCCGGGAGGCACACTGACGCTCGTGGTTTTTTCAGGAAAAAGAGCGCTCGCCGGACTGAGTCCGGGGAAGTTGCCAATCGGACCTACGCCAACCAGGCTCAAAAGCCGAGTCCGGAAGGGGGTACAAACACGAGGCGTGAGTTGGATGCTCCTCCAACGGAGGATGCCGACAGACTGTCCGCCACCAAGTCGGAGGTGGAGAGCGCCATGAATCATAGGCGCCACCGGACTATTCTACGTGACGCATGTTTCTCCCAAGAGGCGTTGGACGCCTTTAGTTCGGGAGAAGCGCACCTCCGTGCCGCTCAAGATGGCCTAGCGGAACCACTGAGCAGTATGTGAAAGACACACTTTGGTAAGGAATTTTGACAGTTATATATGCCAAGAGGCCCGAGACTTAAAATAGTTAGGATAACTGATTTAAGGATCATTTGGAATGCTGAGTTCTTACGGAAAGAATACCCGTTTGTCCGGGAGCTTGAAGACTGCAAGGCCCAACTTGAGGCCGCCTTGAAGCGACAGGGAAGCCATGAAGACTCCCTCTGGTAATATATGCCCTTCAAAGTAGAAGTAGTTTCGCAAAGTGCGGCGTGTGCATAAATCTGACATTAACATTGCAGATAGCGCCGGGATGGATCCGGACAAGCAACAGCTCCTGCGCCAGCTAAAGGCCGGCGAGAGCATGCTTACGAGGGTGCGGCAGGAGAAAAATAACCTCCAAGATGCCAACACCCAACTGGGTGAGGAACTAAAGGATGTTCGTGCCTAGTTGTCTGACTCCGTAAAGGAGAATCAACGGCTTCGTCGCGGCATTTTCAATAAGTGCTTAAACGAACTTTGAAAGAGTTCGGCAAGGAAGGCGACTAACATAAACATGTATGTAGGTTTGCTCACAGGTCGTCCTGAGGAGGAGATGCCCGATTCTTGGTGATCTTCTTCCCGAGCTGCGTCGGTACCGCGAACGAAGTTCGGCAGGTGATGAAAGGCATCGCCGTGCCTTGTGGCCATCTATCTCCTGCTGAAGGCATTGGGGAGCCGGCGAGCGGCTTCAAGGAGCACGGCGGCGCTTCCAACTATGGAAGATATCGGCCTGCCGTCAAAGGCGTCGGGAGGCTGGGCCATGGTAAAAGGCAGCGGTACCGAAGGCTGACCCAAACCACATGGCCGAGGTCGGACACTGTGGGGCACGATGGGAAGGAGATCCCTGTAAGCTTAGTGTATGGCCAAGTAGAATTGGCCGCCAAGTATTCCCAGCAAGATTGTAAATTAGTTGCCTATTAGATGGCATTGAGGAGGAATACAATTAGTCGAGTTGACTATGTAATTGAATATGACATGAAAAATGTCTTCTAGCCGGATTGTAGATCGTTTGTCATAGCGGACCTTTTCCCGACCTCGGGACCCAATAGTCCGGAGTGTGTCCGAATACCCTCGCGGTTATGTAAGAACCGGGGCATGCATGGAGATAAGGCGAGGGGTCATTATTGCTGTATCGGACAAGTGCCCAACTAGTTATGTTATATTACATGGATAGTAAGAAACATCTTCCGGGGAGAATAGTTCCGATTAAGGGTTCCTTTCCACAGGAGGCATGCCCTAAAGTGCATGTCCAAACTGCTAAGAAAGCAGGAAATCATATGGGGGCAGATGGATAAATAGTTAAAATCATCTTTCAGTTCACCGACCGAGTATTCCCTTAAAACGCTTAGCTTTCGGCTTCACCCGGTCGAGGTACACATCCGGTGACTGGCAAGTAACAATCGCAGAGGTGCTCCCTTTACAACCTAGCCGAACAATCGGGAGCGTAGGGGTAAGCATGAGCCGAGCAACCCAGCTTGGCCAAAACTTAACTCATATCGGTGCATATAATGGTGAGTAAAAGGTACATGCGGAAGATTGACACATGTGTTGGGCATGAAGCCCGTATAAATAAGCACATTAAAGAAGCCCCAGTATAATGAGCGGACAGCGCGTCAAGTATGTGCTTGAACAAAGCGCAAATGAGCCTCTAAAGGCTTCAAGAAGAAGGAGGAGGAAGGAGAGAAATAAAGACAACAAAAATAGAAAATGTGGACGGAGGAAGGAGACGAACTCGAGTCCGGCGCTTAAGCGTAGAATCTTCGTGAGCGGGCTGCGTTCCATGGGTTCAGCTCGAGTCGGTTATCCGATGCGTTTCGCAGACGGTATGCTCTCTGCGGTCGGGACACAGTCGATGATGAAGGACCTTCCCATTTGGGCTTGAGTTTGTCCTTTTTCTTATCCGTGAGCGTAGAACCAGTTCGCCAACATTGTAAGCTTTGGCCCGTACTTCCTGCTTTGATATCTTGAGCCTGCTTTGTTGATAAAAGGCGGAACGAGCTTTTGCCACGTCGCGCTCCTCCTCCAATGCGTCCAAACTGTGCCGATCGAGCTCGGCTTCTCTTTCTTCATACATGCACGCCGAGGTGAGTCATGCATTATGTCGCGGGCAAGATCGCCTCTCGCCGTACACCATAAAAAATGGTGTGAATCCGGTAATACGATTCGGCATGGTCCGCAGCCCCGTGAGTACGGAGTCGAAGCTCCTCAACCCAAAGGCGTGTTAGATTCCTTGAGGACCGCACTAGTTTGGGTTTAATGCCGCTCATGATTAGACCGTTTGCTCGCTCGACTTGACCGTTGGTTTGAGGGTGATAGACTGAGGCGTAATCAAGCTTGATGCCCATGTTTTTGCACCATAATTTGACCTCATCGGCCGTGAAGTTGGTGTCGTTATAAGTGATGATACTGTGGGGGACGCCATAACGGTGCACTACCCCTGATATGAAGTCTATCACCGGCCCAGATTCGGCCGTTTTTAACAGGCTTGGCCTCTATCCATTTGGTGAATTTATCCACCATGACCAATTGGTATTTTTGCTTGTGGGTTCCTCCCTTAAGGGGTCCAACCATGTCAAGCCCCAGCATGAACCGCCGGTGATGGGTATAGTTTTGAGGGCGGTGGGTGGCATGTGGCTTTGGTTAGCAAAAGCTGGCAACCGACACATCGTTGGACTAAATCCTGCGCATCTGCCGGGCCGTCGGCCAATAAAATCCTGTCTGAAGGCCTTGCCTACAAGGGCCCGGGCTGCGGCGTGGTGCCCACCCGGTCTGGCATGAATTTCAGCCAGGAGGTTTCGCCCTTCCTCTTGGAGATACACCTTTGAAGGACTCTGTTGTGCTTTTCTTATAGAGCTCTCCCTCATGGACTTTATAGGCTTTGGATCGCCGTACTATGCAGCGAGCCTCATTTGGTCTTCGGGGAGTTCCTGCCTAGTTAGGTAGGCTAGGAATGGTTCCGTCCACGGGGCGATAACCACCATTATTTCATGGGCGGAGGGTTTTATCTCGTTGTCAGAGCCTCCGATTGTGTCAGAGTGTTCGGTGTCAGGCAGTGCGGTTGGGTCCGGATTGTAATTTCCGGACTCCCCTTCCCATAGTACGGATGGCTTGAACAGCCGTTCGGGAAGATGTTGGGCGGGGCGGCATCGCGTTTTGCGTCGTCGTGCCAATCGTCCGCCGCCTGGTTGTTGTCGGGCTATATGATGAAATTGAGCCCTTGAACCGTCTTTGGCATTTTAGGACCGCATTGCGGTACGCTGCCATTTTCGGATCTTTGGCATCAAAGTCTCCGTTTATTTGAGATATCACGAGGTTCGAATCCCCGCGCACCTCTAGGCGTTTAATGCCCATGGAGACTGCCATCCGGAGGCCGTGCAGAAGGGCCTCGTATTCGGCTGCGTTGTTGGAGTCCGTATACATTATCTGAAGGACGTATTGGACTGTGTCCCCGGTTGGGGACGTCGGACGACGCCAGCCCAGTGCCGCCAACATTTTGGAGCCGTCAAAGTGCATGATCCAATTGGAGTATGCGCCGTACTCTTTAGAGAGTTGACCCGGTCCATTCGGCCACGAAGTCGGCCAAAACCTGCGACTTAATAGCTCGTCGTGGCTTATAGGTTATGTCGAATGGAAGGAGCTATATGGCCCATTTAGCTATCCGGCCCGTCGCATCGTGGTTGTTTATAATGTCGTTAAGAGGTACTTCGGAGGCTACCGTTATCGAACACTCTTGAAAGTAGTGTCATGAACACCGCGTATGCTATCTTTTGATAATGTGGGTACCGGGACATGCATGGAGTTAGGACAGTGGACACATAGTAAACCCGTTTTTGCAGAGGGAACCTGTGTCCGTCCGTTTCTCGTTCGACGGCGAGCACCGCGCTGACAACTTGATGTGTTGCGGCGATATATAATACCATTGGTTCGCCCATGTTGGGCGCGGCCAGGACCGGATTTTTTGCCAATATGGCTTTCATTTCTTCGAGTCCGGCCGTGGCGGCATTCGTCCACTCGAAGTGTTCGGTCTTGTGGAGGAGGCGGTAAAGGGTAACGCCTTTTCTCCAATACGGAAATAAAGAGGCTTAGAGCCGCTACGCATCGATCAATTTTTGTATTTGTTTGAGGTCTTTTGGAATATCCAATTGTGACAGAGCTCGGATCTTGGCTGGGTTTGCTTCCATTCCTCTAGGACACAATGAAGCCCAAGAGCTTTCCGGTGGAGCAGCGATGTCGGGACCCGATTCCAAGTCACATCGACCTGGCCGGTAACACCTCATATCACTTTGCGGCCTCACGACGGTATTCCCACAGGTGTCGCCTTACCATGGCCCGGGACCGTTTAGCCTTTTGGCTCACGTATATGATAGTGTCGCTAGCATCCATATGACAAAGAACCGGGCCGACATGGCTAGTCGTGAACCCAAAGCGGCACTAACCTATGGCGAGGCATACATGAATCACATCGAGCATGTCGGTCATCAACGTATGAATCCGGGCTGTAACCGGGTTAACAGGACTCCGGTAACCCAGGTACATGTAGACTAAGCGAGGACTCCGGATGTCACCGCGTGACATTTCCCGAAGAACAGACATAGGAACGAAGTGAAACACATGCCGGCCGATCAAGTGTCCAGAGCGGTAGTCTTTGGGCTAGCAGGACTCGGTGAACCGGGCATGTAGCGGACTACTATCGCTCGGGAAGCACTAGACTACATTTCCCCATATGAGAGGCTGCCAAGGATAAACAACTAGATTGTCGGATCCCACACATACGAAGCATTTCAAAGATACACACAATATGCTCAGTATGTGTAAATACAACATGGCATCACAACATAACTCTACGACTCAAATATTTATTCATTAGGCTCAGGAGGCGAGATATTACAAACATGGGTCTCATGACCCAACACTTTTCGAAACATACAAGTCAAAGCACAAGCGGAAGCTTAACATGTCCGAAATGCAGACAACTACAAATGAAAAAGAGGTGAGAAGCACGACTATCTACCAGATCTGCCGAGGGCACAAGATCGTAGCTGAGGTAACAAGCTAAGCGTCGAAGTCCAAAGCGGAACTACTAAGCGAGGCAGCGTCTCTCGCAAAACATAAAATAAGCAAGCGTGAGTACAAATGTACTCAGCAAGACTTACATCGAACTAACTACATATGCATCATTATCAATAAAGGGGTGGTGGAGTTTGTTGCAGCAAGCCAGCTTTGGCTCGATGGCTATCACGAACTACATTGCAAGTAACTCTTTTCATGTGGCGCTTTACGAGTCCACATATTCACCATATCAATACACCACTATGGACCCGCTCCCGTCTCCCTACGAGAACGCCATCCATAGCACTCACGCTTATCTTGCGCATTTTAGAGTATCCACTTTCACTTGTCTATGAACTGATATAGGCAACCCAGAAGTCCTTTTCTGCGGAGACGGCTATTCGAATAGATCATATTAACCCTGCAGGGGTGTACTTCTTCACACACGCTCTCACCACTTATCGCCGTTTGCACTACATGTACTCGGCAACCTTCAAGCGGAAGCCCAGCGAGGGTGTCGGCCACGGCCTACCTAAACACTCAGGTACCTAGTCCAGGTTTATCGCCTATTCGGGTTCCATCCGCAGGGAGTCCGGCCGAGGTTTCCACTAACGGCCCCGAACGATGTGTGTGGGTTCTGAGACACCAAGCAGGCGAATCGGTACAGGGCCACGGTGTATCTACCGCATCATAGCCCACCCCTAGGGTTAGCGCTACGCACGGCCTCCAACACATATCCTACAAACACCAGAAACTAGTTGCAACTCCTGGACAGAGGACAAGGGTGGTTAAGAAGCTGAGAGAGTCAATTAAGGATCCCAATGTGTGGTAGTAACTGTTCATGGATCACAAACACAAAACTCAATTCCTGAGGACGGTTTCAATGAGACAACCCACCATGTACTCCTACATGGCCTCTCACCGCTACCTTTACCAAATCGTGTTCACACTTAGCTCACACACAGTAGGACATGTTTACACACCTCCGATTCGTCCCTCGATGAATCGGACCTGACTCAACTCTAAGCGAAGAGCAGGCATGACAAACAAGCATGAATGAGTAGGCTGTGAGGCTCAAACAACTCCTACTCATGCTAGTGGGTTTCATCTAATTCTTGTGGAATGACAGGTCATGCAGAGGATAAATGGGTTCAGCTACCGCAGCAAGTATGAGATGAATCGTTGTTGTCCTAATGCAAAGAAAAGAGAGCAGGAGGCGAGAGAGTGGGATTGTATAGGAATGAACAAGGGGTTTTGCTTGCGCACTACGAAGATAATATAGTTCTTCATCGGTGTCATCGAATTCATCGTCGTCGATGCGTCGCTCTGAGAGGGGACAATTACGGCAACAAGAAAGAACACAATCAATGCGATGCAACAATCTGATGCATGATAATGACATGGCAATATTCTGGTGTTTTGAGCTAATGCAGCTGTAAGCCAAGTTAATTGAAGTGGAATTCAAACAAGGTTAAACTCCAACTCCAAATGCTAGTTCATAAGTTGTCCTAATCATGATTCATCCTATTCAGTGAGGTTAACTTGTTCAAACATGCATGGTCATGGCATAAACAGATTCTTCATATTTTGCTGATCATTTTTCATATATAAATTATTTCATTCTGAGCTACGGTTGAATTACTATGAATTTTAGAATTTTTGCTAATTTTACGGAATTTCACGAGTTAAAATAATTCCGTAAATCATTATTGCGTCGTTGAGGTTGACCTGCGTCGTGATCAACCTGAGTCAAACCTCGACGTGTGGGGGGCCACACGTCGGTGACTAACTAAACTAACCTAGTTTAATTAGCACTAACCTAGGTTAAGCTAATTTAGTTTAAACCTAAACTAGATTAGTTGGCAGGCGAGACCCGCATGTCATGGACCTGTGGGAGGTCAACCCCTGGTCAATCGAGGCTAACTCACCGTGGCTCGGCCTTGGCGGCGATAGGTCTTGGCGGAGGGGCTCGGGTTCGCTACGAGTGGCACCGCTCGGCGCCGTTGGGCTCTAAGGGTAGGCGAGGCGAGCCGGCGGGTGGTGCATGTAGTTGGGCTCGGTCGCCGGAAAAGGCGCCAAGCAACGTGTTTGGCGTGGCCGGAGCTCGGGCGAGCTCGGGCTCGTCGCTGCAGTGGCCTAGGCGGGGCGGCACTAGCATCTACGGCTCCTATGTGTTGCGAGGAGTGCGATGGGCACTAGCCCGGGACCAAATGGTCACCGGAGCTGACCGCGCATTTAGCGCAGCGGCGGCGCTGCTCGGTCACAAAGTAGATGGCGGCTATGGCATGCAAACGGCGAAGCAAAGGAGAGGGGGTTAGGGTAGGAGCTCACGGCGGATGCGAGGAGAGGCTCAGCTGGCTCGGGAGAGGCCGAGCGATCGGGCGGCGATGGAGATCTCCGGCGTCGGAAGGTTGAAGACGACAGTGTGGAGGCGCTCGGGGGCGTCCGGCGTTGCACAGATCGACGAGGAGGAAGAGGGGTACTAGGCGGAGCTCTTGGGCATCTTAGGGCGTCGCTGGGATGGCGGTGTCCGCGGTGGTAGCGAGCAGCGGCGACGGGCGGTCGGCGGAAAGAACAGAGGGGGGGGAAGCGCTCGGGGAGAGGAGAGGGCCAGGTCAGGCGGCGCCGAGGAGAAGGCCCGAGGCGTCGTGGTGGCCTCTGTGACGCAGGCAAGCAGGGAGGTGCGTGGCGCCGCGGGCGCGGCGCGCTTATCTCCTCCTCCGCCCTCGGGCAGAGGTAGGTGATGACTGGCACGGCCAGGTGGGCCGGCCCAGCCAGGGGTTTGGCCAGGTAAGTGGGCTGCCAGGTAAATTCCCTCTCTTTTTATTTCCATTTTCTATTTTCTGTAATTGTGTTTGGCTTTAATAAAAATGCCAGGGCATTTCCAAAAATCATGAAACTGGTCAATGTCACTGTTTGGAATATAACAAACAGCAAACATTTTAGTTTATGATTATTTGAACATTTAAACTATTTATTAGCATTAAATGCCCTAATGCAAATACTTTATGAATTAATCCAAGGATTTAAATATGTCATGAAAATGTGCAGCACCTCACGGTTATGGTTTATAGCATTTTTCCGAAATGATGAACATTTTCTAAAGCCATTTGAATTCCCGAAAAATATTTTTGGTTGAACCTATTTGAATTCCTTTAATGCTAGAGTTTAGGCAATCCCCATTTCAAATTTCATGAAAATTAAACATGATGCATGGATGCAATGCCACTAGTTACAAGCAAGCTCTAGGGCTGTGACAGCCGAAGACGCATTTTTCCGGATTGAGCTTAATATCATATTTTCGGAGATTGTCGAATGTGAGCCTCAAGTCGTCTACTAGAGTTTCAACATGCTTGGATTTGACGACCCCGTCATCTACATATGCTTCCACTGTTTTGCCGATCGGGTTTGCGGACATGTCCGAATCATGCTACCGATATGTTGCGGCGTTTTTGAGCCCGAAGGGCATTGTGTTGAAGCAGAATGGGCCGTATGGAGTGATGAATGCTGTTGCGGCTTGGTGCAGCTCCGCCATCTTGATTTGGTGGTAGCCGGAATACGCGTCGAGGAAGCACAATGAGTCGTGTCCTGCTGTAGCGTCGATAATTTGATCAATGCGAGGGAGGAGGAAGGGATCCTTTGGGCAAGCCTTATTAAGGTCTTAGAAATCAACACATAGGCGCCAGGATTTATCCTTCTTTGGTACCATCACCAGCTTTGCTAGCGAGTCCAGATGTTTTATATCTCTGATGAATCCGGCTTCCAGAAGTTTGGCTAGCTCCTCTCCCATGGCCTGTCTCTTGGGTTCGGAAAAGCGCCGAAGAGCCTGTTTGACTGGCTTGAATCCTTTTAGGGTATTTAGGCTGTGCTTGGCCAGCCGATGTGGGATTCCTGGCATGTCTGAAGGGTGCCAGGCAAAAATGTCCCAGTTTTCTCGTAGAAATTCTCGTAGTGCGGCGTCTACATCGGGGTTTAATTGTGCCCCAATGGAGGCCGTCTTTGCAGGGTCCGTTGGGTGGACTTGGAATTTAACTATTTCATCCGCTGGTTTAAAAGAGGTGGACTTGGATCTTTTATCAAGTATCACATCGTCCCTGTTCACCGTGGAGCGCATCACAGTGAGTTCCTCGGCCGCTAGGGCTTCGGATAGTGCCTCGAGGGCTAGTGCGGCTGTCTTGTTTTTGGCACGGAGTGCTATGTTAGGATCACTAGCGAGAGTGATGATTCCGTTAGGGGTATAGCTTGAAAAATTGTGAATGCCTCTCGCCCAAATAAAGCGTGATATCCGCTGCTTGTCCGGCGAGCCGAACACTACGTCCAGTGTGATTTTTCCTGTGCAGCATGCTTCCCGGATAGGGATTATTCCTCTAAAGGTTGTGCTGCTTCGCTCAATGCGGTTCCAGTCTATTTCCATTTTTCGGAGGGTTTCCTCGTAGATGAGGTTTAGTCCGCTGCCGCCATCCATGAGTACCTTAGTAAGGATAAAGCCGTCCACTATTGGACTGAGGACCAATGCTTGGTGCTCGGGCTGTTCGAATTTGGGTTAAATCACTTTGGCATTAAAGGTAATAGCCGTGTCACTCCATGGATTTATTGTTGCTACTTGGTAGACTTGGCAAGGTTGCGGAGTGTTCGCTTCCGCATGTTATTTGATGCGAAAGTCTCAAGACTGTTTAATACCGTCTTGGTGTTCTTTGGCTGGGATTACGAGGCTAGAAGCTCTTCGCCACTTTTGGCCACCGCCGTAGTATCCAACATGCTCGAAGGCTATGAGTTGGAGTGGCACCCTCGTGCTATGAATTTTGCAGGGTCCGTTTAGCCAACCCTCTAGTACGGTTCCGTGCCCTTTAGGGGTTTTGTTTTTTGATGTTTAACCCAGGTGCTTGGTGATGATGCACCCTTTTATTTCGGACTAGGGCTGTATTCGGGGCCGGATTATCCCAAAATTTACTTTTGGTTTTCCAAGCACTCTCCATCGCAGAGTACTTTTGTACTATGGTCACCAAGTCAGCAAAGCGTGTAATTTCGCGATGACTTATGGCGTTAAGGATTCCCTTGTCCGTGCAATTATTGCAGAAAAGTGAGATTGCGTCCTCCTCTCAGCCTCTTTTATCCATCCATAACCAGGAGGAATCGGCCCGATAATGATGTACTATTTCAGCGAGCTCTTGCCGAATTCGGGATAGATCGCTAATGTTTGGGTGGGCGGGTGGAACTAGATCCGGAACGCCGTCCAATTTAAGACTTAGGGGCCGAGAAGTTTCCGAACATGGAAGTTTGGATTTTTGAATGCTATCCAATGAATCCAACCCGCCGCCTGACTTTAAGTTCAGGGCTTGATCGACATCCTTCCCTCTGCGGGAATCCAACATGGAGGGATTGGGAATCCGGACGGTGCTAGTCCTTAAGATAGAAGAAGAATCGTTGTACTGCTCCTCTACCACAGCAACATGATGGGTAGGCTGGGGAGAGTTGATCTCTCTCAGATCGGTTTTAGGCCCGATCTGGTCGTAGTCCGTGGCGACACCCAGGGCGGCGATGCGATCCAAGAGCTCGTTTACAGAGGAGAGCTCGATGGGATCTAACTGCTCGGCAAGTTCCTAGTTAACGTGAAGATTGGTTTTGATGACCGGAGAAGTCATCGTCGGCGCGGTGGCCGAACTGGTGGTCATAAGAAAACCACCTAACCGAAAAGTCTGACCAGTGGCCAAGGCTCCTTTGGCGATAGTATCGTATTTAAAGACGGGATGTGGCATCCTTCCTGACGGCGACGGCACAGAGGAACTCTCAATGAAAGCACCAGTGTCTGTGTCAAAACCGGCGGATCTCGGGTAGGGGGTCCTGAACTGTGCTTCTAGGCGGATGGTAAGAGGAGACAAGGGACACGATGTTTTTACCCAGGTTCGGGCCCTCTCGATGGAGGTAATACCCTACTCCTGCTTGATTAATATTGATGATATGGGTAGTACAAGAGTAGATCTACCACGAGATCGAGAGGCTAAACCCTAGAAGCTAGCCTATGGTATGATTGTTGTTCGTCCTACGGACTAAAACCCTTCGGTTTATATAGACACCTAATAGGGTTAGGGTTACACAGAGTCGGTTACAATAGTAGGAAATCTACATATCCGTATCGCCAAGCTTGCCTTCCACGCCTAGGAAAGTCCTATCCGGACACGGGATGAAGTCTTCAATCTTGTATCTTCATAGTCCAGGAGTCCGGCCAAAGATGATAGTTCGGCTATCCGGACATCCCCTAGTCCAGGACTCCCTCAGTGGGGAAGGAGACGAGATGAGGGGCGATTCGAGGGATGGTGGCGAATTAGGGATTTGAGCAATCTGGGCGCGGAAGGGAATGGTGGAGAAGAGAGATTTTGTAGGGGTAGAATTGGGGCCGCCAGATATTTCAATCCGAAACTTGGAAGCGCAAACTTATATTGTCGTCGTCCTTTTTTTGTGGGCAGGGTGGTGGGTGGCTGGATGCTACGCGTTCGTCCGACACACGCGACCACCCCGACATGACTATGCTTTGGTGCCTTAAGGCACTTGCCTTTGTGTCCATGACATGTGGGCCCCAGCAGTGGCTGGCCCACATGTCGATCCTAAGGGCAATTGCCTTTAAGGCAATGAAGCAGCGGCCCACCCGATTACGACCACTCGGGTCTCGCCTGGTGCGCCTACATTTGAGAATGCAAACGAATCTTCTTTCATTTGCAAACGAATCTGTATGTATTACCATGCCCGTGTTTTCCTTGCAATAATTAGTCATTCGAAACGAGATACTCCATCTGTTCACTTTTGTAAGTCGTTTCAGACAACTTAAAATGAACTGTTTTGCACATTGTCTGAAATGTCTTCAAGGTATTATAAAAGTGAACAGAGGGAGTACTATAAATTAATTAATGAGGAGTTATTTGGAAAAAAATCGAAACGGTACCCATGCTAACATTGATTAGAGTGTGTCACATGATTAGTTATTTGAATTAGAGTGTGTGTCACGTAGTTAGTTATTTGAATTAGAGTGTGTGTCACGTAGCGATCTCCAATTCTAACGTGGATTTCGCATTTCATTATATCCACGCTACTTTTTTAATAGAAATTCATATGTATACGATGAACACCATGGTAGTGAGAAAACTTTTTGATGGATTCAAACATATGACCAACAAAATAGCACAACAAATTGAGCCAATGCCAACTTTTCGAAACTTAGTATGGCACGAATTCGAAATAATTACCCGTATGCCTGGTCCTCGGTTCGAATCTTACAATGTACACCGAATTGAAACATCGATATTAAGTCTCGTACTATGTACATTCAAATGTTGTTTTAGCCCCCCTCCGCTGCCAAGACAAACGCAACATACTTCATGTATCGGTCAATCTTCCTCTCCTAACCACCTTAGCAAGCTATCGGTTTCCAACACACATTCATTCTTTCTCTCCATGTTTCGATCTCTAAGTCTCTCAACTACACAACCCCTTTTTCCACTCCTGTTACCAAATGTACTTACCTCACACACCCGCCATTGCACCCCATGCTGAGCTCTCTCTCTCCCCCCTCTCCCTCTCACCCTCTCGCGCTAAATACATGCATTGCCTATCTAGGCCCCCAACCTCTTGTGCGCAGGAACGCACGTTGTATATCTAGGTCACTCCCTCGTGACTGTCTCACTCCTTCTTCCGCACGGCGGGCCACACTCGCTCAATCTAGCTCTCTTTATCTAAGTCTCGTTTAACCTCGTTTTCTTTCACACACAAATGATATATCTCCCTGTTCGGGCCTCGATCGACACACTCTATACTCTCTCATGCAGATTGTCTATCTAGGTCAGTCCATCCAAGCCGCCGCCACTCTTTCGACCTCATGGTGGGCCACGCTCACTCAATCTCTCTCTCTCTCTCTCTCTCTCTCTCTCTCTCTCTCTATCTCTCTCTCTATCCGTATGTCTCGACTTACCTCGCTCTTTCTCGGACAAAAACGATATATCACCATGTTTGAGCCCAATTCGACCTATTCACATTGTATACTCTCTCACGCACATCGTCTATCTAGGTCACTCTCTCCAACCCGTCTCACTCTTTCGATCAAGACGGCGACCCTATGTGATCGGTTGACCTTGCTTCCTCCCACGCACAAAATATATCTACACGTGCGTGATCGGATCATCTCTCAAGCTCTGTCTTACAGCCCTCACCCTTACCAAAAGCTCAATCGGACAATATCTCTCCAGAGCATATATATTTGTTCAATGAATGTCGGACCACACTCACTTTGTCTCTCTATCTATATGTCTCTCGATTGACCTCGCTTTCTCATACCGTATATTCCACGCGTTGAAGCTACTACCTCTCCATCCCTCACAAAGCTGGAGCTATTTACATTGCGAGGGGCACTCCAACCTTGGATTAATTTGTGTAGGCATTTATTCCGGTCGGTTTAGATTACATTTTCGTAGCATTCGGCCCACAACTACTCCAAACGCCGTTGCAACCCACGCAACTCCCCTAGTTGATTTCCCTCTGGCTCGGTCATCGCTCTCTCGCACGTCCTTTCTCGCGTTCAACGTCGCACCATGGTATTATTGAATAAACTATGTTGTTCTCTTTAATTATTATAAATAAGCTACAAAACTAAACACCGATAGTCCAGTTGGAATGGAACAAATTTCGACCCACAAATTAAAGTGCTACAAACTACACACCAAGGGGCCCACATGTCATGAAACAAATTTGGACCCATATACAAATTAAACAATAAAGCACGAGGATCGAACATGCGACCGGGCCGTCAAGCCGCACATCAATAGGCAACATACGTAGAATAGCAATTTTTGTTGTACCCCCTTTGTTCACATAATGTTTTTACATTACCACAGCCTAATTAATGGATAACATGTAATATTATTTTTAGTACTATTCGCCTTCACTTACTGGTGGGTTCCATGTCTGCTCTCTCTCTCTCCTCCCTTCTGCGTTTTAGACGCACGGCAAACAGGAAGAACTTCATGGCGAAGTTGCCGTTGACCATATCTGGGCAGCGTTCACAAGTCACGGCACCCGATTTCACGTACTAGCAGCACTAGTCGATGCAGACGTGCAATGCACGTTAATTTGGAAGTATATTAAGTGCATGCAGATATTAACTACTAGGATATTATTTGCGTGTTGTCATGTGATTAACACTTTTTTTGGCATGAAATTAATAGCACGCTAAACGTGTTGAGCGCTCGACATTGAAGCAGTCTAGGTTGTTGGATGACAAGGAATACATGTGGATTGATGACGCTTTTATATTTAATTTGATACGGCTCTAGCAGAACATTCAATCGATCAAACCATACATTTCGTTCGGTCGACTCGACTTTAAATTATACGATGATCGATATAAAATAAACGGAAATGATAAACGTTTGGATTTTAATCATGGCAATCCAAACGTTTTTCATGGCAAATTTAGATTACGCGGCGGCGGCGGGGGCGTCTCGCGGTGGGAAGCGGCTCCTCTGCCGTGCTCTGTGTGTTGTCAGACCGACCGACGGGCGGCGGCGGCGTATTGCGCCCGTTGTTGGCGTACTCTGGGCGTTAGCCTAGCTTCAAGGAAGGCCAAAATGTTACGGACTTGAGCGAAGTCGATTGGCGGGAGGAGGCGTAGCGTTGGTGCAAGGAAGCGGTCGTGGCGGCCATCCATGCCGCTGAGTGAAACACCGCACCAGCGAGGACATGCTGTCAATGGCGCTGGCGAAGACATTCGTGTGCACGGGCACGGCTGCAAGCGCGCCGCGTCGATGCAGACGCGAAGCGCATCTTGTTGGCAGTGTCTGGCACCGGCATGGGCGTCTTGGCGTCTAAGCGCGCATCAAGGCTGGCGGTGCATGCCTTGGCGCATTTGGCAGTGCACGCTGCGTGAAAGTCGGCGGGGACCTCGTGGAACCCCGTGGCACCAATCTCGGCGACAATGTGCGGCTCCCAACCCATCAATGCCACGGGGATGGGCGCTGACGCAGTCGGGGCGACGGGAGCCGGAACGAGAGCGGGGACAGGCACGACGTCTTCCCGCAAGGCCAGTTCAAGCTCGTCCCAAAGAGCCTTATGTTCTTGAGACTCCGGCTGAAACTGGAACACTAAGGGCAGACCATCGTGATGCGGCATGGTGTACGTTTTGGTCAGGCTAGTTGGAGGTAGACGACAGGAGAATCGGAGAGGAAGAGAGAGGATTGTAGCGATACCGGGTAGTGCGGGGTTGATTTTAAACTGCGGTGCCGACGACATTAAAAGTGGGAGCAGTTGGGACGACGGTGGGCAGCGAGCTCGGTCAAAGGCTCGCCTCCGGTGAGTGCACTGGCCGATACCTTTCGCGCCTCGACACAGCGGCCTTGGCCGATACGCTCGCACGCCTCCCGTTAACTCACACGCTTGCTTTGGGACGGCACTGCCGATGAGAAGCGGGGACTCATGGCGGCACGTAAACGCCCACGGTTTCCAATAGTGAAAGCGTTAAGCCTTTTAACATGACAGGTCTTTGTTCCAAAATACCTTGGCTCTTCATTTGTGCAACTTGTCATAAGCAGCTTGTCTCGAATTGAAGAAAAACTTACAAAGTAATATTTGTGCCATATCACGTGACCATGCTCGATTTCAGAATTTATGCTCACTTTTGGATTTTCTGAAATTTAAGATCCATGGTTCGAAACAATATCATAACCTGCATCATGCAATAAATTTTCAAGCCGTACATCTGTCCTATTGTATTTCTTAAGAAAGGATTTGGTCAAAACTTTTGCTTAGTTAAACCTCCTTTCTGGTTTATAGGGCTCAATTCAAAAAACTCACCAACCAAGGTAGATGGTGAGTGGTGGAACAATTATTGTAGTTTGCAAAACCACTCAATTAATGCGCTTGTTTTCCTCAAAAATTGTGTTCTGAATGCATTAATTGCAATGCATGCATGCATAAACTACATGCATTGGTCAATTTTCTCTTAATACTTGCATGTAATGATTTATTGCACCTTGAAATCTGAACATGTGATGGGGAACAACCAAATTGAGACTTATAAAATGGGAAAACTAAAATTTTGAGATAAGCCCTATAAACCGGAAAGGAGGGAGTAAAGGATAATCCCTCCGCATCAAAGGCATTGCCTGATATATTAACTCAAGTACTAGGCACGAACAAACGGGCTCAATTCTGTGCTCATCCTGGTGTAGTAGTAGTAGTACTAGGCAATGCAGTTGACGGGTGACCTTGTCGAGCAGCGACCGAGGGAATTGAACCGTGCTCGACATGGTAGGTAACGTTGTCTAGTTACTAAAGCATCCCTACGTTGTTCATCGGTAGTCATTATGGACCGGGGACATGAGGGGAATTTCCTAGGGCTGGAATTCTGGCCGCCAGATATTTCGACTTGAAACACTGAGGCTCGACTGGTTGGGTTTGCCTAATGTGCGTACCACGCACGCCACCGAAGGACACGAGCCAGTTTTTTTTAGGATCAACACGAGGCAAGGTCTGGCTGGTACGCCGTTGGGTCCTACCATTTGAGAATATGAAAGGAACCTTTTAAATTGCCGAACGAATCTATGTGTATTACAATACCGTATTTTCCTTGCGAATACTAATCTCAACATGGTAATTGATTTATGATGAGTTGTTGAATTAGAGTGAATTTGTGATATAGTGATCTCAACGTGGATTTCACATTTCATGGTATCCCTAGTAAGTTTTCCAATGCAAATTCAAATTTAAAAGATGAACAATATGGAGGTGAGAAAACTTTGTATGTATCAAGCATATGACCACACACACACACACACACACACACATGCACGAACACAACAACAATCCAATAAGTATAGTGCATCTGTTTTTCCAACCCATGCATGTATGACATGAGTTCAAAAATACTCCTTCTATTCCTAAAAAATAGTCTTTTAAAGAGTTCAACAAGTGACTACATACGGAGCAAAATGAGTGAATCTAGACTCTAAAATATGTCTATATACATCCGTATGTGCCAGTCCATTTGAAGCCTCTAAAAAGACTAATATTTAGGAACGAAGGGAGTAAAATGTAAGACATCCATGGTCCTCAGTTCAATATTTAAAATGAACATGAAACTGAAACATGAATATTAAGTCTAGTAATACAGTACATGCAAATGTTGTGTTTAGGCAGAGCAATGATTGTCGGGGGTCGAACCCTCGACCTTAGATAAAATTGTGTAGCTCTGTTTAGGGTTGTTTAGATTATATTTGTCCCCACCCTCACAACCACCGATTGGTTGTGCACCCCCACCCCTCCTCCCCGGGAGAATATCATGTGCCCCCATACCTTAGATGTTGTATGCCGATACGAGTTGCTTGGAGATTGTAGATCTGAGATATAGCAGCTCACATGATGTGTCTTAATTTTTTTGCAGGAAACCTTGATGAGTTTGAGAATTGCACACAATTTGTACAAAAACTACTTAGATGCCCTTTGATGCCATATCCAATGACCTCGAAGCTCGTATCACCATAGCATCTAAGATGAAGGAGGACATCATATTCTGCTGTATGTAACAATATCATGTGCTACCACACCTTAGATGCTTTGGTGATACAAGCTCTTCGGAGGCGTTGGATTTGTGACCCAATACCTCCTCGGTGGTTCGAATGGTTTTTGCAGAAAAGCCCCAAAAGAGTTCGGTTACTGCTTACAAGCACAAAGACTGCTCAGATGCCATTGGATCTCAGATCAAACGACCTCCAAGCTCGTATCACCATAGCATCCAAGCTGCGATAGCACCTTATGTTTTCTCGCACGGGAGAGTATGAGGTGCTCCCGCACCGTAGATTCTATGGTGATACGAGTTCACTGAGATCTAACGGCCCACAATAGGAGGTTTCAATGTTTTTGCAATATACGGCTGATAGAGTTTGGGAAATGCGTAGAAAGTACAAGTACTATGCATGTGCCATCTGATCACTGATCATACAACCTAGATGCTCATATCACCGTAGCGGGTAATTAAGCTATTTGGAGCACCTAATATGAGCACCGGGGAGCCGTTGGATCGAAGATGCAGCGGCACACACGAGGCCTGAATGTTTTATTTGCAAAAAAAACTTTGGAGAGTTTGGAAGTGCGCATAATTACAAAGACTACTCCCAAGCCATTGGATCTCACTTCCAGCGATTGTAAAACTCAGATCACCATAGTATCTAAGCTGCGGGGTGGATGTGATATTCTATGTCATTGTCATTTTTGTTAAATAAACTTGCAAAATACGTGTAACTCGTGCCATTACTTGTCTAACCGCGCAAAGTGTTTGTTCAAAAAAACCATCCTACACTGAAATATCGGAACAACACCCGGGGGTCCCACTTGTCATTAATCAAATTTGGACCTAAAACTAACAAATCTGAAAGACGAAATTTGAACTGGCAACCTGGACTACAAAGCGTAAGTAGATAGCCTGAAAAAACAAACGGTTGTTGGCTTTGTCCAATAACTTGATTTTATACAGTACTTGCATTGACTAGAGTAGAGGGAGTGCCTCGTCAACACGTGCATGACCGTTGTCTCACTTACGGGTGGCTCCCAGGTCTACGATCTCAATCTCTCTTCTCTCCATCGTCTAACCTTTGCACGGACACACACGAAGAGCGGCGCTAGCTTGCCGTGGTGTTATTACAACTAAAAAAAAAGCTTGGAAAATAGAAGAATCGCCTAGAACAAGAGACGTTGTGGTTGGTCGAGACAGAGCTAACCGTGCCACGTTTGCATGATGAAGCTGTGTGGCTAGTGGGGTTTTTTCGACCGACTGGCTGCGTCTAGAGGTCGAACCATAGGTACTACGTATGATACAATATATTTTTACACGCACATTTTTCCTCTGTGCCGAGACGTGGCACACCCTACCGCGCGGTTTCGGGGTCCTCCCGGGTGGTGCACGCATATATTCTTCCTTACGTGGGACACCCTACCGCGTGTTTTCTGGGTTCTCCTCGATCGTAGCGCCGAAGCAAGTAAATGAGTCGTCAAATCACGAAAGACCGCCTTTCCGGCCGAGTACATCAGTGAAGCACGGTGGCTAGTTAGTTGGGCTAGTTCGACCGATTAGCTAGGCCGCCGCCACATTTGTTTTTTCGCCCCTTTTTTTGTCTACTTGCCGGCAGGTAAATTTAAATATCCACCACGACGTTGCTCTGGTGTTTGGGTGCGGCAGGATTTTTAATTTTTGATTGACGGGGAAGCGGTAGCGGCAGGATTTTTATTTTTTGATTGACGGAGCAAGCGGTAGCGGTAGCAATTAGTCACGATGACTCCGCTGTAAAACCCTTTGCTCACGATGTGAGAAGTAAATGTTGGTGTTTTACCGTGGTGAAAACCAAAAGATTCCCGCTCCTCGGTTGGCTCCCTCCGCCTTCCCGTAGATTGCATTGCCTTTCAGCCGTTTCGCCCCCTTTGCTTGCTCTCCCCATTGCTTTTACCTGGTGCCATGGCGGCGCAACAGATCACGGAGTCCGAGGTGAGGCGCCTGACACAGGAGCTCCATGCCAAGGATGCGGAGCTCAGGGCCAAGCACGTGGAGCTCTGTGAGCTCAAGGCGGAGAGGAGTGCCATGCTCCTCCGTTATGTGCGGGAGTTCACGGAGCTTCAAAAGCGGCAGGCGTCCACCACAAAGATGCTCGAGGCGTCGGCGGCGTTGCTGCAGAAAGCGGGAGATACAATAGGCCGTCGGGGAGCCGGGAGCGCGAGCCCGGCCGATCGTGACGAGGTCAGGATCGCCTCGGCCACTTGGTGAACCAAGTTGCCACGCGCGTGTTGCGTTCTTGGCGATGGTGGGGGCTGAGCTGGACAAGGAGGGTTACTGCGCTGCCGTCGCCGTTCTTGGCGAATCCTTTCGAGGCTCCGTCACCGGAATCCATTCGTGCCATTGGACGCCCGTCTTTGTGAGCTGGCTCCCGTCGGCCGGGAGGCGGGCTCTGCGGGCGCTGCACCCTGCATCACCAACGTCGTGCGCCTAAAGAAGCGAGAGGGACTTGATGGTGTTTAGGCGCCCTCTGCATGGGCATGTCCATGTCTCAGCGCAACATGACCGTTGGATCAAACTCAGACGGTGCAGATCAGTCACTGTAGCACAAAGCGTGTGGGTGTGTTTGGTTGCATTCTCATCTCAATATACTAGTTGTTTCCTCTTCGTGTATTTTTGTCAACCTACTAGTGTGGACTCATGCACCCTTCATGCACTCTGCCAAACACCCAAAAGTGGGTCGAGAAGGGAACTTTTGCTCCCATCCCGTGCACCCTTCATATACCCTGCCTAACACTATAGGATGTGCTTCATATGGTTCATGTTTCATGGAGTACTGTAGCACCGTACTCTCCGTGCGCTGTAGACCTAGTTCTGTTAACATTGATCTCACCGTTGATTCTTGACCGGACAGTCGAAAAAGCGGTACTATGTTACATTACATATAGGAGTAGTTGACATGCGCACAAAATCATTTGTTATTGTCATATCTTACTACACCAGCTACAAGATTGTGTAGTACTGACGTATGAACCACTGCACATGCCTAGTAGTAGGAGCACTATGTATGTTCAAGTGGCTGCCGTGTTTCGCAATCCTCCGTTGTAAGAGTGGAAACGCTTGCTGTAATCAATTTTTCTTCAGAATGAAAAACAGTGGACACGCTCTACCGTGCGGATCCTCCTCCATCCATGCACTAAATTACTCACTTTCACCGACGTGTGGGACAGCCAGCACCTGGGTCCACCAGCCATGAACTAAATTACTCCGTAGTAGAGTGACGGTAGACTACCCCGATCGAACCACCGCAGTAATGCCCAATGAGCCGTCAAATCACAAAACCCCCTCCTTTCCAGCAGTAAGTTGGACAGGCGAAGCAACCATCATTTCACTCTTCTCTCTCAGCTTCCTCTCTTGAAGAAAATCCCCATTAAACCCGGCTTCTCCCTCATCTCGTTCCTCCTTTCACTCTTCTCTCTCGGCTTCCTCTCTTGGATGAGCAGCTGGAGCACCGGTGACGTGATGTCTATGGCTCGCCAAACCGTCGAGGCTCATGGTACAAAGAAGCGCAAGCACCCCGCTGAGACTACCGTAGACAAGCTCAAAGCCATCGCCCTGTCCAAGCCCCCCTCTCCGGGATCCCTCATTAAGCAAGTCCAGGTAATGTCTCTTGTTGACGATCTTTTTCTCGATCTTGATCTTGTTTTTTCATCTAACACGCAGTACTAGTACTGGTAGTACAACTTTCTTGGTGATCTTGCATGTGATTTTAGTGTGCCAAATGACGGTTCTAAATTCCTCTTTTGACCAAAACATGCGAGAGGTTGACACTGATTTCTTATAGATTACTTTCAACTATCCCTTTGTCCCAAATTTCTTGTATTAGATCTGTCTAGATACGGATGTATCTAATACTAAAATGTGACTTGATACATCCGTATGTAGACAAATCTAAGACAAGAATTTTGGGACGGAGGGAGTACTTTATGAACATCAATGCTACCTTTTAAGAGGGTATATTTGCCTCAGTAACTTGTGTTATGGATATTGCATGTAATCCCTCTGCTCTCATGCCTTTGAAGACATGTTCTAGTGTCTTTGTTCACTCATTTATGTGCGTATATGTAGTCATATATGGAGTATAATATCAAAAATCATCTTATATTTCTGAACGGAGGTAGTAATGAAATATGGTTTCTGTTTGAATTAGAACCAGGTCCGCAGTGGAGATGAACTTCTCAAAGTCATGCCGTGTAAACTGGAAGACCCGATGATGAGTTCTACTACTGAACTATCCAGCTGCTGTGTCCTTGTCGCCACATGTCCTGAACTAGTGTTTTCCTGTAGCATTGTTGTCAGGCGTGTTCTCGAGGCTGTACTTGACCACAACAATTTCCAGGTTGTGCCTTCGATTACGAAGGGTGTGGTTCTTTTAAAGCTTCCCAACAAATCTGATGCGGCCTGTCTTCATCATAATGTTTATGAGTGGAAAGACCACTCTGTTAGGTTCTCCAAGGTTGACAAGATGGTGATGGTGCATGTAGACATCTCACATGAAGTCCATGGCCTAGTCGGTTATGCGGGGTTCATCCGTGGAGGTCGGTGGCAAGAAATAGTCTGCAGAGTTTAGTTAGTGCAACTTTGCTTGTCTGTAGTAAGTACTATTGTTCAGTACTTGATTTGTGATTGTGAACCCTGTATTGTTTATTAGTACTACCTTTTGGTTTGTGGTCAGTCCTGAGAACGGTCTATATTAATGTCTGTCCACTCAATTCAGTCTGTACATTTTGAAGTATCCAGATCATATTTTTTGTGTGGACGGTTTATCAATTATGGTTACACTCCAATATCTGTATGGATTGCAGGGTTTATCGCACCCACCAGGATTTCCAGTCCCATGGATGTTCGGTCCATACGATTTGTCACGACCTTTGGACTGTCCTGCTTGTGGGAGTAGGCGGGGCCCCTGCATGCCACGCGTAGTTGGACGATCAATCTTCTGTTTAGTACTTCAACATAGTGATTTCCTAGTAAGGATTCACTCGTGTCACATCAAGTAAATCTTATTGATTTACTGTCTAAATCTTATTGATTTAATGTCATGTTTTCTTTCTGTTCCTGCAATTTTACGATGCAGGTTTTGCCATGTGACATTCATCACAGAATAAACCGTTTGGTTTGCACTAAGATGGCTATTTTGCAGGTTTCACATCTTATGTCGTGTTAGTAACGAAGGCACTGTCCATCACTTGTATGTAGCGACCAGACCTCAAACAGTCTGATCTCTATGCATCAGTGTCAACCCTGGATCAGTAATGCTGACACGCACAATACTTGACGGATTTATAACAGAGTAGCAATCACACACTTATTACATCGAGTGTCTCAAAAAAGAACTTATTACAATAAATATGGCTTAAGGCCATCTAATAACCATAACAGCGGAAGTCTTGGAAGATAAGCGAGTCCATCAACTCCAACGGCATCACTGAGTATAGAACCACGACCTAAGGCACCTTACTCGTTGTCTGAAAAGTCTGCAACATGAACGTTGCAGCCCGAAAAAATGTCAGCACATGGATTATGCTGGCAATGTAACACATAGAGAGTAACATGAAAGAGTAATACTATACTACATGCATATATGGCTGGTGGAAAGCTCTATGGTTACAATTTTGCGTAAAGCCAATTTTTCCCTACTGCAAAGGAATAAATTTTGTTTAACTATCACGGTGGTTGTTAAACATTGAGAATGGTTGACAGCATTCTCAATCCCAATTAAACATCATCATTAAAACCCAACAACATTTATTAAAGTAACATGATGAGATTCACATGATAATCCAAGTACTAGATACTCAAGTTGTCCATAACCGAGGACACGACTAACCATGATTAGTTTTATACACTCTGCATAGGTTTGTGCACTTTTCCCCACAAGACTCGATCTCCTCTGTTGGGATTCTCGCACTACATGGTGTCTGAGAAACGGATGACCGAGACACAGTCTTTCAGAAGCGCTAGCACATTACGATGGGTAGACCGTTACACCTACTTTCCCCTACATCTGCTAGTCTACCACTATAAGAGTTCGCACGACTTAATCAACTATGCTAGAGCCCATAGTAGCTTGTGGCTGCACACGGAAGTTTCTAGCATGAATAATCTCATGATCCCTTTAAGCCTGGGTGGTGGTCCAAAAAAACAGGCAATCCTGGAATACCCAGGTACCTCAATCCACCCAAATGTGTGTTTAAGTTGCCACCTTAAATATACCATTAATTAACAATGTCACATCTGTCATGGATATACTCACCCAATCCACGTCTACTAGCATAGCATGGCATAATAAGCAAACGTAGAAGTAACTCCCAAGGGTTTGATAATAAAACAGGTAATAGGTACTACCTCATCTACTATCCCAAAACCCATAATTTAATTAGATCCTAATCATGCAATGTTTGAGGATTGATCTAATGCATAAAAACTGGGTATGAAAAAGGATATGATCAAAGTGTTACTTGCCTTGCTGATGATCCGTGAAACCTAGAGATTCAAAGTAGAAAGCGGCGCACTCCGGGTACTTTATCGCAAACAAACAAGAACACAATAAGTACTCAACTAATGCAAAGGTAAAACTCAAATAAAAGATCTAACCAGAAAATTCAACTTAAGAACTCCGGTTTGCAAAAAGAATCAAATCGAACGAAACAACGAAAGTCAAACGGCGAAAGAAACTGACTTCGTTTTACTAATCTGGACCTAAGTCAAATTTTACAGAGGAAAAAACTTGTTTGAGTTCATTATTCGGAAAGAGGGTTTCGAGACGAAACTTTAGGCGCTTGAATCGCCTGATTCCGATAGACTTGCGAAAAGTTATACTAGATCGAAAATCGGATCAGAAATGGCGATCAGAAAAATCGCGGAACAAATCCGTGAAAAAGAAAAGCGACGAACAGATTAACGAACAAACGTTCGTTAACTGTAACTAAACGGTGAACGCGAGCAAAAGCTCGCTTAATAAATAATCCGAAAAAAATAAACCGATCTATAAAAAAATATCTACGGTTTTCAGAAAAAAAACGGGATTGGTTTTTCTTAGAAAACCGGGGCAGCTACCTCGCTCGGGCTCCGGCGAGGTCCGGCACTGCGCCCGGTGACGCCAAGCGTTAGCTCTGGCGGCGGCGAAAGGCGACGGGCGGGCGGTGACTTAGCTGGGCGGGCTCTGATGGCGGGCGGGCTGTGGTGGCGGGGTGAGGCGGCGGCGACGGCTATGTAAGGAGGGAGGGGGTCGGCCGGCTTGGGAAGGGCGCGGGTCGGCCTCGGAGGCGTGCCCAGCCGGTCTGGCGAATCACGGTCTCCATGGGAGGCGACGGCGGCTGGGCACTTTGGCCTTCGGCCCAGAGGGTGAGCGTTTTTCTAAATAAATCCGCCTAGACTTAGAAAAATTCTAGAAAAATAAATAAAAATCTAAAAATGCGAAAACAAATTTTCACCACCCAAATAAAATATTTTGAACGAGGTGAACATTTTCTTGGCTCTAAAATGCAATTTTTGAAAAGGTGCAATTTTCCCTAAATTCAAATAAAATAGCGAAAAAACTCCAAATAAAAAATCATTTGATTTTTTTATTAAATCTTCACTATTCCTTTATTTTGGGAAAGTCATTTTATTCCCTCTCTCATATTTTGACAGTAGATATAATTGAGGATAAAATAAATAAAATCAAATGATCCTATTTCCAAAATTTGAGAAAACTCAAATATGAAAATAACGAAATCTCCAACTCTCTCCGTGGGTCCTTGAGTTGCGTGAAATTTCTAGGATCGAGCCAAAATGCAATAAAATATGCTATGCAAGTGATGATCTATGTATAACATTCCAAATTGAAAATTTGGGATGTTACAAACCTACGCCCCTTAAGATGAATCTCTCCCTCGAGATTCGGGTTGGCTAGAAAATAGGTGAGGGTGGTCCTTAAGCAGATCTTCCTCTCGCTCCCAGGTGGCTTCATCCTCGGTGTGGTGGCTCCACTGAACTTTGCAAAACTTAATAACCTTGCTGCGGGTGACTTGACTGGCATACTCGAGGATTTTGACTGGTTTCTCCTCCTAGGTCAACCCGTTACCCAACTGAATCGCTTCCAGTGGCACAGTATCTCTTAGTGGTATATCAGCCATCTGTGCGTGGCACTTCTTCAACTGAGAAATGTGGAACATGTCGTGAACTCCTGACAATCCTTCGGGTAATTCCAACTTGTAAGCAACTTCTCCCATGCGCTCCAAAACTTTATATGGTCCCACAAAACGTGGCGCTAACTTTCCATTAACTCCAAAACGCTTTATTCCTCAAAGCGGGGATGCACGAAGATAAACTCTGTCTCCGACTTCGTATATTGTCTCCTTGCATTTTGAATCCGCATAGCTCTTCTGCCTAGACTGGGCTACCTTGAGCCTATCACGAATCAATTTCACCTTCCATTCAGACTCCTTAATCAAATCTGGTCCACACAATTGCCGGTCTCCAACTTCATCCCACAACAGCGGGGTTCTGCACCTCCTTCCGTACAAGGCTTCGAAAGGGGCCATCTTCAAACTTGTTTGATAGCTGTTGTTATAAGAAAACTCCGCATACGGCAAGTTGTCGTCCCAAATTGATCCATAATCCAATGCACATGCTCTCAGCATATCCTCCAAAATTTGATTGACTCTCTCGGTCTGTCCATCTGTCTGTGGATGAAAAGCTGTACTAAACTCTAGTCTGGTTCCCAAAGTTTCGTGCAACTGATTCCAAAACTTTGAGGTGAATTGGGTTCCTCTATCTGATACGATACTCCTCGGAACTCCATGTAGACATACAATCCTGGTCATGTATATCTTAGCCAACTTAGCACTGCTGTAGGTAGTCTTCACTGGGATGAAATGAGCTACCTTTGTCAAACGATCGGCTACAACCCAAATCGAGTCATAGCCTGAACGGGTCCTGTGTAATCCCGTGATAAAATCCATGCCTAACTTTTCCCACTTCCATTTGGGTATCGGCAATGGCTGTAACAATCCAGCTGGTTTCTGATGCTCTGCCTTCACTCTCTGACATACATCACAAACGGCTACATACTCTGCAATATCCTTCTTCATTCCGGTCCACCAGAAAGTATCCTTTAGATACAAATAAATCTTGGTATTTCCTGGGTGAATCGAATACGGCGA
Source organism: Aegilops bicornis (assembly GCA_021605145.1). NCBI lineage: Eukaryota > Viridiplantae > Streptophyta > Magnoliopsida > Poales > Poaceae > Aegilops > Aegilops bicornis. Next base: position 549,109,707 of record CM038672.1, on the reverse strand, counting down.
ATCATGGGCCTGTTGCAGAATCAACTTCCTGATCTCTGGATCACTCGGCAAATAAACGCGGTCTTCAAACCATAGGGTATCGTGCTCATCCTCACGAAATCCCTTAGCCTTTCCCTTGCTCATTTTCTCCTTAATAGTGGCAATCTCCTTATCAGTCTTCTGAGCTTCTCTGATCTTATCCATCAATATCGACTGTATCTCCAAGGCTGCTACATAGCCTCTCGGGACTATCTCCAAACATAGCTCTCAAAATTCCTCGGCTAACTCCTTTGGTAACCCTCCGGTCATTAGTGAGTTGGAATGGCTCTTGCGGCTCAACGCATCTGCTACTACGTTAGCCTTTCCGGGGTGATAATGCAATCTCATATCATAATCCTTGATGAGCTCCAACCATCTCCTTTGCCTGAGATTTAACTCCTTCTGTGTGAAGATGTACTTCAAACTCTTGTGATCCGTGTACACCTCGCAATGGTTTCCAATGAGAAAATGTCTCCAAGTCTTCAATGCGTGTACTACGGCTGCCAACTCCAAATCATGAGTAGCATAATTCAACTCATGAGGCTTAAGCTGTCGTGAAGCATATGAAACAACTCTTCCCTCCTGCATAAGCACTAATCCAAGTCCTCGACGTGAAGCGTCGCAATACATCTCGTAATCCTTGCTTTGATCTAGCAGAATCAACACTGGTGAGGTAACCAAACGTTTCTTCAACTCTTGGAAACTAGCCTCACATTCCTCAGTCCAATTGAACTTAGTGTCCTTCTTTAACAACTCCGTCGTAGGCTTCGCAATCTTCGAGAAATTATCAATGAATGTCCGGTAGTATCCTGCCAGTCCAAGACAGCTCCGGATCTCTCCAACTGTCGTTGGTGCTTCCAGTTTGTCATAGTGACAACTTTAGTGGGATCCACTGCTATTCCTTCTCCAGATATAACATGTCCGAGGAATCCAACTTCCTTCAACCAAAACTCACATTTGCTGAACTTGGCATATAACTGATGTTTCTCTGAGCTTCTCAAGTACCAAACGCAGACGCTTCTTATGCTCTTCTTCATTCTTCAAGTAGACCAAAATAGCATCAATGAACACCATGACGAACTTATCCAAAAACTCCATAAACACCTTGTTCATCATGTTCATGAAATAGGCAGGTTGGTTAGTCAGAACAAATGACATAACGGTATACTAATACAGCCCGTACCTGGTGGTAAAAGCCGTCTTAGGTATATCCTGCTCTCGAATCTTCAACTGATGGTATCCTGATCGCAAATCGATCTTGGAAAATACCTTAGCTCCTTGCAATTGGTCAAACAAGTCGTTGATCATCGGCAACGGGTACTTATTATTAATTGTCACTTCATTCAGTCCACGATAATCAACAACCATTCTCAATGATCCATCCTTCTTCTCCACTATAAGTACTGGCGATCCCCAAGGCGAAGAACTTGGGCGAATAAAACCTTTATCGAGTAACTCCTTAATCTGCTTCTTAATTTCTTCCAAATCTTGTGCGGGCATCCTGTACGGTCTCTTGGATATTGGCCCTGTGCCCGGCAAAAGCTCAATCAAAAACTCAATGTCTCTATCCGGTGGCATGCCTGGCAGCTCTTCTGGAAACACGTCCGGGTAATCCTTCATCACTGGTACTTCCTCCTGCACAACTCCTGATAAGGAGTTTACTTGTGTCCTCCTCGGCTCGTGCCGTGATACATACTTGATCCTTCTTCCTTCGGGCGTTGTAAGAAAAATCGACTTACTAGCGCAATCGATGTTCCCTCCATACATTGGTATCCAATCCATACCTAGAATCACGTCCAAACCTTGCGATTCCAGAACGATTAAAACCATGGGGAAAACATGCCTACCTATGCTCAAAGGTACTTGAAAACATCCACGACTGGCCATATACTTAGCTCCTGGTGAGCTTACTAGCATAGGTGTTCTAAGAACCTTGGTGGGCAGTTTGTACTTATCCACAAATCCCCGTGATATGTATGAATGCGATGCACCAGTATCAAAAAGAACAATTGGAGTAAATGTCTTAACCAAAAACTTACCTATTACTGCATCTGCCTGGGCTTCAACATCCTCCACGTTAACATGGTTCACCTGTCCCCTGTTGAAAGGGTTCGGCTTCTTCCCTGAGCTTCCATTGCCATTTCCATTCTGGGCTTTGGGACATTCATTGGCATAATGTCCAGTCTTCTGACACTTAAAGCAAGTGACTTGGCTCAGGTCTTTCTTGGCTTGGGTTGACGGGTTGGTGCGGTTTTGTCCATTGCTTCCTCCATTCCCGTTTCCATTCTTGGAACCATTATGATTGTGCGAGCTACCTCCTCCATGGGTATGCTGAAATTATCCTCCTGGTTTCGGGGTAAAGCGTAGCTTCTGTTGAGCTCCAGAATTGTACTTCCCCTGTCCATACTTCCTCTTGCGGTTATCAATCTGTTGCTGCTTCCCTTCAATCATAAGAGCACGATCTACCAACTCCTGGTAGTAACTAAAAGTGGCTACCATCAACTGCATGCTCAGCTCATCATTCAGTCCTTCTAGAAACTTCTCCTGCTTAACTGCATCTGTAGCAACGTCATCTGGGGCATAACGTGCTAACTTACTAAAGTCCTCCACATACCGGCTTACGGTACGTCCTCCTTGGCGTAAGTTGCGAAACTCACGCTTCTTCATGGCCATAGCTCCTGCTGAAACGTGGGCAGTTCGGAAGCTTCTTAAACCGATCCCACGTGACAGTGTCAATAGGGTGTGTGGCTGTGTAATTCTCCCACCATGATGTTGCAGGTCCATCAAGCTGATGTGCTGCAAAATGCACTCTCTCCGCATCAGTGCATCCTGCAGTGGTCAGCTCCCTTCCAAACCTTGCGGAGCCTATCATCTGCAACAATCGGCTCGGTGCTACTGGAAAACACCGGCGGATTTAGCCTCAAGAAACGAGTCAAATGGTCAACAGGTGGTGGTGGTGGTGGTGGGTTGTTGTTGTTGCCTTGGTTACATGCCGATGTTTGAATCAAGGCATTCTGGCTGCTGAATCAAGCGAGTGATCTCCGGTGGGAAAACAAATCCGTGTCGGCGTCTCGGAGGCATCTGAGGGTTTAGAGAAGGTGAGAATATAGAATAGAATGAGGTCTAGTGAGAAAACACTACCCATATGCACATGAGACAAATTCAAACAATATCACTCCAATCAATCAATCAAGGGCATACAACGGTCTAAATATCGTTACAAAAGTGCTTGGACTAAACTAAATACAATGGGGAAATTTCTACTATTGTTATGGTGGTCAACTAGAAAAACTGCTCCGATGAAGACTCCATAATATCTGCTCCAGCTTCCTCAACATAGTCATCATCGCTGTCATCGGGGTCCGAGTCGGTGTCATCGATGATGATGTAGTTATTCAGACAAGTGGAATCATCGTCATTTCCTCCTGGTGTGGGGTCTCCTATGAAAACTGCGAGCTTCATGGTTAAGTGATCATTCTTATCCACTAGTACTTCAATTTCTTCCATGTAATCTTCACGTGTAGCCTTGAGTTCTTCCTCTAGCTCCTTGATCTTGGTCAAGGCCTTCTGCAGATCCTCCATGCCTGCGCACATTTGGTTCTCCTGGCGTCGGATGTGCTGGTTTAACTCCTGGATATATGCTGCGATTGATCTATCCCTCCTGGTGCTGATCATCTCCCATTGCCCATTTCGGCGCCCACAAATTTGGTAGATAGTATTCTAGATATCATTGCGGTAAACTTCTCTGATACGTCCCATGGCGATGTGGGCTGCCATGCTCTTTCCTAGACTCCAGGTTGGTGCATCAAAGGAAATCTCTATGGGTTCCGTGACTGGTGCGAATGTCCTTCCTGGAACTTGAACTTGAATCATCCAGCGCTCCTCTTCGGGTAAAGTGGCGTTGTAGGTCCCGGTGAAGCTTGGTACTCCGATGTTCAGGTATCTAGTGACTTCCTTCAAGTGACATCCAAAGGGTGTATCTTCATCCGGTTGTGCGAACTTGTTCCTTGCATCCGCCATCCTAAAAGAAATAGTAAAGATGAGGAGTCGGAATGAGAAGAAAGAGTAGTGATCTAGGGCTTTATCTTAGTGGTCGTGTCCTATAGTCAGCGTGTGCTCTGATACCATCTTGTAGCGACCAGACCTCAAGCGATCGATCTACGTGCATCGGTGTCATCCCTCGATCAAGAATGTCTTGACACGCATACGATGCTTGACGGATTTATAACAGAGTAGCAATCACACACTTATTACATCGAGTGTCTCAAAAGAGAACTTATTACAATAAATATGTCTTAAGGCCATCTAATAACGATAACAGCGGAAGGTTGGAAGATAAGCGAGTCCATCAACTCCAACGGCATCATTGAGTATAGAACCACGACCTAAGGCACCTTACTCGTCGTAAATGCGAAAAGTCTGCAACATGAACGTTGCAGCCCGAAAACGGGTCAGCACATGGAATATGCTGGCAATGTAACACATAGAGAGTAACATGAAAGAGTAATACTATTCTACATGCATATATGGCTGGTGGAAAGCTGTATGGTTACAGTTTTGCGTAAAGCCAATTTTTCCCTACTGCAACGGAATAAATTTTGTTTAACTATCATGGTGGATGTTAAACATTGAGAATGGTTGACAGCATTCTCAATCCCAATTGCACATCATCATTAAAACCCAACAATATTTATTAAAGTAACATGATGGGATTCACATGATAATCCAAGTACTAGATACTCAAGTTGTCCATAACCGAGGACACGGCTAACCATGATTAGTTTTATACACTCTGCAGATGTTTGTGCACTTTTCCCCACAAGACTCGATCTCCTCCGTTGGGATTCTCGCACTACATGGTGTTTGAGAAGCGGATGACCGAGACACAGTCTTTCAGAAGCGCTAGCACCTTACGGTGGGTAGACCGTTACACCTACTTTCCCCTACATCTGCTAGTCTACCACTGTAAGAGTTCGCACGACTTAATCAACTATGCTAGGGCCCATAGTAGCTTGTGGCTGCACACGGAAGTTTCTAGCATGAATAATCTCATGATCCCTTTGAGCCTCGGTGGCGGTCCAAAAAAAATAGGCAATCCTGGAATACCCAGGTACCTCAATCCACCCAGATGTGTGTTTAAGTTGCCATGTTAAATAAACCATTAATTAACAATCTCACATCTGTCATGGATACACTCACCCAATCCACGTCTACTAGCATACTATGGCATAATAAGAAAACGTAGAAGTAACTCCCAAGGGATTGAAAATAAAACAGGTAATAGGTACTACCTCATCTACTTTCCCAAAACCCACAATTTAATTAGATCCTAATCATGCAATGTTTGAGGATTGATCTAATGCATAAAAACTAGGTGTGAAAAATAATATGATCAAAGTGTTACTTGCCTTGCTGATGATCCATGAAACCTAGAGATTCAAAGTAGCAAGCGGCGCACTCTGGGAACTCTATCGCAAACAAACAAGCACACAATAAGTACTCAACTAATGCACAGGTAAAACTCAAATAAAAGACCTAACCAGAAAATTCAACTTAAGAACTCCGGTTTGCAAAAAGAATCAAATCGAACGAAACAACGAAAGTCAAACGGCGAAAGAAACTGGCTTCGTTTTACTAATCTAGAACTAAGTTAAATTTTACAGAGGCAAAAACTTGTTTGAGTTGATTATTTGGAAAGTGGGTTTCGAGACGAAACTCTAGGCGCTTGAATCGCCTGATTCCGATAGACGAGCAAAAATTTATACTAGATCGAAAATCGGATCAGAAATCGCGATCAAAAAAATCGCGGAACAAATTTGAGAAAAAGAAAAGCGATGAAAAGATTAACGAACGAACGTTCGTTAACTGTAACTAAACGGTGAACGCGTTCGTTAAAACCAATGAACGAGCGAACGCTCGCTAAATAAATAAATCGAAAAAAATAAACCGATCTATAAAAAAATCTAGGGTTTTCAGAAAAAACCGGATTAGTTTTTCTTAGAAAACCGGTGCGGCTACCTCGCTCGGGCTCCGCCGAGGTCCGGCGGGCTGCGGGCGGCGGTGACGGGCGTCGACGGCGGCGGCTCATGGCGGCGGTGGCGCAAGGCGGCGGAGCGGCGAATTGGCGGGCGGCTGCGGTGGCAGTGGCGGTATGAGGGTGAGGGGCGGCGGCTATTTAAGGAGTGGGGGGGGGTCGGCCGGCTTTGGGAAGGGGGCGCCGGGTCGGCCTCGTAGGCATGCCCGTGGGACTCGGGCAGTGATGGTGGCGGCTCGGTTGAGCCTTGACCCCGATCTGATCTTGGTAGCGTTTTTTAAATAAATCCACCGAGACTTAGAAAAATTCTAGAAAAATAAATAAAAATCTAAAAATGCCAAAACAAAATTTCACCGCCCAAATAAAATATTTAGAACGAGGTGAACATTTTCTTGGCTCTAAAATGCAATTTTTGAAAACGTGCAATTTTTCCTAAATTCATATAAAATAGCGAAAAACTTATTTGATTTTTTATTAAATCTTCACTGTTACTTTATTTTGGGAAAGTTATTTTATTCCCTCTCTCATATTTTGACAGTAGAAATAATTGAAGATAAAATAAATAAAATCAAATGATCCTATTTTCAAAATTTGAGAAAAATCAAATATGAAAACAACGAAATCTCCAACTCTCTCCGTGGGTCCTTGAGTTGCGTGAAATTTCTAGGATCGAGCCAAAATGCAATAAAATATTCTATGCAAGTGATGATCTATGTATAACATTCCAAATTGAAAATTTGGGATGTTACATTGTATTACTGGAAAAAAATTGGATCAGTCTGTTGTCTGAGTACAAGCTGAATCCCTATGATGAACTGCAGTTTGGTTTAACAAAAACGCCACAATTAGTCCTTCTCGCGTTTAAAAGAAATGAAGAAAAAACTGGATCACGGTCACAGATCCTAGTCAAGTTAGAAAGCTGATCATAGCCGACCAGACACGATCGCCTCTGTCTCACAAAGATCGAAAGCACCGGCGGTTTCAGCAATCGACAATGGCAAGCAGCCTCACCGATCCAAATTGAGGATTGGGCACCGACAGCGTTAAGCGGATCGGTCTGATGTATCGGAGGATCGGGCATCGACACGGCACCAGCTCTACAAGGAGCACCATCTCCGCAGCGGCGGCAACCCGGCATTTGCACCAACACTTGCACTAGCATTTGGTCCGGCCCGTGCGGTTGCACCGACAGCGGATGAGGCTGCGGTCGCACTTCATATACCAAAGTCCTTACAAAAACCGACATGTCCACCTTCTTGGTAAGCATTGGCCGCCCAAGTGCTTCGTGCTTTTTCTTTCCATGTTGTTTCACATGATTCACTGTGTTGATCTAACTGTTTGGGTATGTCTTCTTGTTTGCAAACAGAGAATTCCTAGAGCAACGAGGGAGTCGTTCAACTATCCGGGCGACCGCGGCCAAGTTTCTCTTACCAGGCGCAACCTTGGTGTGAATGAACCTGCTCAATATACGGTAAGTACAAAGGATGGTCGCATGATGATTAATGCTAAAGGATGGTCAATGTTCAAATCTAAATCGTATCTTGCGGTAGGGGGTGAGGTCAAAATTAAACTTTCTCGGCAAGGAGAGCTGGTCAAAATCAACTTTGAAATTCTTCAGTAGCAGCACGCAACTGCCGAACTGATCTATCCTCCGAGAGATTTTGAAGTAATAATCTGGCATGGTGAAACAAGTGTCCTGTGTGTATAAGTAGTACGACAGTATTATTTATCACATGGTATAGTCATTCGATTTCATTCCAACAGCTGTCGTGCTTTATTCAATTTTGTGTATTCGCCTTGCGACAGCATCTAAAACCAGCGCAGTACCGATCGCTTGCAATATGAAAAGCTGAGGTAGAACACATTGGCCCCCAAACATGCGAGGTCGACTGCGGCCCAATGTCCGGAACCGTGAGCCTATCTGAGTATTATATTCTCAGCTGAACCCCCATAAAAAAAGCTGAACCCCCATAATGCCCGTGCATTGCAGAGGGAGTATATTTCTCGGCAAGTGTGAGCCTATGATATAAAATATTTGTATATTTCTTTACAGAGGGAGTATTTCTCTGTCAAAAAATATATTTATGTGTAACTAGTTACTCCTGTCTTTCTACTTCCTTTCGCTGATATGTGGGGCAACCCGGCAGCAGGTCCACATGCCATATGCACAAATTAGAGTGCACAACTTCACGGTAGACACACCGGTTGTAGCACCGCGATAATGCCCAATGAGCCGTCAAATCACAACCCCCTTTCCAGCTTTAGCGATGGTCGGGCCAGACGAAGCGGCAATATTTCACTGGGCCTAAATCCCCTTCTCCCTCGTTTGCTTGTTCAGAGAAAACAACCGCTCGGCGATTGCATAGGGTTTTCTCATGGAGAACCAGGTACGAATTCTTCATCCATCCCTGATAAATCCAAGTCCCTTGGTCGCAGGTAATCCTAGGATGGCAGCCGCCGCCGTTGATGCATTTTTCTTCATACTTAATATAGTGTGTTTGATTGCGATTGCCCAAAGTGCGAGTACCCTCTGATTTCTGCGCCCTCGTGACGCATACACTTGTTCCTTCTCATCCTACCACAGCATTTTGAAAGGCGCACAATATGTTCCTAGAATCCTCTTCTCTATCCGGGAGGGTTGGTTTTTTTTTAACATGCTGTGTTGTCATATTATTTTTCCTGAAGTGTATTATTTGCTCTGCCAGAACACATGTACTCAAGATGCTCGGCCTTGCCATAACTGAATACACTAGTTTAATGGTCACAGTGAAGACAAGCCATGGATATTACTTCCGAGTTGGGTTCATGAAACAAGAAGATCACCGCTTTTTTATGGCGAACTTGGATAAACTTTCTCAAGTGTTCTGAGACTAAAAGTTGGCGCATGAATGTTGATGGAAATAGCAGAACCTGCTCTCATCTTCAACTGCGATCTTCCACCCCGGCGTCGTTCCAATTGTTCATCCATGTTAGTTTTGTATCTGGTTCTTGCTTGTTGCCTCGATTACTTCTTAATCCACCTATTCTGTCTAACTAATCACAATTTAACTTTAGAAGTAGCAACGAATCTCTCACGAAGATGCTACTTCTAACTAATATTTTCTTATAATTGGTGGCACGTGTAGGTTTTTTCAGAGTTAAGCAATCTGCTTTCGTTTGTTACTCTGTAATAACTCGGCATTACTAATGGCACTTTGAAGTTGATTGGATCGACATCCACAAGTTCCTACACTTTATTGATCGTCTTGAGGTCCTTGTGGGGGCGTTTCAATGGTGGAAGGCCACACAGGATATGTGTGACACTGCTGCACTCGTTGAACAGGTCCAACTGTGTCGAGAAACTTATGGTACGAGCTGTTTTCTGTTATATATGTTGTTCATAAACTATTGCTTATACACAGTTTTACAGCTGTGAACTTCTTGAAACAGGAACTGCCGAGTCCTATTGTTCCAATACAAATGCCTGACCATGGTCGGGTCAGACTTGCGCTTGGTCACAACATGATGTTTATGTCGACCACCTCATTTCCCCTTGGAGGTGAAAAGATACTTATTCGTTGGTGGTCTCAGATAATGAAGGCCCGTCCATCTTGGAGAATAGGACAGAAGATTATGTTCGTGCTTTTCCATGGCTCTAAAGCGAATATCTTGTTTATTGACCACGTTGCAAGATGAAGCCGCTTTCAGAAGGTTGTGGATGCACGGGATGGCGCATGGGCCTTGGCGGCCTCACCCTTGGTTAACTGTAGGCAAAGTAGCACTCTTCGAGGCGTGCTTTGTACGATTGAACCTGTATAAGTACTCATACTGCTTTCAGCTTTGGTTGTTAAGTGCCCCTGCTTGTTTGATTAAGGTTGTTAAGTACTCCTGCTTTGCTTTACGATGCATGTCGTGTTTCTTCAGTCCTGTCTTCCTCCAGCCGCCAAAACCAAACCAGCGCTGGCGGGGCCGCCTGCTTCCGCCTCCCACGGCTGGCTGCGCCTCAGTGCACGCATCGCCGCCCCACCGTTTCCTAAATCGTTAACGTCGACGTCCTCCGCGCGCTTTGATGCGCTCGCCGCGGCGCCACCCTTTCGCGTTGTCAACATGGTCAACAAATTACAGGAATCGGCAGAAGTACGTGGAGAGGATGACAGTAGGGGCCCACCACGTCAGCGTATGGAAAAATAAAATGCTTCCCCCTAGTGTTTTCCTGACATCTGGGATCCACGACATTGTGAGTGTATATAGTCAATAGACAAGAGAACAACACAAGATCGGCTGACACCTGTGATGTAGCTACTCGAGCAGTAATTTTTTTTGTTTGGTATTGTTGAGACGGAGCAGGGTTTGAACTGGGCTGTGGCCCGTCTAGCCCAGGCTTATATTTTATGTTCACCATGTGACCAGCCCAGCTATTTTTTCTTTGTGAAAATGAGCCTAGTTTAGTTTTACGAAGAATACCCAATCCAGGCCTACTTATTTTTCATACGATGGGCTGCAACTCTTTCAAGACGCCTGCAAATCTTGAAAGTAATATGAAATGGGTTGTAAATATAAAAACATATGACAAATTGGCAATTACTTTATAATTTATTATTTTTTTCACATTTTCAGATTCCTATTTCTCTGGGCATTAACCTAATTCAAATATATCTTCAAAGTACTTTAAATTTGGCTCGACATTTCGGTATTAAAAATAGTTTGGAACCCACAAAAATATGCAAAATTGGCCCTGGCCAACCAAAAAAAAATGACTGCAATAAATTGCATAAGAAGTTGCCATGAGATATATATAAATTATTAAAAAAGAGGGAGTGGTCTGAGTTGGGGGCCTGTTTAGTTGACGCGTATGCAAGACTTGTTTAGTTATTATATACTACGTCAACAAACGATTCTAACGGACGTATCTGTTGGATGTCAATCCAACGGCCGTCGTATTTCTTCAATCTCTGATCTTCTTGCTCCAGCCGCCAAAGCAGCCGGCGGACCGCTGCTCCGCCCCCATGGCGGCTATCTTTGCCGCCAAGCAGCCTTAGCGCCCTACTACTCCCACCTGGCCAGGCAATCCTCTACTCACCCACACCCCTGTTATTCTCTGGCTGACGACAGCCTCACACCGCAATTAACCGGTGAACCCTCGTACTCCTCTCCTCGCGGGCTTCCTTTGCCGCGTCTTCCCGGCTTCTGCGTTGTCCCTTCCTAGGCCTCGCCGTCGTCCACCGCCGTGGTGCTCTCGGCGGGCGTGGTCAATGTGGTCAACGACCGACTTCCATCAAGAAAATCTTGTCGTGGAGAGGTCGACATTTGGGTCCACGGCAGCCGCAAGGAAGTGCCTCATTATTATGCAGAAAATAATTATTCCTCCACCTGACAGCTGGGACCCACTGGACGTCCCCCCCATACTGCTGGGACCCAAAGGTCGGGCCACCTTATTTCACGAAAAAAACGTTCCCCCGCTGTCAGCTCGGACCCACAGGAAGTGCCTCCTTATTGCGCACAAAAAAATGAATACCCACTGCTAGTTGGGACCAACCTTGGTGGGAGGTTGACTTGTGGGCCTACTAAGTTGACTGGGACGGAGGCCTTTGTCAACTTTAGTCAATATATGAACGATTCTAGCTCCATTGACCGTACGATGTCCATCCAACGGCCGTAGTGCTTCTTCAATCTCTGGTCTTCTTGCTCCAGCCGCCCAAAGCAGCGCCGGTCGTCCCGCCTGCTCCTGCCGCCCATGGCCGGCTGTGATGCCGTGGAGACCTCACCGGCCCCTACTACTCCCACCGCTAGCCAGGCCATCCCTCTACGCACCCACACCCCCTGTTATTCTGCGGTGACGGCAGCCTCACACCGCATTAACGAGCAGTGAACCCTCATACTCCTCTACGCATGGGCATCCACCGCCGCGTCTTCCCGGCTCCGCGTCGTCCCCTTCTTAGGCCCGCCGTCGTCCACCGCCTGGTGCTCTCGGCGTGGCGTGGTCAAGGTGGTCGAGGAATGTCTTCCATCGGACGTGTCCGACGTGGAGAGGGCCGACAAATTTGGGTCCACGGCCGCAAAGAAGGAAGTGCCTCCTTATTACGTGCAAAATAATTAGTCCTCCACCTGACCGCGGGGACCCACCGGACGGGCCACCGTATTTCGCGAAAAAAACGTTTCCCCCTACCTGCTGGGACCCACCAGCTACATCTTCGCACGCAAGGAAGTGCGTCCGAAAAAACGATTCGCCCCCCTGACTGCTGGGACCCACCAGCTACATCTTCGCACGCAAGGAAGTGCGTCCGGGAAATAAAAAAATCCAAAACGGTTCGCCCCCGTGACTGCTAGGACCCACCAGCTACATCTTCACAGGCAAGGAAGTGCCTGACAGTCGGGACCCACCTGGTCGAAGCGTACGTAGCGTTGTCATTCTGGTCGCGAACGTGTACGTACATACTGGTTGTTGTAGAGGCGCGCACGTGTCATAGTAGAGGCGCGCACGTAGCATGTACACGTACGTACAGCGGCCAGGGTGCAAGAAAGAAAATACGGCCACGTATGTGTACATATGGGCGGGGTCTCGAACGCCTACTCACGCATACGTACGGCGAGGGGTCCTGTACATGGCTGGGTGGGAATGGAGAACAGCGTCGTCGTCATGTTCATGGGGAGCTAAACCGGCTGGGTCGGAACGGAATGCATGGTCGTGTTCATCGGGAGGGCTTGGACGGAACAGGCGATGGAAACGAGGCCTGGCGTACCGCACAACGGAGGAAACGAACCTCCTACATTCGGAACGGGGTCCTGTTGATCGGGAGGGGTGTGGCGTACCGCAAACGGAGGAAACGGACCTCCTACGATCGAAACGTGGGTCCTGTTGATGGGGGGGGGGGTTTGGCGTACCGCAAAACAGAGGAAACGGACCTCCTACGGTCGAAACAGGGGTCCTGTTGATCAAGAGGGATGTGGCGTCTGAAAAGCAGATGAAACGGACTTGTGTTGGAGCGCTACGGTCGGCAGGGGTCCTGTTCATCGGGAGGGGTGTGGCGTCGCAAAGCAGGACTCCACGGGATACTGTTCATCTCCACCGTCGACCTCCTCCGGCCTCCACGGGCTACCGTCGACCTCCTCCGGCCTCCACGGGCTCCTGTTCATCCAGGCTCCACCGCGCTACCCACCGGCTCTTTGTTCAACCACCCCTCCACGGGTACCCCTCCACCGTCTACTGTTCATCCAGCCCTCCACACCACGGGGTCCTGTTCAACCACCCCTCCACGGCCACCCCTCCACTGTCTACTATTCAACCAGCCCTCCACACCACGGGTTCCTGTTCATCCAGAGGCAACGCCACCACTCACTGTTCATCCAACCCCCCCACCCCCCCCCCCCCGCAACGCTCACTGTTCATCCCAGAGGCAGCATCGATCAGCTTGATTAGTAGCGAGAGCGAAGAATCGCTCCATCGGGTTCGATTAACGACCATCGATCGATCGCCGGGTTACGTAGCGCGTAACTGCGGTCTGTCGCCGGGTTCGATTAGAGCCCAATGCCTCGCCGGGTTCGATTAGAGACAACGCCCTCGCACACGCAGCAGCGTCGTCACGAGAGAAAGCAGCGCATCGCCACGACCTCCCACCATAACCGGCAACTCCCCGAAATTTTCCTCCCCCTCGCTTCTACCATGGTTTTTTCCATCATGAAAGGCTCAAAGAATGTCATGCAGCTGCGTCTCCGTCCCGCCCAAGACGAAAAGCCCATTTTATGTCATGATTTTTTGTCATAGAAGTAGGAGCCCACCACATCTATGATGATACCGGGTTTTGTCACAATTATCGTCATAGAAGTGTCATATGTATGACAGAATAAAATTTCGTTCGGCCCAAAATGTCATGGATGTGTCTTTTTTTTGTAGTGTTAGCCGTGTGCGGTGCCCCCCTCTACCATAATCCACCTCGGTCGCATCGTTGCAGTGCTTAGGCAAAGCCCTGCGCCGATAACTTCATCGACTCCATCACCACACCGTCGTGCTGACGGAACTCTCCCTCGACCTCAGATGGATCAAGAGTTCGAGGGACGTCACCGAGATGAACGTGTGCAGATCATGGAGGTGCCGTACTTTTGGTGCTAGGATCGGTTGGATCGAGAATACGTTCGACTATATCAACTGCGTCACTTGACGCTTCCGCTTATGGTCTACGAGGGTACGTGGACAACACTCTCCCGCTCGTTGCTACGCATCACATAGATCTTGCGTGTGCTTAGGAATTTTTTTGAAATTATTGCGTTCCCCAACAATGGCATCCGAGCCAGGTTTATGCATAGATGTTATATGCACGAGTAGAACACAAATGAGTTGTGGGCGATAATTGTCATACTGCTTACCAGCATGTCATACTTTGATTCAGCGGTATTGTTGGATGAAGCGGCCCAGACCGACATTACGCCAGACGCTTACGCGAGACTGGTTCTACCGACGGCGTTTCGCTGCAGTGGCTGGCGGGTGTCGGTTTCTCCAACTTTAGTTGAATCGAGTGCACACGCCGGTCCTTGTTGAAGGTTAAAATAGCACACTTGACAAAAAATCGTTGTGGTTTTGATGCGTAGGTAAGAACGGTTCTTGCTAAGCCCGTAGCAGCCACGTAAAACTTGCAACAACAAAGTAGAGGATGTCTAACTTATTTTTGCAGGGCATGTTGTGATGTGATATGGTCAAGACATGATGCTAAAATTTATTGTATGAGATGATCATGTTTTGTAATGAGTTATCGGCTTGGCTGGCGGGGAGGCATATGGTTGTCGCTTTATTGTATGCAATGCAATCGCCATGTAATTGTTTTTACTTTATCACTAAACGGTAGCGATAGTCGTAGAAACAATAGTTGGCGAGACGTCAACAATGCTACGATGGAGATCAAGGTGTCGCGCCGGTGACGATGGTGATCATGACGGTGCTTTGGAGATGGTGATCAAAGTCACAAGATGATGATGGACATATCATATCACTTATATTGATTGCATGTGATGTTTATCCTTTATGCATCTTATTTTGCTTTGCTTGACGGTAGCATTATAAGATGATCTCTCACTAAATTTCAAGGTATAAGTGTTCTTTGAATCGCACCATTGCTACAGATTAAATCGTCTTGAGAGACACCACGTGATGATCGGGTGTGATAAGCTCTACGTTCACATACAACGGGTGCAAGCCAGTTTTGCACATGCAGAATAATCAGGTTAAACTTGATGAGCCTAGCATATGCAGATATGGCCTCGTAACACTGAGACCGAAAGGTCAAGCGTGAATCATATAGTAGATATGATCAACATAGTGATGTTCACCATTGAAAACTACTCCATCTCATGTGATGATCGGACATGGTTTAGTTGATTTGGATCATGTGATCACTTAGATGATTAGTGGGATGTCTATCTAAGTGGGAGTTCTTAAGTAATATGATTAATTGAACTTTAATTTATCATGAACTTAGTACCTGATAGTATTTTGCATGTCTATGTTGTTGTAGATCAATGGCCCGTGCTACTGTTCCTTTGAATTTTAATGCGTTCCTAGAGAAAGCTAAGTTGAAAGATGATGGTAGAAATTACACGGACTGGGTCTGTAACTTGAGGATTATCCTCATTGCTGCAGAGTAGAATTATATCCTGGAAGCACCGCTAGGTGCAAGACTCGCTGCAGGAGCAACACCGGACGTTGTGAACATCTGGCGGAGCAAAGTTGATGACTACTCGATAGTTCAGTGTGACATGCTTTACGGCTTAGAACCGGGACTTCAACGATGTTTTGAACATCATGGAGCATATGAGATGTTCCAGGAGTTGAAGTTAATATTTCAAGCAAATGCCCGGATTGAGAGATATGAAGTCTCCAATAAGTTCTATAGCTGCAAGATGGAGGAGAATAGTTTTGTTAGTGAACATGTACTCAAAATGTCTAGGTATAATAACCACTTGATTCAGCTGGGAGTTAATCTTCCTGATGATAGTGTCATTGACAGAATTCTTCAATCACTGCCACCAAGCTACAAGAGCTTCGTGATGAACTATAATATGCAAGGGATGAACAAGACAATTCCCGAGCTCTTCGTTATACTAAAGGCTGCGGAGGTAGAAATCAAGAAGGAGCATCAAATGTTGATGGTCAACAAGATCACCAATTTCAAGAAAAAGGGTAAAGGGAAGAAGGGGAACTTCAAGAAGAACGGCAAGCAAGTTGCTGCTCAAGTGAAGAAGCCCTAGTCTGGAACTAAGCCTGAGACTGAGTGCTTCTACTACAAAGGGACTGGTGACTGGAAGCGGAACTGCCCCAAGTATTTGGTGGATAAGAAGGATGGCAAGGTGAACAAAGGTATATGTGATATACACATTATTGATGTGTACCTTACTAATGCTCGCAGTAGTGCCTGGGTATTTGATACTAGTTTTGTTGCTAATATTTGCAACTCGGAACAGGGACTACGGATTAAGCGAAGATTGGCTAAGGACGAGGTGACAATGCGTGTGGGAAATGGTTCCAAAGTCGATGCGATCGCCGTCGGCACGCTCCTCTACATCTACCTTCGGGATTAGTTTTAGACCTGAATAATTGTTATTTGGTGCCAATGTTAAGCATGAACATTATATCTAGATCTTGTTTGATGTGAGACAGTTATTCATTTAAATCCGAGAATAATGGTTGTTCTATTTATATGAGTAATATCTTTTATGGTCATGCACCCTTGAAGTGTGGTCTATTTTTATTGAATCTCGACAGTAGTGACACACATATTCATAATATTGAAGCCAAAAGATGCAGAGTTGATAATGATAGTGCAACTTATTTGTGGCACTGCCGTTTGGGTCATATTGGTGTAAAGCGCATGAAGAAACCCCATTCTGATGCACTTTTGGAATCACTTGGTACTTGCGAACCATGCCTCATGGGAAAGATGACTAAATCTCCATTCTCCGGAACAATCGAGCGAGCAACGGATTTGTTGGAAATCATACATACTGATGTATGTGGTCTGATGAATATACAGGCTCATGGCGGGTATCATTATTTTCTAACCTTCACAGATGATTTGAGTAGATATGGGTATATCTACTTGATGAAACATAAGTCTGAAAAATTTGAAAAGTTCAAAGAATTTCGGAGTGAAGTGGGAAATCATCGTAACAAGAAAATAAAGTTTCTACGATCTGATGGTGGAGGAGAATATTTGAGTTACGAGTTTGGTCTTCATTTGAAACAATGCAGAATAGTTTCGCAACTCACGCCACCCGGAGCACCACAGCGTAATGGTGTGTTCGAACGTCGTAACCGCACTTTATTAGATATGGTGCGACCTATGATGTCTCTTACTGATTTACCGTATCGTTTTGGGGCTATGCTTTAGAGACGACTGCATTCACGTTAAATAGGGCACCATCTAAATCCGTTGAGACGACACCTTATGAACTGTGGTTTGGCAAGAAACCTAAGTTGTCATTTCTTAAAGTTTGGGGCTGCGATGCTTATGTGAAAAAGCTTCAACCTGATAAGCTCGAACCCAAATCGGAGAAATGTGTCTTCATAGGGTACCCAAAGGAGACTGTTGGGTACACCTTCTATCACAGATCCGAAGTTAAGACATTCGTTGCTAAGAATGGATTCTTTCTAATTTCTCTCGAAAGAAGTGAGAGGGAGGAAAGTAGAACTTGATGAGGTAACTGTACCTGCTCCCATATTGGAGAATAGTTCATGCCAGAAATCAGTTCTTGTGATTCCTACACCAATTAGTGAGGAAGCTAATGATAATGATCATGAAACTTCATATCAAGTTACTACAGAACCTCGTAGGTCAACCAGAGTAAGATCCGCACCAGAGTGGTATGGTAATCCTGTTCTGGAGGTCATGTTACTTGACCATGACGAACCTACGAACTATGAGGAAGCGATGATGAGCCCATATTCCGCGATATGGCTTGAGGCCATGAAATCTGAGATGAGATCCATGTATGAGAACAAAGTGTGGACTTTGGTTGACATGCCAGATGATTGGCAAGCCATCGAGAATAAATGGATCTTCAAGAAGAAGACTGACGCTGACGGTAATGTTACTGTCTAGAAAGCTCGACTTGTTGCGAAAGGTTTTCAACAAGTTTAAGGAGTTGACTACGATGAGACTTTCTCTCCCATAGCGATGCTTAAGTCTATCCGAATCATGTTAGTAATTGCTGCATTTTATGATTATGAAATTTGGCAAATGGATGTAAAGACTGCATTCCTAAATCGATTTATGTAAGCAGAGTTGTATATGATGCAACCCGAAGGTTTATCGATCCAAAGGATGCTAACAAAGTGTGCAAGCTCCAGAGATAAATTTATGGACTGGTGCAAGTATCTCGGAGTTGGAATAAACTTTTTGATAGTGTGATCAAAGCATATGGTTTTATACAGACTTTTGGAGAAGCCTGTATTTACAAGAAAGTGAGTTGGAGCTCTGTAGCATTTCTAATATTATATGTGGATGACATATTGTTGATTGGAAATGATATAGAATTTCTGGATAGCATAAAAGGATACTTGAACAAGAGTTTTTCAATGAAAGACCTTGGTGAAGCTGCTTATATATTAGGCATCAAGATCTATAGAGATAGATCAAGAAGCTTAATTGGACTTTCACAAAGCACATACCTTGATAAAGTTTTGAAGAAGTTCAAAATGGATCAAGCAAAGAAAGGGTTCTTGCATGTGTTACAAGGTGTGAAGTCACTACAAAAAAAATACACTTCCGTGATGATACGTGTTTGTCACAGTAAGTCACGTTTTCTGTCATGCATGTACATCCATGACAAATTTATGACAGAATCAAGATAGTCATACCTGTGCTATCGTAGAAGTATTCCATGACATTACCAAAATTATCATCACGAAAGTGTCCACTTCCATGACGATAAATCGCGTCACGCGAAGTGCTTTCGTCAAGGGTGACCGACACGTGGCATCCACCGCAACGGAACGCCGTTAAGCTATCGAGTCCGGTTTTGGATCCGATAACCCGTTAACAACCCCGACCAATGGCGATTTTCCACGTGTAAAATCATCATTGGCTAGAGGAAACACGTGTCGGCTCACTGTTGGGATAGATGTCATCCACTCATTGGACCCAAAGCGCCTATGATATGTCGACATGTGGCACGGCCCAAAAGAGGCCCATTCCTGTGAAAAGGCCGACTCGTTTGACTTGGTCAAAAGGTGGCGGGCGGCCCGATAAGCTCGTTAACGACGTGTTCGCATATAGCCCATTTACAGCCCGCTAACCCAGGGCCCGTTTACGAACTATCCAAATTAGGCCAAGTAGCCTCATCTGGGCCGTCCAATATAACTCCAGCCCATTTTAACTTCCGGCCCATGTATGGCCCATGACATATTTCGGCCCATATGAGTCCCTTTGTAACTCTTGGCCCACTAAGGGCCCATGGTGGCTCGGCCCGTAATGAGCGATGTATCGCTTTATACCCATTAGCGGCCCATTATTCCATTGGGTCGTTTCCAGCCCGTGTTACCTTTCGGCCCTCTGAGGGCCCATTTATTCTTGGGCTCATTTCCAGCATTCAGTTACTTACGGCCCGTTACTGGCCTTTTCTGCTTGTGGGCCAAATTCAGCCCGTGGATACAGTCGGTCCGTTTGTGGCTCATTAATCTGTTGGGCCATTTTCATAGCATCATCAAATACGCCTATTAACGGCCCGTTAAGGTCTGCCATAAAACGTACGATTTCCACTCTAGCCCGTTTACGCCCCTTATACGGCTCGTACAAGGCCCATAGAGACGGCCCGTACAAGGCCCATAGATCCTATGGGACATAGAAGGCCAATTGCCTGACGGCCCATAGAAGTCCCATTGATCCGACGGCCCATAGAAGGCCCATGGATCCGACAGCCGATAGAAGGCCCATGGATCCGACAGCCCATAGAAGGCCCACGCATCCGACGGCAATAGAAGGCCATGGATCGTCCATCTCTATACTATCACCTCTAAAAAATATACACTATACAATAAAGAGACTAAGGCATAGAAACGTAGAATAATACTACACTGTACAATAAAGAAATTATAGCCGATTATACCCACTGGGCATTATGCTTCGGCACCAGTGATAATAAAGCATACACAAACAGAAAATTACATACACTAGGCAAATACAGCTCATACATCATGGACGCGCATCAACATAACTTACCATTTGAACTATAATATCTTCAGAAAATAGGATTGGCCGGATTTAGATAGCACAAATTTCAGTCTGCAAAATCTCCAATTTCTTCGTTGTTACCTCAATGTCTTGTTTCATTTTTTTGACTCCTGCATCTAATACCTGCATGTCCAGTCTCAACTTGTTGATTGTACGTTTAGAATCATGTACACGTTGTCTTGCCATCTCTAGTTGATGCTCGAGAACATCAACACATTCCAAGTCCAATCCATAACCATTCGGTAACGGCCATGCCGCCTTTGCTCATGAGATCTTTGTGTTGATGTCACTTCATCACGAAATGTTTACGTAAGTACACATGACTAGGGAAAAAAAATAGTTACAACGATTGAAGCGAGCAAGGCAGACTATTTTGTACATGGGAAAACAGGACTAACAATAATGTTACACGTCATGAAGCATAAGCGGTGATATTTTAAAAATTATAAAAAAGGTAGTGCATGCGGCACGCATACGAAATATCTCTTAGTTCACCAGAGGAGCATGATGTTGGGGCCCAATCAAAAACACATACAAGTTACAAATTTAGACAGCATGTTGCGTAGAAGTAAGCAGTAAGTTGGCCATTCTTTAGCTCAATTAAAGTTTTAGGGAGCATAATGAACAGTAGAGGATTTCATACAAACATACTACAGCAAGCAAAACTATGCAATCATTAGCCTAGTATAAACTAGATTGTGAGCCTCATTCAATAATAGTTGGTTAATAGACTTCAAAGCTTCAGGCACACTTCAGCCGAGTAATTAAATGGTAAGGCTTTAATTATGTCAACTAATAGTTATACAAGTACCCAAAATCTGGCATCATTCTTTGGGCATCTCATTAACTGAGGACAAATAAAGCAATTGAAAATAGCAAATTAACTATGCCTGAAACAAACAAGGAATTGAACTGTTGAGTTGGATACAGTGACTTACCTTAACAGGTTGAAGAGGCTCAGCGCAGCTCCTACTTCTCTTGCAAGGATCCTTCCTAACATCTTGTACTTGGAAATCCTCAATCTTATCTTCATTGCACCCCCTCTTCAAGGTGAAACAAACTAGTTAATCGTCTCCTTGGAAGATAAATATGCATACTTTCCAGTCTGTGAACACAAAAGGATGAGATTATAACAAAACAATAGCACATAATGAAACATGCCGCATCTCTTGCACTTGCACACAATGAAATGAGCATTTACTATATACGCACTATGTAAAAACTAGGCATACCTTGACTTGGATCTCCAGGTACTCTTGGAGAGCCTACTTTAGTGTACAACCAAACCTTTATGTCACCAATGAGTTAGAAAAGGCCCCACTACTACAACCCTTAGTGTTTAAATCGTTGAGAAGCTCTGTTAGAGTGTTAGGTCAAGAACAACAAGTAATCAATGCAAACAGTCCAAGTATGGCTGGCTGATGCAAACAAGTAATCAATGCAAACAGTCCAAATATATGTCTATGTAGAGATTCCAGTATGGACCACATACAGATGTATATAGATGCATTTCCGAGTGTAGATTCACTCATTTTGCTCCGTATGTAGCCTATAGTGGAATCTCTAGAAAGACTTATATTTAGGAATGGAGAGTGCGAGGTAGTATCATGTATGACATCTACATATCTAATTTAGCGACCCGATGGTAGAAATCATTATGCGCACAAAGGGATTCTTTGGTGAAAATCCTAGCAAAGCACGATGGCACGCACAGAACAATACAAGAGAGAGAGAGACACACTTAAAACATCATAGCAATGCCTCGGTCCAGGATCTTGGTTGGCCAAGCTGTTAGATCCAGAGGAAACATTGTCCTTGTAGTTTTTGCCAGCTGCATAACGAATGCTGACTGTTAGTATATTTGAAATACATCAGGCGGGCAGGTGATCTTTGGGCCAGGTTTAATGGTGAAAAGTACCTAGGCCATGGTGGGTGCTTGGCATCTTGCCATATGGTGGGAATCAGGTTAGAAATGTCAAGGGTGATGACGCTGCGCTGGCTGTCAGGGTCCCGTAAGGAGATCTAGAACTGTCAAGTAGGGTGTTTGTGGAGCAGCTCCGGTAGGGTGGACTACGGTGTCGGCGAAGCGGATCTATGGCCGTGGACGAGGGCGTAGGTGAAGCTGCTCCGGTGGTAGGTTAAGGATGGTGTCGACGATGCAGATCTGCGGCCGTGGACGGCGCGTCAGAAGCTGCTCCCGTAGATTGGATGAGGGTGCGAGGAAGCGGATCTGAGGCCGTGGACTTGTGAGTTGGCAAAGCGGCCCCGGTAGGGTTGAGGAAGGGGTCGACGAATAGGATCAGAGGCCATTGACGGGGGCGGCAGTGGGGTGGCTCTGGGGGTGGGGTGGACGAAGCGTCTCCGGTGGGGAGTACGAATGAGCCACTACAGATGCGCTGCGGTTGACGAGAGTACCAGCGAAGAAGATCCGGCGCCGTGGACAAGGCCGGAACTAAATGGGCTGTGGTACAGTTGTGGAAGAGAAGTCTACTTGTTTCTATGCGAGGTGGGAGGGGTAGATGCGGCCGCAGAAGCAGATCCGGCGATGTTGATGCCGCTGGCAGTGAATGGGCTCTGGTACGCCGGTGGATGAGCAGTCTAGGGTTTCGAGAGGGGAGGGGAGAAAGGCCGATGAAATGCAGACGGCGTGATGTGAGATGCTCTGGTTACGTGGAGTAATCGTTTTGCGGGGAGGGGAGAGGAAATGGGGTGCCGTGTAGTGGGGGCTGGAAGTTACCAAAGCAGCCCGACCTATTATGTAGATGAGGGTGGTATTATGGCTGTTGGTCTCCTGCACCAAGGACAAAAGAATTTAGCATCACGAGAAGACTAAGGTGGCGGAAATTTTAGAAGGAGGCGGGAGATTTTGTCGCCCGTGGGATCGTTCGTATCCAGTTTCAACTAATTTTGGACCCTGCTAGCGGGAAGGTCATGCGAGAGTGCGTACATGGGGCATGCGTCAGCAGTTAATAACTGGTTGTCCACCCCAGAAAAAAAAGGCAATAACGCGGGATGATGCGCCGATAACATGGGCGTTCACACGGGCGTGGCCAATTGTACGGGAGTAGTGGCGTGTTCACAAAAAAAGGGATCAAACGCTCAGCCTATGTTTTTCTCGTGAAAATAGATAATTTAGTGCAATTGGTTATTTACTCTAACCATAATGCATTGACGCGTTAGTGTAGAGGTGCACAAAAATAAGTCTGCTACTTAAAAGTGTTACCTCATATCATTACATAGCCTCCATGCCATAAATTTCGTACCCCTTGAATTCATATATGAATATTACATATATTACTTCATAATAGAACCTTAAATCATCCAAGACTAATGATTTTGAATGCAAGAGTAACAATGGTGCATGTACATGATAGCTACATTGGTTGTTTGAAGAAACATCACTGTAACTTTGGCCTGCACAACTGAAAAGGTTTATTTAAATAGAAAAAAATATGATATGTCAGTGTCCAATCTTTATAGCGTTGAATCGATATTGTACCTTTGGCCGCGATACGAAGTAGATATTGATTTATGTTCAAGCGATGCACGTCCATGATCGGTAGATCGTGATACGTGAATGAATTGTGCAATCTCTCTCACACGCACAAATATCTCATTTCCATATGGGCATCGGAATCACACACGCGCACTTCGTGTATTTATCTCCCTCCGTCAAGGTTAGAATTCGTCTTTCTACCCCATCTTACAAGTCTCTCACACAGAAACACACACGCTCTCTCTATCGAAACCCGCCCACCCCTTTAATTCCGCCCACCCACAGCCACTAATGTCTCAAAGTATAATAATGTCTCTCACACATATGCATAAGGTTAACTCGAGTTCCGAAACCATATGAATACATACAATGGGATTCCAACAGAGCACCTTTTGTTTTGAGATTTCGCTCTCTCACTCCCTCTCTCTCCCTCTCTCTCTCTCCACATTGTTTCTCGCTTCATTTTTTCCGGCACTTGCATGCACACAATTTTGTTTATCTTCGTGATGCTTTAAGTATGCTTCGCACAAATGCTATCTACCTATCCCTTAATATAGCTAGATATGTGTCAAACAAACTCCTTCTCCCTACTAGCAAGATGCCCATGCGTTGCACTGAACATCAAGATGCATTTGTATGAGTAGTTTATCTTGTGGGAGAAAAGTATGAACGAGGGAGTGCCTTATTTGCAAATGTGGAGAGGGGTGTGGGTATCTTTTTGCAAAATTGCCAGAGTTTCCTTCCTATATGCCGGGTATAAACCGGATGGCCTATTGCAGGATGGTAGGAACACCATCATCACCAACTCTGTTTTTACAAGAGTAGGGATATGTAAGTGTCACTGCCCCCCCCCCCTCCGACACACACACCCACACCCACACAACCACACACACACACACACTTACCAACACCGAAGGAGTAGGGTGACACCTCTGTCTTGATACTAATATATCGACTAGCTTCTCTCTCAAACACACACACACGCACGCACACTACCCGACACCGAAGGAGTAGGGTGGAACCTCGATCTTGATAGTAATCTATCTACGCCTCTTTCAAACACACACACTCGCTATTTGTGCCTCTGTGCCTACCGCGCACACACTCGATATGTCTTTCTCTCCCTCCCCCTCCTCCCCCCACTCCAACAATGACAGCAGAAGGGTGAAAATTCGATCTGATCGTAATCTGTCAATTGGTTTCTCTCGAACATTGTGTCTCTGTGTCCTCGCTCAGTATCCCCCTCGATATGTAGACTTCTCACACGCGCACAGCTGTAGTGACGATGACACTGAACCCAGTGTGCCTTGTTTTTACCGGCCTCATGTGATAGTTTTCACCCTGTTTTCTGTTAATTAACAAGGCAACCTTTTCTTTGTTACTAGTGAATCCAAAATCATCCAGGGCAGACATAAAATATATCATTTCAACCTAATTATCGTAGTAACTATTTTAAAAGAAACTAGCTAGATGCCCGTGCGTCGCACGGAACATCAAGATGCATTTGCATGAGTAGTTTATCTTGTGAGAGAAAAGGATGAACGAGGGAAGGCCGTATTACGAGCGTGGAGAGGGGTGTGGGTATATTTTTGCAAAATTGCCATAGTTTTCTTCCTATACATTAGATATAAATCCGACGGCCTATATTGCGGGATGGCACGCACACCATCATCACCAACTACATTTTCTACTCCCTCAGTTCCTAAATATTTGACTTTTTAGAGATTTCAACAAGTGACTACATATGGAGCAAAATGAGGTGAATCTACACTCTAAAATATGTCTACATACACATCCGTATGTGGTAGTCCATTTGAAATCTGAAAAAGACAAATATTTAGGAACGGATGGAGTATAAGAGTAGACATGGAGATATATCTCCAGCATGGTCTACAACAAAAATGTGCTAGACTGGTTAGGGCCTGATGCTTGCAACGCGATGACATGAGTTCGAATTCTGTCTTTAACTTTAGATTTTTTATATTATATATTACTTATTTAATATATACTTCTTTAAACTCTTTGTCTTGACGATTGGAACCCACAGAGTACTTAGAAGACAAGATTAAGGACGGACTTGTTTCTTTTTAACTTTCTATATGAAGCTGTAGCCACCCTGCAAGTCACGTGTACACTGTACATGCAATTAACTTTTATAGAGGGACAACCATACACACAATTAACTCAAATGGATTGGATGTCACTCTATTATTTCCAGCATAAGAGCATCTCCAATGGCAGCCGACAAATTTCCTCCCGCTTCCTTCTGCGGAGGACGACATCAAATGACAGCGGCATACATTTTCACAACTCTAACCGACCAGATGAAATTCGTGCAAACACGGACATATTTCATATAAGCATGAAGGATTTCGTATAAAAAAGTCGCATCTTCATATAAACATGATGGATTTCATTACATTTACATGAACTAAGCGGTGCCAATCCGGCTCTCTTGGTATAATTAATACTCCCTCCGTCCGGAAATACTTGTCCTAGAAATGGATGTAACTAGACTTATTTTAGTTATAGATACATACAATTTATCCATTCATAGAACAAAGATTTCCCGCCAGCTGGAGAGGGAGTACATAATCTAAATGGCCGCCCGCGGGACCCCTTTGTCTTTCTCATGTCCAATAGACACTTGCAGGGTCGACGAAGGTCCTCGGAAGAGACGAAGCAGCAAAGAAACCACCTGAATGCGCAGTCGTCGCCTCGACGGTGGCCTTCATGGGACCCAAGTAGCGGCGGCCTCCGTGTTCTATTTCTCCTCGATGATGGCGGCGGACACGGAGAAGCTGGCCACCGACTCGTCGCTCTCCACGCACCCGGCTTACATCTCTGCACGCATGGCTGTTGCCGCCTTGAGCACGGAGAATCGCGCCCATAGACACGGGAGGCGCGGCACCACAGACACTGGTGGCGCGGTACAACGCTGCAGTGATGACGCCTGTACCGGTTTGCTCGTTGCCGTGCCGGCATGGAGAAACTCGCCACTCCTCATTGAGCTGGACTGGAGCGGCGAGTTGCTGAACCACACTCCTTCTTGGGGCGGAAACTGGCCCCGTAACCAGAGGGCTCGGTAGGCCACCCTGTCGGGTAATGTGCCGGAGAACGGCTCCTCGGAAGCCATCGGAAGAGTGGAGAAAATGGTGAAGGAGGAGATGGGGGAGTGGCGGAGGGGTGCGATTCTTGCCCGTATGCATGCGGCCTCGTGTAAATAGAGGCGGACAGTAGGAGAGCTTTCAACTGACGTCAGCCTTATTTAAGCGAGGCGGACGGAGGAGCTCGGCTGTAATGCATTTAATTCCGGCCGCTCATGAGCAGACGTGTGGCGAGTAGGTTTCTCGGTTTGCATGCGGGTTTAATGGAGGCCGAGGATCTTGGCGTTATTGCAGGCGTCACGTGAGGCGGTCTGATACTATTCAATTTGATAACGGGGAGCGCAGTTCCCAATACAGCTTTAGTGCAGACGAGGGAGGGAGTCGCGGTTCCCTAAATGTTGAACGGCCAATGCATCCTCCTTCAATTAATGCATGAGGGAAGTAATGGTAGGAGGACCGGGAAAAGAGGTTGCACGATGTGAAGGCAATGCAGTTTTCCCTCATATAAAGGCGCCCCTCCATTCCAATGCATCTACCACATCGTATGCACCTAAGCATTTTCCTTAGCACCTACACTAAGCGCAAAAGAGCTCACTCCAGATCCATGGCAGCGATGCGCGCGAGTGGCCAGCGGCTGTGCCAGATGGTCCACGACGTCGGCCTGCGGCATGGCGCCAAGGATCGTCTCTAGAAGGTGTTGGAGAACTGCTGGTGGATGGCCGCTGTCGACGCCAACTGCGAATCTCAATTGGACCAGATGATCGTTGCCACCACCAACAAGTTCACCGTCCTCAAGAAGCTCGCGGACGACATCGCCGTACTCCTCCATCCCGCGCGCCCGGGCTCCTCATTGCCTACCACCCTAATCGGCCTCCCTGGCCAGAACCTCTTTCAAGCACTGGTGGGACTGCCCGCCGACGCCATGAAGAATGTCCACCTGGAGGTCGCGCTCGCTGCAAGGCGCCTCGCCCTGCAAGAATTCGTTGACCTACACATCCACGTGTACGAGAAAATCGTGTACATATGTATCTACAAGGCCAGTGAGGATGCTACGACGTTGGCCTTCCTCAACCGGCTGGAAGCCTTGGACGCCTTTGCTGGGAAGCACCTCGACCTCGTCACAAAAGCCGCCGCTCCTTAGCCGCCGGTCGGTGGCCCGACACACGAAGTTCAAGAGGAGGAGTTTGTACGTTGATGGATGCATCTTTCTTCTTGCCTTCTGTAACCACCACTGTGATTGCATCATCATCATGGCCTTAATTCTTATTGTGCTGTTGCATTCTCGTTCCAGTCAATACCAACATGTGCGATCCCTTTGCTTAATTATATGCATCACTGTAACTAGTAGTCCATCCGTCAATTGATAAATTGTGCTTACCTTTTCCATCAACTTCGTGCAACACGCGGGCATCTTGCTAGAAACACTAGAACATGTCGGACTGCGTGTGACCAAACCGATGATGCGCCAACCTAGCTACTCATTGCCACCTTGTCTGGCGAAATAGCCCGCCCTAAGCGTTTCCAATCGTTATTTCTATCTATCGATCGTGCCAAGGAGCAGAACCAAAATGTTACAATTTATAGATGTTTCTCTACTCCTACTCCTATAAAAGACTCAGTTGGTGATGGTGGTGTGTCTGCCATCCATCGTTTCTGACCATTAGATTTGCATCTAACGGCTGTGAGATAAGTTGTGGCATTTTTGCAACAATAGCCCACTTCTCTGCTCCAATTTGCAGAAAACCCCTTATTATCTTGAAAGCAACCACATCCCTCCCTCACCTCATCAAAACAGCCTGAGAAATATATTTTGAGTGACTCCCTCCGTTCCTAAATATTTGTCTTTCTAGAGATTTTAATAAGTGACTACATACAGAGCAAAATCAGTGAATCTACACTTCAAAACATGTCTATATAATCCGTATGTGATAGTCCATTTGAAATCTCTAAAAAGACAAATATTTAGGAACGGAGGGAGTAATATATTAGGAGTATATCAAAACAAGAGGGATTTCTTCCAAGTTGGTGAACAAGTACTACTATTCTACTACTTTGGATCCGTCATAGCACTTGCGGGCACATTGCTTGTAAAAGTAAAAGGCTACCCCGTTGGCGTCGCACTCCCCCCCCCCCCCCACACACGCCCGGGAATCGGGAGTACTCCACGGCCCGTCTGGCACGACACATAGCTTCGGGAAGGTCTTTTGCCTAGCATTTTCACTTTCATGTGGGACCGCCGTTGAGCAAACCGACTATTGGCAAACCGCACCCCGCCCGCCGCTGGGTTGGAAAACAGAAACGAGGGGAAGATCTAGCTGTAGCACGGAAGCCAAGAAATTTGGTGTCAGATGGGGCTCGTTGATAGAGTAGGAGCATTCCGTACTACTCTACTCCTACTAGTACCAAGTTTGTACTATACAACTAGTACTACCACTATACAACTAGTAGGTACGTGCACGACACAACATCGTAGGAAAAAAATGGGAAGATCTTGTTTTGGGTGATTTATCTTTTTTCAATCAACGTAGTAATATGATGTGGGGGGCACCCATGAAGCTTATGTGGCTTGGTTGCATGGCTATGAAAGGTTAGAGAAAAATAAATAGATAATGTGTTTAGAGTGCACTCCACTAAATAGATATACTTTGGATCCATTGCAGCGGTAGACACATCTATATCTATACCCCCTATATAGTGTGTGAATAACTTTGAAAGTTGGTCGTTGGATGAAGCCAATCCGACGGTACAAAGATGGCAAATCTAAGCACTACTGGCCGTTGGTTATCATCTACATTCCACCAGATTCTGCCACATGTAGAATGTAGAAGACTCCATGGTTGGACTTCATTCATGACTAAATTTGCCACAACTAAGCTTAGGCAAAGTGTGCCTGCCACAAAGAATGTGGCTAACAAAATTGCCACCACAAGTGTGGCAAGATTTGGCAAGAAGTTGAGTCTATGACATGTGGACCATGTAGCTAGAAAAGTGTGGCAAGCCACAAGTGTAGCAATGAACCAAACACATGCCTGGTGTGTTTGGTATGGTGTATGAAGGATGCATGATCCCAAGAGTTCCCTTCTCCATCATCTTTTGGGTGTTTGGTAGAGTGTATGGAGGGTGCATGAGTCCACACTAGCTTAGCACAAATACACTAGAAGCATGCATGAGGAGAGCATACATGAAGAGGGGTGTTGAGTTGAGCATGCATGAAGAGGGGACAACTATGCTGAGACGAGAATGCAACCAAATACACTTGGCACGCCTAAGCTTAGGCGTGGCAACCTTAGGTTGCAAACCAAACCATAAATTTGAAAGTTGTTCGTTGGATGAAGCCAATCCGACGGTACAAAGATGGCAAATCCGAGCACTACTGGCCGTTGGATATCATCTACATTCCACCAGATTTTGCCACATGTAGAATCTAGAAGACTCCACTTGTAGAAGCATAATGCACAAACCACCAGAATCTCATGCGTGTAATGCACGTGTACCTTACTAGTAGTTGGTAGTAGTAAGAAAGAAATTCCTGGTTTGGCACGAGCTCGTACTGCGGGAGCACCACAAGGCCTGCCGCAGGAGTTACATTTCCCTCTCGGGGCCCACGGGACCGAACTTCATTGGCCTATGAGTCAATGACATGCGGACCTTAAATGCGGCTGGCCAACATGTAATTCTCAGGGTGGTGGTGTGGTTCGCGACTCACTCGTTCGAGATGAACAGGCTGGTGGTGGCGTGGCCGTGGCGAGGTGCCCGCAGTGGGCATCGGGGAGTTCTGGGCGTAGATGGCCATGGCGGTACTACATTGTTATGCGAAGTACTCTAGCGGTATTGATGCAGGAGGCGAAATGTGTCACAGCGCATTACCGGATGAAAATTCGATGGTGCGGGAGTATGGATCGAACCTGACTAACGGAGCGGAGCAAACCGCGTCCAATCAGTGTGGCTGCGGTAGAAAGTTGATGGTGGTCGTGGTTCAGCTGGCCGCATGTCATGCACACAAAAGGCGGAAGGCGGTGGGGCGAGAGGGATGGGGCGCCGCGTTGGGGATGAGGATCCCCTGACGTGAACAATCCTACCACTCTATCACTGACATGTGGACCCGTAAGTGTGGGTCCAACCAGTCAGCGAAGGAAAGGCATGGTAAGGCAGTGATAGCCATGTCAGAGGATCCATGTCCATGTCGGGGGATGGCGTGCTTACAGGTAGGGTTGGAGCGGCGTCGTGGGAATCGCAAGTGGGTGTGGCAGTGGTAGAAACAAGAAACGTGATGGTCGCCGTGGTTCAACTTCCATGGACAAGCTGTCATGTCTACTGACACATGTATATCAAAACTAGAGTGTTTATATTTCAAGCACGTGAACAATCATTATTCTACTACTTTGGAACCATTGCAACGCACGGGCCATCACATTGGTAGTACTAGTGTCTATCTCTATCTCTAGTGGCCTTCCCTCATTCATCCTTTTCTCTCACAAGATAAACTACTCATACAAATGCATCTTGATGTTCCGTGGAACACACGAGGATGTTTCCTTGGGGGTCTCTCGACGCAGCGTGACCGTGAGTTGCAAGTTGACACCCTTGAGATCTTTGACGTTGAGGGCACTTTCAGTTTCCTTCGATGAGCAGGTAAGATGAGTTCGATCATGTAGTAAATGCATTCGAAAGACTACTTCCGTGTCCATTTCCTAATTCTCCCCATGCCCACTGTTTCAGAGGTTAGGCTCGGTATGAGTGGAGATTGGCTTGCATATGTACGGGCGGGTACCAACATCAATTTGCCCAACATTTACAACAGTGAAACCGTTCCCGTAGAACCTTTGTCCAACATTGGCATCAGCCATGCAACAGGCCACCACATGAATTGGTATGATAGAACCACGGTGAGATTGAATAAGATAGCACAAACCTTGCACGAAGGTGGACCATGCTGTCTGCGGCCGATTTGTTGCCGTACGAGTACGAAGACGCTGTGCTCCTTTCTAACTGCATCTTCGTGGTGACAAACTGAGGACTTGTTTCATATGGGACACATCCTCGATATACTCCCTCTCTCCCGGTTTATTTGTTTTGAATCTTTTCGTTTTATAAGTTTCAAATTCAAATTTAGAGAAGCGATGGGGCCGAGAGGGTGAGCATGGCAGTGAGGCGTGTGGTGTCATGGGTTCATGCGGCGTCATGGGAAATCGCATGTGGCTGTGGTAGAAACTTGATACTCGCCGCATTTAAGGTGGCCCACATGTCATGCACACACAAAGGCGGGAGGCGGTGCGGCCGAGAGGGTGAGGCGCCGCGTCGGGGGCGTGGTGCGTGGGTTGGGCGGCGTCGTGGGAATCGCCGAGTGGCGGTGGATGAAAGCGTGATGGTGTGGTAAGTTGAACTTCCATGGACAA